>JAGTXR010000014.1:2571921-3857882 GCA_022606575.1 Glossosoma conforme | reverse complement strand
CTCTTCTTCTTCGTGTCAGCAACGTCAAGTTATTTTTTTCAAGTATCTGGCAACGTCGATAGCTCGTTTGTTGCTCAGCATTAGGTCGTGAGATATGCAGCTTGTTGAGCACATGGATCAGGATCTTCGGTGCTCCTCATCCTGCCCTCACGCGACGGAGTAACTCCCCTTTTTGAGAGAGAGGAGGATGTTACTATATATCAGAAATGTAGTCAATGTAAAAGGTTTCAGAATGTTTTCATAGCCATCCGCCCTAAGAGGTAATAAGTCAGCCATTTTGTTAACTTCGAGAAAGGCCCGCACAGTTAAATACACGTATTAATGTACTTAAACAACACGACTTAATTAGGTAATTAATAATATATCAGCGGCGCTTAGAAACTGAGTTGGCTTCCATTAAATATTCTGATTTCAGGATTCGCGATTACAGAGCGAACCATCTAATTAGAATTTAGTGGAGAATTCTCGAAGGAAGCGCCGGAGTCATTACATAAAGCTTTAGTAGCCAAGGAAAATGGCCGAGAGCTTAAAGCGCTCGATTGTTATATATATATACATTGTGATAAAAGTTCTTTGCCCTTTTCATTATTTTTGTGTGTTTATTTTAGATTAATTTTGCCCGGACTTGAAAACTTAAGTGTGGGAAAAATACGTTTTGTGCTTAAAAAATGAGTAGGTTGCGAATATATTTTATTATTATTTTATATATGAACATTCTCCTCTCTCAAAAAGGGGTGTTATTTCGTCGCGTGAGGGTAGGAAGAGGAGCAGATCAGCAAACAAAGACTTTCTTCTAGAAGCACATTGATTATATCTACGTTAAAACATTACAAGCTTCCGACCACGTGGGATGACATGCCACGCGGCCGCAATGCAACCTTGTCTCGCTAAAAGGTCTCTTTTCGCTGTCTCGGCTTTCACTCGCACCACGAACGGTGGTATTTTTAACTAACACATTCGTTAGCGGAACCCTCAAAAATGACAACACGGCGCACCTAAATGCACGACAAGCGACCAGAAATAAGAGACGAAAGATTGTACATCGAGGTTTTTGGTAACAGTCGGCAAAGACTACATCACACTGATGTCAATATGTAAACATACTCAGTAGAATAACGACAGTTGATAATGTATAAATCTCATCTATGATATCTATGACGCTGGCCATTGTTAAGTACGGCTAAGCACTGTATGTGAATTGTTAATCTGCCAACGTCGTAGACTATTTTAACTTAAGTACTCACCATGAATCATCATCGGCCTGTATCCGTCCACTGTTGAACGTAAGCCTCCCACATGAGACTCCATCCTCTTCGATCCTCCGCCTTCCGCATCCAGGTCACTCCCGCTATTCTTCTTATGTCATCGGTCCACCTTGAAGGGGGTCGGCCAATGCTTCGTTTGCCAGTTCTTGGGCGCCATTCCAATACTTTTCTTCCCCATCGACCGTCGTCTCTTCGACAGATATGTCCTGCCCATTGCCACTTGAGTGTGCCTATTCGTTGGGTAGCATCCACTTCTTGAGTTCTTCTGCGTATTTCCTCGTTTCGGATTCTATCTTTTGGTGACACTCCGAGCATGGATCTCTCCATAGCACGTTGGGTGGTCTTTATTTTATGGGTAAGACTTGCTGCTACATTACACGTCTCTGCACTTTAAGTTATTACAGGGAGGATGCATTGGTTAAACGCCTTAGTGTTCAGACATTGCGGAATTTTCGCTTTGAAAATGCACTTTAGTTTTCCAAATGCTGCCCATCCCAGTTGTATACGCCTGTCGATGCCTGTCACCGTGAATAGGTGGTGTTCATTAGTGTAGTAGATAAATTATAAATGTCAGTCTACCTGCTACCACAATGACATATTAGTCGCTAATTTAACGCACGTGAATGTAGTGTATAGTTTGAACGTATACGTTTGAACATTGAAAACAAAATATTTTTTGTTAACACAAACTAACCGCATTTTAGTGATTCATACGCACTTTGGGTGAATACACTAATACTTAATTTTGAGAGTTCAATAGTTGCCATAGTTAATCCTTATCAACCTTAGTATGTCCACTGTTGAACGAAGGCCTCCCGCATTAGTCTCCATTCTTATCAATCAGACGCTCCACGCATTCAGGGTACTACCACTACTCTTCTGAAGTCTTTAATTCATCTTGCGGTGGTTTGGCCAACGTTCCATTTGCCAGTTTTCGAATGCTACTCCTCCATTGACCGTTCTTTCTTCGATAGATATGTATGCCGACGACAGCACTGTCCATGAGAGTATAACCTTCCATAAACCTCCGAAACATTCGGAACTATCTGCTGCTAGCGAATCTCTGGTGGAGAAGATGAACATGTCTCTTGAAAGGGTTTCACGATGGGGCGACCTCAACCTCGTCAGTTTAACATTTCAAAAACCCAATCATGTACTTTCTCCACCAAGAAGACTGCTATGGATCCTGTATCTTTCAACGGTTGTTCTCTTCCGAAAGCAAGCTCCATCAACATGCTTGGATTATCAATATCGAATAATGTCAAATATTACTAGTCAATTAAGTGTAAAGCCGGTCTCGCTTCCAAAAAACTAGGTGTATAATATAGATCACGTCGGTATTTCAACGATAAACAACTTCTTCTTCAATATAAAGGACAAATCCGACCTATCCTTGAATACGGCAGTCACCTTTGGATTGGAGCCCCAAAATACCTTCTAAACTTAATTGACTCAGTTCAAAGAAGAGCAATTCGTTTGATAAACAATGACACTCTTACGTCTAATCTACAATCAATGGAACACAGACGTAAGGTTGGTTCTCTTAGTCTTTTCTACCGTTATTACCATGGTCGCTGCTCTTCGGAACTTAAAGAACTAATTCCTCCTGCACCCACTCACAGCCGACAAACTCGTCTTACACTTGCCGAACATCCATACACGGTTAATATATGTCGACCAAGAACTGGCAGCTTCCAAAGTTCCTTCCTTAATGCCACCGGTAAGCTATGGAATACTCTTCCAGCGTCTGTGTTTCCTCCTTCCTACAATCTGGATCTCTTCAAGAAACAGATAAATATACACTTGCAATCTCCCCAACCCACACACAAACAGGAACACAACACACGTTTCCCGCATGCAGCGTCCAGCCTCCCTGGCTGAGCGTCATAGAGTGCACTGGTCTTGACCGGTTGTGCTCTCCTGCATGCGTTTACATAAAAAAAAAAAAAATGCTCATTTCCACATGAGTGTGCCTATTATTTCGGTAGCCTCCACTATTCGAGTTCTTCTTCGGATATCCTCGTTTTGGATTAAATAATTTAAAAAAACTCCGAATATAGATCTCTCCATAGCACGTTGAGTGAAATTCGCCGTAGTGCGCGCTTTCGCGACAGTCCCAACGCAATGGTCGCTGTGTGGGCGGATAGGTTGGAGGGGCACTGGATGCGCCTTCACGTGGCCATCCATAGGGGATCCGGTGCTCCACTCACTGAGTAGTACAATAATAATAATGTGGTGCATGTGCACATGCCGATTTATGTGTTATTTCTAATGTGTTTAATTTAAATTTAGATTTTTTTCGAATTATTGTATCTTAAATTTTGATTATGGCAATAGTGCCTGATTAAATCAATTTAATTATTATTATTATAAAAAGCAGTAGAAATAGACTAAATGAAAAAAAGTCAACGCCTGTATTCTATGAATTGGACGTAATTAATTTTTTTTTTTTTTTTTGAAATTTGAAGTTTTTTTTTGTGTGTGCTTGCATTAAAAAAAAAAGAAAAATATTTTCCAAAGTCGTGTGCAGTTTACGATAACTCAGGGGAGGTCAACTAATTGTTCCCGAGCCAGAGGTCAGCCCTGCCCAGAAAAATGGGTCAATGAGTCAGGGATGCTTATAATTGTGTATTATTATAAGCCTCTATACAGATACGTGAAAGCTATCAAAGGATTATTTATCACTCGGTTCCGTGTAATTTTATTTGAATTGCATTAAATTTTAAATGAATTTCAATGTTCGATATTGATAATTGAAATTCTCGTTTAATTTATTGTATCCGTAGCGCGGATACTCGAAGCATTCTATTAGTTTTTTTTTTGTAAAGTCATACATAGGAAGTACGATCACCTGGGATGGCAGAACAAAAAGAGAAGTCAACAGTCGAATACATCAAGCAAGGCTAGCTTTCAATAAAAAAGCCAAAATTCTTGAGTCAAAGAATATTACTTTAGGGCTCCGCAAGCAATTTGCCAAAACACTTGTTTGGAGCATCTTAATGTACGTCTGTGAGACATGGTGCTTATCTGAAAGTGATAAAAAAAGACTAGAGGCCTTTGAGATGTGGTCTTACAGAAGAATTCTCGGAATTTCCTGGAGAGACCACGTCACGAACAATGAGGTTCTCAGGATAATCAAAGAAGATAGGCACCTAATAAGAACCATCTCAGAGAGGCGAGCCCGATGGATTGGTCACATCATGCGCCACGATGGTCTTTTTCACGATATTGTGGAGGGGATGGTTGAGGGTAGAAACTGTAGAGGGCGCCCTAGACGGGAGTATTTACAGCAAGTATTCGAGGACATGAATTGTAGCGCTTATGCTGAGCTGAAAAGGGTTGCGGAGGACCGAGAGGAATGGAGATCGAGATGCAAGATTCTGTTGCTGCAAACCAATCCACCGGATTGATACTACGAAGAAGAAGTGCGGATACTCGAAGCATTCTATTAGTTTTTTTTTTCAAGTCATACATGAGAAAGCCGACAGATGGTGATAGTAATACTGAACTATCATCTGTGGAATTCTGCTACCATGATGCACATGGCTAAGCACTGCATGTAGAGTGTTGATAGAATACAGCCCGCGATTCACGCATCATCCTTTATCATTACAGGAATTTACTATGAATGGGTAGTCTTCACGGGACGACTTTCGTCTACCACCATTTTTAATTAATAAGCCATGACTGGCATTTTATAGCAGAAATAACTCAAGAAGATGCAAGGATCACGGAAGCTACGGTAATTCATGGCAAAAATTTTCTCCACCTAATGATCGTACATGGAAAAAGATATACTCACATATATATTAAATAAGTATCGGGGATCGAACCCACGACCTTTGGCTAGAAAAGTAAACGCTTTGACCATTGAGCTATACCCGCCGGCTAAATATTTGTTGGTTTCAAATAAAAATATGAGACTTTCTTTGCATGCAACGAAGATTTTTTTATGTTGTTTTTTATGTAAGGGTTTGTTGTTTTATTGGGTTTAATTGCTACTCAGGACTAAACTGTAGAAACTTTGGGAGCATCGAGCTAATCATCCGATTTTATGAATACGTTATTGGAGAAATGACTGTACTTAGCGTATTTGAGTATTCGTGAACACGTGGGAAATGAAAATTGTCATTACTGAGTACTTCTAAATTGTTATTTGATTGTATATTTTTGGTGAAAATTTACAAAAACAAGAATATTTTTATAAGTTTTATTTTTATACAATTTTCATCCTTCCAAATCATCACAAAATAATTAATCACATTATTTACCAAAAGAATAAGACAACGAGGAGATTAAAAAGAACCGTCGGAATTTGCCACAAAATAGTAATAATGCTTCGGTTAAAGGTCTGTCATTTACTGGAAAGGATACTATAGAAATTTGTAGTGCTATTAGAAAATGTTTAAAAAATAAATTATTGAAGGAGGAGTACTTTTATTTTTCAAATCGACTTGAAAACATTTCTACTCAACCATGTAAAGAATATAATCACGCAATACAATCTCAAAGTCAGTGTTAGTTTTGTATTAAAGAGATACTAGTAAAGGGTCCGCCAAATAACTATTTTTTTTTTTAAATGGGGCGCAAAAAATCGAGTGTAGTTTCGGCTGTGTGGCACGTAGCGCCATTCTGTTGCAACCAAATGTTGCCAATATCCTCTTCTTCAATTTTTGTGAACAAAAATGGCCCGATAGCGATCGCCATTGACTGTAACGGCCACTCCTTGCTCATTTTCGAAGAAAAATGGCCTGATTTTCAAAGTAATGTCACAATATTTCCCAGCGTTGTTCAAGCGTATACACAACCATATTCGTCTAGCGGAAGGATAAAACTGATTACTTGTCAAATCAGACATGAGCTAAGTGTTTCCATTCACGAAATAAGCACTAGTTAAAAAAAAAACGTTAAATGGCGGACCCCTTATGATTTTTTCTTCAAAGCGGCGTTAATAAGTTAAGGTTTATGGATGAAACTTAAACTGTTCTGGGGGTGTTGGGAGATTTGAGCCTTGTGGGGGTCCCGGGGTTGGGTCGCCTTCTCTGGTACTACGCCCCTGAAGTTGGCAGCGGTCGGACACATAATTAAGTTTTGACTGCTGGAAAATGCGCATTGGCGCATCGCTCCTCCACTTCTATTCCCCCCCCAACCCCGGTGCTGTTACGCTACTGACCGTAGCTTCTATGGCGCAGATCAGTTGCGCAAAACAATTCTCAACAAATGTAGATATGTTCACTAAAACGTTTCGATATAAGTCCAGCTAAAATATTACATCAGAAGTTCAGTTCTCGATAGATCACCGAAGTTAAGCAACATTAGTCGCGGAATAACAACTTAAATGAGTCACCACCTGTCGCGAATCGCGTGTTATTGATAGGGTTGAGCCTCTCTGAAACTTAAATAACTTATTCCTCCTGCGCCCATCCACAACCGACAAACTCGTCTTACACTTGCCGAACATCCATACACGGTTAATGTGTCTCGACCAAGAATTGGCAGTTTCCAAAGTTCCTTCTTTAATGCCACCAGTAAGCTTTGGAAAGCTCTTCAAGCGTCTGTGATTCCTCTTTCCTACAAACTGGATCTCTTCAAGAAACATATAAATAAACACTTGTGATCTCCCCAACCCACACACAACACACGTTTCCTGCATGCAGCGTCCAGCCTCCCTGGCTGAGCGCCATAGAGTACACTGATCTTGACCGGGTGTGCTCTCCTGCATGCGATTACATAAAAAAAACGCGGTTCTCAATATTTCAAGGTCACTGAAGTTAAGCAACATACATATATCTTTCAGTGCAATCCAAGAAATGATGATATAAGGAAATAACACTTCACATTAAACACTTTTGAGAAACTTACAACGTCTTTGTTTTAATATATTTATTTTTTATAATATACCTATCTTATAAAATTAAGTTTCTAATGATAGATTATATTCACGTCATAAAAGTTCCAAGTTTAAAAATGTTTATCGATTAAATGTCTTTTAAAATGTTTGAGACTCGTGTTTTTAATTTTCCATTGATGTCCTCCGCAGCGGTTCGTCGTCCATAACTTTGCCACCGCTGCAATAGACTATGCGATGTAGACCATAGAGCATAGATGGCTGCCAACTACACACACATTACCGGACCTCTCCGTGTAGTTTTATAACACACACGAGCAAGATCCAACATATGAGACTATTTGATCCGCATATAAATATAGCCATAAGGTGGACATACTAGTACATGAAAAAGGGGAAAATACCACATTAAAGGCTTAAAAGACATCTCAAGTATGGAGATCGAGTTGCAAGATTTTGTTGCTGTAAACCAATCCCCCTTATTGATACTACGAAGAAAATTAATGAATGTTATATATTTAAAATAAAAAAATAGTTGTTAGGGAAAAAACCTTTTACATGCTCGTGTTCTGTATACTCGGCGAGCTTTCCTGGAATACATTTGCAGTAATGATGCTTTATGTACCCGTGAAATATGCGGAGGCAGCTCTAGAGACCCTGGAGACACGAGGACCGTGACGCCGGTGTCACGTGAGCCCGCATACATGACGCTTACTTTAGAGACACAACTTTACAGTCCCAAACAACGAATAACACGACAGTATAACGAGCTCACGTATATTTTAGTCTAAAAATATACAACATTACATATAATACATACTTCATTTGAGACGCCGTGCTATTTAGTAAAAAATGGTGCAGGTTTCGTTAGTGACTGGCGATCTTTTCAAAAATTCTGATTAATAAAGTTAGCCATAAAATCCGTGGAGAACACAAGTGGAGTCTTTGATTCTTCGTGGACTTTATTATACTCAACTGAGTCAGGTGAGTGTGAGAGGAAAGTGTAGAGGTAATTTGCATGTAATGATTGTTGAAAATTAGAATATTAAAAGTGTGTATTATACTGCTTGTTAAAGAGATACACATTATATGTGGAGGATTGATCCTGGTAAGGAGTTGATATAGAAGAGAAATATATATAGTATGTACGTGTTCATTCTGTTTCCGCTCTTAATATGAAGCATATGTTCTCTTCAAATAAAAAAAGGAATTCTTTAATGGCATAATATTCGTTTATTAAACATTGCTTAGAATTATGAACAACCTATGATTACACTGTGTATTTATTATTATTATATTAGTATTTGTATAGCGCTCTTTTATGACCGAATGATCATTCCAAAAGCGCTTCTTTGCCTCTCTGAGTAAAAAGGTGGATCTTGAGTCTGCTTCTGAAGGATGCCTCCGCTTTAAGCTCTCTTATGCTTTCCGGTAGTGAGTTCCAGGACATTGGTGCAGCGTAGCTGAAAGCATGATTGCCAAAGACCGTGCTAGGACTACCTCCCGTCAGCTGCAGGGTGCTTCTATTTGCTCTAGCCGATCTGAGTGTCTGTACTCGATGTTTTTTTAGGATAATGATAATAAAATGGATGTTTTATTGGAACTGATTGTTATTTAAAGCATACAAACATAATCAATAATAAAATATTTATTTATTTACCTTGTTTTTACATGGATCACGTAAGATATGCCCTATGCTTATGAGACTACATTTTGGATAACGTTATATCTTGACAGTGATGGATCGAGGAAGGCTACGAGTTTGTCGAGACTACAGTCTCCTAAACAGATGCCACGTTTAACGTGATCCATGTAAAAACAAAGTAAATAAATAATTATTTATTATTTATAATGGATCTCAAAGTGAATACTGAAAACATTGAAAAAAAAAAACATTATAACCTCATATAATTATAAATTATTAGTTTGATTCGAATAGGCTAAAGTATTTATTTAATTTGCAAGTTCACTTTAAATTTGATAAAACGATGCATAAAATCTCGTTAATTAATGTTAGCATATACACATCTTCAAAAATAGCAACCGTCATAGAACCTATAAACAAATTTATTTACCATGGTTTGTTTGTTTACTCGTTTGAGTGTTGGCATGAAATATATATTTATAAACGAGGAAATATATTTTCCTGCTTTGCTAGTCTTGATAAAACTCCCCTCTAGCGTTTGTTATGCAATGCTCAATCTTTGTTTAAGAATTCTGGACTTACTTCGTTCGGTTGAGGATAGTTTATGAAGTTAAATTACCGGTATCCAAGTTTATTCCATTGATATATCGCAAGTCTTACAAATATATCCAGTATATTCCTTAGATAGTCAACATATTAATCGTGAATTTGGAGTTTCTCGACGAAGCCGTTTAGGCTTCATTTTAGACAACATGTTTAATGTTGTCAATTTTTTTTTTAAAATAAATTTTAAAATATTACATTCATCAAAGCACTGCATTTATGGAAAACAACCAATAATTATTGATCGAAAAAAAACTGTATTAATTACACAGTTAAGGAGAGGTAATTAATATTTAACCAATGCAGATTTATAAACATAGTCTCAAAGTATTATAAAACATAAGGGCTATTTTTTTTCAAATTTTTCAGCATTCACTTTGAGATGCTTTATAAATATTTATTTATTCATATTGTTTTTAGATGGATCACGTAAGATTAGTTCTCTATTAAGACACTGCAGTTTCGACTAACTCGTAGTCTTTCTCAATCCTACTCTTGTTAAGAGACAATATTATGATTAATATTTATTTTGAATTTCTTTTATAAATAAATCTGCAATAGCAAAAACTATATATGTAGGATTTGAACCATAAAAAGTATACGTAAGTCTTTTTCATTGTAACCAGGTCATAAAACATTTGCCCAAAAAAGTGTGGTTGAAATAAATGTTACATCACAAAGGTGGAAATGAACCAAAAAAGTTTACTCTGCCAACAGTTGATTGAACGAATGTATACTGAAAGGTCAATCGACGTGAAATACTAAATATATCCCTTACTCAATAGTTAAACAGCGAAAATATTACCAAATCACAAAGGAAAAACAACATCAAAGAGGTGAATAAAACCATTGATTATCTGAATGAAAATTGATACGTTTATACGTAACTTTTGATTGACTATAACTTATTTGACAAATGTCAAAACGAAATTTCCTTGTACGCTAGAACGATCGGTAATGTTTACCATTGACGTCAATGTTGACACTGAGAGCTGGTAGTTTATTATACTTATCTTATACTTCATGTCACTGATTGTAATCATAATATGTATTTAAAAAATGATTATTAGAAAATACACAATCGACACTTTGGACTAGTACCATAAAAATTGCTGTTAAATTGAATCATATATTAGTAATTAAATACACACCTACAATTAGACATATTTTTTTTTCATACGCACCAATTCATTCAGAAAAATATCGGCAGACGCGGGATTCGAACCACGAGCCTTGCACCTTCGCTTCGTTCTACACACCGCACTATCCACATGACTATTCTCCGCCTGAGCAGATACGCGAAACCTGATGTATATATATACCATTGTTAACATCACATAATTTTTTACATAAATTAACATAGTATAACCTAAAATAAACACTCACAATAATTATTTATCTGTTAATTTCATGAGAGCTGCAAAGCAATTGTTGACAACTCATATATTTTGTAGGCGTATTTTAAATATTAGTATCATTTAGATTTAAATAAATTATTTAAAATCTTTATTTATCTTTATATATCTCTATAAAGTCATCAGTAGTGAACTGATGATTCAATTACATTATTTAACGCTCATTTAATTCAAAATTATAATTGACGTTGATGAAATAATTTCAAAGCGCGTTAAGGGCAGAGGTTTCCGTCTTACGGTACGAAGCAAATAACGACAAAGCACTTCCATATGTCAAGGTTACTTCGCTCAGGTAATTAATTGAAAGTTATTTTCTCAAAGCAAGCGGCAGCGCTCCCGGGATGCTGAAGAAGAGCCGAGCTAACTGAAAAATATTCCTGAAACTTGCGCTCAGACTTTCTTTTATAGCCCGGGGACACTTTTTTGTCAGCGCGTTCAAAGTTTACATGGAAAATAAATAGTACCGAAGCTAATTACAGCACACTGTACTCTAAATGTGGCTGTATTGAAATAAAAAATCAACATTGAATTGAAACTTTTCCAAATACACTGCATAGCTGAAACAAATTGCCAGCCACTTTACAAATTGCCAACGTTAGCTTATGTACGAGTATGTTAATGATACAGCACATGTCATTATCATCATGTCCGCTCCTCTAACTGGAGTATATGGCTATGACAAAGTACTGCCAGAAGGTCTACAGTGCACCGAGGGTCCATTATAACAACGCCTTCCGAATGTTGTTGGGTCTACTGTGATACTGCAGTGCCTCAGGCATGTTGACGGAGGGGCGAGTGGATGACTTATTTAACATAATAAAGAAGCGTTGCGCTTCTCTGTGGGCGCGCGTTCGTGGCAGTCGCAACACAATGGTCGCTGTGTGGGCGGATAGGTGGGACTCACAGTTGGAGCGGCACTGTATGCGCCTTTATGTGACTATCCAGAAAGGATCCGGTGCTCCACTCACTGAGTAGTACAATATTTATAATGCGGTGTATGTGTACATGCCGATTTATATTTTCTTTCTATTCTGTTTAATTTAAATTTTTTCTGTATTTGCTTGGAATTATTGTATGCAAAATTATGATTATGGCACTAGTGGCGGAATAAATAAATTGTATTATTATTATTATAAAGCTCTGTCAACCGCAATGATCCTAGCCCAATCCATGTCAGCTTTGCCTGCCATCAAATACATTTTGTATATAATATATTTTCTGATGACCTTCCATGATGATGCGAGCTGGAAAGATAAAAGTAACGTATGCCATGCGCGTTTAATCGACAAGTAATATGTCAGGGTAGTCGATATTCGGATAAATTCTAGGGATGATTTCTTTCCATTCGCTAGAGTTCCGGAGGAAAATTGCTGCACTCAAACATTCATTCCTTCTTCTTCGCGGTTCAATTCACAACCCTGGGATTCTTGAATGTTTTAACTTCTATGTTCCAGATAGGTACACCCGTGCTCGTAGCCATCCATTGTTTTTGATCCCAGTCGAGGCTTGTGGAGCTTCAAGCACTCAATTTGGTTCAACGGCAATGTCGCTCCTAAATGGCCTACCAGCACACCTCGATCCATTTCTTACATCCTTTTCCTCTTTTGTCGATGGTATTGTTCTCCTTGAGCTCTGTGATCTTTGACACGTGTCATCTTCTTATTCTTTTGTGTAATTTTTATTTATTATTCTTTTTTCTCTATTTATTGTATATTTATGTATACTAATTTTTCTGAATATTTGTAAAAAAAAATGGAATTTCGATTCTGTAAATAAATAAATAAAAATAAAATTGGCGTACAGGTCATTGAGAGCATGGTCTGAATAAGAAGCTCGATTCTCACCTTGTGAACGTTGGAGCGTTTTTTAAATTCCATACGCATTGCTTTGGAATTCACTCGATCAAAAATTCTGACTATAAAAGAGTTGGATGATAAAATGAGTTCGGCTTAGAGGTTAAACGTTTGCTTACCTTACCGATATTCGTGGATTCAATCTCCGATGAATATTATAGTAAACATATTTTTTATTGATTTATAAGCTCTATAAATACCCCCAATCCATATGAATTTAATACTTTACCCTTAAAATATCAGTCATAATCTATTAAGTGAACGCCGATGTATTACGTTGGCGGATTAACACTCCACGTATAGCTCTTATCTATACTTAAAAATGGCAAGCGTCATATATTACGTCAATAAGATACTTCATTACCTTCTGTTGGTATTGTCTTGTATGTGCTTACACCGTTTGTATCGCTTCCATAATTCATAAGGCTGCAAATCTTGGTCAAAAGTCAATGTCGCCGTATTGTGGGTTTTGAAAGCAGATGCATGTGTAGAATATTGGAGGAATAATGGTTTGACTAAGTGAACAATGACGAGGTGAGAAAGTGTACAAAGGAATTGTCTATACTACAGTTGGTTAAGAGAAAATTGTGAAATTAGCAGAGGCATGTTCTTCGGATACCGTAGAAAAGCATAAACTTCAGCCTTTTCATAAAGCCTCTTTAATAGTTCCCAACGGACTTCTTATTATATGGCCTGAAAAATTTAAAAAAGTTGCTTGTATTGTTCTGTAAATCCAGAAAAGATATCCCAGGTAAGTAAAACATTTCTCTTTGACCAATTGTGTGATGTAAGTCTGCTGAGTCAGATTCCTTACCTTACCATTCCTTACAAAGTCATACCCTTTTACTGCTAATATAGTACTTTTTCTAGAAACCCACTAAGTGGATGCATTGGCTTGTGGTAAAGTGTCTAAATTTTTAGCTTTATAATATAATGATGATGATACAGGTGCTGTACAGGCAGAAGCTTACTTCAGCAAACTATGAGTCGGGTGGCGTTTCTTTGAGTTCTTACAAGTCACATTTTCATGCTGAAATGCATAATGTAAGCCCCGCCGTGATACTACACCTGTTTATGTGAGTTATTTAAACACTGTTTTAAGGCTCTGGCACACGATATTGTGGACATGTTATAGTAGTGACACACGGAGCTTTAGAATATTACGACTTGGTTTCAGGAAAGCTCTGAAAGTAGTGCGCATTTTATAATATTTACGTTCCTGATGCTTTACACAAATATAAAATAAAGATATGCTTTCTATATGAAAAATATAGTAGTATTGAAATACTACAAAAGAAAGTTAATCATATAATTATTTGTATCATTATTTTTAATCAATTTTTAAGTTGATTGGATGATTTGTTTTATGTATTTTAATTAGTCTAAAGTATTTTGACTGACTACAGTCTATAACTTTGGATTACATAAAAATAGACCTGTTTGGGAGACGTTAGCTGCCTTTTATTCAAACCTCATGAGTATAAAGGGTGTATTTATGTCATTGTAAAAAAAACAATTATAGTTTTCATTAATTCGTGGCATATTTTAAAAGTAATGTTTGAATGTTTCGACGTAGATTCAAATATAAAAATGTCCCTTTAATATTGAAATATTTGTTTTTATATGTATTTACACATGAGGTACTCGTAAATGATATATTGTAATGTTTCAACTATATTTAATAAAGTACGATGTTCGATCATTTTCCTTAATGATTGGTAATTATTAAATAATTTGATGGTTCACACAATTACCCCAAATAACTGGCTTGTAATACTTTCAGTGATTTTAACTATTTTAACATTTGTAAAGGTTCATTGATTTAATTAAATCAATTAAGTACTGAAAAAAACAAAGTTTATTGAGTATATGATAATATGATAAATAAATAATAAAAAACGGTTTAAAATGGCAAGTTATTAGTTTCTGAATTTGATCCTGGGTCGCTGTTTGATATTAATTTAGCCCGAAAAAAGGTTCCGTTATTAATCAAATAGACCCTCAAGTCATTGCAGTCCATAAATAAGGCTTACTTCATCCTCGGGGAGCCTAATAAGAACCTTTGAACTCGCAGAGACGGGACGTACATCATCATATTATTCAAATTTGCAATGGATTCTTTTATTTCAATTAGCGCCTGGCAAATACGCAATCGTGCCGACATTATGAAATCAAAATTGATAATATCTCGACTGCAAGGCGGACTTCAATACATATAATATACATTTTAAGTATGATTTATATAAAAACGTAAAGAATTACAATTGCGTGCGTTACCTCACAAACTACACACGATACACTATGAAATGGGAAGAAAAAAAAGTACAATCAAAAAAGCTATTCTATTTTATATGGATATTTTAAATTATTTATTAGAATATTATTTTATTATTTCAATATTCTAATCTACTTTTATAGATCATTGACTATTTTACAATATTATAAGCAATTAAATATACATATACTATACATAAAAATCCTTAAACGAGTCAAATCATTCAGAAAAAATATCGGCGGGAGCGGTATAATTACCTGGGCAAAATGGTTGGTTCCAAAGGTCCGCGGTTCGCATCCCGCTCAGTTGCTATTTTTGCTTTTTAATTGCGCTTTAATAACGATGTTCTTAGTATAGTTTAACAGCAAGGGATTGCCAGAACTAAGTTACCTTGTATTAAATATATTATATCAATCAAGAGTAAAGGTATTTTTATTACTTTAAAATTAATATTCCAGTTTTTTGTCGTCGTATCTCGGACAAAAAATGGTAAAAATGAACAAATTTCCCGTCGTCTAATCAATATAAATGAATTTTTGCACATGTACTTGATTTGAATGACAATGGAGGATGCTAAATATTTTTTTGTAAAACAAATTGAATACTATTGCATGATAACAGAGGTTATTATCAGAATTGATACTATAAAGCCATCTTCTTATTCTTTTGTGTTATTTTTATTTTTGTTGTCTATTTAACCATAGACTACTATTGCATGATTATTACAAGTTCCATGCATATATAAATTAAGGGATTTATTTTGACTTTGGTTGAATAATTTAATTATTGTTTAATTTATTTTAAATCTGAAACTTTTCGTATCGCCATTTTGTCAATGACAATACTTTTGAATGCATTTTTTCTTTAAAATATCCATAACTGTTACGTGAGTTTTACCCGCCTCACATCCGCATCACACCGGAGGACAGTTAAGTCTCCTTGATGACGAGCTCATTCAGATTATGATCAGTTAGCAACTGATAAGTCCAGTGGGAGTCCCCTCTGAACAATTGTGGCCACTGCAAAGAAGTGCTGAAAGAAAGAACCCGTGAAAGAGATTAGAATCGCATTCGTGGGTTGTAAAGAGATGATGTTACGTGAGTTATTAAAAGGTGTTAGATAATTCAAAATTTAAATACGAGTATCTTGCATAACTGCAACATGATGCTTCAATTATTAGTTTTTTAGCGCCAGTAAATAGATGTAGACTTCTTCTTCTTTATCTTAGCCATTACCCATCATCTGAGGTCGGCTCTCCTTGTACACGTTCGCCATGTCTGTCTGTCCTGCGTTGCATTCTCGGTCAAACCCAGGGTCTTCAGATCCTTGTTTACAGTTGCAGTCTAGGTTGCCTGTGGTCTTCCAGGTCTTCTTCTCAGCGTGGGTATGTTGAGGGCTCTCTTCACCATGTGGTCCTCATCTCTCCGTGTCACATACCATCTTCGGCGTTTTTTTTTTCGGTTTTTTGCGGTTTTCCCTTGTCTTTTCAGGTATGGAGGCCACCCAAAATGAACCCCGAATATGCTCATTTTGAACTCTATCCACTCTAGTCACACCACCCGCCCACCTCAGCATCTTCATCTCTGCCACATGAATCCTATCCAAGTTACGTTTCAGCTGGGTCCAACACTCCGATCCGTAGAGCATAGCTGGCCTTCCAGCAGTTTTTTAGATTTTAAACAGTAAATAGATGCAGACGAAAAATAATATTGACGAAATTAAATATATATCCAACTCTCTATCGAAATGTTAAGCTTCTAGTGTATAGTAAAATAAAACATGGAAATTTATAGCTGGGATAACTCTCGGAAACGTTTTTCCATTGTTCCGATAATAAGGTATATGAAAAAAATATATGCCTGAATATTTATCTCTCCGCCCACGAGAAGTGCCCATATTATTTATGCGAGATCCTTAAAAACAAGAACCTTTGGCCCTTGTATCCCTAAGCTTTTCTTATTACCTTTAGACCATCCCTGTGTAAGTCAAGGAGAATTTTTTTAGATAACAAAAGGAGGAACTCGCTATACGTTATCACTGATATATTTTTAATAATTTGATTTATAGTAATTTTTTTTGGATATTTTTTTTGAAGCAATTGAACTGTATTAATCCTGAAAAATATTATAATATGGATTTATACTATTAATATAGGCAATAAATGAATAAAAAAATAATTAAAATAAGCGTAAGTTTTTTTTTTTCACTTTTTGTTAAAGTATTGCTCTAATTCTTTTTTTGTACATATAAAAAACTCCGAAAGATGGTGAAAACTTTCATCTATAGATTCTATGACGCCGACCATTTTATGAAAGGCTTAATGTGTGTAGTGTGTTGCACTTCATTATCACTAACCTGCCAGAGACTACGCCTCTTGGGAGAGGGATCAGACTGCTTAACCGAATCGCTTCGGATGTTGATATATTTCACGTTAAGGAGGCCCAGTTCAGACATGAACTCCACAAGTTTCTTTGATGGAATAATTTGTTGGCGTCGTCTGTTTTATGAGCATTGGTATCTTTTGTTACTTGTCTTTATTGCTTTGTTCTTAGTACTTAATCATAAGTACATTCATTTGTATAAATTGTATTTTTTTATTTTATGATTAATTCTTATTGTAATTCAGAAATAAATTGAGTTGTTCAAATTTGTAATGTTTCTGTAAGGAAAAAAAACGAAAATAAAATAAAAATTGAAAATCATAAGAAAACAGTACAGCCTTTACGCATCGTTCAGTAAAAAAAAAATCTGTGTAAATATATGGTGTATATCACTTTTGTCCAAACTAAAAATATATACCAAAATTAACTAGCAATAATATTGTAACGAGGTGAATTTCGAGTATTGTACCAAAATTAAATGCAGCCGTACAATGGGTTTTGAATATAGATGCCTGCGTAGAATATTGGGAGTACAATGACTGCTTTACAGCGGGCTTCAACATTCTTCTACAGTCATTCTTCTTTAGCCTCGCCATTTCCCATCATCTGGGGTCGGCTCTCCTTGTGAACATTTGCCATGTCTGTCTGTCCTGCGTTGCATTCTCGGTCAAGCCCTGAGTTTTAAGATCCTTGTAAACAGTTGCAGTCCAGGTTGCCTGTGGTCTTTCAGGTCTTCTTGTGCATCACGTTTTTTTTATTGTTTTTTTAACGGCCGGTTGCCACCTGACGCAAAAGCCACCAATTCGGTTCAGCCGCCACCATCTCAACTATGAGGTCCTGCCCACCAAATAGATCCATCACAGCCTCACCTCCGAATATGTCGGAGAATAGGTGGTCTTCCACTGGGAGCCACTCCTTCAAAATGTGATTCAACATACAGTCATTTTTATGAGGAATTTTATAACAATATTTTCACAAAAAAAAAACTATTAAAATTTTGTGAATATGTGAAAAACAATATTCGTATTTTTGCGGTTATAAAATTCTAAGCATTGAAACAAATTTGGATAATAAAACTAATTCACAAAGCGTCGTCAAACATCCGGGATTGTCTCAGACCGGTCAAGGACAAATTTCCTTTAGAGAGCGATGGGGTGTACAAACTCTAATGCAAGGCTTGCCCAACGGTTTATATCGGACAAACATCGCAAACTATATGTAAAAGAGTATCTGAACATGAGAGATCGTGCAGACTAGGCCACCCAATGGCGTCAGCACTGGCAGAACATCTGGCTGAGTCGGGACATAAGTTTTCGTTCAAACCCGAAATCGTGGCTCGAACACAATGAAAATATGCACGCCTAGTAACCTAACATCAACAGGGATGAAGGCTTGATTCTCAAAATAGCATGGCTTCCACCTCTAGCACAAACTCTTAAAACCTGTACAGATAAGCAAGGATGACCACAGTCCGACATGACGTTCGTGGAGGTACAATTCTTAGAACATATCTACCGTAGTCTTAGAACATACCCACGATTCTCCGGAATGAAACTTGAGTATGTAGTTGCCATGGAGATATAAATCAATAACGCTCATATAAAAAAGATAATCTGAATAAACCAACACAAAATTAAATAAATCATCAATCACTGAAGAAGACCCCTGTAATGGCGGTCGAAATATTGGTTGAAAGAAGTTCGTCACACACGGATAAACCCAAAAGCCACAAAATTGTAAACATTTATTTAAAAAGTAACTTTTATTCTGAAGCGTAATTTTATTTTATTTTATTAACGGCCTAGTCCAATACATACGGTTTTAAAATAGAAAATACAATAAATGAAATGGTAAAACAGAACAATATAATAGCTAAGACAATACATTTAGACAAAACATGAACATGAGTAAAAAAAACAGATCTAGTACATTAGTAGAGGGATCTGCGAAATGCTGGAAGGTCCACCCCGAAAAAGTCCAAGTCACTAGAGGAGTTCACCAGTCTACACATTCTTAAAATAGGAGAATAGAATCCATAGTTGGTTTTGGATGTCCTTACATGTAGCAGGTCACTGCCTCTAGTGTAACGGGAGGGAACATTGAACATAATTTCCTGCAATAATGTCGAGTCATCGATTATGGAGTTCATAATTTTAAAAATAAACAGCAAGTCAGTCAGTAATGAAATGTACATGAAATAGTTTACTTATCATACTTTTGTGTTTGTCGTTTTTCGGCGGATCTAATTTGAAATAAATGTATTTCTAATTACAGGTTCCCTTTGACCCTTTGTCGAGACGCCATTGCCATTCAGACGTTTTCAATTTATTTTCAGGATGAAAGGTTAAATTTCTTACGGGAGCTAGAGAGGGCGCCCGAACGGACCGAATAAAGGGAAAATTTCGCCCGCGTTATGATTTCCTCAGAAATAAATGTATTATATGGACCTCAGGGAAATCTGAAATCTAGAAAAATAATATTATACGATAATATGAAGACGTACGCAAAAAAATATTTTTATTAGAAATATATTTTAATGAAATAACTACAGTGGAACCTCGTTATTTTGTACGCGCTTTTTTCGTTTTTATGTATAATGTGTTCATCTTTTCTTCTTCGTAGTATCAATCCGGTGGATTGGTTTACAGCAACAAAAACTTGGATTTCGATCTTCTCTCCTCTCGATACTCTGAAATCCTCTTTACCTCAGCATAAGAGCTAGAACTCATGTTCTCGAACACCTGCTGCAAATACTCCCGTCTAGGGTACCCTCTACAAATTCTACCCTCAACCATCCCCTCCACAATGTCGTGAAGAAGACCATCGTGGCGCATGATGTGACCGATTCATCGTGCTCGCCTCTCTGAGATGGTTCTTACTAGGTGCCTTTCTTCCTTGATTATCCTGAGTGCTTCATTGTTCGTGACGTGGTCTCTCCAGAAAATTCCGAGAATTCTTTTGGATGACCACATCTCAAAGGCCTCTAGTATTTTTTGATCCTTTTCAGATAAGCGCCATGTCTCACAGCCGTACATTAAGATGCTCGAAACAAATGTTTTGGCAAGTTGCTTGCGGAGCTTTTAATTGATATTTTTTGACTCAATTCATCTTTTATGGTCCCTGGAAACACCCATAAAAACAATGTTAAATAATCCCGCATAGACTGTTCCCCGATGTATCATTTTTCTTGATCTATTGTGTAATAATAACGGTCCCCTCATAAATATTATCCTGTTTAACCGTTTTTTTGCACAATTCTCAATATATGTTTGTAAATATTGTAAGATGGAAGAATGCAAACGGCAATGAAGTTTGAGTCATGCCTAGACAGTCACGCCAGCGTGTTTGCTCTAAACGTGATACCTACGTGTTTGAACTATATTTTTCTGTGTCGTTGGAGGAATCTCTATAAAAACGATATATAAATAAATATATTTTTAAATATTATTCTTCTTCGTAGTATCAATCCGGTGGATTGGTTTGTAGCAAAAAATATATTTTATTACTTAAAATACAGTATTCATGTTTACAATGTTCTATAATACTCGCAATGCATGATTCAGATGGACGAATATACACTTTTACACTTATATTATTATTATTTATCACGTTTTACAGCCAGAAACTATTTGCAACACGTTCTGCACGGATTCATATTGTCACGGCGTTAATTTCTGAATCGGGCAAATCCCCTTGTCCCGTTAAGCCTGAGTTGTGTTTCCCGTAAGTTTCAGCGAAGCCGCGGCCATTTTTCATTCCGGTCCAGCCAGGGCGCTTGCTGATGCCATGTAAGCCTCGCGAAGGCTGTAGTTAAACTGAAAGATTTTTACTGTCAGTTAACGTCTTCGTTTTATCTGTACTTTTTTAGTTGAGTTGCTGGAATACCACGGTATGTTGTACCTATGAAGAACCCTGAAAAATCATTCATCGGAAACAAAACCTCAACACTCCAAGTGAATTAAATATAATGAGACATGATTTTTTTTATGTAAGCACATACAGGATAATACCGGCAGATGGTGATAGTAATTCTAAAGTCTCATCTGTGGAATTCTATGACGCTTACCATGGTGCATATGGCTAAGCGCTGCATGTGTAGTGTTGATCCGCCAACGTCATAGACTACAGCCAAAGATTCGAGCATCATCCTTATTATTACTAGAATTCACTATAAATAGGTTGTCTTCGTCTACCACCGATTTTTAATTAACCCTTAATTAGTCGCATGGGGTCAAAAAAAGTTCGAATTCAAAAATTAAGCACTTGCCGCTTCCCGAAATTCTTTTAATTTAGCTTGTATTTGTTTAATTTGATATTAAGTTAGTGTTATTTCTTTTAAATATAATAGTATTATGAAAGCACTTTAATAATAAACAAGTTTTATTTACTTATATATTTCATAAATAATAATAAAAAATCTAGGGAGTTGCATAAGTTGGCGATATTATTTTTTAATTTTTTTATTACACAGAACAGAAGTTCCAAAATATAAAATAAAAAAAACAGCATACATAAGTAAACAATACATACAAAAGATAATAAGAGATAAAAATAATATAAAAGAAGAACAAGATGACACGTGTCAAAGATCATAGAGATCTACGAGAACAAAACCATCGACAAAAGAGGAAAAGGATGTAAGAAAAGCATCGAAGTGTGCTGGTAGGCCATTTAAGAGCGCCATTTCCGTTGTACCAAATTAAGTGCTTGAAGCTCCACAAGCATTAATTAGGATCGAAAACAATCGAAATCTACGAGCACGGGTGTACTTATCTTGAACATAGAAGTTAACTTTCAAGAATCCCAGGGTTGTGAATTGAACCGCGAAGAAGAAGTAATGAATGTTTGAGAGCAGCAATTTTCCTCCGGGACTGTAACGAATGGAAAGAAAGCATCCCTAGAAGAAAAAGAGTTGGGTAATGTTCGGAATCGATTGAATTTAATGAATAGTTACCGTAAATATAAAAAATAGAGACGTCGGAGAATTTTTTTATTATTTTTTTGTTCATGATAATGTATTTGGATTTATTGGGTTTCCAAACTAAGCTTCCATATTCCAGGACAGATAGACTAAGTGAAGAATAGAAGGTACGAAAAATTAGAGGGTTACGAAATCGACTAGCTTGGTGGATGATGAACCAAAGAAGTTTATTGTTGCGGGAAATTAAATTAATTATGTGAGTTTGGAAAGTAAAGAATAAATCGTAGGTTATACCTAAATCCTTGACAACTGCTACTCTGTCAAGCAATGTTCCGGATAATTAGTATTTGGAAAGAATTATTATACGCAACTTTGAGCTTCTCCCACTCTCGTTTAGGATAGCTTTTTTACGAGTAAACAATGAAATAATCTGTCAAAGCACTAAAACCGTTACTTTTATTGTTTCTTGGGTAAGCGCTCCTTCGGCGCTTTACAAGTTTATTTGCCGGGACGTTTTTCAGCGAAGTTCTCTTTCCTATTTTCAAAAATTTGAAAATAAAATTCGCACTCATCCGCGCAAAGTGCTGTAAACATTTCAAAATAAAACGAGTTGTGAGTGAAAATTCTATTTGCGTGTATTTTTATTATTTTTTATTCACTGGTGCCAACTGCAAAGCGAAAATAAATATTCTTTGTGCAATTTGAAGCCATTGTTCCGTGTTGGAAAGATACGAAAATGTCTGTTGGATGTTAAAAAAATGCAATGATTTTTGTATTATTTTATGAAAGATAATACTGAAAAGAAGAAACGAAATATTTCTTCTTAGATTTTTGATACAAACGCGGAACAAATTTAATAAACGTCTTTTTTAATGATAACGAAAAATAAATGAGCCAATTAGTATAAACCTAAAATAAATAACATATTATATGGATAATAAGATAGAAGTTAGAATAATTATTTTATGAATTAAGTTAAAATTGAAATTTTAAATTTTTTATATATATAATCGTGTTGGAAACAACAAGGTCAGATCCTGTCTGCCTCGAAGTGGGCGACGTCGATGGCGTTACTTCCGGCTATCATCAGGTCTTCCTGGGTGCGGCTACTCGGACACAGCGCACACTCCAGAAGATGTGACAGGGTCGGGCATGCAGACTTTGTGGCCACTAAAAAAAAATTCCACGTATTTACATCTTTGCTCGTATTTCCGGTGAGAGTTCTTCTTTCGGGGCAATTCCCCTCAGTTGAGCTTTTTCACATATTCAGCCGCAGGGTGGCCTCAGGTATCACCAGTTCCGTTGTCGACTGTAGGAAACTTCTTCTTGATTTGAACCGTGTGGTTAACTTTTGATATCCAAACATAGGGTGGAGTGTGTCGTGGGTTGCTTTGGAGAGCCCCTTCTAGGTGGTGACTTCTCGCCGCTTAAAATTAAAATTGTGATTTAAATAGTCAAGAAATATAAACATTATAATGGACACTGAACGCAGTTGAAACATGTCGTTAAAAAGGCTGAAAATTTCTGAAAAATATTTTATTTATATTGATAAATGAAAACATGTATTTGTCTACACGTCCTAAGAATCATATCGACACCCGGAAGTTCTGCTGAGAATATACTCGTACACAGTAGGCTAAAAAATATTCATCTATAATAATATAAATGGATAACAGTCTGGGTGAGCCAACCTTTAAAGACCAATTGGTCCGTTAAAAATGAATAAATTGAGAAAAAACAAGTATAAAATCATTATAACATAAAATAAGTTTAAAATGTATTGATATCCTCCTCTCTGAATTTAGATATCGAATTATTGTTTGACAGGATGCAGGAGCAGATTGACAATGCAAAAGAACTTGTTTTTGGTTCATAAATAGCGTTTATTTTATTAGATACTTGCTTTTTCGTCCACCCAGTAACGGTCGCGAGCGAGCTGCTAACTGACGGCGCGCTCTGATATGACAAAAAAGTGAATGAAAGATGACAGTTACACCAACATGAAATGGACCAACTGTCATAACAAATAAAATGGGGTTTGCAAACACTGTGTATTATTATATAACTAAAACTAACATTATTAGATATGCGTGTCAGGCGAGCGAACATAAATACGAGACAAAACATCGTTTTACGAGGCTTTACAGCATCAGGCTTAAAGTACTATATCAAGTTGATATCACTATATTAAAATAGATTCGTAATTTACAAAGGTCATACAATTCATGAAAAAAATAGACATTAGTTTTAATATTTTCAATGTTTTGAGCATTCACTTTGAGATCCATAATAAATTATAAATATTTATTTATTTAATTTCCTTGTTTTCACATGGATCACGTAACAAAAGTTCTCTATTAAGGAGACAACTCGTAGTCTTTCAATCCTTCTCTAGTTAAGAGATAACTGAGCTGCGTTGTACTTAAAAGGGTGTGACAAAAGGGAGGGGGGGTGGTGTCTATCAGGAAAGGAGAGGGATTAGTGTTGCAAGGATGAAGGAAGAGATAAATACATAAAAAGTGGCTTAGGTATAAATTTTTTATTTTTATTTTTTTATTATTATTAATATTATTATTGTATGTAGTATATATAATTTTATACTTATTTATTTTTACTTAAATATACATATACTAAACATAAAATTCTTTTTTCAACGCGTCAATCCAAGCACAAAAATAACGGCAGAAGCGGGATGCGAACCGCGGACCTTGGAATCCAACTATGCCCAGGTATTCATACCGCTCGGCGAATCGCGCCATTATGCCCAACTGACTTGCGGTGAAATGGATTTATATCATTGTTAACATCGTGACAGATGTCGCCATACATATATTCAAAGTATGTATATTTTTATTATTATTCTATCAGTCTTCATTTATTCAAGCTTTAATATTATTGAGGAAAAAAATTTTATGTTTAGTATAATAATCATTGTAATATAGTCAATGATCTATAAAAGTAGATTAGAATATTGAAATAATAAAATAATATTCTAATAAAAATTAAAAAATTAACATTTATTTATTTAACGGAAACAATTTTAAAATTAATTAAGGTATTTAGTTGGTTAAGTATATCTTCTTTCTTATTAATGGCTTTATAAAGTATTCTAAATTATTTAATTTAACGGTTTTATTTTCTACGTACGAATGATTATTTTCTATAAGGTGGTCTAAAAAGCACTAATTTTTCTGAATTCGCAAACCACTTTATATAAAATAATCATTCGTTCAACTTAGAAAAGTATTAAACATATTACATGTAGAAAATAAAACCGTTAAATTAAATAATTTAGAATACTTAGAAATTTATATTAATAAGAAAGAAGATATAATTAACAACCAATTAAATACCTTAATTAATTCACCAATTTTAAAATTGTTTCAAATAAATAAATAAGTATAAAAATTATATATACTACATATAATAATAATATTAACAATAATAAAAAAAAAAATATACCTAAACCACTTTTATGTATTTATCTCTTCCTTCATCCTTGCAACACTACCTATCTCCTCCTTTCCTGATACAAACCCCTCACCCCTCCCTACAAAAAATGTGTTACACCACTTATAAGTACAACGCAGCTCAGTTATCTCTTAACTAGAAAAGGATTGAGAAAGACTACGAGTTAGTCGAAACTGCAGTCTCCTAATATGGAACTTTTGTTATTTTAACCAAGTGAAAACAATTCATTAAAAAATAAATATTTATAATTAGTTTTAAATTTACATATTAATTTTTTTCTGCAATAAAAATTATATTCATGTACTTCAATAAATTATACATTCAGCTTTGGAAATGTGATTGTCATAGAAATCATGTTGTTTTATATAAGCTTCAAATATCTTAAGTTATGTTGTTTTTATATTTTAAAATACACAAAAATGAAGATATTACGTATTCGTTGTTTTTTTTTCTAGAAGCGAAAATGTAAATATTTCCAACGGGAAAAATACAAAACGGAAACTGGGAGATATAACGTTGAAAAAGACACTTGTTATGTAAAAGGTTCAATGTTCTACTTCCTGGGTCGTGTCCTCTGGGACCTGCACTTTACCGGATGTAGAAACCCTCCCACAGATATTCTGTGTTCCACTGAATTGCTTGATAAATCGTTTGTAATTTATAGATATCATGTTTGGTGGCTAGTGGGGGATGTTATAGTGTAATATATTCATCTAAAATTCATAGATTTTGACACTTTGCTTAGTCTAAAGTGAAATTTATTGTTTTGAATTGTTATTTTATGTAAAAGATATCTATGATGTTGCCGTGCAAATTGCATATAATCAATTTGTGTAATAAATTATACCGTTATTACAAAGATGTAACTGATTTCAATCGATTTAATTTTAAGGAGATTGGGTAATTAGCTTGACGATCCCGAAGGCTTAACTATTTGGTCTTAAGGATCAGCTCACCCCGACTATATTAATCCCTTGAATGACAGATGGATGTGTTGATGAAAAGGAGTGTACGGAAATCAGGTTGTGGATGGGTGAACACTGCCTGAAGTGGATACGGCATGCTTGGGAATGATCGTTTCAGGATTACCAATCACGTGAATTACTGGATTAATACTCTTCTGAGGCTGTTGATGATGATTTTAATGAATACAAAGATACGCATTATTATAAAAATTGCTTAAAAATATACATATTGATATCAGCATGATGTAGCCCTTGCTGACTGGTACCAAAAACCTCGATATAGAATCTTTCGTCTCTTATTTCCGTTCACTCATCGGACAAGCATGTGTTGTCATTTTGTAATGCCGTTAGGAGGACTAGTTATATAAATCACCACTTGCGGCGCTGGGTCAGGTCACTTGCAGTCAGTTGTGTGCCGACGGTTGCGAGGTCGTATTGTGGTTGGCCCGGCCTGAATGCTGTGACTAAGCCTGGGCCAGAAGTTTGTAAAGTTATCGAAATAAATATGTCAATGTGCTTCAGAAGAATTCTTTGTGTGGTTAATCTGCTCCTCATCCTGCCACCACGCAATTCAATAACTAACGTAGATAGGAGGATGTCAATATACATAAAATATGTACAATTGTGCATATATGTACATAGTTACAAATGTAAAATATTTTATATAGAGAATTAGTGGAAATGAAGATACAAACTCTAAATACTTTTGTGTGTTTAGAACTTAATATATTCTTACGTATTTAAAATTAATACATATCAGAGATAACATGAAAAAATAGTAGTACAAATTATTAAAGTCATATTTTCATGGTACGAATGCAATCGATAGAGGTACAAATTTGTATAAAAAAGATCAAGGTATGATAGAAACCCACTTAGAAGCGTCTAGGCACTGCACGTACCATTTGACATGGAAACTAAAGGATGGCTACGAGCACGAGTAAACTTATCTAGAACGTAGAACGTAAATCCCAGTATTGCTAATAGCGTCACATAGAAAAAGAATTGCTTGTTTGAGGGATATTTACAATGTTTGATATACTCGTACATCTATAAACTGTAAATACACTCGTAAATTTGTATTTTTTCTTAAACATAAAATAAATATTTTTCGTTTATTTTAGCTGTGTTATTTAAAGCAGGGTTTGTTAATAAGTAAGCACGTAGAATCCGTTCCTAAAAGCTCCCTAATAAACCACAAAGCGTTAATGTGCTGTAATGTGCCCGCCCTTGCTGGAACCGCCCCGTGGGGTAGGGCGGGAGATGAGGAGACGAGAACAGATGAAAAGGGAAGAGAGATAGAAACGAGATATATATAAATGTTTGTTAAAACACAACCTAGGTTAAAAAAATAATCCACTTTTACCATTATTAATATGAAGATACAATTTTTTATTTTTTTATTAATTTAGATATTACTTGAAATATTTAGAGATATTCTCATGAACAGTCAAACTTTATAATATAACCTGAGTATGTACTTTAGCTTACTTTAATTCACAATTCTTTATTTTTTTCCTTGAATGAAATTTCAAAATATATTAGATTTCAATTCGTCATTAAAGTACATACGAACAAAAGTAACATAAGTGTGGCATTGTAAATGTATTGACATATTTAGTGTCAATGACCTCACACTCAGAACGTGTGTCGGGATACTCACGCAAATAGTTGGACTTGCAACAACAAAAACCATGTCATAAGTATATCATGTTTGACACACGAATAACACGGTATTATTGTTACAAAATCAAACGTCTGAAAACATTTCGTATCAGTCAACACCAGCACTGAATCTGAAGCAATATTACAACAAATATGTATGTTTAAAAATAGTTTAAAGCCAAAAGATAAGCACGTATTAGATTATATTAATTTGAATTTTGACACTTGTTGTAAAATATATCCACTTTTTTTTGTAAAGTTTAATTAATTGACCAATTAAAAATATAGAAGCTTAAATGTATTATCATAGTGCAGATTAAATAAATTATATGCGATTATTTTTCAAGTCGTTGAGGTGGAGCGATTGGTTCAGTGGTCAACTTTGAGTGCAATAAACTATACAAACGAGTATGTATACTGTTTTCGTTTTAAAGTTTTGAGTCTACCGCACATTTCCTTGCTTACTTGTTGAAATTAATGTCATAAAATATTTATTATTTTTATTTATTATTTTATTTATTATTTTTATTTGCTAAATTTCTGTATATGTACGCAAATTTTCTTGGTTTAAGCAGCTTTTTTTGGGTTTAAGTTGCTCTGTACAACCTAATGTTTCAGGCTTTCATTGAATATATGTTTAACCCTTTCACATCAGTTGTCAATATATGCCGTCCAAGATTCCCCTACCGTTGACATCGGGAGCCCTGATATATCGTTTTGCTACTTTCAGTAATCCTTGTAACATCTACACGGCATGAAATTGGAACTGCAGTCATTCCTTTTATCAACTTACATTTATTCTTTACAGGAATCTGTAAGGCATGTGAATGAATATCGTTAGATTTCGTCACAGGAGCGATTTTTCTGTAAGTCACATGTGTCAATGCCACCACATGTATGGAGTTACAAAATGAACGTTTGTTAAATATAATAGTTTTGCATGCATCATCCAATAGCTAAAAGATACAAAAACCAATTTGATATTTGAAAATAGGTCAGATAAGTACATTTTTGCTTCAAATTGTACTAAATTTACGCAAAAAAAAATGGTTTGAAAATTCACGTCGTATTGACAGTATAATTTGTATTCTACCGAGCTATAATGAAAGTTAAATGTATAACCAAATATATGCCTAAGATACAACGTCTTCAATATTTTAAAATTTACGTGATCCTGCCATGTACGTCATCAGAAAATACATATGTTGTGTGAACGTGAATTTTCGGCAGATATGTCTTTGAAAAAAGCGTGGACAATGATAATTGACATAACTGAGTGGTGGAAATTTGTAGCAAACATACGGTCGAGATATGGAACGGAAGTAGAAAGAAAACATATCTTATGTTAAAGATGAGATTTCTTCACTATCTATCGGTATTTTCGTGTAAGTGTTTACACAAAGGAAAATGTTTCAAAATATGATTCTTGGAATTGAGTGAAAAGATGGGCGGTGGCAAAGTGGGCGACTCGCGGGGCGCTGCAGCAACAAGCGCCCCCTCGGTGGGTGGTGGAGGTGGGCGGGAAGGGCGGAGCGAACATTTCAGAAGCCAGAGAGACGCCACAGTGTAATGTTATAATCGCGATATCATCAAAGAAAATGATTTTGGAAGCCCAGAGCATGGAACGTGGTGCAGAAACCGTGACGAGAACGCTTGTAGAGGTGACATTGCGAATGGAAGGCTGTCATGTGTGAACGTGGTTGAACATAACAACGACAAACATCATGATTTAGTACTGGAAAATTATTCAATTTCTTTACATAAACATTACGAATTTGAACAACTCAATTCATTTCTGAAGTACAATAAGAATTATGCCTAAAATAAAAAATAAAATATACAAAGAAATATAGGTACTTATGATTAAGTTCTAAGAACAAAACAATAAAGACAAGCAACATAAGATGCCAATGCTCATCAAACAGATGACGCCAACAAATTATTCCTCCAAAGAAACTCTTCTGAGTTCATGTCTGAATTGGGCCTCCCTTACGTGAAATATATCAACGTCCGAGGCGATTTAGTTAAAAAGTCTGATATCTCTTCCAAAAGGCATTGTATGCATGATGTACGTTTGAATAGTGTGCATTGTTATATCAAAGACTTATAACATCGAAGATTTCATGTGATAGGAAGGCGGTATTATAGAGAGATCATGCTGAAAAAGTGTGCTGTGAAAGAGTGTTGAGAATAGGAACTGATGAAATACCACTGGAATATACTCGTATAATTATGAAAATAAAGTTTATATGATTAAACTTTTGATAAAGATTGTTTAATTACAATTAATTAATTTGTAAAGTATTGACAGTACATACCATCTCTTCCCTGACATGAAGAAACACCTGGGTGGAACACATTTCGGCGATAGAGAAGAGCTGGAAGAAGCGGTTCTCAGGTATCTGCGTGGCTTGGCGGTAGATTTTTTTTACTCGGGCTTTCAGAAGCTCGTATACCGCATGCAAAAATGCATTGAGCTCAGTGGTGACCATGTAGAAAAACAAGTAAAAGTCTGAACTCTCCAAATATGTACGCATTCATGGAATTAAACATATTTTACACTGTGAAAAATGACTGGGAATCTTATATTACGGATAACCCTAATACATTCAAATTTCGCTTTCTTGGTAAGAGAATACTGCTCTTCCTCCTGAATTGTCTAAGGGCACTTCAGAGTCACTAATCTGTAGAAACCTTTAGACTGTATTATATCTGAGATCCACATTTTTTGACCAGGTGCTACTCCTTCGGACCACATCTTGAGCAATATATAGGCCATTATATTATGATATTGTCATGATATCGCTGACACAAAATATTATATTAAATGTAATTGACATTTAATTTCTGCAATATAAATCACGTAAAATTATTGAATTAATGTAATTTGATACATATATATAATTTAAATAACTTCTCTGGTTTTCACGGTCAGATTTGGTATTGTGGCTTTTGGGTTTAGCCGTTTGTGGTGAATTACTCTTTTCCAATATTTCGACCGCCATTACAGGGGTCTTTTTATGAGTTGATGACCAACTCATAACACAGTCCATTAACCCTGAAGAAGACACCTGCAATGGCGGTCGAAATATTGGAAAACATAAATTCGCCACACACGGCTAAACCCAAAAGCCATAATACCATACATATAATTTTTCATCACATTTCTCGCATCAATTTGTGGGGAAAAATAATCGGCAGACGCTGGGATTCGAATCACGAACTACGCACCTCTAGTTCTATTCTATACACAACGCGGTCCACCGGACCAATTATTCCACCCGTGCAATCGAGCAAATTTAACGTATTTATATTGTCATGTTGTATAATATAAATACGTCAAATTATTATTACTGCAGTGCCTCAGGCATGTTGACGGAGGCGCGAGTGGATGGTTTCCATGCCATAATAAAGAAGCGTTGCGCTTTTCTGTGAGCGCGCGTTCGCGGCAGTCCCAACGCAATGGTCACTGTGTGGGCGGATAGGTAGGACTCACAGTCGGAGAGGCACTGGATGCTCCTTCCTCATGGCCATACAGAGGAGATCCGGTGCTCCACTCACTGAGTAGTATAATAATAATAATGTGGTGTATGTGTACATGGCGATTTATATTTTCCTTCTATTATGTTTAATTTAAATTTAGTTTTTTCTGTATTTGGTTGGAATTATTGTGTGTAAAATTTTGATTATGGCACTAGTTGCTGAATATTTAATAAATGAATATAATTTTAATATTATTATTATTAATTAGTTGCTATTCTAATAAAAATTCTAATTATTTTTTTTAAATATTCTTATGAAATAAAAATAATCCGAATGAATAAAGAATGTAAAATATCTACGGAATAAATAACTTCTTAGGTTTTCACGGCCAGATTCGATATTGTGGCTTTTGGGTTTTTCCGTGTGTGGCGAATTTCTTTTGACGAACATTTCGACCGCTATTGCAGGGGTCTTCTTCAGGATTGACCCCTGCAATGGCGGTTGAAATATTAGTCAAAAGAAATTCGCCACACACGGCTTAACCTAAAAGCCACAATATCAACATCTATAGAATAATTGATTTGCATAGTGTTTCAATAAAAAAAATACTACAATAATTTAACAAATGATAGACTTTACGGTACTATGTTAAATATAGGTTAAAACCTTCAGTGATGTATTATAATATTTAAGTATGTTATTCTACTACCAAAAATACTTGTTCTTATTTATGATTACAATAAAATGGGTACACGAAGTTTTTGTATTTATGAAAAAAAAAAATGTCATGTTATCAATATCGATAATTTAATTGTATACAATTGTATAAACTTTAGAGCTATGCATTTTAAAACATGATATTGTATTATATATAATTCAAAACAAAATACCGATTACATATTATTTCATAAAAGCTAATTATTAATTTGTCATTTTATTATTTGTTGCGAAGCGAAACCTCCCTTCACCGCGTTTGCTGTTATCATGTAACTCAGCTGTGAAGAAAGAAAGTCATAGAGGAGTCTTACGCTTTTAAAAGAAAAGACATTTCAGTAATTTCCACTTACAATTTTAAATTTTACATACCCTAGCTCAGAGCTCCGCAACCTTTTCTCATCTACGGCAAACCAAAGTACTTCTCTAGATTCTACGGCACACCAAAGTTCTCCTCTTGAATACCGCGGCACACCAAAAGCAAAAAATATATATTAATTTGATCAATTTCACTTTTTTTAAATTCCATTTAGAACTTAATAAAGCAAGTACCTCGTTGTATGTCTACACAAATAGGCAATAGGCGCTGGGAGCTTGAGAACCGTCATAAAATTATTTATTTATAATATTGCCTTATTTGATCGCGGCACACCTGTATCGGCTTACGGCACACCAGTGTGCCGCGGGACACCGGTTGCGGAGCACTGCCCTAGCGTATAACTCATGAGGAAACTTATCATGTATGGCTGAACATGTAGAGAAGTGCAACTGAGGGAAATGTTTGGATTGCCCCGAAAGAGGACCTAGCCCCTGGACACGACCGGGGGTGGAATATATGGATGTCCCTTAACAGACTTAGAACCGGAGTATGCAAAACTTTATAGTTATGTGTGTTCACATGAAATAGTTTTATATAAATATTTTTTTAAATATGTATTTAAAACGATCTTAACCCTTTCATTACTGCTCGGTTTGAATACAAATTATACTGTCAATTATAAAACTAGTATTTGAAGCATAAATGTACTTATCTGGTCTATTTTCATATATCACATTGGTTTTTGTATCCTTTAGCTATCAGATGATGCATTAAAAACTATTAAAGATGCAAGGATCACGGAAGCTACACGGTAATTGGTGGCAAAATATCCTCTAGATAATTAATTGGACATTAAAAACAGGCAAAAAAAAAGATAAGTATATATAAGTATATATATATATATATATATATATATATATATAATATTATAATAAGTGTACTTTGAAAAGTTTTTTTTTTACCAGAGTCTTGATGATTTGTTTCCAAAAGTGTTTTTCTCTGTGTGTCGACACACAAAGGGCTGTCCTTATTGTAGCTCGGCGTAGACCGAGCGTAGCACGCGAGTTCGCGTGTCGCGGCCCCGCCGCTACGGCGTAGCTATGAATTATTTACGAGCGACGGCTGTACTACGCGATACTCCTTCCGTACCGTAGAACAGTCCTTCGAAACCAGTCATCAATAGAAATATTAAAAATTTATACGTCAGAACAAACTTTCACATGACCAACAACCATATATTATATAAACTAAAAAATGTACGTGTTAGTCAATGAATTTGTCAAACAGTTCAAAGACAATGTTTTCATGTAATAAATGCATTGTAAATATATGTTTTTTTTCATTTTGTATTAAATGTGCATTATTTAAAGATATTGCTTTAAATTATTGATTAATGCATGACATTTCAAATAATTTAGGTAAAGTGTATGCCGGCGGCTATAGCTCAATATTCAAAGCGCTTGCTTTGCAAGCCAAAGGTCGTGGGTTTGATCCCCCCGTAAGAGATGAAAAATAAAGGATTCTTAATCGATTTCTGAGCTATAAAATACCGCCGGTAAGTGTGAATTTGATCCTTCATCCGTAAAATGTCAGTCGTAGCCTATTAATTAAAATTGGTGGTTGACGAAAGTCGTCCCGTGGAGACCACCCATTCATAGTAAATTCCTGTGATAATAAAGATGATGCGTAAATCTCGGGCAGTAGTCTATGACGTTGGCGGATCAACACTCCACATGCAATGCTTAGCCATATACACCATGGTAAGCGTCATAGAATTCCACATATGAGACTTCAGAATTACTCTCACTATCTGTTGGTTTTTTTCTTGTAGGTGTTCACATAAAAAAATGATCCCCTTACACAATCAATAGCTATGACGATCTGCGAGTAATAAATAATACGTAACTCAATAAGTTCGCAGGATTCTATTAAAATAAGCAATATTCGTTTTATTCTTCAAAATCTCGAGTAGTGGGTGTTACCTAACGAATAGGCACACTCAAGTGGCAATGGGGAGGACATATCTTTCGAAAAAAGACGATGGTCGATGAGGGAAGAAAAGTGTTACAGTGGTGTCCAAGAATTGTCAAACGAAACGTTGGCCGACTCCCTGCAAGATGGACTGACATTAGAAGATATAACGGGAGTAGCCTGGATGCAGAAGGTGGAGGATCAAAGAGGATGGAGACCCATGTCGGAGGGTTACGTTCAACGGACACTAGCTGATGATGATGCCACAACATCTTCTTAAATGATTTAAATTATATACTATACTCATATAAGAATGTATTTAAATTTGGATGAAAGGGTTCACAAGACTAATATGTACACTAAACGGGTAAGAAACCTTCCAGGGTAAATATTGACAATAATTTTAAGATTGCTGGGATTGAATCCATTAATGTCTCAAACATACCCTCGAAATAAGTGTAATCCTTGTCTAAAATATATAAAATTATACTATACGATTGAGTTTGATAAATAAGTACAAAGTTTGCTTTCATGGAATTCTTCGTCAAACAACCGAACAACTTACGAGGCGTCCATTTTCTACTTTCACATTGTTAAGGCTATGGGGTTCGGACCCTTTTGTTAGAAGGAATTAGATAGCGTTGGATTTCTTTGCATCACGTTTCAAGGTTCACCAACTTATCGGAACTCACTAACGTTTCCTGGACGGCCACGTCTGCTTCTGAATTCAGAAAAGCACAATACTAAATTTAGACCCACAATGTTCGATTTTACACTTACAAGAACATTCGTTAACAAATTCTGCGTATCCGATGCTTTTCTCATTGTTTCTCTTCTCTATTCTTCATTACCATTTATCCTCCTAAAACACAGTATATATATAACAGAAAACATATAAAAAAAGTAACATCCTCCTCTCTCCCAAAAAGGTGTTTATCCGTCGCGTAAGGGCATGATGAGGAGCAGGTCAGAAAAACAAAGACATTATTTTATAAGCACATTGATTATATTAATAATAAACTCTACAAGCTTCCGGCCAGGCGGAATGACATGCCGCTGGCCGTAATGCAAACTTCTCGGCTGTCCGTACATAACTGCATAACAAAAATATCTAAAGTAACACTATTCAGTGTTACTCATAGCTCCTTTCATAAGTGAGTCTAATGTAGTTTATATTCATTGATGTGTTGAAAACGTTATTTTGAACATACAGTGTTATATTAAGCAACCAAAAATCTTAAAAGTAATTGTTATAATCAAACTCTGTATCTTAGATTCATACAGTCAGGTACGATCAAGGTCCAAAACAATAAGTATCGAGGAATTTTCGGTGTACGAAATTCTATGTATTAGTAATATTAATATTGATAAGGAATGCTTACGAATCGATACGGAGCATGGACCATCCCAATAATCTGCCACTCTATGTGGATTGAAGTGATCAAGGTCCAAAAACGGTATCGAAGAATGTGCAGTGTATGACATTCAAATGTGTTAATATTATTTTTATAACTGCTTACTCATGTTGTAAATTAGGGTATTAAAATAAAAGGTCGCTATTAAATAAATTGGCACCAACTCAACTCCGGTCTTTGGACTTATCCTCAGTGCCGTAACCTTGGTATTACGGTATGACCATATAAGCTGATGCTGTAATTTCGGGATCATGACCTCGGTTTCGGAATGTTTTATTTTGTGTTTGGTACGGGTTGTCATTCTCATAAAAGGTTTTAGACAACTTTCGAATACGTTTTATAAGTATGCAACGTTTTATTGAAGCTCCTTGCCGTCGGTTTGACGAATATTCACAAGGCTTTTTTTGTTGCGCGATTTTTAAACCCAAGGTTGCGAGCGCTGCAGTCGTTTTAGAACTTTTTTCTTGTCTTGGCCTCATTTTTAAAAAGCGGCAACTTTTGAAACATTCGAGAAGTCACCTAAATCTTAGTCTTTATTCTTACTGTGGCAATAGATGTTTGATATTAGTTGGGGTCACTATTTAATATTTGCCAATTTAATGAAATATAAAAAAATATCACATATAAAGTGTGAATTAAATATAGACGCTATAAAAGTTGGTATATGATGCATGTGTTTAGCGTATATGATATCTATATTTTTGTATTTTATATTTATACAGCACGTTTAACCCTTTCATTACGGTTCGGTGGAATACAAATTATACTGTCAATACAGCGTGAATTTTTCATACCATTTTTTTTGCTTAAAACTAGTATTTGAAGCATAAATGTACTTATCTGACCTATTTTCAAATATCACATTGGTTCTTGTATTCTTTAGCTATCAGATTATGCATAAAAAATTATTATATTTAACAAACGTTTATTATGTAACTTCATACATGTGGTGGCATTGACACATGTGGTTTACAGAAAAATCACTCATGTGACGAAACTTAACGATATTTATTTACATGCTTTACAGATTCCTGTAAAGAATACATGTTGGTTGATAAAAGGAATGACTGCACTTCCATTTTCTTACCGTAGATGTCACAATGAGTACTGAAAGTAGTGGATAGTGATTTGTGAGCAAGAAACGAAGCTACACGTAAAATTTTATGTTAAAGCGTTTCTTATAGTTCTAGCGCCTTGAAAACCGTTTCTTATAAATTACGCTTGTAAAAACATGTTCCTGACTAAGCATTGTGGCTCCAATGAGCTTGCACGAGTATATGGAACTATTACTTTGTGCTTTTTTGGAAAAGTAGTGTGGAGAGATTTCAACTTCTTCCGTACCAAAATATTTCTTAGATTCGTTTTTATATCTTACTATATATAATCGTGTCGGAAACAACAGGGTCAGATCCTGTCTGCCCAGAAGTGGGCGACGTCGATGGCGTTACTTCTGGCCATCATCAGGTCTTCCTGGGTGCAGCCACTCGGGCACAGCGCACACTCCAGAAGGTGTGACAGGGTCTGCTCCACGCCGCAGTCACATTCAGTCGGTCCGCTGTAAAACTGCCAGGCCCTCATTTGTGTCCTCGTCTTGCATACTCCGGTCCGAAGTCTGTTAAGGGACCTCCATATATTCCACCCTTGGTCATGTCCAGGGGCTAGGTCCTCTTTCGGGGCAATCCAAGTATTCCCCTCAGTTGCGCTTCTATCTATCTTACTAGCCCTGATACTAGTTGATTCATATATGTAAGACTTAGATGACAAGTCAAGCATTATTTATATCAATATAATTTGAAATGTAGGCATTTTTAATGTGGTCAAGTGAGACATGGTGCTTATCTGAAAGTGATAAAAAAGACTACAAGCCTTTGAGATGTGGTCTTACAGAAGAATTCTCAGAATTTCATGGAGACACCATTTCACAAACAATGAGGTTCTTAGCATCATTAAGTAAGATTATGCGAGATGCACCTAGTAAGAATCATCTCAGAGAGGCGAGTCCGATGGATCGGTCACATCATGCGGCACAATGGTCTTCTTCACAACATTGTGGAAGGGATGGTTGAGGATAGAAACTGCAAAATTCTGAGAACCACGGATAGTGATCCAGATATTTTTTAACGACATCGTTAAAATTGTCAGAACAGATACGCTCATCTCTTTGTTCCCAAAGCAGAACTGATATCGTTGATTTTATTTTTTTGTACAGAATGAAATTGTATATTCGCTTTCAATGGATTCTAACTTTAATTGATAAAACCTGATATCGTTATCATACCTGTTATAATCAAGTAAAAAGTGAATTTATTGAATGCCAAGTTTTAAAGCGTCATTAATAAATACAAATTGTAACATTTTACAAATTAAATTATAAAATTTTAAAAACCTGATATTATGCTGGCGGGTATAGTTCAATAGCCAAAGCGTTTGCTTTGAAAGCCAAAGGTAATGGGTTCGGTCCCCGGCGGAGATCAAAAAAAGAAGGTTCATAATTGATTTCTGAGTTCTAAAATACCGCCAAATGGTGTGAATTTGATCCCTCACCCGTAAAATGCCAGTCATAGCCTATTAATCAAAACTGGGATAGACGAAAGTCGTCCCGTGAAGACCACCCATTTATAGTAAATTCCTGTAATAATAAGGATGAAGCGTGAATCTCGGGTTGTAGTCTATGACGTTGGCGGATCATCACTCCACATGCAAAGTTTAGCCATATACACCATGGTAAGTGTCATAGAATTCCACAGATAAGACTTCAGAATTACTTTCACCATCTGTCGGTATTCTCCTGTATGTGTTTATATAAAAAAATACGTATTTTAAATACTCCTATTATGTAGATTTAAATAAGTTATTTAAATAAATATAAAGCTATTATTAAAAAACTGATGATTCAATTACATCGTTTGACACTCATTTAAGTCAACATTATAATTGACGTTGGTGAAATAATTTCAAAGCGCGTTAAGGGCAGAGGTTTCCGTCTTACGGTACGAAGCAAATAACGACAAAGCACTTACATATGTCAAGGTTACTTCGCTATTGTTGCAAATTTATACATCCTACCTAATCCAATGCAACCCTACTTCTTCTTCGTAGTATTAATCCGGAGGATTGGTTTGCAGCAACAGAATCTTGCATCTCGATCTCTACTCCTCTGAGTCCTCCGCAACCCTCTTCAGCTCAGCATAAGAGCTACAACTCATGTCCCTGAACACCTGACGCAAATACTCCCGTCTAGGGCGCCCTCTACAGTTTATGCCCTCAACCATCCCCTCTACAATGTCGTGAAGAAGACCTTCGTGGCGCATGATGTGACCGATCCATCCGGGCTCGCCTCTCTGAGATGGTTCTTACTAGGTGCCAAATCTTCCTTGATTATCCTAAGAACTTCATTGTTCGTGACGTGGTCTCTCCAAAAAATTCCGAGTATTCTTCTGTATGACCACATCTCAAAGGCCTCTAGTATTTTTTTTATCAAACCTACATTGGATTCTAAGACTATTGAGCAGAGTATTGTGCAAAACGTTATTTGAATTTGTAGTTAATTACAGTATTTAAAAGCTGAAATTTCGGTTTTCTATCATACTTTCGGTTAAGTAAAAAAGTTGATCTGGCTTATTTACGTTTTCTTAATGTGTCAGGAAAACATAACTGCAACTGTACTCTTAAAACCCTGATGGACTATTTTTTAAACATATGCTGTCCATATTTTAAAGCATAAAGACACCGAAAACTGCCGTTTCACAGTTCTTTGAGCTCAGATTGTCCATGCCTAGTCGCATAATACCTATATCCCCGGAGTTCCACATGTGAACATAGATGGTTCTCGGGAGCCTTCATAGCAAGAGCCTGCGAACTTGCATACTCAGTGGCTGTAGTATCAGAGAAATATTTGAATGTTCACTGATTAGGTGTTTTTTAAGAATATCGGACGATTAGCCCGATGATCCCAATGCCTGACAGAAACTATACGTATAATGAACTCCGCGAAGCTTCAGACTTGAAGTAGAATAAGGTGAAGAAGACAATTTCACCTTATATAACTATAGCGATAATTTGTGACTAAGTTATTTGAGCTAAGGAGCGAAAATGAACACGAATAATGACAATAGTGTAATTGTTGTACCAGATCGTTTGTAAATCATAATTTATTAAGGAGATCAGTCCAACAAAATGATCTTGTGACCTTAACCTTAATGTATTCAGTAGCTTCTTTTACTAATTATTTAAATGAAATATTTTATGTTTTAACTATAAATGTACTGATGATTGAATACATTAAACTGTACGAATATACTTGTTTTCAGTAAAACTGATTCTTAATAATATAAATCTTTTCAATTCAAATATTACGTATAAATAAATAAGCGCAGTGCGTGAGTAGCAAAAGTACATTGAGAATGGGTGGTAATCTGTTCCGGAGAATTTCTTTTTCTTTTAGATATTTTCCGCTGCTCCACAGGTTGTTTCTATAAAGGTTATTAAATTCAGGTCAAAACAATCAAGGCCACTTTCGGGCGGCCAAGGTCGAAATACTTAATGTTTTTTTTTTCAGAGCTGAAGTAATTTCAACCTGCCACTTTCATGCCCATGGGGAATTCATACTTTCGCCGCTTCTTTTAAAGTTATTAAATTAAAAACGTAACACCTTGAAAAGTTAAGCCTGTTTTTTTTACGTCAAAAAAAATACAAGTTGTTCTGATTTTTGAGGGTTTTTTTAAGCATGTATTCAGTTAGTAGATGTGAATGTCGAATTCAGAGTGAAAACAATAAAATTATTGAAATAATGATATAAATAATATTTAAGCATACATAATATGACACTGTCTTTAAAAAAAGACGACAAGTCACGGGTTCGTCACGTGGCCGCGAGATGGAAGGATGCAGGAGCAGATTATCAAGCAAAAGAACTTATTTTTGAAGCACAATTCGCATTTATTTTTGATAAAAACTAGATTTTCCCGTTCGACCGTAACATGACGCTAATTCTGTCCCATTCGAACGGAGCTTGACTGACGACTACCGGAACATTGTGACATGCAGCGCCGCCAAGAGAATCACGTCAAAAAAGCAAATTAAAGATGACAGTTGCACCAACATGAAATGGAGCAACTGTCATAACAAATAAAATGGCGTATGTAAACGCCTGCGTAATATTCTATAATTAAAACTAACATTATTAGATGTGCATGTCAGGTGAGCGAACAAAAATATGAGACAAAAGATCCGTTTTTCAAGGCTTTTTGGCATCTGCCTAAAAGAGCTATATCAAGCTGATATCAATATGTAAGGATATTTATATAAATTTTTGTTATCTACGTAAGTATATAAAATTATTGCTTAAAAAAAATCTCTTCAAATGTAATTTTAGGTGAAAATGAAAGATAATTGACTCAGCATTCATCGCATCGAACTCAATTATGTACTTTCAATGAGTAATTTAGAAAATACAATTAATTTACCATTTAATTATTTCTCTTGGCTGCTATGTGGGAGTTAGAGAAAATTGAATATGTTTAAGTTAATTCATATATAATTCATCTCTTAAGATAACATTGTAATTCAAACGTGGGATTGTAATAACATATTATTGTACATAAAAGCTGGTTAGTAATATAACTTGTACTTTACAGAAATGGGATATATTTAGACATGTATCCGATGGTGTTAATATATTTTTATTTTATGTAACCACATGCAGGAGAGCACAACTGGTCAAGACCAGTGACTCTATGACGCTCAGCAAGGGAGGCTAGACGCTGCATGCGGGAAACTGCTTTGAACCTACATTGAAATACCGACGTGATCGTATAATACAACCTAGTTTTTTGGAAGCGAGACTGGCTTTAAAATTAATTGACTCATAATATTTGACATTATTCGAGATTGATACTCCAAGGATGTTGTTGGAGCTTGCTTCTGGAAGAGAACAACCGTTGAAAGATACATGATCTATAGCAGTTTTCTTGGTGGAGAAAGTTCATGATTTGGTTTTGAAAATTTTGAAACTGACGAGGTTGAGGTGACCCCATCGTGAAATCCTTTCAATAGACTTGTTCATCTTCGTGAAGTGCTTTTATTTCGAATGCTAGGACTGCAATCGTTTACTTTTCTCTGTTCAATTAAAAAATAAAGTAACACGAAATTATGTTTTTTTGGTTGTAGATCGTATCCGAACTGCGAATATTTATTTTTACACCGAAAAGTGGCATTTATGTTTTCGCCAAGGTATTAATTCACATTTTATGCGGGCCGTAAATTCGTACATCGCTTAATGGAAAGTAAAAAAAAGCCTCACACGCCATATTAGGATATTTAAATACACAATTGTATAATGTGTAATGCTCCGCTATCAATCATAGGTAATTTGCCTTTGTGCGGTTTTTGAGCGACCATTAATGTAATGAGAAAGTGTTGGGTATAATTCGAATTTTCCAGATAAAATCTAGCTATTACGTGTACGTGAGGGACGACAATGGCATCCGATCGCTATCTGGTTTCCGGTAACTCATTTTTTATTACCGTTCGATCGCTTCCCCAGTAATTAATCTCCCCAATATCTTATTTAATTAATGGCGGAGATCTGGAGGCACACACACGAACCTTTGGCGAAAGAAGAAAGAAAACATTTCGTACTCTTTGATAATTAATTATCCGCAGTAGATATTGACACATCAAGGAAATGACTACACGACTTTGGATGATAGAGATAAACTATTTCGTTGAAGTTGAAAAGCTTTATACGTTACATACGTAAGAGTATACGTTTGCGACGTACCATTGTTATTTAATCACAATAGAGAGATCAGTTATTAGGTGTTTTTATAAGAGTTACACCAGCATCCAAGCTGAGGGAAATAGTCACCATAAGTTGTCTTCACATAGTTCAGTCAACTGCAATTATCTTTGCCTCCTCCCGAATAATTGTTATGAATTTTCGTTGTTAATTCAGCTGTTTCAATTTAAATTTAGCAGTTTTAATTACTTATAATTAAATTTATATACATATATATTATTTTCAATGTTTTGAGCATTCACTTTGAGATCCATAATAAATTATAAATATTTATTTAAACAAAAATGTGTTACACCACTTAAAAGTACAACGCAGCTCAGTTATCTCTTAACTAGAGAAGGATTGAGAAAGACTACGAGTTAGTCGAAACTGCAGTCTCCTAATAGAGAACTTTTGTTACGTGATCCATGTAAAAATAAATATTTATAACATATATATTATTCCAATACTTTTCTTCCCCATCGACCGTCGTCTCTTCGATAGATATGTCCTGCCCATTGCCACTTGAGTGTGCCTATTCGTTGGGTAGCATCCACTACTTGAGTTATTCTGCGTATTTCCTCGTTTCGGATTCTATCTTTTAGCGACACTCCGAGCATGAATCTCTCCATAGCACGCTGGGTGACTTTATTTCATGGGTAAGACTTGCTGTTAGATTCCACGTTTCTGCGCCATAAGTTAATACAAGGAGGATGCATTGGTTAAACGCCTTAGTTTTAAGACATTGCGGAATTTTCGCTTTTAAAATGTACTTTTAAAATGTATAAATATTGTTCAATTATTCGTAAGTAAAGCTTGATGCGTAGATAAATTAATTTATCAGTTTCAACCGCGCTGACATTGACAGACATGTACCAAATTTTCCATTTTACAGAACAAAGGAAAACCATCAAGTGGTTTCAACTGTTTGAAATTTTTGAAGGCTTATTTTTAGGGCCAATGGTTAGATTTTTTTTTTCAACGAGTGAGATAATGCGCTTTCGATTAACGATTTAACTTCATCATCATCATTATTAACCTCATTGGCGATGTTAATTACCTGCGTGAGCTTCCATTCTTGCCCATCAACAGCCTTTCACTTTTCATTACATTTTAAAATAAATTTTAAATAATATCAAATAAGGTGTTCCGGAACCGAGGTCGCGGTCCTGAAATTACAGCATCAGCTTACTGGTGATGCCGGAATACCAAGGATTTAGCACTGAGGATAAATCAAAAGACCGGAGTTGATTTGATGCTAATTTATTTGATACGAGACCCCTTTTTATACCCTAGTTTACAACATGAGTAAGCATTTATAAAAGTTATATTGATACATTGAATTTCATACACCGCACATTCTTCGGTACCGTTTTTGGACCTTGATGCCTTCAATCCACATAGAGTGACAGATTATCGAGATGGTTAATATTAATAGGTATTAATATTAATAGGTATTAATATTACTTTTATAAATACTTACTCATGTTGTGAAATAGGTAGTATAAAAAGGGGTCTCTTATCAAATAAATTAGTATCAACTCATCTCCGGTCTTTGGATTTATCCTCTGTGCCGGATACTTGGTATTCCGGCATCACCATTTAGCTGATGCTGTAATTTCGGGACAGTGACCTCGGTTCCGGAACACAAGTAATACTATAAGAGCACATAGTTATAACACTATACAGGTTCTATTATTTTCTTCAAACCAGTTCGTTTTTTTTAATAATTTACTTATATTACATTTTATTCAGGTTTAATAATGTAACATTCCGAGAGAACTGAAAATAATTATGCAAGCTCATGAAAAAAAATCTGACGTCACAAAGCCAGCTATATATTGCGTTTCGCACTCGAGATATTCAAACGGAATTGTTTCACTAACCTTTTTATTTTGTTAACGTAAATAGAACGAAAAGAGAAATTCTTCATATTACGCAAACATTATTCCCTCCCGTGTGAGACGAGGGCTTAGCTCTTCATACAAAGTTTATTACGGCTTAGAAGCACTCTATGACGAATCCAGAAGTCTTTGCAAGTACACACTGTTATATTGTGCTTATCATAACGCTACTGTGTCATTTTTTTGGTTCCATTTAAAATTGTATTTTTAACTGGTTTTTTTTTGCATATATTTTTATTTAATAATTTGGTAGTGTATCGGAATAGTGGTCTCGAATTAAGAAAACTTCACCATATCATTATTTATCGCTGTCTACCGCTCAAACTATATATATTTTTTGGTATTTCAACGATAAACTTCTTCTTCTATATAAAGGACAAATCCGACCTATCCTTGAATACGGTAGTCACCTTTGGATTGGAGCCCCAAAATACCTTCTAAACTTAATTGACTCAGTTCAAAGAAGAGCAATTCGTTTGATAAGCAATGACACCCTTACGTCTAATCTACAATCAATGGAACACAGACGTAAGGTTGGTTCTCTTAGTCTTTTCTACCGTTATTACCACGGTCGCTGCTCTTCGGAACTTAAAGAACTAATTCCTCCTGCACCCACTCACAGCCGACAAACTCGTCTTACACTTGCCGAACATCCATACACGGTTAATATATGTCGACCAACTGGCAGCTTCCAAAGTTCCTTCCTTAATGCCACCGGTAAGCTATGGAATGCTCTTCCAGCGTCTGTGTTTCCTCCTTCCTACAATCTGGATCTCTTCAAGAAACAGATAAATATACACTTGCAATCTCCCCAACCCAGACACAAACACGAACACAACACACGTTTCCCGCATGCAGCGTCCGGCCTCCCTGGCTGAGCGTCATAGAGTGCACTGGTCTTGACCGGTTGTGCTCTCCTGCATACGTTTACAAAAAAAAAAACTGATATGGTGGCTTTTGGGTTGAGCCGTGTGTGGTGAACTTCCTTCAACCAATATTTCGACCGCCATTGCAGGGGTCTTCTTCAGGATTAATAATAGATTTAGTTTGTAGTCTTAAACCAACTCAAAACTAAATAAATTATTAATCCTGAAGAAGACCCCTGCAATGGCGGTTGAAATATTGGTTGAATGAAGTTCACCACACACGGCTCAACCCAAAAGCCACCATATCAAATCTGGCCGTGAAAACCTAAGAAGTTATTTAACGCTCAAACGGTTTATCAATCAATAAAGCATAGTTAAATATTTTTTGAAAGAGATTGACTTATTGTGACTTAACCATTTGACAAAAAAATCCAAGCTTAAGTCGTAGTTAATTTTTATTTGCTCAATTTATAAACGCCTTTTTAACAATTTTATCTGTTCCAAAGATTGTAATGATTAATATGAAATTAAAAAAAAATACTAGAAGTCACGCCATGTAGCTTTTATTAAAATATATGTCATTATATTTTACATTTAAGTAAAAAAAAACGATAAAAAATAATGTACAATAGAAAATACTTGTATTATACTCGTATATTATATTCAATATTTGTATACCTTAATTTTTTACACTTCATTATTTGCCGTGAGATATTTATTTTTAAAATTTAGAAAAACTCATCAATATACGCGTGTAACAACAAAATTTTATTTTTGCAAATTATATTAAACAAGATCAAAAGCAGAAGATACAAAATTTAACATAAATTTTCATTTTGAGAGATCCACGAACGAGCACGAAGCGTTTAATAATATTATAAAAGTAATTGGACGAAGGAATGTTAATTATATAGAAAAATCACATGATTTGTCGTAGTTATATAAAAGCAGATAAAAAAGAGGCTACATTTTTGTGCTTCTCGAGCTAATTTAGATTTGAATTAATGACATAAGAGAAACTAAAGTCAAAGAAAATGTATAGATAAGGCTATAGAAATGAGTATTTATAAGCCAAATTTAAAAATTATTATCTTAGGAGGCTTCGCGTAAAACCAACACCTTAAATATATTTTGGGATACGCGAATATTGCTTTAAGTTATTATTCTACCGGGTGAAAGCTCTCTTGCTGTGTACATATGATTCAGTCACTTTCTCGTCGCTGAAACTTTTTTAACGCGGCTGAAAAACACGGAGAGCTTTTTCATTTCTCGACACATTTTTTATGAAGCCTACGCAAAAGCCGATGGCCACGTAACTTTTTCAATATCAGATATGGCGACGATATCTCTCTCAATGCTGACTTGTTTTTTAGATGTCTTATTATCTTTTGTAGTGTTCGTGTAAGGAAGGCATTACTGTAATTTGTTTTTGACGTCTACGTTTTGAAGGTGACTTGTGAGATGGATATTATGTTTCAGTACATATCGCACTACAAAATACAGTGATTCATAACACAAAACTGAAAAATTATCTTTTTTTTTTGTATATCAACAATCATAATATCATAATATTAATAATTGTATTGAGACTCATAATTCGGCAGGTATATATCCTATCGAGCTGAAATATTTTTTACCTGAAAGCTAAAATTCAAGGCTGCAAACATTTTTTAAACACGATTGAGTTCTTGCCTACAAAATCGTTATGACAGTATTCTCAAAATGAACTGTTGAAAAAAATATATTACCTGCATTTATATGTTTGAAATTATTATTTATTTTAATTTTTTTTTCTATTTTTGATTAATATAAAACGGAATTAGTAAACCATCTGATTGTGTTTTTCATCGATCCATTTGTAACTGATTTCTAACAATTTATAATCATTTGTATCTTGTGTTAATATAATGTTGTTAAGAAGCGTTCACATTGTTTTATTTATAAAAAATAAATACTTTATTTGTTGTGAAAATAATAGCACAAAGACGCTAAATAAGTAAGACAAGAGTGACGGAGAAGCAATTTTAATTAGTAAACGGACAAAAATTGCGTATAATGATGATTGCATTTTATGCAATGAATTGATATGTTTATGGAATATAACATACTAACATCCCCCCCTCTCTCAAAAAAAGGTGTTACTCCGTCGCGTGAGGGCAGGATGAGGAGCAGATTGATAACACAGACTTTCTTTGAGAAGCACATTTAATATATTTACGTTAAAACTTTACAAGCTTCCAGCCGGGCGGAATGGCATGCCGCCGGCCGTAATGCAACCTTGTCTCGCTAAAGGGTGGGGACCGACTGGCGTGATGGGCTCGCCGGCGCTGCGGTTCTCATTCAGCGCTCGAGTCTATAACTTACACACCCGTGAGCGGACCTGTCCAAGATGACAATATGGTGGACACATAAATATATGATAAGCTATCAGAAATACGAGACGAAAGATTGTATATCGAGGTTTTCGGTACCAGTTAGCAAAGGCTACATCGTGCTGATGTCAATACAAATACTTCATAGTCACGATCCCTGTCATAAAAAGTACTCACTATTACATATATTAATAATTAAATAATAATATACATATATAAAAATAATACAAATATTGTTTTTTTTTATGGCCATTACATTAATGGTTTTCAATCTCTGATTTCATATACTGATATATAATCATTTTCACAAATACTCGTACATATCTTTATACATAACCGGGTTCATAGTATATATATCTAATGATTAAATGTTGAAGTATGAAACCAGAATTGCCAAAACTTTGTGTTGATTTGTAAATTTACTTGTTTGTGGCAAAGTAGAATTTCCAAGTAAACATTAAATTAGGAAAAACATTACACCGCCTGAAGTAAGTTAGTACAAATAAACACGGCTTATTTGTACAAAGCTTCCGTAACTATAATTTGAATGGAAAATTGCTTCTAAATTGTGTAAATGAATGTTATTTAACATAAAAATTGAATAATTACTTAAATATGTAATTAAAAAGAATAATTTATCTATATATTTCATTATTTCGATTTTTTCGATCGATATTTCTTGGTGGAATTCCATAATATTAATATCCATCTTTTCACTCACTCTTTGCTTTATATAGAGCCAACATTTACTTTACTAACTGACTTGAAATGGCCATTCGACCTGGCTGAAACATGTCGTCAAAAAATATATTGTGGGATAAAGATTCTTCTAATTTAACAAAAAATATATCTGATTAATAATTTAATTTTTTAAAATAAATATTTAATTCAAGCATGAAAAGAGATATCTCAATGGGCTTTAAAGTAATGTTTATATTTTTCTTTTACACATTAAATAATGCACTCGTATATTAAATATACAACTGTACTTGAGTAAGTTTATCTGCTTAACACTTTGACACAAAGTCACTATATAATTGACGTCATTGTATTATATCAGTACGTTTAATATTTTCATTACGTTCTTCAAATAGTGTCATCGTCGTCTCTTCGACAGATATGTCCTGCCCATTGCCACTTGAGTGGCCTATTCGTTGTGTAGTATTCACTACTTGAGTTCTTCTGCGTATTTCCTCGTTTCGGATTCTATCTTTTAGCGACAGTCCGAGCATGGATCTCTCCATAGCACCTTGGGTGACCTTTATTTTATGAGTGACTTGCTGTTAGATTCCACGTCTATGCGCCGTAAGTTAAAAAAGGGAGGATGCATTGGTTAAACATCTTAGTTTTAATATATTCGGAATTTTCGCTTTAAAAATGTACTTTAGTTTTCCAAATGCTGCCCATCCCGGTTGTATACACCTGGCGATTTAGTTGTATTACTTATTCCAGATAGGTATAGTCGTTTTCAACCTCTATTCGTGTTTCTCCAGTAGAAATAGGGTCAAAAGTCTGGAAAATATGAAATAAAAATATATACATATACACTTTTTAAAACGATAAAAGTAAACTGAAAAATAAAAATACTTTCTCAAAAAAGTGAACATATCATTGTTTTTATTTTACAAAAAGTATTCATCATCATCATCATCATCATCAGCCTGTGTCCGTCCACTGTTGAACGTAGTCCTCCCGCATGAGTCTCCATCCTCTTCGATCCTCCGCCTTCCGCATCCAGGTCACTCCGGCTATTCTTCTTATATCGTCAGTCCATCTTGTAGGGGGTCGGCCAATGCTTTGTTTGCCAGTTCTTGGGCGCCATTCCAATACTTTTCTTCCCCATCGACCGTCGTCTCTTCGACAGATATGACCTGCCCATTGCCACTTGAGTGTGCCTATTCGTTGGGTAGCATCCACTACTTGAGTTCTTCTGCGTATTTCCTCGTTTCGGATTCTACCTTTTAGCGACACTCCGAGCATGGATCTCTCCATAGCACGCTGGGTGACTTTTATTTTATGGGTGAGACTTGCTGTCAGATTCCACGTCTCTGCGCCATAAGTTAATACAGGGAGGACGCATTGGTTAAACGCCTTAGTTTAAATTTTTTTTTTTTACAAAAAGTATTAACACAATTGAAATATTGTGTTAAATTAAATTTGTAAGTACGTAAGAAAATAATTAAATGATAATAATCTACCCGTGAGAAAATAGAAATACGTTAAACACAAAATAATTTCTTAATTTTTCCTACAACGTAATTCATCGCACGCAATTGTTCGCCACAATGGTGGTTTTGTTTTTTTTTCTGATACGTTAGTAACGGAGGTAATGTAATTTCTCAAATGAACATCAAATATAACCTTAATATTACACAAAGGAAATGAAAGAAAAAAATACTGAAAAATCCTATTTGATTAAGGTCTTTATATTATTATTTAATTATAAATTATTCTGTCGAAAAATACTTTTAATATTATTTAAATTTTACGGTTAATTTTCGTTTTGGAAATTCAATTTCATAATATACGTACTAGTGTATAGTATCTTGACAAAAAATACTTTGTGAGTCAATTAATAAACCAAATGCAAAGAAATGTTTTCATATCTTACAAAAAGTAATCTTCATTTAGAAAATAAGTTAATTAATTATATCGTTTTTTCAATTAAATATTTGATCGTAATTTTTTGAAATGCCGATTTGATTGGATTGGTTTGCGGCAACAAAATCTTGCATCTCAATGTCCACTCTTTTCAATCTTCTGCAACCCTCTTCAGCTCAGCATAAGAGCTGCAGCTCATGTCCTTGAACACTTGCTGGAAATACTCTTAGGAGCCCTCTGCAATTTCTACCTTCAACCATTGCTTCCACAATGTCGTGAAGAAGACTATTGTGGCGCATGATGTGACCGATCTATAAGGTTAGCCTCTCTGAGATGGTTTTTACTAGGTGCCTATCTTCTTGATTATGCTGAAAACCTCATTGTTTGTCACGTGGTGTCTCCAAGAAGTTCCTAGAATTCTTCTGTATGACCATATCTCAAAGGCCTCTAGTGAATATTTTTTACTAATCTTTTAGGTATTTATTACTGAACGTTTGCTAAGTAATTACAGCCCATAAATTGAATTAAATTCTGCCAAAAATAGTAAGTTTAATACATATGTTAATAGCACTATACAATAAAACATAATTATATATTATTTTTTATAACAATATTTATAGAGATCTTTCATCAATTAATTAGCCGAAATTCAAACAGCAGGTGATTCACCTTTTTCATGACAACTGTATTCAACGTTGACCTCTGCGCCATTTTAGTTTTCTAATTAATACTTATTAGAATTTGATCGTGAGGATTTGCAATGAAAGTTGATATTCAAATTGATTAAACATGATCGGTGAAATTTTCAAGTGCTAATGAAGAAGCGCTCTCACGACTCGCGCAAACTTTAACAACGGAAATAGGCTGTTGGATTTAATAACGGAAGCCCGCATGACACAACCGCCACGCGCTTCTGATTGGCTTCAATCGATTCAAATTCCGCATTGCCGAGGGCTCGAGTTACATGCGGGATCTCCCACAACCGGGGCTACGGCGGAGCGCTACGACAGGTGAACTGAAGTGCTACGCCATACATCCGCTATAATGCTAAAATTATATGAAAATACACTTAATCTTGTAGATTATTTTTTTCTTAATATAATATATTAGAAGATTACTTAATACAGTAATTTGTAATTTTTTATTCTAAAAAAAATCTAAATAATAAATCATTTAAGATTTTTTTAAATATATTAAAATATTATAAAATGACGCAGTGGTAAATGTTGATTAGTATAAGGTCTTTATTTCGAATCCTTACGTATAGCTTTGTTTATTCTCTGATTAATTGATAAAAAGAGTGTCACATAAGATAGTACATGCTCTCCATCTCTTTACTTCCATCCTTCCATCTCCATCTCTTTACAACCCGTGAATGCGATTCTAATCTCTTTCACGGGTTCTTTCTTTTATCACTTCTGTGCAGTGGCCACAATTGTTCAGAAGGAGCTCCCACTGGACTTGTCAGTTGCTAAGTGATCATACTCTAAATGAGCGCATCATCAAAGAGACTTAAATGTCCTCCAGTGTGATGCGGGTGTGAGGCGGGTAGATTCCAGTCCAAGTACATGATATGGATTTGTTTGTGAAATATTTTTTCTATGTGTTATGACTTGTCAATATATATATTTTTATTATATTACAACTCTTTAATTATCAAATATGTATCTACCTTAAAAATTCATTAAATAAGCACATGCACTAGTTTTCTGAATAAAAATAATCGAGTACATTTCATATGTAGCATATCTTAATTAAGAAACCTTTTTCAGAAATAAAATATCATATTTAGCTACCGACAAAAGTAATACTAATTGGGTATAATAGCACGTAATAGATAATTGTCCCGCGTTTCATTATTGTTTCATTATTTGTGATGTTGTTGTGAAAATAATGAATTTAAAAACAAACAAATCGTCTTCTCAATTGCTAACAAATCAGTATATCTCTTCATAAATATAACATTAAAGAAACAAAAGGTACTAAAAAGTATTTCAGATAATCCAGAGAGACAGAAATGAAATTATTTAATTTTCGCTGCAATTTTAAAATTGAACAATTAAATTTCTCTGTGCTGTAGAGTGTACTTTCATTTTCATGCATTTAATTAGCTCTGGTGCGACCTCTACGGCGCTACAGCCTTCGCATTATTCCGATGTAGCCTTTTTAATTTTCCACTAATCGGATAAGCTCATAAGTGAAAAGGTTGCAGGTGGGAATGAATCCACAGAGCAAAAAACGGCAAGACTAGTAAATAGTATGGTGAAGTAGTATTTTATTTATTACTCGTAGCATTGCGTCAAGCAACTATTTATATTTAGAGAGAAAAATGTTTTAATTATTGTAATATGCTTCTGAGATATTGGATTACCTCAAAAAATTACGAAAACTTATTAACGAAATGAGGAAAAAATAGTATCATTTAGCTCTCTATCAAATCATTATTATCATCATCACCATGTTCGCTCTCGTTACTGGAGCATATGGTCTTCACGAACTACCGTCACAAAGCTCTATCAACCGCTATGGTCCTCATCCCGTCTCAAATACTTGATTATTAGTATCTTCATATTCTTACTCTTCGTTTCAGTGACGTGAAATTGTTTCTGACTAATATCTAGCAACATCGATAGCCAGATTGCTGTCCAGCATTAAGTATTTGGATGTGCAGCTAGTAAGGCACATTAGGCAGGATCTTAAATGTGAGATGGTCTGCAGGTTTCCACAGTCACACAGCAGTGAATCTCCCTGCCGAAGCACTCCCTATCGCTCAAGGCTCTCCTTTATTCTGCCGACTCCAATTTTAGATTCATAAAAAGAACCTCCAAGTGATGTCCCTTGGAAACGGAGTCTCGGACATTTTTTTAAAACCAGCATCCCTCAAAAATAAACTAATTTAATTAGTTAATGTGTAGGTTTTGCAGCTTTGCAGAAATAAACAAACGTCTGATTTCGTGACTTGTTGTAAAATAATACTTAATATATGATAATGAGTCAGCATTAATTCGCAGTCTATGAATAAGCGTAATTATTACACAAAACTAGATCATTAAATTCTCCTCGTTTTGTGTATCCTCCAAGGCCAGCTGAGTGCTAGGGACCTGTTGCTATGCGTACTGCGGGAGCACTGACAGCACTGGCGCCGAAGTCTTCACTGACATCACTGGCATCACTGGCGCCGAAGTCTTCACTGACATCACTGGCATCACTGGCGTACTGGCAAAATGGTTGGGTGGGGGGGGGAGACGGTCTGCCGCATTGCCAAACTATCATAGATACTTCAAATTCTACCGCAAAGAATATATCATTTAATCAACTTTATTTTAAATATGCAGCAGCAGCATTATAAAACATTATTTGACGTCAAAATCAAATATGTTAAGTGTAACTGTGGTAATTGTGGGCGCCGAAAATTGAAATTTAAAAAAAATCTTATTTTAATACTGCGTACTATGGTGTTAGCTTATTGAGTTTAAACACTGAATGAAAGAATATGAAATTATTATTTCTCCATTCTTCAAACTTGGAAGAATAAAATAACTTAAATTCATAAACTTGGTCATGATTTTACGGAATTATGTACAAAAACTTCTTATAGACGACTGAATTGCGAATGATTTAAAATACATAATTCTTATAACTGAGTGTTTCAAGAGTGTAAATTAAATTTTAAATTATGTCCTTGCCACTTTTCACAGTGGTAATAATAAACGTTCTTAAGTAAAAAAATATTCTTGGAAACTAGTAGCTGTGCTGATTTAATTAAATATTAATGAACCAAACCTTACAAGCACAAATTAATAATTGTCATTAAGAAAAAAAATATTTTTAACGAAATTTAGTTCATTGTTATTTTTAGCTGTCAATGTAATAATTATTGTGAAATAATATAAATGATAATTATTTAGTTACAATTTCCGTGCCTTAAAAATGTATTGCTTTCACACTATCTTCACACATTGTTACTTTAAATGTATTTGTATATTTTAAATTATAAAATTCATAATCGATGTAATTTTCACCTTTTTGTAAATCATGTATGCATAATTTTCAGTATTTTAATGAAAAAAGTTGAAAATAAATTAATCTAATCTCACACTATTAGATTAATAGGAATATATCCGACATTGAATATACTTAATATTGTTTTACGATTACATTTTTAACGGTTTTAACAAACGGTTTATTTGCAAATGAACGTTAAATTTCAAACTCTAGAGATTTTTTAAATTTTAAAGCGATATAATTGAAAATAACAAAATTACTATCGATGAAAATATTTTTATTCTTATAAATAAGATTCATGTATACGTATAAAGCTTCGCAAGCATCGTGCCAAAACTTTTGTTTGGAGTATCTTGATGTACGGCTGTGATACATGGTGCTTATCTGAAAGTGATAAAAAAAACTGGAGGCCCTTGAGATGTGGTCATACAGAAGAATACTCGGAATTTCCTGGAGAGACCACGTCACGAACAATGAGGTTTTCAGCATAATCAAGGAAGATAGGCACCTAGTAAAAACCATCTCAGAAAGGCGATCAGTCACATCATGCGCCACGATGGTCTTCTTTACGACATTGTGGAAGTGATGGTTGAGGGTAAAAACTGCATAGGGTGCCCTAGACTGGGGTATTTGCATCAAGTGTTCGAGGACATGAGTTGTAGCTCTTATGCTGAGGTGAAGAGGATTACAGAGAAACCAGAGGAGTAGCGATTGAGATACAAGATTTTGTTGCTGCAAGCCAATCCACCGAATTGATACTACGAAGAAAATTGAAATAATGTTTGTGGTAGTATTGCACATGAACACGAAACTTGATAATAATTAATACAATAGCTGAAAACGCTAACTTTATTAAAATTTAACAAGAAAGTTATTTATTCAGCGATGGACTTGAAAATGCTTAATAACCTGTTGGAATAACGTTTGTTTTGTATTCGTGCCCCCGTATAATGGAATATTCATCGAGTTTTCGTACTGGAAAATTCAGCACGAACAAAGACTGCCGTTTGAGAATTTACCTCGTTTTCAATTACACGAAAATAATATAATCGCACGGGGAAATTGTCGACGATAAAAAAATGTTATTACAAGTATGGTAAAGAAGAGAGAGAGAGGTCTCGTTTTTTCTTCCTCCTGAAAGCATACGCATTTTAATAAAGTTCTAATTTGAAATTGCTTTGAGACAAAAAATAAATTATGCGAATCAAACGTCTTTTTTCTCTCGTTTTAAGGCGAAAATTCGTCGAAAAATATTCGACAATCGAATGAATATTCTATATATTTTTAACATTAACTGTGAGATACATTTTTATATAAAATAATTAGAATTTTATACCATGTTTAAATATGGATCGAACTGAGCACTGTTTCACTTGAAAGAAGACTGCAGTTTCGCTAATTGTGAAAGCTTCTTCAAAAATTCATTAAAAAATATTCGACAATCGAACGAATATTCTTTACATTTTATCATTCACTTTAAGGTTCATTTTTATATTAAAATAGTCAATAAAAAAGTATTACCTTGTTTATTCTAATAAAAAAAAAAATTAAAAAATTAATGAATATTCTTTACATTTTGGAATTCAGCTTTAAGGTTCATTTTCACTAAAAAACATAAAAATGTATACTTCAGTAAATTGATGAAAAATATTCGACAATCAAACGAATATTTCTTCAGTTTATTTTCGACATTCACTTTAAGTTCATTTTTATATTAAATACATTAAAATTGTATACCTTGTTTTAATGTGGATCAAATTGAACACTGTTTCACTTGATGGAAGACTGCAGTTTCGCTATTTATAAAAGCTTCTTCAGTTAATTTATTAAAAAATATTCGACAATCGAACGAATATTCTTTACATTTTTATCATTCACTTTGAGGTTCATTTTTATATTAAAAACATAAAAAATGTATACCTTGTTTAAATTTCGATCAAATTGAGCACTGTTTCACATGATGGAAGACTGCAGTGTCACTAATAATAAAAGCTTCTTCAGTAAATTAATGAAAAAATATTCGACAATCAAACGAATATTTCGTTTATTTTTAGCATTCACTTTGAGGTTCATTTTTATATTAAACTAGCTGACCCAGCAGACTTCGTACTGCCTCAATCAATAAATAAAAGACCTAAACTTTTCGTATAAAATAATCTTAAAACAAACAAAATGAATCCGTGTTTAAAAAAAAGCATTTTATATATTTCTGAGCTGTTATATTTCTGAATGTTGGCCAAGAAGTTCTTAGAATCATTTCCAATCCCAGAAACTAAGGATCGTAAAGGATCTGGTGGTGGGACCAACTGTAGCAATTTCACTTTGCCTCCAGCACAACATAATCCAGTAAATTCACCAGTGTATTTTAACGCCTTACAATATTTACAAATTATTTTCATTTCCCCAATTGTTACCGATTTGTCGGCACAATAATCAATTGCCGGATCATAGTGAAATGCAGCTCGTTCAAGAATCACAGGAGCACTGCGTCTGCGGATTCGCTCAATTTCATTATGTCGTGCTTGCTGTTGTTGTGTTTGATGTGCACGAACTCGTTGCATTCTAAGCCTATCTACTTCATTGTCACTCACTAAATAACGCAATTCTGACATAGCAATACGACTATTTTCTTGATCTGTCTCTCTCTGGTCATCAGTGCGGTTAGCATGTGAGGTAGCTCTTCGCACATTTGATTGACTGCGATGACCTAAGTCAGATCGTCTTCTCCTCGGCATCGTAAATTGTAATTAATCAAAGTGAGAAAATTTCTCGCTCACTTAGCAGTAAAGTGTCACTATCACAAAATATCAAAAACAAAGAGCACATTACTTGGAATGTCACTATCACAAAGGATCACCAAAGTAAAGAAAGTTCTCACGCACTCATAGATATCGTAACACAATATGTATCGTAATACTTTTTTCCGTGTTCTGAAGTGCGACAGGATGGGTTGACATATTAGTTGGTTGTCAAATCTAATGTCAAATATTATAGTTGCGTTCAGAAATTTAATTTGTGACAAAACTTAATATTTATTCTTCTTCTTTATCCTAGCCATTTCCCATCATCTGGGGTCAGCTCTCCTTGTGCACGTTCGCCATGTCAGTCTGTCCTGCGTTGCATTCTCGGTCAAACTCAGGGTTTTTAGATCCTTGTTTACAGTTGCAGTCCAGGTTGCCTGCGGTCTTCCAGGTCTTCTTCTCAGCATGAGTATGTTGAGGGCTCTCTTCACCATGTGGTCCTCATCTCTCCGTGTCACATGCCCATACCATCTTAGGCGGTTTTCCTTTATCTTTTAAGGTATAGGGGCCACCCGAAATGAACTCCTCATTTCGAACTCTGTCTACCCTAGTCACACCGCCCGCCCACCTCAGCACCTTCATCTCTGCCACATGAATCCTATCCAAGTCACGTTTCAGCGGGGTCCAACACTCCGATCCGTATAGCATAGCTGGCCTTACAGCAGTTTTGTAGATTTTACCTTTGATCCTAACTGGAATCTTGCTGTCACACAAAACCCCAGAGAGAGACCTCCATTTCAGCCATCCTGTGTTTATTCTATGCTCCACCTCAGATACAGTTTTGGCATCTAAGGATATCACAGAGCCGAGATATTTAAAAGTATCAACCTCTTTTACGGGTGTGTTCTGTGATCTGTGACTAATGATCTATTACATTTTGTGACTATACAATTTGGTCGCATTCGCGATATTATCACTTTTGTTGAGTTTCGGAACACGACATTAGATCCTCCAACGCGCACGCGAAGACTATTTTGTATAGATTTTATTGAATTTGAACTTTGTGCAACGGTAATAAATTGCAAATTGACTTTGAAGTTAGGTTAACACACCTACATTTCTGAGACAACAGTGAGTGATTATAATTTAATATGAACTTTATTGAATAGCAATAAAGTTCAAATTGACTCTAAATTTATTTAGAAAACGTTTATATGGGAAAAAGAAATGGGCTGTTTTTAGGGTTTTCCCGGAAATTATTCAAATTTTTCTCACCTTTTAAACCTTTCTTAGACCTTCACGAACATTTCAAGACCAAGGTAAGATAAATCCGTTCAGCCGTTCTCGAGTTATATAGATATAAAGATATATAGTTATATAGATATTTAGATAATACGTACCGAGAAACTGTGTCAAGTGCGCGGTTAGCACTCTGCGCACACAACGTTATTCGGTCACAAAGCGAGCCGCACAAATTGAATTGTGTGTATCAAAGTTGATTTTGTGTGCGGATCGTAAATAGTGATATTTTAAAGCGTGTCATTTATTTATTTATTTATATACAGAATCGAAATTCATTTTTTTTTTAAATATTTAGAAACATAGAGTATACATAAATATACAATGAATAGAGAAAATAATAAAAAATTAAAATAACGCAAAAGAATAAGAAGATGACACGTGTCAAAGATCACAGAGATCAAGTAGAATCAACAATCAAGTGTCATGTCAACCGCGCGGTAAATATTATACACACTTCACGTTCTCATAATAACACGCGGTGCGTGAAATGAATAAAGCATATGAAAGATGATATTGTGTATAGATCTTTTAATATGTTAACGCGTGCCATGTCAACTGCGCGGTAAATAATATGTACACACTTCGCGTTCTCATAATAACACGCGGTGCGTGAAATGAATAAAGCATATGAAAGATGATATTGTGTATAGATCTTGTTTATATGGGACTTTTGTGTGGGAAAAAGAAATGGGCTGTTTTTAGGGTTTTCCCGGCAATTATTCAAATTTTTCTCACCTTTTAGACCTTCCTTAGACCTCCACGAACATTTCAAGACCAAGATAAGATAAATCCGTTCAGCCGTTCTCGAGTTTTGGCCAGACTAACGAACAGCAATTGATTTTCATATATATAGATACATTCAAATTGTATACCTTGTTTAAATATGGATCAAATTGAGCACTGTTTCACTTGATGGAAGACCGCAGTTTCGCTAATCATAATCATGAAAGCTTCTTCAGTAATTTCATGAAAAATTATTCGAAAATCAAACGAATATTTCGTTTATTTTTAGCATCATCTTTGAGAACCATTTTTATATTAAAAACATTACAGTCGAATAAATAATTAAAAAAAAACTGTCGCTTACATTTTAAAATGCGAATAAAATCTTGTTTGATTTATTTCAAATTATTCTTAGATATTATTATACAATTTTTTCATTTAAAGTAATGTAATTTAAATTTTATTATAATTTTTATTCATTTCAAGAAAAAAATGGTACCTAAAAAGTTACAATCCTTAGTCTGAATTTTCTCCGAATCTCAGAAAGCGCTTCTCATTATCGAAAGTGTGCTGGGAATTCAGTGGCATAAATATTTCCCAGCAGCACGAGTATGTATGGCTGTAATATGTGTATGTATGTGTATGTATTAAATTTGTTCGATACATTTGGACAAGTGGTTGAGGGATCCGATTGCTATACGAAAGTTCCAGGTAATGAATCCCGACAATGCCTTTATTTCACTCAAATTTATCTGTGATACAATTATTCAATGTCATCTCTAAGCCTGAAAGAGTCATGTGTGGCTATAATTGTAAAAATTATTCATTTTTAAAGCAATGTTCTAATATTTGAACTAAAACAATTGACATCAGCATGATATAGCCCTTGCTGACAGGTAACGTAAACCTTGATATACAAACTTTTGTCTCTTATTTCTGTTCGCTTGTCGTACATGTATATGTCACCATATTGGCATTTTGGTCCGGTCACTGGAGTGACGTTAGTTATGGAGATCGCCACTTGCACCGCTGTGTGTCACCGAACACGGCGCGGTGCCTGAGTCAGTAGTTGTCCCCCGTCCGTGACGAGTGTCCGATTGAGGTTGGCCCGGCCTGAATGCTGTGACTAGGCCCGGGCCAGAAGTTCGTAAGGTAATCGAAATATATAAGTCAATGTACTTCAGAAAAGTCTTTGTGTTGTTAATCTGCTCCTCATCCTGCCACCATGCGATTGCATAACGTCTTTTTAGAGAGGAGGGTGTTACAATGTTTCTGTTTATCGCTTAGAAAAACTGTTAAATGGAATTTTTGAATGATTCAAAATTAGTTGATTCAGCAATATAAGAACTGTATATTTTTTAACAGCTCCGATAGTGAAAATGTAATCGATCTGGTGTTGCCATTAAGTAAGATAACACTCACGTAGAGCTTAAAGATTATTAGCCATCATAATAATATAATTTATTACTAAGTACTTAGGCTCTTGTATGTTGATGATTTTTTCTTTTTAAGTAGACGCATTTTCGATCATTTAAAAAAATATACTTATTGATGTTATTTTCTTAATATTTCGTAATGATAACGAAACTGCCATATTCCAACATTAACGCGTGAACATATCTAATTTGTATTAAGCATCCTTAAAGTCTTTAAAGTAATTGTTATAATCAACTCTTTATCCTAGATTCATACAGTCAGATACGATCAAGGTCCAAAACAACAAGTAACGAGGTATTTGCGGTGTACGAAATTAAAAAAAAAATGTATTCGTAATATTAATATTAATAAGGAATGCTTACGCATCGATACGGAGCATTTACCATCCCAATAATCTGCCACTCTATGTGGATTGAAGGTATCAAGGTCCAAAAACGTTATCGAGGAATGTGCAGCGTATGACATTACATGTATTAATATTACTTTTATAACTGCTTACTCATGTTGTAAAATAGGGTATAAAAAAGGGTCTCGTGTCAAATAAATTAGTATCAACTCAACTCCGGTCTTTGGATTTATCCTCAGTGCCAGAATCGTGGTATTCCAGCATCACTAATTAGCTGATGCTGTAATTTCGGAATGGCGACCACGGTTCCGGAACAAAAACGTTAAAACATAATGTCCATCAAGATTATGAAATAATTTTTCGAACACTTTGCTCACTCATTCATTCGAATGTAAGCTCCTGTTATTGAAAAATAATACTACCACCACCATATAACTCATTATTATCAAACAGCATTGCCAAACTCGTCGCTAACTAAGTGTATTATACTCGTAATTGAAAGGTTTAAAGAAAAAAGTTTTAATGATTCAAAAAAAACATGTTTTTGTGATATTATTGTATGCAATGCGAGTTTTAGTTAGTGTGTGATGTTTAGATTAGACAAGGCAAAAAATAAGTATGGATTTTCAGTTTTTCAGGATTTTCACAGTAAGATCTTTCAGTCCTAACTTCAGTGCTCGCGCGCCTTTAGAAATACATTTTTCACAATACATTTCCGGGCGGTGCTTATCGCGGGACTTGTTTGTTAGCTTTTCTGTTTCTTAAATTGACTGTCAGAAGTTTATATATCTCCAGTGTAAAAAAAGAGAATATTTATGACAATGGACAGAATTGAAGACTGCAGAGAAACAAATCTTTAAGAGCCAAACTGCGCATTTCACGTACTGACGTATTTGACAAATTTTCACTGTAAACTGATATCTATAAAAGTTGTTTTTTTTTCTTCCATAGTCATAAAAAATCTGTAGCATGTATTATCTGAAAAGATAAAGGAAAACCGCCTAAGATGGTATGGGCATGTGACACGGTGAGATGAGGACCACATGGCGAAGAAAGCCCTCAACATACCCACGCTGAAAAATAGACCTGGAAGGCCACAGGCAACCTGGACTGCAACTGTAGACAAGGATTTGAATACTCTGGGCTTGACCGAGAATGCAGCGCAGCATAGACAGACATGGCGAATGTTCACAAGGAGAGCCGACCACAGATGATGGGAAATGGCAAAGCTAAAAAAGAAAATGAATGTCAGAATTCTCATCATTCTTTAAATTATATTTTTTCATCTCGTAATGAACAGACAACTTGTTACTTAGTTTTTGGTCAATATTCTAAAAAAAAAATCTATCAGTAATGTTTTAGGTATTATTGAAATTAAATTGAAAAGTTACTGAAGTAAACTGAAAAAATGCAAGTTCAAGCAAAATCAATGTTTTTGAACTTTAAAATAAGATTGGTAGGCTAAGTAAAAAATACTATTCATAGTTCAAATATTTTCGCTTCGAAATTGGAATAATTATTGGTTTTGATATTTACCTTTTCTAGATTAGGTAAATATTTTTTAGAACATACCTACGCAAATAAAGCACAGACGCGCGAAAATTCAATTTAAACATCCATCTTGTTTTTCGTTTGTGTACCTTAGTATATCTTTACTTGAAAGAAGTCATCTGGAGTGGAAATTGAAACAAACATGTTTATTTAATACATCAATAAGTTGGTTTTTATATCAGTATAAAATATATAAATGTTTTCATCTATATATATAAAAATCAATGTCCGTCTGTCTGTCTGTGTGTCTTTTATGCATTCCGTTACCATTAACCCGATTGCGATAATACTTTGTCGAATTATTGCTGATACTAAAAGGAAAAAGATAGGATACTCAAAATTTGATTTAATTACAAAAATTAATTGAATATTTACGTAAAACATGTTTTCATACAAGACTATTGTAATACAGAACGGCTAATTTAGAACATTGTGTTTCCTTGGCAACGCCGTAAACAAAAATTCATTGACCTGAAGTTATTATAAGTAGGTATTAACGTAAGGTACTGAATATTTAGAAACAAAATTCGATTTTCAAATAAACTATTTCAATATTTGAATTTTTGACGACTTTTTTGTTTATCGAATTAAAATAAATATAACGTATTAATTGTGTGTGATATACAGTAGAAAGAGTTTATTATGGAATTCTAATTGCTGGTCGGCTTCGGATAGTATTATATCATAATTTAATAATTAATTTAAAGTAAAAAATTAATAAATTAAAAATATTTAGTTTTGATTCACAATTTATTTTAATGTTTACATGTTTCGGCCTTCCTGAAGACCATCTTCAATAATGAAAAAATAAAAACAGGCCGTGGCTTATATAGGTATGGACAAGATCCTATATTAGTACACACATATTTACAGGTTGTATATGTGTGCGGGTATAACAATTGAAAAAGGTTATTTTAAAAATTAATTGGTATGTGATTAGTCTTAATGTATTGAGATATTTTTTTTATTATTTTTCAATTTTTTATGGAAGCACATACAGGAAAATACCGACAGATGGTGATAGTAATTTTTTGTCTCATCTGTGGAATTCTATGACGCTTACCATGGTGCATATGGCTAAACGCTGCCTGTGGAGTGTTGATCCGCCAACGTCATAGACTACAGCCCGAGATTCACTCATCATCCTTTATTATTACAGGAATCTACTATGAATGGGTGGTCTTCACGGGATGAATTTTGTCTACCACAAATTTTAATTGATAGGCTTTGACTGACATTTTACGGGTGATGGATCAAATTCACACCAACCGGGGTATTTTAGAGCTCAGAAATCGATTAAAAATCCTTTTTTCTTTAATCTCCGCTCGGGGATCGAACCCACGACCTTTGGCTTGCAAAGCAAACGCTTTACCATTGAGCTATTACAGCCAGCATTATACAATAATATTTTTTTTGCTTTCAATTTAAAAAGATATTATGAAATACTATGTATTATATATTTTTAATTATAATTAATTAAATTATTATTAATTTAAGTATTGTCAGTTGATAACCTTAATGTTAGTATTATATCAATCAACTTATTTTTATTTTTCAAAAGTGAATTTCAAAACGTAACATTCACTGTGAAATCAATTATGCCACCCAAACGAAAAGCAATAGGTCAAGAGTACAACTCAAGCACGAATGAAAAGGGCATCTCGAGCTTCAAAAACAGTCGAGCAAAAGAGAGCAAGATTGGAAACAGATCGAGTACACGCTGCTCAAACCAGTTCATCTGGACAGATGAGCAACGGGAAGCGAGATTAGAAACAGTTAGAGCACACACTGCTCAAACCCGTTCACATGAAACAGATGAGCAACGGGAAGCAAGATTGGAAGCAGATCGAGTACGCGTAGATCATACCAGACGTATTCTGCGTGCTGATTTAAATCATAGTGCTTTCCATTACGATCCTAATTATGATTACAGTCTGCACCCAAGTATTGTAATTGGAAAAATTGATAAATTATGCGTGTATTGTAGTGCCTGTAAATTTCAAAATGAAACACTAGGAATGTGCTGCACGAGTGGAAAATTAAAATTGCCAGAATTAGATTCACCCCCCGAACCTTTATTAACGTTGGTATCGGGTGATACAAGTGAATCAAAACATTTCTAGACAAACATACGGAAGTACAATTCTTATCACTACCACTGCCGAACGCAAATCATTCCTTATCGTACAAATGGTCATGTTTAGCAAGTCTCAGAAACGCATCGATCGTACGATGGATTGCAATATCCGATTTTATTTTGGCAAGGAGAAGACGGATACCATTTCAACATCCCGTTGAGAAATCCACAAACAGATGAGGAAACGACTAAGAAAGTCAGTGCCATGAATTACTATTCATATCGATTGATGATTCGTGAAAACGCTGAAAATCATATCCTAAAAGGTCGAAATTTGTTCTATCAATAAATGTTCGCGAAAATAGAAAATGAACGACTCCTCTACATTTGATTAAATCAAACCAAGTTGCGTTCCGCAGAGTATATTCATTTACGCGATGCAGTTGTAAATGATGGCTGAAAAACAAAAAAACATTGTGTATCCAAAAGCACTCCAATAAATAAAAACACATACGGGCGGGCGCCACTGTTAATTTAGGTAAGAACAAAATAACCTAAGTTTATTGTTTCTAATTAGCTCCGGTCACGCCTCATGTCCGACTTATCCAATCGGAAGGCGAGAGGCTCCTGACGAGGCGTTTCCATAAAAACTCGCGGTTTCTTTTTTTTTTAGTGGCATTGCAACGCATGCCGGGTACACGCTAGTTTACATATAAAATACACTTCAATCATATAAGTAAATGAAATTTTATATGTATTGACATCAGCATGATGTAGCCCTTGTTGACTGGTACCGAAAACCTTGATATTCAATTTGGTTTTTTTATTTCTGTTCGTTTGTCATACATTTATCTGTCGCCATATTGGCATTTTCGACAAGCCCGCTCACGGACGCTGGGCGAGAGTTACAGCGCCAACGAGCGCCCGGAGCGAGTTATGTCCCGCCCTTCGGCGACAGCATATTGTATTGTGGCTCGGCCGAATGTTGTGACTAGGTCGGGCCACAAGGTTTTAAAGTTTATCGTCAATATATGTCAATGTGCTTCTGAAAAAGTCTATGTGTTATTAATCTGCTCCTAATCCCGCCATCACGCGACGGAATAACACCCTTTTGAGAGAGAGGAGGATGTTAGTATAATATTTATTTTTTAGCGACCTTCTATATTTTTATGCATTGATTTTTATTTTATCCAAGTCTTAATAAAATACCAATCATAGGAAAAAATTAAAATAATCATTAATAGTATTGTAACTGTTGGAATGTGTGGTGTGTGGAGTGTGATGATATGTTGATTGCTGAGAAGGATTTGCTATGCGCGTTAGGAAGAGATCAATGGAAATACAAGGACATTCCGAACATAGAAAGAAAAGAAATAAGAGCTCGGTATAATGTCTCAGGGAATTTTATGCCAGTAAGTAAGCTTTACATTAAAACAGTTTAAAAGGTTGAAAATTTAACAGAATATTTACATTTGAGTTGAATGATTAACGAGATTCTATTCATAAGCGAGTTCTAGAAGTGATTTGTACAATAATAAAAGTTTACTTGCAGATAGTTGTAACTTTGTCGGTCGTTGAGCGGGCACGTAACACAAAGCGTCTCCGTGGGGCGGCTGATGATTAATCAGGTTACGGAGGTGGTTGAGAGATACGAGAGAAGAGGTCTGGCTCGTATGGTCATCTGCTTAAATAGAGCCTGCTCAACTCCCACATCGATAGGTGCAATAGTATTTGAAGAGACCTCTGGTGACGGCGATTCTAACGACTTCTATAGGACATAACAAGGCAAGCATTAATAGTCGAGGCATAGATACTGAAGTTTGTACAATTGATAAAACAGAAGTCCGCCACATAATTATTTAAATGTAAAATGTGATAATGTAAAGCTTTATTAATTTTAATTCGAGGACATGAGAGGAATGGAGATTGAGATGCAAGATTCTGTTGCTGCAAACCAATTCACCGGATTGATACTACGAAGAAAAAAAAATATTCATTTAATGCAAATAATGCTTTTTCTGTTTTTTTTTTTGTTGGCAAACTGGGAAGAAATGATAATTTATAATCAAACAGTCTTTCTTGGTGGAGCTTAAACCATCTAAAATAAAGCTTTTGTTATATGTACGTTTGCGTCCGTAAACAAAAGTTTATATTTGCATAAAAAGGATTATTCATAAGTCCTTGCATTAGGGACGAAAAATAAGGACTGAAACATACATAATTTATATCGTAAAGATCCTCAGGAAGGCTTTATTTAGATTTAATTAAATTTGCATGAAAATAATAATATTATTATTCGTATTATTACTTTGAAAAAGACAAAATTGTGAAAAAAATATAGGCAAAACTGTAAAAAATGGTGGCGAAAAGAAAATAATTAAGTTATTATTGATATTTTTAGCAATTCCTATGAATTAATTTAACATATTAGGCTGCAAAGCAAACTGAGATGGGCTGCATTTGGAAAACCAAAGTACATTTTTAAAGCGAAAATTCCGCAATGTCTTAAAACTAATGCGTTTAACCAATGCATCCTCCCTGTAATAACTTATGGCGCTGAGACGTGGAATCTGACAATCTGACCCATAAGATAAAGGTCACGAAAGTCATCCCGTAAAGACCAACCATTCATAGTGAATTCCTGTAATAATAAAGATGATGCGTGAATCTCGGGCTGAAGTCTATGACGTTGGCGGATCAATACTCCACATGCAGCGCGTATCCACACATGGTTAAGCGTCATAGAATTCCACAGATGAGACTTCAGAATTACTATTTCCATCTGTCAGTATTCTCTGTATGTATTTACATTTTTTTTAATAGTTTTTCTTTGTTGTGTTAAATAATTTATTTGTAGAGTCACATCGTAATTTAAGTATTAATAGTGTTAGAGATGTACTCCATTTATGCCGTGTGTATTATGTAAGCTGTGTATTATGAAATATACAGTTTATTACCGACGTAGTTTGATTCCATTTTCAATCTATCGAAAACCTTGATAATATAAACGAAGATCACAAGAAGGCAATAAAGGAAATTTGATATTTAACAGTTTTCGGAACAGGAAAGGTTGTCTTTATTTATCTATCTTAGTTGCTTGAAACTAAGTGAAAACTAGTCTTATAAATATTGATGTTGTCTCTTAACAAGTGATGGATTGAGAAAGGCTACGAGTTAGTCGAAGCTGCAGTCTCCTAATAGAGAACTTATCTTACGTAATCCACGTAAAAACAAGTTACATTAATAAATATTTACAATTTATAATGGATCTCAAAGTGAATGCTGAAAAAATAAAAAATAAAAACTATTTTACAAAAGTTACTTGAATCAATTGAAGAAATAAAATTAATTTAAATAAAAGTAAAAATAAAAAAGTCATTTTATAAAATTGGTGAAAAATTGGTGAAGTGACATCTTTCAATTAAATAGATAAGATTAGGGTATAATGTATCTGTTTTGAATTTTACGTCAACTATTACTTTTTTTTGATAAAATTTTAAAATAAATGTGATATACGATGATATATTAATATGTATGTGTACTAATCACTTGAATTGAATGAGGTTTGTATATTAATCACTTATCTCCATACAGCTTCTTCGTCTTCTTTAGCCTCGCCATTTCCCATCATCTCGGGTAGGCTCTCCTTGTGGATATTCGCCATGTCTGTCTCTCCTGCGTTGCATTCTCGTTCAAGCCCAGAGATTTCAGATATTGTCTACAGTTGCAGTTGTTAATTATCTCTATACAGAAATTTTTAAAATAAAAAATGATGTAATTTCTTTCACACTTACATTATAGATCAACGTTAATGAGTATTTTTTTCTTATGAAAATGAGTGTTACAAATATTATACTTAGCGATCAAAACTACTTTTATTAAAAATAATTAATGAAAAAATAATTTTGGTTTACCTTAGGTTAGGTTAAGTTAAATTGTGTTATTACTGTATTTATAACGTTAATTAATTAGCGGATGAAATTAAGCACAAAAAAATGCATATTTGATAACTAAGTCTAAAAAATTAAATTATTTAAAAGCTGTTTTTTTTTGCATTGCTGCTCGGTATTTTGTGTTCGGATTTTTATTAATAATAAGCTCTCTTGTATGATATTATGTTATTATCGTCCTGGGGGTATAAGCTAATGGATTACTGTGAAAAATACTCGTATGCACGCATATCCTTCTGCAAAAAATACATTGAAATACTCGCGAAAACATTATCTCTTAAATTATTCTGCAAGCGTAAAAAATAAATGCGAAATTCCCCGAAAATTATTCCCATTAAAGCGTCTGTTTTAATTTGAAAAAAAAAAAACAGGAAATACATTTTCAATATGGTGAATTCCCGCCGGAGGGTTTCAACGACCTTTCGTAACTGCCGCCGCATTGAAATGTACGCATAATAAATAATGAATAACAACTTTTTCGAAAAGCCCGCGAAAGAAAATTTTTCAGGAACTTTTCAGGGCTCGTGAAATTTTCTGGGAATCTCTCTTGGCTTCATCCGTGACCCGCCCGGGGCCGCCCTAATGACCCCGGAGCGTCAACTGTTGCTCGAGTTGCCGCCCACATCGAGGCTTCAGCCTACCTCCAATTTGCAAATACAGCCTGACTGTGACTTATGCAAATGATAATTGATGTTACCTTTTCAAAAGTATCCCAAAAACACACTTTTACTTAAGTCGAACGTACTTTTATTGCAACTAACATCCTCCTGTCTTTTAAAAAAGGTGTTATACAGGCAGGTCAGCAAAGAAAAACTCAGAAGCACATTGATGTATATTTACGTTAAAACTTTACAAGCTTCCGGTCAGGCGGAATGACATGTCGCCGGACCTTCTCGGTCGTCAACACATAACTGACCCGTGCAGCTCGTGGTCGGTCACCAGCGCCGTAAGCGGCAGTCTATATTACTAGTTCCAATATGGCAGACACATAAATGTATGGCAAGCGAACATAAATAAAGAGACGAATGATTGTAAATCGAGGTTTTCGGTACCAGTCAGCAAGGGCTACATCCTGCTGATGTCAATATATACATTTTTCTTATGGATTTTTTTAAATTTTTATTAGAATATTATTTTATTATTTCAATATTCTAATCTACTTTTATAGATCATTTACTATATTATAATATTATTAATAATTAAATATACATATACTATAGATAAAATTCTTTTTTCAACGCATCAATCCAAACACAAAAATAACGGCAGAAACGGGATGCGAACCGCGGACCTTGGAAACCAACTATGCCCAGGTATTCATACCGCTCAGCCGACTGGGCTATTACTGTGCCTGGACCGACTCACGTTGAAACTAGTATTAATGTCATTGTTATCATCGTATGATAGATGTCGCTATAGTATATATTCAAAGTATGTATATTTTTATTTTTTTATTATTCAATCAGTCTTCATTTATTCACAAGCTTAATATTATTACTAAATTTATTAAGTAGATTAGAATATTGAAATAATAAAATAATATTCTAATAAAAATTTAAAAAAATCCATATGGTAATGTCTCCTTGAGACAATGTCAAGAAGGTAAAATTATTAATCAGTAACACAGGTAATTGATTGGTTATAAGGTCCAAGTCGGAACTATAAGTAGTCGTTTCTCATCCATTCAGTCTATAGTTTGGTTCGAGACCCGAGTGGTACTTACTAAAATGAATGGACTGTCGGAAAGTAATAATATTAAGCTTGTGAATAAATGAAGACTGATTGAATAATAAAAAAATAAAAATATACATACTTTGAATATATACTATAGCGACATCTATCATACGATGATAACAATGACATTAATACTAGTTTCAACGTGAGTCGGTCCAGGCACAGTAATAGCCCAGTCGGCTGAGCGGTATGAATACCTGGGCATAGTTGGTTTCCAAGGTCCGCGGTTCGCATCCCGCTTCTGCCGTTATTTTTGTGTTTGGATTGATGCGTTGAAAAAAGAATTTTATCTATAGTATATGTATATTTAATTATTAATATATATTTTTCGTTTATTTTCATTATATATTTATTTAAACAAATGGAATTGAACCAATTGATCATATTGACCATGCTAGTAAAGTTCTCATTTTAATAAATATGGTTTAAAAATTATATCGTAGTTTTGATATATACTACAATTGTGTTCAGGTAGTGTAATGGAGCCATAGCTACCGTGCATGTAATGAACAAGGCCTTGTAAATAACAGCATACCGTCTTTGATTTGAATAACATACTGTCTTCCCTATAATCTCCACTTCGAAACTCACTGCTTAGTCTCTCTTTATTTATTAGAAAAAATACATTTCCTTATATAGACTCCACCCATAATACCCACTACTAAACTCCACTCTCTACCTAACTCATCTACTTACTCACTAGCGAAACTTTTCTTTATAAGTAAATATTCATTTACACGTCAGTAATTTTGTGTATAAAAAACTGATGAAGCTTTCATAGATTGTGAAACTGCAGTGTCATCCATGTTTAAACAAGGTATCTACTTTTTTTTATATGTAAACACACACAGGACAATACCGACAGATGGTCATAGTAATTCTGATGTCTCATCTGTGGAATTCTATGACGCTTACCACGCTGTATATGGTTAAGCGCTGCATGTGGAGCGTTTATCTGCCAACGTCGTAGACTACAGCCCGAGATTCACGCATCATCCTTAATTATCACAGGAATTTTTACTATGTCTTCACAGGACAACTTTCGTCTACAACTAATATTGATTAATAGGCTATGACTGTAATTTTACGGGTGAGGGATCAAATTCACATCAACCGGGGGTTATATATAATAGAGCTCACATATCGATTAATATATATTTTTGAAATATTCGTCGCGAATCAAACCCACGACCTTTGGCTTGCAAAGCAAATGCTATGACCATTGAGCTATATCTGCCGGAAAATAAACTTAATACTGTGGTTGATATGAATTTTATGTCTTTCATACTACTCATATTATTATATTTTCTGTAGATTTGATTATCCTAAGACATAGTTTATAGCATATATATATATAATATACTTTATATTTATAATATTTAAAGATTATTGTCAATTTTATTAGTCACTGGATACATGTCCAATTTATCACGGTTGACGCGATTTCATTTTTGTAAGTAAAGCCTACCGCGTAACTTCAGGGTATTGCTCTACCCTCGTAATCCTCTCGCCCACTCTTCAGGATGCTGAACCCTCATACCTGTGGAAGAATGAACCTCGCCAAGAGCCACTGAAGATGACTCAGTGAGCCCAAAATGACGTTCTCGACACCGAGAATATAGAACAATGCACACAGTTTGTATTCCTCGAAACAAAAAAAGATTTTATAAAAATAGTCTCTTACGAAATGCACTCACGACCAGAATAGATGTTTGTTTTATAAGTAAGAAGTGATGCATTTTCTTACTATGCGAGAAATCACGTTTTCAAAGCATCATCATCACCATCAACTTGTAGTATGAGTCTCCATCCTCTTTGATCCTCTGCCTTCCGCATCCAGGTCACTCCCGCAATTCTTCTTATGTCGTCAGTCTATCTTGCAGGGGGTCGACCAATGCTTCGTTTGACAGTTTTTTGCGCCATTCCAATATGCGTTTTCTTTCCCATCGACCGTCGTCTCTTTGACAGATATGTCCTGCCCATTGCCACTTGAGTGTGCCTATTCGTTGGGTAGCATCCACTACTTGAGTTCTTCTGCTGATATCCTCGTTTAGGATTCTATTTTTTTGCGACACTCCGAGCATGGATCTCTCCATAGCACGCTAGGTGATCTTTATTTTATGGGTTGGACTTGCTGTTAGATTCCACGTCTCTGCGCCATAAGTTAATACAGGGATGATGCATTGCTTAAGCGCATTAGTTTTAAGACATTGCGGAATTATCGCTTTAAAAATGTACTTTAGTTTTCCAATGCACACGAAGCTTTATATTTGAATCATATTTAATAAATGCTCTTTATTTTATTCACATGTAAATACTTCACATTGCCGTTTATTTCTTAATCGATTCAGTACTCTAATGACATTAAGATTGAATTAACACTTTACATGCAGTGCTTCTACTTCCCATATCCATTTCTTATCTGGAATTTATGGTCACAAGAAATTACCTCCACTTAATTGTGTCAGTTTTCATTGTCGATTCCTCATTTAGAAGTTAAGTAGATGAAGAACAATATTGGCAGATATGCGAAATATTTTATGGAAAACCAATGTCGTCGACAAATACTACGGAAAAATGAAAAATTATACGAAAAAAATATTAAATTGTGTGGCAACTCCATTAAGAAGTGCCTTTTTATTTGAACTATATTGGGCACATAAAATAACAGTAGTATCGACTAAGCTGCAGAATAATTTATGACTAGTATTTAGTACGAATAATATTTGCGAAACGTAAAGTATTCATGTTTATTAATCCGCAGATTTCTTCGTAAGCGCACCCGTGCGCGCTTCGCAATATTCGAAGGATGTATTTCAAAGTTAATTCCGATTTTCTCAAAACGATATCTATGAATATTTAAAAATGTTAACAAACCAAAAAGGAACGATATTATTCGATAGTTTGGGAGCTTTTTTGTAGCTTCTTAAATGTTGCGTGAGAAAGAAAGTCACGTATATACTTTTTTATTTCACTGCTATGTAAAGATGCTCTCTCTCTCCGGATCAAAAAAGGTTTTATTTTTTCCTTCCCATCGCCAAAAGGTATTAAATTACTTTAATACGGCTTGGCACGGAACAGAATTTGAAACGCACTAAAGTCACGGCTTCATATGCGGAGACTTTACCGGGTATCGCCTTTATTAAGACGTGAAAAGGTTGAGAACGTTCGGTCAGGGAAGAATCAAGGAATTGTTAACATTAAGAATTTGGAAAAGTGATTTCAATTTCAATTTTCAATTTCATTTTAACTTTAAGTTTACAAACATTATAAAAGTTAGCTTATTGCGTTCATAAATAATGAAATAATCAATATAAATCTATACAAACAAGAAACAAAAAAAAAAGTCCTAAGGTACAAGAAAGTAGAAGAAACAATGCATAAAATATAGGTATGTACTTATTATTAAGTACTAAAGTAAGAGAAAGTTAACAAAAACTATTAAAAACATTTATTAAAAAGTGCCGAAGCTCGCTAAACAGAAATTACTTTGATAAATAAATTTGTGGAGCTCATGTCGAAACTGGGCTTCTCTCAAGTGGAATATATCAATATTCGAGGCGATATGGTTGAACAGTCTGATCACTCTTCCAAAAGGCATAGTTTCTAGCAGGTTAGTATTACTTCAAGGAAGAACAAACAATCTGTGCCTCCTTATACTTAAATAATTGTCAGGGACAAATAAACCGATTTCAAACAAAATATCAGGATTTTTGAACACGCAGCGCACTAGCCGAAAGTAATCAGATAATTTTGTTGAATGTCTTACTAAGCCCATAAACTGAAACGTTAAATATAGAGGGTTGAAAAAATATTGACATGAAGCAAATTTCTTGGGTCTAAGCATACGTGACTGGTGTTTTTGGCTGTCCAAAAAACAGATAAACAAATTAATTTAAGTTATTATCGATGATGTGGGAAAAGGACATAACATCAGAAATAGAAGTAGTAATTTAAAAAAAAACATACCGTATCATATCGGAACTATTCTTACTTCTAATACACAATTAAACAGAGTAAGATGGAGCAATAATTATAAAGTTTGGCACATTGTAAGCGCGGTTCTCGTTAGGTAATTAAAGTAAAGCAAAAATGGATGCGTACTTAACCTCTCCTCCCCGGTGATGTCTATCGACTACACATTGCTTGTAATAACTTAAATATCTCTGTAAATATAATACACACAGGGTTCAGATTTTAGGTATTCCTACTTAATACATTTACGTATTGAAAAAAAAGATATATTTATAGTAATAGGCACTCATCGGGAGCAGGAAATATTTTCTAAGATCCGGAATAAATTCACCACTACAATCAAGTCGCGTCAACTGTCATGAATCATTCGACCTGCCGGAAGCGTGTGCGAAAATAAAATTAAAAAATACCCAGATGAGGCGGAATCTATACTCCTCACTCTCGCTGACGTACTAATATGAGTGAGCGAGACGGGAAACCTCAGTTGGTCGGCTCGTTCGAAATGATATCTATGCGCGTCGGCACATCGATATATCGACAGGCTAAGTAATGTTAGTATCTCTCGGAAGTTCACGCGAGTAGGTGCGTCTGGCCGTTTGAGGTCTTCGTCTGATGTTTTTCGTGTTTTTAGCTATTAAATGTCAATTATTACTGCTTATTGACATCAACAATTGTAAAATTAAGCGATATCTTTGAATATTTTCATTTTTTCGAATTTCTACTCGTTTTATTCACTTTAAATCAGAATGTGTAACGAGTTGACACCATTGGAACGCGCGGAAGTTTTTAGCATAGTAAAGCGAGGGTTAACATGGATAAGTGACCTCTTATTGCTTACCGCGTTTGGTTAGTTAGGTTAATTCAAAATCTTTTTAACAAATCAATCAAAATATTCACTATCGGATCGTTCATCTGCCGTATCATCAAATCCACGGAGTCCTGCCTTAGATTTCGTCGTTTATCATATACACGTATTATATGTTCCCATGTTTATAATTTACTATATGTTTCTTCAAATGCAGACATATCTAAAGATAAGGCGTGTACAATAGGAACTGACAAAACTGAGTGGCGGAAATTTACGGTTATCAAGTATTCCAGATATGGATTGAATATACAAAAATATTTTTTTTGCAGGTTTGGTAATCGAACTCACGATACAGCGCATCCATGTCGGTGTTCTATCTTCTTACAATTTAAAATATACATATCGTATCACACAATATAAAAAAATGTAATAACATTTCTTTCTAAAGTTCGGCACTGGTTCTAAATGGGCGAAGGAAATTTGTAAGAATGAAATCCGCTTCTGAAAATCCGAGAGTATTAAAAGCCGAGCTCCGCAAAGAGATGGGATCCGTTTGTTTGAATGTTGATGAGGTCTAATAAACCTGAAAGAAGTAAGGCTTTCTCCTGAAATTACGGGTCAGTACACACAAAAGGATAGTGCAGACGATAATAAAATGTTGGAAATAAGATTCTAGTGATCTATTTTTATGATGTTTTTATTATAGAAATAAGTCTAGGCTTTTTATAAAAATATTTTTTACAAATATATGTGTACATTTCCATATCTGCAGAATATGATGACTACCAATTGCAACCACACAAAATTGCCACTGTCTATGCCATGTTTAAATACATCACAATGATCCACCTGATATCATATAATGTATTATTATTAATTCAATTATAGATTGACGGGATATTACTAGTGTATAAATTAATCAGGAAAAAATGGACGTATCATGCGAACATTAATTGCAGTAAGTCGTTATTGTAGTGAAGAATCAGTACGATAACGATAGCCACTGCGCCATTTCACCACCTATTCATAGCAAGATATTAAAACGCATATTTTAATTGTAACTTTTTATTTTATTTGCAAGGGATTGTTTTTAGGGTTGTTTTTACCTCTTTTACCTTATTAGATATTTTATTCATCATCATCATCATCATAATCAGCCTGTGTCCGTCCACTGTTGAACGTAAGCCTCCCGCATGAGTCTCCATCCTCTTCGATTTTCCGCCTTCCGCATCCAGGTCACTCCCGCTATTCTTCTTATGTCGTCAGTTCATCTTGCAGGGGGTCGGCCAATGCTTCGTTGGCCAGTTCTTGAGCGCCATTAGAATACTTTTCTTCCCCATCGACCGTTGTCTCTTCGACAGATATGTCCTGCCCATTGCAACTTAAGTGTGCCTATTCGTTGGGTAGCATCCACCACTTGAGTTGTTCTGCGTATTTCCTAGTTTCGGATTCTATCTTTTAGGACACTCCGAGCACGGATCTCTCTATAGCGCGCTGGGTGACCTTTATTTTATAGGTAAGACTTGCTGTCAGATTCAAAGTCTCTGTGTCATAAGTTAATACAGAGATGATGCATTGGTTAAACGCCTTAGTTTTAAGACATTGCGGAATTTTCGCTTTAAAAATGAACTTTAGTTTTCCAAATGCTGCCCATCCCAGTTGTATACTTTGAATTACTATTAAACTGATATTTTTTAAATTAATTATAAAAATGAACATAAACACATGTAATATAATAGAACTTAATATTAAAATAATAATTAATAAAAGACTTGAAAATGGCCATCCGACCTGGCTGAAACATGTCGTCAAAAAAAATATATGTGGAATAAATTCTAAAGAATCTTTTATTTTATATCTAATAATAGAAGATGAATTAAATTGAATAACCTTCGCAAAAAAATAATTTTAATTATTCTAAAAATAACATCAAAGCTATTTTTTTCAGCCCAGTGAAACACTTTTAAAAATAATAAAATATTTTTTTCTATACCACTGCACTTCTTACGCTCAAACAAATATTATACGTTTCTTTTTCAGAGAGTTTAAACCTTCTGAAAGACTGCGGAAGAAATTAAGGTCTAAGCCGCGGAGCCCTCGGAAATTATAATTTTAATTGGAGAACCTTTTTGGATACTCCTATTAAATATTTACTTCTGAGTCTGCTCATTGTGCGAGGAGAGAACCCCATTTTTTTAATTTTCCCGGAAATGTTTATTGCTCCTTTCATCAACTTTATTAGAGCATTCCTTTGTGAATTTCCCGTCAAGCAATTCGTAGCTTTTCTCATTTTTTTTATATAAGCTCGAATGCTCCGAGTGTTTGCTTATAATATAATTTTATTCGCGGAGGCTCTGACGGGCTGAAAGCTCGAGCCGGCTGACGCTGAGTGACAAGGATATGAAAATTCGGCAGAAAGCATTTGAGGATATCACGAAAGACAAATAATATTTTCACCGCGATATTGTGGGATGGAATAAAGAAATCGTGAATCTTCTAGAATATTCTAGTAGATGTGATAACACCCTGAAATATGTGATGATTTTTAGATAATGTGAAGAGCATAAATGGAGTATATCTCTAACACTTTTAATACTTAAATAAAGATGGGACTTACGGCGCAGAGACGTGGAATTTGACAGCAAGGCTTACCCATAAAATAAAGGTCACCCAGAGTGCTATGGATAGATCCATGCTCGGAGTGTCGCTAAAATATAGAATCGGAAACGAGGAAATACGCAGAAGAACTCAAGTAGTGGATGCTACCCAACGAATAGGCACACTCAAGTGGCAATGGGCAGGACATATCTGTCGAAGAGACGACGGTCGATGGGGAAGAAGAACTGGCAAACGAAGCATTGGCCGACCCCCTACAAGATCGAATGACTATAAAAGAAGAATAGCGGGAATGACCTGGATGCGGAAGGCAGAGGATCGAAGAGGATGGAGACTCATGCGAGAGGCTTAAGTTCAACAGTGGACGGATACAGATGATGATGATGAAAGATGTGACTTTACAAATAAACTGTAACAAAAAAAAAAACTATTTTATGTTAAACACATACAGGAGAATACCGACAAATGATAATAGTTATTCTCAAGTCTCATCTGTGGAATTCTATGACGCTTAGCATGGTGCATATGGCTAAGCGCTGCATGTCAAGTGTTGATCCGCCAACGTCATAGACTACAGCCCGAGAATCACGCACCATCCTTATTATTACAGGAATTTACTATGAATGAGTGCTCTTTACGGGACGACTTTCGTCTACCATCAATTTTAATCAATAGCCTGTGACTGGCATTTTACGGGTGAGGAATCAAATTCACACCGACCGGGGGTATTTTAGAACTCAAATTGATTAAAAAACTTTTTTTTTAATCTCCGTCGGGGATCGAACCTACGACCTTTGGCTTGCAAAGCAAACGATTTGACCCTTGAGCTATACCCGCTAGCAAAATAACTTAACTTGGAAATAAATAAAATTTAATCGAATCTTAATAATTGAGATCAGCATGATATAGCCCTTGCTGACTGGTACTGAAAACCTCGATATACAATCTTTCGTATCTTATTTCTGTTCGCTTGTCTTTTCATGTATGTGTCGCCATATTGGTATTTTGGACAAGTTCGGTGACGGGTGTGACGATAGTTATATAGATCGCCACTTGCGGTGCTGGGCGACAGCCCATCACGAGCGCGCTCAGTTGTGTGCCGACCGCGAAAAAGGTCGTATTGTTGTTGGCCCGGCCTGTTGAATGCTGTGACTAGGTCCGGGCCATTTGTAAGGTTATCGAAATATATGTCAATGAAATTCAGAAAAAGTCTTTGTGTTGTTAATCTGCTCCTCATCCTGCCCTCACGCGATTGAATAGCTACCTTTTTAAAGAGGGGAGGATGTTATAATACAATATACCTAACATGCAATTTACAACAATGCGATATATTTAATAATACGAATGTATCTATAAAATACGTCAAAAATTCTAATGTCAGGAGGTGGAATTAGTCTTGGTGGATTGTGCTGTGTATAAAATATAACTAAGGGTGCATAGTTATTATTATTATATCAGTATTTGTATAGCGCTTTTTTATGAACGAATGGTCACTCCAAAAGCGCTTTATGCCTCTCTGAGTACAAATTTGGGTCTTGAATCTGCTTCTGAAGGATGCCTCCGCTTTAAGTTCTCTTATGCTTTCCGGCAGCGAGTTCCAGGCCATTGGTGCCGCGTAGCTGAAAGCACGATTGCCGAACACCGTGCTAGGACTACCTCCCGTTTGCTGCAGAGTGGTTCTATTTGCTCTGGGTGATCTGAGTGTCTCGTTCGCGGTTCAAATGCGTCTGCCGTTTCTTTTTTTCTGAAATTGATGAAAGAAATATCACGAAAGATGGTATTTGATGTAAATTTGTGTGTGCGAATCAATTCATCTGTTGAAAATAATAACAATATCGAAAAAGTAAAATAAAAAAGCATACACATACAGAATTTTATAAATAAACTCATTAACGACATTAGAATACATTTTTATATTTATGATAAAAAATACGTAGAAACATCATAGTATTTATGGAATTGTTTTCCTCTTTTATTTACTGGTATTTCTTGTTTATGTTCTGTGAATATGTAAGTAATTGGTTGAAATTAATAAAATAATTATTATTATTTTTCATATCTCTTCTCTAGAATTGTGTATCTTTGTTTTTCTTTTATAATTGTATTCTGCTATTACTTTAATCTACATAAAACTATTTTCAACAATAACAATATTCATTACGATTCACCAAAAACAAGAACCTAGCTTCGTTTTGGTGAGTTACACTGAAATAGATTATCATATATTACTATCTTCTTCTTCTTCTTCTTCTTCTTCTTCCTCTTCTATTTCTTCTTCTTATTCTTCTTCGTGTCGGCAATGTCAAATTATTTTTGCCCAGTATCGGGCAATATCGATAGCCCTTGTGTTGCCTAGCATTAGGTCTTGTGGTGTGCAGCTTATTGGGCACATGGAGCAGGATCTTAGGTGTAAGGCCGTCTGCAGGTCTCCACAGTCACACAACAGTGACTCTTCTCACTGAAGCATTCCCCACCACTTGAGGTTGTCCTTTTTTCTAGCAACTCCAGTTATTAATCTGTTCAAGGATTTCCAGGTCCGCCAGTCAAGGTTCTTGCCAGTTAGAAGGCCTTCCTTTGGAGTATTGAAATCCTCTGATACGTCTTGTTGCCAGAGCTGGAGTCTCTCATTTTCAGGGCCGCGTGTGAGAGGTTGTGTGGATCTCAGAAAGTTGCATCGCGACTTCAGTCTGGGTGTTGGGGGTATCTTATTATACAAGCAGTGGGACGGTTGGTTGTTTGTCTTACGCATTTCTTCGGTGCATATGACTTCATACTATTATTATTATTACTATTATAATTACTATTAATATAATGCTAAATTTTGTAAGAGTAAATTAAAGAAACCATATTAAAAGTAATGGTTTTGCAAAAAAATATTAATATACGATAAGTGAACTACTCTTAATGTATTGTAAATCAAAACGAATCAAATTATTCCGGAACCGAGGTCGCGGTCCCGAAATGACGGCGTCAGCTTAAATGGTGATGCCGGATTACCAATGATCCGGGACTGAGGATAAATCCAAGGAGTTGAGTTGATACTATTTTATTTGATGAGAGTCCCCTTTTTATATCTTAGTCTACAACATAAGTAGGCATTTATGAAATGAGTATTAATACATTAAATCTCATACACCGCAAATTCCTCGATACCGTTTCGGACCTTGATGCCTTCAATTTACAAAGAGTGGCAGATTATTGGGATGATCAATGCTCCGTATCGATGCGGAAGCATTCTTTATTAATATTAATACATTGAAATTTATAAACCACACATTCCTTGATACCTGTTGTATTCGACCACGATCCCCTTAATTTACATGGAGTGGCAAAAACGCACTGTGTCGTATCCGACTGTATGATTTGACAGTTCCATCTAAGACTTTTGGATGCTTAATACAAAATATTTATATTCAAAATGACGTTTTGAACACAAATAGTTATTTGTAACAACATCAAAATCACGTTTTAAATTGACCACAATAAGTTTATGTTTTATTCACGTTTGGAACATGAAATTCAAACATATTTCACATTTAAATCTGCCAGATTTTACGTTTTTAATGCCCCGATTTACCGGGAATTTTCCGGATTTAGTGATAATTTATTGACTAAGGGTCGCCGCGTTCCATAATGGCACAAAGGAATGATTGACATGCGTGGCTCAAAATCAGTGCGAATTTAAAATTAACTTCGCCGCTGACAATTTGCCGTTATATATTATTCAAAATGTACGCCTAGATTACCTCTTTTTATAATTCATATCCATAATATATTTTTAACCCTTTCGTTACGGCTCGGTGGAATACAAAATATACTGTCAATACGGCGTGAATTCTTCAAACCATGCATTTCAACTGCTGTCTATGCAAGTTTGTGACCTCATGCCTTGGAGGCTCCCGGAAACTATATATGTTCTTAAATAAATATCCGGATGTACAAATGTTGTGGGACAAAAAGTGTGGAGTTGCTTAATAAATAATCAGTAAATTTTTCGCAAAAACTATATACTTAACTCCAAACTAAAGGTCGTGGGTACGATTACCAACGGATATCAAAATAAAAAATATTTTCAATCGATTTTTAACCCTTTCGTTACGGCTCGGTGGAATACAAATTATACTGTCAATACGGCGTGAACTTTTCAAACCATTTTTTTTGCTTAAAACTAGTATTTGAAGCATAAATGTACTTATGTGATCTATTTTTATATATCACATTGGTTCTTCTATCCTTAAGCTATCAGATGAAGCATAAAAAACTATTATATTTAACAAACGTTAATTATGTAACTCCATACATGTGGTTCCATTAACACATGTGGCTTACAGAAAAATCGCTCCTATGACGAAACCTAACGATATTTATTTACACACTTTACAGATTCTTGTAAATAATAAATATAGGTTGATAAAGGGAATGACTGCACTTTCAATTTCCTACCGTATATGTCACAATGGGTACTGAAAGTAGCAAAACGATATATCACGTCAACCGATGTCAACGGTCGGGGAATCTTTGACGGCATATGCCGAAAACCGATGCGAAAGGGTTAAATATGTCCATTATCTCAAAACAAATGTCATACTAGTTATCATTTTCTTTTTTCATATCCCTTCCCTAGCAGATTGCCACAAATTAAGACCATAAAATCTGTCAGCTACAATGTTCTTCGCTTTATCACATTTTTGTATAAAAGTGCTTCTTTGAATACATTTCTGTATAGTTTCTGAAGGCCTTCCGGGGTGACGAGATACCGGAAGATTAATTCAAATTCAGCTTTTATTTATGCCTAACTTATGTTTTTTGGGAGCCATTTTCACTCCTTTACCTTGACATACCTTACAATGAATTTAATAAAATTTACGATTAATATTTGCGCAGGTTGCTTAATTGTATTATACGGCTGTCTTGGCTTATGATTTCGTGCATCAATTATTAATCGTACATAAAATTTATACCTTTCATTTTCATGTGTAATGTCACTGGTAAGCTTTGGAATGCTCTTCTAGCGTCTGTGTTTCTTCCTTCCTACAATCTGGGTCCTTCAAGAATTAGATAAATATACACTTGCAATCTCCCTAAACCACACACAAACACGAACACATCACACGTTTCTCGCATGCAGCGTCCAGCCTCCCTGGCTGAGTGTCATAGTGTGCACTGGTCTTGACCGGCTGTGCACTCCTATATGCGATTACATAAAAAAGTAAAATATATTAACACCATCGTATACATCTCCAAATATATCCCATTTCTGTGAAAAAACAAGTTTAATAACAACTAACCAGCTTTTGTGTAAAATAATATGTTATTACAGTCCCATGTTTCAATTACAATGTTATCTAAAGAAGAGATGAATTATTTATGAATTAACTTAAACACATTCAATTTGCTCTAACTCCCACACAGCAGCCAAGAGAAATAATTGAACGGTAAATTAATTGTATTTTCTAAATTACTTATTGAATGTACATAATTGAGTTCAATGCGATAAATGCTGAGTTAATTGTCTTTCATTTTCACCTAAAATAACATTTGAAGATAGATTTTTTTTAAAAGGATCGTTTTAAATGCTTACGTAGATAACAAAAATTTATATACGAGGGTTTTCCGTAATATAAGGTTCCCAGTGATTTTTCACAGCGTAATACATGTTTAATTCCATGTTTTTTTTTTTTTTATGTAAACACATACAGGAGAATACCGACAGATGGTGATAGTAATTTTCTTGAAGTCTCATCTGTGGAATTCTATGACGCTTACCATGGTGTATATGGCTAAACGCTGCATGTGGAGTGTTGATCCGCCAACGTCATAGACTACAGCCCGAGATTCACGCATCATCCTTTATTATTACAGGAATCTACTATGAATGGGTGGTCTTCACGGGACGACTTTCGTCTACCACCAATTTTAATTGATAGGCTATGACTCTACATTTTACGGGTGATGGATCAAATTCACACCAACCGGGGTATTTTAGAGCTCAGAAATCGATTAAAAATCCTTTTTTTTTAAATCTCCGTCGGGGATCGAACCCACGACGTTTGGCTTGCAAAGCAAACGCTTTACCATTGAGCTATGACCACCGGCAATGCGTACATTTTTGATAGTTCAGACTTTCTGTGGTACTCTGCAAGCGATTACATAAAAAAAAACGATTCAACAGAAACATTATAATTGTATCAAGAATTTTGTCTGGGGTGTAAGCTCTTACACGAATTAAAAATCAACTATTTCAAGTTAAAGATCTATGCTCTCTTGCAGAAACTCCTTTACAAATAAATTTTAAGTAGGGGTAAATATTTTTTTGGTGAATAAATACATTTTTTAAGTTACCTTCTAAATAGTGTCGCATTACTTACTATTTTACATTAATACACTCAGCATTTAAAATGATAGTTTTCGCGAGAAAAATCGAGAAATATGCAAAATTATGTCAATTAGAGTACATATATCATTTTCTAATCTTCCAGTAGGTAGTAACATCCTCCTCTCTTTACAAGGTGTTATTCAGTCGCGCGGTGGCAGGATTAGGAGCAGATTAATAATACACATACTTTTTCTGAAGCACATTGATATATATATTTCGATAAACTTTACAAACTTATGGCCCAGCCTAGTCACAGCATTTAGGCCGGGCCACAATACGACCTGTTTCGCGGTCGGTACACGACTGCCTCGTGCGGCGCCGTGGTCGTTCACCAGCGCCGCAAGTGGCAATCTATATAACTAACGTCACACCCGTGACCGGGCTTGTCCAAAATGTCAATATGGCGAAACATACCTGTACATGTCCGTCAAAAGATTGTATATCGAGGTTTTCGGTACCAGTCATCAAGGGCTATATCATGCTGGTGTCAGTACGCAGTCTGTGTACTTTTTGAAAACATTCAGCAAGATTCGCTTTTAATCGATGAAGATTTATGGATCCATTAAAATTGAGGTTACCAACGCATATTCTGGATCCTGGATATAATGTGTAAAGTTCTAAGATACTTCCTGGAGTTTATTTGTTCGCCAGACACTAATTGTTCCCACAACATTTCACCGAAAGTTTTATGTCTATCGTTAACAAACAGACAGACTGGCAATTTCGAGAAGATTTTTTTTTTCATGCTTATAAAGAAAATTCAGCATAATTTAATTTTGTTGTATAAAAAACAACGAAAAGGTTTTACTTATTGATTTTTAATTTATTTAAGCACTTTTATTTTTTTATTAAATTTTATCGCTATTTTTTTTTAATTCTAAGCATTCACTTGTGGGTCTTTTTTGAATATTAAATTTATAAATATTTCATATATAATATATTATTATTGACCTCAGTGTCGACTATGTAGAAAAATAGGCAAAAATCTGAACTTTTCAAAAATGTACGAATTCATGGAATCAAACATATTTTACACTGTGAAAAATCACTGGGAACCTTTTATTACGGATAAGCCTTGTATATTATAAATAATATGTCTAAAATATATTTATTTCGGTTCATTCTGATTGAATAATACTGCAGATGCGGCGTTTGACACTAATACCGCAGTCATATTCCTTTGTGAAGTTTAAAGCCGAACAACGTGGAAATTTTCCCATGCCGCGGGGAAAATACATTTTCCTGGCAACGCCGGGCTGCGTACACAGAGCAAACAATAAAAACAGCCCGGGGTGGCGATCCGCATACCAACGAGCTCCTTTGTCTGGCGATGCGGGAATTCCCCGGACATGGGAAACTCTTTGTTGGGAAATTTAACGCTTGACCTCGAAGACTTACTTAGAATAAATTGTTTTAATTATGATTAACATGGCTTTTTTTGTTATACTTTTTGCAACTCTGAAAGGGTGCGGAATATTATATTATGAAAACGTTAAATTAATATACAAAATGATGCGAAAATTATTAATTTGAACATGTATTATATAATACATAAATATAATTTTCCCTCTTCAAGTTTTTATCTTTATAACCGGTCATCAACTATGATATCTTTAGTTATTTTTTCATGTAAGCACAAATAAAAGAATACCGACAGATGGTGATAGTAAATCTGAAAAAAAATCGCCGAAGATGGTATGGGCATGTGACACGGAGAGATGAGGACCACATGGTGAAGAGAGCCCTCAACATATTAACGCTGAGAAGAAGACCTGGAAGACAGCAGGCAACCTGGACTGCAACTGTAAACAAGGATCTGAAAATCCCGGGTTTGACCGAGAATGCAACGCAGGACAGATAGACATGGCGAATGTGCACAAGGAGAGCCGACCCCAGATGATGGGAAATGGCTAGGATAAAGAGAGGTGATAGTAAATCTGAAGTATCATCTGTGGAATTCTATGACGCTTACCATGGTGCATATGGTGTTGATCCGCCAACGTCATAGACCACAGCCCGAGATTCACGCATCATCCTTATTATTACAGGAATTCACTATGAATGGGTGGTCTTCACGGGACGACTTTCGTCTACCACCAATTTTAATGAATAGGCTATGACTGGCGTTTTACGGGTGATGGATCAAATTCACACCAATGTATTTTAGAGCTCATAAATCGATTAAAAATCCTTTTTTTTATTGATATCCGTCGGGGATCGAACCCACGACCTTTGTCTTGCAAAGCAAACGCTTTGACCATTGAACTATACCCGCCGGCAATGGATTTGAATTTGCGACGTTCACACCAAAGTGAATATTCTAGCAACTTTGTTCTTACTGCCTTCAGTGTCTCTGAATATTTCAGTTAGTATTATTAACCGGGACTGACCTTCATGCGGAAATCAGATGATCGAAGAGGATGGAGACTCATGCGGGAGGCCTACGTTCAACAGTGGACGGACACAGGCTGATGATGATGATGATGATGAGTATTATTAACCAACTAATTTCAATTTAAAATCAATGTAAAAACTATTGCATACTACAAGTAGTTTTTTAGCACAACCAATTCTTACTAATAGCGTATAAAGTTCTTGGATTTGTAAATAATGAATATTGAATATTTTTTCATACTTTAAATAAAACAGTTCACGCTATTGCATATTTTTATTTAATCAAATATAAAAGATACATTTTCTACATAATAATTTACATTCCATTCTTTTTTTTTTTTCTTTTTTTTTATGACATACCCACACCACTTAAAGATAAGATCTTGTGTGTGGCGTGGGATGTTATATATAAAGATATGTATTTTCTTAACTGTCCGAATGTCCTAGTTTTTAGATGTCGTAACATTTTCTGATTTTAAATATCACAGTCGTTTCTCATTACGCTACTTTGTATTACGGTGCTTTTTTTTAAATCCAGCGATACTTGTATTATACTTGTACTTTATGACCTAACCCTTTAAGACATAGTATTTACTAAAAAATAAAAATTAACTAATTGTCAATTTGCAGATGACATAGTGCTAATAGCCGAATCACCTAACAAGCTTCAAGACATGCTCTACGACCTCAATGAAGCGTCGAAAAAAATTGGGCTGAGAATGAACATGGATAAAACTAAAGCCATGATAAATAGTAATTTTTACCAGACTTTTGACGCGATTTCCATTGGAGAAACACAAATAGAGGTTGTAAATGACTATACCTATCTGGGACAAGTAATACAACTAGGACGAAATAACTTCTCAAAAGAAAGCTTATGGAAAACTAAAGTACATTTTTAAAGTGAAAATTCCGCAATGTCTTAAAACCAAGGCGTTTAACCAATGCCTCCTCCCTGTATTAACCTTTGGCTCAGAGACGTAGAATCTAACAGCAAGTCTTGCTCATAAAATAAAGGTCACCCAGCGTGCTATGGAGAGGTCCATGCTAGGAGTATCGCTAAAAGATAGAATCCGGAACGAGGATATCCGCATAAGAACTCAAGTAGTGGAGGCTACCTAACGAATAGGCACACAATCAAGTGGCAAAGGGCAGGTCATATCTGTCAAAGAGACGACGGTCAATTGAGAAGAAATGTATTCGAGAAGCACCCAAGAACTGGCAAACGAAGTATTGGCCGACCCCCTGCAAGATGGACTGACAACATAAGGAGAATAGCGGGAACAGTTTCGCTCGCCTATTATAGCTGTGTAACTCTGGTTGGGTTGAGCCACCCCATAAGTCCAGGCCTCGGGAGCGTCGAAATAGTTGTCCGATCTCTATAAATAGTAAAAGGATTAATATACCTGTAAATCAAAATATATCTAGGATACTGTTACTTCCTACTCTTTCATCGTCTGAGATATTGCCCTGGAAATCTTAAATAAACATGCATATCGTTACAAATTCGATAAAACCAAACATAGCATGTTGATGGCATCTGGAAAGTAATGTGTGGCAGCAATTTGTGTTTTAATATACTGTAGATATGAATCGAATATAGTATGGTGTAACTGCTTCACCATACCACACCATACCCTGAACAAAGTGCCTTCAAAACAGTCTATACAAATATCCTTAAAACAGTCAGGAATGGGACGTTGCACATTTAAGTAAGGTTTTCCAAAAAATATATTTCAATTTTGCTTTGGAAAATTCAAGGGTTAGGTTCCACGTAACGACCGAGTGTTTTGTAACAGCAACGCTGGCGCCGCAACCCGATCTAGGAGCTGGATAGGTTTTCATAGCTGATATTTATGGCCTTAATAAGTGGTGACTCGTTATTTACGGCAGTGACGCTGACTTAATGCGGCGTAATTGTAATACACGACACTGACATGATAAATATGCATAAAAAGTAAATGGAACACTGCCAGACAAACTGCTACCTAGCTATAGAAAGATAACGTTTTTTTAACCTCATTTCTTCATACATTTTGGTTCAAACTTCCAATCAGCTATTTATTTTATATCACATAGAAGTAACAGTTATTACATACAAAATATAATATAATTTTTATTTAAAAATCTATGTTTTATGTGCATTCCTATACCGTTCAAACGATTGCGATGAAGCTTACAAGAGTTATTGCGTGCATGTCTAGAGACGTTTTTTTTAAATATAATCTTATAAAAACAGAAACAAGAAAACAGGATTGATTAGCATGTTTTTGTGAAAGTTTAATCAAAAGAAAAAGATAGATTTTTTTAAATGGTGCACCTAAAGATCCATACATACACGTTCACAAAACTTACGCTATTATGGGTGTGTTTTTTTTCTTCTATAATTGAGTCAATCTTGCAATTCGTAGTGTTCGTGTAGACAGCTCTTAAGAGGAAGATATAACTACTTTAGTCTTTGAAAAAAAAAAAACTGTAAATTTCATCATCATCATCATCAGCCTGTGTCCGTCCACTGTTGAACGTAGGCCTCCCGCATGAGTCTCCATCCTCTTCGATCCTCCGCCTTCCGCATCCAGGTCACTCCCGCTATTCTTCTTATATCGTCAGTCCATCTTGTAGGGGTCGGCCAATGCTTCGTAAATCTTGGGCGCCATTCCAATACTTTTCTTCCCCATCGACCGTCGTCTCTTCGACAGATATGACCTGCCCATTGCCACTTGAGTGTGCCTATTCGTTGGGTAGCATCCACTACTTGAGTTCTTCTGCGTATTTCCTCGTTTCGGATTCTATCTTTTAGCGACACTCCGAGCATGGATCTCTCCATAGCACGCTGGGTGACTTTTATTTTATGGGTAAGACTGTAAATTTATACAAATATAATAACAAATATCATTAAATGAATGACTTTTTGACCATCCAATTCTCATTAATTCTTTCTTCCTTAGCCTCGCCATTTCCCATCATCTGGGGTCGGCTCTCCTTGTGCAGATTCGCCATGTCTGTCCTGTGTTGCATTCTTGATCAAACTCAGAGTTTTCAGATCCTTGTTTACAGTTGCTGTCCCGGTTGCCTGTGGTCTTCCAGGTCTTCTTATCAGAGTGGGTATGTTGAGGGCTCTCTTCGCCATGTGGTCCTCATTTCTCCGTGTCACATACCCATACCATCTTAGGCGGTTTTTCCTTATCCACCCGAAATGAACCCCGAATATGCTCATTTCGAACTCTGTCCACTATAGTCACACCGCCCGCCCACCTCAGCATCTTCATCTCTGCCACATGAATCCTATCCAAGTCATTAATTCTTTAATTTATTAAAACTTATTAAAGATTAATTATTCTTATAACTAATCTTTGTTCTTATAGAAACATTGAAATTGTAAAGCCGTCATGTGACACAATGCTAGATTTCCCATTTTCATTATTTCGAAACAGCCAAAGAAACCAATGTCCCGTGCAACCAACTTTAGCCCAGTAATGTTAGAAAAATTAAGTACTTCTCTAAAAATTTTTTTATTTCAACACACACAGGTGAATACCGACAGATGGTGATAGTAATTCTGATGTCTCATCTGTGGAATTCTATGACGCTTACCATGCTGTGTATGGCTAAGCGCTGCATGTGGAGTGTTGATCCGCCAACTTCATAGACTACAGCCCGAGATTCACGCATCATCCTTATTATTACAGAAATTCACTATGAATGGGTGGTCTCCGCGGGTCAACTTTCATCTACGACAAATTTTGATTTATTGGCTATGACTGGGATTGTACGGGTGAGGCATCAAATTCACACCAACCGGGGTATTTTAGAGCTCAGAAATCGATTAAAAATATTTTATCTACGTCGGGGATCGAAACCCACGACCTTTGGCTTGCAAAGCTATACCCGCCGGCTACAAGGTGTGCAAAATTCTAAGACAACTTAATTAGTATACATACTCGTTTATAGATTCTGAGGTAATAAAAACTTATTAAGATCTCTTATTCCCTACATCAGATTAACTGAGTTTAAAAGTACATAAGACCTTTTAAAAAATTATGAAACATGAAATAATGTATAAAAAATGCTATCGGGATATTTTATGAAGTATTAACATTCTCTAACGCCAAAACTTTTTAAATTATAAAAAAATATAAAACGTAGAAAATAAACTAGTGTTTCTTTTTCTGAAACCATTTGTCAATCTTAGTGATCCATGTGGAATGTCGAACCACCAACGTCACAGACTAGAGCCCACTACTAACGCTTCATCCATTTATTACAGGAATTTATTATGAATCGTTGTAATAAATTAATAAATAAGATTGTATTGGTGTTAACGAAACGACTTTAGTTTACCTCTAATTTTAATTTATAAAATATGACTGGAACTTGCATGCGAGGGATCAAATTCACACTATCCGGGGATATTTACAGAGCTAAGATTTTTTTTTATTCTTCTTCGCGTTTTGAGAACCACCAACTTTCGGTTTTGTAAACAAACGCTTTCACCACTATACCCGCTGGCGATAACTTTAAATTGTATCACTTATAGAACTTAAGTTAAGAAGGTATTTTAGGGCTCCAATCTAAAGGTGACTGCCGTATTCAAGGATAGGTCGGATTTGTCCTTTATATAGAAGAAGAAGTAGTTTATCGTTGAAATACCGACGTGATCTATATAATACACCTAGTTTTTAGGAAGCGAGACCGGATTAATACTAAATTGACTCGTAATATTTGACATTATTCGAGATTGATAATCGAAGAATGTTGATGGAGCTTGCTTTTGGAAGAGAACAACCGTTGAAAGATACAGGATCCATAGCAGTCTTCTTGGTGGAGAAAGTACATGGGTCTTAGAAGTGTTGAAACCGGCGAGGTTGAGGTCACTCCATCGTGAAACCTTTTCAAGAGACATGTTCATCTTCTTCACCAGAGATTCCCTACCAGCAGATAGTTTCGAATGTTTCAGAGGTTTATGGAAGATTATACTCTCATGGACAGTGCTATCGTCGGCATAGCTGTGAATGTTTGCGCATAGAAGGAAATCATTCACATGCAGAACGAAAATAGTGGGTGATAGCACAGAACCCTGTGGAACTCCTGATTTGATTTTAAGGCAGGAAGAAAAAAAGCCATCTTCTACAGTGATAATGCTTTGATCACTCAAGAAGTTTTCAATCCTGGAGAATATTGAAAAATACAGCATTCTTGAAATTTTTGGATTGAATTTTTGAATGTGACTGGTCTCACTTGGCAGTTGCATCGTTCCAGCGTATCAGTGCGGATTAGCGGAGAGAACGCGCGGTTCTGTGCCAGAATACATAAATATGGCCGTGCAATTTGGCCCGGATCCCCTTGCGATGGCAATCTTCAGAGATATATATATGAAACATATCAAATGGCAGGGATCAAGAGACATGGCAATAAAGCATACAGTGTGTAGAGTGGCACAGTCTACGAAGAGTATGCTTTAGGACGAAGTGAGGGCTTCGAAAGAAAATCAAAGAGAAATGTCAAAGTCGATGGATGTCTTAAATTTACGAACATTTTGTAGAGTTGACGTCGACGGAATAAAATTGATTTATTGCGATGTAGTTTTTTAGTGTTCACGTAAACTGTAGTATTGTAAAACATTATTCAGATATGAAATTTAATATTAAATAAAATATAAAGTTATTTCATTTATGTACGAGTATTTTAAGGCGATGCTTAGAAAATAATGGTTATTTATCATCATCATTATGTTTGCTCCCTTAACTGAAGCTGTCATGACTGACGTCACAGTATTCGCCTCATGTGCATCAAGCACAAAAAAGAACAAATATGAATATACTGTATATCAACAGTTTATTTATTTTTAATGTATTGTTTTGTAAATAATATTTCTGTTCGCTTGTCATGCATGTATGTGTTGCCATATTGTCATTTTAGACTTGTAACACAGATCGCCACTTGGGGCGCTGGGCGAGAGCCTCAGCGCCGACGAGCGCGACCAGTCGTGCACCGTCCGTGAAAAAGGTCGTATTGCTGTTGGCCCGGCCTGTTGAATGCTGTAACCAGGTCCGGGCCATAAGTATCTAAAGTTTATCGAAATATATATGTCAATGTGCTACAGAAAAAGTCTGTGTATTATTAATCTGCTCCTCATCCTGCCCCTGCGCGACGGAATAACATATTTTTAAAGAGAGGAGGATGTAACTATTTAAGGAAATAAAATATATATAAACATAAAATATTTCTACTATTCGTTGAGTAGCCTCCACTACTTGAGTTATTATTCAAATATCTTCGTTTCAGATTCTTTTTTCATTATTTATATATTCTCGTGGTATCAATGTATTAAAAATATAAATGTTAAAGTTATTTTATACGTGTAAAATTGTAAAATAAATTGCACTTGCGTCGACGCCTTCGTATAAACGTGGTTCGTTTCGAAAAGGCTAAAATGTGTTTGATCCATGGGGTGGCGAGGGAGATCCCCGCCCTAGTCGTCCAGCGTAGGGGATTCAAATAAATGTGCAAATATCTCTAAGGCCCGTTCTACGCCCTTTCAGGCCTTTCACAAAGAAATCCAATCTGTAGCAAAACCCGGATAGCAGCAACGGTAGGGGTAGGTCAATTTTATTAAGTAATTCTTGACTCGGCTGCAAGGAATGATATTTCAAAATACTCGTATATTGAATTCACTCGAAGAATTTTTCACTAAGTTTCTCTTTATAGAAACGTATGTTAGCAATATACTCGTATGTGAATGCTTTATTGCGGTTTAACAAAATGGATACTGTCAATATTAAATAGTACAAGTATACATCGCTTGACGTAATATATAGTTTTTCTATTTTCAGTACTCATTGTGACATCTACGGTAGGGACTTGGCACTGCAGTCATTCCCTTTATCAACCAAATGTATTCTTTCCAGGATCCTGTATAGTATGTAAATTAATATCGTTAGGTTTCGTCACTGGAGCAATTTTTCTGTAAGCTACATGTGTGAATGCTGCCACATGTATGGATTAACGTAATGAACGTTTGTTAAATAGAATAGTCTTAGATGCATCATCTCATAGCTAAACGATAGAAGAACCAATGTGATATATGAAAATAGGTCAGATAAGTACATTTATGCTTTAAATACTAGTTTTAAGCAAAAAATTCACGCTGTATTGACAGTATAATTTGTATTCCACCGAGCCGAGCCGTAACGAAAGGGTTAATAAAATAAAGCACTCTGTACCTGCAATTCACTTATCAAACTAAGTGTTTTATAATGATTTAAACAGTAATAATTGCGTTTGTATTTATACATATTAAATTATTATTTGAAATAATTTAAGTTACGCCTGTCTGTTCTGGAACGTAGACAACGTAGAGAAGAGTTATATTATGTGATAAACTTCATCTGGGAGGCTTGTTAAATAGCAAAGGTATGTATTACAATAATACTTAATAATGAAAGCTTGATTAAAATACGATTGTATTGTTTTAGTCTGCTGTATAAGGTAGCTTGGAATGCGCGTAATTAAACCATAACAAGTACGTAAAGTAAAATTCAAGTTGTGCGGAGAAATGTTAAGTACGTTTGTTGAAATATCGGGGGTAAAAAATAAAAGTAAATATTAAATGACGTATGAAAGTCAATATTTATTTTTATTTTTATTTTTATGTAAACACATACAGGACAATACCAACATATGGTGATAGTGATGCTGAATTCTCATCTGTGGATTCTAAGACGCTTACCATGTTACATAAGCACTGCATGTGGAGTGTTGATCCGCTAGCGTCACTACAGCCCGAGATTCACGTATCATCCTTACTATTACAGGAATTTACTATAGAATGGGTGGTCTTCACGAGACGACATTCGTCTAACACCAATTTTGATTAATAGGCTATTACTGGCATTTTACGGGTGAGGGATCATATTCACACCAACTGAGGGTATTTTAGAGCTCAGAAATTGATTAAATTTTTTTTTTATTTATTTCCTTTGGAGATCGAACCTACGACCTTTAGCTTGTCAAGCAAACGCTTTCACCATTGAGCTATACATGCCTGCAATATGCAACTGCATGTTGTTGATGATGACGATGTTAACGTAGAACACCTTTATAGTTAACTATATGCTTGAATGTAATCATAACATGTTCGTGTTGTAAAATTAATGTTTTTTAGTGAAATGCCAGCTGCAGTCAGTGCATTCGTCGGCAGTAGGGGTGTGTGAAGAAGGTCGCGGGGAATGTCGAACAAAAATCAATGCGGGAAATGCAGCGAGCGACTCTCAACGAGTTATGGAAATTGAATTGGCCTACATTGTCTAGTTCGTTGAATTACATGCATCGTGACGCCGTTTCAGGCCCTATTGTGTATATTCCGCCATCATTATTTTCGCGCAACGTAGCGGCAGCGCCGCGCGTTCCGAGCGGCAGACCACGGAAGCTCGATTCGAATAATTCAAATTATCTACATTGTTTATTATTTGAAAAAAAAAAATCATTACGTAAGAAACACAATTTAAAATTAATTCATACGCAGAATCAGTTTTTCTGATTATAAGCCTATAAATAAGGCACACTCACGTCTAACCTGAAATCTTTGGAACACAAACGTAAGATTTATTGACTTTATGTTTTCTATCCCTAATACCACGGTCGTTGCTTCATTGAATTAATTTCTTATGTACGCACTCACAACTGAAAAATTCGTCTTACACTTGCCAAAAATCTATATACGGTTAATGTGTGGCGACCATGAACTGGCTGTTTCCAAGGTTCCTTCTTAGATGCCACCGGTAAGCTCCAAAATTATCTTAAAGTATTTGTTTTTTTTTCTCCGCACACAGAAAAGTGCAACGCTTCCTTATTACGGCACGGAAGCCATCCACTCGCGCCTCTGTCAACATGCCTAAGGCACTGCAGTATCACGGCAAAACCAACAATATTCGAAAGGCGTTGTTTTACTGGACCAGGAGTGCACTGTAGACCTTCTGAATATAGCCAGCCCACAGGCCGCACGTGTAAAAGATTGACAGAAGGCGTTTAAAAGCGTCAGCTTAACGTTTTTAGTAGAATGTGCAAACCTACGAATCAACATATTGAATCGAACCGACAGCGCCTTCCGCTTCCTCTTAATATCAGCGAATTATGACATGACCCTCATGTAGGACGCTGAGACTTGAACCACGAACCTTTATCAAGACAATGTTAATACTAAGTCTTCTTTAAAATTATTCTCACACCATACTTAGTTATGTTTATTTCAATTAATTCATCAATACATGAATGTACGAGGGTTATCCGTAATATAAGTTTCCCATTGCGCTACAGTCCTGAAAAGCGCTTCTATGGTGGATCCCGAGATTCTTTAGTGTACCTTGGTTCCCCCACTTCAAATCCCTTCTATAGCGAGCTGCCTCTGAGCTCAGTCTTGGCTTGGCAGCCGTACGTGATGGATCTCCCCCTCCCTTTGCCTGCCAGGTGTGAGTTGGGCTCGGTGATCCGTTTCCTGTCTGCAAAAAATATTGCGCCTGTAGAAATTTATTCCCAGCTATGCGAAATCTATGGAGACAAGTGTATGAGCGTACAACATATTCGTATTATATATTTTTATTGATTTATTTTGCCACGTTTTTTACCAGCTGTAATACCCTAAACTTAAAGGCTTTATTTTTCTTTTGTACTTTAGATCAATGACGTGTTTCGTGTCGCCAAAATCACTCGATATTTGATACGTTTAAGTCAAGCCGACTGAATGAAATGTATCCGAATGAGAGGCATCCCTACAAGTGTCTGAGGGGAAATTCCATACAAATATCCGTCACGAGCTGGATGTTAGTTTACAACTGAAGTCAACCGGAATAGCTTTTATGGAAAGGGAAATCATATTACTTACGTGCACTTTGAACGCTACGACGATTGAAAAAAAAGACTTCTTTTTTAAAAAGAAACCATTACTAGTTCTTCACGTCGCAAAGTTTTTGTGTAAAAAATAATATAAATATTTTTTCTCATTTAAGTAGCAGTCTCATTGATTTTTTGGTATTCATCATCAGCCTATATTCGTCCACTGTTGATCGTCAGCCTCACGCATGAGTCTCAATCTTCTTCGATCCTCCGCTTTCCGCATCCAGGTCGCTCCCGCTATTCTTCTTATGTCGTCAGTCCATCTTGCAGGGGGTCAGCCAATGCTTCGTTTGCCAGTTCTTGGGCGTCATTACAATATGTACTTAACTTCTCCATCGACCGTCGTCTCTTCGACAGATATGTCCTGCCCATTGCCACTTGGGTGTGCCAATTCGTCGGGTAGCATCCACTACTTGAGTTCTTCTACGTATTTCCTCGTTTCGGATCTTTTAGCTACACTCCGAGGATGGATCTCTCCATAGCACGCTGGGTGACCTTTATTTTATGGGTAAGACTTGCTGTTAGATTCCACGTCTCTGCGCCATAAGTTAATACAGGGACGATGCATTGGTTTAAACGCCTTAGTTTTAAGACATTGCGGAATTTTCATTTTAAAAATGTACTTTAGTTTTCCAAATGATGCTCATTTCAATTGTATACGCCTGTCGATGTCTTTCGAGAAGTTATCTCATCTTAGTTGTTAATATTACTTGTTCCGGATAGGCATAGTCATTAACAACCTCTGTTTGTGTTCCTACACTGGAAATCACGTTAAAAGTCTGCTTATTGCCACTTGAGGTGTGCCAATTCTTTGAGCAGCCTCCACTACTTGAGTTATTATTCGGATATTCTCATTTCCCTTTTTAACTTTTAGACATTCTAAGGATAAATCTTTCCACGGCACGTAGGATATTGTATCGGCTGGTATGGGCTTAATTAAAAAATGATATTTAAATAGATCATTTGGTTAATATCACAAGAAAACTTTACCGCAACATTTCTCAAGACTTCTAAAACCCGATTTTCTTTCCAAATGTTCAAATGGAAGAATTGGTGCATTCACTGCTGCAAGGCAAGATGAACGTACAAGAGACTTCCTGGGTAGCGACCGCTCCAGCGACTGCATTTGCATCTCTCCTACTGCAGCACTGCATCCAGCCAAGACTATGCTGCAAGACCCTCTAAAAAAAAACACTCTAACTTTTGCATACAGAATTTAATTTTAAATCTCATCCGTTCTGGAAATAACTATTGTATATCCATTTAATAACACAAGTTTTTTTTCAAAGCTTAACAGGGTTAGTTTATCATAGAAAAGAATGACTTATTTCTCGACTTATTTCTTCTAAACTGAACGCTTTTAGTGCTTCTGTTAAACTTAATCAACACTTCTATTTGAATTTCTCTAATCGCATACAATTTGTTGATTTTTTTTGTATACGAATCTCTTCCATTTTCAGCCTGTTCAAGAGTATCTCAAGGCTCTGTTTTAGGTCCGTTTTTCTTTCATTCTTTTTTTAATGACATCATTAACATTATAGGACGTTCGTCGTGTTGTATTATATTTGCGTACTGTTCAAAACGTTATTTTGAAAATAACTGTGTTGTAATAAACATCCAATTTTTTTTTAAGAAATTGTTATAATTTCAATTTTTTTCAATTTCAATTTCAATTTTATTTCTTTTTTTCTCCTTGCAGAAACATTACAAATTTTATCAATTCAATGCATTTCTAAAGAACAATAATATAAATACAATAATATAATATAAAATAAAAATTCAATAGGTAACATAAATGTGGTGATGTAAATTTATTGACACATTTAGTATCACTGACCTCACACTCAGAACTAGCGTCAGGAGACTCAAGATAATAGAACTCCTTATCTTAGATTCATACAGTCAGATACGACAGGGCATTTTGCCACTCTATTTAAATTAAGGGGATCAAGTTACTTTAATTAATAGTCTATGACTGGCATTTTACGGATGAGGGATCAAATTCACACCAAGCGGGGGTATTTTAGAGCAGAGCTCCGCAACCTTTTCTCATCTACGGCACACCAAAGTACTTCTTTGGATTCTACGGCACACCAAAGTTCTCACCTTGAATACCGCGGCACACCAAAAGCCAAAAATATATATTAATTTGATCAATTTCACTTTATTTAAAATTTAATTTAGTACCTCGTTGTATGTTTACACAAATAGGCGATAGGCGCTGGGAGCTTGAGGACCGTTGTAAAATTATTTATTTATAATATTGCATTATTTGATCGCGGCACACCTGTATCGGCTTACGGCACACCAGTGTGCCGCGGCCCACCGGTTGCGGAGCACTGTTTTATAGCTCAGAAATCGATTACAAATCATTTTTTTTTTTGATCTCCGTCGGGATCGTACCCACGACCTTTGGCTTGTCAAGCAAACGCTTTGACCATTTAGCTATACCCGCCGGCAAAATAAATGATTCACGTTGATTATGAAATCAACTATTTATTTATATAATTGAAGACCACGGTAACGCTTTTAATAAGAGTTTTTCAGTTCTTCGCTTACATATAGGTACCTACATCAGCATGGTATAGTCTTTGCTGACTGGTACCGCAAACCTCGATATACAATCTTTCGTCTCTTATTTTCGTTCGCTCATCGGACGCGCATGTATTGTCATTTTGTAATGCTGTTAGGAGGACTAAAGAGATCACTACTTGCGGCGCTGGGTGTCACCGATCACGGCGCCTGGTGCCAGTCAGTTGTGTGCCGACCGCGCGAAGGTCGTATTGCTGTTGGTCCGGCCTGAATTTTGTAAAGTTATCAAAAAATATACGTCAATGTGCTTCAGAAAAAGTCTTTGTGTTGTTAATGTGCTCATCATCCTGCTACCACGCAATTCAAAAACGAACTTGGAGAGTATCTATATACTATCAGTACTGAATATGTTTTTTTAACGTATTCAGTAATGGAAAAAAAATGTATTTACATAGTTTTCAGAGACGCAGATCGTAGATGCAGAGTTCTGGAAATGGCAAATAGCTAGAACTGTAAATCGAGAACTGACGCTAACTCCAAATTCATTGCATTATACGGCAAAACGATTTTTCCTGAAATCCGCATGATACGAATGGTTATTTTAATATGTAGACTAGTACACTTTATGTGCGATGTAGGATAATGGCTTAAAATGATATTTAAATATGAAAGCGTGCTTATGTTACATGATTTAACAAAATTTATTTAGCTATTCATAAAGGTAAAATAAATATATATTTTGAGGGAGAAAGAGCATGATCGTGGACGGATGAAAATTGTTTGAAGAGACTAATGAGAATCGTTTTTTTTATGTAATCACATACAGGAGAATACAAATAGATGGTAATAGTCATTCTGAAGTCTGATCTGTGGAATTCTATGACGCTTATCACGGTGCATATGGCTAAGCGCTGCGTGTGCAGTATTGATCCGCCAACGTCATAGACTACAGCCCGAGATTCACGCATCATCCTTACTATTACAAAGGAATTTACTATGAATGGGTGGTATTCACGGGACGACTTTCGTCTAGCACCAATTTTAATTGATAGGCTATGACTGGCATTTTACGGGTAAAGGGATCAAATTCACACCAACCTGGATATTTTAGAGCTCAGAAATCGATTTAAAAAAGATAATAATAATCTCCGTCGGGGATCGAACCTACGAATTTTGGCTTGCAAAGCAAACGCTTTGTCCATTGAGCTATACCCACCGGCTAATAGGGTTTATTTAGAAAAAAAAAAATATTTAGCATTATTATATTTAAATATCGATCATGCTACGTCAAATTGTTCATTTTCAGATAATCACTACAATTCTGACAAAATTGGATTTGGATATTTTTTGCTAGGTAAACACTTTAATTTACTGTGTCTTTGTGATTTTTCTTTTATTTTAAAACACATTTACAATAAATTCTCACAGTTTTGATCTTCTGCAGGCTCTATGAATAATAATAACATTATTTTTTTTTTATTTAGCCACTAGTGCCGTAATGAAAATTTTACATACAATAATTCCAAGCAAATAGAGAAAAAATAAAATTTAAATTAAACAGATTAGAAAGAAATATATAAATCGACATGTACACATACACCACATTATTATTATTATACAACTGAGTGAGTGGAGCACCGGATGCCCTCGGGATGGCCACGTGAAGGCGCATCCAGTGCCCCTCCAACCGCGTGTCCCACCTATCCGCCCGCACAGCGACCATTGCGTCGGGACTGTCGCGAACGCGCGCCCACCGAAAAGCGCAACGCTTCCTTATTATGGCATAGAAGCCATCCACTCGCTCCTCCGTCAACATGCCTGAGGCACTGCGGTATCACGTATGCAGTATGACGCTCAACCGGGATGACTGGACACAGCGTGTTGTACAGATGTGGTTGTGTGTGTGAAGGAGTTGAGAAATTTCTCTTGTATATTAATTTGATTATTTCTGGAGCTAGAGGTAGACATATGACGAGGCGTAGGTAATGACGGCTGGCAAAACTTTAACGGCGAAAATTTGTGACGGCCATTTACTCCAACACTAGAGTGAAATGGAAAGGAGGCTCATCCTATCAAAAAAGCTCACTGGGAATGGATTATGTTCGAAAGAAATGAATTTCATATACCAACAATTTAGGTTTATAGGAATTACAGGCATATTACAGATAGATCAGTTTTATACCAACAAACGTATTTAAAAAATATTATTATCGTTTACTGAACAATGCAGAGCCTTAAATAAACACTTGTTTGTTTGCTACTAGTAGGTACGAACGTAAATTTTTTATTACAAAAATCGATAAATTGATACACATACAAATCTTTATAAAAATCCTAATTCATGATATTTCTCTCGTCAAATTAAAAGAAAAAGAAACGGCATACGCTGGAATTCAAACCGTGAACATTGCACTTGTTATCTATTAAGAATTGGAATATTTTCTTTTTTTTTTAAATCTAAGAAAAAACTTTTTTACATTAAATAGACTCGTCGGTAAATGAACCCGTGATCCGTCGCATTATAGACGAGCGTTTTAATGTTGTGCCACAATCTCGGCACAGTTGTTTAATTTTAAAGTTTAATAGTAAAAGTCTATAAATTACTTTGAATTATAATTTGATTACTCGCAGGGGATTGAGCGTATTCTACATTTAAATATGATAGACTTGCAGCAGATTCCAATTTATCAGAGCGCAAACAGATGGATATAAACCATAATAAAGTCAAGCAAACACTCCAAGCAGCTTCTCCTCCACACAATCTTGTAACAAATATTGATTCAGATGACGTCATGAAATATGTATTAAACTTAAGAATATTTATCAGTTTATTATCAGTTTCATATGCTGCACAACTGGGATGGTAGAACAAAAAGAGAAGTCAACAGTCGCATACATCAAGCAAGGCTAGCGTTCAATAAAAAAGCAAAAATTCTTGAGTCAAAGTATATTAATTTAAGGCTCCGCAAGCAACTTGCCAAAACATTTGTTGGAGCATCTTGATGTACGGCTGTGCGGCATGGTGCTTATCTGAAAGTGATAAAAAAAACTAGAGGCTTTTGAGATGTGGTCATACAGAACAATTCTCGGAATTTTATGGAGAGACCACGTCACGAACATTGAGGTTCTCAGCATAATCAAGGAAGATAGGCACCTAATAAGAACCATCTCAGAGAGGCGAGCCACGATGGATGGGTCATATCATGCGCCACGATGGTCTTCTTCACGACATTGTGGAAGGGATGGTTGAGGGTAGAAACTGTAGAGGGCGCCCTAGATGGGAGTATTTGCAGAAAGTGTTCGAGGACATGAATTGTAGCGCTTATGCTTAGCTGAAAAGGGTTGCGGAGGACCGAGAGGAATGGAGATTGAGATGCAAGATTATGTTGCTGCAAACCAATTCACCGGATTGATACTACGAAGAAGTGCCAAATTACTACAATACAAAGTTACTAACAAAATACAGCCATAGAATACATAGTTTTTTTTTTAAACTCTAATTGATTTTGAACACATACGAGTACGTATTTTTATTGTTTTGCGTTTTATTTTTTTGGCATTTATATCAAAATTAATCTGTAGTGGGATATATTTTTTTAAAATTAAAATATCACAAATATTGCTTTTAAGCTAAGCGTAATTCTTCTGATGAAAATTATACAGAGTATCAGAGAGTTTTGGTGGATCATCTGTTATCAGCCTCTCTTGGTTCTCGAATTTCTCTTATCAAAAATGGAAATTCTTTGACATCAACTTTCTCCCGAACGGAAAGAAGAAACTTTTTTGCGGAAATAAAAACTCAATTTTGACTTTTGAGTTCGCATCGTAATCAGTTAAAGTTTCCAGTTAAATATTTGAGAGCCCGGCTTCTCGACTTGATCCGTATTATCAGTAGAGATGTTTTAAAAGAATGAGAATATCTTAAGACGTGTTCTTAGACTTAGAAGAGTGCTTGATATGGGATTAACTTAAAAAGTGATTGGATTTCTAGCTTTATTCATCTTTTCTACTTCTCTCATCTTCTTAAAGACCTAAAGTGGAATATCTTTTATAATACATTTAAAAGATTTTAATACAACCTTGTTTTTTTAAGGCTTTGAATATATTGATGGATTATATAATAGCATCCCCCTCTCTCAAAGAGGGGCGTTTTTACGTCGTGTGAGGGCAGAATGAGGAGCAGGTCAGCAGACAAACACTTTCTTTTTGAAACACATTGATTTTATTTACTTAAAAACATTACAAGCTTTCGGCCAAGCGGGAGTCATGCCGCTATGGCCGTGATGCTACCTTTTCGATTGTCAACACATAACTGACGCGCTCGACTTTTCAGGATATACTAAAGAAAGACATTTAATTATTATAAACTATTTACGGCAATGTCATTTTTTCGTAAGTATAATAATGAATAGTCATCGACATCAAGTTTTTCGAGCAAAATTTTACCTTAAATGAATAAAAAAAAATTGTCCATTTTAAATTTTGTAGATTTGTCTACAAGAAAAATAACAAGCAACGACGGAGGTGAAGATAAAATGAATAATTTAAAAATCTTGGAATTTTTAAAAGTACATTTTTTTAAATCTAAGAAAAGAGAATATGTAGGCTTGAAGAAAAGGTAGCTGTAGCTTATGCTTTCATTTTTCAGCCAGATTCTTTAACCTTTCTTGATACGGTGAAATGCTTCCATGTTGTTCTCTTATCTCGTGTTGCCTCACAAAATCAAATAATTTTATCTCTCATATTTTCCCCAGGCACCTGTTCTCGAAACTAATTATACCGCTGCACCAAAATCTAATAATACGTCTTTCATATTTTATGCAAAATTGACGAGGTCTTAAATTACATATTCCCTAGTTTGAATAAACATTCTAAAATTATTACTTAAATATACATATACTAAACATAAAATTCTTTTTTCAACGCGTCAATCCAAGCTCAAAAATAACGGCAGAAGCGGGATGCGAACCGCGGACCTTGGAAACCAACTATGCCCAGGTATTCATACCGCTCGGCGAACTGCGCCATTGCTATGCCTAGACTGACTCGCGTTGAAACTAGTATTTATATCATTGTTATCATCGTACGATAGATGTCGCTATAGTATATATTCAAAGTATGTATATTTTTATTATTATTCACAAGCTTAATTATTAAAATTAAGCTTGTGAATAAATGAAGACTGATTAAATAATAATAAAAATATACATACTTTGAATATATACTACAGCGACATCTATCGTACGATGATAACAATGATATAAATACTAGTTTCAACGCGAGTCAGTCTAGGCATAGCAATGGCGCAGTTCGCCGAGCGGTATGAATACCTGGGCATAGTTGGTTTCCAAGGTCCGCGGTTCGCATCCCGCTTCTGCCGTTATTTTTGAGCTTGGATTGACGCGTTGAAAAAAGAATTTCATGTATAGTATATGTATATTTAAGTAATAATAATATTGTAATATAGTCAATGATCTATAAAAGTGGATTAGAATATTGAAATAATAAAATAATATTCTAATAAAAATTAAAAAAAAAATAACATATTCTAAAATTAATTTCATCAGTGATGCTAATATTAAAATATTCTCTACGCCAGCATTTTTTTTCATACTATTTGCGTAGCAGCTGTTTTACCTTGAGACGTTTGGTTTTATAAAATAATATATATCCAAAAAAGGCTCACCTATCCAATCAAATTAGTCCACCAGCTCAACCAACTGAGAGCCTCCATCATCAGTTACTATACATCCATAATATGATGAGCACAAGGGTTAGAGTCAGGGTATATTTTGTATGTAAGCGCATACAGGAGAATGCTTGGGAGCCGCTTTATAGCAATGTGGTCATGAAAATTTATTTATTATTATACAGAATTTACCTTTCGAGTTGTAAATATATAAGTGAAAATAATCATAATGTAAAGCATAGGAATATCACTTCTCCCACTATGTATAATGTAAATCATAGGAGTGTCCTCCATCGGAGACCTTGGTATAGAATTTGAGAGCAGACTGGCGTTCCATGCGCACCTTGAAGCTGTGTGTGGTAAGACACTTAAGATGTTTGGTTTTGTTTTACGAAGTGGCAGGGTTTTCTCGAGCACACACGTGATGGTAGTGTTGTTTAACTCATTGGTCCGTAGCACATTTTAGAGCGGGTCTATCATTTGGGCACCCCATGAGTTGAAATATAGCCTCATGTTGGATAGGATAATATAGCTCAATGGTCAAAGCGTTTGCTTTGAAAGCCAAAGGTCGTGGGTTCAATCCCCGACGGAGATTTAAAAAAATATATTTTTAATCGATTACTGACCTCTAAAATTAACAGTAAACAGATACAGGGGAATACCGACAGATGGTGATAGTAATTCTTAAGTCTCATCTGTAGAATTCTATGACGTTTATCATAGTGTATATGGCTAAGCGCTGCATGTGGAGTGTTGATCCGCCAACTTTATAGACTAAACCCCGAGATTCACGCATCATCCTTATTATTACAGGAATTTACTATGAAAGAGTCTTCACGGGACGACTTTTGTCTCCACCTAATTTTAATTAATAGGCTATGACTGGCATTTTACGGCTGAGGGAACAAATTCATATCAACCTGGGGTATTTTAGAGCTCAGAAATCGATTAACAATTTTTTTATAATCTCCGTCGGGGATTGAACCCACGACATTTGGCTTGCAAAGGAAACGCTTTGACCATTGAGCTATACCCGCCGGCATCTTAGCTTAACGCATCATTCATACATTCCAACTTTCTCACTCATTTACTATATAAACTAACAGATGCTAAATATTATCAAAACTTTTGAGAAAAGCTTTATATATAATAAGTCGTCGAAAAAAATTGTCTTTCATTCACTACATTGAAATATTTTCGCTTTATAGGGTGTCAAATTCAGTAATCGTAACGTAACAGTCGATAGCTTTGCTACTGGGCTATAGCTTCAGTAAATACGTAAACGTCGCTCGAGGGCTGGAAGGTATGACGTCATGCTGTGTAGCTGCTGAACTCCGCTTAGTATGCTAATGAGGATGGTGTGTATGCCATGAATGGAGATGGGCTATTTTCAGGCGAGATAATTCAGGACCGTCCACTGGCATCTGGCGGACCTGATAATGCCCGCTGCATCCCTTTAGCTTAATTACAGTTTGATACAGATATCATATGCGCATTAACAATGTGATAATGTCACGATTTTAAATCCGATTAAGTACGTTGGTGGATAACGGCGCAATGACTTGTTGAATCCCACCACGAAATATAATATAGGTATGTGATAATCACTAAGAATTTATTTTTTTCAACGAAATATTATTATATGTACTTAATTATGAAGTAATATTACGCATGAGCATATCGTTAGATATGTTTTTTTAAGATCGCCGAACGGTTAACCCTTTCCGGTCCACAAAAAAAAATAAAAAATGTTCTGTCAGGTCCACAATAAATTTATAGAATTACAGGTAAAACTATATATCGGAGGGTTTTTTTTAATAAAATAATATTTAACAATGTTTATTAAATTTGTTCGTCCTATGTCAAATGACATTCGACATAGGACTCACCGAAGAATGTTCATGTCGAATCACATTCGACATAGAACTCACCGGAATAATATCCATGTCGAATGACATTCGACATAAGACCGGAAAGGGTTACACAGCATTGCGCGTGGACCAAAACTTGGATGGGACATAGTATTTTGCTAACCATAGGGCCACTTTTTTTTAGCAATAAATTATTTTCAATTTAAATTTTTCAATTTGTTTTTTTTTTTTTCAGAAACATTACAACTTTTATTTAATACGATCCTGAAAGAAGCCATAATACACACAATTTATAAATGTAGGTATTTATGATTATTAACGGCAATTATTTAAAAGTCCCGAAGCTCGCTAAGCAGAAGACTCTACTAAACTACTTTGATAAATAAAATCGTGAAGCTCATGTTGAAACTGGGCTTCTCTTAAGTGGAATATATCAAAATTCCAGGCAATATGATTAAATAGTCTAATCACTCTACCAAGAGGCATAGTCTCTGGCAGGTTAGTATTACTTCTAGGAAGAACAAACAATCTGTGCCTCTTTATCCTTAAATAATTTTCAGGTACAAACAAACCGATTTCCAACAAAATATAATCAGTTTGTAGTATAGTGTAATTGTATTCAATGAATTTTATTTGCCGTTAAAGTAATATATTAGATTTTTCGATCACGCACTTTAAAAATATATGGTATGAGTAAAATAATAATAGTCTGAACATAATTCTTAGTTTAAATTCTACTGAATAATAATTTTGTACACATGTTTTACAAAAAATGTTGATTAATGATGTTATTTTTTACGTTTGAAATTATTCGATTAGCTTTACTAGAAAACTATTTGACGGTGCGCAAAAAAAAAAAACGACCGTGAACACAAAATAAAATTTTCGAAATTTTCGTTTTCGTAAATAATATTCCATCGTGACAACTCGAATTAATTTATGGTCTCGTGGCACGATACCTAAATGAGAATAATATAATCGTATGATGATTGTTCGGTCGGACCTTAAATAACCAATCTAAATAATCTAAATGCAGCGTTGTCTACGCTACGAAAGGCTGTATTCTTTATATATATTATTGTGTAGGAAGGCTTAGCGCTGGGAATAAATAAAGACAATTACTTGGGAGCACCCATACCATATAGAGGTATGTAAATGGATACGACGGTATGCATAATCTACTAGCAATAAACTAAGGCAGTGGTTGGAAATATGAGACCCGCGGGACGAGCTTTCAGGAGTTCTGTGTTATATGTATAATACACTGAAAACTGAAATATCAAACTGCAATCTTAGAGAAATATTTGAATATTCTTTTTCGTGTCAGCGACGTCAAATTATTTACTCAGTATCTGGCAACATCAATAGCCCGTGTGATGCCTAGCATTAGGTGAGACTAAAGTCGCGAAACAGCTTTCTGAGATTCACACAACCTCTCACATCCGGCCCTGAAAATGACTCCAGCTCTGGCGACAAGTCGCACCAGAGGAATTTCATTACTCCAAAGGAAGGCCTCCCAACTGGCAAGAACCAAGATTGGTGGACCTTGAAATCCCTGAACAGATTAAGAACCGGAGTTGGTAGAACAAAATACAACCTCGAGCGGTGAGGAATTCTTCGGCGGGGAGAGACACTATTGTGCGACTGTGGAGACCTGCATACCGCCTCACAACTAAGATCCTGTTCCATGTGCCCTACAGCTACACACCTCAATATTTGAATAATAATAGACCATTATAAATATCAATTATATATACTATAAATCATTAATGATACAAAACAATCATTTCAATCTCTAGTCTAACAAGTCCACCTTAATACGATAAGTTAATGCTGTTGTAAAATTCATTATCACAGTCGTTCACTGTTGAACGTAAGCTTCTCGTGATCCATGTTAAAATAAGGTATTAAATTGTTATCTATTATATTTAATACTGATATAAGATTCGAATCTTCTATCTATTATACTACTCGTATTATTATATTTTCTGTGTATTTGATTGTCCTAAGTCATAGGTAATCCCAAATATAATATGCAAAAATTAATTTCATCATTGTTGCTATTATTAAAATATTCTCTACGCCAGCGTTTTTTTTGTCATACTATTTTTGTAGTAGCGGTATGACCTTGAGACGTTTGGCTTTATAAAATAATATATCCCAAAAAAGGCTCGCCTATCCAATCAAACTAGTCCACCAGCTCAACCAACTAAAAGGCTCCATTATGAGTTAGTATACATCCATAATATGATGAGCACAAGGGTTAGAGTCAGGGTATTTTTTGTATGTAAGCGCATGCAGAAGAATGCTTGGGAACCGCTTTATAGCAATGTGGTTCATCATCAGCCTGTATCCGTCCATTGTTGAACGTAAGCCTCCCGCATCCAGGTTACTCCCGCTATTCTCCTTATTTCGTCAGTCCATCTTGCAGGGGGTTGGCCAATGCTTCGTTTGTCAGTTTTCGGGCGTCATTCTAATACTTTTGTTCCCCATTGACCGTCACCTTTTCAACAGATATATCCTGCACATTACCACTTGAGTGTGCTTATTCATTGGATAGTCTCCACTACGATGAGAGAAATTTGTGGAAGATACTTGTTCGAAAATTAAATGTTTTGATAATGAATCTGGGTTGTTAAAGTAAAAGTTTACTACTCCTGGAGTAGAGGTTTTGTGTTGCAAGTAATGCGCTGCAGCTCCTTAGTCTCTACGGAGCTAGGTGCTGCGCTTGAACAGCTCTACGGTGCTACGACAAGTTGGTTCTACGACGCTACGATGCTACATCGATGGCAACTGCTGCGCTAAGACGCTACCAAGCCGCAGTAGACGTCTCTCAGCTTTGTTAGACTTTACCCAGAAGACTTCGATGTTCTTTTTCAGTGGAGCTTAAGCCTCGCTCTAAAATATATACTAATATATACTAAATAGTCCCTGCTGACTCCGAGTCTTGCTTCATTTCAAGGAATGTACATTTGTATGGAACTTATTGCGCAGTGCAGATATATTAATTAAATATATATTTGCAAGCACATTTTTTCCTTAATTATTATTCAAATGATCTGTAGGCACGAAATTAAATGGTGTCTATATTTTAAGTGGGCAGTTGTGTTAACGTCATTTTACGTAATAATTCAACAGTGAATTTGATCCCTTACCCGTAGAATGCCAGTCATAGCATATTAATCAAAAAATGTTGATAGACGAAAGTTGCCCCGCGAAGACGACCACTCATTCATAGTAAATTTCTGTAATAATTTGGATGCTGACATTGGCGGATCAACACTCCATATGCAGTGCTTATCTATATTTTAATTTAAGCGTCAAATAATCCACATATCTTCCTTCAGCATCATGATCACCATTTGTCGGCATTCAGCTGTATGTGTTTACATAAAAGTTTTTTTTTCTTTACATAAAATGATAAATTTATACTGTATAAAATATTTCTTGAAAGTAAACAAATGTATGATAGATAATCATCATCAGCCTGTGTCCGTCCACTGTTGAACGTAGGCCTCCCGCATGAGTCTCCATCCTCTCCGATCCTCCGCCTTCCGCATCCAGGTCACTCCCGCTATTCTTCTTATATCGTCAGTCCATCTTGTAGGGGGTCGGCCAATGCTTCGTTTGCCAGTTCTTGGGCGCCATTCCAATACTTTTCTTCCCCATCGACCGTCGTCTCTTCGACAGATATGAGCTGCCCATTGCCACTTGAGTGTGCCAATTCGTTGGGTAGCATCCACTACTTGAGTTCTTCTGCGTATTCCCTCGTTTCGGATTCTATCTTTTAGTGACACTCCGAGCATGGATCTCTCCATAGCACGCTGGGTGACTTTTATTTTATGGGTAAGACTTGCTGTCAGATTCCACGTCTCTGCGCCATAAGTTAATACAGGGAGGACGCATTGGTTAAACGCCTTAGTTTTAAGGCATTGCGGAATTTTCGCTTTAAAAATGTACTTTAGTTTTCCAAATGCTGCCCATCCCAGTTGTATGCGCCTGTCGATTTTTTTTGAGAAGTTATTTCGCCCTAGTTGTATTACTTGTCCCAGATAGGTATAGTCGTTTACAACCCCTATTTCTGTTCCTCCAATGGTAATAGGATCAAAGGTCTATGAAATATGACTATTAATCATGGCTTTTGTTTTATCCATGTTCATTTTCAGACCAATTTTGTTCGACGCTTCATTGAGGTCGTAGAGCATGTCTTGGAGCTTGTTAGGTGATTCGGCTATTAGCACTATGTCATCTGTAAATCGGAGGTGAGAAATGTACTCTCCGTTAATATTTATTCCATATTTTGTCCAGGATAGCAGTTTAAAAATATCTTCTAGGGCGTTTGTGAAGAGTTTTGGAGATATAACATCTCCTTGTCTAACACCTTTGTTTATAGAAATATTGTTAGTGCTATCATGGAGCTGGACCATCATTGTTGCAGATATGATAGATATTATGACATAAATTAAAACAATGCAAGTAGCGATTTCAAAATATGACCGTTAAAACGCTATAATGTTATCTTTGAACATAATATTTAAAAACAAATAAAAAAACGTGATTTTAATTTGAATATGACAGCAATAACGATTTAAATAAACAAAATTAATATACTCTTAACATTACAATCACAAACATAAAACTTTTTCTCAAATCGTTTTGGACCAGTTTCTTTTTTAATTAGCCTGTATTTCTATGTTCAGTAACTAATTCTAGGTTTTAATAAATTGGCAGAATATATGTCATTATGAATGTAGTCAGTTATAAAATTAAAATGACAGTATAATAAAGGGTCCGCCATCTAATGTTTTTTTTTAACTAGTGCTTTTTTCGTGAATGGTAACACTTAGCTCATGTTTGATTTGACAGATAATTAGTTTTATCCTTCCGCTAAGCAAATATGGTTGAGTGTATGCTTGAACAACGATGGGAAATATTACGACATTACTTTGAAAATCAGGACATTTTTCTTTGAAAATGAGCAAGGAGTGGCCGTTACAGTCAATGGCGATCGTTATCGGGCCATTTTTGTTCACAAAAATTGAAGAGGAGGATATTGGCAACATTTGGTTTCAACAGGACGGCGCTACGTGCCATACAGCCAAAGCTACACTCGATGTTTTACGCCCCATTTAAAAAAAAAGTTATTTGGCGGACCCTATATTAATAATTTTGCGAAATAATTACTGCCCATCAATTAAATTGAAAACTGCCTAAAAATAGTAGCCTTTTTAAATACACATTATTCTTTGATTTGAAGTATTAGTAAGCTAATTTTTTTCTTCAATTATAAATTATGAAAATTATGCAACACTACTATTCACATACTTGTTTATATAATCTGCATATGAATATTTACAAGATGGACTGACGATATAAGAAGAATAGCAGGAGTGACCTGGATGCGGAAGGCGGAGGATCGAAGAAGATGGAGACTCATGCGGGAGGCCTACGTTCAACAGTGGACGGACACAGGCTGATGATGATGATGAATATTTAAAGTGAATTATATATCTAAAATTATACGACGTCGTTTTGGACTCGTACATATTTATCGATCTTGATAAATTGCCAGAGTAAAATAGTATGAAATATAGCAATTTAATACGGTGGAGAATATTCGCGTGCGCTTGCATAGAAAAATAACGTTAATATTGTAGAACTGGAGTTTTATTAGGACGTATTTCACGGCAGGGGTTTTACGATTGGCAGATCGACTTGGCCCAGTTCGCGAATTTTCAGCCGCAGTTGGGTGACCAACTTGAATGCGATCTTGTATAAAATAAAATAAAACAATCATTTCTGAAATAGCCTGGATGCGTACGCTCGAGGATCGAGAAGGGTGGAAGTCTTTGTTCAAATAGTGGACAGGTTGATTATGATGATGATCAAATAAATTTGTTGGTATACGTGTAGTACTGATCTGTGGCCCGAATTTTTTATTTTTATGTAAATACATACAGAAGAATACCGATGTATAATTATGTGTTTTTTTTTCAAATGTTTTAAGTGAGTCTACTATACAAATGTATCCAACATGCCACGCGAGCAAGATCTAATATATAAGGATATACAGGAGAATACCGACAGATGGTGATAGTGATTCTGAAGTCTCATCTGTGGAATTTTATGACGCTTACCATGGTGCATATGGCTAAACGCTGCATGTGGAGTGTTGATCCGCCAACGTCATAGACTACAGCCCGAGATGCATGCGTCATCCTTATTATTACAGGAATTTACTATGAATGGGTGGTTTTCACGGGACGACTTTCTTCTACCACCAATTTTGATTAATAGTCTATGACTGGCATTTTACGGGTGAGGGATCAAATTCACAGCAAACGGAGTATTTAAAAGCTCAGAAATCGATCGGCCGGAAAATTGGTGGTAAAAGAAAGTTGTCTTGTGAATACGATCTATTTACAGTGAGTCTTTTTGGCGATGAATTTCTATTATATAGGATTTGACAGATTTTTAAAACAACGTTTTAAAAACGGTATAAATTTACATAAAAATATAAAAATTATGAAAAAAAAAATACCAAGTTATTTTGTCAAAGAGTAATGTTAGTTAAATTTATGTAATTTAATGAGCATAAATTAATTAGTAGAAATAATTTAAAAAGCTAAAGCAAAAATGAAGGAAAGAAAAAAAAATTGCTTCAATGTAGAAATATTAAAGTAATATTTTACATTAAAAATATAATCTCTTTAATCTTATAGATCTGATCTAGTCTTTTAGAATTTCGATGTGAGAAATTTCATGTTTTCAACTATATAAATAATGTATTTTTCAGGGGGTGGACCTATATAGGTATTAGAAACACACTGATAAAACTGCTGAAAAAACTTTTTGGCTGAAAACTTTTGACGACCAAATACGTCAGGTAGGAGCGAATATTATATTATAGTTAAATAACGAATAATACTAACAAACTCTTTTCACGTGGTAAATAAGTAGAGTGTTTTAGCATGATACGGTTACCCTATGTAAGGCGCTAGTGCCGTTCTGCAAGGCTCTATGCTAAATTTAACGACATCAAAATGCTAAAAGTCGTCGCGGATCACGACATTCGATCTTTATTACGTTATACGAGCTGAATAATAATTCATCCTAAGGCAAATAAATTACGTAACACGCTTATGTATATATTATATAAACTAATTGCTTACATAATACACTGAAATGAAAGCAATATACTGACATTCGTATACTGTAATAATAACACGCTAGCTAACAAACCAAGAATTTTTCAGTTCCGGTGCTGAAAGATTTTTTTATTTTTATGTCAACACATACAGGAGAATACCGACAGACGGTGATAGTAATTCTGAAGTCTCATCTGTGGAATGGCGCTTAACATGGTGTATATGGCTAAGTGGCTTGATTGTTGATCCGCCAACGTCATAGACTACAGCTTGAGGTTCACGCATCATCCTTTATTATTACAGGAATTTACTATGAATGGGTGGTCTTCATGGGGCGACTTTCGTCTACAACCAATTTTAATAAATAGGCTATGACTGACATTTTACGGGTGATGGATCAAATTCACACCAACCGGGGGTATTTTAGAGCTCAGAAATCGATTGAAAATCCTTTTTTTTGTAATCTCCGTCGGGTATTTAACCCACGACCCTTGGCTTGCAAAGCAACCGCTTTGACCATTGAGCTATGACCGCCGGCAAGTAAAAAATATTTAAAATTTTATTTTCGGGATATTGAATAGTTCATGGTCCGATAGAATGAATTTATCCTAGTCTTTTTGTTCATGCAATAATACTTTTTAAAGAAAATATATTTGCATTAATCATCAGCCTGTATCCGTCCACTGTTGAACGTAAGCCTCCCGCATGAGTCTCCATGCTCTTCGATCCTCCGCCTTCCGCATCCAGGTCACTCCCGTTATTCTTCTTATGTCGTCAGTCCATCTTGCAGGGGTCGGCCAATGTTTCGTTTGCTAGCTCTTGGGCGCCATTCCAATATTTTTTCTCCATCGACGGTCGTCTCTTCGACAGTTATGTCCTGCCCATTGCCAGCTGAGTGTGCCTATTCATTGGGTAGCATCCACTACTCGAGTTCTTCTGCGTATTTCATCGTTTCGGATTCTATCTTTCAGCGACACTCCAAGCATGGATCTCTTCATAGCATGCTGGGTGACCTTAATTTAATTTATATACATATATGCATTAATAATACTTAATTTTAATGTATATAAATTGATTTTGACAAATTTAATTAATTAATTAATGAGTTTTATGTAATTGAGTACTTAACTTAACATACAGTTGCTAAAATTAACCGAGAACTTCATTTAACTTATCTTAGTTAATGTAACTTTCGTATAATATCACCGTAGCAAGTTTGAACGTGCATACGTGGTTTGTACGTGTACGTTTGTCCTACACCGTGCAGATAAACTTCTTATTTAATATTAAAACTGGTCACGTACTACGTTGGCTATTTCAGGATCATACGTGCTCTAACCAATTTTATATATTTCTATCTAAGCAATTGACAAATAAGGGATAAAATAAAATTGAACAAACGTGCCGATATAATCATTTTATTTATGAACCGAGAATAAAAATAATTAATTAAACCTTTTAGCGTCTTGGAATATTGTTGATATATTTAAAGTAAAATTAAAAATATATTGTATGTAAATGTCTTTTGAAAAATTCCAAATTGCAGTGGAGAGATTTTTTATATAAAAACATGATGTTTGCTATTAAAAATATATGTGGAGTGTTGATCCTCTAACGTCATTAAACTGTAGCTCGGCAGTCACATATTGTTCATTTTTACGTAGACTCATTCTGAATTGTCTACCATCAATTTTAATTAATAGGTTATGACTGATATTTCCGAGGGTAAGAAATCAATTTTAACAAACCTGGGCTTACAAAACTTCAGAATTAATTTTAAATATTTTTAATTGGAGCGTATGAAACTTATGACCTCTGGAATGGCAAGAAAATTCTTTGCTTCTAAGCCATACCGTAAAAATAAATGAACTTATTAAATCCGGCTCATTCTTAAGTCTTTACAGTCATCCTTCCTATAGCGCACGCTTTTTTATATGTTACGCTGATTGTTATCGTATTTGCAATGATTTTTTATATAACGAACTCTTCTATGTTGTTATTTTAGGCAGAACCGCTTTTTCGAATCAACTTTGACGATTCAAGCCTTGAGAGCATCGGGCTTATAATCTGATGTAGTGAAAACATTATAAAGGTTGACTGTAGTTTATACATTAGTCAGGAACGACAATTATTACGAGTATCATATAAGTATACATTAAACATTATAACATCAGCATGATTCTGAGCCTTGCTGACTGGTACCGAAAACCTCGATATACAACCTTTCGTCTCTTACTTATGTTCGCTTGTCGTACATGTATGTGTCGCCAAATTGGCATTTTGGCCAAGTCCGGTCCCGGGTGTGATGGCTGACCCGACATGTTATTCCGCTTGGGCCGGAAGTTTCTAAAGTTATCGAAATATATATGTCAATGTGCTTCAAAAAAAGTCTGCGTGTTGTTAATCTGCTCCTCTTGCTGCCACCATGCAATTAAATAACTAACATAGAAGGATGCCAATTATTTAAAGTATATCAATAGCAGAAAAATAAAGCCAATAAACATGTATTTATTTCAATGACACTCCTGGGAGATTCTGTCCGCGATACACATTAAAAACTAATATTTTTTATTACATACCTTTACATACACTCCCTAATTAATTAGGCGTTATTACTAATCACCTTAATGGGATCAAAAACACGCGAACCAGCGTTTAATGTTCTCTGGAGCTATGAACCCGCCCTCCCAAACTTGCCAGACCGAGTTTTCATTATTACTAAGATAACCATTATATTCCATTCTGCGCAAGCGGTTTTCAAACTATAGTTTGCTGAATTACAAAAGCTTTTATTTGACTTTAATGTATATGTTTCTAAACGATATAATAACCTTTCATATTTAAGCACTGGACAATAATAAATAAAATACTGATCAATGAAAAACTTTTCTAATAATTTTTTTTTATGAAATCAAGGAAGATAGGCACCTAATAAGAACCATCTCAGAGAGGCGAGCCCAATGGATTGGTCACATCATGCGCCACGATGGTCTTCTTTACGACATTGTAGAGGCGATGGTTGACGGGAGTACTTACAGTTAGTGTTCGAGGACATGAATTGTAGCTCTTATGCTGAGATTGAGAGAAATGGAGATCGAGATGCAAGATTCTGTTGCTGCAAACCAATCCACCGGATTGATACTACGAAGAAGAAGATAAAATCGCATGGCGGAGAGCACAATCGATCGATAGCGGTAGACTTTATGTCGCTCAATAAAGCGGCTGGATGCTGCATGCGATTTCGTGTTTGTGTTTAGGTTAGGTAGATTGTAATTATAAATTGATGTTTCTTAAAGTTATCCATATTGTATGAAGGAGGAAAATCAGATAACGGAAATAATACTCGTATTAAAAGCGTTTTTTCGCACTCGTTCGCACTCACTACTTCGAATTTGCTTGGTACGAACGATAAATATTTATTTTAAGGTTTTTAATACACTTTTTATTGAAAATTTCTTAAGAATTTGTTGCAAATACCATAGATTTGACAGGTAACACTCTCACATGTATTCTAGTTCTGTCAATTTGATCTTAATGCACCTTATAAGAGGTTCGGATTACCGAAAAATTAATAAAGCAAAACAAAAATTAAATACGTTGATTAACATAATAACATCCTCCTCTCTTTTAAAGTTTCAGTCGCATGAGGGCATGATGAGGAGCAGATTAATAAGACACATACTTTTTCAGAAGCACATTGACATATATTTACGATAAACTTGGTATAACGGCGTTATTTTCACCTCGATCGATCGGGACAACAATGCGATCTCGCCGACGGTCGGCACACGACTCCCGCGCTCGTGATAGGCTGTCACCCAGCGCCACAAACGGTGGTTTATATAACTAGTCCAAAATGCCAATATAGCGACACATACATGTACGACAAGCGAACAGAAATAAGAGACGAAATGTCGAGGTTTTCGGTACCAGTCAGCAAGGGCTATAACATGCCGATGTCAATATGTAAAGATATGACTCCGAAACTTTGGATGTATTGTTTTCAAGCCTCTAAGCTCACGCTTTCGAAGATAATACATAACATCATGTATTTGACAAAGCTTGCGGTGCAGAGATGGCTTGTGAAAACGCAAGAATCATGTCAGCTGACAGTTATGTGGCGGCATTTGTGGCGACCATGTACTCCAGCTACAGAGCGGATATGTATTATGAAGAAATAATTATGCTTTTATTACTAGTGTTTCATAATAGTATTAATTATAAGTAAACGTTACGAGTATAAAAAAATATTGGGTGATGTTCAAAATGTTTGGAAAGCTTTGTTCCGCTCTATGTAATTTAATACTTTGGGTCTTGTAAAGTTTACCTCACGGTGGAGTTCAGGTATCCATTTTAATATAACTTCTATATTGCGATCCAATCAAATACGATAGACACTGGATCATCAAAACTTTTAGTTTTCTCATATTTTCTCATTTCAAGACCGAATTTATGTTTTGAAAGAACGTACTCGATATTGATTCTGTACTATTGACACTGATTAAAAATTTAAATATTTAAAATAATTTTGATATATACTAACATCCTCCTCTGTGTAAAAGATAGTTATTCAGTCGCGCGGTGGCAGGATTAGGAGCAGATTAACAAAAGACTTTTCTGAAGCACATTTCTGAAGACGTATATATTTCGATCATTTAACGTACTTATGGCCCGGACCTATTCAGGCCGGGCCAGGTTTTCGGTTAACAGTCAGTAAGGGCTATTTCATGCTGATATCAATACGTTTATCAATATCAATAACCTTGAACTTTAACTACTTTAATTTATGCAAAATTCATTAGTTTTATATAATACATATTTTAGGTTTTAACATGCTGAACAAACGATGGTCTGGCAGCTCGTGTCCGCAGTTCCCGTCTGACCGAGGCCCACGATACATCATGTTACCGGAAATCGAAGTTTTATATTGTAAATAAACACAAATTGTGCCTTCTGAAAAGTTCTTTGCTTCGCGACTTGCTCCTGCATCCCTCTTCCACGCGGCCCGATGAAGAAACCGCGATTGTTGTCACCTATTTAAAGACGGGGATTTTAATATCCTTTAAACAAATTGAAAATATAACTCAAAATTTTAGTATTGCCTTTTAAAATTAATTAATTCATGATATAAAAATTCACTTTGAAATCCTTACTCTTAACATTTTTTCCAATTAATTTAATACGTTACTTGTTAAGTTGTCACATTTTCGCTATATAAGATCATGGTTTCGTGTACAGATTTCACACTATCGGTCATAGATTTTTTATTTAAATACCTTAAAAGTGTTCAATATACACAAAACATTGCTTTTTTCTAAAAGATAAAAGCTGTTTATGTATTGTTTTTAAAATATTCAAATTAATTTTTCAAATATTTAAACGTTCTTATAATATACAGTATATACTATTTAAATATTTGTTCATGAAATTGTTACAATTAAAGGTAGTAGTTGGATTCACTTTGTAACAAAGAGACCTTGATTCTTTGGCCGTCCTATTTTAAATATCATGGACTTTTTCCTTCACGACTAGGCGAAGGTTTCTTGGTACCACCTGCACGCAAAACAATCATTTATCTTCAATTAGTAATAAAAAAGAAAGCTTTGCAGTAGCAAGTTTAATGGATAGTTTGGTGAATGAAAATAACATCAAATATTGTTGTTTACATAAATTAAAAGGCATAAAATTACAATACATTTTAATGTTAATTAAAATATAATATTGGTATTAGAATCATAAAAGTTTATCGTGAATGGTTGCTGGAAAATTTTTTGAGTATCAAGAATTAGCTACAGAATTTGGATATAAAAATAAATCGTGTTGTTTATCGCTCCCACAAGTCTTTGTATCTTTAAATCTCTACACTGGACAATGCCACACAAGACAAATAGACATTGTGAGCTTTCGTTCTACCTTAACTGAAAGATCCGGATCTAAGTTGCGGTCATTCTTCCTACGCCAGACAATGTCGGCCTACGCCTTGTCTATTTTTACTTTACCACATCGCATACATTAAGACGAGAAGTTAAGTGATTTAGTTTCCTTTTGTATAAAGGGTGTAATAACTCTTGAAAATATACGTTTCAGTGTAGTTTTTTTAACGTATTTTTTGTCATCTTTCACGAGTATGTAAAACAGCACGTCTCACGCAAAAACTTTAACAATAATATTTTTTTTAATTTGTCCAACAATTACTATAAATTTGTATAATTTTAAACAATTACCGATGAGAAGCATTCTCTTCTTCTAACCTGCAGTCAATGGAACACAGGCGTAAGATTGGTTCACTTAGTCTTTTCTCCCGTTATAACCACGGTCGCTGCTCTTAAAACTTACAAACTCGTCTTACACTTGCCGAACATCCATACACGCTAAATGTGTATCGACCAAGAACTGGCAGTTTCCAAAGTTACTTCTTTAATTCCAGCGGATGCTCTTCCAGCGTCTGTGTTTCCTCCTTCCTACAATCTAAATCTCTTCACGAATCAGATAAATATACACTTGCAATCTCCTCAATCCACACACAAACACAACATAGGTTTCTCGCATGCAGCGTCCAGCCTCCCTGGCTAAGCGTCAGAGAGTGCACTGGTCTTTATCGGCTGTGCTCTTCTGCATGCGTTTAAAAAAAAAATAGGTGTGATGAATCAATTTTACACTAAGCAAGTGTATTTGTAAAGATAATGACATGATCAAAATGTATTTCTATATTCCTCGGGATTAAAACCACGAAAACTGATATGGCAGGCAAACGCCTTACCACTAAGCAATTCGTCAGATTTTTTTTATGTCTGAATGCGGTTCTCTTCAGATCAGGAAGTGAAGTGAAAATTGGACGCAGATAACAACTTCAATGGGTTATTGCCTGCTGTTACTGTAGTTGATTGAGTGGCGCAGTCTTTAGGAACAAATGGTTCAATCTTCAGGACAGTGGGGGTGATTATCCGATCTTCTTAACCCTTTTGCATCGGTTGTAGGCATATGCCGTCAAAAATTCCCCCACCGTTGACATCGGTTGACGTGATATATCGTTTTGCTACTTTCAGTACTCATTGAGACATCTACGGTAGGAAATTGGAAGTGCAGTCATTCCCTTAATCAAACTACATATATTCTTTACAGGAATCTGTAAAGCATGTAAATAAATATCGTGAGGTTTCGTCACAGGAGCGATTTTCTGTAAACCACATGTTTTAATGCCACCACATGTATGGAGTTACATAATGAACGTTTCTTAAATATAATAGTTTTTTTGCATCATGATAGCCAAAGGTTAAAAGAACCAATGTGATGTATTAAAATAGATCAGATAAGTACATTTATGCTTCGAATACTAGTTTTAAGCAAAAAAAATGGTTTGAAAAATTCACGCCGTATTGACAGTATAATTTGTATATATTTCACCGAGCCGTAACAAAAGGATTAAAAAACCTGTCAAATCGCTCAAAATACATCTCGGAGGCTTCATATAGTCTCAAGTCTCCAGGCAGCTGCTCTGGAGATGGTTGGTAGTTATATATGTTTAGATGGACCTTTGAATGTATAGATTTTTTGGGGACAAGACGTAACAATGGTAACTGACCAAGTGACGGCAATTCGTAATAACACCATATTCTTCAGATATGGATCGAGATAATAAAAGTTGTATTAGCATCATCATCAGCATGTCTTGATCCCTTAACTGGATAATTTGGTCGTCACGAACCGCCGCCACAGAGCTCTATCAATCGTCATGCTCACCTCATCCCGAACCCGGGAGTTTGAAGAAAAAGCTGGTGTATTTTATGCTCTTCTGCGGCATCTGAAGTATACTCGTATGTCCTAACCAAATTTCACCGACGCATCTTGACCGACTGGATTATAGGAGCTGCATTTTTCGCTCTCTCAACTCGTCATTCTTTACAAAGTCAAATCAACGTACCCACAATTCTAAGCATAATTGTATCAACGCAATTCAATATAAGGCGTAATAAAAAAAAGTTATATAATGATTATATCATTCACTTAGTTCCAGTATCATTTAATACGGATATAGCTCAATGGTCAAAGCGTTTGCTTTGCAAGCCAAACGTCGTGGGTTCGATCCGGCGACGGAGATTAAAAAAAAAAGATTTTTAATCGATTTCTGAGCTGCGAAATACCCCGGTTGTTGTGAAATTGATCCCTCACCCGTAAAGTAGACGAAAGTCGTCCCGTAAAGACCACAAATTCATAGTAAATTCCTGTAATAATAAGGATGATGCGTGAATCTCGGGCTGTAGTCTATGACATTGGCGGATCAACACTTCACATGCAGCGCTCAGCCATGTGCACCGTGGTAAGCTTCATAAAATTCCACAGATGAGACTTCAGCATCACTATCACCATCTGTCGGCATTCTTCCGTATGTGTTGACATAAAAAATATTTAAAAAATACACACACTGTATTTAGCTGAAATCCATCGTGGTTTTCTACTTCGTGGCGTGTACGAATTCAAGTTTTTCGCAAGCTTCGGATTCTCTCAAAATCAATGGCCTCCGAATTGGGTCATGACCCGACGGGACCCCGACCCTTGGCTCTTGAAGGGAAGGCAACCGTGCAACCGGCCACGAGGTCAGTTATCTTCAACTTGGTTAAACCTCTAAAATTTGAGACCACTCTTAAATATATAACACTCATTTTTCAAAAGTGAATAATTGATTTTTGGTATTCCCCCATCAGATAGTCTTGACCTCAGGCAAAACAAAAAATATATCTATAATCTATCCCAGGTTTTCTTTCTTATTTTTATCTACTTCGAAATTGTATTTTTCTACAGCTTTTCATTTTATTGAATTACCTTCTGTCGCAAATATGAAACAACTATTGCTACCATTATATTCAAAGTGCAATTACTGACATCAGCATGATATAACCCTTGCTGACTGGTACCGAAAACCTCGATATACAATCTTTCGTCTCTATTTCTGTTCGCTTGTCAAACAGGGATGTGTCCACCATATTGGCATTAGGTATACACACCGCCGCTCGAGGCCCATACCAAGCGCGGAGATCAGTTGTCTACCGCCCTTCGGCGAGAGCATATTGTACTGTGGCTCGGCCTACTGTTGCGCCTAGGTCCTGGCCACAAACTTGTAAAGTTTTATCGTAAATATACATCAATGTGCTTCTGAAAAAATCTTTGTTTTGCTGACCTGCTACTCAACATGGCCTCACGCGACGGAATAACACCTTTTTGAGAGAGAGGAGGATGTGATGTTATAGTCATAAGACAGGATGTGACTTTTATCTTTAAGTCTTCTTCTTCTTATTCGTGTCAGCGACGTCAAATAATATTTGCCCAGTATCTGGCAAAATCGATAGCCCGTGTGTTGCCAAGCACAAGGTCTTGAGATGTGCAGCTTGTTCGGCACACGGAGCAGGATCTTAGGTGTTAGGCGGTCTGCGGATCTCCACAGTCGCACAATAGTGATTTGTATGTCCTTCAGAAACGTACCTCCATGAACGTCATATTGAAAGCGGCAAGTCTAAAACTCACTATTACAAATCTGATCTTGAAAAATCATGCATTTTTTAAATTTAATAATTTAAAGCGCTTATTGTTTCTCGATCTTTCGTAAAACAAAGCTCGTATTATTTATGTTATATCAAAGAGGAACTTGCATTTTAAATACGTTATGAATAACACAGTATCAAGTTTGGTGTACAATAGTTTTGTGGGCTATAGTTTTGTGGGCTGACGCTAGGGGCGCTAGTGGTCCGGACTGCGGGCAGCGCCGCCCCTCGGCCGCTATTATTATGAAACTTATTCGGGCAAAGTGAGCCCTAATGAATTTATGAATTCCGCCCTTGTAATGAATTTCTGAGAGAGTTTAGAATGGCGCAAGGTGTGTTGTGGCTGTGCTCAGTGGCGTAGTCTAAATTGTCAAAGGATCAGTTAAACAATAGTCTTAGTTGGAAATTCAATAGGATATACTTGTACCTCAGTCCTAGATTTGATAAGTTTACGTTCGTTGCAAAAACAATAACCTATAGGTAAAATAAATATTGTTCAAAACGTTATTTTGAACATAATTATTTTGTATTAAACATCCAAAAGTCTTTAAAGATGCCGTTATTTCAAACCACTATCTTAGGTTCTGTTGATTCAATAGTCGGGTAAATTATTGAATAACAAATCTGAATAAATTAAATTGAATGTGCATTAAGGTACTTACAAAATCGAAAATTTGCTTGTTCCGTTCTGAATAAAATTAATTTTATAAATTCATATTTATGATAATTTGTAGTGTTTCAAATAAATTAGTATCAATTTAACTGCGGTCTTTATCCTCAGTGCGGACATTAAAAGACCATTTAAGTCGCGGGTTCGTCACGACTTCGGTTCCGCGTGTAAATTATTGAATAACAAATCTGAATTAGTAGGAACAAATGATAAGATTTTTAAGAAAATAAAGCTTTTTTCTTTTATTAAAGACTTGATTTGATAATTTGTAGTGTTTCAACGGTATTTTGAGAGTCCAAATTTGAAATAATAGCTTGTACATACTGACATTAAAAAGACGATAATTCGCGGGTTCGTCACATGGCCGCGTGGAGGATGGATTCAGGAATTGATTAACAACACAAATGACTGGTTTTTGAAGCTGCAATCTGTCATCCAGTAATTTGACTTTGAGAGGAGGATATTAAAGCATACGATCATCATATATTGGCACTATAAAGTTTTGTCGTTCGTAATGATTTTGGCATCATTCAATGTCAGCTCTGCTTTTCGCTAAGTAAACTATGTGTTTTTCTGACGGTAATTTAGGACGTTGAATGTCCGGTGCTTTGAAATAAAACAGCAGTAGTTTATTTTCTTCTGTAGCTTACAAAAAACATAATAAAGGAGTCCACCAAATAACTTTTTTTTTTAAAACAAGGCGCAAAACATCGAGTGTAGCTTCGGCTGTGTGAAACGTAGCGCCGTCTTGTTGAAACCAAATGTTGCCAATATCCTCCTCTTCTTTTGTGAACAAAAATTCGTTCAACATGGCCGCGCCGCATGGAATCGCCATTGATGGCGCTTCACGCACACTTTCTGCCACAGCAGCAATATTCTCGGGTGTACGCACTGTTTTTGGCTTTTCACGCTTTGGTTTATTGATGAGGATGCCAGTTTCTTTCACTTTTTCTTCACAAGATAACGAACATATGGAGCTGACGGTGATTCTTTTCTTCCAAAATCCGTACGCAATTTTCGCACACATTCTGCAACATTACCATGATTTTCAAAGTAATGTCGCAATATTTCCCAGCGTTGTTCAAGCGTATACACAACCATATTTAGAAGGATAAAACTAATTATCTGTCAGATCAGACATGAGCTAAATGTTACCATTTACGAAATAAGCACTAGTTGAAAAAAAAAACGCTAGATTGCGGACCCTATACAAGGTGTTGCAAATGCTTTGGATAATCTGTACAAATATTTACTGGAGTCTCTGCTTCAGGAAGGTAGTTCGAAAGCTGTTTGCCTTCAGGTCAATAGTGCGCTACTAGTAGTAGGTGAGTGAAATGTCAACAGCTACTGTGCTACGTAAATACTCTGGAATTGATAGACCAGGTGTTCTGTATGTGCACCATCTGGATAAAGACTTACATTCCAAGTTCTAATGCGATATAAATTAACATTAAGAGTAACTATACAGCGAGTGATGTTGTTTTTATATCCGTATCCAATCTGTAAAGTGAAAAGCTAACGGCTAGATTACATTTAACTTTATTACCCGGTAATAAAAAGTAAAAATAACTCAATATATTTTATTGAACAAAGATACGGTTTAAATTTGTTGAGAATAAGTACTATATTATTTTATTGTTATTGCTTATTTTATTAATTAACGATTTAGACTAACTATCAAGAATAAAAACGATTTATTAAGACAATATTAAATTTAACTTGATTAGAAAGTAAGTGAGATAAAAGAAAATAATTATAAATATTACTTGTAACGCAATTTCATCCAAACTTTTGATTCAATATTTAACGGTAAATTTAATTCATAATTCCTAGAATAATAAATAAATTAATTTAGATATTATATATATAATTAAAATAAGGTAGGTGTGTTAATAATCACGTAGGTTCGCCGACGATTTTATTTATTTTTATCTTTTTATTAAGTAGTTATTCAGTCGTGTGGTGGCAAGATGAGGAGCAGATTAACAACACAAAGACTTTTTCAGAAGAAAATATATATCCCGATAACTTTACATAATTACGGCCCAAGCGGAATAACATGCCGGGCCGGCCGTAATGCGACCTTCTCGCCCATCGGCACACAACTCCCGTGCGCTCGTGATGGGCTGTCGCATAGCGCCACAAGTGGCGATCTACGTAAGTAGTCCAAAATGCCAATATACGACAAGCAAACAGAAAAAAGAGAAGAATGATTGTAAATCGAGGTTTTCAGTTCCAGTCAGCAAGGGTTATATCATGCTGATATAAACATCATACTCAGAAAATAATAATATTTTGGATTCAACCATTGATCACACACTATACGCCAGTCATCTGTATCTTGTATTTTTATTTCCACTTCTCAAAATCTCTAGCTGAAAGATTAGACCTCCAAAAAAAACTTCTATCGAGGATAGTCCCATTAATTAGTTCTGCTTTCCGAAACTCCATTGAGTATCCTTTTTGTATAGTTTCCAAACGCCTTCCAGAACAACGAGTGGGACCTTAAATAAGTCGATGTATAGGGTCCGCCATCTAACTTTTTTTTTCAACTAGTGCTTATTTCGTGAATGGTAACATTTAGCTCATGTCTGATTTGACAGATAATTAGTTTTATCCTTCCGCTGAACGAATATGGTTGTGTATACGCTTGAACAACGCTGGGAAATACTACGACATTACTTTGAAAATCATGGTAATCTTCCAGAATGTGTGCGAAAATTGCTTACGGATTTTGGAAGAAGAGATTCACCGTCAGCTCCGTATGTTTTTGTGAAAAAATTGAAAGAAACTGGCATCCTCATCGATAAACTAAAGCGTGAAAAGCCAAAAACAGTGCGGTTAGTTATTTAGTTAATGATATCCTGCGATATCCAGAACATATATTCCAGCGAAGTGATAATTGATAGATGAGAGGATAAAACATTATTTGATTTTAACTACATTTGGAATTGCTTTACGAAAAGTATTATAATGTATTCCCTTAATCTTTTTAGCAACGCTACTGACCAGGGATGATGGTAAAATAGCTTCAGCTGAGTGCTTGAATGGCTTTTGGGGCGAAATCCGAGTATTTTGAGAATGAAGTCACATCTCAACATTTGACTGGGCAACGGGCTGAATCAGAAAAGTGCTAGTGTTTCAGGTGCTGAAAGATTATGAGTAGTGTATAGTGATTGTGAGGAGTGTAATTATTCAAAATTGACCATTATTTTACGGTTTGATGCAAGCTTAAGTAATATGATAATGATTTGTAATTACTCTGATTGATTTAAATGGCTGTGTTCTAAAATCATATACGAAAATACATTTAAAATAAGTGGAAAATTGGTCAATTCAAAGTTAAAAAAAAAACATTTTTAATTGAAACGTGACTAGGATGTGTCAGAGATGAAGATGCTGAGGTGGGCGGGCGGTGTGACTAGAGTGGACAGAGTTCGAAATGAGCATATTCGGGGTTCATTTCGGGTGGCCCCATACCTGAAATGATAAGGGAAAGCCGCCTAAGATGGTATGGCATGTGACACGGAGAGATGAAGACCACATAGTGAAGAAAGCCCTCAACATACCCACGCTAAGAAGAAGAACCTGGAAGACCACAGGCAACCTAGACTGCAACTGTTGACAAGAATATGACAGCTCTGGGCTTGACCGACAACGCAACGCAGGATATACAGACATGGTGAATGTTCTCAAGGAGAGCCGAACCCAGATGATGAGAAATGGCGAGGGTAAAGAAGAAGAAGAATTCATTTTCATTTTTAATTACAGTATTCCGGAATCTTGTTAGTTTGCAAGTTTTTGCAAGTTTAGGTACGTGTTTATTTTGTTTGAGACCGTGTTAAAATAATCTAGCGCATTGGTCTTATAAATAAATCATGTTCTTATCGTTATTTTGAACATTACTATTTTGTATTTAACATCCTTAACTCTTTCAAGTCATTGTTATAATCAACCCTATCTTAGATGGAATATGTCAATTCATTCAGTCAGGTACGATCAAGGTCCAAAACAGCAAGTATCGAGGAATTTGCAGTGTACGAAATTCTATCTATCAATAATTAATAAGAAATGTTACGGCATCGATACAGAGCATTGAACATCCCAATAATCTACCACTCTATGTGGATTGAAGGGATCAAGGTCTAAAAACGGTATCGAGGAATGTGCAGTGTATGACATTCAAATGTATTAATATTACTTTTATAAATGCTTACTCATGTTGTATGTTGGAGTTTAAAAAGGGGTCTTGTATTTAATAAATTATTACCAACTCATTTCCGGTCTTTGGTCTTATCCTCAGTGCAGGATATTTGGTATTTCGGCATCACCATATAAGCTGATGCTGTAATTTCGGGACCACGACCTCGGTTCCGGAACAAATAATCGTGTAAAATAAAAGTGTCAATAAATGTAAATATGAAGTGCAAATTAAAAAAAAAATCATTGAATATAAAGAATTTAGATTAAACAGAATTATTCAATAATTCTTCAAGAATTCACTGTAACATATTTTTCGAATAATTGATATAAAAGTGTAACAGGTTTCATACACTTTATATCTCATAAGAACCAAAAAGAATTCCAAAAAATATTCTCAGTATCATGTTATCTGTTGAATGAAAATGGTGTTTCATTTAGGCATTGATTTATTTACGCTTTTTATTTGCTCAACAAGTTTCCGAAGCCTAAAACCTTCAACGAACAATACAATAAAAGTCTGTGATATAAAATAGAATAAAAAAAAGTACAAAACGTCTCCCCCTTCTGAGGCATTGTTCTAAAGGAGTACCTTATTATAACCCAATGACTAGGCATAAATGAAATTTATCAGAATTTGCTGCGGATCCGGTTTTTCCAATATTAGTTTTTCCTCGCGGTGTTTCCATCAGTGAAAAAACACCTTGGGCCTGTTTGTATAGGTTTACCTTTTCCCGTCACTTTGAAGGTAATTTTCTTGTCACACTTGTTTTTCAGATTTTAATATAAGCAACAGGTAAACGACTCGCAGGCGCGAAATAAAAACGAAAAAAAAACGCCAAAGATTTATACGCTTGGGGAAAGATTTAATGAAAATTCTTTGTTTATATTAAAAGCAAGACGAATTTCGGCCGTTATGTATTTTACCCGCTTACTTTATCTTCGCCTCGTACAACGGTGGGAAGAAAATGTTTGAATTAAGCTTTAAGCATTATTTAAATTGATAATATCTCTCATTTCGCAAGTGAATCTCCAATATCAATAGCAATTAATTATTTCAATCCAAAAATAGATTTTCACAGTAGCGTAACAGGAATCAGACTGTTCAACGATATCGCCTCGAATATTGATATATTCCACTTGAGAGAAGCCCAGTTTCGACATGAGCTCCACGAATTTATTTATCAAAGTAATTTCGTGGAGTCTTCTGTTTAGCGGGCTCCGGGACTTTTTAAATGATCCTATTATTATTGTGTTATTTATAAATTGTTATTTATCCTGTATCCTGTTTTAGAAATGATTTTAATTATTGTTATTTGTAATGTTTCTAAAAGAAAAAAATAAATTGAAATTAAATTGAAAATAAATTGAAATTAAATTGAAATTGAATTGAATCTGTGTTCCTCACTCTTCATCTAGACAAACTTCACGTATGCGTTGTGACACTGTGAGTTAAGAATACCCAGAAATTTTAATTTAATTTTCGCGAGTTCATCATCATCAGCCTGTATCCGTCCACTGTTGAACGTAAGCCTCCCGCATGAGTATCCATCCTCTTCGATCCTTAGCCTTCCGCATACAGGTCACTCCAGCTATTCTTCTTATGTCGTCAGTCCATCTTGCAGGGGGTCGGCCAATGCTTCGTTTGCCTGTTCTTGGGCGCCATTCCAATACTTTTCTTCCGCATCAACCGTCGTCTCTTCGACAGATGTGACCTGCCCATTGCCACTTCGCAAGTTGTGCGAATCGATTTCTGAGCTCTAAAATACCCTCGGTTGGTGTGAATTTGATCCATCACCCGTAAAGTGTCAGTCGTAGCCTATTAATTAAAATTGGTGGGGGACGAAAGTCGTCCCGTTAAGAACACCCATTCATAGTAAATTCCTGTAATAACAAAGGATGATGCGTGAATCTCGGGCTGTAGTCTATGACGTTGGCGGATCAACACTCCAAATGCAGCGTTTAGCCATATGCACCATGGTAAGCGTCATAGAATTCCACAGATGAGACTTCAGAATAACTATCACCATCTGTCGGTATTATCCTGTATGTGTTTACATTAAAAAAAAATGTTATTGAAATTGTTAAAATACCTAAACTCACTGAAGTAACAATATATAATATTAGTTATTTGGAACAAAAATGTGACGTCTTAAAAACATTAATAAATATTAATTATTTAGGTACTAAGAGATCATGCATATATTTTCTCAGGTATAATGCCTCATTGAAAAAATATATATATGTAATTATTTGATTTACTGCCTTACAAATGAATGAATTGTAAGAAATATATTATTCTAAATATTTGTAGCTTAAATATATGAAAGCAGACATAACAAACAAACTTAATATTCATTTTGCGATAGTAGATTAACGTATTAAACAGTATCATACAGTAGAATGTGAGCGTATTCATCATTTATTATTTACTTTATCAATATTACAAGTACCTGAAGAAACGAAAAGAACAAAGCATTCAGAGAACAATGTATTTGACAGAAAGTAATCTGTATTTTATTGTAATGACTGGCTTTAGTACCACACTAACACAATTTATCGGACAGCACTTGGAAGTTCACGTTTCGCGAAAAACATCGCAATGTATGGCCCAAATTTCACCTCTACTACATTGTATTATTCCGATACTTTGTATTATTCCACAGATAAAATGGAATCTTTTCGAAAAATTGTAATGTACTGTTACGATGGAAGGAGGTGAGTGCTTTTTTTGTCCCGCTCTTTTGTGTGACGGTTTCGGGACGCTTGAAAGGGACGGAGATGTCTGCGCAAACAATGTTGTAGATCATAAAGATGCTTTCTCTTAGATGTTTAGTTTGTCTTGAGTCCGCTGGAGGGCGACGAATGTGTCATGGCGGCGTCAGGTGAAGAAAAAAGTGTTGACAACCAAAATAATGTGACTCACAAAAAAAAATGTACGATATTATAATAAAATTATTCTTGGTGGGTGTAGAATATATTATATATTTGAATTAATGAATTATTTTACCGAATATTATTATTACATATACATACAGCTTAGAACAAGCGCTATTTATAAATAATTCGTATCAATTATACAAAACGTGTTAATTTCTCGACTCGACAGGCGATGCAAATGGTTTACCGGTCAGCGTCAGGTGATGAAGTTAACTTTTGTTAAGGTTCGTGGTTCGAATCCGCGATTATTTTTCTTCGATTTGTGGATGAGATAAATGTCGTATAATATGATGTTTGCTACAAATTCGTATGTGTACTAGATTTTTTTAAATAGTAGTATTTATAGATGGAATTTATAAAAGTATACTCATGACAGGATGGCAGAAAAAGTTAAGTCATCAACCCTGAAGGAGATCCTTGCAATGGCGGTCGACATTTGGAAAGAAGTAATTCGCCACACACGGCTAAACCCAAAAGCCACAATATCATGAATTATCCATATTTTATATCTAAGTGGAACATATAGTCACCCCCGGTCGATAAAGTAACTAAACATTTTTGAAAAAAAAAAATTATGTCTACACGTTAAGAAATTATAAATTTATTTTTAACTACTGGTAATAGGAGTATATTATTGACAAGTCAAATAAAATTTACAACATAAAAATTTCTAATAATCAATTAAAAATTATAATTAAATTGGAATATTGTACAAAACATGTACGATAAAAACTGATTATTTTTTATACCCAATTAATTTCACACGTAAATATTTTACAGCGTAATCAAATCTTTTAAGCATACCTTAATTTAAATGGAGAAATGAAAAGAAAACCAAATTTCAAATTATCATAAAAAGTTTGTTACTTTTGTAGCTAAAGAAAAATAAAATTCCTTCATAATGAAAGATACACATTTATAAATTGAGGATTTCATAACTAATTATTTATAAATTCGATTCACTTATACGTAGTGTGGTTAATTGGATTGAGCCGCCCTATATAAGATGAAATGATTCAGGCTTGAAAACGTGGAGCTAATCTTCTGATTTCCTAAAAAATGTTGTTTACAAAGACTAAATATTCCTCAGATACTACAGTTGCTAGCGCCTCAAGTTCTTTTCTTCTCGTCCTGGAAACTTTAAGGGGTTACTTAGATTTTGTAACCATGGGTGAAGATAAATAACTTCACCCAAAAGCTATAAATTGTATAATTTATAACGTAAAAATAACTTAACAATGACAATGGTATGACTATCCAGCGACAATGGCACATGGTTAACGCTGTTTTCGTTAGGTCACTGAAATGAAGCAATATTGGGCGCGAACCAAAACATGTATGGGTCACCGCCTGTTCCTAACCGCGTGTTTCTGATCAGGTTGAGCTTATCTCTACCGCCAGACTAATTATCCTATTCCCTTACAAGATACTGATGAAAATATCACTTAAAAATACACGTATGCCTCGGATACTATAGCAGCCGTCGTTTCAAGTCTTCGGATTCTGCCTTAAAGGTCGTAGGCAGCCCTATATTTTTTCTAAGCGGGTTTTATGGTGAAGAGATGTCGTGGGACGAGGCATAGATAGTGGTAACTGACAGAACTGATTGATAATTTGAAGAGACCATATGTTCCAGATGGAAAAAATGCTTAGGATACTACCCTGGAAGCCTTCTGGAACTTTGTATATAACCAGTTCTGGATGTAGCTACTCGTAAACAACTTCATGACTCTGATGACTGACTAAATTTGGCACGCGTATGTAAAAGAATCACTATATAAATGAAATAAAATGAAATCCGCATGGCCAATCTCATCGATCGATAACACTAAGGCCAAAATCAAAAGTAATCTTATCACTCCGAAGGCATTTAAGCCAACCTCCCATCAGCCTTTTAAATTTTCAGCGTAGAGCCTTGGTCGCGATATCCCAAGCGCCTCACGTAATGAGATTTATATGGGATTAGGTAGTGCCGGGTACAAACAGTACCTACCTGCGCACCGCGACAAAACCTCGACAATTTCCATAGAAGGCGTCTTTCAGTATTTTCAGCAGAAGTGACGCAGATGTATATAACATTTTTCAGCGTGCTTTTTCAGTCGCAAATATAATATAATGTACATGAAACTAAACGAAATTTTTATGACTCAATCCTAATTTTTTAATTTGAGATTCTGGCAAAATAATCATATGTAAGTTGTTTTGATTTGTATATATATAAAACAAGCTAATCCATCTGGCGTTGCTGCAATCTCGGAAAAAAGAATATTCAAAGAAAGACGTTTCAATAACAATTTAATTGCCAATAGTATCCAACAATCAAAATCCGCTTCCGTCCATTCCTATCCCATTTTTTTCCTAGTCTCTTTTATTACAATCCCATCCCCGTTCGTTTTTTCTATGTTTTGATATCTTTTTTTTTCAAAATCAAAAACAAATCTAGCGAATAAATGGTCATAAAATCGATTCAGCCGTTTTCGAGTTATAAATTGTGTAAATCACACGTTTTTTTTATATATATGGATTCGTATTATTTATGATGATATCAGCCTGATATAGCTCCTTAAGGCCGATGCCGTAAAGCCTCAACAAACGATCTTTTGTCTATTATTTTGGTTCGCTTGCGTGACATCTACATCGAATGTTAAACGGTGTTTGCATACGCCAAAAATAATTTTTATGACAGTTGGCCCATTGTCAGTTGGTACAACTGTCATCTTGGCGGTTGATACCACCGAAATGTGAGAGCGGACAGACAGTCGCAACTCGCCCGTCCTCGTGGTAGGACCGTCCCTAAGGGCGGCCCTTTAACGGGCGACGTTATTGACAAATATACATGTATCGTGAAACAGAAACAAGTTGTTTATAATGTGAACCTGATCCTGCATCCTTCATCCAGTTAATCGATGTCCTAAATGGAAGAGGAGGATATCAATAATTTATTTTGTTATTGTTTTTAAGTTAAGATTTTTTTTTAAATTCATTGCCATGATATATGAACCATAATCATCCACTTAATACTAACCCAATCTTTCCTTAGTGTGTAAGCTTAGTGTCAAAATGTTTACGATTCATCAAGCACTTTTATATGTAATTTTTGTATATAAATTTTAATATTGTATAAATTCCCGCGGTTAATTTTACACCGCAATATTTTTTAAATGTTAACCTGTAATTTCCATAATTTACAGTTCATTCTATCAGTAGTTTATTGACGTTATCAGACTCACACTCTCATCTTTAAGATGGAAAAGCAGAATATAGAATCCACAGATTAATGTTTTCCATCACTATTTATCACATCATTATATTCTTTTGTACTCGTATGAGCTTACATCATAAAATATTATATCTCGAGCATTTTCCAGTCCATATGATGACAGTTAATTATGATTATTTAATAATTAATAAAACACTTATATATAAAACCATATACAGTAAACAAAATTAATTAGTGATGAAAATAAATCTGTGGATCGTATGAATTTTTAGTGAAGATTGAACTCGTAATTTTAAGATGGCAATCGGACGCTAAAATCCACTCAACCGTGCCCCACGAAACGTGTTTTAAGAATTGTTTTTTTTACCACCTAAAATAGTTTACTTCAAAATAATAACAAATAACAATTTACTTTGAAAAAAAGTTCTATGCAGAGTGGCTGAGTGAAAAAAGCTTCTGATATTTTTTTCAGTTCCCGTGGATCTGAAAGCTTTACCGTAATGCATAAAGACGTCCTCCATAACGACTCCATTACCCGGCGCACCTGCTACGATATCTGCAGCCTCCTGCACTCCGCTACGTGGAGCTTCCACTAGAAACTCCCTGAAAAGCCTTCTGAAAGCTCTTGCAGATTTCTTGCCTGTGTTCGCATCCTTTATAAGAACTGAGTATCGCATTTAAGCGCATTTTCCTTTTGAGCTCTCTAATTTACTGGACTGTGAAAAAGTTGAAGCTACGTGTGAATACTGAATGCGCCTTTTAAGAATTACGTAGTTTGTGAAATAAACTACGTAAAAATATTTCTTCTATGCCACATCTTCAATGCAAAATTAGCCATAATGTTTTTTTTGTTTTTTTTTATTTTGGTTTTATAATAAATATCAATATTCTTAAATTTATAAACCAATGAAGATTAATAAAAATATCCAACAATTAATTTAGGTTAATCTGCTAATTCTGTAGTATCTTATAAAATAAAATGTCTTAAGGTTTTCAATAAAAAAAATTAAGCTAACTGGGTACATTTTTTTTACGTCAAATGACAGCTCGTTTATTTAACTTAAGTTTTCACATTATGTAAGTTAAAGCACGTTACACATGAGAGAAAACTATCACACTATAAGAAAGGTGAGTGTGGTGAACGTGGGCGATCTTTGCTTTACTTCATAATCAGATTTCTCTTCAGAATTGCCTCGTAGCTGATAACATAAGTATTTATTACTCGTAGGCGTATTTTTCCTGCGGCTTTATCTACCGAGAGAGAGAATACTCCCGAATATGACTACAAAAACTATATTTATTGATACTCTTATGGCTTATTGGATGTGTACTTCGAAGCAAGTAAACTAGCTTTACAGGGTGCAAAGAAAAAAAAATTTTTTTTTACGTTAACACTAATATCAGCTTGATATAGCACCTTTAAGCTGATGCCGTTAAGCCTCGAAAGCGAACTTTTGTCTCTTATTTTTGTTCACTCACTTGACATGCACATCTAATGTTAATTTTAATTGTAGAGTAAAGCCTCCCTGGCTAAGCGTCATAGAGTGCACTAGTCTTGACCGGCTGTGCTCTCCTGGATGCGATTACATAAAAAACCTACAGGTTGGCTGAATTCAGTCAACACCAATTTTATTTATTTGTCTACCACCAATTTTATGATTAGGATTTGACTGCCATTTTACTGGTGAGGTATCAAATTTACAGCAACCGTGGGTATTTATAGAGCATAGAAATCGTTTTTTTAATCTCCGTCGGGGATCAAGCTCAAGATCTTCGGTTTGGTTAGCAAACGCTTGTACCATTAAGCCATGCCCGCCGGCAAATTTTATTTGTTTTTTTCAGGAGATGTTATTATTGTATGTTAATGTGAGTGGGCTTTCAAAATGGAAAATTAACGTTATGAATTTTTCTTGGAATATTTTTTCCGCTTGTATGTTATGTATGAAAACAGACTACTGTACTTCTTCTTCGTAGTATCAATCCGGTGGATTGGTTTGCAGCAACAGAATCTTGCATCTCGATCTCCATTCCTCTCGGTCCTCCGCAACCCTTTTCAGCTCAGCATAAGCGCTACAATTCATGTCCTCGAATACTTGCTGTAAATACTCCCGTCTAGGGCGCCCTCTACAGTTTCTACCCTCAACCATCCCCTCCACAATATCGTGAAGAAGACCATCGTGGCGCATGATGTGACCAATCCATCGGGCTCGCCTCTCTGAGATGGTTCTTATTAGGTGCCTATCTTCCTTGATTATCCTGAGAACCTCATTGTTCGTGACGTGGTCTCTCCAGGAAATTCCGAGAATTCTTCTGTACGACCACATCTCAAAGGCCTCTAGTCTTTTTTTATCACTTTCAGATAAGCACCATGTCTCACAGCCGTACATTAAGATGCTCCAAACAAGTGTTTTGGCAAGTTGCTTGCGGAGTCCTAAAGTAATATTCTTTGACTCAAGAATTTTGGCTTTTTTATTGAAAGCTAGCCTTGCTTGATGTATTCGACTGTTGACTTCTCTTTTTGTTCTGGCATCCCAGGTAATCGTACTTCCAAGGTATACAAATTCTTTTGCATCTTTTAGGGGTACTCCTAGCATTGATATGTTAATTTTCTGCTGCTCATTGCGGCTTACTCTCATGACTTTGGTTTTTGTGCTGTTTATCTTCATATTGTAGTTGGAATTAAATATGTTTTCCATGGATGTCAGCGCTTCAGTGAGTTCATCTTCAGTTTCAGCAATCAGAGCAATGTCGTCAGCAAACCTTATCATATCAATCTTTTGGCCATGTATTTTAACCCCCTCTCTATGGCCCATTTTTTCCCTGATGTTATTAATTGCATTTTGTATGTATACGTTGAAGAGTACAGGCGACAGAGAGCATCCTTGTCTCACCCCTTGACGTATTTTTGCTTCCTTTTGGACATTTCCAAGTGATATTATGGCAGCTTCTTCTTTGTAAAGTGAAAATATGAGTCTTCGTTCTTTGTATTTGACTCCAATTTCTTTCATAATATCGAAGAGCTTCTCCCAATCTACTTTATCAAATGCTTTTTCAATGTCCACGAAGGCAATATATGTATCTTGGTCTACTTTTATCCTCTTTTCCAAGATCATACGCAGGGATAAGATTGCTTCTCTGGTTCCCATTCTTTTCTGAATCCAAATTGATCGCTAGTGAGACTATTTTCTATTTTTGGTTCAATTCTATGTAGGATTATGTTGGTCAGTATTTTGGATGCATGGGATAGAATACTGAGTGTTCGGTGTTGTTCACATTTTGTTGTTCCGGGCTTCTTTGGCAGAGTTACAATTAGACACTTTTTGAAGTCTTCTGGCGCTATTCCTGTATTATAAATCATCTGAGTCATTGTGAACAGAGCATCTAGAGTTCCGGTTCCTGCCGACTTTATTAGTTCAGCTGGTAGGTCATCAATCCCTGGTGTTTTTCCATCTTTGAGCTTTTTAATGCGAAGTCAAATTCCTCTCGGATAATTGGGTCTCCCAAATCATCGGCGTCCACATCAGTTTCGTTTTCTATCACACTCTCAAAGCTGGTATCATTACTTCCGTTGTATAGTGTTTCCAGGTACTGTTTCCATCTCTCCCCTATTTGTGTATCCTCAAACAGTATTTTCCCGTTCTCTGCTTCTATCGCTTTGCCTTTTCCAATTTTCATGCCAAAGAAATCCTTTACTGACGCATATGCAGTTTCAATATTTCCTTTTTTCATGTTGTCATTGATTTCTTTGCATTTTCTCTGTAAGAATGCTTCCTTAGCGATTCGTGACTCTCTGTTTATTCTGTTTCTCAGTGCTCTATATTCACTCTGGGCCTTGTCATTGGGGTTATTTTTGAGTAGTCTCCTTTTTTCTATCATGTTAACGATTTCCTCTGTTATCCATTCTTTCTTTGCCTTAGGCTTATCTTTGCCAATGACTTCTTCTGTACTAGTTAATAGGAATTGTTTATTATTATAAAAAATATACTCTTTAATATATCTTCCGTATTTCATAAATATTTACTACTGAAAAACATCGTTATTCACTACTCAAATATTGTTTATTGTTTTTTTTAATATTTTTTTTATGTAAGCACATACAGGAGAATTCCGACAGATGGTGATAGTAATTCTGAAGTCTCATCTATAGAATTCTATGACGCTAGCCATGTGGCATGTGGCTATGCGCTGCATGTGGAATGTTGATCCGCCAACGTCTTAGGCTACAGCCCGAGATTGACGCTTCATACTTATTATTACATGAATTTACTTTGAATGGGTGGTTTTCAAAGGACGACTTTCGTCTGCCACTAATTTTAATGAATAGGCTATGACTGGCATTTTACGGGAGAGGTATCAAATTCACACCAACCGGGAGTATTTTAAAGCTCAGAAATAGATTTGATCTCAATCGGGGATCAAACTCACGACCTTTGGCTTGCAAAGCAAACGCTTTGACCATTGAGCTATAGCCGCCAAAAGATACTGTTATTTTACTTGTGTTGTAATATGAATTGCTTTGAGCAACTTTTACTCACAGAAATGACACCATGGTTTCATACCATCTGCTGATGGTGAATATTTATTATGTGGATTACTGAAGAAATACTCAGATTACACTCAATAAAGGACACATTTTTGTGAATAACACTTGCTTAACGAGTGAAATATTAAATTAAAATTAAATAATAAATATGGACATTTTATTCAATAGTAATAGTGAGAGATGAAACTCACACAGTATTTATTATAAAATTGATGATTGTTGACACAAAGGAATCTTATTATAATAAAAAATTATATATTAGGGGTACCGAAAAAAAAAGTCGTTTTTATAATAAAAAAATTGGTCCATTTAATAAATATAATTGGAAACATATTATTTTCAATTATATATATAAATATATATAAATATTATAAATATAAATTTAATATGAAAAATTGTCGGATTTCAATTTTTTAAACCACCTCTGGCATTTACGAACATTCAGAATATCTCCCAGTAAATCACAAATTTGTAGCACGTGTTGCACTTCTTTCTTCATGAAATGGTAAAGCATCATTTTTTGAATAAATTCCTCATTCGGTACAAAGCTCTCCATTGTATATATAGGGTTGTATTTTTTTTTTGTTTAAAAGTCCTAATACACTCCAGGTATACGTAGTCAAAGTGTCACGTTGTAAAAATTCGACTGCCGAATCACAACTGACCACTCAAAACTAGTAAAAAAAACGACATTCTTTTCTGGTACACCTATTATATATATAGCTCATGTGTTAAGTGAGACAAAGCATAGAGGATGCTTATACAGCGTGATGTGAAAGTAATTTGAAGTGACAACAAGCGAAACTTACGCCTGCGTACACCTTTGTGCGAGCTCACCCAGGCTGTTTATCGGTCTTAATAAGTAATTGTACATTCTGTCGGTACAAAGGGGCCAATTTGAGGCTGTGAATGACAAAGGGAACCAAAAATAAGGCAAACTGGCAATCGCCCTGTCATTACGGTCAGAGCAGAGAGGCTTCATAGGATAAATTTCCGCCCTAGAGAGATGACCAAAACTTCTAGCCTTTAAATTAGAAAAAAAGGAAAGCTGTAAAGCTATCTTTAAGCCTTACGTTACGACTGGGTGAAATACAAATTATACTGTCAACACGGCGTGAATTTTTCAAACCATTTTTTTTGCTTAAAACTAGTATTTGAATCATAAATGTACTTATATGACCTATTTTCATATATCACATTGATTCTTCTATTCTTTAGCTATCAGATGATGCAGAAAAAACTATTATATTTAAGAAACGTTAATTATTTAACTACATACATGTGGTGGCATTCACACATGTAGTTTACAGAAAAATCACTCCTGTGATGAAACCTAACGATATTTATTTACACGCTTTACAGATTCTTGTATAAAATACATGTAGGTTGATAAAGGTAATGGCTGGACTTCCAATTTCCTACCGAAGATGTCACAATGAGTACTGAATGTAGCAAAACGATATATCACGTCAACCGATGTCAACGGTCAGGAAATCTTTGACGGCATATGCCGACAACTGAAGCAAAAGGGTTAAGAAGTAGTTGATATAGTGTATTGAGATTAGTTTTACGAAAGACGTTTTTTGTGAAAAAATATTTATTCTATTTTTATTCAATTTTGTTATATAAATATACACAGGATATTTGGAAAGGAAGTCGATGATTTGACATTGATGACTAGGTGCAAAAGGTATCATCTAAGAGTACTTTGTAAAGCAGTGTCCGTTATTATAGTGATAAAAATCTCATAGTAAGCTAACAAATAATCTAAGATTGATCTACTTTATCTTTTCTACCGTTATTACCACGGCCATTGCTCCTGTAAACTTAAAATAATGATTCATCCTACGCCCATACACAAGCGACCAACTCGTTTAACGCTTACTAAACATCCATACACGGTTACTGTATGTCGACCAAAAACTGTCAGCTTCCGAAGTTTCTTCTTGATTGCCACCGGTAAGCTCTGGAATGCTCTTCCTGTAACTGCGTTTCATACTTCCTACAATCTGGATCTCTTCAAGAAACAGATAAATATCCACTTGCATTCTCTCCAACCCACACATAAACACAACACACGTTTTCCGCGTATAGCTACCAGCCGTCCTGGCTGAACATTATAGAATACAGTAGTCTCGACCGGTTGTGCCTTTCTACGTGCAATTGCATAAAATTACTGAAATAATGTATTTCATGGATTAGTGATTATACAATAGGGTGATGTGTACAATTATTGTTATTGACATACATTTTTTTATAATACACATTATAAGCTTTTTATATTCTTTGATTTTTAATATTTCACATTTAAACTATTTTTTTTTGAGTGAGAGGTATGGATGTGAAAAAAACTTAATGAAACCTTATTTCAAAAATAAGAATTGTCACAAAATGAGAGTATTATTCGTCGATGAGGTAGGAATTATTGTTGCCAGCAGTCATATTCGATTTATTTATTTAATTCATATTAGATATTTACACTTTATATTACGAGTTTATTATATCATGATACTTATAGAAATTCTATAAATTACGTCAATTATATTTTATATGGTTAATATATGTCGAACAAGAACTGGCAGCTTCCAAAGTTCCTTCCTTAATGCCACCGGTAAGCTATGGAATGCTCTTCCAGCGTCTGTGTTTCCTCCTTCCTACAATCTGGATCTCTTCAAGAAACAGATAAATATACACTTGCAATCTCCCCAACCCACACACAAACACGAACACAACACACGTTTCCCGCATGCAGCGTCCAGCCTCCCTGGCTGAGCGTCATAGAGTGCACTGGTCTTGACCGGTTGTGCTCTCCTGCATGCGTTTACATAAAAAAAAAATTACAAATAATTAACATCAAAATATGCATCATCATTAGCCTGTATCCGTCCATTGAACGTAAGCCTCCCACATGAGTCTCCATCCTCTTCGATCCTCTGCCTTCCGCATCCAGGTCACTCCCGCTATTCTTTTTATGTCATCAGTCCATCTTGCAGGGGGTCGGCCAATGCTTCGTTTGCCAATTCTTGGGCGCCATTCTAATAATTTTCTTCCCTATCGACCGTCATCTCTTCGACAGATATGTCCTGCCCATAACCACTTGAGTGTGCCTATTCGTTGGGTAGCATCCACTACTTGAGTTCTTCTGCGTATTTCCTCGTTTCGGATTCTACCTTTTAGCGACACTCCGAGCACGGATCTCTCCATAGCACGCTGGGTGACCTTTATTTTGTGGGTAAGACTTGCTGTCAGATTTCTCGTCTCTGTGCCATAAGTTAATACAGGGAGGATGCATTGGTTAAACGCGGTTAAACCACCTAGACATTGCGGAATTTTCGCTTTAAAAATTTACTTTAGTTTTCCAAATGCTGCCCATCCTAGTTGTATGCGCCTGTCGATTTAAATCAAAATATTATCTTCTCCTATTTGTTCACGATAATATTAAAATTCCTGGGATCCCAGTACAGGTTCGGCCTTCTCAATACATTATGCATGAAGCAGTGAAGCAAAAGGTTACACGTGCTCCTCAATACTATGTGACACTAAGTATAATCTGCGACGGCGATCGGATATTTTTTTGTTCTTGATTTGTAAGAAGCTGGGTACGTCCATTAATGATTGTTATACATTTCACTTAAAAGACATTTAACTGCTGAAAAAACGATTGTCTTTACAAAGATTTTATTCTTCATGGAAAAGTTTTGCTTTCGATTTTATTCTTCGTTTAAAACAAATAGAATGTCGTTAATCATTCAACTCAAATCTTATGTAAATATTCTGTACACTTTTTAACCTTTAGAACTGTTTAAATATTTACTGCCATTAAATTTCCCGTGTCATTATACCGTGTTCTTATTTATTTTCTTTCGTGTTCGGCATGTCCGTATATTTCCATAGATCTCTTCCTTACACGCATACCGATTCCTCCTTAGCAATCCACAGATTACAAAACTTTACTTCACTCCCTGTTTCGGAACCGAGGTCGCGGTCCCGAATTGACGGCATCAGCTTAAAGATTATTAGAGATTATTAAAGATTAATCAGATTAAATATTGATGCTGGAATACCAAGGATCCAGCACTGAGGATAAATCCAAAGACCGGAGTTGAGTTGATATTGATTTATTTGATAAGTGACCCCTTTTTATACCTTAATCTACGACATGAGTAAGCATTTATAAAATTAAAATGAATACATTGAATTTCATCCACCGCAAAATCCTCGATATCTGTTGTTTTGGACCTTGATCTCATCAATTTACATAGAGTGGCAGAATGCCCTGTGTCATACCCGACTCTATGAATCGACAGATTCCATCTGAGATAGAGAGTTTGATTATAACAATTACTTTAAAGACATTTGGATGTTTAATACAAAATATATATCTTCAAAATAGCGTTTTGAACACTCCCACATTTCAACAAATGTTGTTTATACCTGTATATTCAAATTCTTTTGACTTTTGTTTTCTTCTATTTATTTGCACATTTTTTGTGTAAGATTATTATTGCTTTAATTCAAAATAAACTAAATATTATTTAGTAAAAATTATTGAGTAAATTTTAATATTTTCGCACCTCTGAACACGCCATACTTGATAATTTTCAGGTGGGTTTATTTGTCCTCTCCCGTGTGAGTATTCGGCCCAGTGAGGTGCTACCGGAGCCGGGTACAATTGACTCATTTGAAAGGATCGCGGCTGCCTTGATTATCCTAATTCGCAGGTACATCCCTGGAATTAAAGCCTCAAGAGGCTTTTCAAATGACCTGGAGCCCATTCAACAGAATAAATTACCAGTAGGCAGATCTTTCGCATTTTACCGAGAGATTGTTATATTATTTTATGTAAATATTTTTATATAATATTTAAATATATTTAGTTAGCTTATATATGAATTGATATTAGAAAGTAATATTTTGGATAATAGTTATATGTACTGATATCCTCCTCGGTTATTTTGGATATCTTTTACTTGATAATGGATGTAGGATCACGTTCACTATATAAACAAGTTGTTTCTTTTTCACTGTACACGCTTATTGGTCAAAACTCAAGCTTACAAAGACCATTGCGGGGCGCCATATAGGCGCGACCATAACGGTCGCGAGCATTTGTCCAACTTGCAGCTTACGGCGCGCTCTGACATCTCAGCGGTACCAACCGCCAAGACGACAGTCGTACCAACTGGCAATGGGCAAACTGTTATAACAATTATTTTGGCGTATGCAAACATGATTTAACATTATATGATTACACTAACATTCGATGTAGATGTCAGGCAAGCGAACAAAAATAAGAGACAAAAGATCATTTGTCGAGGCTTTACGGCATCGGCCTTAAGGAGCTATATAAAGCTGATATCAGTACAATATAACGAAGATATTATGTGTAATTATTTTCATAGCCACTCTTAAATTGGAGTTTTGGGTCATCATAAGCTATCGTCATCTTAGCTTTTTTCCTTTTTATAGTTATTATACAATTTAAGAAAATTTTTCTATAGCCCTCTTGGCCTTAAAAACAGGTATCTGTAGCTTAAAATCTTTTGCAGCATTCAGTATTCTTGTGAAGGAAATGAACTATGAAACTAACTTTCGTCTCTTAATTGACTATGCTCTTTCTTTCATCGTCAGTACTTTAAAAATTGATCCATTGTACCCACAATGTTTTACGCAAGAATCTGTTTTTAAAACCTATTACACGGCTGCAATGGACTTTAGCATTACTTTGCCATTTACTTTGACACATAAAAAAATCTTGAAAGCAAAAATATTGTATTCAATAATCATAGTACTACCTTAGTGACAGTGTTTCATTTGTAAAGCGGATAAATCACGACATAGTATGTGACGATTTTCTTCCATTGCTTATAATAAATATGATTATTTTAATAATAAACATTGAAATCAGCAATATGTTGCCCTTGCTGACTGGTACCGAAAACCTTTATATAAAATATTTCGTCTCTTATTTCTGTTCGCTTGTCATAGCCGCTAACGGGTGTGTTAGTTATAAACACCACCGCTCGTGGCGCGGGCCAGCCCGTTAACGAGAGCATGTTGTATAGTGGCTCGGCCTATGCTGTGAATAGGTCGAACCAGAAGTTTGTCAATTTGTAACGTAAATATATGTCAATGTGCTTCTGAAAAAGTCTCTGTTTTGCTGACCTGCTCCTTTTTGAATGAAAGGAGGATGTTAACATATAATTATACATTTCAAGCAAGTACATTTATAAATTTCAAACCACCAAATTTACAGTTTAAATTAAATTTGACGATTGAAAAAAAATCGGCAAAAATAATTGTTTCGAAATGTCCTATACTTTTACTGTTTGCGCGTTTACAGTATAGAGCTGTAGCGGCGAACACGGTTATACAGCTCGCCAGCCTATCATAAACACGGTTATAGCCTGGATACATATTTTTGCGTAAAAGGTTGCCAAAAATATTACGGCTATAATGCATATGTCCTGTTTTCGTAGCAGTTTACAAAAAATATACAAATTGGGTGAAAAATAAACATTTTAAAAATACGCCTAAGCGCTACTAATACTCGTAGCTACATCAGTATATAGTATAGAACAGTTAAGTAATTTTTTCAACAGTAATTTAATCTAGTTCTCTTTATTTAAATACAATGTTTGATAATATGCCAAAGTAAGTGTGTATATTAGCGATTAAAACACGATTGTTGTTAGTTTTACAATACATTATTATGTACTATGTATAATGTTGAAGAATGATAAAAGTGCATTTGTAGAACGGTTTTTTGTTTGATTAACCGAATTATTAATATAAATCGGAAACGTGCCCTACTCAAATGGGTTACCGTTTGTATTACACCACGTTTTGTTGGTTAGCTTGAGCCACCTCTTGGGACTAAATAATTCAAGCATCGAGATAGTTATCTAATCTCCTTACTCCTTACAAAATATTAACATCTACACAAATATGCTTTTGATATTTCGTTTATGGACGTCACTGATAACAACGAAAATAATATATTTGTGGGTGAAGAATTGACTCAATATTCGGCATATTCAATGATATCTAACGTAATTTTATCATAGAAATTAGTAGTGTCTATATGCTCCAAATTTAAAGTGTGTGGCAATGTAATATAGGGTCCGCCATCTAACTTTTTTTTTTCAACTAGTGCTTATTTCGTGAATGATAATACTTAGCTTATGTCTGATTTAACAGATAATTAGTTTTATCCTTCCGCTAAGCGAATATGGTTGTGTATATGCTTGAACAATGCTGGAAAATATTGCGACATTACTTTGAAAATCATGGTAATGTTGCAGAATGTGTGCGAAAATTGCGTACGGATTTTGGAAGAAGAGAATCACTGTCAGCTCCGTATGTTTGTTATCTTGTGAAAAAAGTGAAAGAAACTGGCATCCTCGTTGATAAACCAAAGCGTGAAAAGCCAAAAACAGTGCGTACACCCGAGAATATTGCTGCTGTGGCAGAAAGTGTGCGTGAAGCGCCATCAATGGCGCTTCCATGCGGCGCAGCCATGTTGAACGAATTTTTGTTCACAAAAATTGAAAAGGAGGATATTGACTACATTTAGTTTCAACAAGACGGGGCTACGTGCCACACAGCCGAAGCTACACTCGATGTTTTGCGCCCTGTTTTAAAAAAATAAAAGTTATTTGGCGGACTCTTTATATGTCAAATTAAGCAGTTACACTTTTAATAAATGTTTTTGATTTTTCGTGCATTCTGTGCTCATTCAGATATTCAATGATAAAAATCACTGTAGGAACTACATATTAACCACAAAACATGGTTTCATTTTGATAAAAGATATTCTTTTAATAAAGTATATGTAAGAAGTGAAAAATTGTCCAAAAAATGGTAAAAAAAAAAGGTGCGTCAAAAATATCTAATTAAAATTCAGCTTCAAGCAATCACAAAGAGCATCAGTTATTACTGTCTTTAATAATTAAAAATATATATACCTTGCTCAAAAATGTGTGGATTAAACAGGATAAGCAGTGAAAGCAGTATAAATCCTCTACGGCGTAAGCAAGTGCGAACGTGGCGTAGAGCCGTAGCATTAGACAAGGTAACACGGCAGTGCGTCGTAGAGACGCAGCTACATGCCTGGCGACTGCGTAGAGGGAAATTATTACAGTCATCCCACAAAGGCGTTTGCTGGTAGCGCTTATATTAAATCCTGTTTACTGTCGGCTGGCTTTCGCGCTTTTCTGAGAAAAGACAATGGGCCTAGGGAATACGCGATCTTACGTTTTAATAGACTCCTCTCATGCTTCTTCATTGTTCATAACTTCTCTAATAGTAAGACATTTGGAATTATTTAAAAAAAGGATGCCTTGCAATATATATTTTTTTATCAATCAGTTTTTTAGCATGGTCAGGTATCAGCTTCATATAGCTCCTTTAGGCTGATTCCGTAAAGCCTCGAAAAATGATCTTTTGTCTCTTATTTATGTTCGCTTGCCTGACATCTACATCGAATGTTAGTGTAATCAAATAATGTTAAATCATGTTTGCATACGCCAAAATAATTGTTATAACAGTTTGCCCACATGACATGCATATCTAATAAGGTTATTTTTAGTTATATAATAATACACGGTGTTTGCATACGCCATTTTATTTGTTATGACAGATGGTCCTTTTCATGTTGGTGCCACTGTCATCTTTAATTCGCTTTTCTGCCGCGACTTTTGGTAGCGCTAGATGTCAAAGCGCGCCGACACTTGGCAGCTCGCTCGCGACCGGTACGGCGGACGCTTAATGGCGTTCGCCATACCGGGTAAAGAGCAAGTATCTACGAAAAAAACGCGAGTTGTGAACTAAAAACAAGTTATTTGCATTGTTAATCTGCTCCTGCATCCTGTCACGCAGTAATTCGATACTCAACAAGGAGTATATCAACATATAATATTCATATTATAGTATTTATAACGATACATTTCATTACTTATTTATATAATTTACCATAACTAGATCAAAATGTCGTCGCTAATTTCTGTCGTATAGTTGCTATTGTTTCAAGTCCAATGCCTAGTTCTCCACTATAGGATATTTATCCGAAAAATATTTGACCTAGAGACAAATTGTATTGCAATATCTATAGGTATATATTAAATATACCTTTAACTACAATATATTTTTGACAATATGTAAATATATAATATATAAATAAAAACTAAATAAACATAAAAATTGACATCAGCATGATGTAGCCTTTGCTGACTGGTACCGAAAACCTTGATATACAATCTTTCGTCTCTTATTTCTCTTCGCTTGTCATACATTTATGTGTCCGCCGTATTGGGACTAGTTATATAGACCTCCGCTCTGGCGCCGGTGCGACAGCCCACTACGCCAGTTGTGTCCCGCCCATCTGCGAGAGAATATTATATTGTGGCTCAACCTAATGCTGTGACTAGGTCGAGCCTTAAATTTGTAACGTTTCATCGTAAATATATGTCAATGTGCTTCTCAAAAAGTCTGTGTTATCAATCTGCTCCTAATCCTGCCATCATGCGACGTAATAACACCTTCTTGAGAGAGAGGAGGATGTTAAAATATAATAAAATATATCAAATTACTAGTATTCAAGATGATTTTTTGCTCATACTATGCTTATTACTGTATATTGTAGATTTTCTGGTAATTTTGACCTTTTTCTTTACTCTACGTTTTCACGTAATATTATTACTAAGAGACCGCCTAGCGTAGCTCTACAATTCTGGTCGCGTTGTACTTTAAATTGCCTGTGTATTTCACAAAAAGGGTTGAATAAAAGTACCGCTTTAATGGGAGCCACAACACTTTTTTGCTAACTGATATAACTAATAATGTGGTGGTAAAAATGATCAAAAGAATTTTAGATTGTTAACCCTTTCGCTACGGTTTGGTGGAATACAAATTACACTGTCGATACGGCTTGAATTTTTCAAACCATTTTTTTTTCAAATTATTTTGGTTCTTGTATCCTTTAGCTATCAGATGATGCATAAAAAACTATTTTATATTCTACAAACGTTCATTATGTAACTCCATACACGTGTTGGCATTGACATATTTGGTTCACAGAAAAACTGCTCTTGTGACGAAACCTAACGATATTTATTTACATGCTTTTTACAGATTCCTGTAAATAATACATGTAGATTGATAAAGGGATGACTGCAGTTAAATAATGACCAAGTTCCTACTGTAGATGTCACAATGAGTACTTAAAGTAGCAAAACGATATATAACGGCTGCCGATGTCAACGGTAGGGGAATCTTAGATAACACATATCGACAACCGATGCGAAAGGGTTAAAAATAAATACAGAATATATTTTAGTCAGTTTAATTTCATGAGACTATATATCGTAAATAGTGTTTTTTTTTAAATTAAAAATAAATCAAATTACATTTTGAAAATATGAAAACTAATTATCGTGTGAATATAAAGAATACATTTAAATATATTATGTGATTATATTTGATCATAAAACACTGCATAAATATATTTTTTCCTTAGCAAGATTTCCTTTGATATTTTAAAATTTAAAATAGACATGTACAAGATATTAATAATTATTTTTTGTTATTTTTCTTCCACCGTGATCATCTGTTTGATCATTAAAATAAAATATTTCAAATAAGTGAGCTCGTTTTCACTGATAACGAAAGCCTTCCCTGATTTGTTTTACTCCTAGACTGATTAAAAACAGCGCTTTTAACTGCTCAGGGATGGCAAAAGCTCTTAATGAAATTAAAAACAATCCCCCGAAGAGTTATTTTCACTGAAACTCTATCCAGTGATGAAAAACAGAAGAAAACTGAACACTATAACAAATAGAAGACACGTAGAATATACAACATAAACGTTCTCACAGTATATTAAACCAAAGTATAATATATATATATATATATATATAAAGTACTGCAGGTATAAAGTATAGCCAACGTATAACGTAAGTACAAGCTCTAAACACTGCAATGTATGAAATTTCAACACTTGCAAAGCTTTTCCTAGTTTTCTTGCGAAAACTGCGGAAACCGGAAGATCTAGAACGGAATGCACCTCTACTTTACTGCAGGTAACAAGTAATGTAATTAATTTCTCGTAAGTATTTTCCAGGTACGACAAAGAATTTATTTTCTTAAAGTTTAACGACAGTTTATCACGATGTTATACAATATTTATCACCACTTATAAAAGTACAGAAGATTCTTATTTATGATGAAATAGATACTCAATATACCTGTTTATTAATGAATTATTGTTTTAGATCGATAATTTGTTTCCAATTTTAAGTTGAAGGCGGTTTCTGGCCAAAGCTGAAATATCTAGATTGTAATTTTAAGTAAATCTTCAGAAAAAATAGAATTATTTTTTGTCTTAAAAGTTTTATTAATTAATCATGTGTATTTGTTATATGAAAATGGATTTATAATCAATAATTATATTAAAATAATGAAAAAATTCTTAACTTATACGGAAATTTTTCAATTGGCATTAGATTTTGAATTATTAACCAAGCACATTTTTATTCACGATAAATCATTTATATACAAAGTATATAAATGATTATATACACGGCTGTGAGACTTGGTGCTTATCTGAAAGTGATAAAGAAAAATACTAGAGGCCTCTGAGATATGGTCATACAGAAGAATTCTCGGAATTTTTTTCTGGAGAGACCAGGTCACGAACAATAAGGTTCTAAGCTTAATCAAGGAAGATAAGCACCTAGTAAGAACCATCTCAGAGAGGCGAACCGGATGGATCGGTCACATCATGCGCCACGATGGTCTTCTTCGCGACATTGTAGAAGGGCTGGTTGAGGGTAGACGCTGCAGAGGGCGCCCTGGAATATTTGCAGCACGTGTTCGAGGAGATGATTTGTAGCTCTTATGCTGAGCTATAGAGGATCGCAGAGGATCGAGAAGAGTGGAGATCGAGATGCAAGATTTTGTTGCTGCAAACCAATCCATTGGATTGATGCTACGAAGAAAATACAAAGTAGAACGAAACCAACGCGCAAACAAATGTGTTAGAATATTTCAAATAATAAAGCGTTCCATTATAATAAATTTAAAAATTAAGAAAGAAATATTTATTACAATTGCGTTTACTTTTGATTTCAAAATTGCTAGCAGCACAGTACGTAGCCAACAGCATAAATAAAATGTAAGGATACAAGCATAATTTTTTGACTAAGCCAATTATTTTATTTTTTGTATTAAACTTTTTGAGTTCTTATCAAACACAGTTCAGGATGGCTGACTGCGATACGATATCCATATTTTTTGGGTTGTTCCGCACTCGTAATACACCCCTCGAGCCGCGATATGGAAGTTAATGTGATACGTTGTCGCTTGTATGTAACTTTTGACATTCTCAGCGCGCCTGCGAGGCTCGGCCCATTTGTTGTGGACGGGTAACATATTCATGAGTCATCAAGTTCGCCTTGTGTTAAAGGGCGGTGTATGAAACAGCTGCTATCACGTTATATCCAGGGTCGACCGCAGTACGGGTTACGTAACAGGTATACGTTTTTTTCAGTACATACTGTAGCATTCTTTTGACGAGCTATGAAAAATCGTAATATAGGGATGGTGAAAATTAATCATCCAACGGTAATCATTTATACGACTGATGGTCAGCAAGCATTAACTGATGCATAGTTTGCATTTTGTACGGTAACATGTGCAAGTCTTTCACTTAAATTCGCTGTAGGGTCCGTTTGGTGATGCCCAATTTAGTGTTGTATCAGTTTTCAGCGACATCGTCAGCCGCAGCCGTGATATTTTCTGCTGAACGGCTAGTCTGGTAGCGACCACGCCTTGCAAGGTCTCTTGTGGTTTCGGTCTGTTCGAGTCGAGTAGCTAGGCGCCGGAATTTTCGCCCAGTTGGTGCGACACGATTAGGAAATTGACGTTGAAATTCACGCTGCGCTAATACTACCAACATGTTAAATTGTAATATACACCTTAATAATATATGCATTTCACTTTTTTTCTTCTCATGTCCGATCTTAAGCAAAAAACCAAATCAAAGTGATTCCGCTCAGTTCTATACGTTGCCACTGTTTACGTCATTGGGAGCATGGTTGCGGACGACCTTCAGGGCAAAAGCCAGACTTGATAAGTCTATAGTATGTTCTAATGAATAATATATAGCTTATGTATAAAAGTCAGTAATAATGATAAATAAAATTAAAATGCCTCGTCTCAAGACATATCTGCACCTGAATGTCAACCTAGAAACATGGTTACCGGCAACCTGTGAGTTAAAGAAACGGTAGTTGTAGTGTCCGAGGCAATAACCCAACCACTTTTTGATCCACGTCCAATGTTGTTACATACAAAAAGTAATGATAAGCAAAATTTATATTAATTAGCCTTTTTTGCACCAAAAACAGTTTTAATATATATTATGAATGGGGTCGTTTAAGAGCGTTTTTTTTTTGGGAAATGCTGATATTTTCAAAAATATACGCAATGTGAAACGCTGTCATTTTACATTTTTTTTTCTTCAAATTTAATAATAAGTAAAAAAAACATATTTAATCATGTATTATGCTTTTTATTCAATATTCAACAAAATATTTTCTTATTTAAGAAATAAACTTTTCTTAAAATTGCATCAAAACTATACTCATTGTATATTGTAAATATAAACATACAAATTAGATAATATAATATTATTGTGTGTTGTAATTTAACACTGCTTATTTATAATATTATTAAGCTCATAATGTTTTCGCTATATATTAATTTTTTAATAGCCTGATACTGGCAATTCATTTTCATACGACTGGTTTTATAAGCTAAAATAGTTTTAAAAAAGCATTAGTTTTCTATATGAATAACCGTATTAGAATTATTTTGAAGTAAGCAGATACAATATAATTTATAAATAGTTTTTCATTTTAATTTTATAAGTATAAAGTAAAGCGAATTGCAAAAAACTTAACGTTAGGTTTAATTTTTTGCCTCTCAAAGAAAGTACAAATATTACATTTCAAAGTTAAGATTACCAAAGTTGAACTTTATTGAAAGTAAAAATTACGTATGTAAATCTAATTACTTTTACTTGTTAAGTAAGAGTACTTGTTACAGACAAAAAGGTGGACAATTATGTTTGTAAATTGGCATTCCCGATTAATCAAAGGGCGACTCCATGTCACAGGGATCGTCATCGGAACGAGTAGTGAATAGATAGGGAGCAGGTAACGAAACAAATAAGTTTTCGAAAAGCACATTGTAATTTATTTTAAAAGATTAGCAAACTTTGGTAATCTGCCCTAGATGAAACTTTCTGCGTTCCGCTTCAGGTCTCGGACAGATGACGACTGATCGCCCGCAGTAGTCCGAAATTCGCCTAGCATTACATAACTAATAAGCGCCCCGAGATAGCTAGCAATCTGTCACAGCTAACAAAATTGTGATGTTAAACATTAATGACATTTTTATATATGCGTGTCATGCGAGCGAACATAAATATGAAACGAAATATCGTATATCGAGGGTTATCGGCACCATACTGCCAGGGCTATATCGAGTTGATATCAAAATATACGACATAAAAATAATAAGTAGGTAATACGATTAAATATTATTTTATATATTTTTCTCGACCACAGAAAATTGATAGTGAAACTTAACTGAAAAAGGAAAAGGTCACGTTAAATGGTTTCACATGAAGTTGTTGAAGAACGTGGGTACTTGTCTGCATTATTATTTCAACAAGTGGCTTCGATTTAACATCCATCAATCGCCCTTCTGTGGAGAAAGTACCAACTGAAATATTTACAGCCGTAGCGTTCCAATTGCTTCATTAGAGCGATAATAGACTTTTAAATAAAATAAAATGAAAAGTCAACCATTTCCTATTTTTTTTTATGTGACACATTTGGTTACATCATAATTTCTTAATTTCATTACAAAAAAGCAGAAACACATATTTTCTTTGAAAATTACTATTAATATTGAACTAAATGTCCTTACATTTTTTCATTTTATTTTAATATTGCACTCGTTAAGCTATTTTTTTTATGTAAGCACACACAGGAGAATACCGATAGATGGTGATAGTAATTCTGAAAATCTCATGTGTGGAATTCACGCATCATCCGTATTATTACAGGAATTTACTATGAATGGTCATCACTTTCGTCTACCACCAATTTTAATTAACTGGCATTTTACGGGTGAGGGATCAAATTCACACCAACCGGGGGCTATTTTAGAGCTCAGAAATGGATTTTTTTTTAATCTCCGTTGGGGATCGAAACTACGACCTTTGGCTTGCAAAGTGTAATGTTATTAATAAACTTATTAATTTGTGTTAAAAAAGGTGTTGAATTGAATGCTCATTCTCCTTGATGAAGGTTTTTTATAAAAAAACTTTACTTAATTTAGTACTAAAAAAAAATGATTAGTGCCGAAAAATAATACTATTGTTTATTAATCTAATTGAAAACAAGTTTTATTGATAATAAATATTGATTTATTTATCTTGTTTTTACATGGATCACGTAAGATATGGTCTCTGTTTGGGAGACTGCAGTTTTGAGTAAAAAGTAACCTTCCTCAATCTATTATGTCAACAAGAGGCAACTAGTTATTAGAAACAACAGTCTTCTAAACAGAGACCATATCTTACGTGATCCATGTAAAAACAAGGTAAATAAATAAAAAAATATGATGGATCTCACAGTGAATGCTGAAAACATTGAAATATGTAATTTGTGTATATAATATATTATCTTTGATTAATTGGTAGGTTTTTAAAGAAAATATACTCAATAAATTATCACATGACATGCATCATAGCTTAAATATGTTTGTTCTGAATAGAATATAAATAATTTTTTTAAAATGAAATTCTCAATCGATATAAATTTTACGGCGCGAAGTTCCTCGTACCGAGATGCCAGTTCAAGGCATTCAATTTGCATCGGACTGAAATTTAAAATTTCATAGCCTCCCGTCCGAGCGACTGGAGGACTGCGATTCACTCGGTTGGTTATACACACTTGTACGCTGGGTCAAAGAAAATTGCCATCTCTTCAACGATTCTGCCGTCCTGATACATTTTGAAATTTACAAGTATTCAGTTAATTCAAAAACTACGCAGCCGAATTTATTTTTATACATAAATTTATTGTTATAATAATAAGAATATGCAAGATTTGATAAAACAGTTTTTTTAAGTTTTTTTTTTAAGACTATTACGAAAATTAATTATATTATTTTGGTTATTAAAGAACAAAAAAAATATTCCAGGCATCCGGAGTGACTGATAATCAGATCTACTTAAAAAAAAACCCTTATTATTGAACACCCAAATATTTCTCTGGTACTACAGTCGCAGTCTGTTCAAGTACGTGGGCTCTTGTTCTGGAGGCTCCCGGGGAACCATATATATTCCGATATAAACCTTCAGATATACAAGTGTTCTGGGATAAAGTAAAGACATTCTCATCTCATAAACTATTATTTGAAATGTCTAAATATGAAGCAGATATGTTAAAAAAAAGGGAGAACTAAAGGTGGACTGAAAGCTTGCATACGTATAACGATTGACGAATACAAATGATAATGATGAAGATATTTTGTTTAAAAATAAGATATGGTAAAAGAAGAATTTGTTTTAACTTCAGTGTGTGTCAAAAGAATAAGTTTGTTGTATCTACGAGATGGCGTAGAGGGTCTAAGGGATTTGTAGAACCTCACGCCTCGCCCTCTAGCCTCATGCGGGTAAGGAGGAGAGTGGGAGGTTTGGGTGCGACGTCGCATTGCGTCTACCGGGAGGTGGCGCATGCGCATATTACCCTAGAAGCCTTCAAAAAAGCCAAACGCTCCCCAGTACAACACTCCGACTGAAATCCCCGCTGAAAAAGAACGAGACGGAAAGCCCTCCTCATTAAATTAGCCGAACAAACTATCAGGCGCGACAGAGACGCAAAACCAGCCGTGCGTTTTCATTTTATTTTATTCCGATTTTGCATCATCGTTCATTTGTATTTATATTTAAAAGTGCTTCTTGCTGGAGCGAGATGTAAGCACATCCAATGATTTAAAATGTATGTTGTGTGAGTGAAACAGGTATACCTTCAGGTGGTTCTACATGGCCCGGGATTTTCAGCGGTCGATTTCATCATTCGAGAGCGACCCGGGCCGCTAGTGTTAATGCTCTGGACACAGTGCAAACAATATGGACTAGATGAGGTGTTTAAGGTTATACCATTCCGTTGACAGCATTGATCCCTACTACAGCAGTCTCTGACATTTTAGATAAATATATGTATTATAACATATTATTTAATATATATATCATCATCAGCCTGTATCCGACTACTGTTGAACGTAAACCTCCCGCATGAGTCTCCATCCTCTTCGATCCTCCGCCTTCCGCATCCAGGTCACTCCCGCTATTCTTCTTATATCGTCAGTCCATCTTGCAGGGGGTCGGCTAATGCTTCGTTTGACAGTTCTTGGGCGCAATTCCAATACTTTTCTTCCCCATCGACCGTCGACTCTTCGACAGATATGGCTTGCCCATTGCTACTTGAGTGTGAATATTCATTGGGTAGCATCCACTTTTTGGATTCTTCTGCATCTTTTAGCGACACTCCGAGCATGGATCTCTCCATAGCACGCTGGGTGACCTTTATTTTATCGGTAAGACTTGCTGTCAGATTTCACGTCTCTGCGCCGTAAGTTAATACAAGGAGGATGCGTTGGTTAAAAGCCTTAGTTTTAAGAAATTGTGGAATTTTCGCTTTAAAAATGTACTCTAGTTTTCCAAATGCTGCCCATCCCAGTTGTATACACCTGTCAATTTCTATTGAGAAGTTACATTGTCCCAGTTGTATTACTTGTCCCCAGATAGGTATAGTCGTTTACAACCTCTAATAATATTATATATATATACATAAGTTTATTAAATAGTTTCAATCTACAGCTAGGAAACTGAAGAATTGTATTCTACAACTCTGAAATCTGACTTGAAAAATTATTCGACGATATATATGAATGCTCGAAAAAAAATTAAAAAGGCACTTTTCTATTAGTTACAGCTTGCGATGGTTTTATTATAAAAATGGTTAATAATTGGCATTTGTAATTGTAATTTCGATATACGTGACTTTGTAATTTATAATAAATAAAACATAATTACCCAAGATTATAAAAAAATGAGTCGCTGAAAAAATGTATCAGCCATAAGTTATTTGCGGTAGACGAATGAAATATTAAAATTTCAATATTTATAAATTATTTAGGGAAATATACAGTGATCATATGTTGTAGAATTATACTTAAAAAAACATGACGCGCTTTTGGAATGATCATTCGGTCATAAAAGAGCGCTATACAGATACTAATATAATAATGACGAAAGATGATGATAGTAATCCTGAAGTCTCTTCTGTGGATTCTATGACGCTTACCACGTTACAAATGGTTAAGCGCTGCATGTGAAGTGTTGATCCGCCAACGTCATAGATTAGAGCCCGACATTCACGCGTCATCCTTATTATTACAGGAATTTACTACGAATGGGTGGTCTTCATAGGACGACTTTAGTCTACCACCAATTTTAATTAATATGCTATGACTGGCATTTTACGGGTGAGGGATCAAATTCACGCCAACCGGGGTTATTTTAGAGCACAGAAATCGATTAAAAATGTTTTCGTCGACCCGATCGAACCCACAACCTTTGGCTTGTCAAGCAAACGCTTTGACCATTGAGCTATACCCGATGGCATATTTAATAAGACCCAGGACTATATATATAAAACTTAAAATATGAGTACATAAAAAAATACTGAATGTACGTACAAGCTATTAGTTAACAACAGACAAATATGTGAAACATTAAAAAATCTCTTTTATATACCCCTTGCTGACTGGTACCGAAAACCTCGATATACAATCTTTCGTCTCTTATTTCTGTTTGCTTCTTGCACATGTATTTGTCGCCATATCGGCATTTTGGACTAGTTACGGAGCGCCGTGTGACAGACCACGGCGCCGCACGGAGCGAGAGATGTGCCGACGGCCGAGAAGGTCGCATTATGGCCGGCCCGGCATGTTCTTCCGCCTGGGCCAGAAGTTCGTAAAGTTTATCGAAATATATACAGGTATGTCGATGAGCTTCAGAAAAAGTCTGTATATTATTAATCTGCTTCTTATCCTACCACCACGCGACTGAATAACAACCTCTTAAAGAGGAGTATGTTAGTAAATACACAGGAATCAAACCGTATTTTCAAATAATTTTATTAATATGGAAATATGATTTTTGGAAAAAAAAAATCGTTTGATATTTTTTAGTACAATGCCCCTGGCGTTGTGTAGTGCCTGCTGATTCTCAAATGATTGCAAACGAAGGAAAAAAAATGTTCAATGCGTGTTCAAAACGTTATTTTGGACATAACTGTGTTGTATTAAAACTCCAAAAGTCTTTAAAGTATTTGTTATAATCAAACTCTTTATCTTAGATTCATACAGTCAGGTACGATACTGGGCATTTTGCCACTCTATGTAAATTGAGGGGATCAAGGTTCAAAACAACAAGTATCGAGGAATAACTTTTTTAACGTTTTCACGGCCAGATTTGATATTGTAGCTTTTGGGCTTAGCCGTATGTGGCGAACTTTCTTCAACCAATATTTCGACTGCCATTGCAGGGGTATTCTTCAGGATTGAAAATTTATTTAGTTTTCAGTTGGTTTATTCAGATTATATATATATTTTTTATGAGCGTTATTAATTTACATATCCATGGCAACTCAAGTTTCATTCCGGAGAATAGTAGGTATTCTAAGACTAAGGTAGTTATGTTTAAAGAATACGGTAGGTATGTTCTAAGAATTGTACATCCACGAACGTCATGTCGGACTGTGGTCGTCCTTGCTTGTCTGTACAGGTTTTAGAGTATGTGCTAGAGGTGGAAGCCATGCTGTTTTGAGAATCAAGCCGTCATCCCTGTTTATGTTGATTTGGGCTAAGCCCAAAAGCCACAATATCAAATCTGTCCTTGAAAACCTGAGAAGTTATTTAGTATCAACTCATCTCCGGTCTTTGGTCTTATCCTAAGTGCCGGATGCTTGGTATTCCGGCATCACCATTTAGCTGATGCTGTAATTTCAGGACCGCGATCTCGGTTCCGGAACAGTGCGTATATTTCAGGTAGGTTTGATGGGGTTTTCCGTTCCGAATAAAGAGACGAATTGATTTTAAAATGGCTTGGATCTTTGTGCTAGGATCTTTTCAGTCCGCAAAATGGCTCGTCCCGAACCACTACACGAGTCAGCTGCTAACCGGACACGGATTCTACCGGAGCTACCTCGACAGGTGTGGACAATTGAATCCTACATCCCAGACAGAGTGCCCATGTGACGGCAGCTCTCCGCAACAACAAACGAAATTACGCTGCTTTTGAGCGCTTCTGCACGTCCGTCTGCAAGAGTGCAGACGCAAGTAATAATTTCTAACTGATGCTTTTTGTAGATTCCATTTCCGAACCTTACCGTTTCCTTATTCATTCCCACGTATTTTGTGGTTAGCAACGTGTTATCAAAGAAGGCGATTCGAAACTAGCTGTAGTATACTTAGTTCGCAGCCTTAGACTGAGGTCTATTTGACATCTAACTGATGCACCTAGAATCACGGGAAGGCCTTCAGCCACTCTCTGACAAGTAGCTTTTTGCGTGCGCCCAGTAACTGGTCCCCATCTGGGTCTCCAAAAACAGGACGGGACAGGGAGGGTTTTCACCAAGCGGATCTTTTCAGTTTACATAGTTCTGCATGAGCGCGTCATCAAGGAGACTTAACTGTCCTCCGGTGTGATGCGGGTGTGAGGCGGGTAAAGTCCAGTCCAGTTCGGCAATGGTGACAACTCGGTCAGGGTGATTGTTGCCTCCATGATCGATTTAATGGAGAATTTCGAATTGCGGACGTTTCATTACCCGCCGCTTATGAAAATTTAAACGCCATTCTTTTAAATAAACGCAACCGCAAAATGCCATAAAATGGCGCCGTAACAAACTCGCCCGCCTTTTTTTTTCGCAGAACCCTCCACTTTTATTCAAATTTACATGACAGAGCTATATATAAGGGTGGGTACATAATGTATATATATTTCCACATTGTAATGGAGATGTATTATGTTTCAGGGTAACAAGACTCATTACAGTACGTTCGTATTAAATATCATAATATTTAAGTACATTAAATTCTTCGTCTTTTGCCTTGCCATTTCCTATCATCTGGGGTCAGCTCTCCTTGTGCACATTCTCGGTCAAGCCCAGAATTTTCAGATCTTGTCTAGAGTTGCAATCCAGGTTGCCTGTGGTCTCCCAGGTGTTCTTCTCAGCTTTCCCTTATCTTTTCAGGTATGGGGGCCACCCGAAACGAACCCCGAATATGCTCATTTAGAACTCTGTCCACTCTAGTCACACCGCCCGCCCACCTCAGCATCTTCATCTTTGCCACATGAATCCTATCCAAGTCACGTTTCAGCGGGGTCTAACACTCCGATCCGTAGAGCATAGCTGGCCTTACAGCAGTTTTGTAGATTTTACCTTTGGTCCTAACTGGAATCTTGCTATCACACAAAACCCCAGAGAGAGACCTCCATTTCAGCCATCCTGTTATATTATAATTTTTTTTTTTTTTTTTTATTTAATCAAATATAAAAAGATACATTTTTTACATAGTAATTTACATTCCAATCTTTTTTTTTTCTTTTTTTTTTTTACATTCGCTTACCACACCACTTAGAGATAAGATCTTGTGTGTGGCGTGGGATTCATCTATCTTTCTATTTTTTAATCTCCATCGGGGATCGAACCCACGACCTTTGGCTTGTAATGCAAACGCTTTGACCATTGTGCTATACCCGCTGGAATTTTTTATGGGAAATAATTCGTTACGAGAATTTGCTCCAACTTTAGAAATCTAAATAACTTCTTAGGTTTCGATAACTTCTTTTATATAAATCTACTCTACGGTCATATGAAAAAAATAATCATAAATATGGTGACACAATTTTTTTTTATACCGAATTGCCTAATTTAACTTGTTAAAAACCGATAAGTACTATCATATAGATACTATTGATAACAATCTAACAAAGTAATCATTATCATCGTCATGTCATTAGTATTTCAATTATTTAGTGTTTTGGGTAATACATAGTTTCAAGGACTACGAAGTTTACTAGGTATACATTTTTTATTTTGAACGTCACCAGAAGTGTCAGGCTTAGAACGTATGTGAAATGAAATATAATAAAAAATCACATATTTTCTAACAAATACTCCCCTTTTCTAACTCTGGTACTCAAAAATTTCAGACTTGTGAATACATTCGGTTCAAGTCGTGTACCACTTACAATAAATTAATATGAAACTGAATACTTTTTTATTTAATTTTAAATAAAACTTACAATTGTAGTAATGCAGTTACACCAAAAATTTACAGTTAACAACCTTAATAATAAAATGAATAAAACAGTCTTAACCATTAAATAAAGGTCACCCAGCGTGCTATGAAGAGATCCATGCTCGGAATGTCGCTAAAAATAGAATCCGAAACGAGGAAATACGCAGAAGAACACAATTAGCGGATGCTACTTAACGAATAGGCACACTCAAGTGGCAATGGGCAGGACGTATCTGTCGAAGAGACGATAGTCGATGTGGAAGAAAAGTATTGGAATGGCGCCCAAGAACTGGCAAACGAAGCATTGGCCGACCCCCTGCAAGATGGAGTGATGACATAAGAAGAATAGCGGCATTGACCTGGATGCGGCAGGCGGAGGATCGACGAGGATGGTGACTCACGCGGGAGGCTTACGTTCAACAGTAAGCGGATACAGGCTGATGATGAAATGAAATGTAGATTTACAAAAATAAGTATTTTTTTTTTAATCAAATATAAAAAGATACATTTTTTACACAGTAATTTACATTAGAATCTTTTTTTATTTTTATTTTTTTACATTCGCTTACCACACCACTTAAAGATAATAATTTATATACACACATTTATACATTTACATGATTTTTATATAATACTAACATTATATGTATAATTAATAATTTAAGACACTATAAATTGAATTAAATCTAAAGTATATATAAATTGATAATACATTTTTGGTACATTATTATTTCAATTTGTTATGCAGTGACGTCGGTTCTGTTCGTAATTCTTTTAAAGTACTGTTTCCTAAGTAATACCTAATTTTCATTATTGAAAGAGATGGAAAAAGATCGCTGACCCCCAACAGTTGAAATAAAAGCGAGGCTAAAAACGAATATGTAAATAATAATAACACGAATATTATATATATATATTTATAGTTTACTGCAAGTGATACTTATGTAGATTGGCCGTGTTGTATTCAAGATGCACGGCCATCAGTTTTCCGTTTTTGCGTCATCCATTGTGTAGAGATGGCGCTAGTTCGCGAGGCCTGCGCAAGATAAAGGAAGACGTTTTTTCTTCTGAACGAGCCATGAATATTGATGCAGATGCTATCGTCATCGTCTCCATGGACCGCGGGCGAAAACATGGGCGGCGTGGAACGTGGGCGGCGGTAAAATGGGCGGCGGTTTAAGGCGATTTCTTCCATTTCATATCATGCAGAGTTACAGAATCACATTTAAGTGCATCTAATTCCCTTCTCTTTGTGACGTATTTTTTTTTGACAGTTTATTTTCCTTAAATGACATTACAAAATAGGTAACATTTAAATGCGCCATTAAAGTAAATACAACCATAAGTGTGGCGATGTAAATGTATTGACACATTTAGTGTCAATGACCTCACACTCAGAACTAGCGTTAGGAGACTCAAGATAAATAGCTTGACTTGTAACAACAAAAACCCTGTCATAAGTATATCATGATTGACACACAAATTACAAGGCATTATTGTCACAAAATAAAACGTCCAATATCTTGCATCTATCAACGCCAGCACTGAATCTGAAGTAATGTTACACCAAATATGTCAATACCTTCACTTAAGCTGGTTTCAACCACTGTTCACTGCGATTCTTTCGTCTTACACGTATGCAGGGTTGAACGATGGTCTTTTCAGGCCCCACTTCAGGCTCCATGAGAGACTCCAGAGGTTTTATACACATCGTCAGCCTGTGTCGGTCCACTGTTGAACGTAGGCCTTCCGCACGAGTCTCCATTCTGTTCAATCCTTCTTTGCATCTGTTTGCCATTTCAAAGCTCATATTTTTGTGTGATTTGTTAATCGGATTTTTTAAGGAGATCGGATAAGAATCTCAAAGCTTCCGAGGCCGGATCATTCGGTGCTAAAGATCGAGTAAGCTCACCAACAACAACGCTAAACAGGAGGTTGCGCCTAATGTTGCTTAACTTTGGTGCTCTAACAGCGCTAAATATGTGTTATTACCACTGGCAACCATATCCACTCCCCTAACTGGGGACTAACTGTTCAGTTTTAACCGTCCGCGACAAGTCGATCTTATTTGCTTACCCGCACTCGTTCCTGCTAATCATTACTTTTTATTTTTTTACCCGTCCATTTACTGTCATCCTCGATGGCTACACTCGCGGTTAACGAGGCTGTCATGGAATAGGCTCCTACGTTCTTCAACTATTTTTCAGACGTATTATCTAACCTTGTTTGTAATTTGCAGGGGACAACACGTATCTATATATATTTTTCTACATTTTTTTAAGATAAACAAAATTAATAAAAAATAAAATTTAAAAAAACTACCCTAACTGGAGCATATGGCATTTAAGAACTGCTGGCACAAAGTTTTGTCAGCTGCCATAGTCTTCGCCTCATCCCATGTCAGCTCCGCCTACCGCAGCCCAGCCGAGCATATTCTATGTATAGTTATCGCTGGCCTTCCAGGACGGCGCGAGCTTGGGAGCTTAAAGAAAAGATATATATAGATTATACTCTCCTACAGCATTCCTAAAGCATTTCCTAACCAGGTCCACCACCTCTTGATCGGCTGTAATATGTAAGGCCTTGCCCTCTCTCTTACCTCATCATTCCTCACAAAGTCAAACCATCGTATCCCCAGTGTTCTACGCAGGCACCTGCTCTCAAATATCAAAAATATATAATCGTGTCCGAAACATCAGGGTCAGTTTCTGTCTGCCTAGAAGAGGGCGACGTTGATGGCGTTACTCCCGGCCATCATCAGGTCATCCTGAGTGCAGCTACTTGGACACAGCGCACACTCCAGAAGGTGTGACATGGTCTGCTCCACGCCGCAGTCACATTTAGTCGGTCCGCTTTAAAATTGCCAGGCTTTCATTTGTGTCCTCGTCTTGCATATTCTGGTCCGAAGTCTGTTAAGGGACCTCCATATATTCTACCCCTGGTCGTGTCCAGGGGCTACTCAAATACCATTATACGGATGTATTGACTGGCGGTAAGATGCCATGATTGGCTACACTCTTTAGCGATATTAACTTTTTAATAATAGAAAAAAGTGCTGGAGGACTCTGCGAAATGCCTTATGGTTCGATGAAAGGAAAATCCTGATCTATCTCCTTCTCGAGATGGGGGTGAGCGACAACATCAGTCAGCTAATATAGACAGGGACCGAATGTTGGCCGGAATAAGCTAACACCCACCTAACCTCATCAGGTCAAGCAGGTTAAGGCACTCTATTGTCCTGGAGGTAGTAAATGCTCTCCAAAGGCGGATGAACCTTTATGGTCAACGGCATTAGGATGTGAAAATAAAGTGGAAAATACTACATTAAAGGTCTAAAAGACATCCCATGTATCAGCAAAATTTATTGCATCTCAAGTTAAGATCAACAAGAGTGGAAATCGAGATGGAAGATTTTGTTGCTGCAAACCAATCCACCGGATTGATACTACGAAGAAGAATAGGAAAATGCTGCACAGTGAGAAAATCTAAGAAAATAAGTAATTTACGCTAAATTTACGACAAACAAATATATAACAATTATTCACCGTTTAGTATACAAGTGTATGATCTGTGGAAAATCAAAGATAATGGCAAAATAAGAGAATTTTGTAAACGCACATTTACAGGTAATTCCTGAAGCGTACGCCGCTGGCTAGTTAGTACAAGACAATGTGTATGTATCTGTATACAGGTAATGAGGTAATTGTTCTTCTGTAATGTGTTGACACACTTTATAAGTGCGCCATTATGCCGTGCCTAACTTTACTTTATTTTTATCTCTATTAGTTAGTTACTTACTCACTTTGTAGTGAAGACAGTAATAACCGACGCTCTTTGTGATTACCCGAAGATGAAATTTGACTAACTTTAATCTACTTACTCGTACATATTGTTTATTACAAACGCCATATATATATTTATATATTTACGGTAACTATCCATTCAATTCAATCAATTCCGAACATTATCCAACTCTTTTTCTTATAGGGATGCTTTTTTCCATTCGTTGGAGTCGTAGTAGAAATTGCTGCTCTCGAACATTCATTCCGTCTTCTTCGCGGTGCAATTCACAACCCTTGTAATTCTCGAATTTTTTAACTTCTACGTTCTAGATAAGTGCACCCATGGTCATAGCCATCCATTGTTTTTTATTCTAGTTGATACTTGTGGAGCTTCGAGCACTCAATTTATTACAACGGCATTGGCGCTCCTAAATGGTCTACCAACACACCTCGATCGTTATCTCTTTGATCTCAGATACGTGTCATCTTCTTTTTCTTTTATGTTTTTTTCCTCTTTTGCATGTATTGTATGTTTGTGTATACTCTATATTCCTTATTCTTTGTACCTTGGAACTGCAGTTCTGTTGAATAATTAAATAAATTAAAATAAATATAAATAATAAAAAATAGTCAGAAATTAGTATTAAGAGTGGAAAAAAATGGAAAATGCAGTTTGAACACCCGCGTCAGATCTTTATTTTGTTCCGATCTATTGATAAAAAAATCATCATATAAAATTATATTTGATATGATTTTATATGTTTATAAGTTGTAAAATAATGTTGTTTATAAAACATTATACCTTTATGATGTGTTCGTATTCACATTGCGGTTAATTTTAAATGTGTTAAAGATGATTATATTTTACCTTGTTTTAACACACGTTAAGTTAACACCAGTGCTCGAAGCCATCCATTGTTTTTGATCCCAGTCGATGCTTGCGGAGCTTCAAGCACTCAATTTGGTACAACGGCAATGTCGCTCCTAAATGGCCTACCAGTACACCTCGATCCTTTTCTTACATCCTTTTCCTTTTTTGTCGATAGTATTGTTCTCTTTGATTTCTGTGATCTTTGACGCGTGTCATCTTCTTATTCTTTTGTGTTATTTTTATTTTTTATTATCTTCTCTATGTATTGTATATTTATGTGTACTCTATGTTTCTTAATATCTGTACATTGGAATTTCGATTCTGTGAAATAAATAAATAAATTAATTAATATAATCACAGGAATGTGACCGCGGTATGATTTCCACTGCATCCTTCGTCGTGTTCAGCAAACATGCAGCAAATCACTCCAAAAAAAGTCATTTGTCTAAAAGAGAACCTCCTCATTGGAAAAAAAAATACTTGCTAACATAGAAATCATTGCAAAAACTGAGTACTGTAGTCAGAATAGTATGAGATAACCTGGATATTTGGAGTCAACTACGACAGCGAGAGTCACTGCTGTATTCTGAATGCATCATATCGAAGTTGTTGCTCCAAGAAAGTCCTCTTTCTAGTGCCTTTTTTGGGCAACAGACAGTCCATAGTTGTTGCTAGATATTGAGCTTAATCTATTTGATGTCGCTGATACAAAGAATAAGAAGAAAATCCAAAGAATTCTGCGTCCAGTAAACTGCGTAGAGATGTTCGTATTGGGTTCCATAATTCTGATATCCAATCAATTAGAATGTTTAGAAAAGTGTTATTGAAAGTAGCACGAAATAAGTTAGCAAGACGACTGAGCACTTGGTTCTGTAAATTGGAAATCAGACGTTAAGCAGCCATCGCTTGATAGTTATTCAGGATTTCAGGAAAACGTAGGCTTCAAATCAAGAGGACCTTATCACGAATTATGTCAAGAAAAGTTCACATTAATTTATATATATTATACTCAGCATGAACTAATTCTTGTTTTGTTAATCTTCCCTTTTAAGCACAATGGGCGGCAGTACAGTTTGAGAGCATCTGCACTCCTCCAGACTCACCCGTCACCCCGGGCCTTTGTGTAACTAACAATTATTATTTTGAAGTTAATTTATGGGCATTCTTGAATTAAATCTCTCCTTTGTTGGGCTTAGCGGCGGATTAGCTGATGAATTCGTTCCCAGTTAGTTTGAACGGCGGGAAACGAGGACAGCCTCAGTGAGGGCTCTAGAGCTAGACCATTGTTTTTACTTCGGATCCAATTAAAAAATATCTTAAAGATAAATAAATTAAATTAATACTACATTACTACTTGGAAGTGTTTTGAAAATAAATTATTATACATTCTTCTTCTATTATATCCGCATTCTACCAAAAACATTTAGTTACAATTTTCGATCATTGCTTTAATTTTTATTGTCTCATACCAAGTTATATCTACTCCTGGAGCTTCGAGGCCAGAACAATTTTTATTTTGTCGTTAACCCTTTCATTACGGCTCGGTGGAATACAAATTATACTGTCAATTATAAAGCTAGTATTTGAATCATAAATGTATTTATCTGGTCTATTTTCATATATCACATTGGTTCTTGTATCCTTTAGCTATCAGATGATGCATAAAAAATGTCTAAGAAAGTAGCAAAACGATATATCACGGCCACCAATTTCAACGGCAGGGGAATCTTACTCAACATATATCGGGTACCGATGCGAACTGGTTAAGGGGCGGATGGACCCTACCTTCTTCGTAGTAGTATCAATCCGGTGGATTGGTTTGCAGCAACAGAATCTTGCATCTCGATCTCCATTCCTCTCGGTCCTCCGCAACCCTTTTCAGCTCAGCATAGGTGCTACAATTCATGTCCTCGAATACTTGCTGTAAATACTCCCGTCTAGGGCGCCCTCTACAGTTTCTACCCTCAACCATCCCCTCCACAATATCGTGAAGAAGACCATCGTGTCGCATGATGTGACCAATCCATCGGGCTCGCCTCTCTGAGATGGACCCTACCGGGGGCATGAAAAAAGCTTAGCTTAAATTAGATCGATTTAGAAAATCAATCTTGGTCGGTATGCGAACCGACAGCGTCTGAGCGAGAAGCAAACGCTTTAACCATTGGACTATGCCGCACATACTCGCACTACTCATTATTTTGGTCTATCGACTGCCAAGTAATTACTTGAGTTCTAACAGCGCCTCGCTGCCTGAATACTAACTCAGACTGTGACTAATTAACCAAATGTAAAATTTCAATCGATATGTAACGAATAAGATTTTTTTTTTTATTGTAACTTAGATAGCGGATGCAACTACAGTGGGTTGTTCTTCTTAGTATCAATCCAGTGGATTGGTTTGCAGCAAAAAAATCTTGCATCTCGATCCTCTGCAATCCTCTTCAGCTCAGCATAAGAGCTACAACTCATGTCCTCAAACACTTGCTGCAAGCGCTCCCGTCTAGGGCGCCCTCTGCAGTTTCTACATTCAACCATCCCTTCCACAATGTAGTGAAGAAGACCATCGTGACGCATGGTGTGACCAATCCATCGGGCTTCCCTCTCTGAGATGGTTCAAACTAGGTAGCCTCTCTTCCTTGATTATGCTGAGAACCTCATTGTTGGTGACGTGCTCTCTACAGGAAATTCCGAGAATTTTTCTGTATGACCACATCTCAAAGGCCTCTAGTCTTTTTTTATCACTTTCAGTTAAGCACCATGTTTCACAGCCGTACATCAATATGCTCCAAACAATTTTTTTGGCAAGTTGCTTGCGGAGCTTTGAATTAATACTTTGTGACTCAAAAATCTTCGTTTTTTTTATTGGACGCTAGCCTTGCTTGATGTATGCGTCTGTAGACTTCTCTTTTTGTTCTGCCATCCCAGGTGATCGTACTTCTAATGTATACAAACTCTTTTGCATCTTTTAGGGTTACTTCTAGCTCTTAGGGGTGAGACAAGGATGCTCTATGTCACCTGTACTCTTCAACGTGTACATACAACATGCAATAAATAACATCAGAGAAAAAATTTGCCATAGAGAGGGGGTCAAAATACACGGCCAAAAGATTCATATGATAAGGTTTACTGACGACATTGCTATGATTGCTGAAACTGAAAACGAAATCACAGTGGGGTACGAGAAACGTATTATCATCGGCATACGATAAACGATTATGTGAGAAACATTTATTATTTCAAAGAATAGTTTTGGTTATTTTTTACCAGTATAACCTTAAGTGGAAGCGAGAAATGCATACAAGAGTTTTAATATATGTCAGAATGTGGGAGTGTAGTGGAAGTGTTGTGATCTGTGGATCGCTGAGAAGGAGGTGTTAGGAAGAGATCACTGGAAATACACTGACATTCCGAACATCGAAAGAAATGAAATACAAACACGGTATAATGTCACGGGGAATTGAATGTCAGTAAGTAAACTTAATATTAAACAGTTTTGAATGTTGAAAAGTGAACAGAATATTTACATAAGATTTGAGTTCAATGATTAACGAGATTATATTTGTTAGCAAATTTTAGAAGTGATTTTTAGAATAATGAAAGTCCGCCACACATTTATTTTATCATTTTCATTGAGATTAATTTTATTAAAAAAAAAAACAATGTACATAAAATAATTACTAGATGTGGTAATACATATCTTATTTTAAAGGTGACGACATTTTTATGGGATTGTTTTCATAGCAAAGTATCGATGTTATCAGTAAATAATAAATACATGATAAAAATATTAAATTATCTGATTTTACATGTATTGCTTCGAGTCTAATCATCAATGAATTCCTACACTGTTTAAAAACGTGTCATAAATTATTACTTGTAGAATTTGAATCGTTAATTTGATCATAGATTGCTAACTTTTACAGGGATTATTAAGCTGAATACCGGCCTCATCAATTTACCATTAATCATATAATAACCTGATTTTCTTCTTGTTGTCTTCGTATCAGCGACGTCAAATTATTTCTGCCCAGTATCTGGCAACATCGATAGCCCGTGTGTTGCCTAGCATTAGGTTTTGAGCTGTGCAGCTTGTTAGGCACATGGAGCAGGATTTTGAGTGTGAGGTGGTCTGCAGGTCTCTACAGTCGCACAACAGTGACTCTTTCTACTGAAGCATTCCCTACCATTCGAGGTTGTCCTTTATTCTAGCAACTCCGGTTCTTAATCTGTTCAGGGATTTCTAGGTCCACCAGTCAAGGTACTTGCCAGTTGGTAGGCTTTTCTTTGGAGTAATGAAATCCTCTGATGCGACTTGTTGCCAGAGATGGAGTCTCATTTTCAGGACCGTATGTGAGAGGTTGTGTGTGTCTCAGAAAGCTGCTTCGCGACTTCATTCTGGGTGTTGGGGGTATCTGATTATACAAACAGTGAGACGGTTGGTTGATTGCCTTACGCATTTCTTCGACGCATATGACTTTGCGTCTTATTTTGGTGGTGCGATACCAGCCAAGGGGTATAGTTTTGAAATGGATGTTGGTTTGAGGTAGCCTGTGACGACTATGCATGCATCATTCAGGGCAGTATCCACTTGATTAAAATGGGCTGATCGACCCCATACTGGTGCCGCATATACTAATGACCAGATACAATCTGCTGATGATATGGCAAAAGTTATAAAATATATCAAAATTAAGTATTAGACTACTGTAATTTTTGTGTTTCTCAGTTCAACTGGATCATGCGGACTAGTAAAATAAAGTGTTTTTGGTAAAATAAAATTACAAGAGGAGTTTCGCATCGAATAATTCCATATTATTTATTTTTTAATGACTTATTTGGCTTTGAAGAGAAAATTGCTGAAAAAAATAACTGCCTTTCTTTTTTCCAAAGATTAGAATAATCTATGTGAATTGAAAAATATTACAATACTCTAATCTTTTTTTATAGATCGTTGACTATATTTCAATATTATTAGGAACTAGCTGACCCGGTGAACTTTGTTTCGCCCGAAAGGTAATATATGAGCAGAATTTGGATTTTATTAAGTTGAATTTTTCGGCACATATGATATCATATATTTGGTCTGGTTGAATTCTATTGCAGTAATCGACGAAACTTCAGCAAGTAGTTGTCAACATTTCGACGAATAATCAAACGATATGCGTAATAATTCGGCGAGCTAACCTTCTTGGTAGTTTCTTCACCTGAAATTAAGACAATAGATTTGCTATTTTGTATGTAAAGCTAACATCCATTCATCATCATCAGCCTGTGTCATTCAAATTCTAACATCCATATTTGTAGCATAATTATAAAGGGGTGAAAATAAATTATTTTAAATCGTTTGCCGGTTATTTGCCCAATTTTCTCTAAACAAACATCTTAATCTTTAAGTATGTTATTTTCCTGGTAATAAGCAGTGTAATTGGTCATTTATTGGAAATCTAAAGAAAAACCAAGCACTGTAAAATGTATGTCATGACAGAATCAAAACAATGATATTGATTATATATATTGATTACTCACCATTCAATGGATTTTTCATTTTGTAAGTTGAATTTTATTTACGACAAATCGCTTTCTCAAAGTACCATTAAAGCTGTTAGAAGCAGCTTATAAATTGTAAGTAAGGATTCTGTAATGGTAAAATTGTAAATCTGACAATGAACAACTCTAAGTAGCAACTAAGGGGAATACTTGGATTGCCCCGGAGGAGGACCTAGCCCCTGGACACGACCAGGGGTGAAATATATGGAGGTCCTTTAACAGACTTTGGACCGGGGTATGCATGACGAGGACACAAATGAAAGCCTGGCAGCTTTACAGCGGACCAACTGAATGTGACTGCGGCGTGGAGCAGACCCTATCACACCTTCTGGAGTGTGCGCTGTGTCCAAGTAGCTGCACCCAGAAAGACCTGATGATGGCCCGGAGTAACGCCATCGACGTCGCCCACTTCTGGGCAGACAGGATCTGACCCTATTGTTTCCGACATGATTATATATATAACATAGTTTTGTAAAGAAAGCTGTTATTACAGACTATATGCAATATTCATATTTAAATTTTACACGCCTTTGGCATATTTTTATACCGATTGACGCAAAAATGAAGTGCATAAATCCTGTGTAACATGTACATATGTTAAGCAGATTTTGTGAAATTATGTCGAGGCCACCTATCGGACAGCGGAAAGATTTATTTCTCTACATTTATATAATGTCACTTTACACACATATTACAAATTGCGCTCCTATTATATTATGTACTAGCTGACCCGGTGAACTTTGTTTCACCCGAAAGGCAATAAATGAGCAGATTTTGGATTTTATTAAGTTGAATTTTTCGGTACATATGATATCATATATTTGGTCCATTCCAATTTTTTTACAAATATTTAGAAACATATATTTAGAATAGTATACATAAATATACAATAAATAGAGAAAATAATAAAAAATAAAAATAACACAATAGAATAAGAAGATGCCTTTCCATTTGCTTTTTGTTATAACATTTTTAACAAATAAAAGATTAGACTGATATTTTCACTAATATTTATTTTGTTTTTGTCTTTTTTTTCCTGCCTTTTGTTTTTCTTTTTTTGTTTCAAAATATTCCGTACCTTACGTAGGTACCTACTTACAATACCTACTATTGCGTCATTTTTAGTTATCTTGCTGGCCTATGGCGCCACCGTCTCAACTGACAGCTGTCAAGTTACAATAGTCTTGTATGAAAACATGTTTACGTAAATGTTCAATATTTTTTCTTAATCAAATCAATTTTGAGCATACCATGGACGTTTTTGGGTTCTAAGCTACCTTTCCACCAATTTTCAGCCAAGTCGGTTTGGCCGTTCTTGAGTTATAAAAACAAATATAACCCGACTTTCTTTTATATATATAGATGAAGTACACATATAAATTAATACATTAAATTTTATACGCAACAATTCATTCAGAAAAAATATCGGCAGAGGCGGGATTTGAACCACTAGCCTTGCAACCTTCGCACTATTATTTTACACCGCGCAGTCTACACGACTATTCCCCGCCTGAGTAGATACGCGAAAGTTGATGTATTTATACCATTGTTACCATCATATCACAATACATGTCTCTTTAATTTTTATTCAGAGTATGTATATTATTATTTTTTATTATTCAATCAGTCAACATTTATTCACAAGCTTTTTATATTATTAGTTTCCGACAGTCTATTTATTTAGTAAGTACCACTCGGGTCCACTGTAGTCTATGACATTGGCGGACCAAAACTCCACATGCAGCGTTTAGCCATATGCACCATGGTAAGCGTCATAGAATTCCACAGATGAGACTTTAGAATTAATATCACCATCTGTTGGTATTCTCCTGTATGTGTTTGCTTAAAAAAACCGCTTATCTTCTAAGCCATACCCGCCGGTGAAATATGACTTTATCGAAGAAAAACTCACGAAAAAGTTGTTTATATTTCGTAGCCATATCTAATATATATAAGTTGTACATATATTTATATATTGGCGATTTCAATAGTGGTGGAAGTTAATAAAATATGGAGACAGATTCGGTGAAGCTAAAGTTCAGCAGTATTTCAAGCGTCACGGTTACGTGGGCAGAGCTGGGATAAAATATGTCATTGTATTCCCTTCTTACATTTCTGGCAAAGAATAAAGAAATTCGAACAGTTTTAATCAATGAATCCAGAGCTTCAATTAAGAAAATAAAATATAAGTACCAGATATGTGGAGCTGCGAATATTACCTAATATCAGATATAAAATAAAAGATTCTTTAGAATTTATTCCACATGAATAATTTTTTTTGACGACATGTTTCAGCCAGGTCGGATGGCCGTTTTCAAGTCAATTAGTAAAATTTTTGTTGGCTCTATATAAAGCAAAGGATTGAGCGAAAAGGTGTATATGAACTGTGTGATGGGTATATGTGGTTTTAGGAAATCGTTAATGTATAAGGGAATTCATTTATGTCACAACAAAATAATATTTATAATTACAAAGGCCGTTAAAAAACAATTAAGAATTGAAATATCGAAATAATTACCTAATATCATTAATGCCTTACATACTAGTATAGAGGAGAATTTTCGAGATAGAAAAGTCTATTACAGAAGAGCTGAAGACGCTTCTGAAGTTTTCCATGAAATAATATTTCGACCACATTACTGCAAAAAATGATAGATTTATATTATTGATGATAAGAATGTTTTTAGAATTTTATATCATTTAGTAATACATTTTATTTATACTCCTATTATATTTTTTAAGACATTTTTTTTTAAATTTAACATGAAATTTTATTTAATTAAGTACGAGTGCCATCTATGAGAATATGTATTATGAATTTTAAAAAAGATTTAATTTATGCAAATTATTTGAAAAAAAATTGTGTACTAACTAAGATTTGAATCCTTATTCGTACAGTAAATACGTTAATTGTCATTAAAAAATTACACACAAAAAATGACGTCATGTACTGTTATATATAAGGTCCGCCATCTAACATTTTTTTTTAACTAGTGTTTATTTCGTGAATGGTAACACTTAGCTCATGTCTGATTTGACAGATAATTAGTTTTATTTTTCCGCTAAACGAATATTGTTGTGTTTACGCTTGAACAACGCTGAGAAATATTGCGACATTACTTTGAAAATCATGTTAATGTTGCAGAATGTGTGCGAAAATTGCGTACGGATTTTGGAAGAAGAGAATCGCCGTCAGCTCCGTAAGTTCGTTATCTTGTGAAAAAAGTGAAAGAAACTGGCATCCTCATTGATAAACCAAAGCGTGAAAAGCCAAAAACAGTGCGTACACCCGAGAATATTGCTGCTGTGGCAGAAAGTGTGCGTGAAGCGCCATCAATGGCGCTTCCATGCGGCGCGGCCATGTTGAACGATTTTTTGTTCACAAAAATTGAAGACGAGGATATTGGCAATATTTGGTTTCAACAAGACGGCGCTACGTGCCACACAGCTGAAGCTACACTCGATGTTTTGCGCCCTGTTTTAAGAAAAAAAGTTATTTGGTGGACCCTTTATATATAAATATATTTAAATTCTATTTGTATGTAAGCCATTAAGATTCCATTTAAAAATATAATAAAATATATCATCTATCTTTTCAGAAACACAAAGTCATTTTGTGATATTGATTAAATCAGTTATGTAACAAATAACGACGTTGAAAACATCGCTGAAATTGGTGAGTAATATTTATATAATGGTTATATTTATAAATATAAATAATAATATATATTTAATAATAATAAGTTATATTTATAAATATAAATAATAAAAAAAAAAATTGTAAATATTTTTTGTCCGTGGCACGTTAGGTGTCCTTTATTTTATGTGTAAGACTTGCGGTTAGATTCCACGTCTCTGCGCCATATGTTTTATTTTTCTTTTTATGTAAGCACATACAGGAGAATATCGACACATGGTGATAGTAATTCTGAAGTCTCATCTGTGGAATTCTATGACGCTTGCCATGCTGCATATGGCTAAGCACTGCATGTAGAGTGTTGATCCGCCAACGTCATAAACTACAGCCCGAAATTCACGCATCATCCTTTTTATTACAGGAATTTACTATGAATGGGTGGTCTTCACAGGACGAATTTCGTCTACCACAAATTATGATAAATAGGCCATGATTGGCATTTTATGGATGAGGGATCAAATTCACACCAACCAGGGTACTTTAGAGCTCAGAAATCGATTAAAAATAAAAATAAATTTATCTCCCTCGGGGATCGAACTCACGGTCTTTGGATTGAAAAGCAAACGCTTTGACCACTCAGTTATACCCGCCGGCAAAAATTGAAGAGAGAGAAGTCGTTAAAAAAATGTGTTTACTGTAAATTTGTATGTACTATATCGATTAAGTAATACTGATTTAAGATTGTTTTGTATTCTAACTGAAAATGTATTTAAGTAATTTCAATTTAATTTGTAGTCATTTAAATTTAATTGTATTTGGTTTTCCTGGGCTGGTTAACCACAGACCGAAGAGAGGGTAACCTTATCTCAAACTGTTAGGTTTGTAATTCATTCTATTATCAACAAAGCGACGTTTTGATAATGTATCACGTTCCTAATAAAAACACTAACGGCCATCACATACCATCGCGTTCATACAATTTGGCAAGAATAACGATCTAAGAATCATGTTGTAAGATCTCATTATTCGTCTATTTTTTAAACACAATACTTGTTCCGATTAAGACGATTAAAACTACAGATACTTGAAGATAAATACAGAAATTAAACTATTACACGTAAATAATATTTGAAAAAAAAAAACATAAAAAATCGACAAAAGGGTTGCCTTAAGTTATGCAATGAAAGACAATATACCTTATTTTTTTAGAAATTTATTTAATCGAGTAATTCTTTTGAGGACTGCATTAATACAAAAATAATTTATGAGTATTACAAAGTAACTAGTTTTGATTTTCAAAATGACATTAATGATAACTATTTAAAAAAAACAATCAATTTTTTTATTTATTTTTTATTTAATCAAATATAATAGGATACATTTAATATTTTACTGACAGTATTACATTAATTTTTTTTTATTGTTTATTTTTTTGGAAATTCGCTTTCCACGCCACTTAAAGGTAGATCTTGTGTGTGGCGTGGGATTCATCTTTGATTTTGGCTTGTATTTTTTTGTTCAATAACTAATTCAAGGTTTTGGCAGTAAGTTAAATCAATTGGCAGTGAATGCAACCAATCGGCAGTAGACTAAATACATTGACAGTGTGCACTGTGTCACAATGTATATTTTCAGTTATGAAATTGAAATGGCAGTAATATTGAATATATTGGTAAATATTAATGTACGGTGAATGAATAATTAAATCATAAAATGGAAACCTAACTTAACCAACATAATCTTAATTACCATTCATGCGTTGTCGCATTGCCATACAAAGTCAAGGTAGGCCGGAAATTGAAATTGTGAGATTCGTTTTTCTGACATTTAAGATATAAATTTTCCACGACGGCGTGGTTTGAAATCCTTTTAACAGAATTCGCATAAATTATAATTAATTTCACGTTTTTATAATCCATTATAATTAACGTCTTGTACCGCAATACCATCAGCTAGGTTTAATGTTAATGGATATAGAGGATGAAATAATATCCCTCTAATCCTAATTGATATTGGATTTATATAAAGAACGTGCGCTGAATATTTTTTTGTAAGTAAAACATGAATATTCATGTACTTCATTATAATGTAAATGGGAATGGCATAAAATGCACTTCTATTTAGTGTAAATTGGTTTTTCAAATTCGCTAATAATCTTTTTAATAGTGATCATACGTTCATACCCGAAAATAAAAACAAAAACAGAAATTAAATAATATTTGAAAACAAAAAAATTAAAAAAGTACAAAAAGGTTCTTTTTGTTATACTATAATAGATCAACCTTATTTATTTATTGTATTGATAAAAATAAAGTAATTCTTCTGAGGGCCAAATGTATTCAAAGTTTTGATTTTGAAAATGGCATTAATAATAAATATATAAAAAAATAGCAATAAGACCCCTGCAATGGCGGTCGAAATATTGGTTAAAGGAAGTTCGCCACACATGGCTAAGCCCAAAAGTCACAATATGAAATCTGGCCCTGAAAACCTAAGAAGTTATTTAATGGGCATATTTTTATTGTGCAGTGACTAATTCAAGGTTTTAGTTTGGCTGTTGGTAAATTAATTGTTAATAAATAAAATTAATCGGCAGTAGATTAAATAAATTGACAGTATCCACTGTGTCAATGTGAATGTGGTCAGTGATGAAATTAAAATGACAGTGTAAGTAAAAATGAATGTAAAATGAATTAATTAAAAACCCACAAAATGGAATCCTAGCTTAACTGAATATAAACAGGAAATAATTACCGTTCATTAATTATTTCCTGCCAATTTATTATTTTTCTACAGCCGATTGATATTTTCCTCCTGTAAATGATTATTTCCCACCTTATTAAGTATTTATCACTGAGCGTTTACTAAGTAATTACTGCCCGTTAATAACTGCCATCAACGCTTCACCAATCTAACAAAAACATTCTACAGATCCACAAAACAACACAAAAACCCTCTGGTTCATTCCAATGTCCTACCCAGGTGAACTCACCAATGGTTTAGTCCACTACATGTATATTTATTAGTGTTTAATTTAGTTTTTCTTCCCTGTATGTTTAAGTGTTTCATTTTATGTGTCTGTCATGTCTCTTTTTATGATTTATTTTCTTTCTTTCTTTCTTTCTAACTTCTTCAACATGTATCCTAGTTTTAAGTCCTAGTGTTAAGTAAAATCACATGTCAGAAATGCCTTCCATTCAAGGAAGGTGTAAATTAATTCATAATTAAATATATTAAGTTCTTGTTATAGTATCTAACACATTATTGTAATAAGTTAAGAGACAATTAAGTCTGGTAATTTAAGTTAGAGTTATTAATATTTGTAAACTTGTAAGAAAAAAAATACCTTAAATAAAGAACCAATTAAAAAAAAAAAAAAAAAAAACTGCCAAAAATTACTTATTTTAAATTTCATATCTTATCTATGTGTTATCCAAATATTAACACAATATTCATAGTATATATATATACTCGTATATTGTACAGTATATTGAATATTGCACAATAATCCAAACATTATTGATCAAGGCTACGATATTGCGCCTTTAATTTATCAAATCGAGAACAAGAACTTTGTTAAATAATGATTCTTAACTCTTTCACTACGGCTCGGTTTAAATAAAAATTATACTGTCTAATATAAAACTAGTATTTAATAAAGCATAAATGTACTTATCTGGTATATTTTCATATATCACATTGATTCTTGTATCATTTAGCGATCAGATGATGCATAAAAACTATTCTGAGAAAGTAGCAATATGATATATCACGTCAACCGATGTCAACGGTTGGGGACTCTTATGACGGCATTTGCCGACAACCGATGCGAAAGGGTTAACAAGCTTATGAAGATAAACCTCATTTGATAATTATATCAGAGGTATAATTACCACTAAAAATGTAACCACACATTACTTAATTATTTGTAAGCATTGATAATGTGACTCATTTAGGTTAGGTCGTAATCTAATCTTTTACCGGCTGATAATTATCGTTATTTTTTTTTCTTGAATAATGAATACTTTATTGTTCCTTGTAATAATGCTCATTGTGATCGTCCAGAAGTCTTCATATCACCGATCGGAAAATGTGTTAAAGGGTTCGCCCTTCCATCGCAGCTGGTAGCAGTTTTTTGAACATTTGTAAGCAGTTGTACATGAACGATTAATACACACACTCGAATTTCCTACAGTCGACAACGTAACTGGTGATATCTGAGGCCACCCTGCGGCTGAACATGTAGAGGAGCGCAACTGAGGGGAATACTTGGATTGCCCCGACCTAGCCCCTGGACACGACCAGGGGTAGAATACATTGAGGTCCCTTAACAGTCTTCGGACCGGAGTATGCAATATGAGGACACAAATGAGAGCCTGGCAGTTTTACAGCGGACTGACTGAATGTGACTGCGGCGTGAAGCAGACCCTGTCCCACCTTCAATAGTGTGCACTGTGTCCGAGTATCTGCACCCAGGAAGACCCGATAATGACCGGGAGTAACGCCATCGACGTCGCCCACTTATGGCCAACAAATTAGTAAATATTTTACATACATGTTTAACTGCTTAAAGTGTGAAAAAAATACATGAGGAATTAAATAAGTACAGTCGAGATTAATATTTTATTGAAATATTCGATCTCTATGAAAAGAAAAATTATATTTTCATTATATTTTACATTGGTTCAGTTTTCAAAAATAATCTCTCCAAACTCATTTTTTATCTGCAGTAATAAATCATATTTTGTACTTCAGTAAAATTTCATATCTTGTCTAATAATCTGAGCTAATTTAATATTTCTCGGTAATAAAGATAACGTGTAATTTCCTTAAATGCTAAAAGGTATAAAACGTATAATACGTGTAATTTTTCCTTTGTAATTAAGGTTTATAGCAAAAATGATGCACAGTTTATTATTCACGTAATTATGTACTAGTACAATAAATGTATGTTATGGTTTCACATTACCATTTAACACACGTGAGAAATTTAAATGAGAAATTCAATGATAAAAGTATTTTAATCGTTTCCAAGCAATCACTTTTTATTAGTTGCAATTTTCTATATACTATAAAGATTTGACATATTTTCTTTCTACCGATAGGCGATGGAGAAATATCATCTGTCTCTTTCGTAGTATAAATCCGGTGGATTGGTTTGCAGCAACAAAATCTTGCATCTCGATCCTATGCAATCCTGTTTAGCTCAGCATAAGAGCTACAACTCATGTCTTCGAGCGCTTGCTGCAAATACTCACGTCTAGGGCTCCCTCTGCAGTTTCTACCTTCAACCATCTCTTTCACAATGTCGTGAAGAAAACCATCGTTGCACATGATTTAAAAGATCCATCGGACTCGCCTCTCCGAAATGGTTCTTACTAGGTAGATTCTATAAAAAAGCTATTTTTAAATATAGCAATAACGCATCATCTATTTTTACGGAAACTATGAATTAACTATGAATTAGTGGGGCTTAGGTGACTTTTTTCGTCTACTGTTAATGCAATTCAAATACGGCCATTTTACGGGTGAGGTTTCAAATTCACACCAAAGGTGGGATATTTATAAAGCTTAGAAATTTAATAAAAAATCAATACATAAATATAAATCTAAATCAGATATCATCTTTTATGAGATTTCTCTCATCGATTTCTGAGAAAAAGAAACAGTAGACGCTGGGATTCGAACCGCCTATTATGCACCTAAGTTCTATTTAATACACAGCGCGATCCACCTATACCAATTCTTCCATCCACTGACTTGAACATTTTTGACGTATTTATAATATTGATAAATTCGTATGTGAGTATTAAGTTTATTTAAAGTAAGTATTTATTTATTATTTTTATTATCAAGATTCTATCAAATTATATTTCATCATCATCAGCCTGTATCCGTCCACTGTTGAACGTAAGCCTCCCGCATGAGTCTCCATCCTCTTCGATTCTCCGCCTTCCGCATCTAGATCACTCCCGCTATTCTTCTTATGTCGTCAGTTCATATTGCAGGGGTTCGGCGAATGCTTCGTTTGCTAGTTCTTGGGCGCCACTCCAAATCTTTTCTTCCCCATTGAACATCGTCTCTTCGACAGATATGTCCTGTCCGCTGCCACTTGAGTGTGCCTATTCGTTAAGTAGCATCCGCTACTTGAGTTCTTCTGCGTATTTCCTCTTTCAGATTCTATCTTTTAGCGACACTCCTAGCATGGATCTTTCCATAGCACGCTAGGTGACCTTTATTTTATGGCTAAGAGTTACTGTTAGATTCCACGTCTCTGCGCCATAAGTTAATACAGGGAGGATGCATTGGTTAAACGCCTAAGTTTTAAGACATTGCAGAATTTTCGCTTTAAGAATGTACTTTAGTTGTAACAAATCTTCAAGAAGCCCTTAATTTTAAGCTATGTTTGCAAAAAAGTTAAGTTTGTCAATTAAAATGTTTAAGGAGATTGGATTATAAGCAAGACGCTCCCGAATCCGAGACGTTTGTTCGTCAGATGGGTCTCAAAGCAATAATAGGAATGTAAATCGTTGTTAGATGAATGGTGGTGTCATTTTGTTCATGGTCATTGTGCGTATAAACTTAGCCTCCTCGAGAATGGCTCTTTGTGGAGGTAACCGCAGCGTCCAAGAATAGAAGAGCTGAACTTTTCACGGTCGGCGTGAGCTGTGATTGATGATATCTGAATGGTATTGTTTCAGCAATGCGGTATCGGCAGGACAGTAGCGCAGCTTTCAAAAATTAAGAAGTATTTCTACAACCACCTTTATGCTCTTTTTTAAACATTAATTTCAGACTCACTGCTAAATGGTCCCCCTAATCACTGGTCTACCCAACAAATGTCTGGACAGGTGAACGAACATAGCTCTGAATACTATATATTATCATATCGGAAACAACAGGGTCAGATCCTGTCTGCCCAGAAGTGGGCGACGACGATGGCGTTACTCCCGGCCAATATCAGGCTTCATGGGTGTAGCTACTCGGACACAGCACGCACTCCAGAAGGTGTGACAGGGTCTGCTCCACGCCGCAGTCACATTCAGCCGGTCCGCAGTAAAACTGCCAGGCTTTCATTTGTGTCCTCGTCTTGCATAATGCGGTCCGAAGTCTGTTAAGGTGACCTTTATTTTATGGGTAAGACTTGCTGTTCAATTCCACGTCTCTGCGCCATAAGTCAATACAAGGAGAATGCAATGGTTAAAAGCCTTAGTTTTAAGACATTGTGGCATTTTCGATTTAAAAATGTACATTAGTTTTCCAAATGCTGCCCATCCCAGTTGTAACCGCCTGTCGAGATTTCTTTTCAGAAGTTACTTCGTCTTAGTTGTATTACTTGTCCCAGATGGTCGTTCACAACCTCAATTTTTGTTCCTCCAATGGAAATAGGGTCAAAAGTAAAATGAATACTCAAAAATAAAACTATATTTTGTATGCACTTCAACATTTGATCGTCAGATAAATAGCTTATTCGCTTGATAACATTAAGATTTTACAAAAAAAACTATCAATGAAAGTTATCGCTGTCAAATATACTCGTATCTATGCCTCATTCGCTTTTATTTGGCGCATAATTAATTATTTTTTGGGCTTTTAAGCTCCTTCGGCCGGTCCCTTTTGTCTCTTGAGCGACATTATTACGGAAAGTTTTGTAGATTTTTTTTAAATCTAGGCCATTATAAGTGGAAAAAATCTTGCTACGCCATTGTACGGGAATAATAACGTTCCTGTGTTCGGAAAACAATAATAAAAGAAAAAAACTTCTATCATCGATTGTGTTTTGCAATTAGCAATCGCTACTGTTGAACGATTCCATTATTCAATGCAAACGAGTCGCATCATTGACTGGTGAATAATATAATGAATGGTTCCATAATCTATATGTAGATTAGATTGGAGTATATCCGATATTAGTACATACTCAGTGAAGTCATTTCCGTTGTAGTTTATTTATTATATTTTTACATATTTAAAAAAAACTCAATTTTTTTTACTATAGGACATGTTTCGGCTACGTCGAGTAGCCATTGTCGAGTCAATAAGGCTCGTTTATAAGTGTGCTCGTTTATACTCGTATAAGGCAAGGTGTGAGTGAGTAATTTGTGTGAGATTTTCTGCTTATTCGTGTCAGCAACATGAAATCATTTCTGCCCAATATCTGGCAACATCTGTTTACCAGCATTAGATCTTGGGATGTGCAGCTTGTTGGGCATATGGAGTATTCTCCATTATGCTTACTGAAGTATTCTCCACCACTCGGGTCCTTTGTTCTAGTAACTCCAGTTCTTAATCTTTTCAGGGATTTCCAGGTCCATCAATCAAGGTTCTTGCCAGTTGGGAGGCCTTCCTTCGGGGTAATGAAATCTTCTGATGCGATTTGTTGCCAGAGCTGGAGTCTCTCATTTTAAGTCCCGGATGTGAGAGGTTGTGTGGATTTCAGAAAGCTGCTTCGCGACTAGAGTCGCGCGGTGTTGAGGGTATCTGATTATATAATCAAAAGTGACGGTTGGTTGATTGCCTTACGCATTTCTTCGGCGCATATGACTGTGCGTCTTATGTTTGGTGGTGCGATACCAGCCAAGGGGTATAGTTTAGAAATGTGTTCGGGTTTGAGGCAGCCTGTGACGTCTCTGCAGGCTGTGAGATAGATATATGTTTAATTCGTGTAGTGTAAACGAAAGCAGTTATGAATTAGAAAAATCTATTTCCATAAAATTTACGTATTTTACTTTATGCGCTTACATAAAAAAAAACGCGACTCCTCCCTCCTAGTCTGACCTCCACTGATGACAGCCATATACTGTAATTAACCCTTTCATTACGGCTCATTGGAATACATATTTTAATGTTAATTATAAAACTAGTATTTGAAACATAAATGTACTTATCTGGTTTATTTTCATATATCCATTGGTTCTTGTATCCTTTAGCTATCAGATGATTCATTAAAAACTATTGTAATAAAGTAGCAAAACGATATATCACGGCTACCGATGTCAAAGTTAGGGGAATCTTAGACGGCACATATCGGCTACCGATGCGAAAGGATTAAAAAAGTATACTTGGTAATAATGATGAGCATCGGGTTGAAGAACTGACTTGGGACTAGTCCCTTGGGACTAGTCGCAATTCTGCTATCATCTAGAATCTAGATGATAGCAGTATTGCGACTCGGATAACATTATATCGCTCATGTTCAGCGATCATATTCTGCAGCCGGGGAGTGGAAATGGAATAAGAAGATGAAAAGCCACTGCGGAGATGGGCGGTTTCCCTCCCACTGGTGCCCTCTTTCACCCCAGCCCTGCAATGTCTAGAATTCTCACCATATTATAAAAATTCCTGCCACAACCTAAGAATTCCCGCCAACAATTAACCCCACAAGTTGGTTTGCTAAAGGGTATAGTCACTAGTTAAAACAATCAACTTTCACATGAGCGATGGCGATTCGAATCTCTGCTTTGTTTTTTTAAGTTCTAAATTAATTCATCTCAATTTATAAAAATATTAAAGTTAACATGTTAATCTCGAGTATTTTTCAAAATATCTTCCTAAATATTGACGTTAAGCATTGAATTGCTTATTCATTAGTTATATATATTTTTATGTGAACCCATACCGACAGATGGTGATTACAGTAGTAATTCTGAAGTCTCATCTGTAGAATTCTATGACGCTTACCATGCTGCATATGGCTAAGCGCTGCGTGTGGAGTAATTGATCCGCCAAAGTCATAAACTACAGCCCGAGATTCAGGCATCATCCTTATTATTACAGGAATTTTACTATGAATGGGTAGTCTTCACGGGACGACTTTTGTCTACTACCAATTTTAATTAATAGGCTATGACTAGCATTTTACGGGTGAGGGACCAAATTCACACCAACCTTAGGTATTTTAGAGCTAAGAAATTGATTAATTTTGTATTTGTTTTTTAATCTTCCTCGGTGATCAAAGCCACTACTTCTGGCTTGCAAAGCATACCGCTTTGACCAATGAGCTAAGCCCGCCGGCATGAAATTATATTACATTATATTATTTAAACAAATAAGTGAAATAAAAGTGTATATTTTTAATTTATTATGTTTAATTGAAATTTAATCCCAATGATATGTCATAGAGTTGACTAATCAGCATCCATTGCAAACCTTATTTGCTTTTAAGTGGTAAGTACCATTGAATGAATAGACCATGTGTCAACATCGTCTTGTAGTATTCTCCTCTGTGTCGTTGCATCAAATAAAACGTAAAAAACGCCATTTGAATTTTTTCACGCTGCAGTCGCACTTATTTGCCTGTAAATTACATTTTAATGGGTTTAATCCCGGAGGAGAAAGAGCGTCTCTTCATTAAGGCGACAAAACACAGTAATCTACGATTTACGTGGCTTAATTATAATTCAGTACGTATTTTATTGCTTCAACCGATTTTAATGTATCATATTTATTGAAATTAATGGATATTTTCTTCATTAGAGATAAATAATTTGAATATGTTCCAATGAAGAAAACCTCTATTTATAATAAACAAGTTTATTAATGTGCATATTAATTTAATTAAATAATGAAATAATACATATATGTACGAAGGTTATTCGTAAAATAAAGTTCCCATGGCGCTTCAGTCCTGAAAAGAGCTGTTATGGTGGACTACGCGATTCTGTAGTGTACCTCGGTTCCCCCAGTCCAAATCCCTTCCCTAGCGAGCTGCCTGCGGAGCTCAGTCTTGGCTTGGTAGCCATGCGTGATGGATCATCCCTTCGCTTCGCCCGCCAGATGTGAGCTGCGCTTGGTGATCCGTTTCCTGTGACGAAGTCCAGTGAAGAAGTCCAGTGCCAAAGAATATGTTTATTTCCGTGAATAACAAATAAATCTTTCATTGAAGGTCAAAAACTGCAGCCTACATATGTGTGAATAAATAGTGCTCAACGTGATTTATAAAATAATATGTAAAACAAATACATATTTATCTATTTAATATTAAATTCAAAAGTTTATTTATAATAATATAACATGCCTAAAGGTATATTATATAGAATCCGAAACGAGGAAATACGTAGAAGAACTCAAGTAGTGGAAGCCACTCAACGAATAGGCACACTCAAGTGGCATTGGGCAGGACATATCTGTCGAAGAGACGACGGTCGACGGGGAAGAAAAGTATTTATATGGCGCCCAAAAACTGGCAAACGAAGCATCGGCCGACCCCCTGCAAGATGGACTGACAACATAAGAAGCATAGCGGGAGAGACCTGAATGCGGAAGGCGGAGGATCGAAGAGGATAGAGACTCATGCGGGAGGCTTACGTTCAACAGTGAATGGATACAGGCTGATGATGATGATGATGATGATGAAAGGTATCTTTTCTTCTTTCTAGGGTCCGCCATCTAACGTTTTTTTTTCAACTAGTGTTTATTTCGTGAATGGTAACACTTAGCTCATGTCTGATTTGACAGATAATTAGTTTTATCCTTCTTCTGAACGAATATGGTTGTGTATACGCTTGAACAATGCTGGGAAATATTGCGACATTACTTTGAAAATCAGGCCATTTTTCTTCGAAAATGAGCAAGGAGTGGCCGTTACAGTCAATGGCGATCGTTATCGGACCGTTTTTGTTCACAAAAATTGAAGAAGAAGATATTGGCAACATTTGGTTTCAACAGGACGGCGCTACGTGCCACACAGCCGAAGCTACACTCGATGTTTGGCGCCTCATTTTCAAAAAAAAAAAAGTTATTTGGCGGACCCGTTATATAAGAACTAGAAATGTATGTTTATTGATGAATGAAAAAAATGAAGACATCACACTAATATCACGTCACATAATAAGCAGTAATTAGTTCTGAAAGCTTCTAGGAAAAAAATGGAAATAATGAACTAATTTGAATGAGCGCTACAATATTTCTAAATAATATTTCCACCCGACTGATAAGACTTGGGCGGCGGCGAAGTTACGCGGCCGCTCTGAATAAATAATCCGGAATGACACTTTATAATAACCCGTCCGTAATAAGCCGAAGATATTCTGGAATGGTTCCCAAGGGGAAGCTTAGCGACTAGCGCCGCTTCCCCACCCACAATGGGCGTGGTTAGGCGGACGACTAAAGGCGAGAGATGTGGAAAAATACTTTGAATTAAAAACATTAAATGTATCAATATTTCGTGTCTTGCTTTAACATGGATCACACGCTCTGTCTAACCACGTGTATAGGCATTCTGTTATATAAATATTTGTAAAATGTATTGACATTCCCCGTTTTTTAAAAAAGACGAGTCCGGGTTCGTAACGTGGCCGCGTGGAGGAAGGCTGCAGTAGCAGATTAACAACACAAATATCATGTGTTTGATGCACAATTTATTTTGAATAAAGACTTGATTTCCTCGTCTGACCGGTACATGAGATTTCACTGGCCGTACGAGAGGTTAACTGCCGACTGACGGAACACTGTGACATCCAGCGCCGCCAAGATAATCACGGCAGAAAAACAAATTAAAGATGACAGTTGCACCAACATGAAATGAAGCAACTGTCATAATAAAAAAAATGTCGTATGCAAACGCCGTGTAATTTTATATAATTAAAACTAACATTATTAGATCAGATATGTCAGGAGACAAAAGATTGTTTTTCGAGGCTTTTCGGCATCAGCTTAAAAGAGCTATATTAAGCTGATATGAAAAACTGCAGTCCGTGAATGCTATATGTTACAGTTAAGGGAGCGGACATGTAAATGATGATGATGATGTTGATGTACAATTAAATAAATCAATATCTGGGAATCACAGATTTACTATACCAAAACAAAGTGCTGTCTATACATCGCCTATACCGTCACTATTTTTCTTTACGACTGTGAATTTTGGCATAATAGTTTGAGTTTTGTGAGGAAATTAATTACCGAGATTGTTGCTGTCTATTGGAATGGAAAACTGTTGACGGCTTTATATACATACACGCAAATTAATGAATAATGTTTACATATAGTTATTTCGTATAATAATAATAAAAAAATGATTGTTGTGCCAAAATTGCAACTCTCTAGGAAATCAACAGACACAGGCACTTTAGAACGTTATTATTGGCCTAAATCTTGAAGATAAATTGCAATTTTTGTGTTTTGGTACTATTGCTTCAAATACAGATCATATTAATGGTATATGTGTGATTGAACAGAAACTGAATAGATATATTCTTATTTGTGTTTTCTGTCATCGCATCTACAAATTGTTATGAATGGCGTGTTTGAAGCAAAAGTTACTCAAATACCTGAAAACCCTCATATTTCATTGTTCAAAAAATTAAAAGAAAACTGAAAAAATGTGGGTCCTGAGGATACAGAGCCATATATAACAGCTGGCATGTCTAAATGTTGCAGAAATTGACAAACTGTTAGAATGGTACTGAACTGAATCGACTTGCATTATGCTCGACAATAGAAAATTAATAGAGCTTTCAATAATATTTCATGGCGGAGATACAAGTACAGGTATATTTAGTACAGATTATAAATATGCAAAAAAACTTTTCTACAGGCCTGTAAGTTCACATTTTGAATAAATATTCATTTGGAGAAAAAATAATCTCTGAATGAGTTGATTCATTACATCTTTAGCATCCCTATGCTGCTAGATGCGGTGGTTTTGTGGAGGTCACCTTACACTGGGAGGTTCATTCAAGGTCTCCACGAGGGCGGATGGAGAGCACTTCAGGCTACTCCACCGTGATTCAGGAGAGCTCAGTTCAATGCTCGTCCATGCCCCTTGGAGCAAGGTTTATACAAGCTCGGGTCTCGTTGAAGTACTGTCCAACTATCGCACAATGGACACCAACTGGATGGGCGACTCATAGAATCATATTATAATGGATGACCTAAATGTATACGTAACTCTTCTTCATAGTCATATCGTAAAATAGAGAAGATTTAGTATGAAGAAAAGTATTTAACCAATTATTTTGTACGTATTCTAAATATTATTAGCATTTTATTTGCGATTCATTAAAAATATTATATATGTATTTTTTTAACTTGCTTCTTGTTTTTTTACTAGTAAAAACTAATATATGCCTTACTCTAAAAAATACATAGCAAACTCTCATATAAGACATGCCTTATATTTTATTTTTTTATGTAAACACATACAGGAGAATACTGACAGATGATGATAGTAATTCTGAAGTCTCATTTGTGGAATTCTATGACGCTTGCCATGGTGCATATGGCTAAACGCCGCATGTGAAGTGTTGATCCGCCAACATCATAGACTACAGCCCGAGATTCACGCATTATCCTTTATTATTACAAGAATTTACTATGAATGGATGGTCTTCACGGGATGACTTTTGTCTACCACCAATTTAGTCCCACTGTAAGGCATTATTATATTGGCCATTGTGATTACTTTTTGAAGGTCAAAGCTTGAAGTGCTAAGGCCTTATTGAGGCTTTAATAAATATTTTTTTATGCTTTCGAAAACTATTGCAAAATTTGTATTTATATGGTACATTTAAGACATGAAAAGGATCACTAAAAAATTCTACTTTTTCATGAAGTACTGAAGGAGAGTTCATCGTCTTGTGTTACGAGGGAATGGGGTTCAAATTGCAGTTGTAACCGTCCATATGAGACTTTCACAGTTTCCGCCCAGGGCAGCCGCCTTGTGTCTGGTATTCCACAAAGGAAATAACGTAATATGCATTGCGCTTGATTATGAAACGAGAAAACTCAGTTTAAAATCATGATGAGTTTAAATGGTTCCTGAAACTTTCAAAGGTTGAAAACTGCATAACAATATTCATCTATTAACATTCTAGAAATGCCAATCTTAAATAGAGTTAAATATTTAGAGTTAATTGAGTCCAAGTTAAGAATTTCATCTAGAAAACTTTGTATGCTTCTTTAATGAACGACGTTTTATCACAGATATTTTATCTATACTTAGTCTGTCCACTGTTGATTGAAGGCCTCCCATATGAGTCTCTATCACTTCCGATCCTCCGTCTTCAGCACCTTTTTTAGCTATTCTTCTTATGTTATCTTTTGGATTATGACCCCAAACTACGTGTTGGATTCGATTAATGACAGAGAAAGAGCAGTGTGTCCTATAAATAATGGTGTCTAAAGTATACTATCAGACACGTTCACTCCTAAGTGAGCCTTTTTATCACTACTATCGTAGACAAAACAATTCCAGGCATTTTTATTTGGTGTCTCCTACAATTACTTAATAAATTTTTGGATGCCTTTTTGAGCATATTCGTAAGGTATTATTAATAAACAATTATAAAAAAATTACGCACTCTTTTTATCTATGATGGATAAGAAAAAGAAATTCGCAGTGATTAAATTTGATGACATCCTCACTGAAATAAGACAGTTTGGAAAATTCGAATTTTTAAACGACACGTCGATTGTTGTCCTGTTGTTTTTGAGGCATTCAACAACAGAAATTTCATTTTCACTACAGCTAATTTGCCTTTTATGCATGTCATTTTATGTTGTACCCAATTTTTTTTACATCATTTTTGATTATTTAACTGAATTAATTATATTAATACAATTCGGGTTTATATTCAAGTTTTAATTCTTAAAACACCGAAAGTGGGTACAGACCTTTTTTTTTCCTTTTTTGGGGCAAACATGCAAATCTTAAAATTCTAACAAATATCAATTATCAAGTAAACACTGTCATGCTTTATTTTATCAGTAAAACTTAAAAATTAACATTCATGACCGTGTTCCATTTTAATGTTCGTTTGGTCTAAATGCGCACTTTAGAGACTTCACTGTCTTCTTGTATGGTGAGAAAAAACCAGTCTAGACTACTCCGCCATATCTGTGGTGTAATGTTGTTGAGCTATTACAATCTTATCTCTTTCTCAGTAATTTTCTCCGACCACGAGTAACTTTTATCGTTCACTGTAAAACGAAACGCAGAGCGCTTGATTAAAAAAATCGTATAACCTTAAAATGTAGACCTTCTAGTTAAAGATTCTGAGAAAATGTAATAATTTAACAAAGCAGCGCAATATAGAATAGATATACGAGAAAAACACACTTTAAGAAAATAAATGTCAAAAATTAACTAAACATCACAAAATGGCCGACCTTGTCAGCATAATTACGAGGGTTACGCGTAAAATAAGATTCCCAGTGATTTTTCACAAAATAAAACATGTTTAATTCCATGACTGCGTACATTTTTGGAAAATTCAGACTTTTACCTATTTTCCTACATAGTTGCAACTGAGGTCAATGCATTTTTGAAATGTATGCGGTATACGAGCTTTTGAATGCCCGAGTCAAAATAATCTGCCGCCAAGCCACGCAGATACCTGAGAACCGCTTCTTCCAGCTCTTCTCTATCGCCAAAATACGTTCCACCCAGGTGCTTCTTCATGCCAGGGAAGCATCTAGGGCCTAGATGCTCCGTCAAAATCTTGTTAATAGAGGTTTTGCTGACATCAGGGATCATTTCGGAGAATTTGACGTCGCTGACACGAAGAAGAAGAAGATTTCGGAGAGCTTACGAACGGTCACTTTTCGATCTGAGAGCATCGCTGCCTTCACTTTTGCGATCTTCATCAGAAACAGATGGCCGTCCGGAGCGCTCCTCATCATAGACGTCAGTACGCCCGTTCTTGAACTCTCCGCACCATTTTTGCACGTGTTGTACGCTCATACAATGTCTCCATAAATTTCCCATAGCTGGGAATGAATTTCTACCGGCGCAATGTTTTTTGCAGCCAGGAAACGGATCACCGAGCGCAGCTCACACATGGCGGGCGAAGTAAGGAGGAGATTCATCAAGTACGGCTGCCGAGCCAAGAATGAGCTCCACAGGCAGATCGCTGGGGGAAGGTATTCGGAGTAGAGGAACTAAGGCAAGATACGCTACAGAATCGCGAGATCCACTGTAACAGCGCTTTTCAGGACTGTAGCGCCATGGCAACCTTATTTTACAGATAACCCTCGTATTTCAATTGATTTAAACCAAATTGATTATATTTTCAGTAATTCAGCTAATTTTCAACAATGCAACTGTAGTAATAAGCTGTAATATGTGGCTCAAAAGTCAGTGTAAATATCATAACGGCTAAAAACTTCATCGCGTTAAAGGATTACGTATTCGTTGAGAAATAAACATAACAATATTCTAATAGTATATTTAAAAGTACAATGTTAATTATTAATGTATTATTTGCTGCAAGTTGATATAGAAACAAGGCTTGGCTTAATCGCATGTGACGCGCCCAGTGGAGTGTCTAGGAGACTAGAAGGCTTTCATCCGCCCCCGGATGTGACGTCATTGCTTTAGAGCGTTACCATCGTTATTAGGCGCCAAAATGGCCGCGGAGGTGGGCGGACGTCGGGACTGCCTAGAAAGGAAACAAATAGCTATAAATACTATATATATAACGAGTATCTTGGAGATTATTTTCGACTTATTGAACATAATCTTTTTTAACTTTAGTTGAAATAGTTTGTCATATATAAGTCAAAGAGGTTATGGTCCTCCATTGGACATTTTGCATATTCTTCTCTTTAGTCTCGCTTTTTCCCATCATCTGGGATCGGTTCTCCTTGTGCTCATTCGCCATGTCTGTCTGTCCTGCGTTGCATTCTCGGTCGAGCCCAGAGTTTTTTGGATCCTTGTCTACAGTTACAGTCCAGGTTGCCTGTGGTCTTCCAGGTCTTCTTCTCACCGCGGGTATGTTGAGGACTTTCTTTATCATGTGGTCCTCATCTCTCCGTGTCATATGCCTATACCATCTTAGGCGGTTTTTCTTTATCTTTTAAGGTATGGGGGCCACCCGAAATGAGCCCCGAATACATTATTAATATTATGATTGTTAATCGAGCCTTAGTCGGCTGGACGCTGCATACGTAATGATTTTTCACTGGTTGCTTGCGTGCTTGGTCGATAATATTGTTTGAAGTGTTAATTAGTCTTTTTGAAACAGATTTAAATTCCACGAGGTAGTAAAAGGAATGACAAAAAACAAGCCAAAATATTAAATGATTGAGTGATGTATAGACTTAAGGATCGAATTACTGCCAGGGAACAATCAGTAGGTTTTCAATAAACTCCAAGTTATGTAAACAGCATAGTCAAGGAAGATAGGCACTAGTAAGAACCATCTCAGAGAGGCGAGCCCGATGGATCGGTCACATCATGCGCCACTATGGTCTTCTTCACGACATTGTGGAAATGATGAGTTGTCGCTCTATCTATTATGCTGAGCTGAAGTTCGAGTGGAGATCGAGATGCTGATTTTGTTGCTGCAAACCAATCCACCGGATTGATACTACGAAGAAGAAACTCCAAGTGATCAAATATCAATGGTTGAAATAATATTCGGTAAATTTTTTTTTTTTAATAAATTGATACATGACAATACCAAAAAATATAGAATACGTCATTATTGTCTTACTTAACTTCTTTTTTTTCTTCTATTTCACAGTTTTATTAAGATTGTCATAAATCGCCATTACAGTTAGCCGCCAATTTTTTTATTTATATCAGTATTTGTATAGCGCTTTTTTATGACCGAATGGTCATTCCAAAAGCGCTTCTTTGCCTCTCTGAGTAAAAAGGTGAGTCGTGAGTCTGCTTCTGAAGGATGCCTCCGCATTAAGCTCTCTTATGCGTTCCGGCAGCGAGTTCCAGGCCGTTGGTGCCGCGTAGCTGAAATCACGATTGCCGAAGACCGTGATAGGACTACCTCCCGTCAGCTGCAGGGTGCTTCTATTTGCTCTGACTGATCTGAGTGTCTCAGCTGATCTGTATACATAGTCGTATTTTTCGTGAAGGTTGCATAACAAAAAGCCACTGCATATTATGCTCTCTTGTGGAAATTAGACCCACCTATCTGTCTTGACCATTGGTATCTAGGTATTTGTGGTGTATGACATTCAATGCATTCATATAACTTTTATAAATGCTTACTCATATTGTAAATTCAGATATAAAAAGGGGTATCTTATCAAATAAATCATTACTTAACTTCGGTCTTTGGACTTATCCTCAGTGCCGAAACCTTGGTATTCAGGCATCACTATGTAAGCTGATGCCGTCATTCCGGGACCGCGACCTAGGTTCCAAAACATTGAGTATTTTTCATCTACGAGTAGTCTTAATTTGTGTCTCTTTTAGAGCAAAGCATGTTGTTAGTCGATTGCTGAAAGGTGTCAATTGTCTAGTCACTTTGCTTTGATCGAGGATAACTGCGAGTCCCTTATATTGCGTATGTATCTGAAACAGACTTCAGCGTTTCTGTGGTGTTAAGCAACCTCTATCCGTTTCGTGTTACCATAGTTATTTGACTCTCAAAGATGGCTGCCGAATGAGCGGACGAATGAGAGTCCCTAAGGGCCCTAAACATTCACGATAACATTCTCGCAGGGGTCTACATCCGAGGTCCCTCTCTTAGTTTCCGGTGGATACTTTTTCACACTTTTCTCTAATTCGCTACAAAATAAAACTTGGTCTCTCGCCATTTAAAGTTTAAATTATTTAGTAGAAAACTTTTTAAATTTAACTTTATAATGGTTGTTTAAATAATGTTTAAGTGCTTGTTTTAGTTGTTAGAATTTATAATTATATATACGAGTGTATAGTTTTATTTTATTAATCGAATAAACAGTTGTCATATACAGGTTCGCTAGTAGGTAAAGCTCAATGGTCAAATCGTCTGCTTTTGTAGTTAAAGGTCCTAGTTTCGATCCCCGACGGAGATTTAAAAAAAGATGTTTAATCAATTTCTGAAATCCATTAAAAATCTTTTTTTTTTAATCTCCGTCGGGGATGGAACCCACGACCTTTGGCTTGTAAAACAAACGCTTTGACCATTGAGCTACACCCGCCGGCAAACTACTGAATGGAAATCTGATTATGGAGAAAACGTCAATATCAAAAAACAAAACGACTGTTATAGATTAAATACATTTTATCTGTATTATATAATACTTTAACAGTTACACAATAGCGTAGAAATATATCTAGTAATATTTATTGAAGACAATATTATACTATTTATATCTATATTTAAATCCAGGGCAGCATTTTGCTAAACAGTTCAATACAATATAATTTATTGTCCCCAAATTACAAGACGCAGTTCATAATTTATATGAAAAACCGCAAAGTTCTCCTTTTTGTATGAAATTTCACCGAATCATTTATAACTTGCCGCAATCTCTGCATAATTACTTCACTCAAAGTATACAATGCTACGGCAGTACTACGTGGTAACGAACCCTTAACCCACGTGCCATATTTAATGGTCTAATTCTTCTTCGTGTCAGTGACGTCAAATTATTTTTGCCCAGTATCTGGCGAAATCAATAGCTCGTGTGTTGCCCAGTATAAGGTCATGAGATGTGCAGCTTGTTGGGCACATGGAGCAGGATCTTAGGTGTGAGGCGGTCTGCAGGTCTCATATTCAGGGATTTCCAGGTCCGCCAGTCAAGGTCCTTGCGGGTTGTGAGGCCTTCTTTTGGAGTAATGAGATCTTCTGATGTGACTTGTTGCCAGAGCTGGAGTCTCTCATGTGAGAGGTTGTGTGGATCTCAGAAAACTGCTTCGCGACTTTAGTCTGGGTGTTGGGGTTATCTGATTATACAAGCAGTGGGAAGGTTGTTTGATTTCTTTACGCATTTCTTCGGCGCATATGACTTTGCTTCTTATGTTTGGTGGTGAGATACCAGCCAAGGGGTATAGTTTTGAAATAGGTGTTGGTTTGAAGCAGCCTGTGACGACTCATCTGCATGCATCATTCAGGGCAGTATCCACTTAAATACAATAGACTAATCGACCCCACACTGGTGCCCTATATTCTTCAGCTGAAAAACAAAGTGCTACCCTAGCGACAACAAAAGATAATATTTTTAAATAACATTATCGAGAACATTCTATTAGAATGGTTTGAGATTGCTGTTCCCTGCTACAGGGTGGCTATCACGGAATATCAATAATCTACTGTTATGCTAATACGGCAACATGCTAAAAGCCTTTTTTTATTACCCCCTGTGTAATAATCGTGCAAACGGTAGAGACATAACTTTATTTTTTTTACAATATGAAACGCTGCGGCACGAGGAGGTAGATTTCCTTACCCGTCGTGTATTCTGAAAATACAACTTAATGGATACATTATTGCGGGGCTCGCAGTATCGTATAATGAAACCTCCACAGTACCAGCCAGAGCGACGCGAACAAAATACCGTTCTTTTTTTTTTTTAAATTTGATTCTCTAAAAAAATGGATCTAGTGGTGGTGTGTACCCCACAGGTCATACATGTTGTATTTTAAAAAAAATCCTGATTTCAGATTCCAAGTTTCTGCGTTATTTTTTTTACCATATCCGATCCATATTTGGAGCATATGAACTGCGTATTGCAGTTTCTCAGTTCTGTAAGCGCATATTTTCCATTCCTTGTCGCACCAGAGAAGTATTTGGGTATTTAATTATCAGGCTAACTGACCACATTCACGTTAACAAAGTGGATGCTGCCAATTTATTAAGTCTACTGCCGATTAATTTTATATACTACCAATTGATTTAACTAACTGCCAAAACCTTGAATTAGTTACTGAACAAAGAAATACAGGCCATTTTAATACCTGATACTTTATCAAAATTATGATTACTATTAACTAGATAATTAGCGGATTTGGAAACAATTTTAACACTATTATTAAACGCAAAATATTCAGCGTACGTTAATTATGTAAATCCAATATCAATTAGGATAAGAGTGACGTTATTTCCCTCTATATCCATTAAGTTTTAACCGAGCTGATGGTATTGCGGTACTAGACGTTAATTATAATGGATTATAAAAACGTAAAATTAATTATGTTTTACGGGAACTCTGTTAAAAGGATTTCAAACTACGCCGGCGTGGAAAATTTATATTTTAAATGTCAGAAAAACGAATGTCACAATTTCAATTTCCGGCCTACCTTGACTTTGTATGGCAATGCGACAATAAATCGATTAAAAAAAGTTATGTTTGAAACTACACATTTAACTTAAATATGTTCACAAAAATGGTCAGTAAATAGAATTTTACATGAAATTGAAATGAAAAACATGATTAACATTAAAGGATGTTTTTGTTGAAAAACATTTTCAGTTGACGAAAAATAATTTATATTCACGAAAGATGTGTGGTAGATGGTTCCACCGCATTTCTTTCACAGACAATTCGTTCAACGACTCATCGGTAACGACGTGGGGGGCACTGGACGTCTGGCACACGGGACTTTTGGCGCACGGGACAACTGGTGCACTGGATGTCTCGCTAACCTTACCTATTTATTTACCTTGTTTTTACATGGATCAAGTTTTTATGGCCTCTGTTTAGGAAACTGTAGTTTCAACTAACTCGTAGCCTTCCTCAATCCGTTACTATTAAGAGACAACTCAACTAGGTGTATATTTCGTAAGAGGTTGAACACATTTATGTAGGAGAGGGGGTAGGGGTATCCTTGTATTCTTCACTTGTTTTATCTGTTCTTGAATATGGGAGCTTAGTTTGGAATCCCAAAAAATTCAAATACGTGCTCGAAAAAATTCATAAAAAAATTCTCCGACGTCTCTATTTTTATATTTACGGTAACTGACCATTCAATTCAATCAATTCCGAACATTACCCAATTCTTTTTCATCTAGGGATGCTTTCTTTCCATTCGTTAGAGTCCTGTAGGAAAATTGCTGCTCTCAAATATTTATTCCTTCTTCTTCGCGGTGCAATTCACAAACCTGGGATTCTTAAATGTTTTAACTTATACGTTCCAGATAAGTACACCCGTGCTCGTAGCAATCCATTGTTATTGATTCTACATGATACTTGTGGAGCTTCGAGCACTCAATTTAGTACAACGGCAATGGCGCTCCTAAGTGGCCTACCAGCACACCTCCATCCTTTTCTTAGATCATTTTCCTCTTTTGTAGATGGTATTGTTCTCCTAGATTTCTGTGATCTTTGGACATGTGTCATTCTCTTCTTCTTTTATGTTTTTTTTCTCTTTTGTATGTATTGTGTGTTTATGTATACCCTATGTTTCTTTTTATTTGTACCATGGAACTGTGGTTCAGGGAATAATAAAAGAGGGAGACAGATAGTGTTGCAAGGATGAAGATGATAATTATTTAGGAATATCTAATAGTTTGGTTGTAATCGATGTCGCATTCTTTACACATCCAATCCCTGTTTTGTTTCAAAAGCACAATCACGTCTAGTTTACTGACATAGACGCATATACAATGCCAACCTATTTGTAAGTATATTCGGTGCGTGATAAAAGTTTCACCGCGTGGCTACGATTTCGCCGTGTCATCGCGTTCATGGCTACGGCGTAGACCCTAAGTGGGTGAGACCTCCCCGAATCCGCGCAACAGGTCCCTCGAGCGAATAACGAGCCTCTACAATCCTCTACGATCCTCTACCCATCCTCGGAGGCCACAGAACCTTTATTCAAATGTAAGCGCAGAGCTCTCCGCATTATTTGCGAAAAACCTATACACACGTAACTTTATAAATGTGCGGATATTGAAAAAAAAAAGCCTGTGTTTTCCATGCAAATTTTGTAAAAAGCGTTTCGCTTTCGGAATTATTTATGCGCCATTTATTCATGGCAAATTATAGTGCATAATTTTGCATACATTTGCGTTAATTTTAGTTTTTTTTTTTACTCGTAAGTCGCTTTTTATTTCTGTCAAGGTTGTTGTTTAATTTATTGCAGAAAAACTTTAGAGGGCTTTTTGAAAAGTTTCCGGAATTTTCTTCATAAAGTAATGATAAAAACTCCGGCCAAAAGATATCTTAACATAAACTGAACAACATTTAAAAATGAATACATAAATACTAATTTACAGCAAATATCATCCTATGGCATTTCTTCCATCAATATTGGATAAAAAAAACAATAGACTTTGATAGGATTTGATCCACAAGCTTTTGCAACCATTGTTCCTTTCTTTAATCAACTCTTTTCCATAAACAACTGCTTCCGAACACTGAACAAATTTCAAGTCATTTTAATCATTCATTTGTGTATTTGACTACTTTCCGGAGCTAACATGCCTTTTATGCGCTTTTGGTCGATCGTTAAGCGATAAACGCGAGTGTTTTTTTTAATATAAAAATAATAATGTAAAATATTATACACTCATTCAGATCTCTGATGTCAGTTAGTCAGAAATTTTCCGTACAATTTGATGCATTAAATATATCATTTCACTAGTTGTATTACTTTTCAGGCTCCTGAAACCATAATCATCTAAAATGCTTGTCCGACAACGTTTGCATTCGACCACTTAATTTTTATTTAAATTGACATCCTCCCCTCTAAGTTTGTTATTGAATCGCGTGGTGGCAGGATGTGGAGCAGATTAACAACACACAGACTTTTTCAGAAGCACATATATATTCACGATAAACTTTACAAACTTCCGGCCATGCGGAATAACATGCCGGGCCGGCCATAATACGACCTTCTGACAGTCGGAACACAAATTGTGCGCCGCGATCGGTGACACACAGCGCCGCAAGTGGCGATCGATGTAACTAGTCGTCCTAACGACATTACAAAATGAAGACACATACATGTACGACAAACGAACATAAATAAGAGATGAAAGATTATATATCGAGATTTTCGGTACCAGTCAGCAAGGGCTAAATCATGTTGACAAGGGTCCACATAGGAACATAAATTTTACATAAAAAATTTTCAACACCTGCAAGGTCTTATTCGCTTTTTAATCCTGAGACATTGTTCTTTTCAAATTAATACGTTTTATCACTGCACAACAATTTTACTTTTCATTTTTGACAGACAATGTCATTAGATAAGCTTGCAAAATGTCATAGACAATATGACATGAACTTTAAATCTTTAGCAACTGATACACATAGACTAATTTACAGCAAACGACATCTTATATGACATTTCTCTCATCAACACATCGGAGATAAATGAAACAGCCATTTTATCAAATTTTAATGTAGTATAATATTGGTTTATATCTTCAGTGGCTTATCTTCTTCATAGTATCAATCCGGTGGATTGGTTTGCAGCAATAAAATCTTGCATCTCGATCTCCACTCTTCTCGATCCTCTACAATCCTTTTTAACTCAGCATAAGAGCTACAACTCATATCCTCGAGCACTTGCTGCAAATACTACCGTCTAGAGCGCCCTCTGCAGTTTCTCCCCTCAACCATCCCTTCCACAATGTCGTAAAGAAGACCATCATGGCGCATGATGTGACCGATCGCCTCTCTAAGATGGGTCTTACTAGGTGCCTATCTTTCTTGATTATGCTGAGAAAATCATTGTTCGTGACTTATTAATACTAGAATATTAAAATTTATTCTAAAAATGAGTAAGAGTAAAGTAATGAATAAAGTAATGAGTAGAATTTTATTTTCGTCTATAAGTCTGGAAACTTTTTAAGTAGCCCTTGTATGTTGAGTCTCGTAGATATAATTTGAAAAATTATCCTTCGCTTTCTTATCAGAGTTTTGTGAAGATTAAACCAATACACACACGCGGCAAAAAAGCGGCAATTTAATTTGAATGATAAGTAACGTTCTTGTTCGAAAACATAGTAATTTAATAACAAATTGACCTGTAGACATGCAGTTAAAATAAGACGCTTGTTTTTGTAAGAAATTTTGCATTTTGCAACCGTTCTCATAAATTAGCATTCGCATACAAGTTGATCAATTATTTCCTATTACTTTAGTAAAACATTCATGTTTATTAGAAAACTAGAGTTTGTATACCTTGGAAGTACGATCACCTGGGATGGCAGAACATAAATAGAAGTCAACAGTCGCATACATCAAGCAAGGCTAGCGTTCAATAAAAATTAAAAAAGACTTGATTTTTTTTTTTAATTTAAACCTCCACAAGCAACATGCCAAGACATTTGTTTGGAGCATCTTGATGTACGGCTGTGTGACATGGTGCTTATCTGATAAAAAAAGACTTGAGACCTTTGAGATATGGTCATACAGAAGAAATGTTGGAATTTCCTGGAGAGACCACGTCACGAACAATGAGGCTCTCAGCATAATCAAGGAGGATAAGCACCTTGTAAGAACCATCTCAGTGAGGCGAGCCCGATGGATCGGTCACATCGTGCGCCACGATGGTTTTCTTCACGGCATTGTGGAAGGGATGGTTGAGGGGAGAAACTGCAGAGGGCGCTCTAGACGGTAGTATTTGCAGCAAGTGCTCGAGGATATGAGTTTTAGCTCTTATGCTGAGCTGAAGAGGATTGCAGAGGATCGAGAGGGGGAGAGATCGATATGCAAGATTTTGTTGCTGCAAACCGATCCACCGGATTGATACTACGAAGAATATACCCAGATATAGAAAAGGGATACCTTTTTTTTTTTAATCTTTCGTTTTCTGTCGGTATTCTCCTGTGTGCGTTTATATAAAAATATCAAGTCGATGCGAAGAAGAAGTATTTTAAATGTCAAACGTTTTTTATCGCCTTTCATTGAAAACATGAAAACCGTTTTTTTTTCTTCCACATACAAAAATGTCATCAACGTTTAGGAATAAGAGGGTTTCTGGTTTTTCAAATTTATATTTTTTGAAAAATGTACAAAGTGTGAATGGTCTCAAAAGTCAAAACTATTATTTTTTCTAACCATATCTGTTCATATCTGGAACAAATGGTTACAACAAATTGACGTTACTCAGCTCTGTCAGTTGCCATTGACCATGCCTCGTCTAAAGATATATCTGCACCCGAAGGTCCACCTGGGAGAAAATATGGTTCACGACTACCTCCATGACAAAAGCCAGAGACTGCAACAGACGGCACTGCAGTATCCAAGACATAATTTTGGGTGATTTCTTTTTCGGATGATTAGTCTGATGCTCCGAATTCTCGGACTATTTGCTCCTGAGGATCAACTCAATAGGTAGTGACTTGTCCATTATTATATTATTATTTTAGCGCTTTTTTATGACCGAATGGACATTCCAAAAGCGCTTCTTTGCCTCTCTGAGTAAAAAGGTGAGTCTAGAGTCTGCTTCTGAATGATGCCTCTGCTTTAAGTTCTCTTATGCATTCCGGCAGCGAGTTTCAGGCTATTCGTGCCGCGTAGCTGAAAGCGCGATTGCTAAAGACCGTGCTATGACTACCTCCCGTCAGCTGCAGGGTGCGTCTATTTGCTCTGGCTGATCTGAGTGTCTCTCCATGCGCGCTTATCTCCGAAGCCTTGATCATCTCTGTTAAATATAATAATAATCCCGGTGCAGAGTGCCTTATAAGCTAAGAAGCATACTTTGTACTGGATTCTAGCCGGAACTCTCAACCAATGTAGTATCGGAGTAATGTAAGAGAATTTGGGCGCGTTGTACACTAGAAGTGCCGCTGCGTTTTGTAATGACTGCAATCGCTTTAATTGTTTAATTGTCCATACTTTTCTACATACAAGATATTGCTTAGCATAGGTGATCTACGAGAACCAAGCTTACGATGTGCTGGAATAGTTCATCGTAATGAATGACACTTCCAAAACAATAATAAAATTAAATATATTATAACTAATTGTACAGTAAAATTCAATAAAACGGGTTTCCCATATAAATATTTTTTAGCAAGAGGCTTTCAGAAACTGTTGGAAACATTAAGATTATACTCACCTTGTCACGCCTCAAATCAAGAATAAGTTTCCTACAGTCGAAAACGGAACTGGTAATACCTGAGGCTACCCTGCGGCTGAACATGTGGAGAAGCGCAACTGAGGGGAATACTTGGATTGTCCCGAAAGAGGACCTAGCCAATGGACACGAACAGGGGTGGAATATATGGAGGTCCCTAAAGAGACTTCGGACCGAAGTATGCAAGACGAAGACACAAATGAAAACCTGACAGTTTTACAGCGGACCGACTGCATGTGACTGCGGCGTGGAGCAGACCCTGTCACACTTTCTGGAGTGTGCGCTGTGTCCGAGTAGCTGCACCCAGGAAGACCTGATGATGGCCGGGAGTAACGCCATCGACGTCGCCCACTTCTAGGCGGACAGGATCTGACCCTGTTGTTTCCGACACGATTATATATTATATATACCTCGTCCCAAATCAGCTCTGCAACCCAAAACTCCGATGATCATTTTTTATAATTACAAAAATGGTGATAATACATGTGCTGTAGTACAAGCGGCACTTCGTTTGGATCGCATGTTAACGATCAGGTAATTATAATCCACATTAGCTGACGATGAGTCATGTCGTGCGTCTGAGTGTCATTAAAACGTATATTTATTGCCAGACCGTAAATATTAATGTCGGCATTGTTAAAATAATCACTCACAAAATAATGAGATTGTATGATAATGGACGGCGATAAAAATACAATCGATCACAAAGGAGAAGACGTATTCTAATTGCATTTTGCATCTCGCTTCCCGGCAATAAGATCGCGACGGGATATTTATAGGCGGGAAAGAAACATTTGTAAGATGCTATTCTTGTTTATTATGTACCACGTGTGCAAAATACTTTAATCAACACATTGGAGATCCTCAAACTTATGACTATTGTAATGATCGATATCACAACGTTAATTGCGAGTTGAGGCAAAATGAACCAATGACAATTTTAGCGAAAATAAGACACCTGACGAACCCGCGACTTGTCGTCTTTTCAAAGACGGGGGATATCACTCTGTATTTTTTATATTCATTTTTTGTACCTGAAATAAAGTATATATTATAGACATTGTAGTTGTTGAATTATCGCATCAGACGAATTCTCTCAATGTATTTAAATCGTTCTTTTTAAAGACGGGGAATTTCAATACTTTTCTTACAATATGGTAATAATTGCAATTGCAACACTGTAATTAACATTTTTTTTCAATGTTTTGAGCATTCACTTTGAGATCCATAATAAATTAAAAATATTTATTTATTTATTTACCTTGTTTTCACATGGATCACGTAACAAAAGTTCTCTATTAGGAGGCCAGCGTTTTATACAGATAATAAACTAGGATACCACCTTATAAATAATAAAGATACTAATGATAAACGCAATAATTCTGGAATATATAAATTAAATTGCCAAGATTGTGAATCTTTTTATATTGGTAGAACGTCAAGAAATTTTAATATTAGAATTAAAGAACATTTAAGGTGCCTAAAAAGCACTAATTTTTTCTGAATTCGCAAACCACCTTATAGAAAATAATCATTCGTACAACTTAGAAAAAGTATTAAACATATTACACGTAGAAAATAAAACCGTTAAATTAAATAATTTAGAATACTTAGAAATTTATAAAGCCATTAATAAGAAAGAAGATATAATTAATAACCAACTAAATACCTTAATTAATTCACCAATTTTAAAATTGTTTCCGTTAAATAAATAAATAAGTATAAAAATTATATATACGACATATAAGAATAATATTAATAATAATTAAAAAAAATAATAATATATATATATATATATAAATTTATACCTAAACCACTTTTATGTATTTATCTCTTCCTTCATCCTTGCAACACTACCTATCTCCCTCTCCTTTCCTGATAGACACACCCCCACCCCCTCCCCTACAAAAATGTGTTACACCACTTATAAGTACAACGCAGCTCAGTTATCTCTTAACTAGAGAAGGATTGAGAAAGACTACGAGTTAGTCGAAACTGCAGTCTCCTAATAGAGAATTTTTGTTACGTGATCCATGTGAAAACAAGGTAAATAAATAAATAAATATTTTTACTGTAATTAACCTTTACCTTGCCATTTACGCGCATAGACGTACAAGCAATCCGTGCCTTAACTGCCATTTACGTGCATAGACGTAAATCGCCAGTATGAATGTTTCTAATAGTGAAATAGCTTGGCGTGTCATAGTTGACAGAGTATATTTCTTTGGCAGGAAAAGGGTTAATGTGTATTTATATGTAATTGTTATGTTGTCATTGATTCAATACATCCCGAGACATGTCACATAGATTGTACTTGTACGTATACTAATTCTATAGGATGTCATAGAATTCTAAGAAGCCTGATGCATGAGCCAGTACATACATATAATTATGCATCTATTCGAACGAAAATTGCTACGCAGTATCAATGGGTTTCTTCATGATATTCCCGCGCAGTCATCTCATCAGAGGCAATGAAAACTATTGCTAGCACTGTACGTATACATTATTACAGATAACATTTTTAATTTAATGCTGAACGGTTTCTTAAACTTATTTCGCCTTTATCATGAGCTGCAGTCAGTGCCGGTTTTAAGGGGTGGCGAAGTGGGTCGGTGACCCAAGGCGTCGAATCAGTTAGGGGCGCCGAGGCCAAACAATCTTTCTTAGACCTTTTAAAATAACAACAATATGGGGCGCTAGAAAAAAATGCCCCAGGGCACCGCAGGGTCTAAAATCGGCACTGGCTGCAGTTGAGGAGCAGACACGGTAAAATAAGAAAGGTTATATTAAAAGTTAGATACTATATTTCTTAGAGTGTAACGATCAGTTTATTTTCAATTTTATTGGATGTTTCCATTAACCATTTTTTTAATTACAACGATTATAACAACGATGAACCTATTTAGGTTTTATATTTAACTGTGGTTACTGAATGACAACACATCAAAAAATATATTTATCATTCCACAATTTTGCCGGCGGGTATGGCTTAATGATCAAAGCGTTTGTTTTGCAAGCCTAAGGTCGTGGTTTCGATCCCCGACGGAGATTAAAAAAAATAAAACAATTTCTGAGCTTTAAGATACCCCGGTTCGTGTGAATTTGATCCCTCACGCGTAAAATGCCAGTCATAGCCTATTAATTAAAATTGGTGGTAGACGAAGATCGTCCCGTGAAGACCACCCATTCATAGTAAATTACTGTAATAATAAGTTGGCGGATCAACACTCTATATGCATTATGGTAAGCGTCATAGAATTCCACAGTTGAGATTTCAGAATCTCTATCACCATCTGTCGGTATTCTCCTGTATGTGTTTACATAAAAAATAAAAAAAACGTTTTATCGACATTAAGTTACGTTACAATAAAGGTAACTGTTTCGTACAAATAAAAGATGTATAGATGTTATCCTTGGATAGATTGATCATAAATTGTTATCATTTATAATTGGTGGCATATAAAACAATTTTACTTTGCAAAATTACTAAATATTATTTTTCATCCAGGGGCTGCTGGCGACAAACGCCTTAAAATATTAAAAAATAAGTCTTTAAAAAATTCTACATTACACATCCCTTGCTTCATGTATTTTTATGTACAATAAAGATTTGATACTTTTGGAATCACTTATTTTAACAAGTTAAGCGAATATATCTGACGTCATTCGCGATGTTTTTAGGGTCGCGAAATGGCGCAGATAAATTAATTTGATTTTGTAACACGGGTATGACATGTCGCGCCTCGTATTGCAAAAAATTCCAATCTAATTAGACCTGGGGAAATTGAATTGTCAACATCTGCAATGCACCTCAAAGGAAAACCTCGATAGAGTCGAAGAAAAACGGTCGAACGCTTTTTTTCGGAATTACTCATCTATTTCCGGTTCTATAAAGTAGCGCGCTTTGACGCAAAGAGTGTTAAATAGCTTAGGAAAGATGACACGGAGATGATACTGAATCATCGTCATCATCATTATTATATATCCGTCCCTTGTTGGAGCATTTGGTCGTCACAAAATGCCGCTACAAAACTACGTCAGCTCCATACGCCGACGTCATAGCTCAATGGTCAAAGTATTTGCTTTGCAAGCCAAAGGTCGTGGGTTCGATCCCCGACGGAGATTAAAAAAAACCCCAAAAAAAAAATGAGCTCTAAAATACCCCCGGTTGGTGTGAATTTGATCCCTCACCCGTAAAATGCCAGTCATAGCCTATTAATTAAAATTGGTGGTAGACGAAAGTCGTCCCGTGAAGAGCACACATTCATAGTAAATTCCTGTAATAATAAAGGATGATGCGTGAATCTCGGTCTGTAGTCTATGACGTTGGCGGATCAACACTATATGATCATCGCCTAATCATATATCAGCTCTGTCTTTCGGAGGTCCATAATTATGAGAACCCGGGGCTTGAAAAATGGAAACTGTGTTTATTGCTCTCTTCTAGCATCTGAAGAATGCCCCGACCAGGTCGATCTTCGTCTGTTGACCGAATGTTGGATGGAAGGTCGCTCCCACACCAATCATTCCCTACAAAATCAAACCATCATACTCTCAGTACAGCCCTCTTATAACGCACGATTTTTTATTTTTAATGAAGATTTTTCCTATAGTGATTGCGGCGATTTTTCATATGACGGTCTGTTCCATGTTGTTATTTTGAGACAAACCGTCTGTTAAGAGACTAAATGGTTCAGGCCTTGCGAGCATCGAGCTAATCATCAGATCTTATGAAAACGTTATATGAGGGTTGACTGTACTCAGTAGCTTACGAAAGTTAAGTTTTATATTTTCTCAAAACATATGTGCCTTTGTTGCCATATATTTGTTTAGTTGATACGAATATCTCGTAGGTATATTAACGCGATCGTATCATTTTGAACATACCATGTTCCATGTACACATTTAAATATTTATTAGAATATTATTTTATTTTTTCAATATTCTAATCTTCTTTTATAGATCATTGACTATATTACAATATTATAAGAAATTAAATATACACATACCATACATCAAATTCTTTATACGCATCAATTAATTCAGAAAAATAATAGGCATAGAAATAGTCGAGAGGGCTAGGTGGTTTATAAAGCCCAGAGCAAAGGTGGTTCCAAGGCTCACGGTTCGCATCCCGCGTCTGCCGATATTTTTCTGAATGAATTGATGCGTATAAAGAATTTGATGAATAGTATGTGTATATTAAATTACTAATATTATATTTTATTTCTTAATTTTAAATCAAATTGGAATGAAAAAAAATTCAAATATACCATAAAGTTAATTCAGAAAAATATATATTAGGTATGTAGGTGTGTTTAGAAATGTCCGGTTCAGTCTTGTGAGCAATGTTGTTATTTATGGTCAAATATTGCGGAGCCACACCCACATCAGTCGGCGGGAAACTGATGAGATATGTTAGCGGAATGTACGATTCAGAAGTGATCGATATTGGCTTCTCTCGTGTTATGAGAAAGATAATAAGGTAGTTTGTTATTTGACTTATAAAGCTAAATATACATTTTATGGGAAACAAATGTTTTATAATATAGATTACATATATAAGTAGCCTAGAAGAGTGGCCAATCTGATTATGGATTGAATTTAGTGTGACAATATGCCACATTTAAATTATAAAAATATATATATTTATCACGAATCAAATATCAATCTTAGTGTTCTAAATTTTAAAAACAAATATTTTATCACGTTGTTAAATTTAACCCATAAATGAGTACCTGCAGTTGAGCCATTCCAATTGTATGAGATTCATATTTGAAAATGGTTTTTGCTAACTTTTGTTTGAACAAACCTTTTTTGTTTCGCAGATCATACTCGTATTATACACTTCATTATATACTATGATACTCTAAGATATTGTTGAAAGCGTGTAATTGATAACAACACATAATTTATCCTTATTGTTTATTCTTTTGTATCTTCATACCCTTGTATAAAGATAAAAATGTTAATTTGTAAAGCAATGAAGCTAAGATACGAGTATACTGAAATTAACTCAATTAACACTTGAAACACAAGATCTTAAAGTTATTATTTAACTAAATAAATTATAATTATTAGAATATGGATTTTTATAAGACTTTAAAATTACTTTTAGGTAAAAGCTGTTAGTTATTTGCTGCAAACATGTGAAACACTAACAAATTAAATAAATATGAAATATTAAGGTAAATTCTTAGGTACGTCCCATATTTTCTTGATCATAGTAGTTCTTTGACTTCTGATAGCCCTGAATTTTATGCTCCGAGGAATCAAACAACAAAAACAGCGTGATAAAAGTAGCTACACACTGATATCAAATAATATGGATTTTTTACCACACTAATAGTGTCAATTTTTGCAATATAATGGCACTAGCGTTGCTCGATGGTCTCAGAGCAAGCTCACCTAATGGTTTATTAGCGCTCGCGATATCCCGTCGATGGCAAAACCCGTTATCTCAATTAAGGTTGGTGTAGGCGGTCGGCAAAATGGGCCGGGATATTTATGCGGGTAGATAAATCCACCCTTATTGTTTTAGGACGCAACCCGCAGCAGTAAGGATTTACACTGCGGCGTTCATGCGTCGCGATAAAATTAATACAATCGAGTTTAGATCACTGTCTAAGCTTTTTAATTGCGCATTTCGCCGCTTGAGCGAGTGGCGCTAGTGTGTCAGATATTGGAACATTTTTTTGAAATTTTCTTTTGGTGGAATTCAATTATCTATATTAATTAAAAGTAATGCATGTATAGTACATCTGAATGTTACATTATTCGTTTATCACTTATAGATGCCTTTACTGCTTATACAATCACGATAAAAAATTTATATACATAGTAATTGTGCATCTGGGAAGATTTGTGTCATTAAATCATTAAAATCATTTTTCAGCTTCCTCTAAGCGTATTTTGAAATGGAAAAAAATCCAGTACTGAGGGTCTACAATCTGTTATTTGTTGATTTTAGTCGCCAAGGATCATGTTGATTTGTTTGAGTAAATAATTATGTCTATTAATATAGTACAATAGTGATCGATAGGCATACTTGTTTAACCAAACCTGAATTTATTTATTACTTATATAGTCAGCGTCTTCTGTGGTTAATTATAAAGGTTGAACATCGGAATATTCAGTCTTTCACATCTCATTACAGACAAGGTAAATGCAAAATGTATGCATAAGTCCGAGTAAACGTCTACTTAACTCTTTCATTACGGCTTGGTTTGAATACAAATTATACTGTCAATTATAAAACTAGTATTTGAGGCATAAATGTACTTATCTGGTCTATTATCATATATCACATTGCTTCTTGTATTCTTTAGCTATCAGATGATGTATAAAAAAATATTCTAAGAAAGTAGCAAAACGATATATCATGTCAACCGATGTCAACGGTCGGGGAATATTATGACGGCATATGCCGAAAACCGATGCAAAAAGGTTACGAGGTAGAATGGTTCATTGGTATCCAACATTTCATTCTCCATTTACCGCTTTACACTTTAACAAAAGATAATTCGTCTCCTACAAAATTGATGAAAAAACAAGAAATGCACTTTCTGTAACAAAAAATAATCAAATTTATTAAATACACACGTTAATATTTATATCATACGTATTAAAATTTTGTATATTTATTTATAATTTAATTATACAATTCATCGGTGTAGCTCGGTTTCACATCAAACGCAGTATGGCAAAGTTGTGCATCTTTACAAAATTATCGTTCGTTATCATCACAACACCGTTAAGGTGGATAAAGCCAACAAGATGGTCATGTTTGTATTGCTTTATATAATATATATCCAAATCTGAGCAATAATGCAATTTATATCGGTTTTTTGAGTACGCTTACATCATAAAAATATTAAAATCGTACTGTTGCCTATTAAATCCGTGAAAACGATTTAATACATTTTTAATCTTTCACAATGTCTTCAAAAATTTTAAGTTTTAATATACCTACTTACATTCTAACCGATTCCATTTCTTATGCTAATCTTAAACGGTCCTGTTATCAGGGCCGAACCAGAAAAAGCGGCCGATTGACGTAAATAGGTACCGAACCTTCAAAGGGAAAGTTGGAAACGGAAATTTATTTTATTCCCCTTTAGAAAGGATTAACCTCGAGGTCGGAAGGGGTGCATCGGAAATATGTATTCATAACTCACACAAAATATTCTCACATATTTTTTTTCCATAATATTTGAATTTTATATTATTCGAAAGGCATTATAGAGTCAGGATTACAATAGATTTAAAAATTAAACATACATTTAATGAAATATTGTAGATGCGTAAAATATTTTTTTAGTGAATTAAATTGATAATTTTATCATCCTAAAAGCGATAACGAAACATCAATATTATCGTTAAAAATAATACGATTTAATTATTATAAATTTGTACATTTTTTAAAATTATTCTAAGAATACTAGTATCCATATAATAAATCTTTTCTTATAAATGTGATATCCTCCTCTTCCATTTATGACATCGGTTTACTGGATGAAGGATGCAGGATCAGGTTCACATTATAAACAACTTGTTTCTGTTTCACGATACATGTTTATTGTCACAAACGTCGCCCGCCACAGCGAACGCACAGGACGCGCGCACTGTGACGGGCGCGAGTCAAACTTCAACTGCCAGCCCACGGCGCGATCTCACATCTCCACGGTACCAACTGCCAATATGACAGTCCTACCAACCGGCAATAGGCCAACTGTCATAACAATTATTTTGGCGTATGCAAGCACCGCTTAACATTCGATGTAGACGTCACGCAAGCGAACCAAAATAATAGACAAAAGATCGCTTGTTGAGGCTTTACGGCATCGGCCTTAAGGAGCTATATCAAGCTGATATCAAATGGAATATGAAGTTATAATTTTAAATTAATTTTAATTAAAAAATGAAAAATATTTAGTTTTGATGGACGTTTATTTCACCTAGTATTGTCAGTTGATAACCGTAATGTTATGCAATATGAAGTCATAGTTAACCAATAGCATTTTTTCTGTGTGAGCTTGCATTGCTAAAATGAACCGTAGTTTTGTAACGAAACAAGCATAAAATATCATGAATAAGGTGATTTTTTTGGTACTTTCAACGATATTTGATTAAGGTGGAAGCCCTGAGTTATTGGCAAAGCTAATATGTTCCATTGATCTTTCCATTGTCTCCCCTTCTCTTGTTCTATAAGGTGGGCACTCTTTCCACCCCCATCCCTCTTCCATCTTGCTTTCTACCTTAAGAGTCTACCTCTACCTTTGGCATAGCCAAGAATCGATCAATCTGCAACATCCCATCTTTCCTTCAATCTCCTTAGAGAGAAACAAGAAAATCAACGAATAAAAATTCCCCATCGTCTTAAAGAATATTTTTCAATATTATACCTACCAAATATTATTTTTCTAGTTCATTGCAATTTAGTTTAATGCATTTTTTAAAGTATTTTGAAATGTAAATTGATGCAGAAATATTATTTAATAGTAGATTGTACGATGCTCGCCATTTTGTGCGAAGTTTTGATCCGCTTACGTTATTAGAGATTTTTTCTATAGGTGACATATAACGGCCTGATTTTGTTTAGCAACAGTTTTGAATAAAAGTTTATGGCAGTAATTTTTTTAACCTTATTGGTTATGGTTTTCTTTTGGTTTCTGTGGAATAAATTGATTGAAAGAACTTATTTAGATTTTGTTTTTCGAATGCGTTGTGGAAACAAGGGTTAAAAAATATATTCGTACATTTAATGATGAGATAATGTTAGAAATGTTAGGCGAATGCTGCAGGTGAACAAAAACTCCAGCTGCCTTTTTCTAGACTTTCGAGTTATCTGGAGACGAAGCGAGGACCTGCTTTGATAAATTTCTGTCAGAATTTTGTGTAGACTAAATGCTCCAGCTGAATATGTATATCATATGTAAACATTAATGTAAAAAATATTTTAAAATCACGAGTGAAGCTTATAAAAATAATAATTAAAAAAAAAATAGTTTCCCAAAAATGTTAATAAGATAGTCATTGTGAATAAATTAATTCACTAAAATGTAAATAATATACGCAGATTATTTCAAAATTATATAATAAAAATGTGTAATAAAATTAAATCTTTCTTCGTAGTATCAATCCGGTGGATTGGTTTGTAGAAACAGAATCTTGCATCTCGATTTCCACTTCTCTCGGTCCTCCGCAACCCTCTTCAGCTCGGCATAAGAGCTACAACTCATGTCCTCGAACACTTGCTGCAAATACTCCTCTAGGGCGCTTTTTACAATTTCTACCCTCAACCATCCCCTCCGCAATGTCGCGAAGAAGACCATCGTGGCGCATGATGTGACTGATCCATCTGGCTCGCCTCTCTGAGATGGTTCTTACTAGGTGCCTATCCTTCTTGATTATGCTGAGAACTCATTGTTCATGCCGTGGTCTCCCCAGGAAATTCCGAGAATTCTTGTGTATGACCACATCTCAAAGGCCTCTAGTCTTTTTTTATCACTTTCAGATAAGCACCATATCTCACAGCCGTACATTAAAATCTTCCTTGATTATACTATTAGATTGTTATAAAATTAAATACTCATGTATCAATATATTATGGCAAAATTAGTTAAATAAATGATGTATTCGAGGCAATCCGCTGTTTATAATCACATCCGTTACATAAAAGTAATATGTTGTTACACAATGCGCAGTTCACACGAAAGTAAAAACTGCCGATAAGAAATTCAAAGCATTTTTCTTCGGAAATGAAAACGACCGCATCGTTGTTTATGGTCGCGAAAAGGCGGGAATGTAAACGTCATAATCGCAACGCACCTAACGGCTGTTAGAGGCGCAAAATGCCGAGGCCTTGAAAAAAAGCTCTCGTAATTTGTAAATGTTTCGTGATAAGGTGATATTTAGGCAGGCCCAAACTACAAAATAAAGGAATTTAAAAATGACATTTCGTAGGTTTTAAAGATCAGATTTGGAATTATAGATTTTTGATTGAGGCGTGTGTCGTATAAATTTCTTCTTCTTTCCAGCACGCACTGCTCAACCCAAAAACCATAGTTCCATATCTTAAAATATTAATGAATACTCATGATTGATTCTTGGTACTTGTATATTATTTTTTATTACGATCGAGTTAAAATATAATAGATTTAATATTCATTCACATTAAGGTTATCAACTGACAATACTTGGTGAAACTGCATAATTATAATTTTACATTAATTTTAATTTAAGACTTAATAAATTAAAAATATTTAGTTTTGATTCACATTTATTTTAACCGATTACATGTTTCGGCCTCCCTGGAGACCATCTTCAGTAATTGAAATAATCATTTAAAATAAATTGTGAATCAAAACTGAATATTTTTATTTTATTAATTATTAAATTAAAATGAATTTAAAGTTATAATATTCATTCATTTTTGAATCACCGGCATAAATAAATTATAATAAAACAATATATTTTTCTTAATTTAAATAGTTATGAAAATAAACAAACTTCTTCACTACTTATTTGAACAAGAAAAATTCTTAAGTAAAAGTATATAAGTAAATATTCTTTACCCTATTTATCTATTCAAAAGTAAAAGTAATTACTATCCAGGATGGTATTTCCAGTTAAATTTGCTATGAGCCTTGTTAGAAACTTTGAACACTCGAAAAGGATAATTGCTCAAGATTCAAAAGTAAAACGCTTAATTTCTCGACTTAATTGCACCGTATAAGTAACAATTGTTAATAGAATTTAATAAAACAAAGAAATAATATGTCGGCAACACGCAACTCTGTATTACGGTTATTATTCACTAGAAAGGGTAATTAAGACAAATTTAGACCCACACCATCGATCTTGCTGTAAGCTTTGAGGAATCGTGAATTGTCTGGGCACAAAGATTATATTTTTTATTTACTTAATTTAGTACTTGATTTAAAATAATTTCAAATGTTTTAATGGATGTTTTGTTAATCGAGAGCGCAATATGAACAATGACATATATCGAATATTTTGATTCGTAACAATAAAGAAAAAACGTCGAGAAATAATCTTGTAACGAAACAAAAAAATGGGGTAGGTCATTGGTCGCGAGATGGCCCACGTAGTCAACTGTTACGCCAGGAATGCGGATAATTAGATATAGGATAGACATTGTCATATTACGAAGCCAATAATACAAAGTTGGTTTAAGTTTATTGTCGGAGAGTTCCTAAGTCTTGCGTAGTAATATTTTTTTGGCTTGCGTTATTTTATGTTCGACTTAAAGAAAGGTAGGCGTGGCTTATTAGTGTTTTTCATTGTTTTTTCAGACTTGTGGCTTACACAAAGATTGAGGCCACCTGTGAGTGTTGCAGTTAGGTTTGTGGCCGGTCGCTGTCGGATGGCCGAGTCCCGGGCAGTTGAATTTGCCGCATAATTCCTAACGGTGGTTGTGTTCGCGGCCGCTAGAGAGCGCGCCGCCAGCGCGGCCGCTTGACGCATTGCAGGTGCTCGCCAGCCAATCAGCGCGCGGGATCCGAGCAGCGACTCTTGTAAACAAGCCGCACCCGGCCGCTATAAAACTGAAACGCCACCCCGGACCACCCTAATTCCCGACGGAACCTCAATCTCGAACTATCCAAACTTATTCCAAAAAAATAATAAAAAATTTCAGCGTCGCGAAACAGTCTCACCGATCGCGTAGGACCGATATATCCGAGTTTCAAATTTAAATAGTCCGGTGCCGGTGCGCGGAGCAATACGTTTCGGGTCGTGTCAGGGCCCGACGGAGCTGCGGAGCGCCAGTAGTGTTGTACTCGTCGGCCCGTTCGCACGGTTCGCGTCGTGTCTTGCGATCTTAGTGTAGCTCCGGATTATCCATCTTAATCTACCATGGTGAGTGTTATTTTTCGCCATCCGCGCTTGAATAGTGTCGAGCGGCATCCGATCTATCGGATCGCCAGAATATTTTTCGGTTTCGTGGTGAAATTTGTGATGACCGTGTCGGAGGGTTCCATTATCTCTCCGGTCGGTCGTTTTGCCGCAATGCGGGGCCGGAGATCGCTCCGCGGATCCGCCCTCGGCCTGGCCGCAAATATCCGAAGCCGAGGGCCACCCCGAGACACGGATCATTCTCTCTCGACGGAAAAAAATATATTTTGACATTTGAAAATGGGACGGCCCGCCCCGGATCTGCAGTTTTGTATCTGGAGCTAGGCGGGACCGGTGAAATGACGTTGCCCGCTCGCCGTTCCGGAATGACGCATTGCATATAAATGAAACGGCCGTTATTGTGAAGATAACAGGTCGCGGTGGTTCGCCACCGAGCGATCCGGCCGTAAACAAGCCCAACTTGCCCTCATGTTTCCCTCAAATGTCAAAGTCTAGCGTGCGCGGTGACCATTGCCGCCGAGGCTTGCGAAATTTGAGCGGATCTCTGTCGGTCCGCGCCGGTCTCGCTTGACATCTCCTGCTGCAGCTGCAAAAATCCTCACCGTGGACCGTCCCGCTGCTTTCCCTTGCATTCAAACCAACTGTTGTGTTTCGGTTCTCACGCCGAATTTATTGATTTTCCGCGACTCGTTCTTAGAAGCGCGACGTTTCGCAGAAGTCGACTCTCAGATGAATAGTTTTTGATCCGAGTCTCGATCCGTTTCGCGGAACGTGAATTAACATCTATAGCCGGTCTTCGAAATTCAAATTTGCAGTACGGCCGTTGTGTCACCGCCTTTTTTTAACGGAAATTACAGGAGAGACTGCGCTCTATCGAAGCTCTATGGTAAACCGCCACAATACCTAGCGCTCCTTTCGTATCACAAGTTAATAGTTGTGTTTTAATTGTTATATTCTTGTTGAATATGCCGCGTAACTGCTGAGTTGACGTTTGGCTTATCTCGCTGCCGTGCGTAGTGGCTGGCATTAACCTTGTGGCAGTCTGATAAGGAAATATTACAGGATCCGCCATGATTCAATTATATTGCCGCGATCGTTACCATGACAAGACGCTCGCTTTCTAGGATAATCTTGTGAGACAACACTGTCTTCTAATAATTATCTGCATTTGACGAGCAAAGCTGTCAAGGTTCCCAGGTTCCTGCGATCAGCCATTTTGAAATGATCTAATGCGATTAATAATTTAAATAGTCTTCTAGAAGTCGATCATTTTTCCCTGCGATTATCGATGGCGGAGCTGTGTGTATCGATTTCATATTCTAGGACAGTTCTCGAATTACTGTTATATGCCTTGTGAATTAAATACAATGACACGGAATATTCTCAATTGTATTATTATATTTTCACGTTTGCTCTTGTCATTGTCTGTAATAATAAAATAAACTTATTTTTTAGACGTTTCAGCGTAATTAGCATATTTTTCAACAGCTCCGTGCCGCAAATGGACTGAAAAATCACACATTTATGACATTCTTCGACTTTTAACACATCCAGTGATTTACTGGCTGATAATATTTCTGTGAATCAATTTGATTTTAGAATCTGATACATTTTATATGTGCATATTTTAAAATTTCATTTTTCTTTAACGATGCTTATTTCACAATGCTTACTACCTATTATCAATTTGCAATATTCCTTTAATTGAACCATTAGGCAACATTGTTATGAAATGAAGGAACTATCAATTCAATAATTAATCGTGATAGGTGTTATCAATTGAACCATAACCTGTCCAACGCATGTTAGGTCCTTGTCATACATATTCCGCATTTCCATTCATACTGAAATGTATCAATTTCATGTTTGTAACCTAATATTGTTTATATTACGATACCCATTATATTAATTACTGCTCTATCCATTACTCTGTAATTTTGTAATCTTATCTAGGTATAATAATTAACTGATACAATTGAATATGTAACTTGAACGAAAAAATTGACATAAAATCATCTACAATTTTATCGTCTTTATTCGTGTATCAAAATTACTTAATAGATAATCATATTAAATAATTTTTTAATACTTTTGAAACAATTCAAGGTCGCTAATAAAATCTCGAATTTAAAAATGGAATTTTATTCAAAAAAATAAAATACTTTTTCTTTTAGATTTTCTCACATTCATTTGTTTTTTGAATAAAATATTAATGCATTTACTTCGTTAGCCATACCTCCTATCACACACCTTATTACATGTTTATTGCTATTTATTTAAAATATTTCCTTTGGTTTACAGCATTTATGTTCATTTGATTAATAATCGTATTCAAATTCTGCAAAACGTACTTTACAGGAAGCGGCAAAAAAAGCTGACGGTTTTCGTCGTTGTTTTGTTTTAAAACAGTCTGATTTTTTGCCGCTCCTTATATTTTACTTTACCTTTTATGAAATTTTATGAATGATTGTGCATTTATTTAACAACAATTAATTATATACTTTTCCTACCCTAAGTCCTATTATTTCAACGAATTAATTGATCAATTTACTATAGGACCTTCAATGAAGAAATCTATCGTTAAAATTTCACTTATTTTTAGTGCATATGCATTCACTTATTTATTGATGTAAATACTTATAAGTATACATTCAAAAATTTAATCCATCTTGTATGCACTTTTTTCTTCTAAATCACTTGTAAGTCTTGTCTGCTTAGTCATCGGTTGGTTAATGATGCTTTCTAGTTGGTTCGTAATAATATTTGCTCTGCAGACTCATGTTTTCTCTCCCACGCAACTTGTGTGTATATCACTAATGGAAATATTCCACCAAAGTTGGTTTGATAGCTTCACCGTGTCGATACAAAGCGACTTGGCAATGTGTTAATTTTTCTTAGCTATGATTCATCGGTTACCTTCAAACCAACGAAATTAAAACATTGGGCGCACTTTGATTTGTGACTGTCTGAGAACACTGTTTGTCGTTGGTTGGGTTTTTAGTATCTTAGCCGACGGTTATAGCTCAATGGTCGAAGCGTTTGCTTTGCAAGCCAAAGGTCGTGGTTTCGATCCCCGACGGAGATAAAACAAAAAAAAATTTAAATCGATTTCTGAGATCTAAAATACGCTCGGTTGGTGTGAATTTGAACCCTCGCCCGTAAAATGCCAGTCGTAGCCTATTAATTGAAACTGGTTGTAGACGAAAGTCGTCCCGTGAAGACCACCCATTCATAGTAAAATTCCTGTAATAGGATGATGCCTGAATCTCGGACTGAAGTTTATGACGTTGGCGGATCAATTACTCCACACGCAGCGCTTAGCCATATGCAGCATGGTAAGCGTCGTAGAATTCCACAGATGAGACTTCAGAATTACTATCGCCATCTGTCGGTATTCTCCTGTATGAGTTTACATAAAAAAAAACAACTAAAGCGCAGGGGCGTAGGGTTTTTCATCTGTTCTCTTTAAAAATGCTGAACATTCTACTACTCTCTTGTATGTCCCTGGAATCTCGCCTTGGAGACCATAGGAAATTATGTATAGTATGTTGGAGACATAGGATTTGACTGTGCTGTGTGGCGATCATATGCAAAGTGTTACGTACGTCTCACGCTGAAAACGACAGCTGTTGATAGTTATGTGTTATTTGTAAATGTGTTATTTGTAATGATATAGGAATTCGATGGTTTATTATACTTTGCATCCCACGAGTATTATCGGGCGGACCTTCAATAAAGAAACAGTCCGTGAGCCCCGACCGATTGTTAGAAAGGGGGTCATAAATATTAAATAAGCCAAAAAGTGTTCCTTTGTTGGCCAGCGTGAGATGCGTCTATTCTCGGGAAAATGTCATAAATATTAAATATTCAGAAAGTGTTCCTTTGTGTAGTAAAGCGTGCGAACGAGCCTGGGATACGTTTCAGTTTTAGCCATAAAAACATAAACCGATGTTATGGCTAGGATTACCTATCTCCAGGAACGATTCATAATAAAACCCTAAGAAAGGAATACAGACTCGTGCGAACGTGACTATTCTCACGGCCGCAAAAGTAGGTACCAGAAAATTAATGTATAAAAGCACCGACTTGAACGTTAAATAAATCAGTTTAGACTTGAATCTCTTGCGTTTCATTTCTACCTCCCACCCTCCTGTAAAGCCGCGCCGGCTGCCTGAAATCTGGAGAAATGAGGCTGTCCGCCCACTTCAGATTGATGGCGTAACTAGTTACCTTACAAGTAACTGGGAGAAGATGGTCTAGTGAAGAGCGGAAAACCGATACACGCCCGTAGAGCGGATCGTCAGCGGAACTGGAAGCTGTCGTCTACACAAAGGGTAAAAAAATGCGACGTCATCAAATAAATGATGAATCACAAATGTCATAAAAGTAAATTACTTAGGTTTTCACGGCCAGATTTGATATTGTGGCTTTTGGGTTTTGCCTTGTGTGGCGAATTTCTTCTATCCAATATTTCGACCGCCATAGTCATCAACCCTGAAGAAGACCCCTGCAATGGCGGTCGAAATATTGGATAGAAGAAATTCACCACACACGGCTAAACCCAAAAGCCACAACATCTTAAAAGTAGTCTACTTCAAGGAAACATTGCAAAATATTTTAATCGCTTATGCGTCTATTGGAAAACGTGGGATGACTATTAGCAAAGTGTCCAGACGATATCGCCAATACCGCAAAGATTGGTCGAGGGAATCTAGAACTGTAGACATCGACTATCAATGAACGAAACCTTCAACCCTCAGTAGGTGGATGATACAAGTTGAACAAAATTAAGATTTCTTGCTGAGAATTATAGCCATAACGGGAATGATCTGTCCAAATGGATTTATTCCTATCATATATTATTTCTTCTTTGTTACAATATATTTTCAATAGTACACTTACCCAACAGTTCTCTCCGCTAGTTACTTTAAACGCCAGTGACATATTTTATCAAATAAATCGCTTGATTAGCTACGGTGGGTCTATTATGCGGAATCCATCTTATGCTTTACAACCTGTCCGTCAAGGTCATTCAACACGTTTTGTGCGCACATCCTACTAGAATCTAAATAGTTTTTTTATAGCTTATCCAATATACATTTAACACATTTAGTTTTTAATATGTATTTAATAATAAAGAATATTAGTACTTGAGCTAAGCACTCGTCTGAAATTAAGTATGTATGTTAGTCAATTATTAAATCTACTTTCTAAACGGATCAGTTGAGCTTTGAAATTCTTTTCCAGTTTTTGTTTTTTCTTTATAAGGTCTGGTACACTTGCAATGTCCCCCCAACCCTTGCACACACATCAGACATACTTTCTGAATACAACGTCCGATCGCTCTGTTTGAGCGTCATAATCCTTACTGGTTTCGACTGTATTGCAAACTTGTAAACGCTTTGTAAAATTAATACAATCTGTTTATATAATCTATAAATATATAACCTTCCCGAATATCATTTCTCATTGATATTTTGAAGAAAAAATGAAAATTATCACTCTGAATAACTTGCCATTTTTAAAAGTAGTATATCTCTATCATAAATGGTTAAACTTTACTGAATACTCTGTAAAACAAAGCTAGTTAAACTGGACCCATTTAAATTGACTATTTTACGCAATTTTTAGTTTAATATCATTTTCTTTTGCTGCTAAAGACATCATTAAACTGAAAAACATCATTTTTATTGAAAAAAAAAAATTACATTATCAGTATCACCACCCACCTTTTGATCCACTACAGTAAAGTGCTCATAAGAAAATAGCCGCATAGTATCTGCAATGCTTCAGCTCTTGATTCAAGGTCATCGACCATGATGTATAAAGCAAACACCTTGGTTTTAGACGCGATATAGTTATTTTAGTTTGCTATAAAATAATAAGTCAGTTCAACGAACCAGCTCTGTATATAAATAAATGTACTGAAGAGCTATGAATGCATTTATGTATTCTGTCAGTACGAGTAAATCAACTCTAGGCTCTTGGTGTTTGTTTGCGTGTCAATATTGTACTCTAGACGAATCCGACATAATCTTTTGAATTACCTATGGAGTATAATAACTAGTCTGGGTGCATTAGTAGGTAAGGCGTTAGGATTACTTATATTGACGGTAACCTTCGAGGGCAAACAAGGGACAATAGCCAAGATATGATAAGGTTTTAGTTTTTTACGGGGACTGCGCACTTTGTATGTAAAGATGCTAATTTACATAATGATTATTTAAGTTATTATAGAAGGCTTAGTAGTAGTTACCGCAGTGCACAATGTTATGATAATGCTGGCGGATAACCGTGAATAATTAATTACGACTGTTTTTTTTAAACAATTGCATCAATACCTTATTGAGTAATTCATTTTATAATGATTTTAATTGATTTTGGTAATGTGCTGTGTAATATCAATTATTTAATTCATTTTGAGGATTGAAACATGTTGAAACAACAGCTACTGTTCGATGACCGAAGTTTTGGAACATACGCAGGTCGTATTTAGTGGTTTTTTAGCTTGTTAGGAACTAATGGTGTTTGCCTCGGGAACGTCAGGCTTATTATCCGATCTTTGATATATTCGATAAAAATGCTGATAAAAAGATGCTTACATACTAAATGTACATTATTTTTGAGGCGACAGTATGCACAGGCTATAATGTAGTTATGGAAAATAAGAAGTAAATTGTAAATACAATAGCCTTTTAGCTTATAAGGCACTCAACGGAACTGCACCGGACTATTTGACAGAACTGATCAAGCTTTCAGAATTAAGCACGTGTGGAGAGACACTCAGATCAGCCAGAGCAAACAGAAGCACCCTGCAGCTGACGAGAGGTAGTCCTAGCACGGTATTTGGCAATCGTGCTTTCAGCTACGCGGCACCAATGTCCTGAAACTCGCTACAGGAAAGCATAACAGCTTAAAACGAAGGTATCCTTCAGAAGCAGACTCAAGACCCACCTTTTTACTCAGAGAGGCAAAGAAGCGCTATTGGAATGGTCATAAAAAAGCGCCATACAAATATAATAATAATATAAACAATAAAGGAAGAAACATGCATTTATATAATTTTTTTATAAATGTTTGATTTTGGGAATAAGTTATTAAATTCGAAACAACGAGATGGACATTTCTATATTTACTATATGGCTTGTACATCAATTGTTTTAAAATATAGCTAAAAATTATATAGATTTTTTTTATCAATAACGTAGTATTTTCTGGCCGTTATTGTATGTTTTATAATAAGCACTAATTACTGCCTACAATGATTCTAATTATTTTATTGCAAGCGTACTTATCTCCTTTATTTGTCGTTTTAAAATTCTTCCACATTTTCTTATCACAAGAACTCTGATAAGAAAATTTGTTACAAGTATTTTACTACCGAAGGCAAAAGTGTTTTCTGGTTTAGATTATAGCTTCACGTCGATTGAAATTACTATTAATAATTATGAAATAATTACGCGTTTTGCTTGGCAACGCGATTAATCAACGAAAACGGTGCTTTCGAGTCATTACAGGAAATCAATGAAATGTTTCGTAACGTGGTACAAAAATTGATGATAAATAATGAAATAAATATACTGATGGATTTCACTTTCTCCTTCTTATAACTGACTATCGTTTGTCCTTTTTTATTTGGTAATAACCATGTATGAAACCCACATTGCCAATTTTTTTGTGTTCGACTTTCTTTTGTCGTCCCACGTGTAAAATTGTATCGGACGCAAATGTAATATAGAAAGGAATTTCGCAAATAACGCCCCTGGGCTCTCGTTACATTTTCATTTACATACATATGTTCTTGATGATCTTATCAGCTGTGGCGTACAGCTTAAACAAATTAAAAATATGTATGTACTCGCAATTATATAATATATGATTCATAGATATGAATTTGTAGGAATACACGCATTTAATGGTCACTATAATCAACATATATGTTCTATGTAAGTGGCTCTCAAACTAAATTGGGCCATTCTTCTCACAACCAGTTAATCCGTTTTCTACATTGTAATATTGTTCTTAAAAAATATATTAGATTCTTTTTGGGATTCAATAATTAAAGGAATAATAAGTTTTCATACATTATTAGTGGAGATGTCTAGTATAATTAAGAGTATATATCACATTGTTTCCTTAAAATTTGAAGCATATGTCCACTACTTTCAGTAACTATTGTCAGCCGTGAGGTTCATAGGCTAGTCGCTAGTCTGCTCATCAATATTCCCCATCAGCTGTGAGGTCCATAGTATTCTTCGTATCGTCGTCAAATTATTTCAGGCCAATATATGGCAATGTCGATGGCTCATGTGCTGAGCAATAAGTCTTGGGATGTGTAAGTAGTCGGGCTATTGGGGCAGGATCTTAGGTTTAAGGCGGTCTGCAGGTCTCCACAGTCACATAGTAGTGATTCCCGAAGTACTCGCCACCGTTCTAGGTTGTCCTTTGTTCTGCCGGCTCCGATTCTTAGTCCCAAGTCTGCCCCCGTACAAGGTTTCACCGAATAAGTTATACAGTTGACGGACATGCATACTTAAAATATTTTTTTGTTGCTAGATTTTAATGTTGTCTTTTTGTTGTGCGCAGGCTGACCAACTGACAGAAGAGCAGATCGCCGAGTTCAAGGAGGCGTTCTCATTGTTCGACAAGGACGGCGACGGCACCATCACCACCAAGGAGCTGGGCACCGTCATGCGCTCCCTCGGGCAGAACCCCACCGAGGCCGAGCTGCAGGACATGATCAACGAGGTGGATGCTGACGGTGAGTTGATCTCTGCTTCTCTGTACAAGTCGCTCGCAGACGAGACTGGAGCTGCCTTTGAGACCAAACAGTTCACTCACAGATGAGATGGTGAGTTGTTTTCTCCTTCTCTGACCCCCCAACGTGGCCATTCTGATGACCAACACCTCTGAAACCATACAAGTCAGTCACAGATAAGGCGGTGAGTTAACGCAGACTTTAAACATAAAACCTTTTTCAACACGACTAGTTGCCATCAGGATCAAGGATATAACACCACTGTGCGCTTGATGCGCTGCTTACCAAGGTTAGCTATCACACCCTTCATATCGCCCTGCGGATAAAAAGAGCTCTAAACTGCTATCGGCAAAAAAAAATACTAGATGATTGAGTTACACTGACGAATACAATGGAATATGCTGTTATATGAGAGAATCTTAACCTTTTAGAGCCGTAGTTCACAGAATTCGTCATGTATCATGGATTACAATCGGGAGGTACTGTTGTTTCATGGTTAAAATCACTATATGTACGTGATTTTAAAGAACTGGGTACACATTCATCGCTGTAACAATTTTCATGATATTGACTTGTTATGTTAATGGTGAGAAGACCGTGACCTGCATCACACTGCATATGCCTTTAGCGTGAGTGATATAAGGAAGTTATGGTTACAGGATAGTTTAACAGGTTAGCGGATGTAAGTTCTTTATTTTTCGTAATTACTTATATTACAATTTATTGGGATATGGATCCGATTTTTTTTTTATATTAAACAAATTATGCTGCTTTATAGACCGCAATTCCAATCTCCATCACTACATAATAACTGAAATTTTGGATGTATAGTCGCTCTTCTTTCTTCTATTTCTATTCATATTTCTGTTTTCCAGCTAGGTTAGTATGACCATTGGTTAGGTTGACCGCCATTCAGATGATTGTTTATGAAGATATTCCATTTTTAAAAATCTCTAAAACTACCGGAACATCTGCTGGTGGTTTGTAGCCTTGCAGTCTGCATTGTTTTAAATACTGTTGGTTTCGTTTATTTTAACTTTTCAACGGTGAAATGTTTCATCATACTGAATAATTCTCGAATAGAAAGAAAACGCACGTTTCCCGGCCACGTACGCGGAAATAACAAAAAAAAATAGGTCACCTTTCCGAATTAATTCGTACCGATCCCACTTTTGTTAAATAGCTGCGAAGTCATTAAATTGTTCAAGGGAAAATTGAAATGTGAGATCCTGTTGGACCAAAACAAGTTTTTATCCAATTGACTAATTAGTAAAAATGTGACAGTTCTAGTTTTAAATTCTATATCAGAAATGGAGTAATGTATCATTAAGAATAGTTTCACAAATGATTTTTGTATTATTTTTTCATATTTTATAATGCATCTAATAACAAAAATAAAACAGCTCAGGGAATAGATTAGCGGCTAATGGATGACACTTGTACAGTTAGTTACGCCTGTATATCGGTTTACGATATTTTTCTACAGACGGTAGTTCACTGAAGCAGCATGGCATACTTTGATATCGCGTACCCCATCTTGATACGAAAAGTTATATACATACATTGTATTCAGAAGCTATTTACAGATATTGACCTCAGCGGTGTATGTAAGTATATGATATGCAAACATTTCCACTGAGATTGTCAAAGCAAATAGTTTTCAAGCTTTTGTATACATTATATATTTAGCACTGTTTGCGTTATTTCTTGGACCGGCTACACGACTTAACTTGATTATATTGAAACGAAAGAATATTATCTATGAATTATGTGTATTATAAATTCAGCAGGAAAATTAAAAAAATATATCACGAGCCTGACAATAATATCTTAAAAACACTATCATTAAAATATCATGACTTTATATCAATTTAATACTGAGATAAAGAGGTGTTTTTATCAAATTTCTGTTAAGGTAGTTACCTCACTTCGTTTTCCTTGGTTATAATCTGATAACAATTGTATTATCATCATTGCCCATTGACAAATTTATTTCACGCGATGGAACACTTGAATATTTTCAGAATATCATCATCGCTATTTTAAGCATCTCGCATATCAGGAAATATCAACGAATTTTCGACATTTGTATAATCAAATTGTCATAGTTTAATTATACCTTTAATATCATTTATGAATTGGACTAGCGGCAGTTCGATTGTTGAAATAATTCTTTGAAAGGTGGTGATGGACGATTTCCGTAAATGTTGCATGTTCGAAACTTCTCAATGACCTAGAAATTTTCTAGGAAGACATCATTTGGTTCCACATCATTGCTTTTCAATGGCAATGAATAATTTAATACTTAATTATTGTTAATGATGTTGTTTTAACTGCAGTTTAACGTTTGATAGATTTCCAATTCAATAAGCTGAAGTAGACCAATAAAATTAATTTTAATAATGAAAACTTGCATATATTTTCGACACTTTTTTTTCCTTCTCTATCTCATTTAATTAACATAAAGTTAGTAAGAGCAAGTACACGTTCGTTTTTTTACTGTTGTGTATAAACTTTCATTATTTCTATTGTATACATTTATTTTACCACGACACATAGAGCGAGCTGAACAATAGAATTAGTCACGCTTTTGCCAATGAAATCCTAATAAATTTAATTATCCCACACGACATTATCAAACCTGGCAGATCGCCAGACTTCTGGAGTGCCACATTGTCAGAAGTCTCTCAAACATCAGTTTCTCAGTGAACCTTAGCAGCAAGAAATTCCATCTCGACACGCTCCACAAATTGTCCGCACAGCAGCGTCCTTTGTGATCATCTCTGGCTTCGGTATTGTGTCTGATGACGGGCGTGCAGAATCGAAGAGGCCAGAAATAGCCTCCGCGGGATGAGGGTAATGACTATTTATCAACTGAATGACGGCATCGGTCGCTAGTTGACAATCGTCTTTGAGGAATCGATCTCCGAGATGACTGATGATTTGTTTTCGCAATCTTCCATGGCTCTGCCGCTTCACGAGACAGGTAGCGAAACATAGGCGTTACCTGCAAGGAATAATGGCATGTCTTAAACACAGTCTATCTGATTTATATGTATCTGAATAAAAGATCAGATCGTTTTTTACGTTTCGTTTACATTTGCATGGATGCCAACAGCGATTGAAAACTTCCTGCCGAAGACAACGTCAACTAATTATATATCCAACTAGAAAACACTGGTTTTGTGAGCAATAATACATAATAGCGATGTCGCGACGTATCACAGGTCATGTTTGTGTACAATTCGTATTTAAAATGTTTGTAAATTAGCTTGTCAATGTCAAAAATGTAATACGATTCGTTAGTCGTTTGAGCAAAGTATTCATTAATGCTGTTAGCTATTAGTTGTATGAAAATGTAGAACGTGGAAATTTGTAGTCGAGTTTTTATTTGAGTCAGGACTAGCGATTTTTCGTGTTCATTTTTTGGAAGTTGCTTACATCCTCGTCTTTACGAGGAAAATATGTCTTTAATAAGAACCATCTCAGAGAGGCAAGCCCGATGAATCGGTCACATCATGCGCCACGATGGTTTTCTTCACGACATTGTGGTGGGGATGGTTGAGGGTAGAAACTGTACAGGGCGCCCTAAGCAAGTGTTCGAGGACATGAATTGTAGCTCTTATGCTAAGGTGAAGAGGGTTGCGGAGGACCGAAAGGAATAGACATCGAGATGCAAGATTCTGTCGCTGTAAACCAATCCACCGGATTGATGCTACGAAGAAGATATGGCTTTGTCGTGTTAGGTTTACTCGTCAGGCCATTGTTGTATATACGCGATTACAGATGTATGTGTACATGCGAAATTGTACACACATCGATTGCTGAAATGGCTTGAAATAGCGTAACACACAAGTACCGTAGATTTTAAAGTATAATGGGAAGAAGTTAGTTTTTGTGCGTCCGCCGCTGATGAGGTCGTCCTCGGCGCTGGACCGTCCTGTTCAGCGTCACGTCATCTTGCAGATTAGTTCTCGCGGCCAGAATTATTTAGTATTGCTTATTAATGGTCCCGAAACGGGCGGTCGAGCGGCCGTAACGCCAGATTCCAGAGGACGACTGCAGAACGCCGGAGGGTATATTTATATACACCAGACTAGAAGTGTCCTAACATTGAAAGCTGTTGCAGACATTAGAGATGATATTAGTTGTCACATCCGTGTACTCTTGCGTGTGTCTGCTGTTAATTGATATGAGACGCGCCTAATGTAATCTTCAAAAGCAAAGTTGTCTTCATATTGAATGCGTTTTGCAGAATTTGAGAATTAAATTATACTGTGTTAAAATTCAAGACACGAATGGATGCATGTGTTGCTAATTACGATATTTTTAGTTCATTGCGGTTAAAGTTTTTTTTTTAATTTGTCCACACATGTCCTGACAACCATTTATATATATGTATATATATATTATGCCTTATCAGTCTGTGTCCAATGTTGAACGTAGACCTTCGATCCTCCGCCCTTCGCATTCAGGCTACTTCCGCTATTCTTCTGATGCCGTTATTATATCTTGCAGGGGGTCGGCAAACGCTTCGATTGCAAGATCTTGAAACGCCATTTCAACATTTTTTTCTTCCCCTCGACCGACGTCTTTTCGACAGATATGCGCCCTGCCCATTTCCATTCGACTGAGCAAATTATTTGGGTATACTTTACTATTTGAGTTCTTCTTGGGAAATTTTTGTTTCGGATATATTATTATGCTGGTAAAATCTTGAATCGCTTAAATTTAATATATCTGATAATAATATTATTATATTGTCATGATAGTTAAGTGAATGGGTCTTGGTACAAGGAATTGACGACAGCAACTGACAGTGGTCGCAATTGGTGGTGACTATTTGTCCCACGTATGGGAAGATATACATTTATTTGTATGTTATTAGTCCAGTAACTAGAAAGGGTTGATTGACACCCCATTTACCTTCTTTAATTGGTGTCAAATTTAAAAAAAAATTCTTGTGGCTTAAAACATTTTTACGTCGGCCATAAAATAATGTAATTTATAATGCTTTCGCGGATCGATTTCATTATAGGAGGTTAAATAATTTTATGTATTTTGGCACATAATCTGGCTTTCTTCTCGACTGTTAATGACGCATAAATTGTGAATTTTTAATTGATTGCAATAATGTTGAATAATTGCATTTATAATGAACGAACTTCTTACGTTAGAATTCTATGCGAGTCGATTTCTCTGTTTTTTAATATTACACTGTTCTCCAATTTAAGTTGCAATTATTTGCATTTGATTTTATCATCGCAATTTCAATTTAATCTGTTTGAAACAATGGCTTTCGCATTATTCGTTTCCGCCATTTCCATTCGCAGGTTTGAGCGTCAATTAGCAGCATTTGCACTTTAATTATACATTGTTTCGCTTATCACATAATTATATGGAATTGCCGATAAAATTAACTAAGCCACTAATGAAGGTTGAATTATTTTTTCTGGCTGCACGCGGGCTGTCGAGTTAAATATAGTGGTGATATATGCAATTTCACACCATTACCATAAGCTCCGTTTTTAAAGGATATCACAAACAAACTGCAAAATTTTAAACCACGTTTTTTTTTTACTTATCGCTTATCAAGTTAATTAAGTCCTGAGTGGATTACGTACCATATTCACGTTGACATATTTAGATATGTATAAATTCGTTTGACAAATAATGACATACTACGTCTAACCTGCAATCACTGAAACACAGACGTATGATTGTTTGGCTCAGTCTTTTTTTACCGTTATTACCACGGCTGTTGCTTCTCTCAAAATAAAGAATTAATTCTCCATGCCCTCGCCCACAACCAACAGACTAGTGCTACGGTTCCTAAATATCGATTCAAGGTTAATGTGTGTCGATCAAGAACTGGTAGTTTAGAAGTTTCTTACTAAATGCCACCGTTAAGCCCTGGAATGTTCTTCCAGTATGTTCCCTCCTTCATATAGTCTGGATGTTTTCAACAGACATGTATACGAATGTACACTCGCCAGTCGCATTCTTGACAACCTTCACGCATACAACACACTTTCGTTCTCCTGCATGCCATTATATAAAAGGTTTAACGACTATTGATTGTTATTTTTCACAAAAAAATCTAGTCAGTCATTACTTCTGAAATAATATCGTTGTTATTGAACAACATGTGGATAATAATTATTGTAATGCTGCATAAGATGGTCGCTATTAATCTTGTGTGACGGAAATGTAATATCCACGGTCTACCAAGCGGCGCTCCGGCAAGGTCTGGTCTCACGCATATGAGATCAGGTCACGCTTGTCCAATAATCAACCGGCTGCATTGTAAATGCACCCGTCAGAGGGCAGCCAGAGGACGCCGCATTACCGATATGTAAAGGTTTCAACCTTAGTTCAAGAACTTGTAAGCAAACCTATTAAAAGCCACTAAGAATTGTGGAAGATTTCTTATGCTGATTTTTAGGACTTTTTTTTGTTGATCGTGAACTTTAAATGTAGTCAAACTTTTCTTTGATACCTCCGTTGTAGTAAGGATCGACTGTCAATCGTTTTGAACCTATCCGTTTGCAAGGTGCACCACGTGAAAGTTCCAATTTAATTGTCTTTCTTTCATCTTATATATGTTATCCTTTATTGATTGTGAGCAGTGGGTCTTCCTTGCATCAATGATATAAAATCCTGAATCGCATTTCATTGAATTTTTAATGGAGATTTTTCCTATAGTGTTGGCAGCTGTTTTTCGTATACTGTTCCTTCTATATTGTCATTTTATGCTGAGTTGCCTCTTAGTACTAATACTAAATCTTCCAGACCTCGGAAGCATCGGGCTAATTCTCTGATCTTATGACAATGCTATAAAAGGGTTGTATTGTAAAATGTTTCACGTGTTATTTGATCGTGATGTATCCATAATTACATTAAATTAATATGTCCGTTTTCTGTTTAGGTTTTCGACTTCAATCCGATAATTTAGATATTTAGCTACTTTAGAGTATTTCAATAGCTGTAATACTACTCAAAAAATCAGAGTAAAGCCACTAACATGCATATTCACTTACATTTCTAGTTCTCTCTAGATGATACGAGTATTTTTACATCCTCTTCGTACGATTCAGCGTTAGGTTTCGTGTCAAAGATTATGGTTTCAACTGGCAGAAAAAAGGTCTACTAATGTCTCGATAGCGGCGCTTGGTGGCAAGGTCGCTTCAAGCCCGGCGTCTGATCGCAGGTCGCGTTCATACATCAGTCAAGTCTCAGAAGGTGGTTTGACGGTGGAAACTTCTCCATGTAGGGCTGCAGCTGTGCATTACTCACGCGCCCATATCGGACGGCTAACTGTTAGCAGCCGAGTGTCGCTAATAGTTATGTTTGCAGCATGCAAATTTGCTGAGACGACTTCACAAATGAGCGCATCGACGGTCACGAAAACACACACATACACCGTCGTGTGTATTACACCCTAATTGTTTAATTAATTCGGCGACCAGAGTGTCGGAATGGAATGTATATGTTGTACTTTATATTTGTTGGGTTGAATACGTCGGCTGAATTTTAAACTCTACTGCACTCATGTAAGTATTATACTTTAGAAACGGTTTAAATTCACGAATCTTCGAGTGCATAAATGATTTTTGATGTTTGTGTCTAACATATGCTTCAGCTAGATAGTGTATATACTACAGAAGAAGAATAAGACGTACAATACTGTACTTAGTTTTATTGTAGCATTCCATTAAAGATAATTTATGTTAAATAATCATTTCATGATAAATGTACAATAATCATGTAATCATGTTGTGTTTGAATTTTACTTTCGTGATATTTTTGTTCAAAGTTCATAGACTGTTACATCAGGGTTACTTACATAGACATTCTCTAAAATTTAAACACGGCATTATCTTATCATTTGCGAAATAGCATTGGATTCTGCTTTATCTTATCTGATGTTTGAAATGAATAATTGCCTCGTGCAAAAAAACATTTTACCATTGATTAAATTACAACAACATTTAATTATGGTGGTGTGACACAATTTGATAATATATCACCTCCATTTAAAAAAAATATAAATGATGTTTTTAAAATAATTAAAAATACCATTATGTAGTATTGTGGCTATGATATGGACTATCAGTCCCCGCATAATGGCAATAGGTAAAAATAATGTTCGCTGCTCGACCGACTCTACTGTGAGGTCGCTTATTTTTCCTTGAACCAGATTTGAAGTACCATTATATATATTCTGCAATGTTTTATTCAACCTTTGTGTTAAACTTTATTATATTTAATAAAAAATAAATAAAACGAACGATTTCTCAGCGAATATCTTGTGAAATGTTGCTATTATTCATTGACAACCAATATACGTTTGCGAGTATTTTTCATGAATTATTTTCATACCGTATTTGGCGCACGGCTGACAATTGCACGAATAACTTTACAACTAATAAATGCATTACTTAACTTTTATCATACACGAGCAGTTATTATAATATCGATTTAATTTATTATACATTTCGTCATAAAAGTATTGTGTGTATTGATCTAAAAGGGCTGGTTCGTCGTAGTTTATAAAATTAACGTTAAGTATGCCATTTTTTGAAATGATATTCAGCCAAGGCCGCCTTGACTGGCACGAATACCTATTGGAAGTTTTGACCTCAACTGGTTTTGCGCCAGTGTTTCTCTATTATTTTTTAACATCGTAATTACCTTCTTTGTTCCTCAAACTATTTTTATGTATAATACTAGTAGCAGTTTATTAAATATTTGAAATAATAAATCATATGTAAGATTCTACGCGTTGTACACTTAAATTGAGCAACCTTTTGGTAATATAAATATTAACACTTGTGTCGGTCACACACATGGCAAAGAAACGATACATTAACATGATGTCACACCTTAAATTGCAAATAATATTAGTATAATTAATAAATGTACATATTACTTTATTTGGAAGAGCTGTAGTGCGTGAAAATAGTTTAATGAATATTCATTAATTGCGTAATTTATACGTGAGCAGTAAAAATGATGAATCCGCGTGTATCGCAGTGTAATTGTAGCAAATAACTGTTAGGTGCTCACTGGTACTTGACGCACGATTCTGTTAGACACGTGTGAATTAAAATAATTACGCGAATCTTGTGTGCGTAATGATACGTGTAGACATATGGGTGTATACGTAAATGGTTATCACCTTGAGAACTGGCTTAGCGATCACGTGACACTTTAATTCAGTTAGCATGATGCTATTAGATCACATTGTCTTATTACATCTCGCGTCATGCAAAAATGACAGAAAAAGTTCCGTAATATTATTCGATCATGTGTTCTGAATAGGATGTATCTTAGGATAATGGTAAAATAAAATATATTTTGCCATGCCTTATGTTTTTCTAGAGCATAAATTGTCACCCCAAAAATGACCACACGTTTCTACTCCCAATATACTTGCTTTGTACCAAGTCATAACTACACCTAGAGCTCCGCCGAGTACATAGTATGCTCTTGACAGCCTCCATTATGAACTATTTGATCCTAGAAGTTATATTAAGAAAATTGACAATCGTATGGTTTGTTAGATGTAAATTTTGGTTATCGATGTTCGCATCGTCTGAAAGATAAGCAAACCTTGAAATTGTGACCGATCGGCGTCTAAATACCGCCACCATTGTGATGTTAAATATTTATATTGTGAGCTACAGTTTTGGAGATGCTGAACTAATCGACAGTGAGTAGTTACGTGTTTTCCTTTCCGTATGAGTGATTGTTTTTTTTTTTACGTAGAAGGCAAATTGTCCCGCCTCCCTGGGGGGAAAATAGCTCTTGGGTAGCCTCTAGTTTTGGCACATTTTAGCACAGCCGGCGATCAAGGACAAGCGAGGCGGTCGACCCAAGGTAACGTACCCACATCATACACACATCGTGTATTATGCGCAACGTTTTTTGTCTCTTTATTTTTTATTCAATGTAGAAGTGATGTCAAATTTCGTGCAGGTAATAATATTGTTCGTATCCATTCGATGAAGATGGTATTTTTTTATGTATGTTATGACCCAGTGCCGTTTGTTGGATGCATTATATATGTCGTCTATGAGATGTTTTATGCACATATAGTAAGGAGAAGTCAATCAATTATAATTATTTTTTACGATTTATTAAATTACAGATGAGTTAGTATTAATATTTATTTAAGTCTTAAGAATAATATGTGTTTATTTCACTCATCTTAGGTGAATAATTCTTAATGTTAATAGCATTCTTGTGTTCGTGTTGCGATGTAAAATTCATTTCTTGAACATACTGAACTAGATAATGCGCATCTTTTATGATGCACTGGCTAGCTTCTTTCTCAGATTGCATCGAATGGGTGTCAATTAGTGTATAGTGTATAGTGTATTTAGACAAAATGAGCATTCGCACATTATTTTCAAACTGTGGCAAACAACAAAAAAAACAAGTGGCAAAACTATGTAACTAGCCCCAATGTGGCCACATACATAATGGTATGGCAAGCGACAAAAATACAAGACGAAAGATTGTTTATCGAGGTTTTCGGTACAAGTTAGCAAGGGCTTCATCGTGCTGATATCAAAGTAAAATCGTTTACACAAAAATTACATTCTGGTGGAGAATTCCTATTATTGCTGTCGGTGCTGAATAAGTATGTGGTTATCATCACGTAGTATATAATAAATATCTGTTCGATTTACCCTTGCAGGCAACGGCACAATAGACTTCCCCGAGTTCCTCACGATGATGGCGCGCAAGATGAAGGACACCGACAGCGAGGAGGAGATCCGCGAGGCCTTCCGCGTCTTCGACAAGGATGGCAACGGCTTCATCTCCGCCGCCGAGCTGCGCCACGTCATGACCAACCTGGGCGAGAAGCTCACGGACGAGGAGGTGGACGAGATGATCCGGGAGGCGGACATCGACGGCGACGGCCAGGTTAATTACGAAGGTAAGCCACCAACACCACTATCTTAGCATTCGCTCAGAAGTGCGGGCGATCTGGCAACGTTGTGTCTACCGGCCTGTGCTAGACCTGTTTGCTTATCCCGTCCACTTTCAACTCCATACTGCTATCACATTATTTTTGACAGTCAATGAATCTGTTACTATGATGATAGATCACGTTGAGTAACATTTAGCCAGTCGTAAAGCGTTTGTTTGTCATTCAGACGCCGTCGGTTCAAAACCCGACCAAGCTTGTTTTTTTTAATACTTAGTCAAATCTCTATACTTGCTCCTGGTAGAGTAAGCCACCTCTTAAGGACAAAAAAATATGTTCGAGAATCGGGAACTTTGGCCTCATCTGATATTTGTAAAAAATGCAGATTATTGAACACCTAAATATACAGGGGTTCTGGGACAAGACATAGATAATCTGAGCTTACAGAATTGAGAGATGGCAATTTGCGGTGTCCATATTCTCTATATATGGAACGGATATGGTCAAAAAACATGTAAAGTAACACGGCCATGGTTTTTTGGACTGTGCATTTATTTCCCATGTCATTCAGAGTTAACCGAACCAGAAATTTATTTGATCTGCCGAGAACTTCTCAACGTTTTTTTTCTTTAGCAAGACAGTTTGTTCTTCTGAATGACAGTGACAATGACCTGTTGCAGAGATAGAAAAATATTTAATATTTTTCCATTGGATGAAAGGCTTTCTATTTATTTTCGATGTCATTGAGATAATATCGAATTTTTTGTCTCAGTGACTTTTTTTTGCCAAATCTATATTATGTATATCGAAAGCATAGTTGGATAAAAGCAGCCTTCGAAGTACATCATTCATGACCATACACGAATAGTAATTTACTCACTATATCGAATTCTGGAATATCTTCCTTGAGATGATATTTTTTCTATGTTGCGCCAATGGATACATATTTTGGAATGTATTTAAACTATTAAATAATTTCATGTTTTAACTCGACTTTTGAGATGTCTTCAATTCCTACTTGTGTGTCATAAAGCATAGGTGCTTAGTTAGCTCTCAATGTTACATACCTACACCAGCATAAAGTATTGAGCCGTTAAGTCACATCTGCTGTCAAGTTGTCCATTCTAGTTTTAGCTCATAACTCATGTTTAGTTGCCTTTCACTTCAAACACATTTTGTGTTACTCTTTTGTTACCGAGAACTGTTTTATCAAAAGATTTACGATTTCCGGCAATTTTTAAAATGTAATCGTTTTGTTCCATATTCGATACTGTTTATTATTTTATCAGTAATAGATATAACTGTTATTATGAAAGATAGTAAACTATTAGAATGCATATTTATTGTATTTTATGGTGCTTTTAGTAAATATATTTTATTATTACATTACAATCAAGTTTATTTATTATGCATGGAACAATATACAGCTATTAAAAAATAATGTCATTGACGTTTTTAGAAAACTGTATTAAATTTTTCATTACAAAACGATCTCGCCTGAATGTAACAATTTCTCTCTCAAAATATACGACTATTATCTTAATTTTATGTTAACTTTTACCCGAGTTGTACATAACATTAACGTTTTATTGCGTATTTAAATATTTATTACACATTTGAGAGGCGTTATTCTCGCCTGAAATAATCGTAATTTCTCGAACATCAAAGGTTCATCTACAGAGAGCCACTGACTTTGCTAGCCGCGTATTCAATGAACTAACCGCTGGGCAGACAATCGCACATGCTCTAAAATTGAACTTTTATTTTTGTACTTCTATCTATTTTTACCCGCGCATTTTATTAATAGTTTTCGATGCTCTTCAAGCACTTTTATACTGTCTGCGGCTATTTGAAAATATATGCATAAATAGACCGCTATCGATACGATTTTTATATCGCACTGTATTACTTTACTTAGGCTAGAAATAATGTTTTATTTTATTACTTTTTAACCTCTCCTCCCCGGTGATGTCTATCGACTACACATTGCTTGTAATAACTTAAATATCTCTGTAAATATAATACACACAGGGTTCAGATTTTAGGTATTCCTCCTTAATACATTTACGTATTGAAAAAAAAATATTTATAATAATAGGCACTCATCAGGAGCAGGAAATATTTTTCTAAAATCCGCAATAAATTCACCACTACAATCAAGACGCGTCAACTGTCATGAATCATTGCACCTGCCGGAAGTGTGTGCGAAAATAAAATTAAAAATACACCGATGCGGCGGCATCTATACTCCTCACTCTCGCTGACGTACTAATATGAGTGAGCGAGACGGGTAACCTCAGTTCGTCGCCTAGTTCGAAATGATATCTATGGGCGTCGGCACATCGATATATCGACAGGCCTAGTAATGTTAGTATCTCTCGGAAGTTCACGCGCGAAGGTGCGTCTGGCCGTTTGAGGTCTTCGTCTGATGTTTTTCATGTTCTTAGCTATTAAATGTCAATTATTACTGCTTATTGACATCAACTATTGTAAAATTAAGCGATATCTTTGAATATTTTCATTTTTTCGAATTTCTACTCATTTTATTCACTTTAAATCAGAATGTGTAATGAGTTGACACCATTGGAACCCGCGGAAGTTTTTAGCATCGTAAGGCGAGGGTTAATACAATAGTTTCTCTCATTCGTGATGTAGCTGCAATCTTTATTTATATATTTTATAGTCTGTAATTACAATGCATACACGTGTTGAAATTATTAGAAAACAAGTGATCAACTCATGTCAATGTTTAGTTATTTGAATATTTCGTTCGACTGCCAAATAATAACAACGCACTCGTAAATTCGCTTAGCCAAACTTGATTATTACAATTGCAATGTAAGTAAAACGGATAATTTATTCAAAATTACGTGCTTTAGTTTTCGCGAGAAACTATTTAGCGTTTCTTAAAAAAAAGAACTTTCCAGAACAAAAAAGTGTGTGGTATATATAAAAAAATTGCTTAAGCTTTAATTTTTCAGTCGGATAAAGTAAACCCCATGTCGTTTTATATTCGTTTATATACTATATACAATGATCATTATGCATTATCAAGCTTCAACCACTTCATCGCCACGTGTTTTCAAAAAATAAAAACACTACTTTTACTAATAACTATAATATTTTTAACATACTTTATTGGTGAGCTGCAATCGATTGAACTAAAATTTTCACGAAAAAAAGACACATTTTTTCACTAGGGCTGCCACGAAATAGATCAAATACTCGACCGCTTGCTTGGACTGTCCTTGACTAACTACTCACAAAAATGTCTCCCTACATCATATGTACCTCCAACGAATCACGTTTGTTGTAAATATTTAAGATATATATACTATATAACTGTTTTTGGAAAAATAAGTTTTATTCAGTGCCAGCCCTTGACACCATCTCATGAATATCTCCCAAACTATCGAAAAGTATCGATCTTTTTTGTTTTTTTAAAATTGTAAAATATTCATAGATATCGTTGTGAGAAAATCGGAATTGATTTTGAAATACTTCTTTCGAATATTGCGATGCGCCCACGGGTGGGCTTACGGCGGTCTTCGGGTTAAAGGGTCAATTAAAGAGGCAACAGGAAATGTTAAATTTGTGTTCAGGCCCAAGAGACGTTTTCTTCATTGCGCGAAGGATGATGCGGCCCTTATTCGAGTCCTGCGGTCGGTGTCCGCGAGAATGACGCAAAGGTCTGCACACAGTGTCGTAATGTTTTGATTTAGTTCAATGAGTCATGTGTCTCCGCCGAGCACATTCCTCGTGCACCGCGAGAAAGCTCCTGCGATTGTGAGTGTTGATCTTGCTGCTCACGCTATATTTACTCTTTACTGCAGTCTTTGAGGATAAGACAAGGCGTCGGCAACCAACCCCACCCACCATAAAACATTCATATGTTATATTATTTGTCTAACTTGTTATCAATTGCGTCCTATCTAAGAATGCACTCAATTTCCATTCATCTTATCTAGCCAAAAATTAACACATTCAAGTGATGTTGGCATACTTTTTTGTATGCATTTTTCTTTAAAGTATATCTACCAACCAGAGGAACCTTTTTTTGTTGCATTAATAAATAACAGTTTCTTTGCTATTAATTTACACATTTTTTTTTTGTTGATTCGTTATTTTCCTTCAATGGTATTGTTGCCATGGTAACCAGCGGATTATTCAAAGGCTTTTTTGTATAAGCTTTCGTATACCTTCCGCTTATAGATAAACAGTTGCTGAAAACATGTTATCTTTCATAGTTTTCGTAGATTGAAAGAGATAGGTAGATCAATTAAAAAAAAAAAGATTTTTGTTTCGTTTTTTCAGTTTATAAACGATTTATATTCCATTTCTGTTTTACGTGTTCATTTTTTAATTAAATATTTGTGTAAACACGAATTGTTAAAATTTAAACCGTTGGCGACTCTCACAACAAAAATTTAAGGAAAAATATCCCGCTTTAACCTCTCCTCCCCGGTGATGTCTATCGACTACACATTGCTTGTAATAACTTAAATATCTCTGTAAATATAATACACACAGGGTTCAGATTTTAGGTATTCCTCCTTAATACATTTACGTATTGAAAAAAAATTATTTATAATAATAGGCACTCATCGGGAGCAGGAAATAGTTTTCTAAAATCCGGAATAAATTCACCACTACAATCAAAACGCGTCAACTGTCATGAATCATTGCACCTGCCGGAAGTGTGTGCGAAAATAAAATTAAAAAATACACCGATGCGGCGGCATCTATACTCCTCACTCTCGCTGACGTACTAATATGAGTGAGCGAGACGGGAAACCTCAGTTGGTCGCCTAATTCGAAATGATATCTATGGGCGTCGGCACAACGATATATCGACAGGCCTAGTAATGTTAGTATCTCTCGGAAGTTCCAGCGCGAAGGTGCGTCTGACTGTTTGAGGTCTTCGTCTGATGTTTTTCATGTTTTTAGCTATTAAATGTCAATTATTACTGCTTATTGACATCAACTATTGTAAAATTAAGCGATATCTTTGAATATTTTCATTTTTTCGAATTTCTACTCATTTTATTCACTTTAAATCAGAATGTGTAATGAGTTGACACCATCGGAACGCGCGGAAGTTTTTAGCATCGTAAGGCGAGGGTTAAAAATATCACTTGTTTACTTGTTGCAAATACGAGTATCTGTTGACACGGGCAGTCTCGTGACTGGCATAACTGTGTCAGTGTGCCAATTTTTTTGTTGCATTTTTTTTTTTGTGAAGTTTTCGATCTCTGAGGTCGTTGGGTGCTTTTCCGCATAATTTTCCGAATCCGCTCGCGTGTTGGGTTGTCGACCCGGCCCGCCTTTATTGCTTCGCGGAGCGGCGGAATCTCCGCGCTCCGCCGAGCAGCCCCCGGCGCATCTCATTGTCCCGCTGGCAGCGCGCCAGCAGCATCAGGACATTTGTTTCCTGGTTCCACCAAGGGTCACGGACATACTAGCCCTTCTTCGTGACTGATCTCGACTACTGACCGCTTATTAGGAGTAATTTGCATCATCATCACCATATCCGCTCTCCTTAAACGTAAATCGTAGCATATAACATTCACGAACCGCCGCCGCAAAGCTCTGTCAGTCGCCTTGGTCCTCGTCTCGTACAATGTCAACTATGCCCCCCGCGAGTACATTCTATGTATAGTTCAGCTGTATAGTTAATGCTCCAGCCATGTCCACATTCTTCTCTTTAACTATAATTAAGATTATTGAATTTTAAACATTTTTAATGACCGCTCATTTTTCGAATTATGTAGGCGTGCCCTTTACGGCGTTTTTCTTCGGGATACAAAATAATTATTACAATCGGAAGATGATTATCTCAATTATTTGTGGAATTTGTCTTTTTTCTCGGAATATATGTTAATAATAATTATTAGCCGTCGGTTCTTTAAAGATAAATAAAATAGTACATTCACACAGTTGCTTTTTGCGTATTATTATCGCGATGTTTACCTGTATTATTAAATTGTTATTAAATTAACTGAGCTATTAAATTTTGAGATTTCAATTTTATTTAGTTTGTAAATATAATGGAGAAAATGACAAATACAGAGAGCGGCAGAAAAAGCTGACGGTTTTAAATCAAAACCACGACGAAAACAGTCGTTTATAGCTAGGCGGAAAGTATTCAAGGTGGACATCGCAAACTTCAACGACCCAAAATAAGTAACCTTAATGGATTGATAACCTCGATAATTAAATAAAAACACAATAAAGTTGTGGGAATAATTTGAATGCTAATTTGGAGAAGTACGACTGGGGTAAAAATAAAGTCGTCATCAAAATGCGAAGGCATAAAATCGAATTTAAAATTAAAAAAGTTTCACCTTTAACGCGTCAGTCTAGCAAAGTTTTTTTCCCAATCAAACACTGGAAGTATTTTACGTTTAAGTTTTTTTTTAATTCATATTATTTTTGTAATATTCGTAACATTGTTGCATCAACGTCTTTTATACAGCAGTCGATCGATCTCCTGCTGTGTGTAGCATTGTGTTTTGCCGCCCACCTCCTCCTCTCCCCCCCGCGGTCTATTCACGTCTGTCGCCCGCGTGGCGACACTTGTTGAGCGGCCACTTTGATGGACTACTTTACTTTTTTTTTCGCGGCGATTTAAATTTACGCAAAAAAAACATTTTCATTTTAAAAAAATCTTCGATTGAAGTCGCAATTTTTTAGACGATTGAAATAACGAATCCTTTTGCAATACAATTTCTAATCGCCTTATGTATGTCATTTTCGCCTTTCGTATTTTTTCATGTTGTTTTCTATACCTTTTGTTCAGTGATTTCATGTCTTATTTTGAATACATTTACTTTTTAATGCATTGTACTCATTTTAAAGGATCAAACATTTTAATATACTCTAAATAATGTATATATAAATAACCACAAATTATCGTTTTGTGGCTTAGCCTGAAAATTCATTTTTTAAGTATATAATAAAAACTTTGTAAATAATCCAGAGTCATATATCTGTTTTTACACTTTATTTACTCATCCTGCTAATATAATGCAGTGTTTTCTTATCACTCTTTCTATTCGCAAAACACACAACTTGTTTGATTATTTTTTTTTGTTCAGATTAAGTAATTATGACACACTTAATCAAACATAATTCGCAATTAAATAATGCCACTTCAAGGCGACGTTAACATTTGTTTCTGTAACTGAAAAAACAATAGATAACACCCAACACATCCTGTTTCATTTTCTATACACTCTTCAATGAAATGCTTTCATTTTGAATTAATTACTATTAGAAATATGTTAAAAATTACTTTTACAATTTTCTTGTAAATGTTTATTAGTTACTTGACAACATTGCCTTGTCCAAAAATTAATATCATTCAATAAATCTGCTAAAACAAATATGTAACACTTATACTTATATTCATAGACTATGAAAGCATATTTTAGATAATATTTGATAAGCAGTGTTTTAATTATTATTAGGTTTGGTTAGCTTTTGACCTGTGTTATCTATCAACAGATTAAATTAAAAGTTTACAATTATTATTATTTATGGCACAGTTGTGTTTAACTAATTATAGTTTTAATTATTTTATGATATTATTTTTTATCTAGAAAATATAAGTGCCTAAATGTATTCATTAGTATATTATAATTTCTCTTCTCTTTTTTAAGGAAATATATTTATATACAAGACCTATGAAATTAAATATTTAATATTAATAATATTTATGAAAGTATTCTTAGAAAATATAGCAAGCTACCCTTCTGTACAATGTATTTTTTTTAAAGTTAATTTAATTATATTGCCTTCATTATTGAAGGTGACGCGATGATTTTTTTCCAGATCTTCTAACAGCATTGTAAATGTATTCTCTGAATTATATTCTTTCAAGAGGGTTTTTTCTATGAAGAGTTGTTAAAAATTCAAATGTTCCAGACTTTATGTGACAAGGTTAATCCTCTTCTTCCAGATTTCCACGCTCTATCTCAGATTATTTTATTGAGAAGCAGCGGCATGGATTGCTAATGGATTGCTAGCTCGATCTTGCCACTTAGCAATATGATAATATTTGAAAAAAAAACATATTTAAGGTTAGGTCACATTCCATATCACGTGCGGGAACTACAAAAACGAGCATAGGTACTGACACAAATTGATATATCCATATTATACAAACTACTCTATTGGACTTGTTGCTTGATGTATGTTACAAAGCACCCCATAGATGTTCCGACCCTGAAGCAAACCCCACCCCAAAGGATCCACTCATTGTTCTTCATCAATAATATTTGCTTAATGCATTATTGACAACATTGCCCAAATAAATATTTGTTTGGTGACATTTTTACTGGAATACTTTGTAAGGTGGTTAAGCAAATAATTTCTTCTGGATGATGATACTGTCAATGAAGTAGCCCATCTCTCTGTTTTAACACTAATAGTTACATATTTCTTAGGAGTAAATCTTTACCTCGAGCCTTTTATAGGAGTGAACATTCTTAGGGTATTTAAATAATTGTTATACATTCTAAATTAAATGACACTTTATCATTGAATCTCAAAAAAAGATTCATTATTTGTTGCCATAAAATTGATATCAATCAAATTGATTTTACAACACTTACATTTTTAACAGACAGATAATTTGACTTTCATGTTGCAAGTTTTTGAAAAGCATTGAAACATTCAAAATCCATATTTTATACAAGTGTTACTTATATTAGCATATACATAATTAAGAGACAATCTAGTATGTTCACTTCATGTAAAGACTTTTAAGGAGATTGAATAAATATGACTTGTTTGAGGACCACTACTCCCTTCTGTTACCTCAGCACTTTGAGAAATTTCTCATCTTTCTGAAACTATCTTTTTATTCATGGATTTTCTAAAATAGTTTTGATTGATCCCAAAATTGTATACTCTCTTCTTGGATTGACATCAAAATAAATATCATCTATAAAATAAAACACCCGTTTAACGAATTGCATGTGAAATATTTCTCAATTCATTCACAATATTGATGAATTTTATGCCTGCTATAAGTAACTAAAGTATTAATATTTCCGGAACATCATTACGCCATCTGTGTTTTGTACCTGAATCTTATCACTTCTAATTAATGTCATGCCTAAATAACCCGTCTAGCCAAGCATCGAACCCTCGGCATCTCTATACATGACACCGCCTGTGAACAAAACTGATTAATTCATTAACCTACTAAAGCTATGATACATTTACTACATTCTTCTTTAGCTTTCTGTGTCAAACTCTACTAAGATTAACATGTTTTATGAATAATAGAATTCTTCCATAAGAGTGTCTTAGCTTATGTATTGTGTCAGAAAAAATACAGTTTAGTAAAATGCTGCAGTTATATTTTGCTCAGTAACTATATCAGTCAATATGATTCATTCATTTCATAATATTAACTAAACACTTTTTTCTAATTGAGTATAAAATATAAGCAGGGAAGTCAAGTCATGGTAGATAAAAGCATTACATCATTTCCTACATAAAAAAAATAACTTTATTTCAGCTGTGATGTCATATGATAGATTCTTGATAATAAAATATTTGAATCCTTCATTATCTGTATCCTGTAGTCTTGTAAATATGATCGGTTACCCTTTAGACATCGCTAGTATATCAAGGATCAGCTTTCCATGTTCCTATTATAGGTTCTCCTTTCTGTTTGATTGTGATTTCCAAACATTGTTATTGTATTACCCCTAGTGTAAGTATTATACACAAGTAGAGTCCTTCAAATGAAGATTCTCAACGTAAAACAACCAATAATGACAAAAATGTAAAATGCGACACATTTCCACCGCGATATATACAATTATCTTGTCTTGACCCTTTCGTTACTGCACGGTTTGAATACAAATTATACTATCAATTATAAAAGTAATATTTGAAGCATAAATGTACTTATCTGGTCTATTTTCATATAATCACATTGGTTCTTGTATCCTTTAGCTATCAGATGATGCATAAAAAACTATTCTAAGAAAGTAGCAAAACGATATATCATATCTACCGATGTGGGGAATCTTATGACGGCATATGCCGACAACCAATGCGAAAGGGTTAATAAATTATATGGTGAAGTTCTATTGAAAAATACTGCATTAGAGATTGTCATTTAATTTGTAATAATTTACCTCTATGAATATTCAGATAATACAAACATAATTACTCCGACCACCATTCTTCATGTACACGCATTTATTACTTAATTATCTTAGGGAAGAGTGAGGAAATTTGGAAGAATGGATTTTGAGGATATCCTCGTCTATCCAGCAACGCACTAATTGGTTTATCTGGTTCACAAAAATGCTGGAAATGTAATGAAAAAAATATTTTTCAGTCCGACTGGACACTACTCGATAGTATTGTTTGAGTTTGTGTTCCTTATAATGTACGGCGTGTATCTATGTTTCTATTAATTATTAAATACGTCTTCCATGATGCATGTTTTATTTTTTCTTAGGTGAAATATCGCAATTTAAAAAAAAAAAAAGTTCTCAGTGATAAATCCATAATTAGTATTATCAATCAAGGTTTAAATATTATAAAACAATAGTTTTGTGTTCTATATAATTTGCATGTCTCCAGGATCACTCAATGAAATGTAAATCTTTTAATTCATTTCCTTAAATTTTTAATTACAAATTAAATTATTGAATAATATAATTAGTGATTAAGCACATCTTTTTTAATTTTAATTTTATTTAGCGTTTTCATTTGGATTCATTTATGGAAGAAGAAGGGTTATAAATTATGTTATAATTATTTTAATATGATTTTATTACTATTTTCTGACTACAGGTGATAATTTTTGAAGAAGGGTAGCAATAACGACTTGTTTATTAGCAGCATGCTTATTTTGATGTTGTAAAAGGAAAAGCATGACACGATAATATTAATATTGTTACTATTATTTTCTTATAATTTTTGTTATTTTTAGGTAGCCATTTCAAATAAACAAACCATAAAGAATTAAAACACATAATATTATTCAGATATTTTTTTTGAATGGATTATGTTTTATCATTTACCTAGTATAACAGTAAATATTTTTTGTACTATTGTACACTTTACATTTACATTATTCTTGCTCTATGGTTATCAAAAGTATATAGGTGTACCATGATAATTTCAGAAAACTTATTAAATAGTCCAAAAAATTAATAAATAAAAAAACCATTTTAATTTACTGCTTTTTAATGAATATTTTATATTATTGAATTAATCAACTGATTCAAAATAATTTATAGTTTGTTTTTTACTTTTGAAATGGACATCATTCCCTGTAAGGCATATATATGTGCACACAATTATGAATGTGGTGTTGTAAGACAAGAAATTAGTTATTGTTGTAAATTAATATAATCTTCATCCAATATAAATATAAAAATCAATTGGCAATTTATGTAAAATGAAATTGTCACTTTTATTGGTTTCCCGCCAACACAAAATAAATTCAGAAAGAATGAAACATGACTTTCACACTTCATAGTCGTGGGCACAATTAATACTTTCTATTATTGAATCTATCAACTATTGGACATCCATCCCTGTGAAGCGTACTATTTGTATATGATCTGCATCTAATGCCTTGATATTGTGGCTTTTGGGTTTAGCCGTGTGTGGCGAATGTTTTTTGACCAATATTTATTTCGACCAAAAATAACAATGACGCTCGTGATATAAAAATAACCTGACACCAACTCACATCTAAATTATCAATCCTGAAGAAGACCCCAGCAATGGCGGTCGAAACATTCGCCACACACGGCTAAACCCAAAAGCCACAAAATCAAATCTGGCCGTGAAAACCTAAGAAGTTATCTAATGCCTTGTTTATCTTTATGTTTCAGAATTCGTCACCATGATGACGTCAAAGTGAGTGGGCAACGCTTAGTTTGTTGTAAAAAGGAAAAAAACCCATTTTTCATGACACACATTACCATCATATTGGACCTGCATTTCTCTAGTGTTTGTAAGCGGCCAGGCCCGCGCACGTGGCTGGCCCGACTGTAAGTGTATATTATAATAAGTGTGTGCGTTCACTGTGCGCCGCACGCAGAACGAGTGATTCAACTTGATTAAATTAAAAGAATATTATAATTGTAAAAGCTAATTTTAATTATTTTAACACCATCTTTAATGGTTAAGTGTGAGGGAGCCTCGGCCGGGCCCAGCGGGGCGAGTTCTTCAGCCGGTGTCATTGACCTCCCGCTCCGACACCCGACAACCGACACCGAGATCGCTCATTTCAAAATGTGTAACTTGAAGTCGGCCGGGCTGCGCTCCGCGACGGTCGACGCCTTTCTTAATCAATTGTATTGTAAATGTTTTTTTGTTTTTCATAATTATCGAAAACTAGATTAATTAAGTAAAAAAAAAATATTCAAAAAAACTAAAAAAAAAACGATTGATAAGACTGCCGATGGCGAGCTCTCCTGTGGGGACCTCGAGCCCATTGATACAAGGAAGATAGGCAGAATGACATATTGTTGAGTGTAATAGTGTTTTAGTTTGGTATACAAATAATACAGAATTATACATAGTACATTTTGTGGGTAAATTAAAAATTAATGCGTTATAAGTGTACACTATTTAAATATATTGTCGGTGAATTCAGAACTCTCTTGCAATGTACTCCCGCTGTATCTCTGACTTACACTCTGATTCATTCTGTTTATTCATTATTATACAAAAGACATATGGAAAATAAATGTTTCTTCATTTTTAGGTCAATAAGCTACTGTTGTTTCATTTCTTCCTTTCCTTTCTAACTCCTCGATATTGTTTGTGTACCGGTCCACCTGTAGAGGATGTCATCTTGTGTAAAGCTTTGTCGTAATTATTGAAAACTAAATATGTTTATGCGAGGGAGGAGTGTTGCCATTCTGTGTATATTGTTTGTATGGAATATTGCTTATTAACCATAAAATCTACTTACATTTGTTACTTATTAACATTATACAGATTATATCTAGTTCAGAAAATAAATAAATATAAATACAAAATTAAATAATCATTGTCATTTTTATTCATTCGATTCATTTGTTTATTATTTTATAAAATAAATTAAAATGTTTTTTTTTTCATTAATTCACACCACAATAAATGAACCCCACATCTTAAACTAGATGAATATTATTTTATTTAAAACTATTCATAATAATAAAATGTGATTATAATTACATAAATGAGAAAAAAAGGTTTTTTTTTTCCTTCAATTAACGCCAAAATATTTAGAACATGAATGTGTCATCAGTTCTTTTTATTGCAATTTATGTGAAAACTCTTTTTATTATTTTTTGTAATGTTATTTATTTATAAAAATATTTAATTAAGTATTATTTTTTGAATTGTAAATTATTTAAATAATAATATTCTTACAACTCAAAAAATTGTATTTAACTAAATATTTCTATAAGTAAATTTAAATTATGCATATTCACCAATGATTAATAAATTTTTGGTTAATAATTTTAATGTTATGTTTTTATATATTGTTTGTAACATGGTGTCCTCCATCCTTTTTTTATTTGTATTGTATCAATAAAAAACATGTAATATATTGTTTCCAGTATAAAACATTTTAGCAATGAGAATTTAAAAGAAACCGCTTTAAATAGTATTTAAAAAATGTTAGGAAATCCATATAATTTGTAATTAAAATTATTATCACAATTCAATACATTGTCAAAAATAATATTTAAAAATCCACATTTACACATACATGTTTGTAGAACCGCAATATTTAAAGAATGATATAATAAGCTTTCTAAAACCATCGAGTTTTAATTGTGTACCAGTTTTGGTGACATCACACCTTCTCACGCACTTAAAATTGATTATTTTATTAAGATTTAAGTTTATCCTGAAGAAGGTGACTTGTCACCGAAAGGTGACAAATCACCTTCCAGAGGCACTTTGCAATATTCGAAGGAGGTATTTCAAAATTAAATCCGATTTTCTCACAACGCTATCTATGAATATTTTAAAATATTAAAAATCAAAAAGGATCGATATTTTTCGATAGTTTGGGAGATATTCATGAGATGGTGTCAAGGGCTAGAATAAAATTATAAGTTTTTTTTTTAAAACAATTATCAATTATATAATATATATATCTTAAATATTTACAACAAACGTGATGCGATGTAGGGAGACAGTTTTGTAAGTAGTTAGTCAAGGACAGTCGAAGCAAGCCGTGGAGTATTTGATCTATTATATTTGTTTTGTGGCAGCCCTAGTGAAAAATAAGTTTTTTTTCATGAAAATTGTAGTTCAATAGATTGCAGCTCACCAATAATGTATATTAAAAATATTAAAATAATTTCGTCCTTGGTCCAAAAGTATTGTTTTAATTTTTTTGAAAACACGGCTATGAAGGGGTTAAAAGGCAGTAGTCTTACAAAGTTTATTATTTCATTCTATATTTACACATATTTTTGGAGTTTGAAGCATTCAATATTGTCTGCTGGAACTTTACAACATTTAAGAGAGTTGTAATATTAGTAAAAATGTATGACAACGCATGGAATACAATACATGGAATGATGCATACTAAAGCTCATTTTGGTATACAATCGTGCTAGACAATAATACACAGTGCATAGTTTATATTGCATCTGTAAGTACACCTAATACATACATAGTGCAATAGGTAAGTATATTTAGTATAACTCTTCGGTTTTGAGAGTTAAAAATATTATTCAAGCAAAAAACACAAAGCAACACTTACATAGTAATGAAATATATGATTCACTACAATTTCAACTTGAAACTTAAATAATTTTGTGTTTAGAGTTCCTTCCTACAATGCGTTCTGTTTTATGTGACACCTGCTACATAATAGTTATAGTTGCTGGACGTATGGTGGAAGAAATAAAATAATTGTTCACAAAATAAGGCAATAGACTGCTACACATTTTTGGTGGATTTAAAAATTATACAATGCATTTCGATTTTTATATTTTCCAGTAAACATTAGTTGTTACATGTAGTTTTCGACTAGAATCCAATATATTCAGCTATTTTTTTAACTTGACAGAATAAAGCTGTAATATAGGGCTACACAATCCATATAAATTGCATGACCAAAATTACCATAGTTTATTTTGCATTAACAATTATATAAAATGGCTATTTGCCTATTGGTGGCTATGATTAACCCATTCACTGCTTATGCCCTCTATAACGGTCATGAGCTTTCCACATAATTTGTAGCCTCATTACAGCTTTATTCTTCTGTTGTTATTATCACATTTAACTCGCTTTATAACTGAATATAAAATATATTGGATTCCAGTCAAAAACTATAAGCAATAACTGACATTTGTTTACCAGAAAATATATTACAGTCTATATATTTTGTTAAAAAATCTATCAAAAATGTGCTGCGTTCAAAGGATTAGAGATGGCTTAAGGAATTTTAGGATAAATCTATTGAACTGAATTTTAGTTTTATTTAGATGGCTTAGGGAATTTTAGGATAAATCTATTGAACTGAATTTTAGTTTTATTTAGATGGCTTAGGGAATTTTAGGATAAATCTATTGAACAGAATTTTGGTTTTATTTTCACCAAGTAATGTGAATATTATTGAGATGGAAGGAATCAATCTTAATTAATTAGTTAAAAACCAAACTTGATTCAAAGACATTTTTTAAATTATGCCAATCGCAGGAGTAAATAGACCAGGACATAAACAATATAATCTTTGGTACCAAGTAATTTTGGGTGTTGTCTTGAATGTTAAATTGATAGTAGAGAAAAATGATAATGCTTTGGATGAAAGTAGGGCTATATTACAACATAAATATAGGTAGGTAAGCATTTACATTACTTACAAATTGATTAACTTATTGATTGTAATGGTTTTATACATTTAACCCTTCTATAATGTTTTTATAAGAACTGATTAAACCCCATGTTCCTGAACTCTGGATCATTAAGTTCTAAGGGGCAGTTCAAACTAAATAACAGCATAAAACGGAGAGACTTATATGAGGAATCGCTGCAAACACGGAGAAATCTCTGTAACAAATCAAAAAAGCCTTTGCTATAGGAGGGGTGACTACATGCTTTGAAAATCCTTGCAATAGACTATTTTATATTAAAAAAGGTTGACATAAAATAATATTCTGGCTCTCACCAAAGAAATATAAATTCAATCCTTTAATATATTATATGCTTATTTACTACTAGTTATTATTAAAACATTGAAATTAAATATTTCTCTTATTTATATCTTTCTACGAAATATTGAACTTTCAAATCTATATGTATACTGTAAAGGAGGTACTTTAGCTTTGGTATAGTTCATAAATGTACGGGCTGCACGAGGCTCTTCTCCAGGCTCATAGTTTTCTTCAAGCTGCAGACTCCAGCTGGCCACATACTACATATCCTGTAAGTATACCATTAGACTATCGGTTTGTATTACCCTATGGAATGCTTTTAATGAAGTACACACATCTGTAGAATTTTTTTTAACCTGTCCCCCTTACTGGATTGGTGATTCTCCGGAAATGGGAGTGTAAAAACCTCCATGTTGTCCATCATAATGCATATCATCAACTAATGCAACTTCCCAGATAGCAGAGCATCTAGCATGTTTACAGAAGGTAAGAGTTCCATACCTGAGCAGCATTATTGAGGCATTATGTTGCACCTGCAGAGCAGATTATGATTCATTTTGTCTTGCATAATACAATACATCCTGGCCAATAAATGGGTTAACACTTCTATCAGCTAATACTACAACACAGGTGATATTGCTTTTGCCGTGATCATAGTTAACTACTGCTATGGAGTTTTTTTTATTGTTATTATGTATGCTTAAAATAGGGTTGATTGTCAATCAGTGATTTATAATTGCACTACCCAACCAATCCTGGAACAAAGATATATTTTTTGAAATAATCATTTTGGAGTTACCAAAGACGTGGAATAAATTTAGAATTGAGAAAAGGCAAATAATTTATATAATGTGCACATCGGAGTATCTTATTACTACATAGAGATGATATATTACTTATTAATACCACTTAACTACTCATCTCTTACCAACTTCATATTGAAAAGGTGTATTTTACACTCCTTACAATTCTGAAATACTAAAAGCTGAACTTTGCTTGTCATAAAGAAATATGACTACTTATTTACTAGCATATATTTATTTTTTCCCATAGAGCATTAATAATCCAACCGTTTCAATATATTTTATTTAAAAATCATTTTTCATATCTTAGAAATCCTACACATTTCAATGCTTGGAAATAAAAAATTGGAAAAGACTTGGAAAGAAAGAAATTTTAATGCTATAAAACTCAGTTTTCAGTAACTAAGTAAATAATTTCAGTTAGATTACTGTTTAAATTAGATATTCTATAGAAAACCTTCAAAATATTCATTATCACTTTAAACCAGCATACATTAGTTGAATGGGATTTATACGAATATTCATGTGAATATTTAAAAATTACTTGAGTAACTGAATATTTTATATCATGCTGAAAATGTCTCCATTTAATATATCATTTTCTTAATAAACTCTTAAATAAGTCAATCTCTTAATAAAATTATTCTTTAGGTGAGGTTAAAAATTAAATATTAGAACGCAAAAAATATGTTTCAAAAATCCACTCCATCTAGGACATTTTATGGTATATGGTTTGAAACCATATACCATAACCATTGGTTTCCACAAATTGCCGCGACATAGTTCTGTTAGCAACTTTATTCGAAATCTACTCTGCACCCGGCTCTCCAATGTATACATAGTTTCCGATGGCCTGCAAGATGACTGCCAGGGTATTGAAGAGAAGGTAGATATACCATCCATTTAATTTGGACATTTATAGGTCAGCTTATTCAGTAGGTATTACAATAAAAATAAATAATATTTTCTCTAATAAATTTCATCTAATTAACGAATCTAATTTTGATTAATAAATGAATATATTTAAATAGAAGTAGCACCCATACGCAGAGTCATTCATTGGCTTAAGGTTACCAACTTAAGACGTATACTTAAGGTTACCAACTTATGACATATACTTAAGGTAACCAATTTATAATAGCTTTTTTCCTTTAGAATGATTAAAGTGAGGAAGCCTTGGTCCTTACATCACCTTAATCCTTAAGAAAGGTCTCTGCAAACGGGTGTTAAATTGCTTACCTTAACTGCATACGTATGTAAGACTGCTTTTATGTTGAAACTATTAGTATTTTCCACTCCTAGCTAAAAAAAGCCAAATGGATTAGTGAAGAATTGGTCCGCGTTGAAAAGTTTAATACAGAGATATGCCATCGATTTTAATTACTTCATTAAACTATAATTGTATTAAAATTTAACATATTTAATATTAATGTTGAATCATAGTAGGTGCATATAAAATTATAATATTACCATCTTAGAATATAGTAGGTACATACTTAATCTTCAAAAAATGATAAGGCATCTGTCGACAGGAATGATAAGTTTTCTTTATTAGTTCTTTTGGCGGTAAAATACTAAATTTGTTTTTAATACATCGTAATATTTTTTATAATTGTACCTTTTAATTACGTCATAGTGATTTAAATTAATTAAATTAATGTATTTTATCATTAAATTCACTGAACAGGTTCTATGAATATTAAAAATAATATTTATAATTTATCTATTTACTTCACATCTAGCGGTGAAAATTAAAACTAAATTCAATTTAATTACCTTTGTGGTTTAAATTTTCGTCGCTAGAGTATTCATTTCCCGTTTGTAGATAAAAAATTTAGCTATAACAAGAACAAAAGTATTTTGAGGTATTCTAAATATTCGTTACGTTTAAAAATATTTTTACCTTTTAAAGCTAGAGTGCTTTTAGTCAAAATATTGCAACAATTTATATTCTTTCAATGTTTAGCTTTTAACTTTTGGAATGATCAATATATATATATATATATTATACAAATACTAATATAATAATAATTAGCTATTTTGTTCGCCTTTAAGAAACTACTAGATAGAGAATACTACATTTATTATTTATAATAATAGGAAAAAAAATATCACGCATTCTTTTTTGCAATAGTGGTATTATTAGCATTTAGAACATTAAATAAAGAAATTAAATTTTAAAAATTACAACTTGATTTTTGTGTCACAAAATAAAATGAAAAATTATTTATTAATAATTGTATTTAATATTTATATAAACCGTAATGTAAATATGTAGGAGTATGTACAGATTTTCTCATTATAGTTTTTGAAAGTAATTATTTGTAGTATTCCATAATTGATTTGTGATTAATTTTCATTTGAATAAATTCGAAATATTTCTTTTGTTTACCTACTTAAATTCTCAAGCAGGAAAGAAAAAACTGTTTTATCGATATTGTTGTATATTTATTATTTCTTCACGTGTCTGCGTATTGGAGTTTCTAATGTGTTGCTTCTCCATTCATGGCTATTGATCATTCTGCGGAAACGGAAGGGTCCATTACATTGAGTGTTGAAGCTTTCTCATATTGAAACGAATGTCTTTACTTACGACTAAAAAAAAGAGAATTGAAATATATTACGTAAGAATAATTACTACTTTTAATTGCACCATAACATTTTTTTAGAGCTGTGTGATGGATATCAAATATTCTACAGTATTTAAAAAATATATAGATGTGTTATTATTCTTCTTGGCGTCTCAAACGTGGTGATCTGAACACTGAACATTAATGGAGGCGTTACACGGCGCGAAATAGTCAACTGTCTGCCACTAATTATAATTGATAAGAGCAATTTATTTTAAGATTTACAAGTCTTCCGCATCTAGTAATCTACGGGAAACAATTTTGAGTATATAAAATTACAGAAAAATAATGAAAAAGTTAGAAAAAAATATACTTTTTATGCAAGCACGCAATATGTAAGACTCTTTTTATGTTTTTAATTTCATCTTTAAGCAAACGAAAGACAGTGCAATTAAATTGTCTTAGGGTAGACAGATCGTGAGGAATGTATATGTAATGCTTGCTGTGTGAGTATAGAAATTAATGTAATCACAAGGGTTTGTTAACCAATTCTTGAAGGGATTTAGATTGTACTCGTATATGAAGAAAACATTTATCCTGGAACGCCATTTCAAAATTATTATGAATTAGAGAATCAAACAATCACTCAAGACACTCACAGATCAGCCAGAGCAAACAGAAGCATCCTGCAGCAGACGGGCACGGTCTTTGGCAATCGTTCTTTCAGCTACGCGGCACCAATGGCCTGGGACTCGCTGCCGGAGAGCATAAGAGAACTTAAAGCGGAGGCATCCTTCAGAAGCAGACTCAAGACACACCTTTTTTACTTAGAGAGGCAAAGAAGCGCTTTTGGAATAACCATTCGGTCATGAAAGAAGCGCTATACAAATACTGATATAACAATAATAATAATCACACTTTTGTGTATTTTTTTAATTGTGCGAATATTTACAAGTACAACTGAGAAAATGTGCAGGGAGCGTGAAACCACGGGCTAATTTATATTAATAACAATTAATCAACGTTATATAAGAGAGCATGGTAAATTACGTTATATTTCGAAAAATTAAAAATGGATTTCAACGTAAATGCTTAAAAATCAAATGTCTGTATATTTGATTTATTATAATATAAATTTAGATGACGTAAACTTTTGTGATATCTTAATATTTTATTTAAATTGCAAGTCAATTTAATCATATAATTTTGCTTTGAAATTTGGTAGAAAGAGCCTTCGATGCATAGCTACAAAAATAATGATTATTTTTGCTTTAATGGTTAAAGGCTAACGAACCAATTAAATATTTTTTAGGCATAACTGCCACTTTGCACGAGATCGATAATATACCTGCCACATTTAATACTTACTGTTCCAAGGGTAATCCATCATACCTACCAATCAAAATGAATAATATGAAATAAAATAGGGGAATTTTATTTTCATGCTGTTATGACACGAAGTTCGTATATTCATTTAAATACAAACCTAACAAATATACATTTATGTTTACCTAATTTGTTACCGATTAATAACAAAGATCATAATCAAAACATCTCTATATATAATATATTTATAAACTAAGAAATATAAATTATAAAATATGTATCTATCTTGTACATCATAAATAGTCTCAATTTTTTATATGAACAACATTTTTTTAAATTTATAGCAAAAAAAAAGAAATAGTCAAAAATTGTGTGAAAATCATTTTTATTTAAAAAGTAAGTAGCGTCAATTGACTCTATAAAAATTAAAATACATGACTCCTTGAGGACGAAGAATTTATAATTTATGAGAGTCTATTTTCTTCAAACTCGTCAATGTAATAAACAAGAAACACAGAAAATTAAGATTTTATTATTATCATTTGATCATGAAAACTACTAACTTACTGTATAATAACTTGATTACAATAGGTAACTTTTACTTCGAATTAATACACAACATTCAATTAATGGAAAACCAATAAAAATATCGACCAAAAGAATTGAATATATATATAATCGTGTCGGAAACAACAGGGTCAGATCCTGTCTGCCCAGAAGTGGGCGACGTCGATGGCGTTACTTCTGGCCATCATCAGGTCTTCCTGGGTGCAGCCACTCGGGCACGGCGCACACTCCAGAAGGTGTGACAGGGTCTGCTCCACGCCGCAGTCACATTCAGTCGGTCCGCTGTAAAACTGCCAGGCCCTCATTTGTGTCCTCGTCTTGCATACTCCGGTCCGAAGTCTGTTAAGGGACCTCCATATATTCCACCCTTGGTCATGTCCAGGGGCTAGGTCCTCTTTCGGGGCAATCCAAGTATTCCCCTCAGTTGCGCTTCTCCACTTGTTCAGCCGCAGGGTGGCCTCAGGTATCTCCAGTTCCGTTGTCGACTGTAGGAAACTTCTTCTTGATTTGAGCCGTGTAGTTATCTTTTGGTACGCAAACATAGGGTGGAGTGCGTCGTGGGTTGCTTTGGTGAGTTCCTTCTTGGTAGTAACTTCTCGCCGTATGTTTGGTGGGGCAATGCCCGAGAGTTGATATAGCTTTGGTATTGGGGTAGGTTTTAGGCACCCCGTAACCACCCGGCACGTTTCATTCAGAGCAATATCCACTTTCTTGGTATGGGCAGACCTCGCCCATACTGGCGCAGCATACTCGCCAGCAGAGAAACAGAGAGCTAGAGCACTTGTGCGGATCAGGTTTGGTTGGGCTCCCCACTTCGTACCTGCCACTTTTCGGAGTAGGTTGTTTCTGGTGGACACCTTTTGCTTAACAGACTGACAGTGTTTCTGATAAGTGAGGGTCCTATACAGCTTGACCCTCAGGTATTTAGGTGTGTCGCAGTGCTCTAACACCAAGTCGTTCCAGGTAATGTGCAGCTTTCTCTTGGCAAGTTTGTTATTAAGATGAAAGGCGCAGACTTGGGTCTTGCTTGGGTTTGGCTGTAGTCGGTTTTGGTGGTAGTACGAAGAGAGGGTGGTGAGTGCTGAGAATTGAAATCAAATTTAACATTACTTAATTCACATTATCGCACCATCAAACATAAGACGCAAAGTCATATGCGCCAAAGAAATGCGTAAGGCAATCAACCAACCGTCTTACTGCTTATATAATCAGATACCCTCAACACCCAGATTGAAGTCGCGAAGCAGCTTTCTGAGATTCATACAACCTTTTATATCCGGCCCTGAAAATGAGAGACTGCAGCTCTGGCAACAAGTCACATCAGAGGATTTCATTACTCCAAAGGAAGGCCTCCCAACTGGCAAGAACCTTATCTGGCGTACCTGGAAATCCCTGAACAGATTAAGAACCGGAGTTGGTAGAACAAAGGACAGCCTCGAGCGGTGGGGAATGCTTCGCGGCAGGGAGAATAACTATTGTGTGACTGCTGCAGACTGCCTCACACTTAGATCCTGCTCCATGTGCCCAACAAACTGCACATCTCAGGACCTAATACTGGGCAACACACGGGCTATCGATGTTAGCTTTTGCTTATCGACACGAAGAAGAAGAATATTATTTAACTTTCTATTATCTACGAGTATTTTAATAACAAATGAAAATAAATAAATTGTTAATAAAAATTAACCTTTTGTATTTACACTCGGAACAAGTTTAAGGTGTTTAAAATCAAGTAATGGAATAAAGTTACTGCCTAAAGGTTAGCTCACCTGTCGCAGTTTCACAATGCCACGTGCTCGCGAGATTAATGATTACAGCAGTCACACGTGCCAAATGATAACGTAAGGATCAACTGGGGTTATTCAGGAAATTCCATTTTACTCTACTTGTTGATTACATTTCAGCGAAAACGTTCCCTTTGATTATTAGGTTATGAAATAATGAATTTCTAATTTTCAGTTTACAAGATTACTTTCAGGAGACGTAAGTTCTTTCACAAAAATAATGTTCTTGTATTATCGGCTTAGTCAATCGTTTTCATCACACAGCTTAACTATTGTTTTTAAATGATCACAGGTAAAAACATCCCTTACTACAATCTTTCGCATCAAAATCTACGGAATTTTACACTAATGGTATTAATAAGTTGATAGAAAAATAGGAAAAGGTTATAAGAACTGATGAAAATTATATAATTGATTAAATAAATAATACGAATCTAAAGAAAAAGTTTGATTTGTCTAACTTTAATATGAAGATAAACAGCACAAAAACCAAAATCATGACAGTAAGCCGCAACGAGCAGCAGAATTTTAATAAATCAATGCTAGCAGTACCCCTAAGAGATGCAAAAGAATTTGTATACCTTGGAAGTACGATCACCTGGGATGGCAGAACAAAAAGAGAAGTCAACAGACGCATACATCAAGCAAGGCTAGCGTTCAATAAAAATATTAAAAATATTGAGTCAAAAAATATTAATTTAATACTGCGCAAGCAACTTGCCAAAACATTTGCTTGGAGCATCTTGATGTACGGATGTGAGACATGATGCTTATCTGAAAGTTATAAAAAATACTAGAGGCCTTTGAGATGTGGATCATACAGAAGAATTCACGGAATTTCCTGTCACGAACAATGAGGTTCTCAGCATAATCAAGGAAGATAGGCACCTAGTAAGATCTATCTCAGAGAGGCGAGCCCGATAGATCGGTCACATCATGCGCCACGATGGTCTTCTTCACGACATTGTGGAAGGGATGGTTTAGGGTAAAAACTTCAGAGGGCGCCCTAGACGGGAGTATTTGCAGCAAGTGTTCGAAGACATGAGTTGTAGCTTTTATGCTGAGCTGAAGAGAATTGAAGAGGATCGAGAGGAGTGGAAATCGAGATGCGAGATTTTGTTGCTGCAAACCAATCCACCGGATTGATACCACGAAGAAGAATCGAGCACTTATTTGGTTAGGTATATAATTTAAAAATGGAACCATTCAAAATAAAAACAAATGAATTCTTAATAAACTCTACTAATAAAACATCATGTCATATTAACATATTAAATTAAAGTGTTATAATAATCTGATTTTCACTAATAACCGAATGGATGTGAAATTTGTAAGTAATTGATAGTTTATGTGTGAACTTTATTACTTATTGTGACTTTTTTTTATATTTCTTTTAAACGAAAACATTCTTAGTGTCAATTATTTCGAAGGCTGCAAAAGAAAGACATATGTGTGTTTTAGTGTTATTGCAACAATATTTACAACTACAACAAGAAGACCTAGCCCCTGGACATGACCAAGGGTGGAATATATGAAGGTCCCTTAACATACTTCGGACCGGTGTATGCAAGACGAGGACACAAATGAAAGCCTGGCAGTTTTACAGCGGACCGACTGAATGTGACTGCGGCGTGGAGCAGACCCTGTCACACTTTATGGAGTGTGCGCTGTGCTCGAATAGCTGCACCCAGGAAGACCTAATTATGGCCGGGAGTAACGCCATCGACGTCGCCCACTTCTGGGCAGACAGCATCTGACCCTGTTGTTTCCGACACGATTATATATACAGGTATATCCCGCAAATTAGTATAATTGTTGATCTTAAATTATTTTAATTCATTCCATGATACAAAACAGTTACTTTTATATTTATAAATGCGAATTAAGGTAACGACTTTCAGTTGTAATATGTTTCAGAAGTTTATTTAATACTAAGAAAAAATATTTCAAGCAAAACCTGTTCCATACAAAAAATACCTTTTCTGATTAGGTATTGTGATTTACGTCACCAAACTTACTTTATCAATACCACCCGAATAAAAATGTAACATTTTTTCATCGTGCCATAAATTTATTTTATATTCTAACTGATTTAATTTTCCTTGTGTATATTTCTTCGTATTCTTTCTATACCGTTAAGCTCGGTCTGTGCACGCCACTGATTCAAGATACAACGCACAACACAGCTCTTTGAAAGGAGAATTTTTGTCAAATAATTCATAAGAAAAATACAGTGGTGTAGATATTATGATTTAGTATTATGTTTAACGTTTATAAAAAAAATACAATAATATTTTACAAGACTAATTTTTATTTCTTAAAATATATATCAGAGTACTTTCTCTAAATACTCGAAGTTTTATATTATTTTAGATATAAAACTGAATCACTCGGAAAATTCGTGTAAAAAAGCATTTTATAAAAAAATGATTTTCTCGTTATTTAATTTTATTTCGTTGAGGTTATAAACTGATGCACCTAGTAAGAACCATCTCAGAGAGGCGAGCCCGATGGATCGGTCACATCATGCGCCACGATTGTCTTCTTCACGACATTGTGGAAGGGATGGTTGAGGGTAGAAACTGCAGAGGGTGCCCTAGACGGGAGTATTTGCAGCAAGTGTTTGAGGACGAGTAGGACAATTTTCTACTATTTAATTAATTTTTATGTTTACATAAATTAACTTAACAAATTAACAAATATCATAATATTGTTTCGTTTAAAAAACAATGTCTTATAGATTTCATTTATTTTACATCTTTCAAATTTTGAAATCACCCTATGAATTACCGATACAACCGGAAATATATATGATAAGCCTTTGAGTTTATAAATATTTGATATACTAATACATATTTTGATTATAATTCTTATCTTTCTTGCATCGAATTCGCTATTTATTAGCTCAAAGCGTTTTCTATCCTTGGCTATAAATCATAACACTCATAAATTTCAGCGGATATGGCAAAGACAATTAAAAACTCTTTTAATATTTGATAACGCATACTTTATCTCTATTCACTTGAGCCGAGGATAACTTTGTTAATTTTCCGCAAAAGAGTGCAGAAATTTTCACCTTTGTCTTGATGATGTGTGGGCGACAAGTTTCCTGGTGGCTGCAGGCTAGTCCTGGCGAAATCTACCGACTCGGAGCAGCCGCCCGCAATGGTATGAGGTGACCAGGGTCGGATCTTCAATACTTCCTGTACAGGTATTAACCCCTTAGTTACTGCTCGGGATGGAATACAAATTATACTGTAAATACGGCGCGAATTTTTCAATCATTTTGTTTTGCTTAAAACTAGTATTTGAAGCATAAATGTACTTAACTGACCTATTTTCATAAATCACATTAGTTCTTCAATCTTTCAGCTATCAGATGATGCATAAAAAACTATTATATTTAACAAACGTTCATTATATAACTCCATACATGTGGTGTCATTCACACATGTGGCTTATAGAAAAATTGCTCCTGTGACGAAACCTAACGATATTTATTTACATGGTTTACAGATTCCTGTAAAGAATGTATGTAGGTTGATAAAGAGAATGACTGCACTTCCAATTTGCTACCGTAGATGTCACAATGAGTACTGAAAGTAGCAAAACGATGTATCATATCAACCGACGGCATATGCCGACAACCGATGCGAAAGGGGTAAGACTAACAGAAAACATTGTTTTATAAGATTAATGCTTGGAATTAATAAAGATGAGACAATTAACTTTTGAAAACGCACATGAGTTTGCCTTGCTGAATTTTCTGGAACCGAAATGACGACGTCAGCTAACTTGTAACGCCGGAGTACTACGGCTTCTGGCACTAAGGAAACGGTTGTGTAATGCTGCTTCGGATTCGGTGCTAGTGAGGACGGATACGGAGTGTTAGATGTTTGATTTGTGACAATAATATATTGTGTTGTTTGTGGGTCAAATTTGATGTACTTACGACGTGGTTTTATAGTCCCAATTTTTACCTATTAGCGGTCTGTGTTATATCATATATATATATATATATATATATATATATATATATATATATATATAATGCCGGCGGTCATAGCTCAATGGTCAAAGCGTTTGCTTTGCAAGCCAAAGGTCGTAGGTTCGATCCCCAACGGAGATTAAAAAAAAAAAAATTTTTAATCGATTTCTGAGCTCTAATTGCCCCGGTTGGTGTGAAATAGCCTATTAATTGAAGTTGGTGGTAGACAAAAGTCGTCCTGTGAAGACCACCCATTCATAGTAAATTCCTGTAATAATAAAGGATGATGCGTGAATCTCGGGCTGTAGTCTATGAAGTTGGCGGATCAACACTTCACATGCAGCGTTTAACCATATACACCATGGTAAGCGTCATAGAATTCCACAGATGAGACTTCATAATTACTATCACCATATGTCGGTATTCTCCTATATGTGTTTGGTTGGTGTGCAAATTCACACCAACCGGGGTATTTTAGAGCTCAGAAATCGATTAGAAATCATTTTTTTTTAATCTCCGTCGGGTATCGAACCCACGACCTTTGGCTTGCAAAGCAAACGCTCTGACCATTGAGCTATGACCGCCGGTACATTGGACAAGAGCAGGTGTTTCAATATGGCAAAGATGTTGATCACAATTGTTGGATACGAGATTGTTAAATTCTTAATCTCCAGAGCGGTCCTGTTTTGGGCGGGAGGGGCGGTTGGGTGGGCGGCGCAGCATTCAGTATAGCGGCGACCGCCGCCGCGCCGTCACGGCACGCGCGCTGCCGTCCTGCACCCGCATATACTACAGCTGCCAGCTGAGCGTGCAGACCGGCACGAGAACTGGAGGAGCGAGCACGACGCGCACAAGTGCCCGGCAAAAAGATGGACAAACTCGCCAAAACCACCATGAGAACGACTCCAATTTTGAAATACATCAAGACCGAAAACTTTGCAATGCGGGAACAAATTCAAATCTGACGTCCGACTGTAAACAACTCGGTGTATTGCAGGTATTGGCATTTCTTTGATTTGTACATTAAAAAAAATATAATAAACTGCTAATCTTATTTTCATTTGATATATAATTTTCATTATTTATAAGTAAATTTGAAACCAATAGGAAACAATACGCTAGATACGTGTTGTTACGTGTTGTTACGTGTTAGGCTTCGGCACTCAAAAACGATTTAAATAAATATTTAAATTTAACATTCTCAAATATACAGTTAAGTGTCATAATTTCGCGTGGCACTGACAGTTGATGCTGCATTCTTATTCGGTTTACAAGACAGTAGAAAATTAAATTTAGAACTGCAATTATCAACTTAAATTCGCACTTAAATAACTTTGTAATTTAGCTATAGTATGAGAACTAGAAAATTCGTCAGTCATTTTATATTTTTATTTGTTTTTAATGTGTTTTATGTGTAATTATTTCCGAGATATGAATACTTTATTAAGCTATATTGTCATATATAATTAATATCTAAAAATTAATATTGATTTTATTTCTGTTCATGTCAAAATGACAGTACCCACGTGTGTGTACTCGTATCAAGCAAGTTTGCCCCTTTTCGAAATGTTATTCTATCACATGTTAAGTGTAAGTCATCTTTAACTCATATTATACACTAAACAATGGATAAAAACTATTCCACGAATCGGCTAAAAAGATAATTGTTGTTAAAACAATTAAATTTACATTTATTAGATTATAAAATAATAAAACAAAGTCTAGTAAAGATTAGAAAGTATTTTAAAGTAACACGAAAATAAGTTTAATTGATTCGTTTTGTGGTTTCGGACACTACTGTGGTAATTTCTGTGTATGACACGAATACATGGTTCCTCCGTGTTATTCGTCGTCCTAGTTCCACTTGCTGCAGCATGTCATGGCAGTTTCCTTGTTGACTGCGCCGGGATCCAAAAACAACTCAAATAAACTGCTTCCTGAAAAGAGCCAACTATTGCTTTTTATCTATTTTCATATATTTTAAGAATTTTATTTTTTTAAATAGTTTCTTTTTAAAATTCGAATTGCATATATTTTTAAATCATGCTTATCTGCGTGTAAATTTTAATTTTGTACATTTACGGGTTGTTTTACTAGTATTTTTATATTAAATGATTTGTAGTTTTGATATTTAAGTCTAAAAATAATTATTTTAGAATTTTAAGTCAGTTTCAGATTTCATGAAAATATTTTAAGATTGAACAATTTCAATAAAAAACTAGTTAAAATCCTAATATCAAGAATAAAACGATTATCATAATTGCCAAAGTAGTCGATAATTTCGTATTATGTTATCCTAGTATGTTTTATTTTTTCTTTACTATGTCCTCTCTCATAAAAGAGTATTAAATTCCATTACAATGTTTAATTAAAGTAAAAATGTTTCAATTAATTGCCGCGACCAGTAGCAAGTATGATCGGTCTGGGGCCTGAAGCAAGCTAGTTCCGCCCCGGGCCGAAACTTTGTCAAGTTTATCGAAAATATATGTGCTTCTGAAAAACGTCTGTATGTTGCTCGTCTGCTCCTCATTTCGCCACTGATAACTATCCCGACGACGTGAAGTTGTCTTTCTCTTAGTAAAGGAGATGTTAATTTATATTTACAAAGTGTCAATGAGAGTTGTTAGTCAACAATATTAACATAGAATTGTAATTTTATTTCTATTTTTAAATAAAAATATTCCATTTTATTTAGCATTTAGTTAAAAAATACTAGTAGTCATATGACATTTGTCAATTATATGATTTAAAATCGCTCGGGTATAGCTCAATGGTCAAAGCGTATGCTTTGAAAGCCAAAGATTGTGCGTACAATCCCAGATGAAGATTTAAAAAAAAAAAATTTTTTATTGATTTCTGAGTTGTATAAACCCCCGGTTGGTGTGATCATTATGACGATTAGATCCCTCACCCATAATATTCCAGTCATAGCTATTAATCAAAATCGGTGTTAGACGAAAGTGGTACCGTGAAGACCACCCATTCATAGTGAATTCCTGTAATAGATCAACACTCCACATGCAGCGCTTAGCCATATGCACCATGGTAAGCGCCATAGAATTCCACAGATGAGACTTCAAAATTACTATCACCATTTGTCGGTATTCTCCTGTATGTGCTTACATAAAAAAACTCTATTAATTCGTACAATATCATGCCATATAAAAACTACTGTATTAACTTACTGACATATGTCGAAAGCTTAATTTTAATGACTGTTTTCTTTCTGGTATTATATAAATATCAAAATACAATAAGGTTAAGAATACAACGTCCTTGACCCAGAGATCGGACCAAGGACAAAAAGCCGCATGATTCGATACAGCGCCACCTTCAATTCCCACGAGGACTACATTAGTACTTAACTCCATACTGAATGTATTAAATGGGACCAAATTCAAGGATATATTTTGATGTTATACAAGTATATGGTTTAAATGTGATTGATTATTTGAATGCAATCCTTTAAAAATAATATTTCAATAAGTACTTTTACTTAAAGGTATATATTTTAACAACGAATAGGATATAGTATACTCTTACTATATAGAATATTTATTTCAATGTTTAAGCAATGGCAGAATATTATAATTATACCAATTAGCAATAGCTAGGGAATCTCTGGTGATGAAGATGAACATGTCTCTTGAAAGGTTTTCAAGATGGGGCGACCTCAACCTCGTCAGTTTCAACATTTACAAAACCCAATCATGCACTTTCTCCACCAAGAAGACAGCCATGGATCCTGTATCTTTCAAAAGGAAGCTCCATCAATATCCTTGGAGTATCAATCTCGAATAATGTCAAATATTACGTGTCAATTAAGTATAAAGTCGGTCTCGCTTCCAAAAAACTAGCTGTGTTATATAGATCACGTCGGTATTTCAACGACAAACAACTTCTTCTATATAAAGGACAAATCCGACCTATCCTTGAATACGGCAGTCACTTTTGGATTGGAGCCACAAAATACCTTTTAAACTTAATTGACTCAGTTCAAAGAAGAGCAATTCGTTTGATAAACAATGACAACCTTACGTCTAACCTGCAATCAATGGAATACAGGGTTATATGTGGAGTGTTGAGCCGCCAATTAAACTGCATCCTCGGTATTCACGTATTTTTACAAAGAATTACTATAAATGGGTGATATTACGGGTTCAATTTCGTTTTACACTAATTTTAATAGGCTATGACTATCATTTTAAGGGTAAGCGATCAAATTTACAGCAACCAAGGGCATTTATATAATTAAGAATTTTTAATTTTTTATTTCTATCTGTATCGTGAATTGAACCTACCTTTGGTATTGTTAGTAAAATATCTACCTCAAGTCATACCCGCCGGCAAAATCATAAAATTAATTTAATATTTTGGCAAAACTCATGGCTTTGTTAAATGAAAAATATGTTTATGAATGCAAAACATGAGCTAATTAGTTTTGCATTGTTCACAGATATTATCTTCGTTAATTCGAATTACTGCGTAATCACTTTTTAAACACTTTATCCTGAATCTGATCTGACTTTTAAATAAAGGAATATTTTCTGTGAAAGACCAGATTTAAAATGAGCCATTTCTTTTGAGTTTTTTTCAAAACAGATGTTCCATTCCGTGGAATTATAATTCGTGTTTCGTTTGCTTAAAACGCAAATCACGTCCGACAATAAAGAATGTTTTTCAGCAAGTGCAAGCAATTCCATAAATCTTGGACTCGGATTTTAAGTAGACTTTAGCATAACTATTCTCAACGTCAAATTGAAATCGTAAAAAATTCGAAAAAAAAAACGCAATTTCTTCCCATTGCATCATTTTTAAATTGTGTCGAATAAGTAAAAATTCTGCAATACGTGATACACTGGAATTTATATTTTTTTTCAGTTTCAATTGTATTATTTTTCAGTAATTAAATACACACATACAATTATACATAAAAAAAATTATACGCATCAATTCATTCAGAAAAATATCGGCAGACGCGAGATTCGAACCACGAGCCTTGCACTTCGCTCCGTTCTACACACCGCACTAACCACACGACTATTCTCTGATGTATATATATATTTATATATACCATTGTTAACATCATATAGCGACAGATGTATCTGTAGTATATATTCAAAATTATGTGTGTTATTATTTTTTATGATTCAATCAGTCAACATTTATTCACAAGCTTTTTATATTATTATTTACTTACCGACAGTCTATTTATTTAGTAAGTACCACTCGGGTCTCGAACCGAACTATACACGAATGGATGAAAACAACTTCTTGTAAATCCTACGCGGACATTACAACCATTCATTTACATGTGTTACTGATAAACCTTATTACCTTCTTGATATTGTCTCAAAGTGACATTATTGAATGGATTCATTATTTTTTGAGAATATTTTTCATATTTACATTCATACAATTATACACAAAAATTTGATGTATGTGTGTATTTAATTACTAATGATATTGAAATATAGTGAATTATCTTTAAAATAAGATTAGAGTATTGAAAAATATTCTAATAAAAATTAATAAATCAATTTATAATTTTTCATTTTATATCAGCCACTCAGTTTTATCAGTTACCATTGTTCATTTCTTAAGAAAAATCTGTACCCGAAGGCTTACCCGAGAACATACAGACGTTTTGGATTCTATCTTTTAGATACACTCCAAGCATGGATCTCTTCATGGCACGTTGGGTCACTTTATTTTATAGTACGGTAAGACTTGCTTTCAGATTTTAAAGAATATAATGAGTTAATGCATTACTTAAACGCCTTAGTTTAAAAAAAAATGCGGAATTTTTCTTTTAAAAATGTACTAAAGTTTTTCATATGTTAATTGTATACGCCTGTAAATTTCGTTTGTAAAATTGTTTCGTTGCAATTGAATAGGTAATCTAAATTGAACCCAATTGAATTGCAGTCTCCAATGACGTGTCTATTCAACTATGGCTGATCTAATTGGGTTAAATTACATGTCAGTTCCATCCCTTCAACCCTTCGGCTATTAGTACACGCTGTAAGTATATTAGCGTGTTGTTTGACAGCGGACATCACCACAAAGCATGGGATGTCCAGCGATGGGTTGACTTCGATTGATGATAGTTACGTACCAAACCTAACAACCGATCAGATCATCATATGGATTAACTGCATCATTGCAATACTGGACAATATGTTGGAAAATTGGCCTTCAATGTGTCGCATTTAGCGCAATGCGCTTCGGTTAATGGACTTGAACACAGGATTTATTAATTTTTCGTGGCCATTGTGTGAATAATGTTTCTTTTGTTCTGTCTAGATTCATTTTCTCGGCGAGTTAACGGTTGAGATATTCCTTTTAAAGCATTTTTTTTAGTTTCCAAAGTTTTTTTTGTCATGCAGCTAATGCAGTACTAATAAAACTTTTAAACGAAATCAATTTTTATTTTTAATTTTACGTCAACTGCAAGTACTTATTAAACATTTTTTTTATAATATTATAGATTTTTCTACGTATATAAATTTAAACTAAAAACAACATAATTTATTTAAATTTTCAGAACTATACCTTATTTTTTAGATACATACTGTTTATCATTTTTATTTTCTATATCCGTTCTATATTTGAGCATATGGTCATAACAAATTGGAGTAAAATAGTTATGTCAGCTGCCAATTGTCCATGTCTTGCCCAAGGCCCTTTTGCACCTGAAGGTTTGCCTAAAAATTAGTAATACCCGTAATATTATATATGGTTATTCTTTTGTTGTCACTGGGTTGAAAGCAGCTTTCTGAGATCATAAAACCTCTCACATCCGGCCCTGAAAATGAGAGACTCCAGCTCTGGCGACAAGTCGCACCAGAGGATTTCATTGCTCCAAAGAAAGGCCTCCCAACTGGCAAGAACCTTGACTGGCGGACCTGAAAATCCCTGAACAGATTAAGAACCGGAGTTGGTAGAACAAAGGATAAGCTCGAGCGGTGGGGAATTCTTCGGCAGGGAGAGCCACTATTGTGTGACTGTGGAAACCTGCAGATCGTCTCTTACCTAAGATCCTGTGCCATGTGCCCAAAAAGCTGCACACTTCAAGACCTAATGCTAGGCAACACACGGGCTGTCGATGTTGCCAGATACTGGGCAAAAATAATTTGACGTCGCTGACACGAAGAAGAAGAAGATATATGGCTATAAACTAACACAAATCAGGGACATATTGTCGAATTGGCGCTATTCTGTCCTGTCAGTTATCATATATATTATTTTATTTTAGGCGTATTTTAGGTGTTTTGTCAATAGCAATTATTGAAGGACATAGGGTAATTAGTTCGATGCAACCGAGCCCTGGACCATTTGGTTTAAAAGGTTGCTCAACCTTACCAAAGACACTCCTTAACCCATACAAGTTTTAATTGAATTAAGTAAAGTAACTAAGGTTTTCACGGTCAGATTTGATATTATGGCTTTTGGGCTTAGCCGTGTGTGGCGAATTTCTTCTTTCCAATATTTAGACCGCCGTCTTCTTCAGAGTTGATACCTTAGTGATTAAGTCATCAACCCAGAAGAAGACCCTTACAATGGCGGTCGAAATATTGGAAAGAAGAAATTTGCCACACACGGCTAAGCCCCAAAGCCACGATTTCAATTAAGTAAAGCTTTAAAAATATTTTAAATATTATAAAATAATGCAATAAATGAATAAATGAATTGATTAAAATATATCTGTATTTGCAATTAAAAGAGGACTGAATTCGTGAAAGGCATTAATATTATAAATTAGAATATTATTTAAAATATATGAGTACAGAGAGATAGTAGTAATTTTGTTTTCATTCCATGATTCACTGCGAATATTTCAAAGCGAGACGAATTAACATAGATTTGGCATTCATCATGATTTCGTGTTATGTTTGAATATTGTGAGCATAATATTCGAATTGTTTGAATACACGAGTATGAACTCCTTTGATAAATTTCAGATCACAACTAACGGTGTGATCTAACAAGTCGTAATGAAAGGACGCACAAGTCGCTGTAGTTGTCAGCCTTAACTAGAGATGCGTATAATTCGTAAATTCAATTTTTTTTTTAACACTATCCAGTTTGATTACACAATATGTGTGTAATCGCCAGGCCGAACGTTAAAGGCCGGTCACACAACATGTGTGTGATCGTTCCGCCAACGCTTAGTGGCCGACTGTACACAGCTTGTGATGTTTTTTCAAACGTTAGTGGCTGATCACACAGCAAATGTGTTGTTTTTACTTTCGACCATAATTCAAAGATCTCAAACCTTTTCAATGAGGGTCATATTTAATTTTATTTAAGCACGTGACTATACATTTAGCAATTCTTTAAAAAAACAGTCGGCCTCCAGCGTAAACTTAATCGCGTAACGCGCGGACTGGATAGTGTTAAGTATAATTTCAAACATATAATTCGCTTTTTCATAAATTAACTAAGCTCAGTATTCTTTTCAGATTTTCTGCTTTAGAAACCCACTACACGGCTACATTGGTTTTTAATGAGATGCCAAGATTCACAAGAGAAGAATAGGGACAAAACTGGTGATAATTAAAGTATGTACATAAAGATTCTCAAAGTTATCTTTAATCTCACCTATATATTGGTGCACATAGTATATGAAGCAACTTTATATTGTATGTAAATATAACGTTAGGGTTATTAACTGACAATACTATAAAACTGCGTAATTATAAAATTATAATATTATTAATTAAAAAATATATATAAATTAAAAATATAAAGTTAAATTTCACATTTATTTTTAAGTGGTTATACATGTTTCGGACTTTATCAGTTTGCTGAAGATACAACACGTGTATGTGGCTGTTTATTTTAATTTTTTTTACGATTATACTTTTAATTTAAAAAGTGAAATAAAATCAGAAACTTACGTATTCTAAATGCGAGTTTTAAAAAAATATTTCCTGAAAATGCGCAACGATTAGCGCTAACACTACATCTACATAGATATGACATCGTTTTTATTCGACGTTAGTTTTCTATCTACCAAAAGAAGTCATTATCAAGTGATATTTTTACTTGTATCGTTCAAGTGTATATATACAGTGCGAAAATGTGTTATTTTGACGTTGGTCTTCATTTACGCGGAAAAAGTCAATTTCCGGAGTGAAAAAGCTGAAAAAAGCTTTCACTCTTTTAAGCTTATTTTATGTGAAAAATATGAGCACGTAAATATATTTATATGTAATGTATCAAACCATTACATGAAAATATTTTATACATTTTTTTAAATATAAAAACACTTATGGAAGAAAATGTTGCATTTGGTATACTGCAAACTTCAAACAAGTCTAGATTATATAATATAAAAGTCTATTCTATGTCAGTCTTCTTATCTGCGTGTGTAATTCTTGTGATATCCTCTAAGTAGTTTAACAGCAAGGGACCGTCAGAACCAAACAGCAGTGTAGAAAGGTTCTCTTAAGAAATGGGACTGAGACTCTTAGGCAACAACACAGAACACGTCTCCTGTTCTCATGTATGATGCACTTCATCCGAGAATGTCTTACGATCTGTTGTATACCTGGATCACATGGACAGACGTCACAAAAATTCAAGTCTTTTTAACCATTTAACTATAATATTCCATAACAAACAAACAGGGAATTTTCAAACATCTCGAGTTCAATTTATAAGTATTCTTATATTTCTACTGAGGTGTAGATATTTTCTATCCCTTGATGAGGGTTTCTTAACCCTTTGTTCTGTTCTTAAGATAAGGATAACAGCTTTTGTTACCTGACTTACTTACAACTTACACCTGGAGACTTACCGAGGTTTGTGATATGTACTATTAAGATCTGAGGTAGAAAGCATAACTTTTCTTCGGGCATCCAATAAGCTGTATATTCCAAAGCTTGTAATTGCTAGATACAGCAAATTAATCAAAGTGTATAATATGTTTCATGGTACCAATAAGGTTTTTAAAAGTATCAAGTTAATCACATCTCTCATTTTTTTAATATCAATAAACCGTTAATTTGTTGACCAAGAACTGGCATCATCATCACCATATCCTCTTCCCTAACTAGAGCAAATGGTTCTCAGAAATTTCAGTTCAATTTCAATTTTATTTATTTTTTCCTTGCAGAAACATTACAAATTTTATCAACTCAATTCATTTCTGAAGTACAATAATAATTAAAAGAAAAATACAATATATACAAACATAGGTATTTATGATTTAGTACTAAGAACAATGCAATAAAGACAAGCAAAAGAAAGTCCCAATGCTCACCAATTATTCCTCCAAAGAAACTCTTGGAGTTCTTGTCTGAATTGGGCCTCTCTTACGTGAAATATATCAACATCCGAGGCAATTTGGTTAAACAGTCAAACTGCCGCCACAAAGCTCTGTGTCATGCTATTCGCTTCATCCTCCAATTGCAGCAGCTCCACCAAGTACATTATTTATATAGTACCCTACGGCCTTCTAAAAAAGCGTGAAATGGCTTAAATAAAAGGCAGCCGTTGTTATGGTGCCTTGCGGCATTCGAAGTGTGTGTCCCAACCAGGTTCAACATGGAATAATTGCCCTAACAAAATACTACGTTTTTTACATGCAAATAAATACTAATCATATATAACTATTGTCTTATAACTTTCATCGTGTATGAGTACGATAGTTTTTTTCGTTCGTTATAATGTTGGGTCGCCATTTAATGTGACAGTTAGTGTGACGCTGACGACCGGTCTTTGGACGCACTGTCAACATGTTCCTCCCACCGAAGCGACGTCATATTCTTTACTTCATGTCGTGGTCATCATGAAAGCTGATGAGCTTACGACAGGCGTGCCAACTCCTGACGCGATAGGTAAATGTACTAAACATGCCCCATTAGTCAGTGTCAGATTATTCCAGTAAGAGTTATTTTTCTCATTTTTTTCTACGTGTGTTGGGCAAAACTGTAAACATCGTAATAGAAAAAAATGCTTGTATAACATGTATAACAATGTATTTTGCACAAAAACTGCTTAAATTTGCAAGCGTGTAAAAGATTTAAAATGATTTGCTTACTAAGCTAAAGGTCCTGGGTTTGAGTTAAAAACGAAACCTTAAATGAAATGAAGTTTTAATCAAGTTTCATGCTATATAAATACCCCCCGTTCATGTGACATTGATCTATCATACGAATAGTGAGAGTCATAGCCTTATAATCAAAATTCGTTTGAAATCTCGTTTACACACCACATTTACAATATTTAAATATTAAATTGGAAAATGCTATAGAATCCGCAGATTGTATCTCTTTCACCGACTCTCGGTAGCCTCTTATATGTCTTGGCATCAGTTATGATATAGCCCTTGCTGACTGGTACCGAAAACCTCGATGAACAATCTTTCGTCTCTTATTTCTGTTCGCTTGTCATACATGAATGTGTCCGCCATATTGTCATTTGGTACTAGTTATATAGACCGCTAGTAGCGCTGGGCGAGAGCCATCACGAGCGCATCAGTGTGACCCGCCCGTCGGCGAGAGCGTATTGCATTGTGGCTTGGACAATGCTTTGCCTAGGTCGAGCCCTAAATTTGTAAAGTTTTATCGTAAATATATGTCAGTGTGCTTCTGAGAAAATCTATTTTCATCTGCTCCTAGTCCTGCCATCACGCGACGGAATAATACATTTTTGGGAGAGAGGAGGATGTTAGTCTTTACATAAAAGAGACGGTGATGAAGAGACCTTAATTATGCAACAGGTGAAGGTAACTGTGTAAATAGGTAGAGTTCATGACATGGTTTTTACCTAAAATGTAGTAAAGCTGCATATTTTAATTTTTTATAAGTTATTTTCTACACTAACAAGACGTACTGGATTTATTTTACCATTTACCACTCTAATCATGATGAATTATCTAACCAAAAAGACGTTTAAATATTCTTTAATAATACGATCAAAACCATATTACAAGCATACATAATATTAGTCCTAAATTAAGGTTAATGTATATCGAGTAGTTGAACTGGCAGTTACCAAAATTTTCTTAAATACCAATGTTAGGGTCTAAAATACTCTTCCAGCATCCGTGTTTACTCCTTTATATAATTTAGATCTCTTTGAAGCACACTTGCAAACTCCCCAACCCACACACAAACACAACAAACATTTCCCGCATGCAGTGTATTCATTTAAAATATTTAAAATATTATATATTTTTTATTGCGATTTAACTAATTAAATATTGAAAACAATTATTGCCGCTAGACGCCACTACAAATCAAAGATCAATACTAAGGATAACTCTATCTATCGCGAATCATTATTTTCCTGCTTAAAACACTTTTTTCTTAATTTACCTTGTCTAAATTATAATTGTAATTGCTTCTCCTGAATACAAGATATAAGTCATTGAAAATATAACACCTAGCAATGCAAGCTGTCAAATAAATTCATCACGTTTTCGAAATAGACTAAATTTTTGACCGTTGGACGATATCGTTGAACTCACTATTAGCTCCACCTGGCTTGATCATTCAATGTTAAAAGTGGTCGACTCTGTATGACATTCTAAAATATTTGGCTTGTTTTTTTAATGTATTTTTATCTAGATAATATTTTCATATTCTAAATAAAAACATACATTTTTAGCTACAGTTTAAAAAAAACTCTATGCTACGAGAACTTACAAACCTAATAACAAGTCTCTCGTAAAAATGATTAAAATGTTGACTTGAACAACCGTAAGGCTACTTTTTCTGATTTCTTAGCTAGAATAATATACAGTATAAGAGAGGAATAAGCCAAAGTAACAAAGTTTCAGATTACTTGCCACTAAACTAATTTAACTTGTATTGTCAATAATTACTTATTATTGTGTAATGAAGCTTGGCCTGACTGAAAACACAAAACAATCGCCTGAAACTCGGCCAAAAGTTTCACGCCTATTAGACACTGGATAACGTATTTATTTTGATTCATGAAGTTTAGTTACTTTATTAAGATTAAAGTTACAAAAATGCTCAAATAAATTGGTACTTTACTCAAGAAAACATACAAAAATCCCTGAATATTTAACTAAATTGATTATATTGGATAAAACTCAGACTTGTAAATAATAAAAATAATAATTCATTGAAAGTAGGAACTTATTTGGGGCAAACATGTGAAATATTATAATTAATATCAATTATTACATTTTTTGACGAACTGATTTTACTAATTTGACAACTTACAAAAAAATTTTTACATTAAAAAACTACGAAAAAATACTAAATAAACTAATACTTTTTTTGTTGTTTACGACAAATCTTGAATAAACATAATTGGGACATATTGACAAAAAATTTAAAAAAATAATAATGTAAATTAAACAACACTTAAATCAAAGATAGATCCCACGCCACACACAAGATCTACCTTTAAGTGGCGTGGACATATTCAAAAAAAAAAAAAAAATAAAAAAAAATGAATGTAATACTATTAAAAAAATCTTAAATGTATCCTATTCTTCTTCGTAGTATCAATCCGGTGGATTGGTTTGCAGCAACAGAATCTTGCATCTCGATCTCCATTCCTCGGTCCTCCGCAACCCTTTTCAGCTCAGCATAAGCGCTACAGTTCATGTCCTCGAATACTTGCTGCAAATACTCCCGTCTAGGGCAGTAATGTTCGAACATTCCAGGTGGCATATCTTGTTGGCTGAAGGTTTTTCTTATTTGTCTTGGTTATTTTGTCTCGAGCAGTCCCCACCCGGAGATCCGATTGGGGGACTATTTTATCTCCGGAAAATTTTACTTGAAAAAAAAAAAAAAAAAATAAATTACTATCAAAAAATCCCTTAAATTGTATCCCTATTATATTTGATTAAATAAAAAAAAAAAATAAAAAAAAAATATTAATCGTTCAGAAGACATCACATGTGTGACGTTGGCATCGAAACTCTGCTCCTAAGGGAACGAAAAACTCTGAAAATTTCAGCTAAATATAAAATAAATAATGTTATCATAGCATATAAAAATAGTATTATCGATAGGCAGATAAATGAAAACATTTTAAAAAGTATTTAGAAATGGTTCAAATTTGGAACAAAATTTGAATATATTTGTTTCCGAGAATCTTGTTTTTTTACTTGTGTTCAATTGTTTTCCAACGTTTGGGCAGTGTGTCTCCAACCGTTACTTGAGAATGGTCGGGACTAGTGAATCCCTTAGTCAAATACGATATCGAAGGGCATTTCACTAAGCATGTCGTAGTTTTAAATTAATTATTGTATTCTCTAACATTTTTCAAATAAATATAAATAACTCAAGTGCCGTGGCTTTCTTTTGAATAACCATTGGTATGAATTAGAATGTTATACTACCTCCTATTGATTTATTGATTTATTGTTTTATAATATGACGATGCTGGTTATGTGTTTATCTAAAAGAGTGTTTTTTTTATTTATTTCAGAAGCCATTTTCTGCATTCAAAAGGAGATCTGTCGATACCGCTTGAAGCAGTTTAGTGCGCAACGTTGAAAATAGATGGTCGTTAACCGATTCAGTGCATCTGAAATGACATCAAAGCTGTCGCCTGAATGATCAAAGAAGACATCAATGAATAATTGCAACTGACTCAATGAGGCATAAAGCAGCAGCTTTCATCGTGAAGTTGATCAAAATTTGTTAAATGTCAATTAAAAAGACTTTAATAGCTGTTGAAAAGAAAGCTGATATATCCATAACCATACTGAATTCGTTAAGTTAACAAAGCTTTTATTATTGAAAGTTATAGGTCAAATATTTCGTCAGAAAGTGTTTTTTTATGTGTTGATTGAATGCGTATCTCAAATATAAGCTGTCAAATAAATTGATGATAGTATGCAAAGGAAAATTGTTAAATAAACTGAAAGTACGTAAATGTATTGCAACTGAATTTTAATGTTAAAAAGTGAGTTTACGATCGTGTTAAAAAATCATGACATATGTGTTTATGAAAGTTGCGTCAAAGATATCGCGTAAAAGTTTTGTTAATACATATCATAAAAAATATCAAGTATCGCACAACACACAGCTACAGTAATGTACCATTAATGGCGTGTGCATATCTTAAATATCAAAATTATAAACTGACATAAAATAAAGTTTGTCAATTAAAATGTATTACATATCAACGTAATCATCAAAAAAGAGTGATCACATATCATTAGAGCTTACCAACAAAAATAAAGTATAACTTCAACAACTACTTCAAAATTAGAACACAATTAAACTGAATAACTTGTGCTTTCTTATTAAAATAAATGCGTCAATGAAACGACATTTTTTCGAATATACTCGTTAAAAATAAAGTAGACAGTGAAATTTTTTTTAGAAGTTGAGTGTGTAAAGTGAGTGTTTCGTTGAGTATCGAAGATATTGAAGAGGCTTTTCGTCATGAGTGACCGAGGCGGAAGGTTTTGCCGAGTTTCGCCCTCACCTGGGAGGGGGAAAGGTCCTCAGTACGGCTACACACCTTGCCCGAGATCTGAAGAAGTTGGAACAGACCTGGCGCTGGGATACAGCTCGCAGAACATTGAAGGTAGGGTATTTACTGCACCTTTTATATACCTGTAGGTTCGAATTAAACAAAACAATATTTTTTAAATTATGTGCTTTTTTTGTCTATTAGACTGAAAATATTTTGGCCGACGGACGTTTGACTGAAGATCATTTTTCGATTAAGCATTTTATCGAACAGACCTTGGTGGATGATTTTTTTGAGTGAGTGAAATTTTGATGATTTTAGATTTAAAGCAAAAAGGATTTAACTGGCGGAAAAAATATTACACGATTTAATTGACAATAAATATGATAGTTTCAGATGATGGTGAATATAATATATCATTTGTAGTTTCTGTGACTGTTGCCATTTTTATGATGGTATAGCGTTGTATTTGAATTGTTAATCTGTTAATATCGTTATATAACAGTACGGAATTCATGCATCGTCGTTTTTTATTATACATTTTTATAAATTTTATTTTTTCCTTCAATGACATTACAAAATATACCTCGTATTAAATTTCAATTCGTCATTGAAGTACTAACATAAGTGAGGCGATGTAAATGTATTGACACATTTAGTGTCAATGACTACACACTAAGAACAAGTGTCGGAATACTCAACGTAAATAGTTGGACTTGTAACAACAAAAACCATGTTGTAAGTATATCATGGTTGACACACAAATAACACGGCATTATTTTCACAAAATCAAACGTCCAACATTTCGCATCCGTCCAACACCAGCACTGAATCTGAAGCAATTATAATACTAAAAATGTCAATATTTTCTCTCAAGTTGGTTTTAACCACTGTTCACTGCGATTCTTTCGTCTTACACGTATCCAGGGTTGAACGATGATCCTTTCAGGCCACACTTTATGGTAATCACTGCGTGGTATTTACGGGACGTTATTCATATACCACAATTTTTCATTAATAGTAATAACGTTTGTGAATCTGAAATGAGTCTCACACAACCTTAAGTAATTAAAGATATTCATCATTAAATAGTAGCGTTTACATGTTGTTTAATCATTTTTTAAAAATCATTTTCATTTTTTGCGTCGTCAAAATCAAACCCACAAGCTATTGCATGATACACAACTATTTTGTTTAAGCATCCTTTGAATTGAAAAAAAATACACAATAATGTATTATAATCGACATTTAAACCGATATTAAAAATTTCAGTTCGATCGGACATCGCAAAGTGTGTTAAATTTCAGTTTGAAAATTTGTCCACAAGTCTAACGATATACGACGAAAATTGTGTCTCTGTTTTAGTATCGCATTAAGTTGTAACTCAAAAGAAAATTCGTGTTAATGAAAGTGATGCTTTGATTTTACTGCATTATTTACATCACATAATTTAATGTTAAGATTTGAGTGCCGTTAAGACATCACCAACGACCTCTTACTCGTAATCTACTCTCATACTCTATGACACGATTTATTTATAGCATGAATTTTAACAAGCACCGTCACGGAAGCTCCAAAGCTTGAGGAAGCTCTTGACGTCTAGACGAAAAGAGCTTTAATACTATTAATGAGAAGAGTCGTTGCACCGGCCAGAATTCATTGTTCATTGTCATTATCCCAATGTAAAAATAACATTCAATGAGCCGTCTCAATTACGAAATGGCCGCTACGTAGATCTTGCCACCTACATCGTACGTCTTTGTTGGGTCCGATTGCGTGCGATAGCTCTCTATTGCAAGGAGAGTAATCAGTTGCATTAGTTGCTTCTACACAGTGCAAGCGAAACGAGCGTATCTTTGATAGTTTCAAGATCATCTACAGAATAGAAGGCATGTCTATTTCTTCGCAAGCTGAAGGTAAGTTCTTGTATCTAACAATAATCGTAATACTATACATCAAAACTCATACATTATTTATGTTATAACGTATTGACATAGCTCTTTTAGGCTGATGCCAAAAAGCTTCGAAAAAAGATTTTTTGTCTCTTATTATTGTTCGCTCGCCTGATATGCACATCTAATAATTTTAGTTTTAATTTTTATATAAAAAGTTCACTGTGTTGGCATTCGCCATTTTATTTGTTTTAACAGTTGCTCCATTTCATGTTGGTTCAACTGTCAATTTTAATTTGTGTTTTAGTCGCGATTATCTTGGCGGTGCTACATTAGTACCGAACGGTCGACGAAACGTCATGTAACGGTCGGGTGGGGAAACCGATTGAAATGTGCTTCAAAACCAAGTTCTTTGCTTTGCGAACTGCTTCTGAATACTTACTACACGCACCATATGATGAAACCTCGAATTGTCGCCTTTTAAAGAGTATTTTAGCAATGTATAATGCACATTGAATAATTTACCTTTGAATTCCTTCACCGATGAATGGAATTAATACCTCGTGGAAGGAATAAGTCAATTTTCTAAGAGGAATCCATCGGAGTCTGAAGCATATTATGGTATGTGGTCCGATGAATAGAATCTTGTAATATTTAGGTCTATTGATTTTGATTTTTCGTTCATTTGTATTTATTATAGGATCTTTTAATTAATATATTTGTGATGTAGGGAAATAATGGAAAACCACGTGTTTCATTGCTTTTTTTGTTCAAATGGATCTTAGTAGTAACATCATTATCGTATCGATATACTCGTAATTTTAGGCCTGCGTAAATTGCGCAGGTAGATTACATGCGAGGCCCATTACTTAAATAAGTTTTTTGCAAGTATATCAGTAAAAAATAAATATAAATAAAATATTCAAAATGTCTAATTGGTGTATTTTTGCAGCTAAATCGATTGCGAAAAATTTGGAATTCTTTATCTCAAATATCGTAGTTTCGGAGATATTAGCCATGATATCTTTCAATTGAATATTTAGGTACAGTTTTTTATTTTAGTAATGAAAATATTTGTTTTATCCTCGTTTTGTAGGCTTCGAGCATGGCGTTAGACTGCCGTTCTTTGTAGCCAATTTTTCGGTGGTCTTAACAGATCATGTCCTCTCCTTTTTCCTTGGCCCTATCCCATTTACTTGGAGTCGGCTCTCCTAATAATATTTTTCCAAGATGCTCGATCGAAGATAAGCTTGCTGTGTGTGTCTTTCTTGACTGTCTTGAGCCATGTTGCAGGAGGCATCCGTTGCAGGAGGTCTTAACAGATCATGTTATTTATTAATATCAACGTCCTTCTCGAACTCTTCCATCGCCTATGTGATATTATGCATTCGAACAACACGTCGCACGAAATTGCCAAAAATCCATTATCAAAGACAATCTAAATTTGGTTACACAATAAAAAAATCACGTATAAATTAAATATTGTTATTTATTAATTTAGATAAACTTTCGCATTGAAACAATATTTTAGTTTATTCTTACTGTTGTAGTGAACTGATAATTAATTACTTTGGACAAGTACCTGTCCGCTAAACAAAGGTTAAAGACCACTGCTTTGGAGTACTAAGTTTATGCACTGAATGATATACAGCTCAGGTTTACGCATAAATTTTATCGCCTTCCTTTATAAGAGAAAACGTACTGTTGATATAACTTCGAAATATTTATAGTTGCTATTCTAACTTGTACTTCTTATTATATATTTCCATATTATGTGTTTTGAAACTCACTAATACTAGTCAAATCTTTTCTTATATGGTCATGTATTAAGTAAAAGTTTTTTTCTTATCAGTTGTGACGTTCTGCATATTATTTAACCCTTTTCTGATATTTCTGTTACTATAAAATATGTCAAAATAACGCCTCGCCTAACCCTTTTCCCGACCATCCCTACACGGTTGATGTGTTAAGTATATACAGGACAGGATATGTTAATTCAGGAAACACTGAGTTACCAACTCTTTCATTAAAGTCACAGACAGCCTTTTTATTGATCTTTCACAATATGTAAATCCTCACAAATAAAATATGAATAAATTGAAGAAACAGGTTAATAAACATTTGTAAGCTTCTACACACCAAGTTTGCCGGCGGGTATAGCTCAATTGTCAAAGCGTTTGCTTTGCAAGCCAAAAGTCGTGGTTTCGATCCCCGACGGAGATTAAAAAAAAATTTTAATCGATTTCTGAGCTCTAAAATACTCCCGGTTGGTGTGAATTTTATCCCTCACCCGTGAAATGCCAGTCATAGACTATTAATTCAAATTGGTGCTAGACGAAAGTCGTCCCGTTAAGACCACCCATTCATAGTAAATTCCTATAATAATAAGGATGATGCGTGAATCTCGGGCAGTAGTTTATGACGTTGGCGGATCAATCACTCCACATGCAGCGCTTAGCCATATGCACCATGGTAAACGCCATAGATTTCCACAGATGAGACTTCAGAATTACTATCACCATCTCTCGGTATTTTCCCATATGTGTTTACATAAAAATAACAGTTAGAACCCTTTCCGACCATTCATACATGGTTGATATATTATATACTCTATCATTAAAGCCTTAGACAGGCTTTTTATTGATCTTTCACAATTTTAAAATCCTCAGAAATAAAATCTGAAAAACTTTAAGGAAACAATAATTAAACATTTGTAAGCTTCTACACATCTTACGTCCGGTCTTCATGGATAAGCGTCATTTAATTCACTTAAATGTTTACTGGTACTCTTGTGCTTACACAAATAAGTGTCAAAAGTAAAAGCAACGCGGTTGTTCAATTTGAACTGAATTTTAAATTTCAGTTTTTTTTTTCGAATTCAGCATATTTTTTTTAAAAGAGAAATCTTGCATTTTTTGCATTAATGTTTTTGATGACGTTCCATATTTGTATTTAAAAATTATTTTCAGCGCAGATTTCAGCAAAAGCGTGGGCACCGAACGTGTGAAACTGCGAACGTTTCACGGAGCATTTATCAAGCATGCTACATTAAATTGCAATGCCGCAAAATATCATCGGAAGAAGATTGCTGAAATTTTCCTGAAAACTCATCATTCTATACTGGTTTCGTTGTGATACATGACGTGGTTAAAAATAAATCTTGAACTACATTTACGTAGCAGTAAAGCAGGGCCGCCTTTGACATGATTGAACCCTAAAATAATATTTTTTTCTGCTGCTTCCATACACGCTTTCTAGCTGAAGCATATTTTATTTAGCTTCGCCTGTGGTCTTCCAGGCCTTCTTCTCAGCTTGGGTATGTTGAGGGCTCTTTTCACCATGTCGTCCTCATATCTCCGTGTCACATGCCTATACCATCTTAGGCGGTTTTCCCTTATCTTTTCAGGTATGGGGGCCACCCGAAATGAACCCCAAATATGATCATTCCGAACTCTGTCCACTCTAGTCACACCGTCCACCCACCTCGGCATCTTCATCTCCGCCACATGAATCCTATCCAAGTCCTAGCTGAAGCATATAGTTGCCACAAATATTCACTATACTAGACTGAAAGCTGCCCTTTCAAGTAATTTTTGCACCCAAAGTTTTGCTGATTACACATCACGCACAGCTATTTTTCTTTCTTAAGCGTTACAATATGCAGAATAATTACTTTTTTTAATGAAATTGTGGTTTTTGGGTTCAGCCGTGTGTAGCGAATTTCTTCTGACCAATATTTCGACCGCCATTGCAAGGGTCATCTTCAGGACTGACGATTTTATTTATAATTTTTTTAATTATTACTTAAATATACATATACTATACATAAAATTCTTTTTTCAACGCGTCAATCTAAGCACAAAAATAACGGCAGAAGCGGGATGCGAACCGCGGACCTTGGAAACCAACTATGCCCAGGTATTCATACCGCTCGGCGAATCGCGCCATTGCTATGCCCAGACTGACTTGCGGTGAAACTAGTATTTATATCATTGTTAGCATCGTACGCCAGATGTCGCCATAGTATATATTCAAAGTATGTATATTTTTATTATTATTCTATCAGTCTTCATTTATTCACAAGCTTAATATTATTACTTTCCAATGCAGCAATGGCGCGATTCGCCGAGCGGTATGAATACCTGGGCATAGTTGGTTTCCAAGGTCCGCGGTTCGCATCCCGCTTCTGCCGTTATTTTTGTGCTTGGATTGACGCGTTGAAAAAAGAATTTTATGTATAGTATATGTATATTTAAGTAATAATAATATTGTAATATAGTCAATGATCTATAAAAGTAGATTAGAATATTGAAATAATAAAATAATATTCTAATAAAAATTAAAAAATTAATTAATTTTTTTAATGTTTATATTCTTGTATTTCTCCATTTCATAATAACTAAAGGCCATACCATATTGAATTTTTCAAAATTGTTATTATAAAGGAACCCCACCAACACATGTAATGTAACAACTTAGGTTAGATTAGGTTAATTTAGATAAGTTTATGTAAAATTAAGCTATTACAGCCGGATTATAATAAATAATCATCAGCATCACTTTGACCGTTCCCTTAATTGGAGCATATGGACGTCAAGAACTGCTGCCACAAAGATCTGTCAGTCGCTATAGTCCTCGTCTTAACACTTGTCAGCTTTGCCGAGTGTATTCTATGTAAAGTTTCCGACGGCCTTCTAGAACAGCGCAAGCCTGGGTCTTAAAAAAAGGCCGCTTAAGTTTATGCTCTCCTGTAGTATGTGAAGTATATGTCTTAACAAGGGGACATAGGAGTATACTTCGGATGCCGTATATATTTATTAATATAAACACTTATGAGACATTAAATATATAGTGCTAACACACACTGTTGGGTTCAAATACTGATTTCTTAAAATGTAAATTCTGACCAAAGGGGATTTAAATCTGACCAGTAAAATACAAGCAATAGAGAATAAGTTTTAATGGTGCACCACGTGCAGGATAATTTCTTCTCTTTTGTTATGTAAGGATTCGAGGTGGAAACAAACACAGGAAGCAAGAATTTGATGTTCTTTTTAATGGGGTAAGCCGCAAGCATGTAACATCCGTGGTTAAGCAATGCAAGTAAAAAATATTTTCATACTTTATGTAATCCATATAATTTTAAAAAAATCTAGCAATATTTAGCTTTACCTGTTGATTTCTTTTAAAAACAACAAAAATATTATACATGTATTTCAAATATTTTTATTTCTTAATTTAGACTTGTACTCATTTTCATATTGAAATACTCGTATTTCGTACAGTATCAAATCATGTATATATCAAAACATTTATTTTTGGTAGTTAGATTCCTTTGAATTAAAGGAAAAACAAACAATTGTGTTCAATATTGAAGTCAAAACAGTTTTGAAACTGAATTTAGACGCATCTGAAGCGCACGTGGAGAGACATTCAGCCAGATCAAATAGACACACCCTGTAGCTGACGGGAGGTAGTTCTAGCACGGTCTTTGGCAATCGTGCTTTCAGCTACGCGGCACCAATGGAACTCCTGGAACTCGCTGCTGGAAAGCATAAGAGAACGTAAAGCGGAGGCATCCTTCAGAAGCAGACTCAAGATCCACCTTTTTACTCAGAGAGGCAAAGAAGCTTTTTTGGAATGACCATTCGGTCATAAAAATGCACTAAACAAATACTGATATAATAATAATAATCTGCAGTGTTGTACGTGAAAAATCTTGAAAACTTCGTCTGCTATACGCCATAATAAACACAAATATTTGTGGGTGTTGCCACGGTTAGGTTTGATCACTTTCAGTACTCACTTTTTTGTAATCATAATATACGAGTTTATCACGCAATGCAACGCAGGACAGATAGACATGGCGAATGTGAACAAGGAGAGCCGACCCCAGAAGATGGGAAATGGCGAGGCTAAAGAAGAAGAAGAATAATATACCAGTTTTTTTTTAGTAGTATCAATCCGGTGGATTGGTTTGCAGCAACAGAATCTTGCATCTCGATCTCCATTCCTCTCGGTCCTCCGCAACCCTTTTCAGCTCAGCAGTATATCATTGTAATACTACTATATCATTGTAATACTACTATATCAGCTCAGCAGTATATCATTGTAATACTAATATACCAGTATATCATTGTAATACTACTATATCATTATTAAATTCATAAAGAAAAATTAAATGTTTTACGTTATTAATTGTTAGCTGATAATAAGTGTGTAGTTAGTTAGTCTTTTATCAAGAAAAAAATTACACAAAATATTTTTATAACTTACTTATTATACTTGTAATATGATTGCCTAATGTTTCAACTATCTAACATGTAACGTAATTTGTTTTTTGTGCTTACAATATTCAATTCAAATAATTTGTTTGAAACTTATCTAATTATGAAAAATAATTAGTCCTTGGAGTAATATGTATAACTACTTAATAAATTTAAATCAATAAGGAATCAAATCCATTGATAAAAGTATTTGAAAAGATTTAATTAACTTTTTATTTAACCCTTTCCTTACGGCTCGTGGAATAAAAATTATACTGTCAATACTGCGTGAATTTTTCAAACCATTTTTTTTGCTTAAAACTAGTATTTGAAGCATAAATATACTTATCTGACCTATTTTTATATATCAGATTGTTTTTTCTATCCTTTAGCTATCAGATGACGCATAAGAAACTATTGTATTTAACAAACGTTCATTATGTAACTCCGTACATGTGGTGGCATTGACACGTGTGGTTTACAGAAAAATCGCTCCTGTGACGAAACCTTACGATATTTATTTACAGGCTTTACACATTCCTGTAAATAATACACGTAGGTTGATAAAGTGAATGACTGCACTCCTAATTTCTTACCGTAGATGTCACAATGAGTACTGAAAGTAGCAAAACCATATATCACGTCAATCAATGTCAACGGTCGGGGAATCTTTGACGGCGTATGCCGACAACCGACGCGAAAGGGTTAGGCTTACAAGATATCCTGTATTACCGGATTCTAAGATTTTTCGGTCATTGTTAAATCGAAATAAGTGTGACAAAACTACAATATTGCTGGTATATTGCTTATTGTAATCACGAAATTTTAATTATAAATTTGAAAGTGTAGAATATTTTAATTAACGGAACCGCTCCTGAAGTAATTTATATTTTAAGTTACCGCATTTTGTGAATATTGTATGCAGGAATGTTTGCCAGACATACTCTCACTTAAGCCACGTAGGAACACGAGATTCATGAATCATAAGCGTCATGAAATATGCACACAACTTTCTGAGTTTCTGAAACAGTCTCTAAGCCTGTCCTGAAAGTTACGGCTCATCGTGAAATGTGGGATTATTACTATGCGAAGAGAGGAGCTGAAAAAGTTACAAGCAAGCAGTGAAGAGTTCTAATAGCGATAGTGTGATCTATGGCTCGTTTTTAAAGAATAGAAATTGTTCCTGTAAAGTGAAAACTTATACAGGGCATAAGTTATCTTGAAGAAAATCCATTAAGTGTATATTTATGTAAAACAGTATGCTGGATCGAATGCAATGCAGTGGTCTTCTAACACGTATTGAATTTGACTGGTTGTAAAGTCCGCGTAAGACTTACAAGAAGTTGTTTCTCATCCATTCAATCTATAGTTCGGTTCGAGACCCGAGTGGTACATACTAAATAAATAGACTGTCGGAAAGTAATAATATAAAAAAGCTTGTGAATAAATGTTGACTGATTAAATAATAAAAAATAATAATATACATACTCTGAATATAAACTATAGAGACATCTATTGTTATATGATGGTAACAATGGTATAAAAACATCATCTTACGCGTGTCCGTTCAGGCGGAGAAATAGTCGACTGGACTGGGCGGTGTAAAAAGAACTGAGCAAAGGTTGGTTCCAAGGCTCGTGGTTCGAATCCCACGCCTGTCGATATTTTTCTGAATGAATTGATGCGTATAAAAATTTGATATATAATTGTATGTTATATTTAATTACTAATTTACTTAAAAAAAAATTCGCTGACCTTTTAAACAATTTAAACGACATTTTAATTACAAATAATCTTTTATTGAATCAATTTTAATGGTTAACCAGTTGATTTTACTAAGTAAATCGAGAATGGATTACTATAAATAGTAACACATTACACTTTTCTTTTGTACAGTAAGTAATGTTCAAATAACTGCATTTTTATAAAAAAAATGTCAAAACGTTTAAAAAAACTGTATTTCAATGATTTTGCGACAATAATACCTTGTTTGACTTCGTAAGTTTTCACAGCCAGATTAGATATTGTTGCTTTTGGGCTTAGCCGGGTGTGGTGCATTTCTTTGAATCAATATTTCGACCGACATTACAAGGGTAATATTCAGAGTTGACGATTTCACAAAAGCCACAATGTCTTGTGTTATTTGTGTATTAAATTTGATGAACTTATGACGACTTTTTTTGTAACAAATTCGGGTATCCAACGCTGTGTTGGCATTTATCCCGGACATGAGTTCATTTGAACTAAATATGTCGAACTATTATACCTAATGAAAACACAATTTCACTTTGTTATAATTTTGTTGTGCGGTTGCACCAAATTTATATATTTATACAATTAAATCATTGGACTTTGTTATGTACGTTAATGTTTACAATTAAAATTATTTTTGAATTCTAATTCAGTTTTTCTTCGGTATCGTTAATTCAAATTATTAGAACAGAGATAACTACATTCTGGTATAAAAAAATAAATTCATCCATTAACATATTTTTTTATAAATAATTTGAAAATCACATTGTTTATTTTTATTAATTCTACATTATTTGTCTCTCAAAATCACATAATTTATTGCATTTAAAAATTGATTAACACATTTATAACTTTATAAGTAACTTTGAGTACATTTATAGAGAGAAAATTTAGAAAATAATTGACAGAAATATTCATTTTATAAAAGTGCAGAGATCCGGTTTGCAAAACAGGCATGTTTTCGAAAGCTCCGGCCGCGTTTTGCTGGAAAACAAAATGGAAAAAAAGAAGACTGCATAAAACAAATTCTAATGCATAATGCACCGCTACGAAAATAACGCGGATAGGAATATCCTGCGGGAATGCATCTCTTCGTTTCGCAATGCATTTCCCGCAAATAACGTGAAAGTGTATTTTTATTTTATCAGCTAATTCGGTGCACAAATGTGACGCGGGGGAGGATATAAATGATTATGATGCAGGGGTTAACTGCATTTATTATTTATTATCTTATATTACTCATTTTTTACGGAAAGATACTATTTCATTGAGTGCAACATCCATGAGAATAAGATACGTATTCAGTGTTGTTGTATGGAAGTCTGTACCATATTTTATGACGATTTTACTAAACTGTTGCTTAGTTATGACGATCCATTGCTGTTGAAATACATCGAGGAAATCGTCACGTTAACGCAAGATGCTGCTCTGGATATCTCCTAGGCGTTTGATTGAGTTTGACATTCCAATCTGGTGAGTGAATTACCCTCTTATGGACTCACGCCTTTCCTGTGCTCCTGGATTGAAAACTTCTTTTGTGATTGTACGTTATTACTGTGGTGGATGGTTTTTCTACTTCCTGCCATAAGATCAACTCGGGAGTTCCACAGGGCTCTGTGCTGTCGCCCACTCTTTTCATTCTGCATGTGAATGATTTTCAACAATTCGCAAGCATTCACTAATATGCTGACGACAACAATGTCCATGAGATTATACTTTTTAACCTCCTAAATATTCGGAACTCTCTGCTCTTAAGCAATGAACACGTCGCTCGAAAAGGTTTCTAGAATGCACCTCAACCTCGGGAAAATAAACATTTACCAAACCCAATCACGCACTATCTTAACCAAGAAGACTGTAATGGATCATATATCTTTTAATTACTGTAAAAAAACGAAACTGATAAGTGAAAATAAACATAATAAAGTAGTCATATAATTTTTTTTTTTTTTCAAAACGACTTAGTAGTTAGTTACATTGACAGAAAAAAAATCGACAGAGAAAATTACATAAAAAAATCAAAATTTTCAAGCAAAACATAAAAGGAAATACGAATTTATTTGTCGTTTGATACATCGACCATTGTTAATATATGCTACATTTTCCACGAGCAGCTTGTCCATCTTATTTTATTTATGATGGATATACGTAATTATTTTTAGTCTATTTTAAAAACTTGAGATTTTTTTTCATCAATGAACACGTAAATGAGTAAGAAATTGTAAACATTTTTTTATAAAGTATTTATAGTAAAATTATATTTTATGATCAAATTCAAAATAATGGAAATACATAATAATATTAATAGTAAAAATGTCTTTTTTTTTACAATTTCACTTTTATTAAAGGGTTATTATACACAGATGATTTTTTTGTTAATATTTTTTTTACACAACGTGTAGACTCGTCAAATTTGTAACGAGGTTCTTTAAAACCTTTTTACGTAGATTAATATTAATTAGCTCGTAAAATAAGTACAGCGAAATAACGTTTTTTTATACATTCAACGGAGATAATAAAATACTTAGAATTATAAATGCCTTTCTGGTATAAACAAGATGATAATAAGAGAGAATTGAGGTATTTACATACCTTGGGATTAGATCAAATAAGAAGAACCATGAAGTAAAAGCTTGTTTTTCAAGGAATATAAAATGATTTTTTAATTAGTAAAGTATTTCGTGTATTTATAATGATCGACAAATGAGATTATAACGTTTTAGAATAAGGAATTACTGCCTGGATCTCAAAGTAGTGAGTATAAATATTATTTTAATTTTTCCTACATTTTTTCCAATTTCAATTTTATATATACCTTTCAGATAGGTTATAAATGATATTTTATACGATCCTGAAATAAGAGAATGCAAGAAGAAACAATATTCAAGTAAAGGTATTTATTATTAAGTCTTAAATAAATAGAAAGCAATTAATGCAAGCAACATAAAACGTGTATCGTGTCACAATTTTCACGGAAATGTATCGTTGCAAGTGGGACTCTCCTAGAGAACTAGGAAGGATTAAAACAACTTAAAAAGATAGTACATATTTTGACGCATAGGGAAACACTTTTTATAAGTGTTTCTTCTTTTCTCTTGCATCAGTTACGTTAAATTGTTTCTGCTCAATATCTGACATCATCGATGGCCCGTGTGTTGCCCAGTATTTGGTCACAGGATGTGCAGCAGGTTGGGCACTTAGGGCAAGATCATAGGTGTGAGGCGGTCTGCAGACCTCTACTGTTACACAACAGTGACTTTCCCTACAGAAGCATTCTTCACTGCTCGAGGCTGTCCTTTGTTTTACCAACTCCGGTTCTTAACGCTTTTATAAGGGCTCGGTTTGAATACAAATTATACTGTCAATTATAAAACTAGTATTTGAAGCATACATGTACTTATCTGGTCTATATTCATATATCACATTGGTTCTTGTACCCTTTAGCTATCAGATGATGCACAAAAAACTATTCTAAGAAAGTAGCAAAACGATATATTACGTCAACCGATGTCCACGTTCGGGGAATCTTATGACGGCATATGCCGACAAACGATGCGAAAGAGTTGAGAGCATGAAAAGAACCTCCACGCGGCGCCCCCTGAAAATGAAATTTCAGAAAAAAAAAAATCCAGCGAAAATAAACTAAATATTTGGTTGCTCTTGGTCCACTGGTTGCGGCCCGCGGTTTGATACACCTGCCGCCGTCAGCTTGGCCAAGATCTAGATTTGCTTTATTTTAAGACGACCTGTAGTCTGGACTCTCTGCTCTGCCAACGACAACAACGACACCCTCTATATCGATATCAATAAATGCATTAACGCCAAGCAGTCTACAGCCACTTTGCACTACAAAGAGTTTTTTTAATCACTTTATTTTTCATGTAATTGAGAAGTCTTTTTAGAGTACCCATCTTGTCAAATGAAATTTTCTATTTAAACACGTTCTCTTGTATTTAAACTGTCTTACAATATTTGAATATTACATTTTAAAAGGTTCTTTACACAAGCTAATGGAAGTAAATATTTATACACTCAAGAAAATTTAACATGGAATCGGACTGTAGTCATTTTTTAAATTATATTTACAAGATTCTGGGGTACTGGTCGTTCGAAACAAACATTTGAAACTGTAGTAATGTTAACAAATATTAATTATTTAGGAATTTTAAGTAATACAAAAATTAGATCATGCTCTTAATTGTCTTTTTGAGAACATTTTGCACGGAACTCCTGAACAAAGCATAAATTATTTTTATTATTTCATTAATAATTTATTAATAATTAATAATTAATCATTAATAATTAACGTTATTAATTTCAGTCAAATTATTTCTTATGTTATTGCTATTTATTTTTTCCTATTTTTCCTCTTTAAAGAAACACTTTATTTTGACATCAATCCGTTTAAATAGTAAAGTAAAAATATTCATCCTTATTAACGCGTACAGGACAATACCAACAGATAAAGATGGAAAAATCTCATATGTGGATCCTTTGACACTTCTCATTATATTGCTAAGTGCTCTACGTGGAATCAGTGAACGTTGTAGACTATTAGGCACGGTATTAAAGCATCATCTATTTTGTACGGCAACTCACTATGAATGTGTGGTATACATAGAACGACATATCCAATTTTGATTAATATGTTATGACTATCATTTGATGTGTGAAGCATTAAACTTACACCAACCGGAGGTGTTTACAAAGCTTAGAAAATGGAAAATATTTTGAATCAATTTCTATGATCTGTAAATACCTTCAATTTTATTTTTTTAGAAATTGGCTTAAAATATTTTCCGATTTTGACGGGGATTTAATCCACGATATTCGATATGGTATGGAAAACGTTTTACCTCTTAAACATACCCGGCAGGAAAGGTATTATATATATATATATTTACTTACACAAATAATATATTTCAAATAAATTTAATTATAAAGGGAAACTTGGCTTCAAATAGAGGGCTACTCTCAACATCAATACTAATTGCAAGATTTCTACAAATATAATGTTGTACAGAGCTGTATAAAAACCTTAACTGCTAAGCTATATTGTGGAAAAACGTGCATATATATTATTACGATAGTATCAAAATATAATAATCTACATACGTGCATGCTTAAGTTTGAATTTTTCCGAGATACTACCGCAAAACAGACGTCTAGTAGAAAAAGAAGGTAGACAGACTTTGAATTGAAAACATGCTATTTTTATTGTGAAATTGAGTTACTGAAACCATTGGGAAGCCATTTTCATGCTACTCCACTTTCCGAAGCTTCAGCCGGCCGGGCATTCATCCTGAAGTCTGGAGAGTGGCTTAAAGCCCGCCTCGGAGAGCTTTATTAATGGGTCATTTCTACCCCTGTAGTGTTCTGGGCTCCTCTCCCGTTTAATCTGAAGCCTCTCCAGTCATAAGAAGTCCAAAGAAATGTTCTATTAATTCAATAATTTAAAATAAAAATCCCAGACTGGATGTACTTCTTTGAAAATAATTCAATCGCATATAAAATACGTCAAACACTGCAAACTAAACAAAAAACATAGTAATAATATTTGTACAATGTAATTCATCGTTTATTTATATATATATTAAGCATTCATTAAGATATCCATATTCAATATGGATGGCCGTGGGGTATAGATAGCTCAATGGTTAAAACGTTTGCTTGGCAAGCCGAAGGTTGTGTGTTAAATCCCCGACGGATATTAAAAAAATATATTTTTAATCGATTACTGAGCTTTAAATACCCCAGGTTGCTATAAATTTGATCCCTCGCCCGTATAATGCTAGCCATAGTATATTGATTGAAATTAGTTGTAGACGAAAGTTTTCCCGTGAAGACCACCCATTCATAATAAATTACTGTAATAATAAGGATGATGCGTGAATGTCGCGCTGTAATCTATGACGTTAGCGGATCAATAGTCCACATGCAGCACTTAGCCATATGCGGTAATACATATAGTAATCGTCATAGAATTCCACAGATGAGACTATAGAATCACTATCACCATCTGTCGGTATTCCCCTGAATGTGTTTAAATAAAAATCTAAAACTTTTCTCATTTTTTCATCATTATTATCCATATATTTTTTTTCTATTCTTCTTCGTAGTATCGATCCGGTGGATTGATTTGCAGTAACAAAATCATTAATCTTGATCTCCGCTTCTCTTGATACTCTGCAGTCCTCTTCAGCTCAGCATAAGAGCTACAACTCATGTCCTCGAATACTTGCTGCCGTCTAGGGCACCCTCTACAGTTTCTACCTTCAACCATCCCTTCCACAATGTCGTGAAGAAGACCATCGTAGCGCATGATGTGACCGATCCATCGGGCTCGCCTCTCTGAGATGGTTCTTACTAGGTGCCTATGCTCCTTAATTTTTCTATAAAAGTCTTTAATTATCGAAAATATTAAAAAATAATAATAATAACAGCCAGAACATGTTGACGAGTTAGGCAATGTTTTGGTAAACCTTACAATATTGTGATGTCGAAATAATTTTTGTATATCATTTTGAAAAACTGTTGCATTATAATGTTTTGATTCGTTTTAAAAATCATTGTGTGCATATATTTAACACATAACATTACACAATCGTTGAAAGCTCACAACTCGTTAATAATTGTGCCATTTCCAAATATTTATCAAGCTTTAACGCTGACGCATAATCATGGATAATATCTGCGGGATCGGCGGCCTGTGAAATAAATTGCTTTGTGGTTCAGGAATAATTGGATGGGAAATCAATTAGATAGCAACGTATAATATGCAGGTATATTTGTACAATTGTACATTGTGTACCGAAGATGAAACTGGTTAGCCAATTAACCTCTCATTACCTGAAGGGGACCTCTTTGTAGTATCAACCTAACCTAACATAATCTCATAATCAAATTAAGTAATAAAACTAAATTACATACATTGTATTGTATATAGGAATAAATAAATAAATTTAATAATATATTTTTGAAGTACATGTATTTTATTATTACTATATATAAAAATAATACAAGAAATGTACTTCTAAGTAAATAATTAAATCGAAATGAACATCCACCCATTCGGCATATAAATATTCGGCAACTATTTCTTTTTTGCAGCATTCAATTAAATTAACAGTCAGTAATTATTAAGAAGACTGTCAGAAATAAATATCTAAGAAGGTAAGGAAAAAATAATCATTTGGTAGTAGAAAAATGTCAATCGGCAGAAGAAAAATAATAAATTGAGAGAAAATAATTAATGAATTGTAATTAATAATATGTTACGTTAGGTAAGCTTAGGTTAGGTTACCATTTTACGGGTTGATTATTAATTATATCGATTTTTTCGATCGATATTTCTTGGTAGAATTCCATAATATCAGATATAAATAAAATAAATTTGTAGAATTTATTCCACAATATTTTTTTTTTCGACATGTTTCAGCCAGGTCGAATGGCCATTTTCAAGTCTTAACACCGCACAAGCTTTACCCAACTGAATTATATACAAAATAAAATATGTGAAGACCGACTAAATATACGATTTGAAAATGGTTTCAATGAATTATTTAGTTTACTAGTCTTCTTCGTAGTATCAATCCGGTAGATTGGTTCGCAGCAACAACTTCTTGCATCTCAATCTCCACTCTTCTCGATTTTATGCACTCCTCTTTAGTTCAGCATAAGATCTGCAACTCACATCCTCGAATACTTGATGCAAATACTTCCGTCTAAAGCGCCGTGTCCAGTTTGTACCCTCAACCACCCCTTCCACAATGTCGTGAAGAAGACCATCGTGACACATGATGTGACCGATCGCTTCTCTGAGATGGTTCTTACTAGGTGCCCTTCTTCCTTGATTATGCTTAGAACTTCATTGTGCGTGACGTGGTCTCTCCACGAAATTCCGAGAATTCTTCTGTAAGACCACATCTCAAGTCACTTTCAGATAATCACTTTGTCTCACAGCCGTACATCAAGATGCTCCATCAAGTAAACTAGTAAACAATTTCTTTCACAAACGTAGAATATTTTTGTATATATAATAATATTGATTAAATCACTATATATATAATCGTGTCGGAAACAACAGGGTGAGATCCTGTCTGCCCACAAGTGGGTGACGTCGTTGGCGTTACTCCTGGCAATCATCAGGTCTTCCTGGGTGCAGCTATTCGGGCACAGCGCACACTCCAGAAGGTGTGACAGGGTCTGCTCCACGCCGCATTCACATTCAGTCGGTCCGCTGTAAAACTGCCAGGCTTTCATTTGTGTCCTCGTCTTTCATACTCCGGTCCGAAGTCTGTTAAGGGACCTCCATATATTCCACCCCTGGTCATGTCCAGAGGCTCCTCTTTCGGGGCAATCCAAGTATTTTCCTCAGTTGTGCTTCTTCACATGTTCAGGCGCAGAGTGGTTTCAGGTATTACCAGTTCCGTTGTCGACTGTAGGAAACCTTTTGATTTGAGCTGTGTGGTTATTTTTTGATACCCAAACATGGGTGGAGTGCGTCGTGGGTTGCTTTGGTGAGCTCCTTCTTGGTAGTGATTTCTCGCTGTATGTTTGGTGGGGCGATGCCCGAGAGTTGATAAAGGTTTGATATTGGTGTAGGTTTTAGGCACCCCGTAACCACCCGGCACGTTTCATTCAGAGCAATTAATCATCAAAGCATGTTTTATTTTCACGTGAATTATAATAAGAAGACACTTATCAATAGAAACGTGAACTTTATCTTACAATATCTCACAGATAATCAGTGTATATCATTGAAATGTTTAATTAAGATCATAAATATTTGCTCTCATACACAGTCATTAGTTTACTACTGCTATTTACCTGAGCTCATACATGTACTTAATCAAATGTGCCACGTTTTGCACCTTAATAGATAAATTTCCCACCAAACACTTCATCAACCCAATGCAGTTTAATTAACATTCATTCATACAATGTTATTAAAAAAAAAATTACATTTTTCTAGTGCAATTTATTAAAAGCACTGATTACAAACACTTATTTTTCAAATTGAAAAAAATAGTTCACTTTTAAAAGCAATGTCTTAGCGTCTGATTAAATTCTTGCTCAGCAAAGCTTTCGGGCCAATTTTTCTTTTAAATCCAGATCTACTGATTGCTCTGTATGTACGCTGTTAGTGGGTATTTAATCTCAATCTATGAATGTAAAAAGAAACGGAATATATAGACTTTTACGTTTAGAACAGCTTAAAAACCATTTCGATGATTAAGATGTTGGGAAAAATTTACTGATTAATAGTGAATCAAATTTATACGTTGAACAATAGACTATATTGATTTATCATATTATTTTATATTCTGAGTAAAAAATGATTATTTTGAACGTAAAAATACGATTCGTTAAAAAGTAGTTTTGATGAAACGAAATTAAAAAAAAGGTACTTTAGACTCGGGAAGTAATAAAAGAGAATCTCGTTAATTGTGAAATAACAGCAAAAGTTCGTTATATTTTTTATTTTACGATTTTCACTTTTCCATTATACAGATAGAAAAAGAAGATTGTTGCGGTGGAGAGATAATTTATGTATTTTTTAATGTCTTACAATTTTAAAACGAGATTTGATGGGAATTTATTAATAATTCTGCTCCAAATTAAAACCACTTATTTTAATAAGGCAGATCTCTATCTCGTAAAAAAACATTTTGCTCTTTATACTTCAAAGAAATATTCTTAATATGTATTTTACATTTTCGCGAACAAAAAGTAATTATATGCCTACCTGTAAGAGGGGTGCACACGTTGGTATAAATTATAATTATCTTTGCAGCATTCAACAGCCTACGTCAAAAAAAAAAGTAAAATCAATTTTGGAACAAGAAATAATAAATACCTTTGCAGGACGAGGCTAACAGACTTTACGTATCTCGGTCTTCTGCATTGTGCTGTGCGGTTATCAACAGTTTAGTACAATATTATACTGCAGTGCGACAAAGATATCGGATGGCGGTATATTTGTACATACCGCTGCGGTTGGTAGTCCTGGAAGCGATTTCCCGCCTAATATCCACGACACGTAGCTAGGTATTGGGAAGTGAAAAACTTTTATAACAGGTAGCCTTTGTTTATATTACGATAATATAATAAAATTCATTACAGTGTTGTAAATTTATGTATTATTTTATCCAAACATCGTAAATATTTAATGCATTAATATGTATACTTATAAAAAGCACGAGTACCTTTGTCTATTTTAGTTTAGAAAGACATTTTTTTTAATATTGACTAAGTATTTCCTTCCTCATCTCGTTTATGATATGCAATATATTTTATATTATAATTATATAATAAAACATCTGGCAATATGTACGACCTATGTATTGCCTAATATAAGGTTGTAGGAGTTGCCACTAGTCGGACACATGGACAAAAAATTTAATACTTGAAATAATTAATTTTTAATTTATCTCACATTTATTTCCCTTTGAAAACAAACTTGACAAAAACACTTAAATAACAGGAAAAAATAAATACTTCGAATCGGATAAAACAAATATGGAATAAAAGAAAATGTTTTAAATGAATGAATTAAAATTAAAATATATTAATAGATTATATTTGTACTTCAGAAATGAATTGAGTTAACATAATTTGTAATGTTTCTGAAAGGAAAAAATAAACTAAATTGAAATTGAAATAACCAAAAATAAATGAACTATAAAGATTAAATCATAAACTTTATTGAATCTTGTATCCTGAAAATTTTACATGCAATTAACAGGAAAGTGCCATCAGTAATAATACGTAGCCATTTATTTTATTTTATTTTTTATCTTAAAAAAATGCAGAAAAAAATATACAATAATGGGTCATCATGCCACATGTGGTTGCGCGTTGTCGTGATGATGACCCAACACAAGCTAAATGAGTTGAATTCGGATGTTATCAAGCTTCTACCGTATTCTCCAGATCTTGTTCCTTCCGATTTTCATTTATTCCGATCACTGCAAAAAAAAATAATAATGATAAAATTTATGATACAATAGAGCAGGTAAAAACATGCCTTACTACATTTTTCGCATCAAAATTCACGGAATTTTACACTAATGGTATTTATAAGTTGATATAAAGATGAGAGAAGGTTATAATAACTGACGGAAATTACATAATTGATTGAAATAATAATATAAATCTATTTTTATTTTTTTAAATTGTATATGTAAAAAACTTTCAGAACTTTTGCACCAACCTAATAGATGCGTGTTGTACCCTGGAAGTTACACACAATGATAGATTCGTCTGACAAACATTCGAAGAACGTAGGAGCCTATTTCATGTCAGCCTCGTTAACCGCGCATGTAGCCCCGACGATTACCTTGATGAAGTTTAAACAGCAAGGGACCGTCAGAACTAAGCAGTTCAGGAAAATCCTCCCAAGAAATGGTAGACTCCCAGGCGACAACACATAATGCGTCTTTTATTCTCATGGATGATGCACTCCATGAGAGAGTGTCTCACTGTCTTTTGTATGCTTGGAGCACATGAACATGCGTCGCAGAAGAGAGCCCAAATCTTTAAGGGATTCTTTGAAAATTCTGTGTCCGCTAAACGCTTGCGTAAGATGAAAGTCCTCGAAGTTCGTCTTTTTCCACGTCAATAAGTGATCGTAGCCATACTACAAGTACATCTTAAATTATTAACTCAGTAGGTAAGGGCAATGGTATGGTGGGCCAACGCTACGTATAGAATAGAAGAAAAGTGCAAAGTTTGTGGTTCGAATCGCAACGTCTGTTCTCAGAAATCGATTAGAGATGTATCATGAAATATGATATTTGATGTGGATTTGTATGTGTGTATCAATTTGTTACATAAATTCAACTTACTTAGTGATTTACTTACTTACTTATCAATACAGTTTTTATTTTAAGTTTTGTAAAAGAGTAAGTCGATGATTTTTTTATTATTTTGTAAGTGAATTACTTGTGAAAAAATATTTTCATGAAGTTTGTTTTTTTACAGGATTCTTGCCCGATTGTGCAAAACGTATATGACATAATAAAAAATAACGATTTTATTTTATGTTTTTCTCATTCAAATTTCACCGCTTCACACCGCCAGCCTCACGTTTGAAGATACGCGAAAACGGAATAATACCTCGAAACGAATGCTTTTGAAAAATTCAACAACCAGCTGTTCCAAGCAGATTGGTTTGCCGGTGGTTCGCTTTTTAATATCGGCCAAACGTTTCACAGTGACGGATGTACACTTTTTGATATCCCCCCAACATCATACAAAAATATTAGCGGTTCAAGTATCCTCTAACTACTTCTTTTTGCTGTACACATTTAATTTCAAAATCATTTTTATTTCTTGATTGTGGTCTGGTTGACAGTTATGGAAAATTAAGATATTTAAAATTCTTCTTCTTCGTGTCAGCGACGTCAAATTATTTTTGTCCAGTATCTGGCAATATCAATAGCCCGTGTGTTGCCCAGCATTACGTCTTGAGATGTGCAGCTTGTTGGACACATGGAGCAGGATCTTAGGTGTGAGGCGGTCTGCAGGTCTCCACAGCCGCACAATAGTGACTCTCCCTATTGAAGCATTTCCACCGCTCAAGGTTGTTCTTTGTTCTACCAACTCCGGTTCTTAATCTGTTCAGGGATTTCCAGGTCCGCCAGTCAAGGTTCTTGCCAGTTGGGAGGCCTTCCTTTGGAGTAATGAAATCCTCTGATGGGACTTGTTGCCAGAGCTGGAGTCTCTCATTTTCAGGACCAGATGTGAGAGGTTGTGTGGATCTCAGAAAACGGCTTCGAGACTATGGTCTGCGTGTTAGGGATATCTGATTATACAAGCAGTGTGACAGTTGGTTGATTGCCTTATGCATTTCTTCGGCGCATATGACTTTAAGTCTTATGTTTGGTGGTACGATACCAGCCAAGGGGTATAGTTTTGAAATGGGTGTTGGTTTGAGGCAGCCTGTGACGACTCTGCATGCATCATTCAAGGCAGTATCCACTTGATAACAATGGGCCGATTGACCCCATACTGGTGCCGCATATTCTCTGGCTGAGAAACAAACTGCTAAAGTTGAGGTACGAAGAACGGGTGGTTGGGCTCCTCAGTGAGTATATATACAATACGGTAAGATCACTATGTTTTGTGTAATTTTCCTCTTGAATAACTGTACTACAGTTTGTGTATTACAGTAATTCAAAATGTTCCAATCATTTATATAACAAATGAAACATTTGAAGATCAGACAGACTGTTGTATTTGTTTAGAAACTCTGTTTCGAAAGTTGGGCAATATTCTGGTACGTGAGTTCGATCTTATTATTCAAGTTTTCTATTTTATATTTGTAACTTATAATATTTAATGCTATTTATATTGTTTTGACATATTTAAATTACTTATATCAGCTTGATATAGCTCTTTTAGGCTGATGCCGTCAAGCCTCGAAAATCATGTCTCTTATTTTTGTTTGCTCGCCTGACAGGCACACCAATAATGCTACTTTTAATTATATAATATTACACGGCGTTTGCCTACGCCATTTTATTTTTTATGCTACATTTCATGTTGGTGAAACTGTCATATTTAAATTTGCTTTTTTGCCGCGATCATTGGTGGCGCTGCATGTCACAGTGTTCCAGATATTAATGGTAAGAGAGAAATAAAATGCCTCCCGCGGACAAACAGGCCTCAGAAGGCAAACGTCGATGCAAAAGCCCACACGGGGAGGCTTCTTCAACAATATTCGATATAATAACGAATTAAAAATGTCGTAACTAACACATAATTCTTTATTTACTTGACTTAATTTTCCTTTGATGTAATACGAATGGGCGTTGGGTAAAGTCCAGTCTAATACAGTGCAGCCTTTTCATCTCACAAATTTGTCAATCAGATATTGTATTTCAACTTACGCCAAACTTTCTTTGGTAAATGCACCTGTGCGAAATAACAGCAAAACATTTAAATACAACTTGGAACAAGTTGTTCCACAAACTCACTTCTAATTACGCGAGAAAGCTCTCTCAGCAGTGGCGTTACTGGAGTGTTTGCCGCCCATGGCAGTTTCTGAATTTGACGGCCCCATAAAAAATAAAAATTTATCCCTTCAAAAATTTGATAAGCATAAAATTTGTTATACTTCCTTTAAGTAAAAATATTAATTCTTCTTCCACATCTGTTTCATTTCTGGAGCATATAATCGGCATAAATTGCATCCATACACTTTATTTTATCTTCCAATGTTTTTGCCTCGCACCAAGTCATTTATGCACCCGAAGCTCTCGCGAATATATTAAGCCAAGATTGTAGTACACTAGTAGTATTGTAATTAGCACTTTATTGCAGAGTTTTGAAATATTTGGTTCAAAAAAACGGCTTGACTCAGTATATAGTAGAGATAGATTATAAACAAGATAAACAATAACTGATACACATTCAAATTCATAGCAAATACTATATTATTAGACATTTCTCTGATAAATTTCCACTGTACATGACTAGTTTCAAGAGATTTCTACACCTAAAGGAAACATGTATTGTTCTCAACGACCTCTAGAGCAGGAGACTTGAATCGAATTCCTTAAAAATATATTAAGTGAATATTTTTTTTTTTAAGAAGATCAGACGATTAGCCCAACGCTCGTAAGGAACTGACATCAGCATGATGTAGTCCTTGCCTACTGTAACCGAAAACCTCGACAAACACCCTTTCGTCTTATATTTTTGATAGCTTGCCACACATTTATGAATATGGCCACATTGGCACTAGTACATAATTTTGCCAGTCAGCCCCGAGCGATAACCGAGACAACGTCATTGTTGCGGCCGGCGGTATGTTTCCGCTCGGCCCAAGCCTTGTAATGTTTTTCAGTAAATAAAATCAGTGTGCTTCAACAAGAAACTCTTTGTCTACTGCCCTGCTCCTCATCCTGCCCCTCGCGACGTAATAACGCCCCCCTCTCTCTGTTTTGAGAGAGGAGGATGTTAGAACATTATTTAAAAAATACGAAAGATGTTCTAATATATATATATATATATATATATATATATATATATATATATATATATATATATATATATATATATATATATATACATATTTGTATTGGCACAACCGTGTTTCTCTTATAAGTCAAACTGAAGGTGAGGACGTGTAGTTTTCTTCGTCATTTATTTGGCGCAGTTAAAAGTTATTTCTTTGCGACAAATTAATAACGCATAAATGCTTTGTATGGGCAACACAAGCTTCGGCCCCAAATTGTACGAGGCACGCAATACAGTTACTTTTTCGATAAATCACACAATAAAGATACATATCGCACTTATAAACATTAAACAGTTCGCTTTCTAAATTATAGAGAATGTTTACTCGGGGACATTGAACTATATACGGAAATCCACAAATCTACACTTATAGTTAAATATACAGATTACGAATGTGGTGAAAGATACTCTGAATAATTATTATTTTTACTTCTAAACTCCTGTTTCTAAATTCTAGTATTCATAATTTTATATATTTTTTCTTATTAACATATTAAATTGTTATAACAAATTTAGGTTATTTCTTATTTTAGTTTCGAGTGAATTTAAGTTTTTAGTATAAAGCCATTTATAGTAATCATCGTTGATATGAAAATAAGTATTAACAAGAATAAGAGTAGTACTTAGATAGTTTTATATTAAATCAAATTATCCATCATATATCATCATATCCATCATAAGCGCGCGTGGAGACACTCAGATCGGCTAGATCAAATAGAAGAACCCTGCAGCTGACGGGAGGTAGTCCTAGCACGGTGTTTGGGAATCGGGCTTTCAGTTACGCGGCACCAATGGCCTGGAACTCGCTACCCGAAAGCATGAGAGAGCTTAAAGCGGAGGCATCCTTCAGAAGCAAACTCAAGACCCACCTTTTTACTCAGAGAGGCAAAGAAGCGCTTTTGGAATGATCATTCGGTCATAAAAGAGCGATATACAAATACTAATATAACAATAATAATCATTGTCTGAAATAATGATGAGTGTATTTTAAAAAGTAATTCAAATTAGACTCTACAAAATTATATACAATTGAGTTCTTACAAAAGAAGTTTTGCCGTTTCTTAGTTAATATAAAGGTTTTTCTTCTATTTTAGGTCACGTTTCACAAATAACAAAAAGAAAGCTGCAAAAAAATATAAACTTGCAGGCCTTAAAAACTTTTAACCGGAATTACATTATCTCATCGTCTCTCGAAGGGCGAAACAAAAAAATCTCTTTTTGCGTTAAAAAGAGATTTTTTACTCGAGTACAAGGCTGATAGGCCTCTTATCAGGGTCAGGGGTTATTAAAAACCGTACAGGAAGATGGCAAAGTAAAGATTCGAGCCTTCTCTCTCGCATTTCAACGTTTCTATACAACGTAAAAGCGTAATTTAATACTAAAAGGACTTTTGAAAAAAAAATGAAAATACCCACTCACGTTTCATGATACGAGTACTTTGCATTGAAAGAATAATTTTATAACGACGTTTCTTTAAATCGATTTTACAAATTTGATATTTTTCGTCATCAGCCTGTGTCCGTCCACTGTTGTGCGTAAGCCTCCCGCAAGAGTCTATATCCTCTTCGATTCTCTGTCTTCCGCATCCGTAAATTTATTTTTATTAAGCTGTTATCAACTTATCAAGTCATCGCAGCACCCGAATTTCCGCCGAATGCATATTATCCATAGTTTTCTACGGCCTTCAAGGCATAAGATACCTCGAAGAGAAGACTGCTGTAGTATACTAGGTACATTTGAACATTTGTTTATCAGCATATTTAAGGCTGCCTTTCTGGCATTTCCGAGGATATAGGATATTTAAGACCAAAGAGTACAACAAAAACACAATCAACAGAAGTAAAACCTCACGATATATATTGTTTTGATGTCATTGTTGCTTTAAGAATTAGCTGTGTTTGACGAATTTCTTCTGACCAGAAGAAGGGCTGAAGAAATTCGCACACGACTAAATCCAAAAGCCACAATGCCAAGGCTCTGAAAACCTGCGAAGTTATTAATTGTTTTGATATATATATTATAAGTTAATACTAAAAACATTTAATTTTATATATAACAAATTATGTCAATTAAATTGATTCCTAAAATAATGTAATGCAACAACGATATACATGTTCTCGGATCTCCGGCAGGCAGAAGTGACATAAGTTGAGGCGAGATCAATGACAGTTGCCGCTTAATGGCGGCAGTTTGTGACGACATTATGCTCTTGTTATTGAGAATGCACACGGAGATGATAATATACATACTATATGAATTCAAGTAAGTAATTCATTAATCAAAGTAAAAGCTCTTCGTTCACGTTTAATATCACAATATATAATGCATTGCATTTCTATTGAACTATCATCTCAATGGAGGTGTCCATTTCAGGAATTATTCCTTCCAAAGTTCTGAATTACAGCCTTCGAAACGGGAGCAATCTGTTCGTTCCGGAAATCTTTCAGACTTCCGGGACATTAGGCCGCGGGTCACTTAATCTCGGAGGTAACGAACTGAACAACGTTATTCCCCTTAAGGCCCCAACCGGAAATGACTTTTCCGCGATGCTCCGCTACCTAAACACTGAACAGTTATATAACTTTCAGGTATCGGCGCGATCGCATAAATTCGGAGAGATATATTATACATATTCATCATATTCTTTACTGAAAACTACCGCAAAAACGATCGTAAATGTCTTATTAACAAAAGTATTAAATGACTTTTTGCGTAATCTTCATATTACGATCAAAGTAAGGCGATTATTAAAAGTTTTTGTTAATTAGGAAATTAAATATTGTTGGATTGGCAACTTTTACAAAAGTTCAATTAAAAAGTTTGCAACTAAAAAAAAACAAATTACTTTTTTTATGAATACATATATAGGGTCCGCAATCTAACGTTTTTTTTTTCAACAAGTGCTTATTTCGTGAATGGTAACATTTAACTCATGTCTGATTTGACAGATAATTAGTTTTATCCTTCCGCTGAACGAATATGATTGTGTATACGCTTGAACAACGCTGGGAAATATTGCGACATTACTTTGAAAATCAGGCCATTTTTCTCCGAAAATGAGCAAGGAGTGGCCGTTACTTGAAGAGGAGGATATTGGCAACATTTGGTTTCAACAGGACGGCGCTACGTGCCACAGAGCGGAAGCTACACTCGATGTTTTGCGTCCTATTTTCAAAAAAAAAAAGTTATTTGGCGGACCCGTTATAAAATAACTGAATAATTTTACAGTACAGAGGTCTTTAGGTAGGTTTTTTATATACAAAAATCAAACGTTATAAAACGCTTAAACTTTTTAACTGACGAAATACATTAAAAAATGTGCAAATGATATGTTTCACGTGAAACATTATATTTTAATTTTTCATTATTTTCAGAAAACATTTTTTACAGTGTTTTTAGATTTGTATACAAATATTTTTCATAATGTTTTTCAGCTTATGGCATAATGATTGTAGTGAAACTACCTGCAGAAAACCATTAGCAAAAGTTATTTGAATGAAAGAAGAAGTAAAATTATTGTCAGTTTCCATTGTCGATGCCTCGTTCCAAGAAATCTATGAAGTCTACATATATGGTTCCAGGGCTTCAAAAGACAATAGTATCAATAAAACGGTATAATCTATGATGAGACGTTATCCATCATTATTATTAAACTTGCACACCGATACAAATTGTTTCAGTATTTATTTATTAATTTAAGAAACAAATCTTCCAAGAAAATGTATAAAAAATGCAGGAAAACACAGGCAAATATAAAATACTTAACAGTAAAATTGATCGATTGCGCAATTACAGGGTTATAGAAATACAGTGAAAGTCTACCATTAAAATCTTTATTGTAACATCCTCCTCACTAAAAAGGTAGTTATTTAGTCTCGTGGTGGCAGGATGAAGAGCAGATTAACAACACAACGAGTTTTTCCGAAGCACATTGACATATATATTTCGATAACTTTACAAACTTCTGTCCGGACCTACTCACAGCATTTAGGCCGGACCAACAACAATGCGATCTCGCCGCCATCGGCTCACGACTGACTGGCTGCGCGCCGCGGTCGGTCACACTCAGCGCCGCAAGTGGCGATCTCTATAACTAATGTTACACTTGTGTCCGGACTTACATATACGACAAGCGAACAGAAATAAGAGACAAAAGACTGTTTATCGAGATTTTCGGTACCAGTCTGCAAAGGCTGTACCATGCTGATGTCAATTGATAAAAAAATATTGTAGCATTTGGAAAACTAAAGTACATTTGTAAAGCGAAAATTCCACAATTTATTAAAACTAAGGCGAGCTATTAATGTATTTTTAATCATCAATGAATTTAAGTGTAATGCAAAACGAAATTCCTCTTTTTGTTAGTAAAATACGTAAATAATTAACATATTTGTATTTTTAAATTATTTTAATTAAAACTGTGAAAATGATTACTTCATGGCTCTCAACGAATTAAAAGTTTATTACCGAAGCAATTACAGCAGCGTTTTTTAATGTTTTTTGAAAAATTCCATTTTTTTCCGCAATGGCGGCCGTGTTCCGCAGTTATTAACCAGGCTTGCAAACATGCCGCCGAAAAGTACAAATTCCACAACGCGTTCAAAATATTCCGCAATTTAATTTCATCTATTTGCAGCGGTAGTTTTTTTTTTGTTTATTTGCGAACGCCCGCGTTTTATTTTCAACGTCCGCCCTGTCTTTTGTGGATTTTTATGTCATTTTGCCGGCGCGTTCTTTGTGTTAATTTACAAGTAATTAAAACATTTCTCGCCGTTTTATTTTCGCGAAGATGATTAATTTGTTTCGCTTGCCTACAGCCTCGGGTTGCCGCCATTTTTACTATGAATTGAGAAAACAAAAACCTCAAAGCTCACACTTTACTGCTTAATTAACCTTACTTTTCAAACTCTTTCAATTAATTTAAGTTACTTAATATATCTATATTTATATATTTTAAGCACATACTGTATAAAACTAACAGATGGTGATAGTAATTATGAAGTCTCATCTATGGAAAATGACGCTTACTATGGTACATATGGCTAAGCGCTGCATGTGGAGTATTGATCCCTCGAAATCATTGACTACAGCCCGAGATTCACGCATCATCCTTATTATTACAGGAATTTACTATGAATGGGTGGTCTTCACGGGACGACTTTCGTCTACCACCAATTTTAATAAATAGGCTGTGACTGGCATTTTACGGGTGAGGGATCAAATTCACACCAACCGTGGGTATTTAAGAGCTCAGAAATCGATTGAAAATACTTTTTTCTTTAATATCCGTCGGGGATCGAACCCACGACCTTTGGCTTGCAAAGCAAACGCTTTGACCATTGAACTGTACCGGCCGGCAAAAACAAGGCAAAAAATGAGTATTTATTAAATAAACAATGATGTGTGGTTGTGTGCAAGTGCACGTTCAGCGTCATTTATGAATGAGTGCAAGAAATATTTATTATTTAAGTTCAGAGGAGCAGCTACTGTGGTTATAGCGGTAGAAAACAAGCCTGTTTCTGTTACAAGGGTTGAATGTAAGATACGAATGCGCTGCTATTTATTTGGCGAACTACTCCTACGGAGATATATTTTCAGGAAATTTTACCGTCAGGTTTAAATAATTTCGTTGGCTTTCACGGCCAGATCAGAAGTTGTGCCTGCTATGTTTTTCAACTACGAAGCAGTGTGCAAATTATTATTTTGAAGTGATTTATTTCTCCGAAATTTTATCCTGTCCTGAATGGATCATCAAAATGATGTGAATTATTTTTCACTACAAACTTTGATAGAGTACAAAACACGGTACCAGTTGAAAATCAGCATGATAGAGCCCTTGCTGACTGGTAACGAAAACCTCGATATAAAATCTTTCTTCTCTTATTTCTGTTCGCTTGTCGTACATGAATGTGTCCGCCATATTAGCATTTCGGACTAGTTATATAGACCGCCAATTGTGGCGCTGCGAGAGAGCCATCACGAGCGCATCAGTTGTGTACCGCCTGTCGGCGAGAGCATATGGTATTGTGGCTCGGCCTAATGCTGTGACTAGGTTGAGCCCTAAGTTTGTAAAGTTTATCATAAACATATGTTAATATGCTTCCGAAAAAGTCTGTGTTATTAATCTGCTGCTAATCTTGCCATAACGCGACGGATTAACACCTTTTAAGAGGAGGATGTTAGGGTATAAAATATTTATCCACACACAGGTTAACATTAAAACCATGCATTGATTAAAAGTTGTTTCATTTATACACCTGTGTATTTGAATATTATAATATTTTTGTATAATGTACATTGTACGGTACGGTGCTCAGGTGGGCGGGCGGTATGACTAGAGTGGGCAGAGTTCGAAATGAGCATATTCGGGGTTCATTTCGGGTGGCCCCCATACCTGAAAAGATAAGGGAAAACCGCCTAAGATGGGCATGTGACACGGATAGATGAGGACCACATGGTGAAGAGAGCCCTCAACATACCCACGCTGAGAAGAAGACCTGGAAGACCACAACCTGGACTGCAACTGTAATAAAGGATCTGAAAACCCTGGGTTTGACCAAGAATGCAACGCAGGAAAGACAGACATGGCGAATGTGCAAAAGGAGAGCCGACCCCAGATAATGGGAAATGGCTAGTATAAAGAAGAATGTACATTGTACGGTATTGAATTGAATGAAGCCTAAAACTCTAAAATAATTTGAGTTCTTTAGTGAATGGGCTGAATAGGGAGAAAATGATCAAGTCATGCCGGCAGGTATAGCTCAATGGTCAAAGCGTTCGCTTTGCTTGTCAAAGGTCGTAGGTTCGATCCCTGACGGAGATTTAAAAAAATGGATTTTTAATCGATTTCTGAGCTCTAAAATATCCTCGGTTGTTGTGAATTTGATCCCTCACCGGTAAAATGCAAGTCATAGCCAATTAATTAAAATTAGTGGTAGACGTAAGTCGTCCCGTGAAGAACACCCATTCATAGTAAATTTATGTAGTAATAAGGATGATGCGTGAATCTCGGGCTGTAGTCTGTGACGTTGGCGGATCAACACTCCACATGCAGCGCTTAAGCGTCACTCCATATGCACCATGGTAAGCGTCATGGAATTCCACAGATGAGACTTCAACATTACTATCACCATCTGTCGGTATTATCCTGTATGTGTTTACATAAAAATAAAAAAAAATAATAGACAAAATTGACAAAATAATTAATTACTCAATTACTTTTGCGTGTACCCACGTTATTTGATTTTTTTTTTGCTCTTTGTTACTTAATTTACCCAAAACTTCAGCCATCGGTCGGCTTTAAGTCAAGATAATAAAGTAATATTCCTGCGACTCACAATGTATTTACGTAAGCCCACTAAATCCCTTTTGGTCGAAATTGTGGTTTGTTTAGTTTTTCGTAAGTACCTGTTGGTGCGTACCTTCACATTGCTTTTTAATGCTTTGCGTGACCCGATACGAATAAATAATAATGAAAAAAAACTGAAGTAATTTTTGTGATTTTACAAATGTCGCACAGCGAAAAAGGCGTAACAAGGAAAACTGTTTCATTTAGTTACGTGATCATGCTGAAATTTTATGAATTTTTAAAATTGGTATATTAAAATGAAAACTTCGTGGCACATTTTTCCGATATGATAAAACTTGGTATTAAAAGGCATTTGTTAAAAAAAATAAATTAATACGATAATTTGACTGCTTTTATTAATGAAATTTCAATTCAATTAGTATTTCAAATCAACCCATTTAATATATATTCTTCGTAGTATCAATCCGGTGCATTGGTTTGCAGTAACAAAATCTTACATCTCGATCTCCACTACTCTAGATCCTCTGCAATCCTCTTTAGCTCAGCATAAGAGCTGCAACTCATGTCCTCGAACACTTGCTACAGATACTCCCATCTAGGGCGCCCTCTACAGTTTCTTCCCTCAACCATCCCTTCCACAATGTCGTGAATAAGACCATCGTGGCGCATGATGTGACCGATCCATCGGGCTCGGCTCTCTGAGATGGTTCTTACTTGGTGCCTATCCTTCTTGATTATGCTGAGAGCCTCATTGTTCGTGACGTGGTCTGTCCAGGAAATTTCCAGAAAACTTCTGTATGTCCACATCTCAAAGGCCTCTAGTCTTTTTTATCACTTTCAGATAAGCACCATGTCTCGCAGCCGTACATAAAGATGCTCCAAACAAATGTTTTGACAAGTTTCTTGCGGAGCTTTAAATGAATATTTTTTGACTGAAGATTTTTATTTTTTTTATTGAATGCTAGCCTTGCTGATGTATGCGACTGTTGACTTCTCTTTTTGTTCTGCCATCCCAGGTGATCAAATCAACCCATACAATAAATAAAGTAATTATAATTATCATTAAAGTACTATATGTGTGAGATCTATAGGGTCCGCCATCTAACGTTTTTGTTTAACTAGTGCTTATTTCGTGAATGGTAACACTTAGCTCATGTCTGATTTGACAGATAATTAGTTTCTTCCGCTGAACGAATATGGTTGTGTGTAAGCTTGAACAATGCTGGAAAATATTGCGACATTACTTTGAAAATCATGGTAATGTTGTAGAATGTGTGCGAAAATTGCTTACGGATTTTGGAAGAAGCGAATCACCCCCAGCTCCGTATGTTTGTTATCTTGTGAAAAAAGTGAAAGAAACTGGCATCCTCATTGATAAACCAAAGCGTGAAAAGCCAAAAACAGTGCGTACACCCGAGAATATTGCTGCTGTGGCAGAAAGTGTGCGTGAAGCGCCATCAATGGCGCTTCCATGCGGCGCGGCCATGCTGAACGAATTTTTGTTGACAAAAATTGAAGAGGAGGATATTGGCAATATTTGGTTTCAACGGGACGGCGCTACGTGCCACACAGCCGAAGCTACACTCGATGTTTTGCGCCCTGTTTAAAAAAAAAAAAATTTGGCGGACCCTTTAGATTAGTATTTTCTTTATTGTAATCAATATACGAGTTATTATTTGATTTAATATAATTTTCTCTTATTTGAGACAAATATCCCACTGCAAGCCGCGGCAAACTTTGGCAAACCTCAAATATCGACCAATGGTTCCTTCATATTTGAACCGGTGTTACTTGTCAATGTTTGTCAAAAGTGAGAATCTCGTTTATCAGTTTGTTTTATCTGTCGAAGGTACTTATTGTTTGTGGTCCCTTACCCTTAGATAATAATCCTTAGCAAACATGATGTTAGCAACCATAAACCTCCAACGTATTAACCGAAATCCTATCGATATAATACTCTTAGCTTACGAGGGATTTGTCAGTGCCATGCGCAATAAATTAAATATATTAAATTACAATAAGTAAAATATTTGAGTATTAATTCACGTTACGAGTACTTTTAATTTATGATAACTTAACGTCAGACTGTCGTGATTATTCAATCTATTATTTTACTGCCTAAAACGTTTTTTTAAGTCTTCCAATTATCATAATTAGATGTCAAAAACAATCAATTTTGTTTATTTACGATAGTGAGCATTTTTGATTACGACATACTTCTTGTACATTCTTAAATTAAGTAAAGAAAGTTAATTTATGTAATATTATTGAATGTACGAGATTAATTGGAGTGTAATGAAAGTGTTATTTTCAGTATTTTTACAAAAGTTTTTTTTTTTAATGTTTTCAGCATTCACTTTGAAATAATTTATGAATAATAAATATTTATTTATTTTCCTTGTACCTTTTACATGGATCACGTTGGGTATGACCTCTGTTTAGGAGACTAAATTAGACTAACTCGTAGGATAGTAACGAGTAAGGCGAAACTGCAGTCTCCTAAATAGAGACCATACCCAGCATGATCATGTATAAACAAGGTAAATAAATATATATATATGATTTTATTTGACTGTAAATAAGAGAAATTATATAAATATATTCATCTTTTTCTTCTTGTGTTCGTGTACACTCAGCTAGGAGAGGGCCTTACGTATTTGAAATATTTATTCAATTTACATTTCTTTTTGATTAAATTATTTATTTCTTTGTCTTTCCACATACAGCTTCAATGTGAGCATGAAACGTTAGCTTGCTTTCAAAGAATATGCCAATATCTCTGACGGATGATACTCGCGAGATGCCAATACCACCCATACTGTACCTATGGTATACCGCCTTATAATTACGAGTATACGATAAGACGCTTCACTTAGCAACATTAAATATCAGTTTGTTACGTGCACCCCAGTCAGATATATTATCGATATCTGGAGAAGTCTGCAGTGATTCAGGGTAATTACAATCAACTGAATTCGATTTTAAAATAATGACGTTACATAACTTAAGCATACTTAAAATGGCATTTTATAGTGACAACAATATATCACACTTAAAACTGCCACTTGAATAATGAAAAATCTATGACAATATTTTCGGAAGAGTTATGAAAAAATGTCTTTCAAGAAATTGTAAAATAATGTTTACTAAGGGTAAAGATATAAAATAAATATATATTCTGTCATAAAAGTCGCGTGCGATAGTTTCCGAAATTCGGATTATTGAAGTGTAGGCCGATTTTATTGACGCATACGATAACTGGAAATCTGGAAACCATTGGGGTTACTGAAAAACATAAAATATTTTGGAAAACTATCGCACACTATAGAGAATATTAACATCCTCCTCTCTCTCAAAAGGTTTTTACTCCGTCGTGTGAAGGCAGCATTAGGAGCAGATTGATATCACAAACTTTTTCAGAAGCACATTGACATATATTTACGATAAAACTGTACAAATTTATGGCTAGACCTAGCATTCGGCCGAGCCACAATGCAATCTGCTTTCGCCGAAGGGCGGGACACTACTGGATCAGCGCTCGGGATGGGCTCTCACCTGCGACATAAGCGGCGGTCTATGTAACTATGACCGGACTTGTCCTGAATGCCAATATGGCGGACACATTCATGTCTGACAAGCGAACATTAATAAGAGACGAAAGATCGCATATCGAGGTTTTCGGTACAAGTCAGCAACGGCTATATCATGCTGATGTCAACATGTATTTGGTAGAGCTGCGAAAAGCAGAGCTACCATGGGATGAGGCTAAGAACCATGGAGGCTGAAAGAGCTATGTGTTCGCAGTTAATGACGTTCATGTGCTTCAGTTAAGGTAGCGTATATATATATAGTGGTGATACTAATTATAATTTACTCACTTACTTGTTTGTGGCATAGACAAGCTTCTATCAGGTCAAAAATACTCTAATATTTAAACGAATTGATTTCATATCATTACATATATTTTTACTTACTTGATTGAAGTTTCAAATTCATAAAACTTAACTCAACTTCACTATCTCTATATATATTGACATCAGCATGATGTAGTCCTTGCTTACTGTTACCGAAAATCTCGATATACGATCTTCCGTCTCTTATTTCGGGTCGCTTGTCGTGCATTTAGGTGCGCCATGTTGTCATTTTGGACGGTTCCGCTAACGGGTGTGTTAGTTAAAAATAGCACAGAAATAGTCAGTTGGTCGCCACCCTATAGCGAGACAAGGTTGCATTGCGGCCGCGCGGCATGTCATCCCGCGTGGTCGAAAGCTTGCAATGTTTTTAACGTAAATATAATCAATGTGCTTCTAAAAAAGTCTTTGTCTGCTGATTTGCTGCCCTCACGCGACGTAATAACTCCCCTTTTTGAGAGAGAGGAGGGTGTTAATATTTTTTGTTTTTCAGTGATTTACATTGGCGTTGTCGTTCAATCAACTTAAAATTAAATAACAAATAAATAGTTTTAAAAATACGACACTGTTATTTTTTTTCGATTATTCTTTTTACACAAAGCTTCAAATGAGTATTACATAAAAAAAATATCAGTCCTTTCGATAACATGGTTGGAAACACATTAAATATATTTTTTATTTGAAAAACTTGTGTTCTCATTATTTTATTACTAGGGTCATTAGACCCAGAGATCGCATGTTCAACTATTGGCAATTTCACAACATTTCCAGAATCGCCCACCGTTATTTTTCTTGCTGTAGCGACAACTATACACAGCACAAGTATGTGTAAAACATTACTGCTGAAAAAAAGTGCGAAAATTTCTGGATATTATTATTATTTTGGGGTGCGTGGGGAGAAGATGTACCGGGAAAATTCCATGTCGGGGCAAATTGAAACTTTTATTATGTAACACATCATCGTCACATTTTGTATGGGCTTTTGGTGTCTAATAATAAAACGACGGATGAGAATTCTCTAGAGTGTAAAGAGACAAGTGTGGTAAATTGGTTATTTCAAGAACACTTTATTTAAAAATAAATACATTTTAAATGTAAATTATTACGTGAGTACGTGACATTTTTTTTTGTCTACAAAATATTTGAAAAACCTATAAATAACATAGTCAAATCACACGTTAAAATAGTAATAGATTATTTAACAACTTATCTATATGAGTATCAATATTGAGCTGTAGTGTCGTCAAAAATTTGGCTCCGTTTAATTGACCTAACCTAACCTAACCTAACCTAACCTAACCTAACCTTTTTTTTTTTTTTTTTTTTTTTGGAGGGGAAATTCATCATGAACACACCAGGAATTCTACCTGGATAGTGCCGGACTCCTACCGGCTAAAACCCCTCCTCTTCGGCTGCCACCCGGCTACTTGTTAAGTATTGCTCGTGAGTGGCAGTCAGGTGATATTTTCTTATCGCTTTCTGCGCTCCCTTTCTGATTCTTCTTTGGCGGTCATTACTTTTCTTGCAAAGTTGGTCCACGTCTTCCACAGATCTTGGCTTTTTGTGATTCCATTTTTAATTGTTGCTAGGCTAAGGATTCCGCCGAGTTCAGCTTTAAGAACAGCTCGTTCTTCATCCCATGCTCCGCACGCTAAGATCGTGTGTTCTGCGTCATCTGTATTAGCGTCGCAGTGATGACACTTTGCCTGTTCTTCCTTCCCTATTCTTTGGAGATAGGTGCCAAAACAGCCGTGGCCTGTTAAGAGTTGCGTGGAGTGGTAGTCCAATTCGCCTTGTTTTATATTGCACCATGCTCTTAGGTCCGGTATGAGTTTGTATGTCCAGCGGCCTTTTTCTGATGCCTCCCAACGACTTTGCCATTCAGTCATGGTAGCTTCTTTGGCGTCGGCTCGATTTGTGCCCTTATACGTAGCTGCCCTTTCTTTGGCCAGTAGATCGATGGGTGGTATGCCAGTGATGGCGAGTATTGCGTCTTCACTCACCGTTCTGTAGGCCGCAGCTACCCTTATCGCACTTCTTCTTTGGACTCTTGCCAAGTTTAGCCTTGTGCGGTGGACTTTTGTGGCTTCTGTCCATACAGGGGCCCCATACAGGAGGATGGAGTGAACCACCTCGTTGTATAGTCTTCTGCGTCCAGTTTTCGGCCCTCCGATGTTTGGCATCAGTCTTGCGAGCTGTTCTGCTGTTGACGCTGCCTTGGCCGCTGCCGCTTCTGTGTGCCTGGCGAAGTTTAGTTTGTCAACCTAACCTAACCTAACCTTTTTTTTTTTTTTTTTTTGGAGGGGAAATTCATCATGAACACACCAGGAATTCTACCTGGGTAGTGCCGGACTCCTACCGGCTAAAACCCCTCCTCTTCGGCTGCCACCCGGCTACTTGTTAAGTATTGCTCGTGAGTGGCAGTCAGGTGATATTTTCTTATCGCTTTCTGCGCTCCCTTTCTGATTCTTCTTTAGCGGTCATTACTTTTCGTGCAAAGTTGGTCCACGTCTTCCACAGATCTTGGCTTTTTGTAATTCCATCTCTAATTGTTGCTAGGCTAAGGGTTCCGCCGAGTTCAGCTTTAAGAACAGCTCGTTCTTCATCCCATGCTCCGCACGCTAGGATCGTGTGTTCTGCGTCATCTGTATTAGCGTCGCAGTGATGACACTTTGCCTGTTCTTCCTTCCCTATTCTTTGGAGATAGGTGCCAAAACAGCCGTGGCCTGTTAAAAGTTGCGTGGAGTGGTAGTCCAATTCGCCTTGTTTTTTATTGCACCATGCTCGTAGGTCCGGTATGAGTTTGTGTGTCCAGCGGCCTTTTTCTGATGCCTCCCAACGACTTTGCCATTCAGTCATGGTAGCTTCTTTGGCGTCGGCTCGATTTGTGCCCTTATACGTAGCTGCCCTTTCTTTGGCCAGTAGATCGATGGGTGGTATGCCAGTGATGGCGAGTATTGCGTCTTCACTCACCGTTCTGTAGGCCGCAGCTACCCTTATCGCACTTCTTCTTTGGACTCTTGCCAAGTTTAGCCTTGTACGCTGGACTTTTGTGGCTTCTGTCCATACAGGGCCCCATACAGGAGGATGGAGTGAACCACCTCGTTGTATAGTCTTCTGCGTCCAGTTTTCGGCCCTCCGATGTTTGGCATCAGTCTTGCGAGCTGTTCTGCTGTTGACGCTGCCTTGGCCGCTGCCGCTTCTGTGTGCCTGGCGAAGTTGAGTTTGTCATCTATAATGACTCCTAGATATTTTATACTTCTTTTGAAGGCAACGTTGTGGCCGTCTATTGAGATTTGCGGTGGGTCTAATTTGCGACGTCGAGTGAATAGCACTGCCTCCGTTTTTTGTGCTGCCAGTTCGAGGCTGAAGTCAGCGAGCCAATCTGTGATGCCTGCCAGTGCTTGCATGGCAGCAGACCTAATTGTGCTGATTGATTTGGCGGTGACGAGCAAAGCCACATCGTCTGCAAAAGCCACTATCAGCGCTCCTGCAGGTAGGGGCAGTTTCAGCAGGCTGTCATACATAATATTCCAGAGCGACGGGCCAAGTACTGAGCCCTGTGGGACTCCCGCCGTTATTTGCATCTCTCTGCTTTTCCCAGCGGTGCTGTACATGAGGGTTCTATTGCTCAGGTAGTCGGATATGATCTTCGTGAGGTACGTTGGGGTGTTGATGGTGTCTAGAGATTTCAGTATCATCTCCCAGTTCGCTGAATTAAAGGCGTTTTTGATGTCGAGGGCTATCATAGCAGTATGGTTGCTTGCCTTGACGCTGCCTCGCCATCCATCGCGCACAACTTCAACTACCTTGAGTATAGCATGTACTGTGGATTTTTAGGTCTGAATCCATATTGGTAGCACGAGATGCTGTTCTCGATGTGGGGTGACAGTCTTTGCAGGATAAGTCTTTCGTAAAGTTTACCTAGACCGTCCAGCATGCAAAGAGGCCTGTACGATGATGGAGAGGGGGGCCCGCTTTTTCCTTTCGGAATCAGCACGAGTCTTTGGCGCTTCCAGGCCGATGCGAAAGTACCTTCGGAGAGGCATTTGTTGAGCGCCGCAAGTACTGTCTCGGGGTCAAGAGCGGCGGCAATTTTGATGGCTTCGTTCGGTATCTGGTCGGGTCCAGGGGCCTTGTTGCTTGGGAGTCGCTTGGTAGCGATCTTCAGTTCCTCGGGAGTAAAGAGGTCAATGGCAAGGTCTTCGTTTTCTTGTTCGTTCAGTTGTATTTCAGCTCTTTGAGGATGTTTTGGAAAAAGAGTCCTTATAATTTCTTCCATATTCTCCTGTTTCTCCAAGTAGGCGTCCGGCTCAGTTTTCTTAAGTTTATTTCGGACCAATTTGTAAGGCTTTCCCCAGGGATCCGAATTAACTTCCAGACAGAGCTCCTCCCAGCACTTGGTTTTTCTGTTTTTGATGGCATTGCGGAGTATTTTTCTCTGTTCGCGGTATGCCATCTTCCTGGTTTCGCAATCGGGTCGTCGTTGGGCTCTGCGGTGGAGCGCGGTGCATTTTTTGCGGAGATCCGCTATCTCCTCCGTCCACCAGTAGACATTTAATTTATGGGGTCTGGAAGTTCGCTCTGGCATTGCTGCTTCGCAGCAGAAGTGCAACAGGCTTGTGAGTGATTTCGCAGCTTCTTCCGCGGTATTGTTGGGAGTCGCTGATTCCAGGTCTATCTTTCGCCGAATGCCCATTGCCTCGGCAAAGGCAGATACGTCTGTTTTGCGAGTCGACCATCCTTCTCCTGTCGTGTTTGCTGCTTTGGGCCATTGATTTGAGTCATCCGCAAACTCAAAGCTGATGTACCGGTGATCACTATGGGAGTATATATTCAGGACCGCCCATTTTTTTATCTTGTTGGTGGTTGCTTCGCCCGTGAAAGTCACGTCAATGACGGAGTTGCTGTGACCACGTGTGAAGGTTGGGGTATTTCCAGCATTGCAGACGTGTTGGTGTAGGTGCGCTGCCATTTCCGAAAGGATTACTCCTCTTCGATCTGTAGTGGTAGATCCCCACTCGGGTGCCTTAGCATTGAAGTCGCCTGCCATTACCACTGGCAATTTTGACATTTTGATGTCGTCTTCTAGGCGCTTCAGATCATCAGTGAATTCGGCTAAGGTGGAGTTGGGAGAGAAGTAGCAGCTATACCACCTTGCTCCTCCTGCATCCACTCTTGCCCAATTTTTGTCTGCTCCGGGGTTTGAGGCCGTTAATCGATCTGAAGGCAGAAAAATAGCTGACTTTGATCCAACGCTCTTGTGCCACTTCTTTGCAACGTCTTGGTACTGCTCGGAGACGATGATAATGTCCGTTCGTCTTTCCTGCAGCTGCTTGCATCATTAGGTCCTGTGCAGCTTGGCAGCCGTTTAGGTTAATCTGCAGAACTTTCCAAGACATTGTTTGGCACGTTGGGCACTGTGTCTATTTTCGCTATTTCTGGTGCGCACGACATCTGGCACTCCTTTGTTTCGTGGCTCTTTTCGAGGCACCTAGGGTGTCTTGGCTCCTCCTTGCAGTTTTTTGCGAGATGTCCGGTGCCACGGCATTGGTAGCATCTGAGCAGGTTGATCTTTCGGCGCACTCTGCATCGGACCCACCCTATTTTTATCTTTCCGGCCTCGATGATTGGAGTCGCGTGCTTGGCTGGAATAGTCACTATGGCTAGCTGTGTGCCCCATTTCCCGGGTTTGAGGTAGCGTACGGTAACTTCTTCTTTTTTAAGTTCGCCGTATGTGTTGCAGAGTGCGCTGACTATGTCGTCTGCCCCAACCTAACCTAACCTAACCTAACCTAACCTAACCTAACATATCGTAAGATTGATTTAAACCATAAAATAATAAAATAAATTACACCTTAACTTGATCTGTATCAGTGTAGCTCATGACTGAGCACCACGTGGCAGCAGTCATAAGTCCTGCGACGCCATTTATAATTTGTAAGAATTCATTATTTCTTTATATTTAAATATTTTATCTTATAGTCGTTCCTTTTTAACCGTTTCCTTGTTCCTGAACAGTTTATTTGACAACAACAAAAAATACAATACGTAAATGTAATAGTTGTAAAATTATTTTTTGTCACAAAAAATATATAGTTCTTCTAATTAAAATTTTATTAAATGGAAAAACATGCGTTATTTACTATTTTTTATTACGTTTTATATTGAAGCTTCAAATTTTTTTTTTATTTTGGAATAATTATCTCAAAAATTATATATTTTGTGATAATTATTACAAAACGATAATACATATAAAATGTTAACATAGTAATTAAGGCGTTAATGCAGTTAAAATTGTTTTTTTTTTAAACAATATCATTCAAAGCAATGATAATGAGAAACTACCAAAAAAAAAAAAAAAAAAAAAAAAAAAAAAAAAAAAAAAAAAAAAAAAAAAAAAAAAAAAAAAAAAAAAAAAAAAAAAAAAAAATTGCCATTTTGATCACATTTTAACATATATTTTTTTTATTCAAATCGTTAACAATACAATATTTACATTTCAATAGACAACATACAAACATGTTTTATGATTTAATGCTAATTTCCACATTATAAATGTCGAGAAAAAAACATTTTTTCTTATCCTATTTAAAATATGCTCAAATATTAAAATTCCTAAAACGTGTTGAAATAAAATAAACTACATGTAAGACACTTTCACTAAATTTTGTATATTTTTTTGTGTCTTACAATTCTTCCTATAAAGTATGACACTCTAGAGACCCAAAATGAAAGTATTTTTGTGGGCGTGTTCTTTCATTTGCTTGAAAAATTTACCATTCTGTATTCATTGTAAGGAAAATCGTAAATTATTGCACCTAAGAGAAATTTATATAAAAGAGATCCTTCATGAGTATATAAACAACATTTCAACTAAATATATTCTAGCACATAATTTATCATGTGAGTTTTGCTTTTATGTACTAAATACAATACACAGTTGAGCATATGGCCATCAGAAGCTTAATAATATATATTTTTACGAGATGAATAGAGCATCTAAGTGATCACAAAAAAAAAATTTTAAAAATGTCTTCTAACTAACGTTTAACCATTTTTTTAAATGAATATGCAGTCTATCTACTATAGTCAATCAAGTGGCCTGTATAATATATACTTTAGATGTCGCAGGAGAGCATGAACTATGGTTGTCTGTTCTGCATGCCCCTATACATAAAATGTACTCGGTAGATCTGACATGGGATGAGGCGAGGGCTATGTCGGCAGTTCGTGACGGCCATATGCTCCAGTTAGGGGAGTGAACATGGTGATGATGATGATGATGTAGTATATAATAATAAAAGGTACTCATCATCATTATCAGATTATATCAAAACATAGGTCTTCCGTATGATTGTCCATCTCTATTGGTGTTCTGCTTTCCACAACCAGCATCCTACTTCTTCTTCGTAGTACCAATCCGGTGGATTGGTTTGCAGCAACAAAATCTCGCATCTCGATTTCCACTCTTCTCGATCCTCTGCAATCCTCTTTAGCTCGGCACAAGAGCCACAACTCATGTCCTCGAACACTTGCTGCAAATACTTCCGTCTAAGGCACCCTCTGCAGTTTCTACCATCGTGGCGCACGATCTGACCGATCCATTGAGCTCGCCTCTCTGAGGTTCTTACTAGGTGCCTATCTTCCTTGATTATGTTAGGAGTAACCCTAAAAGATGCAAAAGAGTTTGTATACCTTAAAAGTACGATCACTTGAGATGGCAGAAGAAAAAGATAAGTCAACAGCATCTTACTACCATTCTTCAAATATCAACAATTAATATATCTTGGGCAGACCAACACCTTGCGGTAATTGATCACAACATACCTTGTGGCAGAAGGAGACAGAAATTAAGCCTAGACTTAAGAACTCAATGATATAATATGATAGTAATCTTTACTTTATTTCAATTCCTTGCCTGCTTCCAAGAGTCTTATTTGAAGGTTTTCGTCAGCTGTTTTAAGAAGTTCAGATTATAAGCCCGATTTAGTATTCATGTACAATTCATCTATCAAAAGTTTATATTTGATTTTACAGTGCTAACACTAAGTTGTTACATACATTTAAAAAAAAAAAAGAAAACTTTAGGCGTCAGCTTATTACCAGTTATTAGTTAGGTCAACTTTAATGGCATTAAATGTGACGAAAATGTATTAAATAAACACAAAAGTTTACGCACGTAATCAACCCCTTTTAAGCCACATTTCCCGCTTTAAATGGGAAAGATGTCAAAACTTCATGTTCTCTCATTTGTAAGCGTACAAGTTTCCCTGTTACACTTTACGTTTTTGTTTAAATTTATTTCTCGATGGAATAACTACAATTTAAAGCAATGTGTTGTTTGAATGAAATGTAATAGGATATTAAATTCATTTGAAAAAAATGAAGATTACTTTTCAAATTAATAATTTGACTATTACTGAGAAAACTCGACAAATTGGTAAGACAATAAAAAAAGTTATACAACGGTGTTGCTTTGTAAAAAAAGAAACTGTCAAGAATAAAGATTTGAAGGAATAATAGTATATTTTGTAAATTTATTTTGTTGATGATAATATAAAGGCTGTATGCTGCCCTCAGGAGAAGACTGCTATGGATCCTGTATATTTCAACGGTTGTACTCTTCCAAAAGAAAGCTCCATCATCATCCTTGGAGTATCAATCTCGAATAATGTAAAATATTAGAAGTCAATTAAGTATAAAGCCGGTCTCGCTTCCAAAAAACTAGGTGTATTATATAGATCACGTCGGTATTTAAACGATAAACAACTTCTTCTTCTATACAAAGGACAAATCCGACATATCCTTGAATACGGCAGTTTATAAAATTGAATGATAAAAAAATGTGGCAGTTATATGCTCTAGGTATAGAGTTTAGGTTGATATATAAGGTTTTTTAAAATTAGTCAAATTTTCTGTGCACTAAATCGTACATGTAAAATGTTACGTTTAATTATATGACTTGGTCATATTCCGCAAAAAATATTAGATCTCTATAAAATCTTTGATACGATGTCTTACATAAAGCTTATTACATAAGACTTGTATATGTTCTATTTACATATAGGCAAAAGGCAAATAGTCACCTGTTAATTGATTGATGGGAGTAGCAGAAATTTTGGCCGTTCACATTGTTCTCATCGATTTTACTAGATTGACGTAAATTTGTAAACTGAGCGATCTGAAACTTATACGTATTATTTTAAGATAAAACCTGTTTTCTTGATTATGTAGTAAGAAATATGGTGTATTTATATATTGTGTACGTTTATCGATCTATTTTTTGTTATTGTTGTTTGAAGGCTTATATTTTTATGTTCAGCATTTTAATAATTACTTTGCTTAAGCATAATTTTGATCATATGTGATGATGTGGAATTTTTTGAATTTTCGTAAGAATAAGAAAATTTGATGATGATATATATAAATACTCGTAATATAAAAATGTCGTTTGTTATCGTAATTTATTTTAAGCTCTTTAATGCTGCTTAGTGACGTAAATCTTTATTAGCAAAACTCTTTACAAGCGTACGTGACTTGACTCTTATTACAATTTGATTCTAGAACGTTAACGAATTTTTTAGTACCTTTCTATTCATTTATATTTCAGCGATTGCTGTCTGGAGAGTTTATATAAAATATTGTTATATTTTATTAAACAGTCTGTAATTTTATGTCCTTGTAATGTCAATTACAGCCTTGGCATACTTTCTTGAATGTTGTTATGGAGATCTATGGCCTCTCTCATTTCGTGCGAAGGCCTCTATTGTATTGCTTTCCTTCAAACGGTTGCTTTTCGTTTGAAATTGTTTCGGTTCAACGCGATCCCAACCACAGGCCAAACAATACACTTAAAGTTCTACCTTAGACAGTGGTATGGTAATTTTTTATATAACCAAATACTATGGTGAGTGATTTTTATCAATTCAGTAGCTTATTGAAATTAATAAGGTTTCGTTTGTAATTTACACGCTTATGTGTACACGTTTAAATGGTGTTTTATAACGAAAAACCTTATCGCTATCCTTTAATAAATATTTTATTAATGCTTTTTCAAACACTATTTGACATTCAAAATATTCTGGATTTATTCACTCGATACTTTTCTGTCAAGAAATTAAATAATTTAATAAATTTACATTGACACAATTTTTCATTTTATTTTAAATGATTCCTCTTCTTCGTAGTAGTATCAATCCGGTGGATTGGTTTGCAGCAACAAAATCTTGCATCTCGATCTCCACTCTTTATGATCCTCTGTAACCCTCTTTAACTCAGCATAAGAGCTTCAACTCATGTCCTCGAACACTTGCTGCAAATACTCCCGTCCAGGGCGCCCTTTGTGGTGGTGTGTCGTGACCTTAGGGCCGCAGGGTTCAGCTCTTGGCAGTCAGCACGCGAGGAGGTCTCCTGCATCCATCTCTCAATCAAATGTCCGCTTCCGTCGTGCCCCGGGCTATCGTCATCTCGTCTCGAGCGGAATGGAAAACACATCAATGATTATACTGCATTTAAAACAAGTATTCGTCGATCAATGTAGTGAAGCAAAATATGACACATTTTTTAAAAATGTAAACACATACAGAAGAATACTGACAGATGGTGATGGTGATTCGGAAGTCTCATCTGTGGAATTCTATGGCGCTTACCATAGTGCATATGGCTAAGCGCTGCATGTGGACTGCTGATCCACCAACGTCATAGACTACAGCACGAGATTCACGCATCATCCTTTATTATTACAAGAATTTACTATGAATGGGTGGTCTTCACGGGACGACTTTCGTCTACCACCAATTTTTATTAATAGGCTATGATTGGCATTTTACGGGTGAAGGATCAAATTCACACCAACCGGGGTATTTTAAAGCTCAGAAATCGATTAAAAATCTTTTTCTTTTTTTTTTAATCTCCGTCAGGGATCGAACCCACGACCTTTGGCTTGCAAGGCAAACGCTTTGACTATTGAGCTATACCCGCTGGCTTTGTTGAGTAGTCATCTGGAAAAACAGTGCGTCATTGATTGAGCTAATCCGCCATTTACAACCGAACATTCTAGGCCTCAAAATCGTTGGTTTACTTACCCGATTTACCTAGAAAAACTTTTTTTATACTCGTATATCTGTAATTTGTACTTATCTTTAACATTCGTAGAACCTGCCTCAACTAGATCCTCAGCTTTTGACCGACTGTATGATGGAAGGGTGCCACAACTGCTCCTTGACTTATCTTTCCTTATAAAGTCAAACTGACGTACTATAGAATAATTGTTAATTCAGTAATAGTATCCTCCTTATATTTAGCGCATGTTCTTGAAATTCATAATACGACTCAGCTGGCTTTTTGTAGTACTATAAGTACTAAAAAACATATATTTTTTGATCAATTGTGAATGGACTCATTGCGCAATAGAACATAGCTTAACATGTCCAAGTATTTCCTGGAACTGGCGGGTATTCTTTTCACATAAATTCTTAATACAAAAGTAATATCTGTAGAAATTTTCTTTTGTGCCGAGTGGAAGAGACTGCGGGATACTGGAGGCAACACTTCTTACTAATTAATCCTTCTGAAACAGATGCTGAAATATAGGGCAGACTCACAATCTTATATAAATTATTTATTTCCCTAAAAAAATATGACGGATTATTGTTATATAGAAATATCGCCAGATGGAGATGGAGACATCCTCTTTATTTAATTATTTTTCTCATGCTTAGATCGATCATTCAAATGCTTAAGTCATTAAGACATTTATCTATTACAAACTGTACTAAATACCTGTATACTTAGCTAAACAGACGTTGTGTAAAACTAGAAATGGAGATCAATCTTGCATTAAATAGTTGATATCGATCATCAAAAAATAACCACACGGCTCAAATCAAGAACAAGTTTCCTACCGTCAACAACGAAACTGGTGATACCTGAGGCCACCCTGCGGCTGAACATGTGGAAAAGAGTAACTGAGGGGAATACTTGGATTGGCCCGAAAGAGCACCTAGCTCCTGGACACGACCAGGGGTGGAATATATGTAGGTCCCTTAACAGACTTCAGACCGGAGTATGCAAGACGAGGACACAAATGAAAGCCTGACAGTGGACCGACTGAATATGACTACGGCGTGAAGCAGACCCAGTCACACCTTCTGGAGTGTGCGCTGTGTCCGAGTAGCTGCACCCAGGAAAGCCTGATGATGGCCAGGAGTAACGCCATCGACGACGCCCACTTCTGGGCAGAGAGGATCTGACCCCGTAGTTTCCAACACGATTATATATATTTAGTCGCTTCTAAGCTATGCAACCTTCATGATATTATTATAATATTTCGCGTGGAAATGAATTATGCTGTCTGTTAAAAGAGTATGGTGTAGAGGTACGAGTAAATCGTCTGCTTATCATGCCACAAATCGCGGGCTCAAACCTTGACGAAGATTATTATTATTTTTAATTTTTTAAATTTATAAGTTCTTTAAATACTTTAGGCTAGTGACAAAATTGTTTGTGATCTCTAAAATTCATACTTTAAATTGGTTACATACTGACATAGTAAAATCTATAAATATCTCTTGTTGACGTGAATTTGATTCCACATCCGTTGTAGCTTATTAATCAAAATAGGTGATTGGCCAAAGTTATTTCATAAATAACACCCTAACATCCTCGTCTCTCTCAAAAGGTGTTACTCCGTCGGGTGAGGGCATGATAAGAAGCGAGTCAGCAAAAAAAAAGAATTTATTTAAGAAGCACATTGATTATATTAATACTAAATTTGACAAGTTTTCGGCCAGGCGGAATGACATGCCGCCGGCGGTAATGCGACCTTCTCGGCCATGTACACTCAACTGCCGCGCTCGTGATCGGCCTCTCGCCGAGATCGGGCTCTCGTGAGCAGACAAGCGAACATAAAATAAGACACGAAAGATTGTGTATCGAGGTCTTCGGTACCAGTCGGCAAGGGCTACATCGTTCTGATGTCAACCCATTTATAGTAAGTTCCTGTAAAAATGGACGATGCAGTTTAATGATGTTGAGTCAACACTTTAAATACAATATAGTCTGTTGGTATTGTTATGTGTTAACATAAAAAATATTGTATCTAATTTTGTTATAAATACTAAGCTTACAAAATGAGCATTTAGTGTAGCTTTAAATTTCTCAACGAAAACATAAGATATCAATTTTAATGCAGCTTATACAGTTATAATAAGTTGGGATATTTGCTCAAAGTAAAATTAGTTACAACTCAAATGACGTCTTTAAGTCAGCAGTATTTTACTATGCATAATAAATCATAATTAAAATGGGTCCATAAATTGCAAGTAATTTACTAAGCGTAGTTAAATAACGAGACGTAAAATTGCAGCATACATAATAATAAAGTAATCATCATCATCATCAGCCTGTGTCCGTCCACTGTTGAACGTAGGCCTCCCGCATGAGTCTCCATCCTCTTCGATCCTCCGCCTTCCGCATCCAGGTCACTCCCGCTATTCTTCTTATATCGTCAGTCCATCTTGTAGGGGGTCGGCCAATGCTTCGTTTGCCAGTTCTTGGGCGCCATTCCAATACTTTTCTTCCCCATCGACCGTCGTCTCTTCGACAGATATGACCTGCCCATTGCCACTTGAGTGTGCCTATTCGTTGGGTAGCATCCACTACTTGAGTTCTTCTGCGTATTTCCTCGTTTCGGATTCTATCTTTTAGCGACACTCCGAGCATGGATCTCTCCATAGCACGCTGGGTGACTTTTATTTTATGGGTAAGACTTGCTGTCAGATTCCACGTCTCTGCGCCATAAGTTAATACAGGGAGGACGCATTGGTTAAACGCCTTAGTTTTAAGGCATTGCGGAATTTTCGCTTTAAAAATGTACTTTAGTTTTCCAAATGCTGTCCATCCCAGTTGTATGCGCCTGTCGATTTCTTTTGAGAAGTTATTTCGCCCTAGTTGTATTACTTGTCCCAGATAGGTATAGTCGTTTACAACCTCTATTTCTGTTCCTCCAATGGAAATAGGATCAAAGGTCTGTGAAATATGACTATTAATCATGGCTTTTGTTTTATCCATGTTCATTTTCAGACCAATTTTGTTCGACGCTTCATTGAGGTCGTAGAGCATGTCTTGGAGCTTGTTAGGTGATTTGGCTATTAGCACTATGTCATCTGCAAATCGGAGGTGAGAAATGTACTCTCCGTTAATATTTATTCCACATTTTGTCCAGGATAGCAGTTTAAAAATATCTTCTAGGGCGTTTGTGAAGAGTTTTGGAGATATAACATCTCCTTGTCTAACACCTTTGTTTATAGAAATATTGTTAGTGCTATCATGGAGCTGGACCATCATTGTTGCAGATTTGTAAAGAGATTTTATTATCTCTATATACCGATAGTCTATTTTGCAGCGTTGTAGTGAATCTAGCACTGCCCAAGTCTCGATTGAGTCAAATGCCTTATCATAGTCTACAAAGGCGAGGCAGAGTGGCTGATTATATTCTTCGGTTTTCTGAATGATTTGTCTTAGCGTGTGGATATGATCAATTGTACTAAAGCCTTTCCTAAACCCAGCTTGCTCTCGAGGTTGAAATTCATCAAATCGACCCGTCAGCCTGTTTGTTAAGATTCTGGAGAATACTTTATACACATGGGAAAGAAGGGAAATGGGTCGGTAGTTTTTGAGCAGTGATTTATCCCCTTTTTTGTGGAACAATATCACAATACTCATACTCCATGTCGCCGGGGTTTCTCCATGTTCTATTACCTTGTTGAATAGTTTTTTAAGCTCTTTCAACAGAGGGGTTCCTCCTACTTTCAGAAGCTCAGATGTAATTTCGTCTTCTCCAGGGGCTTTGTTGTTCTTAAGTTGTTTTAGGGCCGATTTAATTTCGAATATACTTATATCTGGGATGTCTTCAGACCAGTGCTTTGTGAGAGTAGCCCTCTTGTCGTCCGCAGATCTGTCATTAGGACCTGGCATCGTAGATGAATACAATAACCCGTAGAAATGTTCTATTTCCTTCAGTATATCATTAAGATTTGTTGTTATCTTCCCATCGTGTGTCTTTAATTTGGAAAGTTGGGCCTGTCCTATAGAGGTGTGTCTGCTGATCTGCTAATAAAGTAATATTTACTTCTAATTAGATTCGTAATTTTCAAGTATATATATAATCGAGTCGGAAACAACAGGGTCAGATCCTCTCTGCCAAGAAGTGGGGGACGTCAATGGCGTTACTCCTGGCTATCATCAGGTCTTCCTGGGTGCAGCTACTCGAATACTCGGGCACAGCACACACTCCAGAAGGTGTGACAGGGTCTGCTCCACGCTGCAGTCACATTCAGTCGGTCCGCTGTAAAACTGTCAGGCTTTCATTTGTGGCCTCGTCTTGCCTATGCTTAGGTATAAAAAGATAACCACACGACTCAAATCAAGAAGAAGTTTCCTGCAGTCGACAACGGAACTGGTGATACCTGAGGCCACCCTGCGGCTGAACATATGGATAAACGCAACTGAGGAGAATACTTGGATTGCCCCGAAATAGGACCTAACCCCTGGACTCGACCAGGGTGGAATATATGGAAGTCCCTTAACAGACATCAGACCGGAGTACGCAAGACGAGGACACAAATGAAAGCCTGGCAGTCTTACAGTGGGCCGACTGAATGTGATTTTTTAAGTAAAAGTGTAATGGTAATTTGCACAAATATTTGTTTTTACCCTGCATTTTTTTTCCAATTCATTTTTATACTTTATTTATTTATTTCTCAAGAAAAATCTGGAATAAAAAGCTTTAATCGCACATATGTTTTGCGACAAGTTATGTACAATGGAAACTGAAAGTACTGAGTTGTATTGTGTAACCATGTACGCTAAATATGGAACTAATATGGAAGAGGAAGATTTCATTACTATGGTGCTTAAATGCATTTTTATTCGGTATAATGTACGAGGGTTTTCCGTAATATAAGATTCTCATGGCGCCACAGTACTGAAAATTGCTGTTATGGTGGATCCCGCGAATCTATAGTGTACCTTGGTTCCCTCACTCCAATTCCCTTCCCTACCGAACTGCATGTGGAGCTCAGTCTTGGCTTGCCAGCCGTACGTGATAAATCTCCCCCTCGCTTCACCCACTAGGTGTGAGCTGCGCTGGGTGGTCTGTTTCCTGTCTGCAAGAAACATTGCGCCGGTAGAAATCTACCATAGCGGGATCTAAGATATTGACATATTTAGTGTAATATTGCGTCAGATTCAGAGCTGATTTTGTAACAATAATGCCGTGTTATTTGTGTGTCAACCATGATATACTTATGACATAGTTTTTGTTGTTACAAGTCCAACCATTTGCGTTGAGTATCCCGACACTTGTTCTGAGTGTGAGGTCATTGACACTAAATGTGTCAATACACTTACAACGCCACACTCATATGTTAGTTCTTCAATAATGAATTAAAATGTAAAATATTTTGTAACGTTATTGAAGGAAAAAAATAATGAATTGAAAAAAAATAATACCATAACAGCGCTTTTCAGGACTGGAGCGCCATGGGAAACTTATTTTACGGTTAATTCTTGTATAACTCAGAATTCAGTATAAAATATTTGTACTTGTATGTCAACTCCATTACCACTATTGCTTTACGTGTTTAATTGATGTTCTGAACCTCGCAACTTTCGTGTGGTTATTTGCAGAATTGAAAGCTCTCTAACAAGTAAAGGTTGACGGAGCTTTAAGCTTCCCAGCCGCGGAGGGATTAACGAAACACTCAAAGGCTTTTAATGTAATTCCCAGGCACGGAAGAGCTTTTGGGGTTTTTCGGGCGCCTCAAGTGGCCGGTACTGGGTTCCGATACAGACAGGTGTTGTAAACAGACAGGTGTTATGTAACACTGAAGGAATGTCATGTTACATATTGAATATTGACTCAATTATACATTATGCTTGTGATGTTTTATGCTGATTTATTTAGAACAGATTTTGTTATATATTATATTGAGATACTTTTGAATGAAAAAAATTAACACAGTATAAATGGTATTAATATGCTTTTTGCTCTTCAGTGTACTTACTAAAGATAGGTTTTGTTAGCTGGACACTGCCTGTAGGAAGGATGTGTATTATTTATATTTTTATTAACACATACAGGAGAATACCGACAGACGATGATAGTAATTCTAAAGTCTCATCTGTGGAATTCTATGACGCTTACCATAGTGCATATGGCTTATTGCTTTATATGGAGTATTGATCGGCCAACGTCATAGACTATTCTACCCGAGATTCACTCATCATCCTTATTATTACAGGAATTTACTGTGAATGGCTGGTCTTCACGGGACGACTTTCGTCTACCACCAAATTTAATAAATATGCTATGACTCTCATTTTACGGGTGAGGGATTAAATTAACAACAACCGGGGGCTTTTTAGAGCTCAGAGCTCAATATAATCATGATATACTTATGACAGGGTTTTTGTTGTTACAAGTCAAACTATTTACCTTGAGTCTCCTGACGCTAGTTCTGAGTGTGAGGTCATTGACACTAAATAAGTCAATAAATTTACATCGCCACACTTATGGTTGTATGTACTTTAGTGACGCATTGAAATGTTACCTATTTTGTAATGTCATTTAAGGAAAATAAAAACTGTTAAATGTAAATGTAAAAAAAATGTAAAAAAATATTATTTTTTTTAAATCTCGTTCGGGGATCGAACCCACGACCTTTGGCTTGCAAAGCAAGCGCTTTGACCATTGAGATATACCCATGAAATTTATTAATTACATTAAAATATGAATTCTTACTAATACAAAAATAAAAACAATTATTTTTATTTAACAATATTATCTTAAACTTAAATTTAACGAAGAATGAAAGTTACATCCAGTATTTTTTATTAATTTATTGGTAAATTATAATGTAATTTTATAGTCATCAGCAATGCTCAGCTTATAATCCATACATGTAACATATTATTTCTTAGTTGATAATACGTTAAATATGTATTTTATACTATATATTTAAAGAGTCATATTTTTCTAACATTATATCGTATTTAAGTTTTAATGAAAATCGTGTATGAGGTTTCACAAAACAAAAACCACAGTGAAGAGGCCGATATAAGAGGCTTTGATAAAATGAGGTCACGTGGACGATGTACCACCAGATGGGATGACCTCATCGAAAAAGGTCAGTTTGCGATCGAAACAGGATGAAAAGACAGCTTCTACAACACTCGCTGTTACCAATATCTTCAATATCAATCAAAGATATAGCATGATACTAATATAATACAACGCTTAAAGGTGATCCATTTGGTATTAAGGGACGGCTAACCACAACCGTATCGATCAATTACTATGGAAGATAGGATATATTGTATCATAGGAATATATATATGTGGGAAGCAGCTTAAAAGTTGCGGAACATAGTCTGTAGGGGATACAGGTTGCTAGGCATCTTATTGGTTCAAGTACTTCAGGATTATCACCGCGAATTAGTGGCTTAATAAGTCGCATGAGATATATTTTAAAAGTTTTCAGAATATATGTATCAGTGTACAAAATTAAAGTACGATGGTTTGAATTTGTAGGGTATTACGAGATAAGGTAGCGGATACGATAAACCTTTTATCCTACATTCAGTAAGGAGACTAATATGAATCTGGTTACGACATGTTATTCAGATGTCACAGAAGAGCATTTACTTCAGCCGCCGGGCTTTAGCCGTCTTTGAAAATCATCGGAAACTATACATAGAATGCTCTTGGCAAAGCTTTGAAGAACAGAACTGAATTGAAATAAGTGGTAGCTGACATTACTTTGTGGCATTAATTCGCGACTTAAATTGTTCAAAATATGTTTATAATGTAATTTTTCTAATCAATTAAGTTTATTTACATCCGCTTAATTAATGGGAAAAATGACGCATAAGATGATGTTTGCTATTATTTTGTTTGTGCTATCAATTTTTTAATATCTGTATAATTTTTCTTTACTTTTTATAGTATAAAGGATGTTAAAAATATAATCGTATTCCAAAAATTAGTAAATCGCACGTCGTTAAAATTTTCTTGTTTGTATTGATATCAGCTTGATACAACTCCACTAGGCTGAAGCCGTAAAGCCTCGAAAAATGATCTTCTGTCTCTTATTTTGTTCGTTCGCCTGACATGCACATCCAATGTTTGTAATTGTAGAATGTTGAACGGTGCTTGCATACGCCAAAATATTTGTTATGACAGTGGGCCCATTTCCTGTAGTATTGAATTCGCTTTTTTTTCTGTAGCGACATTTGGCACCGCCGATATGTCAGGGCGCGCCGTTAGTTGACAGTATATCTTTATATTGTCAACCTGATCCTGCATCCTTCATCCAGTATAAAGATATCCAAATAAGAGAGGAGGATATCAGTATGTTCGTTTAAAAGGTCTACAAATGCATAAAGAATAAACAACCATGAAATATGCTCCAGTATAGTATGTGTATATTCTTGTACGTAATACGATATAATGTATTTGTCTTGTAAGGCAATGTACAACAAATAGGGTTTGAATTGAGCTGGTACAAGAACTGATTGGAGTAGAATCGACAGTGTTACATCAGAGTGTACAAGACTTAGGCTTCTACAGCTCGCATGTACCCTTGACCGCGGCGCAAGGAAGTGGGCTGCATACATATTTAATGAAATTCCGCCTAGAATTTCCTCTTGACCCGGGCGATTCTCGTTGTGAATTCCTCAGAACAGTCCCACCGGAATTAGAATTTAAATTCTGAATACAATTTAACGAAAAACGAACCCAAAAGGTGTACATTTACGGAAAGCTCGCAACAGAACCAGTAACCTTCTTACTTCAAAGCCTTTAACTGATGATAAACCTTGATGAAATTTAATTTAAATGTGAAAATAATGCAGCGTTCTTAACCTTTTGCCCGCGGCACAAAAATTAGCGAACATGCCTTGTAGGCGGCTGGTTTTTTTCGGGATTTTGTTGTCGCGTTTTCAACTATAAATATATGTTGTGATATTTTTTTCACTAATCAAATATGTTAATTGGCACCCAAAGTAATTTGTTCAATAATAAAATACAATATATTTATTGTATTTTCGGTTTAATTTAACAATAATAATTCTTCATACAACTGACGTGAAGTCGCCATTTTGCTAAACAAGGACACGCTAAAGCGAGAAGACTGCGCCAACATAATGCAATGCTTATAATATTCAATTCTCGCTACTAACGCTATTCTTCTGATGTCATCATTCCATCTTTTAGGTGGTCAGCCAACGCTCCGTTTGCCAGTTCATGGACGCCACTCCAATACTTCTCCTCCCCATTGATAGTTGTTTCTTCGATTTATATGTCCCGCTCACTGCCATTTGATTGTGCCTATTCATCCAGTAGCGTCCACTACTCTAGTTCTTTTACGCATACGATTAACAATAAATGCCCTAATATTGGATAATTGATTTTATTAAAAATTAATTTGAGAAAAAGAAACGATGGCAGATATAGGATACGCAACACAAACAAGTAAAAGTTCATTAATGCCCCACTAGCATTTCCATTACCATTTATACTCGTTATTACGGTATTTAAAAAAAAATAGATTACCAAACAAACGCAAAAATAAAAATTATTACTCATCTTGTAACTTTGAGACTTCCCTGCTTAAATAAAAAATGCGTAAATACCAGATTTATTTAATTTTATTTAATGGCATTAACGAATTGACATTCCACACCCTCTTAGCCGTCAGTAAAATAGATATTTTTAGTACCGTTTGTTGGTATTTTACTGTACTTACTTAAAAAAAAAAACTTTAAAATAATTGAGTATTAACGATTAAGAAACTGTAGAGGGCGCCCTATACGGGAGTATTTGCAGCAAGTATTCGAGGACATGAACTGTAGCGCTTATGCTGAGCTGAAAAGGGTTGCGGAGGACCGAGAGGAATGGAGATCGAGATGCAAGATTCTGTTGCTGCAAACCAATCCACCGGATTGATACTACGAAGAAGAACGATTAAGTTATATTTTAAAAGCATGATTATTTAATGGTGTTAAACACTTAATTTATCCAACAGATAAATATAAAATAACATTTTACTAGTCAATTTTGTGTCACGTTTTTCAAGACACGTTTGAAGTGTCCCTGCGGAATGGACTATAAAATTATATAATTTGTCTGAGAAAGAGTTGAAAATTCTTACAAAACTGAAGCTGAAATGTGAACTGAAAACGTTCGGTGAAGTCGCGACGGTCAATTGGGAATAAAAGTCTTGGAATTACGGCGTGAGATGGAGGAAAATAGTTTTCGGAGCCGTTGAAACGATAATATTCGGCGAATAACGATGGGCGCCTGCATGTAAAGAGAGCGGTAATGCCAGACGTGGAAACTCACAAGGGAATCTGCACGTCTGCAATGAGATCATTAAATGCTGATGATGATGACTCACACCATTGATATATTTACATATATATAACGAATATATTAAATAGATAAATGTTTTTTACTTTGTGTTAGCATGTATCACACTAAGCACTGATTACTCACTTGTTAAAATACCTCAGTTTTGCCTACAATGAGGTTTCATTAGTTACTATAATATACGCTCACGTTTGATTGTGTTTTTTATGTAAACACATACAGGAGAATACCAACAGATGGTGATAGTGATGCTGAAGTCTCACCATGTTACATATGGTTAAACGCTGCATGTGGAGTGTTGATCCGCCAACGTCATAGACTTCAGCCCGAGATTCACGCATCAACCTTATTATTACAGTAATATACTATGAATGGGTGGTCTTCGCGGGACGACTTTCGTCTTCCACCAGTTTTTATAAATAGGCTATGACTGGCATTTTACGGGTGAGGGATCAAAGTCAAACCAACCGGGGGTATTTTAGAGCTCACAAATCGATTAAAAACCTTTTTTTTTTCATTCTCCGTCGGGGGATCGAACCCACGACCTTTGGCTTGCAAAGAAAACGCTTTGATCATTGAGCTATACCCGCCGGCAAATTTTTACTTAAAAGGAAAAAATCTTCTGATAATATTGACAGCATACACTTTGGGATATGTTTTGAATTTTATATAAGCAAGCGTATCTCTTACCTCAAATTATACCTACCTATTTGTAGACGACAGCTTCCAGTTCCGCTGACGATCCGCTCTACGGGCGTGTATCGGTTTTCCGCTCTTCACTAGACCATCTTCTCCCAGTTACTTGTAAGGTAACTAGTTACGCCATCAATCTGAAGTGGGCGGACAGCCTCATTTCTCCAGATTTCAGGCAGCCGGCGCGGCTTTACAGGAGGGTGGGAGGTAGAAATGAAACGCAAGAGATTCAAGTCTAAACTGATTTATTTAACGTTCAAGTCGGTGCTTTTATACATTAATTTTCTGGTACCTACTTTTGCGGCCGTGGGAATAGTTTCGGTCGCACGGGTCTGTATTCCTTTCTTAGCGTTTTATTACTATACGAAACGTTCCCGGAGATAGTAATCCTAGCCATAAACATCGGTTTATGTTTTTATGGCTAAAACTGAAACGTATCCTAGGCCCGTTCGCACGCTTTACTAAACAAAGGAACACTTTCTGAATATTTAATATTTATGACATCTTCCCGAGAATAGACGCATCTCACGCTGGCCAACAAAGGGCGACGTTTTTGGCTTATTGAATATTTATGACATCTTCCCGAGAATAGACGCATCTCACGCTGGCCAACAAAGGGCGACGTTTTTGGCTTATTTAATATTTATGGCCCCCTTTCTAACAATCGGTCGGGGCTCACGGACTGTTTCTTTATTGAAGGTCCGCCCGATAATACTCGTGGGATGCAAAGTATAATAAACCATCGAATTCCTATATCATTACAAATAACACATAACTATCAACAGCTGTCGTCTTCAGCGTGAGACGTACGTAACACTATTAGTTTAGTTTGTGCTATCCTGTGGCTTCTGTAGGATATGTTCCAACCCGGTAGAAAAGAGTCAATTTTTAACTTCAAAATAATTTACACTACACACTTCTTCAGCAATTGATATCATTTAGTATCATCCTCAAAATTGTTTGTAAAACTACTGGTTAGAACAAAAAAATACTAAATTAGCTTGTTTTATCATAGATCACATAACTTGTTTGTTAATCGCATAAATTAGACCGATTTAGTGCACAGTATTATAAAATGTTGTCTCCAGTTCTGCTTAAAATTAAAACAAGTAAAACTATAATTATCTGTATGGATTATATATATGTATTAAATTTTTTTTTTTTAAATATTTGAATATTTTTTTATAGATCATTGACTATATTACAATATTATTAGTAATTAACTAAGAGGTAAGTAAAGAACTGGACAAAGATTGGTTCCAAGGCTCGCTGGTTCGCATCCCGCTTCTGCCGATATTTTTCTGAATGAATTGATGCGTATAAAGAATTTGATGGATAGTATGTATATATGTATTTACTATAATTATTTGCTTTAAATTTATATGAAAATTAATTACGTCTATATTTACGACTGAAAATATATTTAAATGTACTAGCACATAAACTTTAAACGCATAAATGAGCAATTAACCGCAGCTTAAGCCTGTACCGTATTTATTTGGTTAATTATCGCTCGTTGAAGCGATTCTTCCACTGGTTACACCACCCCACAGACCGGATAAAGGATGCTTTATGGTCGATACCTTTGTGCTAAGCCGGAAATTACACTAAATTGCCCATCCAGAGGTCAACAGAGCCTGCTGTAGAGCCTTCCGATAAAATATGTCAGGCATAATATCACGGGGACCCTGTCACGACAAATTAATGCACGAAATTATTTATTTATTTATTTAACAACCTTTCGCATCGGTTGTTGGCATATGCCCTCAAGATTCTCCGACCGTTGACATCGGTTGACGTGATATATCGTGTTGTTACTTTCAGTACTTATTGTGACATCTATGGTAGGAAATTCGAAGTGCAGTCATTCCCTTTGTCAACCTACATGTATTTTTTAACGGAAATCTGTAGAGCATGGAAATAAATATCGTTAGGTTTCGTCACAGGAGCGATTTTTCTGTAAACCACATTTGTCAATGCCACCACATGTACGGAGTTACATAATGAACGATTGTTAAATATAATAGTTTTTATGCATCATCTGATAGCTGAAGAATACAAGAACCAATGTTATTTATTTATTTAACAGAGCACAAGCTTTAATACAATATACATAAATTTATAAAGATACACTTAGCAAATTAATAAAACATGATTACAGAAGTAGAAATAGTATCAGATCTTTTATCAAGGAATTACAAAATATTTTTTAAATTCTAATTCAAACTAACATTTATAAGTGCAGCGTTGTAAGTGTATTGTCACATTCAGTGTCCATGACCTCATACTCAGAACTATTTCAAGTGTCGAAATATTTCAATGTAAATTGTTGGAATTGCAACAACAAAAACCATGCTATTAGTATATCATGGTGGACATACAAATAACACGGCATTATTGTTACAAAAACAAACGTCCAACATTTCATATCGGTCAACACCTGCACTGAATCCGAAGCAATAACACACTAAATATGTCAATATCCTCACTCAAGTTGGGTTCAACCACTGTTCACTGCGAAATTAAACCACTTACGTAAAATAACAAAAGCATTGTCGCGAGAATGGGTGATTCTTTAAGCTATTGTACTTAAAAAATTAGGCATTTTCAAAATGAATTATTATAATTGATAATATTATAATTAACATGTTATGTTAAATATTCAGATTTATATTAATTTTATATTTAAAAGTGTAGAATTAAGTTTTTTGTTGATTGACAATTAAAACATTTTGATATCCTACTCTCTAAGTTAGTTATTGAATTGCGTGGTGGCAGGATTATGAGCAGATTAACAACACAAAGGCTTTTACAGAAGCACATTGACATATGTATTTCGATAACTTTACAAAATTCTGGCCCGGACCTATTCACAGCATTCAGGCCAACAATAATATGACCTCGCCGCCGTCGGCACACAACTGACTGGGCGCCGTGGTCGGTGACACCCAGCGCCACAAGCGACGATCTATATAACTGGTCCTCATAATGGCATTACAAAATGACAACGCATGGCGTGTTCGATGAGCGAACGAAAATAAAAGACGAACGATTGTATATTGAGGTTTTCGGTATCAGTCAGCAAGGGCTATATCATGCTGATGTCAATTTACATTTAAAATTTTAAATCAATTTAAATAAGAAAACACTATTTATTACGATTGTAAATCATTGAGATTATTTTTATAGCTTCAAAATGTCAAATGTATAATAAAATTCATACAATAACTGTCTAAATAATTATAGCTCTCTCACACGCGTAACACCATTAACAATGATTAATACCTTAATTTGAAGTATTTTAATATGGTAAAGAATTTATTATGTCAAAATATTTTATTACTAGTCGTAAAATATGCTTGAAATCAATCCAGATGCTGCTTCGTGGAATAATTTATCGAGTATTCAAATTTCTAAGAATATTCATTAATTCAAAAAATGGCTACGGACTGATCCTGCTGAAAGATTCAACATCTACAAGGGTCTTTAAAAAATAAGAGGTAAGAGACTGAATATTGTTAAAGTTAATAATTTAATTTTATTTTATTTTATTAACGGCCTAGGCCAATACATACGGTTTTAAAATAGAAAATACAATAAATGAGTAAAAAAAACAGATATAGTACATTAGTAGAGGGATCTGCGAAATGCTGGAACGTCCACCCCGAAAAAGTCCAAGTCACTAGAGGAGTTAACCAGTCTACACATTCTTAACATAGGAGAATAGAATCCGTAGTTGGTTTTGGATGTCCTTACATGTAGCAGGTCACTGCCTCTAGTGAACCGGGAGGGGACATTAAACGTAATTTCCTGCAATAATGTCGAGTCATCGATTATGGAGTTCATAATTTAAAAAATAAACAGCAAGTCAGTCACTGTTCTACGTCTCTCCAATGTAGATACATTAAGTCGCCTCTCTATATCTTCATAGAAGTAGCTACCTCTCTCAAGGCCGATCAGTCGTGCAACTCTTGACAAAAAGCGATGTTGGACTGATTCAATCTGGTCGATATGAGTTCGATAGTAGGGTGACCATATAACGCTAGCATAATGATGAAATATCGTATTATATTAATTAATGTATGAAACAGCACACTTAAGATATAACGAGTGGGATACATCTGCCGAAGAGACAACGGACGATTTCTAATGAGTAGGGAAAGAAATGTTGTTGTGGATCAAAAACTGGTAAACGGTATGTTAGCTATATAGGTGAATTAAAAATAATATCTGAAAAATATTGAAAACGAAAGACGATCTGTAAAATATAGTAAGCAATATATGAATATGTAATGTCCTAATCAAGGAAGATAGGCGCCTAATAAGAACCATCTCAGAGAGGCTAGCCCGATGGATCGCTCACATCATGCGCCACGGTGGTCTTCTTCGCGATTTTGTGGAAGGGATGGTTGAGAGCAGAAACTGCAGAGGGTGCCCTAGACGGGAATATTTGCAGCAAGTGTTCGAGGATATGAATTGTAGCTCTTATGCTGAGCTAAAAAGGATTGCGGAGGATCTAAAAGAGTGGAGATCTAGATGCAAGATTTTGTTGCTGCAAACTAATCCACCGGATTGATACTACGAAGAAGAATGTCGTAAGTTGAATGATTATATTCAGAAGCCATCGCATAACGACTTCATGTATTTTTTTTGTATTATCTTCAATATTTTTATGTTCTAAGAGTCCAAAATATTTATTTATATTTCAATTGCGCAATAAAATGCCCGCCAGCTTATTTTTTCCTTTTGTTACAAAACTGTTCTGGTGGTAGGTAAACTGTCATTATAATCAAATCTACTCGGTTTCCTGAAAAAGAAAAAAAAAACACAATATTATCCAGAGGGACAAAAATGATCCGTTAAGGCTATTTTCAACAGTAGATGGACATCATATAGATAATATAAACTTTAAACCACCCCAGTGGTCCCATAAGGGACCGCAAATTTGCGTCGTTCAATGCCCTAGCAGGCCAATGTTTGTAATGTTTCGTCGCACAATAGATTCTTTCATGAACTTACTTTGATACTATTATTACAAATTAATGTAATCCGATTGTAAAATGACCCATAAGCACTCCTGTATGGGACCGTAGGGCATTGAACGACGCAAATCTGCGGTCCCGCAAGGAAACCACTGGGCGCTTAAAGGATAATACATGTATTATTCATAATTATAATGTGAAATGAAAAGATAAGTAATGACTTGAAAATAATTAATTAGGAAGAAAGAAATATTTCGATTCGTTTTTTTCTTTATTAATCACGGCAAGACTAATATTTACTCAAAAGTCTTGCCATTTTGATTTGATAAGGTTATTCAATATCGGAATAAGAGTTTTCCAATATTGCAGATTAAATATTTATGAAGGCGCCTGGATTAGCATTTTTAATTTTGAAAACGAGAATATTTGATAATCTCGATGAGCTTTTAATCCTTTATTACGCAGATGCACACTCATTAAACTGATTAATATTTATTTAAGCAAAAAAAAAATGCAAATTTAATTTTCACGACATTAATTTGAATTTAGAATGTTATATTTCATATCCGGTCCATTGAGTGTCACGAACTGTTTCCTGCAAGCCGCATTTCCTCTACTATAAGTCAGTCTACAAAATATTGTATATAAGTTGCTGTAAATGCTACGGCACATCCGGTTACTGAAAGACCGAAATTTTATTCTTTAGCAGCGTGACCTTTAAAAGCTATTTAACATTATTCGTAATCGTGACGAATTACGTATATACCATTTGCTAACGTTTTTTTTACAAATGCGCGTGGACATTAAACGTTTTCCTATAATTTCAAGTCTTTCCTTTGTTATCCGTTTTTAATACTAAACAGTCCAAAATTGTCCTCGGATATTGTATGAACAATGGCAACTGAATTAATTGATTTTCGGCAAGTTGAGAAGATTGCGGTGATCTTATGCTTTAGATATGAAATGGATTTGGGAAAAAGAAAAATAATATTTTACCTTGATACCTTTTTGCACTCTGTACACTTTACCTCGATGAAGCGTGGAATAAAATTAATTTGAAAATAATCATGGATAAAACTGAAGCCGAGATAAATGGTCATATTTCCCAGACTTTTGACCCTATTTCCATTGGAGGAACACAAATAGAGGTTGTGAACGACTATACGTATCTGGGACAAGTAATAATACTAGAACGAAGTAACTTCTCAAAATAAATTGACAGGCGTATACAACTTGGATGGACAGCATTTGGAAAACTAAAGTACATTTTTAAAGCGAAAATTCCGCAATGTCCTAAAACTGGGGCTTATCCAATGCATCTTCCCTGTATTAACTTATGGCGCAGAGACGTGGAATCTAACAGCAAGTCTTACCCGTAAAATAAAGATCACCCAGCGTGCTATGGAGAGATCCATGCTCGGAGTGTCGCTAAAAGATAGAATCCGAAATGAGGAAATGCGCAGAAGAACTCAAGTAGTGGATCCTACCCAACGAATAGACATACTCAAGTGGCAATGGGCAGGACATATTTGTCAAAGAGACGACGGTCGATGGGGAAGAAAAGTATTGTAATGGCACCCAAGATCTGGCAAACGAAACAGAAAGCAGATGCACGTAACAATTCTAGTAAGAATATTTATTATAAATACATTAGTTGTGTGCCTTAGAATGTTTCTTCGTAATCGGTAATAGGCCAAATAAAACCGGTAAATGATATCCGGGAATTTGTAAAGAACGGGCATTGCCCAAGGCGCAATGGCGGTCTGTGTTATTCCGGCGGGTTGTGTTGGTAGCGCTGCCGCCAATCTTCGTGACGCTAACAAAAGGCGGGAAAAGGGAAAACCCGATCGGCTTAAATAAATAATACTCCTCCACAATACGGACTCCGTGCTGGTGTTGCCCGTCTGAGGGAATATCAATAAATAACAGTCAGTTCTACAACTGTGTGGTGATAAAATCTACAGTTTTACTATCTGCGGGGAGAATAGATGTTTTAAACGATAGAAATTCAGAGTATAGACCTCGAAATAGAAAACTTTGTATGGAATATTTTATTATTTATTATATTTGTTATTTATATTTAAATGATTATTTTGATTTATTTAAGATTGATATTGTGGCTTTTGGGTTTAGCCGAATGTGGCGAATTACTCCTTTCCAATATTTCAACCTCCATTGCAGGCGTCTTCTTCAGGGTTGATGACTTAGTTGTGAGTTGGCGTCAGGAGGTAAGTAAGCCGTCAGCCTAACATACCTCCACGAGCGTCATGTCGGAGAATCGTGTACGTTGGGTATGTTCTAAATAGAGTACCTCCACGAGCGACATAATAAGTATATTCTATGGAGCATACCTCCATGAACGTCATGTTGGACTGTGGTTGTCCTTGCTTGTCTGTACAGGTTTTTGAGTCATGCACACCTAGTAAGAAAAGCCATTGAAATCAAAAGACATCCCACCAACGTCAACAGGGATGACGGTTTGATTCTCAAAACAGCATGGCTTCCACCTCTAGCAATACACGTTAGGCTGACGGCTAACTTACTTCCTGACACTAACTCACAACTACGTCATCAACTCTGAAGAAGACCCCTGCAACGGCGGTCGACATATTGGAAAGGAGTAATTCGCCACACACGGTTAATCCTTAAAGCCACAATATCAAATCTGGCCGTGAAAGCAAGTTATTTATTAAACATTATTTAGTATGACTGTGCGCGTTTTGTCACACAAATTTGATATTTGCAATAGTAAATCAAGTTATTACAGCAGCCTTTTATAAAATGAACGCACTTTGCTTGCGAGTATATTATACATTACAGTGCGTTCAATGGTTACATATTTAATTTGTATTACACTCGTATATCAGATTCTTCTTTTTGTGTTATATCCACTTCTAGTATTGGAAATGGTCGCCATAAATTGACACCACATCATCAGCTTGTATACTTACATTGTCATATGAAATTATTGCCCGACGGCCTTCTAGCACGTAATAACGGAAGTTTGAAGAGAAACCAACTGTATTTATGGTATATCTGAGCATTATTATGGATATATCATTGGGATAAAAAAAGTTAAGTGGCATAAAATCGATTTACGTCGCTGCATCTGCACCCAGGTATAGAAAATTTAAAAAACTCATTCGTAAATTCTACCGGTAAGCTTTGTAATGTTTTGCCATCATCTATGTTTCCTGCATGTTAAAGATATCCAACATATAATATGGATATTTTTTTTTTGTTTTATTTAATCAAATATAAAAAGATACATTTTTTACATAGTAATTTACATTCCAATCTTTTTTTTTTTTTTTTCTTTTTTTTACATTCGCTTACCACCACTTAAAGATACGATCTTGTGTGTGGCGTGGCGTATATTCAAGAAACATATCAACATACACTTATATTTTTCCCAACCTTTACATAAACATCACACATCATTTCTGGATGCATTTTCCATCCAACCTAGATAAGAATCAACCTGATTTCGATTAGCTGAGCACTCTTACATATGTGTACGAAAAAATAATAATTTATGAACATAAGAATCCTTTTGTTTCGCTCATTAACCGTTCAACCGCTTGCGATGAAACTTATAGGAGTTATTGTGTGCGCGTTCTCGACGATTTATCTACAAAATAACTCCAATAAGAGAAACGGGAAAATAGGAATAATTGGTTTTTGCAAATACACTTAATTTAAAACAATTATTTGCAACGCATGTCGGGTTCAGCTAGTATATAGAAACATTGATTTCTAGAGCAAATTTATTTTGTGGTCTTTTGTGAACACAACTCTACATCATAGCTACTCCTATGAAGATATAGAGAGGTGACTTAATGTATCTACATTGGAGAGACGTAGAACAGTGACTGACTTGCTGTTTATTTTTAAAATTATGAACTCCATAATCGATGACTCGACATTATTGCAGGAAATTACGTTCAATGTTCCCTCCCGGTTCACTAGAGGCAGTGACCTGCTACATGTAAGGACATCCAAAACCAACTACGGATTCTATTCTCCTATGTTAAGAATGTGTAGACTGGTTAACTCCTCTAGTGACTTGGACTTTTTCGGGGCGGACCTTCCAGCATTTCGCAGATCCCTCTACTAATGTACTAGATCTGTTTTTTACTCATGTTCATGTTTTGTCTAAATGAATTGTCTTAGCTATTATATTGTTCTGTTTTACCATTTCATTTATTGTATTTTCTATTTTAAAACCGTATGTATTGTCCTAGGCCGTTAATAAAATAAAATAAAATAAAATAAAAAGGTTGGCAACACAGGGTCTCAGGTACGGTAAGGGTATTGCGTTGTAGTGGCTCCAGGTTTGGAGGAGCAAATAAATCATTATAAATCGCTCGCTCGTCATCAATATTGAGGAGGTGATGAATGACAGGACCCTGGGACATTACAATTGATCGAACGGTGTGAGATCAAACAAACATGGACAGAATGGAGGAATGGAATTGCCCATTTAAGACTGCTTACTTTTACATCAAGGGAACAGAGATATTATTGACTGTTCGAAATTGAAATGATAATATTTTTGTCAATAAAAAATTTCAAGCATGTTATATATACTCTGACGTCTAACCTGCAATCAATGGAAAACAGGCGTAAGATCCGTTCACTTAGTCTTTTCTACCGTTATTACCGGATTAAAGAACTAATTACTCCTGCACCCACCCACAACCAATAAACTCCTTTTACACTTGTCAAACATCCATACACGGTTAATGTGTGTCGACAAAGAACTGACAGTTCTCAAAGTTAAGTTAAGTAGATGTCACAATGAGTACTGAAACTAGCAAAACGATTTATCACGGCTACCGATGTCAACGGTAGGGGAATGTCACATGGCTTATATCGGATACCGATGCGAACAGGTCATTTGCTGTGTTTAAATATTACTCGTTGAAATTACCGTGCGTCGCGTCGCTTTTAAATTTCTGTCAAAACAATATGCGTCGACATTGTAAAAAATACAAAAATAAAAACTCGAAAAATGGTACCAGTTTAAATGTGACAGCTAGCGTCTCGGATTCCTCCAAGCCGTATTGCAGTACACACGATATTTCCGCGTACGAAATATTTGTCCCGCGGCGTTTTTTTCCGATCACTGAAAAAGCAGAGAGACGAACGGACGTAAATAAATTAAAGCTGTCATCGCGGATTCATTAGCACCACACGTCAAAGTAATATTTTGGGCCCGTCAAAATAAACTTAAATATTAATTGATGACCTCCTCTAAAAATAAGCTCTGGCGCCAAACGTACGGTGGCGCATTCCTGAAATTAAGCATTCATTGAGATTTTGCCGCCCGAAATTGGGTTACAACGTAGCGATAAATATTTCATCCTTTTAATCACCACTAGCGTAAAAATCCTTCAAAAATAACGCTTTAACAACCTCCTCTATTTTAAAAAAAAAATGTTGTTATTCAGTCGCGTGAGGGCATGATTTGGAGCAGATTGATAACACAGACTTTTCCGAAGGTAATTGACATATAACTTCTTAGATTTTCACGGCCAGATTTGATATTGTGGCTTTTAGTGTTCAGCCGTGTGTGGCGAATTTATGTCAACCAATATTTCGACCGCCATTGCAGGGGTCATCTTCAGTATTGATTATTTATTTGTGATTGAGTTGTATATCGTATTCTCAGAACATACTCACGTTTCTCCGGACCAATGAAACTTGAGTATTTAGTTGCCAAGGAGGTATCAATAACGCTCGTAAAAAATAATCTGACACAAACTCACAACTAAATCACAAATAAATAATCAATCCTGAAGAAGACCCCTGCAATGGCGGTCGAAATATTGGTTGACAGAAATTCGCCACACACGGTTAAGCCCAAAAGCCACAATAATTGAAATATATTTACGATAAACTTTACAAGCTTCCGGCCCAGGCGGAATGACATGCCGGCCGGCCGTACTGCGACCTTATCGGCCGTCAGCACAAAGCTGCCGCGCTCGTGATGGGCTCTCGCCCAGCGCCACAAGCGGCGGTCTTTATAACTTGTTCGAAATGCCAATATGGCGACACATGCATGTCGATAAGCGAAACAAATAAGAGACGAAAGATTGTATATCGAAGTTTTCGGTACTAGTTAGCAAGGGCTATAACATGCTGATTTCAGCTTTAATAGCAACACTTAAGCGCTGATGAAAGGTAACGGTCTGCACATGTAGAAGTGTTATTTTAAAAAAAACTCATTTTTCGACACTAGATTAGCTGCATACAATGGAAAATACAACCTTGTTAATTCTTTGCAATTTCACTTTTTTAATAAATTGATTTTCATAAAACAATAACCGAGAGTATTCTATTAATCGTTATCAATTGATTCTTTAATTTAAGTTAATCTTAAGTTTCACTCATCTGTCCTTCGTTACTTCTCTAAATACCTTTTTTATTATTATTATATGAGTATTTGCATAGCGATTTTTTATGGCCTCTCTGAGTAAAAGTGTGGGTCTTGAGTCTGCTTCTGAAGGATGCCCTATTGGTGCCGCGTAGCTAAAAGCACGATTGCCAAAGACCGTGCTAGAACTACCTCCCATCAGCTGCAAAGTGCTTCTATTTACTCTGGCTGATCTGAGTGTCTCTCCACGCGCGCTTATCTCTGAAGGCTTGATCAGTTCTGTCTAATTGCCCGGTGCAGTTCCCTTGAGTGCCTTATAAGCTAAGAGGCATAGTTTGTGCTGGATTCTAGCGGGAACTCTCAACCAACGCAGTTGGTGTAGTATCGTAGTAATGTGAGTGACAGAATTTGGACGCATTGTACACTAGTCGTGCCGCTGCGTTTTTTACGATAATATGAGTATATGAAGAAGAGCAGCATGGATATATGTTCTTCTGCTACAACTATTTTACAGAGCATATAATTACCACGTTTGAGAGAAAATATTTGTATGAATTATTATATTTGTGTTGATCAAATAGTCATTTAAAAGAATTAAGTTGAAAATAAACTATCTGAAAGTGACTTTAGTTATTCTCTTTCAAGATAAGAATTGTTCGAACACAGTAAAAAATCTCCTGAAAAATTCAACACTACTACTGAAATGCTCTGAAGTGTTCTAAGTCAACTGATATATTATATGTACATATATTTCTATTTTCAGATGATTATATTTTCAGCTCCGTTTAACATATCTTTAGAAGATAAGCTCTTCACGATATATCTCAAGTAGATACTTCCTGACTCTTTTATTTATTTTTATATAATTTTAATTATACAGTCTAACCTGGCTTACTTCTTCTTCGTAGAATCAATCCGGTGGATTCGTTTGCAGGAGCAGAATCTTGCATCTCGATCTCCATTCCATCATTTTTTTTTGCTGATACATGGGATATCTTTAAGACCTTTAATGTGGTATTTTCCCCTTTATTTCCACATCCTAATGCCGTTGACCAAGGTTCATCTGCCTTAATAATATTCTAATAAAAATAGAGTGCCCTAACCAGCTTGACCTGATGAGATTAGCTGGGTGTTAGCTTATTCCGGCCAACATTCGGTCCCTGTCTATATTGGCCGACTGTCGCTCACCCCCACATATCTTTAGAAGATCAGGATTTTTCTTTCATCGAACCTGTGACCTTAAGGCATTTATATATTTTTCTATAATTTTAATTATACAGGGGGCCAACATGGCTTACTATGCTACTAATAATGGGATATAAATGTCTTGATAAGCCTTAAGTTTGAATCGACTGTTCATTTGATGGCTGATCTAATACTGCGATAGTGTTGCTCGTAAAATAAATTTGTAATTAATAATTAACGTTACGTATTTCACATAATAATTTGCAAGAAAACATATTTTAACGTTGCTTAAATTATGATGCGATATCTATTTGTTATGACCCAAATATGCCTTGGATACTAGTTGTGTTGACATGTCTTGAAGTCCCCAGACTATTCCTCTGGAAACCAGGTATGAGTATGTTCCCAGGTGTAACTTCGGTGTTGAGATAACCAGGGCCAAGACATAGACAGTGGCAGTTCACCGAACTATGTGAAAGAAAATTAATGATGACCATTTGCTTCCAGATATTATGACACAGATAAATGTAATTGATTACCTGCATCCAACAATTAAATATCTAACGCAAAAACATTTTATCTTCAGCTATGTGATGTAAGGTTCGTTTCTAATTGTATTTTTTTGTGCAAGCACATACAGAAGAATACCGACGGATGGTGATAGTGATTCTGAAGTCTCATCTGTGGAATTCTATGACGCTTACCATAGTGCATATGGTTAAGCTCTGCATGTGGTGTTTGATCCGCCGACGTCATAGACTGCAGCCCGAGATTAACGCATCATTCTTATTATTACAGAAACTTACAATAAATGGGTGATCTTCACGGGACGACTTTCGTCTTCCACCATTTTTATTAATAGGCTATGACTGTCATTTTAAGGGTGAGGGATCAAATTAACAGCAACCTGGGGGGGTATTTTAGAGCTCAAAAGTCTATTAAAAAGACTTTTTTTATTTCGATCGAACCCACGACCTTTGGCTTGCAAAGTAAACGCTTTGACCACTGAGCTATACCCGCCGGCGAGTATTTAACTAATAAGTAATTAATTCTTTCATTACAAATAACGTCTAAAGCCTTTATGAGATTTACATCAATTTTAGGTATTCATATTACGGATTTATTAAATTTTGTAATGTTCTAGATTAGTTCGAATACATTACCGATAAAAGTAAAAATTTAAAGCTGATAACTGATAAAAATAGTCTATAAATGAATTAAAAAATTCTTGGATGAAAAATCGCGGTTAAAAGTTTTATATACGACTTAAAAATACGTACATGAAATAAAATTGCATTTAATTTGATACTCAATAATTTACGAAATTGCTTAATAGTTTGTGAGTGATTAAATTGTGTAATTGTTTATTAATTACTATAATATTAATTCAGTTTTTTAGTAAAAGCTGGTGACAGCTTTACTTGTAATATAATTCTTGTATTATCGTGACATGGAACAGTTCGGAAGCACGACCTTGTTTACTGAGCACGCCACATCCTCAGGTGACCTCAGACTACAACTGTCATGTTGGTAAATGGATCCCACATATTTTTTTGATTTCAATTTCAAGGAATTGTCTTTTATCGGCGCAATACTTTCAAGGCTGCATGTAAATCTGAACAACCCGGTGTGTGCATGACAGTGCAACGTGAAAGGGCAAGGTTTCGAAGGTTGAAACGAAAACTAATTACGCTGCATGCGGTTAAGGACATGACAGTGCACATGGATAATATATTCAATAAATAAATCGCATGCTCGTTGTATTTACTATCGGAAAAATAAATCAATATGCGACTTTTACGATATCCACTTTCAAATCTTTGGCTTACATGACTGACATAATATTGAAAAATGTATTATTATTTTCACATTATACATTTTCAATAGATTCTTATCACTCAAATTTTCAAAAGCTGTTGATCTAACAAAAAATAAGGACAATATTTTTTTAGTACTAATATTTACGTAACGTATTTAAGTTATACGAAATCACACACGAAATTGATGTACATATTACGTTTTTTACAAGATCCGTACATCTTATATTGTTGCATAATATAGTGTTTAAAATAATTAATCTTCGTTATTAAAGAAATGAGTAGAAGAGACACAAGAGTGTACTAGTTCAATTTCATTACTGCTACTATATTCAGTCATTATCGATATGTGTATTACTCTTTTAACTTCGGTCTATATTAAAAGCACCATATTCTTTATTCAGGGCTTACTAAAAGTGCCGTAACTATGTAAATAATTGATGAAAGCCAATGGTACTTTCTGTTGAAATAAAGCTAAAGTCAAAAAGTAAAATATATAAAAAAATAAAAATATACATACTTTGAATATATACTATAGCGACATCTATCATACGATGATAACAATGACATGAATACTAGTTTCAACGTGAGTCGGTCCAGGCACAGTAATAGCCCAGTCGGCTGAGCGGTATGAATACCTGGGCATAGTTGGTTTCCAAGGTCCGCGGTTCGCATCCCGCTTCTGCCGTTATTTTTGTGTTTGGATTGACGCGTTGAAAAAAGAATTTTATGTATAGTATATGTATATTTAATTATTAATAAAAAAGTAAACGTTAAAATTTATATATACTTACTTAGAAAGTATGTATAAATTTAACAGTAATTATAAGCATACTATCATATTGATGAAAATCGGATGTCTTATGCTGAAAAAGATCCCACGTATTATGCAGACGTATTATATTTTGTGTTGAATAAATCACTAAGCACCTGTAGTAATGGATTAATGCAAAATCAAAGGTAAATGGACTACAATAAATTAGGAAAAAAATACTTTTTAAATCGATAATATCACTAAAAAATAATTAAAATTTAAAACAATTACAAACGCATGGAAAATGAACCAAGATGCCATTATAATTTCATATTTAAAGAAATATAATTTGACGTAAAAACGTGAAAAGAATTATTTACAAAATACAAATATCTAAACGAGACTCCGGGACTTATAATATAAGAATTAATAAATAAATTAAAAAGCTATATATATTTAATTCCATATGAAAATATGTAAGCATTTATTCAGATACTGCTAAAATATTGGTACATTAAATATAAAACATTATTTGGGAAATTAACTAGATTTATCCTTTTTATGCGAAAAACCATTCGTTTCCTGTCACGTGCAATGTTTCGTAACTCGATTCGTAGATTAATTTTCTTTTTATATGTAGTGTTATTACATGTTAAGAAATATAAATTATGGAAAATGACACAGATTTTTTTGGCCACCAGTAGAGAGCCTTATATTTTCTTTTCAAATTGCAAAAAAACCTCGCCAGATGAGAAAGGTCAGTTTTTATTTTTGAGTAAGTGAAGGAAAAAGTTTCCTCTTTGGAAACCTGGAAAATATTATGATATTTAAATAAACACTATTGAAAAAATGTTATGTTCAATAACGTTAAATATTATTTCAAATTATTAAGTAGTGTTTTTACTTTTTAAAATACGGTGGAATATTAAAAAATAAGAAATAATTCAAATGTACTGACTTCAAAACATTTTGATTTGTTTACACAAAATTATTAAAAACGTGACTTCTTAGTTTGCTTTACTCAAGAAAATGTGGCATAATCCCTTAGTATTAACCTAAATAATTGATATTTATTATAATATTCAATGACTAACATGTTTCTTATGAAAACAATAATTGAATGACATGCGTTAATTACGTTAACTATTTAATTTTTTCTTTCCATATCCATTCCATACATGGAACATATTGTCACCACAAATTGCCGCCATTTACGAGTACTCGTAGTTCTGTCAGCTGTCACTCCGTTTCTCGTTCTAGAACATATCTTGCCGGCGGGTATAGCTCAATCGTCAAAACTTTTGCTTTGAAAGCCAAAGGTTGTGGGTTCAATCCCGACGGAGATTAAAAAAAATTGATTTCTGAGCTCTTAAATAGACCCGGTTGGTGTTAATTTGATCCCTCGCCCGTAAAATGACGGTCGTAGCCTATAAGTTAAAATTGGTGGTAGACGAAAGTCGTCCCGTGAAGACCACCCATTCATAGTAAATTCCTGTAATAATAAACTTAGTAAAGATGAAAACAAGGTAAATAAATAAATATATATTTATGATAAATATGATGCGTGAATCTCGGGCTGTAGTCTATGACGTTGGCAGATAAACACTCCGCATGCAGCATTTATCCATATGCACCATGGTAAGGTTATAAAATTCCACAGATGAGACTTCAGAATTACTATAACCATCTGCCGGAATTCTCATGTATGTGCTTACATAAAAAAAAACTACACCTGAATATCCGCTAGGGAACAGTCCTTTCCTCTAGCACTCGGACTTCTGCTCTGGAGTTTGTCGGAAAGTAAATATATAATTTACTCATAATAATAAAAGAGTTTTTTTTTAAATAAATACAAATTGATTAGGTAAACTCTCATGTTTCATTTTTTATTTCATTTTCTTAAACTAAGTGCCTTCACACTACAATATACAAGCTTCTTGTGTATATGATGAGACAGGGATTCCATCCAGATGTACAGACTAATAATGTAATGTTTAAATCAGCTGTGACTCGTGAGTTGCTTTTTTCAAAATTAATGAATTAAATGGGACTTCGTTCATATCCGGAGAAACTCGAAAGTCGTCGTTTTTGGTGTCAGCCTGTACCACGCAAACCGCCTCAGCCATTTTGCCAGTCACTTGCGTAGGAAAATTAATTTTGCCTTTTTCAATTAAGCCAATTACTCCGTTTTAATCTACGCATGTTTTTGACCCAACAAGCGACCTTTGATAAACGAAAAAGTAAAAAATTAATTCAAAATCACAAACGACGTTAAATAACAAAGTTACGTTTTAAGACGTTAATGCGTCACAAAAATATATAATTTGCGAATTTTCGTCATTAGAGTACTTTGCAGAATGTTTTTAATTTATTATTTTCGTTATTTCAAATACAGTAAATCCCCGCTTGACGCGGGGGATACGTTTCATCAAAGTAGAGCGTGATTCGAAACAGCGCTAAACGAGGCTATCTTAACATGTAAATAATGAGGTTAGGTATTAAATTTAATAATAACTTAACTTAAAATGAAAACAATATAAACGAATATACTTATAAAAATAAATAAAATTTTAAGTCAGTTAGATCATTCAGTCTATTCTGTGTTTCCAATTTTTTGCCTTTTTGTCAAGAGGGCATTTAATGTGGTTTGCGTTTTCCTTTAGCGTCTTGCTTTTGAACTGCTGTCAAAATTTGGATCATTTTCAATAAATTGGTCTATAATTTCAGTCTTAGTGGTCATACTCTTTTTTACAAACGCCATCGAAAGTTCTTTTTGCTCTTCTTCGAAATCACTACTATCAATATTTTCGTTTTTTTCTTGCTCAGTTAATTTCTTGAGCTCATCATTAGAAAGACTAGGTGCTGTTTCTTGAACTATTTCCTCGACGTCTTCCACATCTAAGCCGGTTTGCTAATTCGCTAATTCCACTATTTTTCACTATTTATGCACAATTTCGGGGAATAACCCCGGGTTGAAATAAAAGAGCGCTAAATCGAAACAGCGCTAAACAAGACAGCGTTAAGCGGGGCCTCATTGAATATATAATTTTTACATTGTATTTTATATTTTGTCATATTCACATCACATAGATAATTATCCGTAGAATTTAATAAACGTAGTTATGATTTAACCTGTTCGCATCGGTACCCGATATATGCCGTGTAAGATTCCCTTACAGTTGACATCGGTAGCCGTGATATATCGTTTTGCCACTTTTTTAGAATAGTTTAATATGCATCATCTGATAGCTAAAAGATACAAATGTGATATATGAAAATAGTTTAGATAAGTACATTTATGCTTCAAATACTAGTTTTATAATCGACAGTATAATTTATCGTCCACCGAGCCGTAATGAAATGGTTAATATTTTATCACAAAAAAAATGCTTACGATCAGAATAAAAATTTTGATGATCGTAACAGATCATCACCTTTGTAAGTTAAGCTTAGGTAAACCTAAACACATCTTATAAAATGATATAAATGGGTCAGATTTTGTTTGCATTTTTTAAATTATCTTTTCTTAGTAGTAGGTAACAACAATTTTGACTGTTAATTTATATGAATGTGTTGTTAAAATTCGCCATACATAACCCAAAAGGAATAAATTTCTCAAATAACTTGTTAGGTTTTCACGGCCAGATTTGATATTGTGACTTTTGGGCTTAGCCGTGTGTGGCGAACTTCCTTCTTTAAATCTATCTCTCATAAAACAACTTACACATGAGCATTTTAAATTTATTTTATTTATAAAAAGTGTTAGATATTCATTTTGCGTCAAAATAGGAGATTTGAAGTGGAATTAAGCTCAAATGCTAATCTCTCAGCTTATACTCTACTACATTTTATTATAAAAAGTAATATGAAAATAATAACAATAAATATTTTATTTTCTTATGAAGCTGTATTTAGGACCAATGGCAATAGCACGTTGTAAATTATTTTCATTGATAAAAAATATACACGTCTTACATTGTGTTGCGATGCCCGTGTCGTTCGTTGAATTGAGCCAACCCTTAAGGCCAAATGCTTCAGGCGGGATGTCAGGTTAGTCAAATGGTTAGCTCTACATACCACTATTAACAAATCACCTTCTTCTTCTTGTCTTCTTGTATCAACGACGTCAAATTGTTTCAGCCCAATATCTAGCAACATCGATGGCCCGTGTGTTACGCAGCATTTGATCTTGGGATATGGAGCTAGTTGGGCACACGGGTCAGGATCTTAGGTGTGAGATGGTCTGCAGGTTTCCACAGTCGCACAACAGTGACTATCCCTGCAAAGGCATTCCCACCGCTCTAGGTTGTCCTTTGTTCTTCCAACTCCAGTTCTAAATCTGTTCAGAGATTTCCACGTCCGCCAGTCAAGGTTCTTGTGAGTTGGTAGGCTTTCCTTTGGCGTTATGAAATCTTCTGATTCAATTTGTTGCAAAAGCTGAAGTCTATCATTTTCAAGGCCTGTTGTGAGAGGTTGTGTGGATCTCAGAAAGCTGCTTCGCGACTTCAGTCTGGGTGTTGGGGGTATCTGATTATACAAGCAGTGGGACGGTTGGTTGATTGCCTTACGCATTTCTTCGGCGCATATGACTTTGCGTCTTATGTTTGGTAGTGCGACACCAGCCTAGTGGTATAGTTTTGAAATGGGTGTTGGCTTGAGGCAGCCTGTGACAACTCTGCATGCATCATTCAAGGCAGTATCCACTTGATTACAGTGGGCTGATCGACCCCACTCTGGAGCCGCATATTCTCCGGCTGAGAAACAAATTGCTTAAGCTAAGGTACAAAGAAAAGGTAGTTGGGCTCCCCAGTGATTATTGGTTAGTTTGCGGATGTGGTTGTTTCTTGTTGCAACTTTCTGTTTGGTGTTGCTGCAATGACGCCTGAAGGTGAGGCTGCGATCTAGAGTGACTCCGAGGTATTTTGGATGGTCGCAATGTTCCAGTACTCTACCTTCCCACTTCTGATGCAATTTGTTGCCAGAGCTGTAGTCTCTTATTTCAAAGCCGGGTGTGAGAGGTTGTGTGGATTTAAAGTCAACAAATTACCCAATAATATGACATCTTCAGTAACCATACATACTTTCAGGTGCAGCTAAGATGTTTTAGAGAGTGAAGAGAGACATTTTGGGATAAGGAATAGTGGCAAATGGTACAACTGTGTTGGAAATTTATGGATACCATATATTTTATATGTGAAAATATAAAAATGAAGCGAAATTGCATACAATGTGGTTTTTAATATACAACTACATTCTGGACTAAACGATGACATTCGAGAGTACACTCTGTCTTTCTAACGGCGGCTGCAATTGGCGATACAAAATATACGCCATTTTGCGGAGGTAATTTCGTATGAAGCTTATACGCCATACGGCAGTTAGACTTTATGCCTCGGCACTCGACATTAGGAGGAAATTGGTGTGCGGTTTACGAGGCTCGGTACAACACTGACTCGTAGAATCGTAAACATCACCCATTATACAACGCTGCCAAGGCGCAATGCAAAGTATCAAGAATCTCATACTTAAAAGTGATTGTCATTCAATTAATATTATGATATTTAGCATAATTCATTGTGTGATTTAATCGTTTAATATTATTAACTCAGTTGTACGAGGGTTATCCGTATTATAAGATTTCCATGGCGCTACAGTCCTGCAAAGCGTTGTTATAGTGGATCCCGCGATTCTGTAGTGTACCTTGGATGCCCCACTCCAAATCCCTTCCCTAGCGAGGTTTTTTTTTTTATGTAAACGCATGCAGGAGAGCACAACCGGTCAAGACCAGTGCACTCTATGACGCTCAGCCAGGGATGCTGGACGCTGCATGCGGGAAACGTGTGTTGTGTTCGTGTTTGTGTGTGGGTTGGGGAGATTGCAAGTGTATATTTATCTGTTTCTTGAAGAGATCCAGATTGTAGGAAGGAGGAAACACAGACGCTGGAAGTGCATTCCATAGCTTACCGGTGGCATTAAGGAAGGAACTTTGAAAGCTGCCAGTTCTTGGTCGACATATATTAACCGTGTATGGATGTTCTGCAAGTGTAAGATGAGTTTGTCGGCTGTGAGTAGGTGCAGGAGGAATTAGTTCTTTAAGTTCCGAAGAGCAGCGACCGTGGTAATAACGGTAGAAAGACTGCGGAGCTCAATCTTGGTTTGGCAGCCGTATGTGATGGATCTCCTCCTCGCTTCGCCCGCCAGGTGTGAGCTACGCTCGGTGATCAAACTCAGAATTTTTTAATTTACATTAATATCTTGTTGAAAATTTATACGATCCTCTATAACAAGGCAGTAATTTTTCTTTTAGTTATATTATTAATATATTAAATGTTTTATACTCGTATATAAACTAGACTAAAAAAAACATAATGTTAGAACAATATACATATATTTATACTATTTAGCATTGAATTTTAGCTAAAAGGGCTGTGTGAATTGTGTTTATTCTCTGTCAAAGTTTGTAAAAATGAAATAAGACAGATTAGACTAAGAATGATAACCTATAAACAATCCAATTTCACTTTACGAAATTATTATTCTACAATAATAGGCATAACTAGATTCTAGAAAAACGTGCGCTAGATAAAAAAATATTCCACCGCTTCTTCTGAATATCCGAGTATTTTGATAAATTAAATTTCAAATATTCATTTTTATCTCTAGCTAGAATATTCTACACGGCCGCAATTGGGAAAAAATAACAATATAAGCGTTTCCTAGTAGCAACAAGTTATGAGTTATTCCGGTCCACGGCAGGCACTAAAGGCCAATTACTTCGCGAGCAAATGCGGAAAAAGACTTCAAAGAGAATACCAAACGGATAAAGGGGGTAGTTTGTCTCTGAATAAGATTAGAAAGATGATAAACTTTATTTTTAATATCGCTAAAAGCGTATAAAATATATATCTCGACTGGGCATTTTGGAACCTGTAACCACATCCTCTTCGTTGTTGTTCTCTTAGAGAAGAAATGTGTTGAGTAGCAATGTTTGAAATGACAAGCTGTCACTTGCAACTATAATATTTTGTGAAAGTTATGCAGTTCACTCTTTTCAATTTAAATACAATATATATAGTTTTTGCTCAAAGATTTTTGTTTTAAGATTTATGATATCATTAACGACGTACTTAGATACTCCTATGCTGTATATAATTCTTGGGTGTAGTGTTGAATCAAAAACATTTAACCCTTTCGCATTGGTAGCCGATGTATGCTCTCATAAGATTCCCCGACCGTTGACATCGGTTGACGTGATTTATTGTTTTGCTACTTTCTAAGAATAGTTTTTTATGCATCATCTGATAGCTACGAGAATAAGGATACGAGAACCAATGTGATATATGAAATTAGACCAGAAAAGTACATTTATGCTTGAAATACTAGTTTTATAATTGACAGTATAATTTTTATTCAAGCCGAGCCGTAATGAAAGGGTTAAAAAGGCACTTTTTTAATTTTATTAATTATTAATTCATTTATTGTAGACTGTATATACACTCACAATACTTATTCAATACAATGTATTACATTTTAAGTGAAAAATCCGTGCATTTGTTAGCGACTAGACAACACGAAAATAAAGTATATTTTTAACCTGTTTGTAACAATTTTGATTGAAAAGTTAAATCTGCTAAGCAAGTATTTTTAACGTAGAAAAAACGTATTGCACTACAGCTATAGAAAGTTATTTATATCTTCGAAGACGACATTTAATTACTCTCTGAGGCTTCTTCTTTATAGCACTTCTGTGCATCGTCCAAGCTGTTTGGTTAAGATCCCAGGTGGACCGGACCTTAGATGCTACCGATTGAGAAAAATCCGAGATAAAGAAATCAGTGTGGATACTAACCTTGCTGTGATTCATCTTAAAATAAAAATGGTCTACTAGGTATTGGATACACATCGATTTCGTATAGTATTTTTAATTAAAGTATGTTTAAAAAATTAAAGGCGTTAATTTTCTAAGATTTATTATCCTAATCAAATTAATAATGTAATTATATAGTTATGTATATTATGTAACATAAGATTAATATATGTCAAATATCTACTAAAAAAATATTGTCCCACTTGTTTATAGTTTTCGTAGATATTTAGTAATCCATATTAAACATTTAATTTATATAATATTAATAACTAATAACATATTGAATATAAAATAATATTTTTTCATCACTGTTTTTGCTTTCTTAACTGGATCATGTAACCATTACAAGCCATGTTATATATACTATATTCTATTTTCTTAAATAATAGTTTCCCTTGCCTTCTCGAATGAATGCAACTCAAGGAAATAAAAGTTTGTAGTTTCGTGTAAAATGCACAAGTCCTTAACTTAAAAAAATCATCGTGATTATTATTATTAAAGATATGAACTGATAAAGAATACAGTATACACGAAGCCGCGGTCATATTTCTGCCATATAATCTACTAAATATCTTTATCTTTCTAAGATTGACATACCTGTATTTATTCATTTATACATTACCCCTTGCTGTAAGAAATATCATATACAGGTATAATGTGTCAATTTTTGATTATTTTAATCGATGACATACTAACTTTATCATCATTTAATATTTAGATAGTTGATGCTCACAGCAAAAGTGATACAACAAAATCATAGTGTAATGGTACTACATACATAATACATCCCAAACCCTTATTAAGCCTTTCAAAGAGGCTTTGTGGCTTAGCAAATCGGAGCCGGCTTTACCAGTGACTGCGCCAAGGAATTACCTGATGGAATTATTCCTCACCAGGTAGTTAATAGGAAATGGCGCTTAAGTCCACAGGTTTCACTGAAGGTTCACCTTATTTGTTGGCACGGCTGCAGAAGTTGCGAAGTCAACGTAAGAGCTTTTGGTGCCTTAAAGAGTTTTGCAAGTCATTATGGCGCATCTACTACTTGTACCAAAATTGTTGTATAGTGCACACTTGTGGGGTAGTAGTAAGTAGTCAAATAGTTCAAGTTATCGTAATAGTTAAATTTACGTTACACAGACTGTAACGTGTACGGTTTCGCTATAAATTTGTAATTTTACTAGTATGTGGCACTTTAATGGTTTTGTACAACTATACATAATTCCATTTAAAAAATGCTGTCAATGCATATTTAATAGATAAATAAACACGTGTATACCCGGAGTATGGGAACATACTAGTATATGGTTTCATAGACTTAGGTTAGGTTAGGTTTATTTAATTAAACGTGGTGATAGCTACATTTAATTGCCAAATTAAAGCGCTTAAGATGTGTGAAAAACTCATACAACAACATAAAATAGTAAATCTGATGATATTGACAAACGCTATTGATAGAATCACTAGTTCTTCAACTACAAAATAGTTTTGCTTTATAAGGCATTTTAAAATTATTATATAATAAAACTAGTGTATATATATTAACTTTTTTTAACATGACTAACAAGAAATAACTTCTAATCATCTTACCGCCTCACACCTACGATGCTGCTCCATGTGCCCAACAAGTTGCACATCTCAGGACCTAATGCTGGGCAACACACGAGCTATCGATGTTGCCAGATATTGGGAAAAAATAATTTGACGTCGCTGACACGAAGAAGAAGAAGAAGATCATCTTACCGATCGTTTTCTTTTTCACGTTATTATGGCAAATAATTTGTTAACCTCAAAGCTTTTATTTGGAATGTAATTAGAAATTTCCCTTCAATTCAATGCAACATACTATATGTACTTGGTTACTATGAAGTATGAATGAATTTTGTGGCACAGAGAATACGGTTGAAAGAAAATGCAGGCTGTCATGTTAAAAGAAACGTAATTTATGTGCAACTTCATAATGAAGTTGGTCGCCTTTTGTACTGTTTGAGATGCAAAAAATTATATTTATAATACACGAAGCACCTTATCTAGTTTCCTATCCTTTTGTTGACATTTTCATACATTTATTTTAAGTACTTATAAGTATTTCTGTTGTCTTGTTTAAATTTAATCCGAGAAATATTACAACATTGTATCCAACGTTCTTCTTAAACATATTTTACATCTTTGGATTTATTAGGTTACAGTGTGTTATGGACACATTGATTGCCAGTTGTCACGGTATATTTTGGGAGTTATGTCCGGTAATACTTCCTTTGAAATCCTCTATTCTTGTAAGTTTATCGTCTCCCATCTTGTCAATATGTTTCTTCGACTTTTTACAATGTTTTTCGAGTTATAAATATTCCGGATTACAGTTCTTCTAATGCGATCTTGCTGAGTGTTTTCGGTTCGCATTTTGATACACTACCTTGCAGATATTTGCACTAGCTTACATACCATAATAATATTGTTCTTATACATTTACGTATCCGATTTATATCTAAAATATACGGTTTTCACATATTTCCATCACTACGTTCTGTAGCTGCTATTGCCCATGCCTTCTGTCAAGACAACTACGCACCCAAACCTGGAAACATGTTTTTCATGAACAGACGATTGCCATAACGGATGCTTTAGGAGATGGCAGCTGTAGTATCCGATGCATATTTTGATTATTTTTAAACACACCTTCTAAGGTGATCGATTGATTAACTTGACGCTTCCGAGTCCTGAACGATTTGATCACAAGCGGATGCTCAAAATGCGGTAAGCAACTGGCAGTTACCTATCCAAGATTTTGTTCTTGTTCAGTGTTGCTTAACTGGTGATCTTACAAGAACCGCGCTAATGTACTATTGTCGTTGATCTAACTTATGTTTTGCAGTCAATTGTCACGTGTTTACGTCTCCATACGTTATTTTAAAGCGTCCCGACACCGTAATAGCTTTGTTTAAATATCCTTATTAAATCTTTTTTTTACAAAAAAAACGTGAATTTATATATTTTTAAATCACGAAATATAATATGTATACGTGTTCGATTAAAAAACGTTATCAATATGTTTCGACCAATCACTTTCTGCGTATATTATTCACACTGCATTTTGATTCCAATATGTATTTAAAATAGTTCACTGAAAGCAATCCAACGTGAATATTAATACTTTTATTTACATTTATAGTGTTTGCTTAGTTCTCAATATAATGTAATTAAAATAGGCTTGAATGACATCAAAATATTATAAATAACATAAAAAGCGCATTCAGAGCACCGTGATTGAAATTACAATTATTAAATTTACTTCAAAAGCATTTTTTATGTTAAATGGGCGCTAAAAATATTCAAATGTTACATTCAGAATATGTGTTCGTAAACAATTTAATTCATTCCATAAAAAAGTATATTGCGTTAAACTTTACTACAATTTTGATTGTTTGTGTGCAGATAAACCTTTATGAAATGGACTGTTGTTAAGCAAATATAAAATAATAATTTCATAACATTTTCATGACTACCTGACATTTAAATTGTGAAAGTGACGTCACGGTTAAATCACTGTTTGCTCATTACAGCCTTATCTGTAATGTTATCCTTGAAATAATTGCTTGAATAATGTGTGTCACGTTACATCATATGAACGTTACAAAACGGTAGTATAATTTTCAGGCTGTATTCTCAATTACGTCATATGCAATAATTAAACTGGGTTTTGTGTTTAATTGCAATTAAAATATTATTAATAAATTTATTAATTATTTTTCATTTGTGTAAAGAAGAGTAATAAAGAAGACCTTTCTTAATATCAAATGTCTAGTCGTGTAAAATAAAGGGGAAAACACCACATTAAAGGTCTAAAAGACATCCCATGTATCAGCAAAAAAATGATTGCTTGGATATCAAGATGCAAGATTCTGTTGCTGCAAACCAATCCACCGGATTGATACTACGAAGAAGAAGTCGTGTAATGAATTTTTTTTATGTTATTCTTATTAATAGCATTCATTTTGACAAACATATCAATATTAAATATATAAATGTTTCGCACCTTGTTTTAACATGGATCACACTGAGCACTGTTTAATCACTTGCAGGGAGACCACAGTTTCACCCTTAATGAAGGCTTCATCAGTACGCAATGTGTATAAGCACAGTATACAGTATGTTTATATACACTACAAACTAATTGAGACTTCGTTGAGGGCGAAACTGCGGACTTTCAACAAGTATATACATTCGTGTCGGTAACATCAGGGTTAGATCCTGTCTGCCCAGAAGTTGGCGACGTCGATGGCATTACTCCCAGCCATCATCAGGTCCTCCTGGGTGCAGTTACTCGGACAAAGCACACACTCAAGAAGGTGGTACATGGTATCTTCTCTCTTCCAGCAAGTCATTAAACAGTACTCAGTGTGATCCATGTGAAAACAAGGTACGAAATATTTATCTAATTAAAAAAAAACATTACGAATGAATGAAAACTAATGATTAAACGTAACAAAATTGATAAAAGTGTCTCCTATATGTACAAGTTATTTGTTAATTATAACACACTCAAACTTATAAACTACACCTAATCGATTATTTTCTAAAGTCTTTGAGTGACGATCCTTCCGAAATTAATATCACAAGAATCCATCATTATTAAACATTTCGTTTATAATTTCAAATAAGACGAAATATCTACCATTTTAAAGTCTTGACAGCACAACAATGGGCGTCTTATATTTTACCTAATAAGTATATTTTACCTCTAAGCATTCTCAGACTTCTCCTCATGTACTGAATTATGTTATGGCAACACCTCTATTGCGGTTAAAGACTACAATAATCTTCACAATGAAAGTGACAGTTGCACAGAGTGTACTCCAGCTAACTTATTTTACAATATTTAAAGAGTTTTTTTTAATTTTCTACAATATCTTTTAATATTATGATATCTCGCCAATGTGCTACTATTGAATATAACTTAAAAATACAAATAAAAGTAGAATTTTCTTTATCAGTACCTGAAAACTTTGTTCTCTAGTGTGCTCTTTTGTATACCTGTATCCCTTGTACCTGTCGATCCAGCATTTCTCAAGATGTCTTATTTCTTTCTCCAGCAGTTGCTCTAAGTGCACACGGTGTTATCGAAAGTGAATAATTGAAAGCTCGGTCCGATACTTGAGCTTTTAACTCGCCACTTCCGCTACGGGCGCCAACATTTCCTGCGCTTATGATGGAGCTGATTTGAATCGTTTACAAGTTTAAAGCGTTTTCAGGCACAGCATATCTCATCGTCCTGAAATCCATAGCGAAAATAATCAAAAAAATATTTTTTACGAGTTTGCATTATATGTTTGATTTTTTTTATGAAATAGGTTTATTATCATCTAATGTTATACATTTTTTTTAAAGAAATAATTTGCGAAACAAACATTTCAAATAAAGTCATGTGATCCACATAGTAATATTAAAATGTATGTATGTACGAATAGTTATTGAAAATATTTCTTTTTCTTTAATACTCGTACTCACCACAGTGAATTTGACAGTACAACGATTGAATAAATTATATAAACAATATAAGAAAACAACCTTTAACACTTAAGATGTACTATTTATATTACGTTATTATACACATTCATTTTAAGGCTTGTATAGATTACATGTTTTTGAAAATATCATTAGGTTAAGATTACAATTCATAAAGTTCAGTGATTTCGATGATAAATCATAGACTCTTAAATAGATATTCACGTTTTTCACAGACATACGTTTCCAGGCTGAAATATTTGAGAAAACAAATGTTACAAAATGAACACTTATTCAAATACATTCAGAGTCACATGCGATACGCTCACTATTAATTTCCATGCAAAAGTATGCGGTTTGCGTGCCTCGAAGCTTTCATTTTACCATACTGCTGCAGAGTGTTATATGGAAAAACCATTTAAATAAATACATTACTAAGTAAAAATAAATCAAATATCATATTTTATTAATATACTACGAAATTACAGTACAAAACTTGCATTATGACAAAATTTTCCCCGCAAAAGCATTGCTCCAGTTTTGCTTTCACTCTTGAATTCTCAATACTCACATCTTCTTCTTCGTAATATCAATCCGGTGGATTGGCTTGCAGCAACAAAATCTTGCATCTCGATCTTCACTTCTCTCGATTCTTTGCAGTCCTCTTCAGCTCAGCATAAGAGCTACAACTCATGTCCTCGAGTACTTGCTGAAAGTACTCCCGTCTAGGGCGCCCTCTACAGTTTCTACCCTCAACCGTTCCCTCCACAATGTCGTGAAGAAGACCATCGTGGCGCATGATGTGACCGATCCATCGGGCTCGCCTCACAGATGGTTCTTATTAGGTGCCTATCTTCTTTGATTATCCTGAGAACCTCATTGTTCGTGACGTGTCTCTCCAGAAAAATCCGAGAATTGTTCTGTATGACCACATCTCAAAGGCCTCTAGTCTTTTTTTATCACTTTCAGATAAGCACCATGTCTCACAGCCGTACATCAAGATGCTCCAAGCAAATGTTTTGGCAAGTTGATTTCGGAGCTTTAAATTAATATTTTTTGACTCAGAATATTTGTTTTTTTTATTGAACGCTAGCCTTGCTTAATGTATTCGACTGTTGACTTCTCTTTTTGTTCTGCCATCCCAGGTCATCGTACTTCCTATTACTAGTATACTTGTACTTCAATCACCATCCAGAAAATTTCACACCTAATGTTGCTTAACTTCGGTGATCGACGAACGAGTACCTGTGTTACAAATGGCCGCTTATTTTTACGCTTAGATAAGCTTAAAATTTATTATAAGCATATTTATACATAAAAATCCGAATAATATTTCTTCTCTATTTGGCCTTGTTTATTATGTACAGTCAAAATACGAATAAGCTACATAACCACTACGCCACTTGCCGAAACTTTGCGTTTATAGCTGTAAAAAAATAAACCACATTAATTTATTTGTCGCATGATTTTTCCGACTGAAATTTCGATCTGAAAACTATTTACATGCAATGATTTTAGTCTCGTGCTCATGTTAAATAACGAAAAAAAATTATCGCCCATTTCGGTGCCGTTCCATTTTTCGATCAAATATTTTTTGTATTATATCATACAATATTTTTTCCATAGTAACACAATACAGATAAACTTGTAGAGTACATTGATAAACTTGTAGTTTTTTTTTAAATTTCGTATCAGGATAGATGTGTTTTTTTTTTCTTATTTTATTATTTTCTTCTTCTCATACCCGTTTCGTATATGCAGTATATTGCCACCACAAATAGACGACAATCAGTTCTGTCATGCCATGTTCCTACATACAGTGCCGGTTTTAGGAGATGGTGATGTGAGGCGGTGCCCCAGGGCGTCGAATAAGCGCCGAGGAGAACCAATATTTTTTATATATTTTTTAAATATACAAAATAAGGGGCGCTAGAAAAAAATCCGTAGGTCGCTGAATGCTCTAAAGTCTAACTGCCTACACACATCTTTATCGGAAGGTCCATCTGAGAATATATATGGTTTCTGACGATATTTAGGGCAAGCCGTAAGACTTAAAAAATTGATCTCGATTTTAACTCTTAAATCAACTAAAATATGCCTCGCATACGAAACTTTCAGTTTAGTTATTTAGCAATTATTTTCTAAACCTTTATTTAAGCATATGGACTTTAGTTTATACCACTTTTACTTTGAAATTTGTTCGAAATAATAACTCTGTACACATAAATGCTTTATATTTTATGGAAACAATATAATATGTATACTGGGATGGGCAGCATTTGGACAACTAAAGTACATATTTAAAGCGAAAATTCCACAATTTCTTAAGACTAAGGCGTTTAACCAATGCATCTTTCTTTTTAAACTTATGGCGCAGAGACGTGGAATCTAACAGCAAGTCTTACCCATAAAATAAAGGTCACCCAGCGTGCTATGGAGAGATCCATGCTCAGAGTGTCGCTAAAAGATAGGAACGTGGAAATAAGCAGAAGAACTCAAGTAATGGATGCTACCCAACGAATAGGCACACTCAAGTGGCAATGGGTAGGACATCTGCCGAAGGGAAGACGGTCGATGGGGAAGAAAAGTATTGGAATGGCCCCCAACAACTGGCAAACTAAGCATTGGCCAACCCCCTGTAAAATGGATTGACGACATAAAAAGAATTGCGGGAGTGACCTGGATGCGGAAGGTGGAGAATCGAAGAGGATGGAGACTCATGCGGAGGCTTACGTTCAACAGTAGATGGATACAGGCCGATGATGGTGATGATATAATATGTATTGTAAGCATTTTAAAAACATTATTAGTTTAAAATTTAAATTACAAGAAAACTTTGTTTTCGTGCTTCGAATCACTTTTTCAGTCTTTAAAGTATAGATTTGTTAAGTTAGACAGCAAAATTATCACGCCATATTGCAGTGGTAACAAATTAAATTAATTAATTCAAGGTTTTCGTTACAACGTTTTGGGCGGGACCCCAAAACATAACGTGATAGTTTTATTTTGATTTTAATATACATAGCTTAAACTTGATTGCGAGGTTAAAACTTTATGAACAGTGTACTACGTTTACAATTAGCAACTACATAATGTTGAAACATAACTCATCCGAATACTGTGAAGTTAAGCAACATTGGCAACGTATCGTACTTGAATGGGTGATCGTAGTGGACACACCTCGATTCGTTGATTGTGTGAAACCATTTTTTAGACAAAGTAATCCAAGACACAGGAGCGTCAAACTAAATATATAAAAAAAACAAAATGCTTAATATGCTTCTGATACTACGGTCGCCTTTTTTCAAAGCTCTCGCCCTTGACTCGATGGAGCTTCGGGTGTAAAGTCATTTTGTGAAGGGGTATACAATAGCAGTTGCCGGAATTGTGTGTCGCAAATTCATGGCGATATTCGCCTTACAGCATATATTATGCTCTTGCGAAAAAAGTGGTTAAAATATACTACATATATATTAAAATGTTCGGAAAGATATGACCACATTGACATTTTTTTTTTATCGCGAAGTGAATGTTCCAGGGATCTAAATAAGTGGTAGTCTGATGGCGCTATATCAGGTGAATATATTGGGTGTGATAAAATTTACAAATCCAGCTCTCTGATTTTATCCTGGGTGATCCTTGCTGCATGCGGTCTTGCATTGTCGTGGTGAAGAATACGCTTCTGATTGTTCGTTTTTTGAGAAAACCGATCTTTTTTTGAGCAATTGCTGGTTTTAACGTTCTAATTGGGCACAATAAACCGCTGCGGTAACAGTTTCACTAGGTTTTAATAGTGAATTATTATTTTGACATCGCACCAAACACGACGGAGAACCTTTTGGTTCGTCGTTAAGCTAGTTATTCTGAAGATTTACTATGCATAATATAAAATACATCTTATAATACATGTACTTTATATTATCATTAACAGAACAAACTACCGGCGGTCATAGCTCAATGGTAAAGCATTTGCTTTGCAAGTCAAAGGTCGTGGGTTCGATCCCCGACGGAGATTAAAAAAAAAGGATTTTTAATCGATTTCTGAGCTCTAAAATACCCCGGTTGGTGTGAATTTGATCCATCACCCGTAAAATGTCAGTCATAGCCTATGAATTAAAATTGGTGGTAGACAAAAGTCGTCCCGTGAAGACCATCCATTCATAGTAGATTCCTGTAATAATAAAGGATGATGCGTGAATCTCGGGCTGTAGTCTATGGCGTTGGCGGATCAACACTCCACATGCAGCGTTTAGCCATATACACCATGGTAAGCGTCATGATGAGACAAAAAAATACTATCACCATCTGTCGGTATTCTCCTGTATGTGCTTACATAAAAAAAACTGATGTGACAGTTACGGATCAATCTGTCACAAGACAATAGGCGTTGTATAGACAACACCGCACCAGATATATATTACGCGAGCTTATATAGGAGTGCATTGATGACGTCGGAGGATTCAGCAAATTTAAATGATTTTGACTCGCCACATTATTTACAAGAGATTAGATGATAAGCCAATGCCAAAAAATAGATATATTCATATTAATTATTAAATAAGTATCTTCTTTAGATTTGCCTCTGAATATCATGGAAAAGATTATTAAATGGCGATGTAAAATAAATTAAATAGGTCGTAGTTCTAGCCGTCAGCCACCCAGATCAAAGTAGCCCACGCCATCAAATATATCTTTCTGAATGTAAAGTAAACGAAACGTTTCTAGAGATCTATCACGAGAGGGATTTATCATGCGAATTGGATTAACTTACTATGACAGCTCTGTAAACTGTATTTAAATGAAAATATCGTATCATATAGGGTCCGCCATCTAACGTTTTTTTTTTCAACTAGTGCTTATTTCGTGAATGGTAATACTTAGCTCATGTCTGATTTGACAGATAATTATTTTTATCCTTCCGCTAAGCGAATATGGTTGTGTATACGCTTGAACAACGCTGAGAAATATTGCGACATTACTTTGAAAATCAGGCTATTTTTCTTCGAAAATGAGCAAGGAGTTGCCGTTACAGTCAATGGCGATCGTTATCGGGCCATTTTTGTTCACAAAAATTGAAGAGGAAGATATTGGCAACATTTTGTTTCAACAGGATGGCGCTACGTGCTACACTCGATGTTTTGCGCCCCATTTTCAAAAAAAAAAAATATTTGGCGGACCCTTTATTTATTAGACACATGCATGGATATGACATTGTAAGAGAACGTACAATACGTATACAGTACCGGCTTTAGATCCTGCAGCGCCCTAGTGCAAATTTTTTCTGACGCCCCATAAATAATAGTTAATATTTTAAAAACATCAAATCGAGATTAGTTGACTTTGGCGCCTCTACTTTATTTGAGCCCTGGGGCACCGACCCACTGCGCCACCCCCTAAAACCGCCACTGTACGTATACAATTTAAGGTAATACTTTGTAAGTTCATATAATTTTAGTGTTTTTAACCCTTTCGCATTGGTTGTCGGCATATGCCGTCATAAGATTCCCCGACATCGTTTGACGTGATATATCGTTTCTTTACTTTATTAGAATAGTTTTTTATGCATCATCTGATAGCTAAAGAATACAAGAACCAATGTGATATATGAAAATAGACCAGAAAAGTACATTTAAGCTTCAAATACTAGATTTAAGCAGAAAAAAATGGTTTTAAAAATTCACGTCGTATTGACAGTATAATTTGTATTCTACCGAGCCGTAACGAAAGAATTAAAATGAATATTAAATTGTCCACTTTAAGACTATGTTTAAAAATTCAAAGATCAAGCTTATCGGGAAGTTAAAATACTCGTTGAATCAATTACAAGACTTCTGCCGTTAACATAGACAAATTAAAAAAGGCATTGTCATAGAAAACTATTATAATATTAAATATAAAATACGACATAAAAAGAAGCTCTTATTTTATTATTCCATGATAATATAAAGGATGTTATATCATCTTGTAGAATTGCTTAGAGGCTAATGGGACGGTGAAATTCGTACGATAGTCTAGAATTTTCAGTTCAAAAGTTCAGAAAGTTTCAGTTCCACTAGGAGGTCGTGGTACCGCGACAGTTTCTCCCGTTAGTGGAATAATCGTGACGATAACAATTTGGAGCCGTACATCAAAATGATAAGTGAATTTGTTGAATGTTGAAAATATCTCGTGGAAATTCAATTAAAATTCATAGATTTTTTGTCTAAAATCAATTTATTACAAATTTTGGAAATATCGATAGCATATATTTTATATGAGGCCACTATAGAATTAAATATACGAGTTCGTTTTCATTTTGTATAGTCCTAACAGCATTGAATTGAAAATAAATTTAAAATGTTATTTTTCTTGTTTTTAAATACAGCATTTTCCATTTCAATGTTTTCTGAGTAAGTTTTTGTTATTTAAAAAAACTAAATAAAAAAAATTATATATAATCTGCTTTTCAAACAACAATACTTTAAAAAGAATCAAGTGGTCGACGCTGAAAACCAAAGATGGATGTTATATTTACATAGATAGGTTTTTACTCGTTCTTCAATAATTCGTCCATTCAAAATACATCTTATATACGAGTATTCCAATAATTTGAACAGGCCTAGTGTTATAACATTACAACAACAACAACAAAAATATACCAAAATATAATTTAATGTTTTAATTCATATTTATTTTCGATAACAGTTTAATATAAAATAAATTACTTACTGCCATCTCTTAATATTATATAAAAACTCCAACTTCGCATATATTATTTTTCTAAGCTCGGGAATCTATAATAGAAGGATATTTTCTGAATAATTACGTGAAACGAAGGTAACTACTGAAACCTGTCGGCTATTTTCACAACCTCTTTCAGGTTTTTCATAATATTCTGTAGATGGCGTTGATGTCGAAATTTAATAGATAATTATTTTTCACCGAAATGGTAATTTTTATAAGTAAACAAAAATACTATTGATATATGTTTTATACTTAAAATTAAGAATGTTCAACTATAATTATTAATAAACTTATTATTTGGAAATAACAAAAAATGCCACTGATTTAAAGGATTGCTTTTTGTGTGTCTTAATTTTTATTAATCAGCTTAAAAAAATGTGTTCGAAAAAAAAAAGACAATTATTTATCGATTCGGCAAAAATATGCAGGCTCAATTAGTAATACGAAAACATATACATAACAATTGCAAAAACAATCCTTCATGTCATTTATTTTAAAAAAATCATAGAAAAATAAACGGATGACGTGAGATTCGAACCGCAAACATTATCATCATCATCATCGTCATAAATATACCCAAGCTTTATTCATCACACGCACGTTGATCACTGCGCCATTTCACCACACAATCGAGTCCATTTATGTACAATATTATTTGATATATGAAATCGAATATACATAATATTTAATAGCAATAAATAACGCCTCCCAACTGGCAAGAAACTTCATTGGCGGACCTGGAAATCCCTGAACAGATTAGAAACCGGAGTTAGTAGAACAAAGGACAACTTCGAGCTGTGGGGAATACTTCGGCAGGGAGAGTCACTATTGTGCAACTATGGATACCTGCAGACCGCCTCACACATAAGATCCTGTGCCTCCATGTGCCCAACAAGCTGCAAATCACAAGACCCAATGCTGGGCAACACACGGGCAATTGATGTTGCCAGATACTGGGCAAAAATAATTTGACATCGCTGACACGAAAAAGAAGAATAGCAATAAAAAAATGCACATTTTCTTTTGATTAAGATTTGCACTAGTGATCGTAAGAAAACGAAAAGCTAGTAGCAAGTATAAACTTAGTCACAACAAGGACAAGAAGTTCGTGACGTCATATTAATTAGCAGAGTTTTAATTGCCGTACTGAATTTAATTAAGTACAGTGTGAAAGATAAAAGCTCCCTCTATATTTTAAGTCAAGTGGGAATTGAGTGTGTAGCGACCTTCCCCTTTCCAGTTCGGCCGCAATTTATTTTATTTTTAAGCTGCTCTCAAAAGCTCTGAAATTTTCCAGTCGCAGTGTCATTTTGTGCGAGTTAGAGAGTCGATTAATGAAATGATGTAAATATCGCGTGCTACATGTGAACTGACCTTTACTTTTTGTACAGCTATCTGCCGTACAAAGCGGATAGCCCACTTATACACGAAAGTATGACGACGTAATGTATTTATAATAATTGGTTATTAAAATAATGCTGCTTTATTGAATAATGAATGTGCTTACGTTAACTACAGACGCGTGTTCTAAAAAAAATTGAATGTATTTTTTTCATTTAGCTAAAAGGTATGGAGAGTAAAAATAATTTAATTTAATATCTCTATTATATAGCTTACTTAGTGAAAACCCTCCCTGTCTCGTCCTGTTTTTGGAAACCCAGAAGGGGACCCGTTACTGGACGCACGCAAAAAGCTACTTGTTGGAGAGTGGCAGAAGGCTTTCCCGTGATTCTAGGTGCATCAGTTAGATGTCAAATAGACCTCAGTCTAAGGTTGGGAAATTTGTATACTACAGCGAGTCTCGAATTGTCTTTTTTTGTAACACATTGCTAACCACGAAATACGTGGGATATTATATAACCATCGTCATCATCATTATAAATATGTCTGCTCCTTTAACTGGAGCACATGACATTCACAAACTGCTGTTCCAAAGTTCTGTCAGCTGCCATAGTCTTCGCCTCATCTTAAAACCACTATCATTTCATTATGTTGGCCACCTATCAATCCACAAAATAATAATAAATAAAATACAATAAATTTAACAGCAGCAACATCAATTTTCTCAAAATATCATTACGTTCCAAAATACCGCCATTTAAATTTTTTCTCGATCTTCTAGAAAAATGAGAAAAATAGGGCTATAATTTTTAGCCTCGCCATTTTCCATCATCTGGGGTCGGTCCTTCTTGTACACATTCGGCATGCTTGCGCTGCATTCTCGGTCAAGCCCAAAGTTTTCAGATCCTTGTCTACAGTTTTAGTCCAGGTTGCCTTCCACATCTTCTTTTCAGTGTGGATATGTTGAGGGCTTTCTTCACCATGTGGTCCTCATCTCTCCATGCCAAAATAGGGCTTAATTTTAGTGTAGATATACAACATTATATATGTGTTTTTAATTTTATCTTGTCATGTTGTTAAGACTGAACATTGTGACGTTTTTTTACAAGTATCACTTATTATTATTAAACTCTTAATTAAAGTGTTTTCTTGAGGAAATAACGTTTACTCAATACTTTTCACACTGTTTATCTACGTTTAATTTTCACAGATATTTATTCATTTTTAAAATTCAATATGAGAATCTACTTAAGTATAAATAATATGATGAAAAGCTATTTCATTTTGAGGTAAAAACATACTAATTCGGAATACGTTGAAATATTTATTCATGTCAAAAATATACATTTTTCTCTTCGTAGATGAAACACGATAAACCACTCAAGATTAATCGCTCATGATTGAGATACAAGTTTATTTAAGAAAAATATTATAATCTTTTAAAAATGGCTTATTTTGCTTAGATTTTTTCAATTTAAACAAAATTTTATGAAACACTTAAATTGCTGGAAAAAACTTTTTTTCTTTAAATTTGAAACACAATTAAAAATTAAAATTGCATTTTATCGTCTGTATATGAAATATTTATTTTATTTTATTAACGGCCTAGGCCAATACATACGGTTTTAAAATAGAAAATACAATAAATGAAATTGTAAAACAGAACAATATAATAGCTAAGACAATACATTTAGACAAAACATGAACATGAGTAAAAAAAAACAGATCTAGTACATTAGTAGAGGGATCTGCGAAATGCTGGAAGGTCCACCTCGAAAAAGTCCAAGTCACTAGAGGAGTTAACCAGTCTACACATTCTTAACATAGGAGAATAGAATCCGTAGTTGGTTTTGGATGTCCTTACATGTAGCAGGTCACTGCCTCTAGTGAACCGGGAGGGAACATTGAACGTAATTTCCTGCAATAATGTCGAGTCATCGATTATGGAGTTCATAATTTTAAAAATAAACATCAAGTCAGTCACTGTTCTACGTCTCTCCAATGTAGATACATTAAGTCGCCTCTCTTTATCTTCATAGGAGTAGCTACCTCTCTCAAGGCCGATCAGTCGTGCAACTCTTGACAAGAAGCGATGTTGGACTGATTCAATCCGGTCGATATGAGTTCGATAGTAGGGAGACCATATAACGCTAGCATATTCTAGCTGTGGACGAATCAGAGAATAGTAAAGGACCTTGATGGAGCTCAGGTTTTTAAAATCCTTAGTGATTCTATTGATAAAACCTAGAAGTGTAAGGGACTTGTTCACAATACTATCAATATGGTGTGATAAGATAATTTACTATTTAGGGTGACGCCTAGGTCCTTTATAGTAGGAACATGAGAAAGGGCAACACTGTTGATGTTATAATTAAACTTAATAGGATTCTTAATTCTGGCGAAAGAAATAATTTTACATTTATCAATGTTAAGGTGTAGACAGTTTGAAATGCACCAGTCATTAAAGCGATTGATGTCATGTTGAAGTAGAAGACAATCATTAGGATAATAAATAAATATAATTACTAAATATCATTCCATTTTTCTTAGATGAATTTAAAAGAAGATAGAGTTGTTTTAAAAAAATACATTTGTAACCAATCGATTTCAAATGTCATTTCACTGGTCTTTACTTAGATTAAACTTATACTTAAAACATAATATCTAAGTACGTTTTTTATGTAAACACATACAGGAGAATACCGAAAGATGGTGATAGTAATTCTGAAGTCTCGTCTGTGGAATTCTATGACGCTTACTATGGTGCATATGGCTAAGCTCTGCATGTGGAGTGTTGATCCGCTAACGTCATACTACAGCCCGAGATTCACGTATCATCCTTATTATTACAGGAATTTACTATATAATATGAATGGGTGGTCATCACGGGACGACTTTACCGGCGGTATTTTAGAGCTCAGAAATTGATTAAGAAACCTTTTTTTTAATCTCCGTCGGGGATCGAACCCACGACCTTTGGTTTGCAAAGCAAACGCCTATACCCGCCGGATGAAGATACATAAATTCATGGTAACTGTTATTTAATTTTTAATTATTTGGTAAATTGATTTATGTAAGCAGTGTACGATGTGCTTAAGTATTAAAAAATAAACCTTATCCCTCCCTAGCACCCAGCGATACATAAATTACTCTTGATATCGTAACAAATGATTTCGCGCTATCACACTCGAATCTCAAGGGTTTTTTGAAAACTTTTTTACGTTTAAGCAGGTACAAGTGTAATGCGGTTACGCTTATAATCCAGAGGCCGAACACAAATCACTTTATTACCAGGGTAATGTAAAGTAATATAATCATTAATGACAAATGTTATTTCTGTCGTAAGATTGTACGATACAAATCTTAGTACACCCGGGCAATGGTCCTACGACCTTCGTTGTAATGGTCAATTTTTACGTTTGCTGTCACTCGTACAGTATTTTTTTTAGTTTTAAAAGGTGACTTATGTATTGTATATTATGCCGAATCATCAGTATCAGTTTTTTTTTCAATCCTCTGCAGTTATAGTCTAACAAGGATTAATTTACTAATGTATATAATCGTGTCGGAAGCAATAGGGTCAGATCCTGTCTACCCAGAAGTGGGTGACGTCGATGGCGTTACTCCCGGCCATCATCAGGTCTTCTTGGGTGCATCTACTTGCACACAGCATACACTACAGAAGGTGGGACGGGGTTTGCTCCACGCCGCAGTCACCTTCAGTCGGTCCGCTGTTAAGCTGCCAGGCTTTCATTTGTGTCTTCGTCTTGCATACTCCGGTCCTCCATATATTCCACCCCTGTTGTTCGTGTCCAGGGGCTAGGTCCTCTTTCGGGGCAATGCAAGTATTTCCCTCAGTTGCGCTTATCCAAATGTTCAGCCGCAGGGTGACCTCAGGTATCACCAGTTCCGTTGTCGACTGTAGGAAACTTCTTCTTGATTTGAGCCGTGTGGTTATCTTTTGATATCCAAACATAGGGTGAAGTGTGTCGCGGGTTGCTTTTGAGATCTCCTTCTTGGTGGTGACTTCTCGCTGTATGTTCGGTGGGGCGATGCCCGAGAGTTGATGCCTAAAAACAAAATTACTACTAGTATCGTGTGTCACAAAGCAATTTAATAAAACGCCTTGTTTTATTATATAATACATATATAAATTTAGAGACAGGTGGATGTTAATACATATTTATTTTAAGTAACTATTATAGTATGAGGTATAGAGCTACAGTAAGGTTAAACCTTTTGACAATTAGTATTAATTGGACACCGAGTGTGAGGTAAAGGCTGCTGACACAACACTCGTAAGGTGAACTGTAAACACTGGTGTTTGATGCCTCACCTACGTTTCTTATGCGTCAGTGGTTTTGGGTTTGTTGATTCTTGGAACCGATCCAACATTATCCGGTCACATTTCTTTCATCTTTTGCCACAAAAACAATCATCCAGACATCATCTATATTTACCGATCCGATGAGTGAACAGCCTATTACATTTAAAAAGCGTGCTTAATAAAGAAACAACTCGTTAAATTTATTTATGTAATTACTAATTAGGATCGTTAAAGTTATAAATGACTTCAAATCAAAAAAATACATTTTTTGTAGTATGTTATGGATAAACTGTTGTATTTTTTTGTATCTTTTAACCCTTTCATTACGTCTCGGTTTGAATACAAATTATACTGTCAATTATAAAACTAGTATTTGAAGCATAAATTTACTTATCTGGTATATTTTAATATATCTCATTGGTTCTTGTGTCCTTCAGCTATCAGATGATGCATAAAAAACTATTCTAAGAAAGTAGCAAAATGATATATCACGTCAACCGATGTCAACGGTTAGGGAATCTTATGACGGCATATGCCGACAACCGATGCGAAAGGGCTAAGAGTATTTCAAATTGAAGATTAAATATTAACAAAACATAACATTTTACTCACTGAAATGATTTCTTACACTTTAATGTCCCTTGCAGTACTTCGACTTTTCATGATATTTGTTTGTTGTAAAAATGGACGAAATCTTGGAATACTGGTTTTAGTAATACTTATATTCATTTATGTGTTCTTACCTGTGAGTATTTATTTTATAAGATTTAAGTGATTTAAAACCTTTTTGTTACGTCTATATTTTTAAAGTAATACGTTAACGTTATTAGTTAATAATTTTCATTTGAAAATACTGTATGGTAACTCCATAATTATAATTTTCTATTTATTTAAAAAAAAACAAGTTAAAAATATACATTTTCATTAATTCACACATTAAAAAAATACATATCATACTTATTATAGTAAAAAGTTTGATATTAATATAGAACTATAACAATATATTTTAAGCCTCGTTTCACTTCGTCTTTCCTGTCTGCTGCTCTTAAAACACGAATCTTGGCATTATCAGCTTGTAAGATGCGAGTGCTTACTTGAATTATTCCATCCAATTACACCGTAAATTATGACTTGTGGCTTTCATTGCATTATTATTTTACATAAATTATCAAAGTGATATTCTGTTTATTTTGTCTTGCAATCGTAAAACGATTTACTGTAGCTTATGCAATGTATTTATGTTATAGTAAAAAAATTGCAAACTAAACAAGACTCTCTTCTTTTGATATAAAATTGATACGAAACTTACGTATATAAACGATAGATACTTAATTAGTATATTTATTTTTTTTTTCATCAAAGGATATTCCTTTAACAACTGTATTATGTTAAGTAATTAAATATACACATACTATACATCAAATTATTTATACGCATCAATTCATTCAGAAAAATATCGGCAGAAGCGGGATGCGAACCGTGGACCTTGGAACCAACTTTGCCCAGGTTTTTAATACCGCTTAGCACTCTCGGCTATTTATTCGCCTGAGCTGACACGCGTTAGAACTTGTATTTATACCATTGTTATCATCGTATGACGATAGATGTCTCTACAGTATATATTCAGAGTATGTGTATTATTATTTTTTATTATTCAATCAGTCAACATTTATTCACAGTATTATGTCCATATGTATTATGTTTGCTTGTATTGGAACACTTCGAGATATTTTTTTGTACCGTCAGGTGTTTTCTCCAGTGGTGAAAATTCTTTGGTTGTTTGATAACCAAACAAATGGTATACTAATACTTGTATTATATAATATTCGTTGAACTTAGAGACTAAATAATTCATAATAGAGTTTATACATAAATACGTTACTCGAATTGAACACATGTATTATTTTTTTCTCTTCTTTCATATCCGCAACCAGCTTGGAGCATATGACTGCCTCAAATTTCCACAATTCAAATTTGTTAGCTGCTAAGATGCTTTGCTTCTTCATTCTTAGACATCTTCCAACTGTACATTGAATTTAGAGTCACTGCTAAAAGGATATACCATTCTTCTCCTTCGTAGTATCAATCCGGTGGATTGGTTCGCAGCAAGAAAATCTTGCATCTCGATCCTCTGCAATCCTCTTAAGCTCATCATAAGAGATACAACTCATGTGCTCGAACACTTGCTGCAAATACTCTGGTCCAGGGCGCCTTCTGTAGTTTCTACTCTCAACCATCCCTTACACAATGTCATGTAGAAGACTATCGTAGCGCATGATGTGACCGATCCATCGGACTCGCCTCTCTGAGGTGGTTCTTACTAGGTGCCTATCTTCCTTGATATATTATATATATATATATATATATATATATATATATATATATATATATATATATATATACATATCAAGGAAGATATCATTATCTTTTATATTTATTTTATTATTGATGTATACCATTATCACAGATCTAATCAGTTCTGTATTGAGCACAGCATTTTTAAGGCAGATTTTTTTTTTTTTTTTTTTAATCAAATATAAAAGATACATTTTTTACACAGTAATTTACATTCCATCTTTTTTATTTTATTTATTTTTTTATTTTTTTTAAATTCGCTTACCACACCACTTAAAGATAAGATCTTGTCTGTGGCGTGGGATTCATCTATGTTATTTTACAGTTATATATTTATACAGAATTTTACATATACACATTTATACATTGTCATAATTTTGATATGATACTAACATTATATAATTAAAATTTTAAGATACTATATATAGAATTAAATCTAAAGTATATATAAATTAATAATACATCTTTAGTACATTTCATTATTTCAATTTCTTATGCAGTGACGTCATTTTATCATTAATATTGTTGCAAATATTTCTCGTGATATTATTTATACACTGTAGGTAGTTTAATTCAGCTAATATGTGGTAAGTTGTAAGTGAGAATTCATTATTATGTACCAACTGGTTGAGGTTTTCTATCGAGTCATGTATAAGTTCTTTTATTTGAATTTTGTCATTAATATTGTTACATGTGAAGTCATTCATTTTTATTTAGTTTTTGATTTAATTCAGTAGTTTGTAAGTATTTATATTGAAATGATATAAAATGTACATTTTTTATTAGCTGAAGAATATATATATTCAGCCAAATTCAATTCGACTATATGCTATTTTCATCATTTTATCTCTTACAATGCAAAGGTGGCTACTGGCGTTATATATACATCAATTGATTAAGTAAATAAATAAGTATACCATACCTTGTTTTAACATGAATCACATTGAGTACTATTTCACTTGTATCAAATAGAAATACTTAACGTATTATGATTTACTTATGTCTTAAGTACAGTGTTGGCGAGTACGTTTTACCTCTTTACAGATGAAATTCACCCATAAGCAAATTAAATTCACACTGCTGCAAATGAAATGCACCCTTTTCCCAATGAAATAAAAAATTTTCAATAAATTTTTTAAATTAGTATAAAAAACTGAAACCGAATTAAGCTCCACAGTATGCACTCGTATCAGTCATCTGGAGAACCAAAATCTTGCCCAAACCTTTCAAGTCACTTTTCATAGCTTATTTTGCAACATCGTCCATCAAGCTTCGCAGTGGACAGATTCGCCTGTTGTCGCGTGTTGCAAAAACTGTCGCTGTTGCATGGAAACAGAACACTCGGAAAAACATCAACAGACGATTGTTCACCGTCAGTTGGTGTCTCCTCGAAGCTCCGTTGCGAGAGCCTCGCAGCCCGCGGGGCACCTGTTAATTATAGCCGGGGGCGGAGCCGCGGAAATAGCCGCCCGTGTCGCAAGGGACCCCAGGGGCGCAACGCTAGCAGATTAATGCGTGGACTGAACTGATTTAAGCGCGGCAAACGTCCTCATTTCACAGTCACTTGCTGATGTGACGAACGATTTTGAATGTACAGTGAAACCTCGCATTATTCAAGGGACCCTAAAAACAATAAGTGCGGGAAACGAAAAAACCGTCAAACATTTAAATACTTAATAATGATTATACAATCTTGGATAAACATTTATTTATATATCGTACATACGAGTATATATAAAAATATTATTTTAAATGTCCGTAATGCAGAATTGCTTCATTAAGTTAGATTTAAACTTAACCTCAAAACACTCGCATAATACACACAACATACGGTTGCGTGTTTATAACATATTATTTACAAATATGCATTGAGAATTGTGCAGCAAAAAACGGTTAATCGGAATAGTATTTGTGATAGAACCATGATATTAAGATGTTTTTTTTTTAAATATTATATTTCAATTTATTTTTCTTTTAGAAACATTACAAATAACAATAATTAATTTATTTCTAAAACAGGATACAGGATAAATAACAATTTATAAATAACACAGTTATATAATAGGATCATTTAAAAAGTCCAGGAGCCCGCTAAACAGAAGACTCCACGAAATTACTTTGATAAATAAATTCGCGGAGCTCGTGTCGAAACTGGGCTTCTCTCAAGTGGAATATATATCGAGTAATATGATAAATCGGGGAAAAGTTTATGCGGGATTCTTTGAAATGGTTTTTTAGGAGTATTTTCCGGTACCATTAAAAATGAAGAAGTTATGCGTAAAAACAATTTTTAAAAAAAAAAAACGGGTTTCACTGTATTAATCGACATATTTACAATCACTCAGACCTTCTATAACGTTTTCGTAAGATCGGATGATTACTCCGATGCTCTCAAAACCTGGACCATTTTGTCCTTAGAGGCGGTTCAACTCAAAATAACAGCATAAAATAAACCGTCTTATGAAATTACCATCGCAAATCAAAAAGAACGTGCATCTTAGAAGCGTAAAGAGAAAAGTCTCAGTGTTTGCTTTTGAAAACAATTGAGAAATCTATGCAAAGCAGAGCTTTCTCGGTGAGCTTTTAGGCTTCCGCCATGTCCTCGAGTGAGACACAAACAAAAGTGAATGAGCGTCGCGCCCTGGAATATGTGCGAATAACACCAATTTATTCAGTTTTCTGTTCGGCCGAGTCAGTCCAAGCCGAACGTCGCCGTGGCTTGATCTGGCGGTGGACGCACCGAGGCGCGCTAATCGGGGAAAGTGACGAAAGCTCCGAAATCTTTGTAGCAACACATAAGCTCCGGTTAAACACGAGCTTATTTGTAAACACAAAACTACACACAAATCAAATATAAATTTAAAGCAGTGTGGCTATTTTTAAATATCATAAATATCAGTGCGATATCAAAAAAAAAAGGTGTTTTATTCAATAAGTTTAATAAGTGATATATTGATGTATGAGTGTGTTTCAAAGAATGTTTAGTATATGTCTCGTTAATTAAGGGTTGCTTTATAATTCGCGTTATTAAATTATAGGTAGTTTTTACTAGTAGTTGTTTCACGGCTGTTTAATTTTTTTGGTAAAATTTAATGTTGTATTTATAATAGAGCCTAAGCGTTTATCTCATGGTAAAACTTTGCAAAATTATGTCATGTTTTTGCAGTCTTTTTCTCTAACTGTGCAAATATGCATATTATATATGAAAGACTTTATAGTATTAATTTTTAAAAATACCGTTAGAGAAACTTTTCAAACACAAATTTCAACATATATAGGTTGTCTACGAGGTATGTTAATTTGTTTTATCATTAAATTAACATTTTTAATGCTAAAAACTATTAAGAATCGAAATTTTCCCTCAAGATGACTGTTAATGTAAATTACAAAAACATGTATAATATGATAACATGCGAGTAAATAACATTTGCAAACTAATAAAAGCTTTTTCAGTTAAAATCAAAGTATTTTTTTGCTCTATACAATATATGTTTGCTAATATAATTCTGTTACAATCTTCGCAAAATATAAATGCTTATACAACATCACGTAAATATTAAGCATCAATTTGAAAAATGTACATGATTTTTGTATAAAAAAATATTATAAAATTTAATATTGTTTTACGGAAAATGCAATAATGGTAATACGATGATTGATGTAATTTAGTTTGTGACGTGATTATAAAAAGTGTTGCACAAAGTTGCTTTGCATGTTGCACTGTTTTGTCGCTGCAAATTTCATGCAATCTTTTAATTGCATCGGTTCACATATCGCATAAATCGTGAGTGAAGTTTGCGTTGAAATATTGGAGCAAACAAGAGCTAGTACGTGAAAGCCTTTGTGATGGGAATCATTAGATAAAAAATATAATCTACAAGCTTGCAATAATTCACAATTTTAAACCAATTTTAGTTACTCGATCTTCTAATTGCTACAATACAGTTTATAATTAGGTCCCAGATGAGATAAAGTAAAAGCCGACTAAATTCAAAAGAGCTTTTTAATAATCTAAGCTTTATTCATCCGGGATTATGACATGGTATATATCATAGAAAGGGTAAACAAGATATTAAGATTTTTTTTTAATATTTTTTTTACTTAACAATAAATACATCTCGGTTTTTTAGAGAAATAGATTTAATTGTTTAGCCAGAGCATATATTATAAATATATTAAAATATGAAATGAATTCATTTATTTTATATACTCAATTAGGTGGAGATAATAGCTCAGTGGTTAATGTCAAGTACAATGAAATATATATAATTCGGTTCGAACCTTACTGTCTACAGTTTCTTTATCTCTAATTAATCGACTTTTTTTTTACAGAATAGCATTTTTAATATGTGTAAGTTACTTACATTTACAACAAAATGCGTTTTTAACTATATTTTTAGCTCTTGAATTTGCTAAAGTACCAGATAAATATTACGCAAAATTCTGAAAATGTGACCATTTACTGTGACTTTTAAACAGTCTATATTCAACTTGAGACAAATATGAGATGCATTAATTGATGTCTTAGAGCAGGAAAAATCCAGGTGCTTGGTATATTAGTATTGTGATATAAAAAATAAGGTGAAATACGATTTATTTTTTATAAAATGATATAACTAGCAATATTTTACTTTTATAAAAATTTCTTCAGTTTAAAATCAGTTTGCATTATTTTTAAATGATTTATTAAAGGACTTTAAGCTTTTTCTGTAATTATATTGTGGCTTTTGGGCTTAGCCGTGTGTGGCGAACTTCCTTCAACCAATATTTCGACCGCCATTGCAGGGGTCTTCTTCAAAAGCCACAATATCAAATCTGGCCGTGAAAACCTAAGAAGTTTTTCTGTAATGTTTCAACTATGTTACATTGCTGTTAAAATAGATAAAAGTTAAATACAAAAAATACGAGAAAGATACGTTATTATAAAGAGTGCAATCAATTTATTATCAATGTAACTAAATAATATATAGCTATAGCAAAATAATTTATTTGAGTGTTTTCTTTTTATTTTTAAACTCGAGTCACGCGGAATTTCTAAATGATCAGAATGAAGTTATATTTGGATGACAAATTACCACAACAAATCCGATTGTCGTCACACAATATTTATTTCATAAAAACTGGCGCAGATTTACGAATTATTCTGTGATCGTTATAGAATATGTAGGTTGTTATGAGGACATTTTTATGTGATTTACATCAAACAGATTATTATCTTAGCACATTTATCTTAAAATACACGATTATTGTGTAAATATTTCAAAAAACTAGGTGTATTACATAGATCACGTCCGTATTTCATCGATAAACAACTTCTTCTTCTATATAAAGAACAAATCCGACCTATCCCCTCTTTGGTGGAGAAGATGAACATGTCTCTTGAAAGGGTTTCACGATTGGGTGACCTCAACCTTGTCAGTTTCAACATTTCCAAAACCCAATCATGTACTTTCTCCACCAAGAAGACTGCTATGAATCCTGCATCTTTCAACGGTTGTTCTCTTTTCAAAAGCAAGCTCCATCAACATGCTTGGATTATCAATCTCGAATAATGTCAAATATTAAGAGTCAATTAAGTGTAAGGCCGGTCTCGCTTCCAAAAAACTAGGTGTATTATATAGATCACGTCGGTATTTCAACGATAAACAACTTCTTCTTCTGTATAAAGGACAAATCTGACCTATCCTTGAATACGGCAGTCACCTTTGGATTGGAGCCCCAAATTACCTTCTTAACTTAATCGAATCAGTTCAAAGAAGAGCAATTCGTTTGATAAACAATGACATTCTTACGTCTAACCTACAGTCAATGGAACACAGGCGTAAGATTGGTTCACTTAGTCTTTTCTACCGTTATTACCATAGTCACTCTTCGGAACTTAAAGAACTAATTTCTCCTGCACCCACCCACAACCGACAAACTCGTCTTACACTTGCCGAACATCCATACATGGTTAATGTGTGTCGACCAAGAACTAGCAGTTTCCAAAGTTCCTTCCTTAATGCCACCGGTAAGCTTTGGAATGCTCTACCAGCGTCTGTGTTTCCTCCTTCTTACAATCTGGATCTCTTCAAGAAACAGATAAATATACACTTGCAATCTCCTCAACCCACACACAAACACGACCACAACACACGTTTCTCGCATGCAGCGTCCAGCCTCCCAGGCTGAGCGTCATAGAGTGCACTAGTCTTGACCAGCTGTGCTCTCTTGCATGCGATTACATAAAAATAAATTTAAATAAGTGAATGCATCAACGTAATTTTTTTTTTTAAATCCGTTTGAATGTACAAAATACGTTATTAAAAACACTTTTGAGCTTTTTTAATTTGATCCGTTCCGTATCTAGAGTATTTGGTCACCACGTATTGCATTCATTCAGCTCTGTCAGTTGCCATTGTTCATGCACCGTCTCAAGTCATCATATAGTCTTTAAACGAGGATGCCGTCGGAAACCAAGCATAGCATGTAATCGGTACAACTATAAGTTGAAATATGACTAGGGATATTGTCAATAATAATCACACCTAGCTAATATGTGTGGCAATCAAATGCTCCATCTGCAAAGATTACAGAAAAAAAAACATTACAGACAAAAAAACTATAATTGAAATTGTAAAATTACAACGTTAATTTGTTTTTGTGTTACTGTTTTTACTAATAATCAATGACTTCACAAAGACATTATAGTACTATATAAAAAATAAACTATTTTACTAGTATATAAAAAGTATTTGACATTAATGAAAACATTAGGTACCGCAGATTAAATAATTCATTCATGTTTTAACATAATTTAAAAAACAAAACAACTGAACGTTCGCAATAAGAAAATTCAGTTATCGCGTACTATTAAATTAATACAGCTCTTATCATAATAAAACCATCAAAACAGCCATTTATTCCTTCAAAAATAATGGGCCAGCCTTGCCACATATACGGGCGCACTTTGTTTGATTAACACACTAATCCAGGTGAGTATACGCCTGAGTAGTTAACGAATATTACGGTCTTACGGTCAATTAGTATATTAATATATTCTAGTCCTGATGATGCTAGTACCACATTTGATTTAAAAAAGGGAAGCTCCAATGATTCAAAGTTCAAAAACGGAAATAAATAGTGGGATTATTTTAAAAGGTTTTTTTCATGTAAGCACATACAGAAGAATACCGACAGATGGTGATTGTGATGCTGAAGTCTCATTTGTGGAATTCTATGATGCTTACCACGGTGCACATGGCTAAGCGCTGTATTTGGAGTGTTGATCCGCCAATGTCATAGACTACAAACCGAGATTCACGCATCATCCTTATTATTACAGGAATTTACTATGAATGGGTCGTCTGAACGAGACGACTTTCGTCTACCACCAATTTTGATTAATTTGATATAACTGTTATTTTACAGGTAATGGATCAAATTCATATCAACCGGGGTATTTTAGAGCTTAGAAATCGATTAAAAATATCTCCGTAGGGAATCGAACCAACGACCTTTGGCTTGCAAAGCAAACGCTTTGACCATTAAGCTATACCCGCAGGAAATTAGACACTTACAGTCCCAAACATTGTTCAATTAGTTTCGCACTCGAAGCAAAATCGAATATTAATTAATGGTTCACATTTTAATTAAAAATCAATTGAAAAAATCTACTTTTGATTGACTTCATTATTATGAACAATAACATTAAGGTTATCAACTGACAATACTTGGTGAAACTGCATAATTATAATTGTAGAATTAATTTTAATTAGAAATTTAATAAATTAAAAATATTTAGTTTTGATTCACAATTTATTTTAATGATTACATGTTTCGGTCATTTATTGAAGATGGTCTTCAGGAAGGCCGAAACATGTAATTATTAACAATAAGTAATAATTATTTGAATCTGTTAAAATATTTTAAATTAATTAAAAGTACTTCAAACAAATATTCTGCTGTATACTTAAAAGCATATGTAATAATACATTTACGTTTATAATAAGAAGTGTATACCAGTATGTAATAAGACATGTAATCGTTTTGCGTGGCTTGGCGGCAGATTTTTTTACTCGGACATTCAAAAGCTCGTATACCGCATGCAAAAATGCATTGACCTCAGTGACGACTATGTAGAAAAATAGGTAAAAGTCTGATCTTTCCAAAAATGTACGCATTCATGGAATTAAACACGTTTTAAACTGAAAAATAACTAGAAATCTTACATTATGGATTACCTTCGTATAGTGAAACATTTTTTCCGTAAAAAATATATACGAGTATAATGTTAGCTGCTTTATGTGACAGAAATGGAAATGTTAAGTGAAAGTTAAATGCCAATAGAAAGACTCAATATGTGAGCAAGTATGTGTTCTATATAGACTGAATATTGAACTTTAGATAACTACAGATTTATTAAATGTGAAAAAATCTGAACAATATTTATGTTTACTTACATTATGATGAAAAGAGTATTATTAAAGCGTCTCTTCAAATAAAAAAATGTGTTTACGTCTACAAAATATTTGTACATACTTTGTAGGATTTACTTTGGCATAAATTTAAATAGGAGAGGATGTTATTATGCCTTGTTTTTTAGTTATTATTATTCATAGTTTACTCTTTCGCATCGGTTGTTGGCATATGCCGTCAAAGATTCCCCGACCGTTGACATCGGTTGATATATCGTTTTGATACTTTCAGTACTCATTGTGACATCTACGGTAGAAAATTGGAAGTGCAGTCATTATATTTATCAACCTACATCTTATTCTTTACAGGAATCTGTAAATCATGTAAATATATATCCTTAAGTTTCGTCACAGGAGCGATTTTTCTGTAAACCACATGTATCAATGCAACCACATGTATGGAGTTACATAATAAACGTTTGTTAAATAAAATAGTTTTTATGCGTCATCTGATAGCTAAAGGATAGAAGAACCAATGTGATATATGAAAATTAGTCAGATAAATACATTTATGCTTCAAATAGTAGTTTAAACAAAAAAAATGGCTTGAAAAATTCACGTCGTATTGACAGTATAATTTGTATTCCACCGAGTCGTAACGAAAGGGCTAAAGGAATAACCAATTACGAATGATAATTGTGTGGCTAGGAAAGAAAAAATAACAAATTAATAACTATAAAATATTTTATGCACATTCATTTCATTACCCGTCACTGGCCATTCGGCCGTTTCCTCCGCCTGTCGCGTCGAAAAATTAACACGAATTTTAATATTGATCAATTAATTTATTCAAAAGTATTAATACTTGTGCTATAAAAACAAACAATGTTAACAAAAAAGAATGAGAAATAAATAGTTCATTTTTAATGTGCTTACAATTGAAAATCAATTGAAAGATTGATAAGATAATTGTGTGTAGGACCGGCCCTGCAACCAAAGTGGCCGTAGTTTCTAACTAATGACCTCCAAAATTTCAGCTGTAAAATCGATGTGTTTTTTTTCTTTATGGCTGTTGCGACCCGAGTGAATTCTGTTCCCAGCCTTGGCGACCAGTTAAATAAACTGAAGATCGTCTTAATATAATATCCACCGTCCGAATATGCTAGTTTAAAATTAGCTAAATTTCGAAGTTTATGACACCGAGGGCCGCGCGGCTGAACTAAGGTATTCCAAAATTTTTAAATGTTCGTACTGATATATTCCAGTATTCGAGAATTATTCAAATTTTCAAAATTCAAATATTGCTGATTTATTATTCGAACTGAGTATTCAATTGTTTTTTATCATTATTCAATATTGTATGAAAAAAAAAACAATTATTTATTTTTAATGTTTCTTGAGCGCATCTTACTCACTAGATTGATCAACTTGTAAACAAAGACATAGTTTTTTAAAATATAAGCAACTGTATCATATATTTTTTCTGTCACATTTAACCAAAGACATATCATCAAACTCGCCAAGCCGCCTGGCAAGCGTGGCGTTTTAAGCCAACAACCCCGAATGAAAACACAACAAAAGATCCGGCCCCTAGTTCCCAGCAGCTTCGCTATTCCTGGCCACGGCAGCGGCCATGGTAACGGCGGGGCGGGGGGTGCTAAGAATCACTGGGTTACTGCAGGCTGCCACAGACGACTATTTATTGCTACCTACAACACGAGAACATTGAGACTAGATGAGAAAATCGTAGAACTGGAAGAGGAACTAGATAGAATCAAATGGAGCATCGTTGGGCTGGCCGAAGTTAGACGAGAAGGAGAAGGTCTGATTAAACTCAACTCAGGACATCTCTTATACTATAGAGAAGGGGATCAAACCTCTCAAGGTGGAGTTGGCTTCCTTATCAACAAGGAAATTGCCAACAACGTCACCGAAGTTAATAGTATATCCCCCGAGTATCATACCTGACGCTTAAGTTATCGAACCGATACTCCTTACGAGTGGTGCAAGTATATGCCCCAACGTCTAGCCATACCGATGAAGAAGTAGAAGCTCTATATGAAGACATCGAAAAAGCCCTACAATACAATAAGACACATTACTGCATAGTTATGGGAGACTTTAATGCTAAGATTGGAAAGTGCTGTGGAAACGAGAAATTTATAGGACAATATGGAACCGGACTCCGAAATAACAGAGGACAGATGATGGTAAACTTTCTACATGCTAACAAAATGTTTTGCATGAACACATTTTTCAAGAAAAAACCAAAACGCAAATGGACCTGGAGAAGCCCGGATGGTAACATAAAGAACGAAATTGATTTTATTATGGCTAATAAGAAGAATATAGTCACTGATGTCTCAGCGATGCAATGCTTTAGTACCGGAAGTGACCACCGTCTCGTTCGAAGTACTGTGCACCTAGACATCAAACTGGAAAGGAAAAAGCTAATAAAACAAAGAGTTATACGTCCGTTAAATGTTCAGAGCAAGCTTGAGGAAACTTTTCAGCTTGAACTACAAAATCGATTCGCAGCACTGGAAGATAGTGATGACACCGACAACGTCAACAAACTTAACGAAAGAATCATTAATAGCATTAAAGAAACTGCCAAAAAAGTCATAAAGCAGTGCAAAAAGAAAAAAGGGTCAAAATTCTCAGACAAAACGATAGCTCTTATGGACGAACGTCGTAAAAGCAGAAGCATCCAAGATTACAATACCCTGAACAAAAAAGTGAAAAAATCCATGAGATTTGACATTCGTCGTTCAAACACCGAGTATATCATGGAGATTGTTGCACAAGGCCGAGGGTCAAATGCATTTAGCAGACACACCTCTATAGGACAGGCCCAACTTTCCAAACTAAAGACACGATGGGAAGATAACAACAAATCTTAATGATATACTGAAGGAAATAGAACATTTCTACGGGTTATTGTATTCATCTACGATGCCAGGTCCTAATGACAGATCTGCGGACGACAAGATTGCTACTCTCACAAAGCACTGGTCTGAAGACATCCCAGATATAAGTATATTTGAAATTAAATCGGCCCTAAAACAACTTAAGAACAACAAAGCCCCTGGAGAAGACGGAATTACATCTGAGCTTCTGAAAGTAGGAGGAACCCCTCTGTTGAAAGAGCTTAAAAAACTATTCAACAAGGTAATAGAACATGGAGAAACCCCGGTGACATGGAGTACGAGTATTGTGATATTGTTCCACAAAAAAGGGGATAAATCACTGCTCAAAAACTACCGACCCATTTCCCTTCTTTCCCATGTGTATAAAGTATTCTCCAGAATTTTAACAAACAGGCTGACGGGTCGATTTGATGAATTTCAACCTCGAGAGCAAGCTGGGTTTAGGAAAGGCTTTAGTACAATTGATCATATCCACACGCTAAGACAAATCATTCAGAAAACCGAAGAATATAATCAGCCACTCTGCCTCGCCTTTGTAGACTATGAAAAGGCATTTGACTCAATCGAGACTTGGGCAGTGCTAGATTCACTACAACGCTGCAAAATAGACTATCGGTATATAGAGATAATAAAATCTCTTTACAAATCTGCAACAATGATGGTCCAGCTCCATGATAGCACTAACAATATTTCTATAAACAAAGGTGTTAGACAAGGAGATGTTATATCTCCAAAACTCTTCACAAACGCCCTAGAAGATATTTTTAAACTGCTATCCTGGACAAAATGTGGAATAAATATTAACGGAGAGTACATTTCTCACCTCCGATTTGCAGATGACATTGTGCTAATAGCCGAATCACCTAACAAGCTCCAAGACATGCTCTACGACCTCAATGAAGCGTCGAACAAAATTGGTCTGAAAATGAACATGGATAAAACAAAAGCCATGATTAATAGTCATATTTCACAGACCTTTGATCCTATTTCCATTGGAGGAACAGAAATAGAGGTTGTAAACGACTATACCTATCTGGGACAAGTAATACAACTAGGGCGAAATAACTTCTCAAAAGAAATCGACAGGCGCATACAACTGGGATGGGCAGCATTTGGAAAACTAAAGTACATTTTTAAAGCGAAAATTCCGCAATGCCTTAAAACTAAGGCGTTTAACCAATGCGTCCTCCTGTATTAACTTATGGCGCAGAGACGTGGAATCTGACAGCAAGTCTTACCCATAAAATAAAAGTCACCCAGCGTGCTATGGAGAGATCCATGCTCGGAGTGTCGCTAAAAGATAGAATCCGAAACGAGGAAATACGCAGAAGAACTCAAGTAGTGGATGCTACCCAACGAATAGGCACACTCAAGTGGCAATGGGCAGGTCATATCTGTCGAAGAGACGACGGTCGATGGGGAAGAAAAGTATTGGAATGGCGCCCAAGAACTGGCAAACGAAGCATTGGCCGACCCCCTACAAGATGGACTGACGATATAAGAAGAATAGCGGGAGTGACCTGGATGCGGAAGGCGGAGGATCGAAGAGGATGGAGACTCATGCGGGAGGCCTACGTTCAACAGTGGACGGACACAGGCTGATGATGATGATGATATCATCAAAATAAACAATACAGCAAAACCTTACAATGGTACTTAAATATATGAGACAGAACCAATGGGAAGATTAAATTTGTAATGGTATGTCTGTCTTAAATAAAATGAGAAATTGTGCATTTCAAATTATGTGAGTAGCCCACGAAGAAAATTTCATTTTATTTTGAATTCTCAAACAGTTATAAAAAAAATCGTCTACCAAAAAGTTGCCTTTTTATTGAATGAAAAAAAAATTACTTCATATCCTGATTATTACTTAGAAATAAGAAATATTTATTTTCACGTATAATATATGCAAAGTAAAAATATTTGACATACTGTATTTATTAGAATGCTATATTATCAGGTTGTTATAACGGCTAAATAATTCAAAATTCTAATCAAAATTTGGCCGTTAAAACTTCCAAAACCTGTGTTTTTTGTATTAAAGCATTTGGTGTTGTACCTATTGTAATAACTAATAAGCTTAATTGCGATGTTTTATCATCTTTCTATAAGTCTACATGTACGGCAAAGGCCTCTATTTTCTTAATGGGTAGAGGGGTACAAATCGATCTTAGTTACTTTTGTGAGAGTTTTCGAGAAACTACGCTAGCAAATGACCGTCGTAAATACAAGATGGAGGAGATATAGAAGTTCTGTCGGAATGCGCGGCAGTGAAGTGGAAGCGATCGAAGGGAATGAAAGAAGTTTGGGAAGCTTTCATCTAGAACGGAAAGATAACGCTTGATGATGATTGTGATGATTTAATAAATCATCGTCACTCTCTTGCGATTTTTCGTGTTCACCTTCACCAGGAAAATGTTCGAAAGCCAACGTTACCAATTTAAAAACGCCATTTTTTCTCACTTCTTTTGTTTGTGGAATACTTTTTTTTCATTAATTCAAATATGCTTATTATAAACAGGTCACCACATAATTAGAACTTTAATTCCAAATCGACTTTATAAATTTTAATATTTAAATTTACAATTATTTTCCATTCGTAGTTCTATCATTTTTTAATGTAGGAAGATGATTGAGAAATCAGATAATTATGTGGATTATATATTATTTACTTTAAAAAGTTGTTGAGTGTTGATACGCCAACGTAATTAGAAATACCACACGGTATTCACGCATCATCTATTTTGATTAGGTAAACTATGAATATGAGGTATTGACGATACGTCGATTACGTCAATACCAATTTAGATCTATTTCACAACAAACGGAGGTATTTTTAAATTTTTGTACACAATTACTTTTAACCCATGACTGCGATTCTAGTCTCTTTCACGGACTCTTTATCTTTAGAAATTCTGTGCAGTGTCCTGAATTGTTCAGAAGGGACTTCCACTCACTTTTCAGTTGCTAACTGATAATGCTCTGAATAAGCGCATAATTGAGGAGACTTAATTTTCCTCCGGTGTGAGGCAGGTAAAGACTCGTCCAGACATTAATAATTGTTCACAACTACCAAATTGATTAACCCCTTAATTACGACTCGGTGGAATACAAATTAAGCTGTCAATTTTAAAACTAGTATTTGAAGCATAAATGTACTTGTCTGGTCTATTTTCATATATCACATTGGTTCTTGTATCCTTTAGCTATCATATGATGCATAAAAAACTATTCTCAGAAAGTAGCAAAACGATGTATCACTTCAACCGATGTCAAAGGTCGGGGAATCTTATGACGGCATATGCCGACAACGATGCGAATGTGTTAATCATTTCGGAAAAAATATATATAAACATTTTTGAGCTTCGTATAAATTAAGAATACTACTTCTTGTATGCCAAAGGTATTCTTAAACCAAAACTATACCCTTAAATAATACTTCAAGTTAGTTTGAGTGAACTTGCTATTCATACCCTTATTCATTTCATTATTAGTAAATTAAATATTTTTTCACATTGAAAAACATTTTTCGCTTGCGATTTCTGATAAATTATTGTTTTATGAAATGCATTCTGCGCGTGAATGCTTTTTTAAAATAAATCAATTTCAATTATTTTGGGGACCTTTTAAATATTTCAGCGTCTGCCTGGCGTTCAGCGAAGGCCATCCGGGTTCCTGAAACTCTGAAAATGCAATAACTGCTGTTATTATTTACACATCTCAAAATACACTCGTACATAAATCTCACTCTCGCTCTATTAACGAGCTGTAACCGTGAACGATACGCTAAATACACCGTGAAGATCTGCAGACAGGAAACAGAAAATACACATTACTTGTGCATTATTTTAAATATTATATGTGTGTTTAAAATATACATAAAAAAGATATGTAAGCAGATGAAAAGCATGAAAAGCGAGATTCGACAACTGATACAAGTCATGAAAAACTTTATATTATTCTCCGATTTGTTGATGATATAAAATGATATTTGCTTTTAATCTGTGTGTGTGTGTGTATCAGCTGTTGTTGAATATTGGCATGGATCTTCAGTGATTTTTAAATATTAGAATATTGAAATGTATTCTTAGAATGCGCCAAAAACAATTTGATAAGAGAAATCGTAATGTTTGATGTATTACATTTTGCATTCTATGACGAAAAAATGTTGTTAATGATCAATTTAAAAAAAACTACGTCATTTAACTGCAGCTTGAAATAGTTGTATTAAAAAAATGCCTATTTATTGGAATATAACAACCAATGTAAACATTTTGTGTAGGAATAAAAAATATACATAAAAAAAACATTGAAAATTTTGAAATTACTGAATACAATTACGAATCAATTTAATTCAAATTAATAAAGAACTAAGTAATACGTTAGCAAAAACGTAGTATTCATCACGTACGGCTGCCAAGTCAAGACTGAGCTCCGCACGCAGCTCGCTAGGGAAGAGGATTCGTAGTGAGGGAACCAAGGCCACTACAGAATCGCGGTATCCAACAGCGCTTTTCGGGACTGTAGCGCCATGGGAAACTTATTTTACGGATCACCCTCGTAAATCAAATAATATATTTAAAAAGTAGCTTAAATTAAGAAACCAAGAGAGTTATGGCAACTATAAATACGTTTATTGACAATACAGATTCACCGTTTTTGCCAAGCAAATTCTAAGGATAAGGAATGAAATGTGCTAAAATTCTTATGGTCTAAAATCTAAATGCATCCTTAGAATAAAAAATTGAAGAAATCGATTTTTTTACAAGACTTTTAACTATTTTTTTTTAATTTTTGGTTTCCAATTCGTTTTATTAACATGATTATCTATTACCTACCTCACACGTGTTATATGTTATTTTTACAACAAAGCATACACCTTAAAAAAATACTTGTTTTTGTTGGCTGTCAACCGAATATGAAGTATTATATTATGACGCTAAGAGTATATTTATTTTTAAAAACATTCGAAACGTACCCTTGACGTTGGATTTATGAAAAGCAATGTAACATAACTTTACTCGTAACGTCAACGTCATAGAGTATTTATATCAGTTATTGTTCTCGTGTCAACGAATAGTATAATTGTGAAACATGTCAAATTCTTGGCGAAAATTTCAATATTATATATTTTTCTTACATAAAGACAATGTAAAAAAGAATGCTTAAAGCGAGAGTCTTAAACGAGTTTTTAGAAACCTTGGTGTCACTCTACTGACGCTTTTTTCGGCTTTTAGATCCAACTGCGTCATTACTTACACACATGAAAAATGCGAAAAGTACTTAATAAAGAAATTCAAAGCACCTTCAAGCAGTCTTGTGATAATTTGAAGTGAACATAAGCTCCAAATATGGGAAGAAAAAATAATCTCGTCCAGTTTTACTATAATTTAAATTTAATAAATCGGCAGTAGATTCAATAAAATGGCAGTAGATTCAATAATATGGCAGTAGATTCAATAAACTGTCAGAAGTGTATTCGAAACAGCCAGTAATTGATGTAAAATGGTCAATATTTCAAATAAATTATAAGTTTTTTTACATAAATTGCTATGCTTAGATTGACAGCTAGTGAGTAAATGGGCTTAACATGCAAGTTTATGACCAAGTTTATGAATATTTAGCACATAAATGGACACCAATATATTATTAATAACATTAATTAATTATTTACAGAAAATTTATTGTTTTTCCACTGCTATTATTTTAACTGATCTTTTATGTTTTTTTCCATAATAAATTAAAAATATTTATTTATTTACCTTGTTTTTATATAGATCACGTAAGATAAGTTCTCTATTAGGAGACTGTAGTTTCGACTAACACGTAGCATTTCTCAATCCATCCCTTTGTAAGAGATAACTGAGCTGCAATAGTACTTTGCAAGTACATAGTCTAACCCATTTTTTTTGTAGGAGAGGGGTTAGAATTGTGTCTTTCAGGGAATGATAAGAGAAGGAGACAGATAGGGTTGCAAGGATGAAGTTTTTTTTTTAATAAAATGATTTACGATCTCTTATGTTTACATTTGACCATTTCTTTTATATTTACTGGCCACTATCAATTAAATACTGACAAAAAACTAGAAATATTTGTTATTTTTTAAATCATCTAATATTTCTATTATCGCTTTATTTCATTAGGTTTTATCGTACAAAAGAGCCACTTTATTCATAAAGAGGACGCATAAATTAATATTAAAATTTTGTTTCATTCATTTTCTGGCGTTTCTTTGACTCGCAAAAATGTAACATTAGCATAATACGCTCTTCAGAAAATTTGACATTACGACCATTGAAGATCGCAAAACGATCATAAATATTTATGTCACTTTGTCAGATGTGATGCCCACCGCATATAATAAATATCGCCAATAAACCCCATTGTGAGACCGAAATAAAATTAGTAAGCGTACATTATGATTCAAGCATCAACACCGACCGACAAAATAATAATATTACTCAACATACTTAATTTAACCCTTTCATTACGGCTCGTTGGAATACAAATTACACTGTCAATTATAAAACTAGTATCTGAAGCATAAATACACTTATCTGGCCTATTTTCATATATCACATTGGTTCTTGTATCCTTAGCTATCAGATGATGTATAAAAAACCATTCTAAGAAAGTGGAAAAACGATATATATCACGGCTACCAATGTCAACGGTAGGGGAATCGTACACGGCATATATCGGGTACCAATGCTAACAGGTTAAGAAATTAAATTAACTATTCAATTTAAGAATTCACGAAATAGATACTGTAAATTTTTTATTTTCCTTTTTTGCATGTTGGCGTGTTCTTTATGCGTGCTTATAATCAAATTTCAGGATTCTAATAAAACATTATCTATATTCTATATAATTTATTTAGTGAGACTTAGGGAAAGTAAGCTTATAAAGCATTAAAGTAAATGATCTATCAGTGATCCTTGTTTTTCTTATTTATATTTTATAATAAATTTGGCCTAGTTTGATTAAATCATTTCACTTTTCTTTGAGAAGTAATTCATACGTTTTTTAACGAGAAATAAAAAATCCATTTAATAATGTCTCCTTGAGACAATATCAAGAAGGTAAAATTATTCATCAGTAACACAGGTAAATGATTGGTTATAAAGTCCGAGTCGGAACTATAAGTAGTCGTTTCTCATCCATTCAGTCTATAGTTTGGTTCGAGACCCGAGTGGCACTTACTAAAATAAATAGACTGTCGGAAAGTAATAATATTAAGCTTGTAAATAAATGATGACTGATTGAATAATAAAAAATAAAAATATACATACTTTGAATATATACTATGGCGCCATCTATCATACGATGATAACAATGACATAAATACTAGTTTCAACGTGAGTCGGTCCAGGCATAGCAATAGCCAAGTCGGCTGAGCGGTATGGATACCTGGGCATAGTTGGTTTATAAGGTCCGAGGTTCGCATCCCGCTTCTGCCGTTATTTTTCTGCTTGAATTGACGCGTTGAAAAAAAAAGAATTTTATGTATATCTAATTAATAATAATATTGTAATATAGTCAATGATCTATAAAAGAAGATTAGAATATTGAAATAATAAAATTATATCCTAATAAAAATTAAAAAATCCATATAGAGAAATTCTCGCTTTAATTCTTAATAATATACGTAAGTTAAAATGTTTTTTTTTTAACAATGCTTAACTTGAGGTAATCTTGTCAATAAAGCTGAAACATGTCGTTAAAAAATCATTATTTTATGTGTTTTTTTTTAAATATATCTAATTACTTCACATGCAAGTCCAGCAAAATTATATTTTTAAATTGGAAAACAATATAGATTCCTTACATGTAAAATTTCTATTACTATTTCGTGATAGGATTCTGCTTGTGTTTATTGATGTACGAAAAGCTTGTTTCTAAGTTTCATAATAGACCTATGTTGTGCCTACCCGTATATTTTAATTTTTTATTATAAGTACTTCAAAGAATTTTATATGAAAGTTTGAGATCTAATCTTTAGTCTTTGTAGTTACAGCGTATTGTTGCGAATTAATATTTATATATTGCGCAATGAATATTGTACATCGCGCACTTATTCAGCACTTTGGTTCATCTTAAATGAATTTAAAACACCATTGCACAATGCGAAACTCGTGATTAGTTTCAGCAACTTTAAATGAAAATTAATTGCACTGGTGCTCTTATTCTAGAACATAACGCTTTCGTAGCTCACTGAAAAAAGCACATTCTGCTCCTAGCTGAGGCATAAGGTCTCCTCAAATAGTTGCTATAAAGTTCTCTCAGGTTTCACTATTTTCGCTGAGTTCGCGTAGAGTTGTACATTATAAATATACTTCTCAACGACAAGAATCCGGGGCTCGAATAGTGTAAGAAGCTTCTGTACACTGGTCACAATTGTTCAGAAGCGACTCCTACAGGACTTATCAGTCGCTAACTGATCATAATCTGAATGAGTGCACCATCAAGGAGACTTAACTGTCATCCGGCGCGATGTGGATCTGAGGCGGATAAAGTGTAAGAAACTGCAGTCTCCAGGGCATATTTGAACGTTTTAATGAATTTTAAGTGAGATTAGCTCGATGCTAATGAACCATTTCGATTTAAGGGGTAGCTCAACCCAAGATTAGAATGCTTTTGTGAGATCAATATTGAGAATTTAAAATTTATAGCTGTGATTTAATAATTTAAATATATATCACAATATAATCGTAGAGATGTTATATTTTAAATACATAAAAATATAAACGAGTATCGTAATAATTTTAAATTTGTTGATTGATTTTATAATAACTATATTAATAACATATAAATTCATAATTATCATTTATAATTGATAAGTTCTAGCAATATATCTTCGATATACCCATTCAAATTTCAACACCGACTGTTGTAAACTTCAATAATTTATCAGTTTTCCCGGTTAGACGTGCCGCGCCATCTACGAGACAGCAAAGCAAATAGTTTTGCAACTTTGAGAAGAAAACTGCGCGCTACTCGACTAGTTTGAAATGAAATTTGGCGGGAACTAAAACTGAACCGACATTTATTTTTATTTTAAACACATACATTTTAATACCGCCAGAGGGTGCAAACTAATCTCATACTAGGATTTTAATATGAAGAGTTATTTAAAATATATTTAAAAACGATAAAAAATAAGTATTAAGTCGAGGACACAATTTGACGTCGTCTTATCTGTGTTTTATATGAATAAATCAGCAGTAGGTATATGGTCGACTCAATTTTTTGTCTTAAATTCAGTCAGCCGACATGGTCTATCCTTATCTTATATCAACTTAACCAGTAGAAGCTCCTTCGAGTACTTTATATGTACGAGTGTATTTTTTTCAAATCGCTAACTTGATTTATTTAGATGAACTGATAAAATGTTAGTGAAGACAGAAAATAAAACTGTTAGGCATTTAAGGACATTATATCTTTTATCTTAAATCGAGCCCGAGACTGTTTACATGTCAATCGAACGCTTTACCACTGAACCATTTCTCTGGGCAACTTGTCGGAGTTAAAATTTTCTTCAATGCTTGGGATTCCCGCGTGAATTTGAACGTCAGAACAGTGATTGGCGGCAAAACAAAAGAGCTTTGAAAGTTTGGAACGCTCGAAAAATCCAACAATGAATGAAATGAATCTTCACAGATAATGGGGCGTACTAATTTTTGATTTAAAGTTTGGTCATGAATTTATTATATTATTACTCCAACGTGTCGCTAAGTTTTTTACTCTTACAATAGATCGTAATGCTAAAATAATTTAATAATTAACTAGACCGTAAATAAATTATTTATTGTGGTTGTAAAAAAAATGTTTTGTAATAAAAACTTTAGCAACATTATTTAAATTTATTTAAATTTGAAATAATAAAACTAATATCATAATATATTTAAATTTCTTAATAAATAAATTGTACAAAATCCAACTTGATTGTATTTGTAATGAACCACGTTTTATATAGTGTCAAAGGTTCAAATCCCATATATATATCTATATATAAATTTATTTTACTCATATATAATGCATATAAATTATTTGCTAATGAAACGTATTTTTTCATCATAAAAAAACATATACTATTCGATTGTACATCTAACTAGTAGTTATATATGTTCGTAGATACTAAACCATTCTTAATTAGGTTTATATTACTCCTTTTCGTTTTATGAAGATAGGTATCCTCTTTTAGGGCGATGTAATGTTTATTGTCCTGTAATTCAGTTAAATTAACTGATTAAATAATCCATTATGTTCCTAAAATTCAAAACGAACAGCATAACTAAAACTCTATTTAAAGTATAATTGTTACTTATTTAACTAAATAAGAAAAACCCGTGTACTTTTTAGATTTATATGCTACACAATAGTATACAAAAGATAAAAAAGTTAATGTATTTGTCGTACAATTACATAAAATATGTAAATTTTTTAAGAATTTTCGTAATTTGGAAGTATTATTTATTTAAAAAATCGATATATTTTTATTAATATAAACATTTAAATACGTAATTCTTTAACCAAATAGTCGTAAACATATTTAACTTTTTTTAACAATTTTATTATGTAAATTAAATTACTTGTGGCATTTTTTTATTTCTTTATACTTTAACTATTGGTTACCGTCAAACAATTTGTAGAATGAAATTTAAAAAAAAACTTAAGTAAAAAACTCTAAAGGCCAATTTATATGTTGTACGATATGAATTTTGTATAATATTTAAAAATACTGTTATACACACTTATAATAGGATTTTAATGAAAATACAGTTAAATATAATTCATAAAAACAAAAAGCGTAAGACCAATTAACTACGCAATTAACTAATGGCCGTCGAGCTTTGTGTAAAAAAATGAAAAACACATTTTAAAAATAAAACTAAAAGCTCAAGACAAATATAAAACGCCGTTGGGACCTTTAAAACGTAAGACTCACAATGTAAAATTTAAAATACATAAATAAAAAAAAAAAAAACTGAGCCAATTAACTAATAGTCCTCAAATATTACTGTAAATTTAATATTTTTATTTTTTTTTCACTACAGAACATTATAAATTTAAAAAAATTCAAATCGTTACTGAAGTATTCGTACAATCAATAATTATATACTAATATAGGTACTTATGATTAAGTTCTAAGAACAAAGCAATAAATACAAGTAACAGAAGGTCCCAATGCTTATCAAATAGACGACGCCAACAAATCATTTCTCCAAAGAAACTCGTGGTGTTCATGCCTGAATTGGGCCTCCCTTACGTGAAATATATCAACATCCGAGGCGATTTGGTTGAACAGTTTGATATTAGTAAGATTAATATTAGTAAATACGTGGAAACATAATATTCGTACATAAAAACAATGAATCCAAATATAAATAACAGTCCAATAAATTGATAGAGCTTCAATTTTGGTTTGCAAACATGTATACAAAAGTTTTATTTATTTTTCAATAAATTATCGCTAAAATGTTGGAAAATACGTTAGTTTCTCGATAAAAAATTGTCAATATAAATCTGAAAAAATTACATTGAAACATTTAAAGAAACGCTTTTGAAGGTTGTGAAAGTTGGTTTTGTGATGAAAATGTGTGGATAATATTTTTTAAGTAATCGTTTTGAAACTATTAAAAAATCAAATAAAGCAAAATACTCATGGGAGTTGTGAACGTTGGATTCTTGATGAAAAATGTGTTAGAAAATAAAATTGCAAAATAAAATTGCATCGAAACAATGAAAAAACACTTTTTGGAGATGTGCATATTGATTTCTCGATAAAAATGTGTAGCAAATAATTATGAAAAAAAATCTCATCGAAACACTTTAAAAAGTGTGCAGTGGATGTGTTGGACAGTGCGAGTCATAGCTATTGTTTCAAATATATATATTCATTGCTGGTTTTAGGGGGTGGCGAAGTGGGTCGGTGCCACAGGGCGTCAAATAAGCTAAGGGCGCCGAAGGCAACCAATGTTTCTTGGATTTTTTTAAACATAAGCAATATGAGGCGCTAAAGAGTAAATGTCATAGGGCGCCGCAGGGTCTAAAGCCAGTACTGTATACATTACTTATATGTAAACTAAAATAGTATAAAACGGCAGGACGAGCTTAAAATAGTGTTGGATACTCAATGAAAAATCTGTTAAAAATAATTCGCGAAAAATCGCATCAAGACAATAAAAAATCTTTATTAGGAGTTGTGAACGTTGGATTTTTAATGAAAAGTGTGTAGTAAATAATATTGAATAAAACGCATTAAAAAATGTGTATAAAATAATTAATAAGTAAAAAAAATATTTTGAAAAGTTGCTTGACGTCGTAATTTTTTGTGAACGGAACAAGTTCGTAAGTGCCTGTCACCATGAACCTGATGTTCCGCAAGAACTTCCGGGCGGAGCGCTCCTCCGGCGGCGGGGGCGGCGGCGGCGGGCGCGCGCGCGCCGCGGGCAAGCGCTCGCGGGAGCCGCCCGCGCCGTGCCGCGCTTACTCGCCCATGGACGACCATCACTATCGCACGCACCTGTTCTTCGGCGCTGCGCCCCGGCAGAGCTGCACTCTCGGTGAAGGTGCCCCCGTCTTGCTTGCAAAGCCCGACCTAACCCTATACAACATAACCTAACTCTGTTACGAATGTAACCTCATACTTCAAACATGATAAATGCACTAGTTCTTTTCCTGCAGTCTCTGTAAAGGTATCGAACATTGCTTGGAAAGCCCGAAGTAAACTGGCATGACATAATAACCTGACCTACCCTGACCGAACTTGATTAAAACTGACCTAACCTAACTCTGTCACGAATGTAACCTCATACTTCAAACATGATAAATGCACTAGTTCTTTACCTGCAGTCTCTGTAAAGGTATCGAACATTGCTTGGAAAGCCCGAAGTAAACTGGCATGACATAATAACCTGACTGAATAACTTGATTAAAACTGACCTAACCTAACTCTGTCACGAATGTAACCTCATACTTCAAACATGATAAATGCACTATTTCTTTACTTGCACTCTCTGTAATGGTATCGAACATTGCTTGCAACGCCCGACCTAACCTGATATAACATAACCAAACTCTGTCAAGAATGTAACCTCATACTTCAAACATGATAAATGCAATAGTTCTTTACCTGCAGTCTCTGTAAAGGTGTCGAATATTGCTTGCAAAACTAGACTAACCTGACATGATATAACGCGCATAAACACGGTCAAGACCTTACCATACTTAACCTTACTATAAGACTAACGCCAATCTCATAAGAAAACAAATACACAAATCGGCAGGAACACTCTGTCTAGGTTCCCCATATATTGTATATAACCTAACCTAATCACACGTAAAGTAACCTGACGTAACCTAACCTTATTTTAAATCAAACACCATATTCATGTTAGGAAAATAAATACATTAGTTTAATACCTGCATTTTATGGGAAGGTGCTCCCGTCTTCCTTGTAAAGCCCCACCTAACCAAAAATCACATAACTCGACCTAACCTAACATAACATAAACTTAACCTAACCTAACCCTGTTACAAACTTAAACTCATACTAAATATAAGTGGAAAAAAATAAATACATTATTAAATATAATAGATAAATACTTATTACACTGCGCACTGTTTATTTACCTGCTAGATTACCGCGGTTTTGCCTTCAATGAAAGCTGTATGGATCTCAAAATGAATGAAAAAAATATAAATAACAAAATATACTAGTTCCTTACTGGCACTCTCAGGGAAGATAGACGGGGAAGAACAGCCAACCTAACCTAACATCATTTTAATCTTTGAACGACAATAGGTTCTCAGTCAAAGTGTTGCTGAAACCTCGCATAACCTATTTTTATCTTAAATAGATATTCAGTATATATGACTACTGAAATCTATCCTAATCTCATGATTGACATAGCGGAACATTATTCTAAAGCTTTCAATCGGATGTATGTAAATTTTAGATTTGACTACTGCAACCTACCCAAACAACTCCACGTTTTCTACCCTAATGTATTTAGATAAGTGACTAACGTATCCAAACATAAACACATACATGCATGATCATCAGTAAAATATATTTTAAAATGTAAGTAAATTGTTTATGTACAGATAGTAATCAGTGCGTTGGTGGTCAGGCATCTGTTTGTGTTAATATGTGTTGGGATAACAAAAATATTTTTGTAGTCAAAATGCTTTTCAAGAATGTATTATAAATTTCGTCGACTTTGAAATCCCTGAAAATCTATTCAGGATTGCTGATTAAGCTTTCAAGTGTTTGTTGAAGGATTGTGCTCAAAAATTTACCATAAAGGTCAATATTAATTGTACATATTTCGATTTAATAATCTAGTGATAGTGTAAGATCAAGCCATTTTTTCGTCATCGAATATACGAGTACGTTATGGTGTTAATATATAAGTTTTTTAAATACCAAATAAATAAAACTATCAGTAAACCTTGTATTGACATGGATCACGTTGCGCAATTTTTGTTGACAGTTGTTTACAAGCAAGCACACTAGCGATACAATCACTGTAGTGTTTTTTCTTCAAGCGAATGGCTGAAAATGTATTAAGTGTGTTCAGTGCAAGGAAACATGATTAAATATCTGTGCCCAACAGTTGTTCTACGTGATGCACGTTAAACTTTATTACGAGTATTTATATAGATCTTAAAGTAAATGTTTAATACATAAATAACGTGGTTTTATGACATTTACATAAAAGCAGTGAAGTACATATCGTATACATTAATTTTAGTGATCTAATGATGTAATTTTCTGAGTTGTGTAATTCTATACATTTCTGATTTTCTATTTAAGAAACACGTGGTCAAATATAATTGTGTGGTAATAGTAAGTATTCGTATAATCTCATGTCTTTATAAGCATTGAATGTTTCGTATTAATAACGGTTAATTTTCAGTTTTCATTTTACTATAACATCAAATTTTTGATAAATGTTGTTTGTTTATGAGGTAAGCATGTCGTAATATGACGTACATTCCGAGTACTGTGCGTTGATTTGTCCAAGTAACTTGTTGTTGAAAACTGTCTCTTCCGCATTTAAAAGACCTGCCCCACCCCTGCGTTCTTTCCCGTCGAACTTTTCGTAAACACTGTGGTTAGTTCATCGAAGAAAAGTATTTTTGTCGCAACCGCGTCGGCAAGAAATCCCAGTTCTTTCTCGATCAAAATGTTAGTGTGAAAGACAGTGTTGACCTAGACGAACGAATGCCGTCTTACCTATTGCGATCTCCGTGTGTTGTGATCCACAAAAGATCTGTAGTGTTGTTAGTTTGTAGATGCAGTGTTAGTGCAGTGTTAAGGGTCGATGCACCACAGAACGCACCTTTTCTTCAACAAAGCGCACAGGCCGAGCTGTGCTTTTGGTGAACATTATCTTTAAACTGTTTTTTAAAAACCTCAACACATGTTACACTTACAAATTTATAGCAAACACCATCCTACACGAATCAGAACGCGAGAACTCAAACAGTAGAGTTGTATATCAATGTGCACTTGTCTGGTCTATTGCTCATCGCGCAGACCATTCATCTAATTACTCTGCCTAATCCAATGGAGAAATTAACGCACATTTTTTTGTTAATTTAACACTTTTTGTAAATTATATACATATTTAATAGTTTCTAAGGTTCTGAAGTTCAATCAATAATTATAATATTGCAATATATTTACAATGTTAAACCCAGAGAGAACACTAAATAAATAATCGAAGTCTGACGCCATACATCCGTGATTAAATAAATTGTTTTAAATTTGCAAATAAATATGTGTATTTTTTATAATAAGTGTCATCAATGATAGTAAATATTAATCATACAATATGTGTTGATTTCTAAGGCTTAATGAAATGGAAAATTTAATACGCAATAAAATATATATATATTCTCTGGTTCGAATGATAGCGTCGATTGTTGATTTTTCTCTGAATAATTGATGAAAAATGTCATAAAATGGTATTTGCTATTGATTTGTATGTGCATTTGTTGTTGACAGAAAAATGTATGAATAATTATGTTCATCAATATAAGCATATCGATTTAACCGACTGATGATTTGTTTACTTCGAACTTGGGTACTACAAAGTAAAGCTATCGTATGCATACAACGCTTTTAACAAGGCTGTTTATTTTAAATGCCACCTCAATGGCGCTGATAAACTTTACTATGTTGTAAAATAATGTTCCATGAAATTTATCGTTTCACTTGAAATAATATAAGATCTTTGAGATAAAGTCATGTCGATGGTGTTTACTATCAGCCAACACGTATTTAGAGACAAAAAATGATTAAACGAATGTGAATCGCGATAAAAATATACAGAACAAAAGCTTTCATAAAATGACCTTGCTTTAATGTGTCCTTGAGAATGATTGATACCCTTCGTGATAAGCCACTTTATAAAAGAGTAAGCACTGAACATTTTTATATAAAACATAGAGTTATTATAAAACAAGTGTTTTACGTATATTTGTTTCGTGAAAGTCGTCTTTCACTAACGACAATAAAGTACGAGTGTGTAGCTTACCGATTGACTTAATTTTTGTTAGTTAAAAAACGTAGATTAAGATGCATTTTATCGGTTCGTTTCATGCTTTTTAGGAAGAAAAACAACCTTTTTTTAATTAACATTAAATCATCAGTGGTTAAACTATCAAATAATTAGTGTAACATCTTAACAAATTGCTTTGGTCGCATTTCTTCTTTATTATGATGTATTATATATTACGATCGTTGTCACTCTCGGAGATTATTTCCGTTGGTCTTGGAGTCACTACCCCAACATAATTTAACAGAATCAACGTCACAGACTACACCTGCTACGAGATTCCTCCAGCTCATAACATTTATTGAATGTTTTCAAACATTGTATAAGTGCACTACTTACTCAAATAATATTATGTGGGTTTGAATGTTTTGTTCTGTGCAATTTACGTAAATAATTGAATTCGTGAAAATCTCACATAATAAACATAAAATATTTAAAACCATGTTTAACAAGAATTCCACTTTTTTCAATAACTTATATTTCCATATTATTTACAATTCATCAAACAATTTTGACTGACAATGCAATTGTACATATATTTAAGATGCATTTAAATAATTAAACATGTATTACGTACAATTATGAAATGATCTTCTAGTGATTAAATCCGAGGAAAGTTTACTAATATATTGTAATAGGTATATTCCAAATACCTATCACACTGTCATTTAACCCTTTCGCATCGGTTGTCGGCATATGCTGTCATAAGATTCCCCGATCGTTGACATTGGTTGACGTGATATATCGTTTTGTTACTTTCTTAGAATAGTTTTTTATGCATCATCTGATACAAGAACCAATGTGATATATGAAAATACACATTTATGCTTCAAATACTAGTTTTATAATTGACAGTATAATTTGTATTCAGACCGAGCCGTAATGAAAGAGTTAAGTGGTTGATTAACCTCTTTTCTTTTATGTTCTTAACTATTAATATGTATCGGTTGTATTGTTACTATTAATTATATTTATTTAAACCAATACAGTAACGCATAGATTTTCAGGTTATCTTATTAATTTGCTAAATATTAAAATTATATTTAATCAAATTAATAATATTTTACGGTTTACAAGTAATATTCACTAATAATGGAATTTAATTCGTTTTTTAATGCTTTAACAAATCTTCATACAAAATGTTTTGAAATGTAACATTTTAACAGTACTTTACTATTCGAATTATTAACTTTGTGGATCGGGTTTAATTTCATACAATAAACATTATACAACCTCATTTAATTATTACTAGGGTTGCAAGAGCAATAACTTACCTTTTGTACACAAAAAAAATACAAAGTACTTACTAAGAGTTTTACTTAATCAGATAGTCGTACTACTCGTATTTAAATATGCTTCATTTCCGAAATTTAAATTTTCTTTCGAAGTATATACAGTGAAACTTAAGAGTTTATTTTGTTCCGCAACCTTGCTCGTATTTCAAAATACTCGTATCTCAAAGCAAATTTCCCAAAAGTCACAAAACGCGAGCACAACTTATCACAGATGCTTTGACAGCGAGAGCACACTGATAACTGATTCTCTGTGCGTGGCCGGGGGATTCACGCGGCAAAAAATCGTGACGCGCGGTTTATGTGCAACCGGCTGACCTGCTGAACCGATTGATCTATCTCAAATTTTGCTCGTATTTCAAAGCGAAAAAATCGCTCCCTCGACGGCTCGTATATCAAGATATTCGTATGTTGGGGCACTCGTATGTCAAGGTACCACTGTGTTAGGTTATTTTCAAATATAGTGATCTTGACGTATGAAAAACTCAGATGTATTAAATTTATATTCTGTGCCTGAAGCTGTTTATCTAACGACAAAACATGTGGAATACAAATCTTATTATACGAGTATCTTTCAATGTCAATTTTTCTATTTGTGCATTTACGTTAAGTTAACAAAAATAAACGAAGAAAATTTAGTGAGAATAAACCTTGTACTGAAATTTGGTTTACGTTTAGCAATGGTATTATTTATATTACAGTGTAATAAAGAAACATATTTCTAATTAAATTAGAAATTACAAATATTCTGTGTTAGTTCGCCGATGCCAACGATGCGATATTACGTTCCCTCGGTACAAGACATAATTATCGGCATTGTCTCGTTACCCTCGATTCTAAATATATAATTGGCCACTGGAGAATTTATGATATTATCTATGGACCACTAAAATTGCGAAATTACTAGAGCATGGTTGGATTGCTTGATATAAATAGGCCGCCTGCATTATAGAAATGTGATCAAATTTGATCTCATTAACATATTTTATAGGTCACAATGAATAAAATACATATCCTAAAATATTTACAAACATTTTTGTCCACTTTTTATCTAATTCACTTGAAAATGGCTTGTCGACGAAGTCGAATCGTACAAAAATAAAATTTTGGAATAATTTTAAATATTATTCAATTTGCTTTGTTATTAAACATAATTATCACTACGAAATAGACAAATACTTTTAAGGCTTGTTTTAATATGGATCACGTTGAGCACTATTTATTTACATGCTAGAAGACTGCAATTTTTCTTTCAATGAGAGCTTCGTCGTTTCTCCGCGTGTATGCTTGTAAGTTTGTACACGTGGAGAACTGATAAAACTCTCCATACAAGCAAAACTGTGGTCTTCCGGCATGCGAATCAACAGTGCTCAAGGTGATCCATATTACAACAAGGTTAACAAATATTTATATATTTAATATTTGTAATGAAATTTAAATAAAATTATACTAAACAAATAAAAGCAACAACATGACTACAACCTTTTAATGACGTGAATTTTTTTTTACCCACAATTAATATCTATTATTTTTAAAAAAATCTTAACCCCTTGGCATCGGTTGTCGTTATATGCCGTCATAAGATTCTCCGACTGTTGACATCGGTTGACGTGATATATCGTTTTGCTACTTTCTTAGAATAGTTTTTTATGCATCATCTGATGGCTCAAGGATTGAAGAACCAATTTATGCTAAATAAAACAAATAATTTGTATTTAAACCGAGCCTTAATGAAAGTGTTAACAAACGTACATGACTTGACTCACATTGCACTATCGTCTGCTTGGAAAAACTATTGTATGTATAAAAAGCAGGTATGATAATATTTGTACGTTTGAGGTTAAAACAAAGGTGTAAAATATTTAAGATGTTTATAAATAAATCTATTTTAACACAAAGTTGTTGACTAATTTTGTGGTTCCGTTAAAAATTCGTTACAAATCTCTTGGAGTTACATCGCGAGGTTAGCAATAAATAGGTCGCCTGTCATTGCGCCGGTTAATAATAGTTGCCGAAGTTATTCTTCGGTTGTGCGGCATAAGTGAAGCCATTCACTGCGATTAAAAGCGATTTGCAGAGATGACCTAGGGCCCGCAAATAGCCAGTCAAAGTGCCCATTGTGAAAATGTGGCCGAGCGAAAAAATAAAAAGATTTTCTGGCAGTTCCGCAAGATAAATACCGCATCAATCAATGGCTTAATCGCCGAGAAATTGTCTAATGTAACGTAACATTATCTACATATTATATATTTTTTGAAGAAAAAAAACGTTCCAAATGACGACGTTCCGTTGTTATTTTTAATATTTAAAAAGCGTATCGCTGAGACTACGAACGAGACTCGGACTTTGCCAGGAATCGATCCGGCGACAAGCACTTGCATTCATATTAAAAAACACTATTTTTATTCTTCTTTTTCCACAAAAATGTGTTTTTAAATATTATTCCAAATTTTTAAATTACTTTCAAAATGGCGTCGTGTTAGTTATGAAGTAAAACAACTGTTACTTTTATAACCTCACGGAGTGAGGCGCCAAAACATAACAAAAGTGATGTCACTCGCTTGGCGGGAAATTCAAAGTTTTCTTGAAATGGCAACTAGCACGCGGCGGTAACACTAAGAATTTTTAGAAAACAAACTTTTTATGACTGCGAAGGCTTTCTCACATTATACGTGTAGTATTTTTAACGACATTTTGTAATAAATTATCGCCGAGCAAAAATACATATTATTTATGTGTTATTCATATTGCATCACGTAAGATATAATCGTATATATAATGTTGAATTGAGTCTAAAATATTCCTTTTAATTCTATGTTGTATAGTAAAAATGGATTTTTACTTATTACTTCATGAAAAGTCATTTTTGTTGTTGTTATCACTATAACTAGTATTGTTGGAGCATTTATTTATTATACAGATACACTATAAATCAATCGTAGATCAAATGAAGCAGTGCATTTGAGAAAACACTTCTAATTAAAGGTTCAAATTCATATCCATAAGCAATAAAATCTTTTTAAAAATGTATAATTTATTTAATATTAGTAAGTATTAACTGTAAATTATATTTTATGTAGTAATTAAATATACACATACAATTATACATCAAAATTTTAAACGCATCAATTCATTCAGGAAAAATATCGGCAGACGTGGGATTCGAACCACGAGCCTTGCAACCTTTGCTCCGTTCTACACACCACGCAGTCCGCTCGAATATTTCTCTGCCTGAATAGATACGCAAAAGATGATGCATTCATACTATTGTTACCGTCGTATAACTATAGATGTCTCTATGTACTTATACATTGTCAATAAATAAAATAAATAAATAAATAAAGTTGTAAATAACTAAACTGTAACCACTTTCATGATAACCAAAAAACTTCACATCGGTTTACTTTTAACCCTTTCGCATCGGTTGTCGGCATATGCCGTCAAAGATTCCCCGACCGTTGACATTGGTTGACGTGATATATCGGTTTGCTACTTCCATTACTTATTGTGACATCTCCGGTAGGAAATTGGAAGTGCGGTCATTCCCTTTATCGACCTACATGTATTCTTTACAGGAATCTGTAAAGCATGTAAATAAATATCGTCAGGTTTCTTCACAGGAATAATTTTTCTATTAACTACATGTGTGAATGCCACCACATGAATGGAGTTATATAATGAACGTTTGTTAAGTCGTCTGATAGCTAAAGGATAGAAGAACCAATGTGATATATGAAAATAGGTCAGATAAGTACGTTTATGCTTCAAATTCTAGTTTAAGGCGAAAAAAAATGGTTTGAAAAATTCACGCCATATTGACAGTATAATTTGTATTCCACCGAGCCGTAACGAAAGGGTTAAAGTGCATTGTTCGAAAAAATCGATGAGAGTAACAAATCTTCATACGCTGTACTCGAAATTGGAAATGCAATATTTTTCTATTTGAAATTTATATCATCGATAAACTGGACTTTGAATTGAATACCTCGTGCTTTATACCTTTTGGAAGATCTATTAATTCCTCTTTGTGGACGTTGGGTGCACTCGGCTATTGCAAATCCTGGCAATACCAGCCACGCCGGCATTCGCGGAATAGTTTGTGGAAAATAGATGTCTCCGGCCGACTTTCTCTAAGAACAGATTTCAGCGAGTTAAAATAGAGCTTATGCCACGTCATCGTCATTTTATATTATTAAACTCTCTGCAGGGTTCTCCAACTTGTGACGGCGCACTAAAGGATGACGTTAAAACTATTTTGCGACGAGAATAATTACGGTCGTTAACAACGCCATTACAGAAAACATTGTTTTCCGTGTGTGTTGTTATATCAAAAGCTAACAAAAATTTTAGAATAACGTAGATTCAGCTTCTTCTGTATGTATTCCTTCTCTGAACCATATGCTTTTCACAAGTTTCTTCCGCACATTTTCTTTGCGGTTTGCTCAAGTCAATAAATGCACCTATATCTTCGCTAAATAGGTACATACAATATACAAAGTTCTTAGAGGCGTAATAATCAGGTGATTTAAATCAAAATAATGTGTAAATTGTGTTATATATTTGAGCGTTTGTTAATAATAATTTATATATATTTATAAAATATTATTAGCTCGACGCTTACGGTGTCAGAACCATTAGCTCGTAAAATAAGTGTCAATTTTGACCAACAACATGTAGTGCACGCAGAAGTTTACCATCCAAAAACGATTCGCATTTGATACTGCTTAACTTCAGCAATCAAAAAGGCAACCATGGAATAAATAAACCAAAATTAATTAAAACATTTAAAAAAAACTTGTTGAAATGTTTTTCAATACTCTATCCAATATTCGTTCATTCCGAGTGGAAATTGTTAGGATATCACAGCAAAATAAATATTATAACATGATATTTACTTACTTATACAGTAAGTACTTACCTTGTTAACTTAAATTAACTCGTAGTATAACCGTTACACGCCCAGTGGTCCCATACGGGACCGCAAATTTACGTCGTTCAATGCCCTAGCAGGCCAATGTTTGTAATGTTTCGTCGCACAATAGATTCTTCCATGAACTTACTTTAATACTATTATTACAAATTAATGTAATCCGATTGTGAAATGAACCATAAGCACTAATGTATGGGAATGTAGGGCATTGAACGACACAAATCTGCGGTCCCGTAAGGAAACCACTTGGCGTTTAAAGGATAATATATTAATCTGCTTTAACTAATGCGAAAACTGATACATTATTTATTAATAAGATTAATGATTATTCGAGGATTATTTCCTTTTTTAATATATATTTGATTAATTAAAAGTGTACCGTTTTAAATTTATTGTGATGACATTTTAAATAATAACGGTTTCAAAAAAACATAAAAAAAATATTACGTAATTGGTCTTTTTTTTTGTCTCAATGTGTACATTATTTTGTGTTAAACTAATTGTAATATATTTATTAGTAAATTTCAATACAACAACTTAAAATCTTATTTGTTATTTTATAAACAATTATAAAATAAGTGATATAAACATTGCAAGTTCTGTTATCAGATTAACCGTTTAGAAGCAAAGGAAGGTTAAACTTTACAATAAATTAACACACTCGTGACCAATATACTGGCAAGTGCAAATTAGTATTGCTTAAATTAATCGTGATGGCTGCTCTTGAATTAATTATTAATAAATACAACATTTACAAATATATCCGGTAAGCCAGTATGCAGAAGAATAAGATTGACATTGTCGTCTGCAAATATGCGGACTGACCTCGTGTGCAACGGTTTACCATCAATCTGGTTAGTACGGCGTAAATAGCGCATAAATGATCTGTAAAACGAAGGAATCCACATACAAACTATTTCTGTACTTAGAAACAAGGTGAACTACTAAGTGATATATGAATAGTAAAAAATGCAAAGATAAATTAAGACGTATATTTTTTTTTCTTTCCGTCTAACACTTGTTGAGTTTAGATGCATTTTCACCAACGAACATATAACTAAAATACGAGCAAGAATGTTAGTTAAGTCTAAAGACTTTTATACCTTGTAAAACTGTGGTGTTAACGTTAAATTTATAGTTATAAAATTTATGGATTTGGGACGGTAATTAGAACCAAATGATTTATGCTTCGGGTACGTTAGGCTAATCGTGCAGATAAAAAAACGCCCACATATAAATCGGATACTATAGCTGTCTTATATTCAAGCCACTGGGTTCTCGCACTGAAGGCCATTGGAAAAGTGCATAGTTTGTACTTGGGATGATAACTAATGTCAACTAAGAACTATGTGATGGATTCATATGCTACAGTTAAGGAACGGATACGAAAGAAAAAAAGATAAATAGACTGTTAGATGTTTAAGCTGGGTCGGCTGGATGCTACGTGAAGAGATAGCAAATATTTACAATCTAATTGATGAAATATGGATTGTATAAAGAAAGAAACAAAGAAGCTCAGTAAGAGTAATCCAAAGCCTGCATGTTATGAAAAATAAATAGCTTAACTTATGCGGTCATACTAAAGTTTCTGCTTTATATTTTGAAAATTAACATTGCATTTTGTGTATTACAGGTCCTTTACCCGCGTTTTTTTTCTGCAATCGCATAAATAATGCTTAAGAATATTCTGCAGCTTAAAAAGCTATTCACAAAAAATAAAAACATTGTTTTAATGTCGTTGCTGCAAGCTGACTTTCAGAGTTGGCAGTCGTTCAAATTGTTCCAAGTGGCAGCGCTTGACATTGACAGTTTGGTTTAAAATTATATGCAGTCGAGCACTTTCCCGCCAAAATGAAATCCGTCTAAGAGCCAGGAGACAATGTTTTTTTTAAACACGTGGAGGTCAAAACCGACAAAAGAGGGAACTCACGAGTGACTCTTTAACGCTTGGAAATTGCGACATCAATTTCTGATTGATTTTTAAATACTTGATTCCGCTGTAAGCCACTCGCAACGAAGTGACACTTAGATTCAATTAAACTTTAATTAACTTGACAATTGATTCAAATAGTCTAATTCTTTTAAATGTGTATCATATTCATCGTTACATTAAATTATTGTGCATAGAAGAGTCTGCGAAAAATTGTTTAGCTTAGACAGATGGGCGGACAATAATTACTTCGTTAATTTAGTACTTATTTTTAAAATTAATCAGAGTAATCATTAACGGTCTCATTCTGTCAAATTCAACTTCGATTAATATACTATCGTTAAACGTTAAAAAAACCTGAAGAAACTTAATTTTCGATGACATATTTTTTCACTTTAAAAATAGAATTTTTGTAGTAGCGAAAAACGAGGAAGAATTTTTTTAGTAAGTACATACAATATTTTTTGCTCACAAATCAACATTTACTTCCACAACAAACATATCCAACAAAAGAACTTACGATTAATGAGGTTCAGATTGTGAGTAACGTTTTAACTACTCACTAAATTACATTAAATTTATGTGTGCACCTTAAACCTGCGAGTTTTAAAATAATGTAGTTGTAGTAACTAAAGGGTCCGCCAAATAACTTTTTTTTTTAAAACAGGGCGCAAAACATCAAGTGTAGCTTCGGCTGTGTGGCACGTAAGGCCATCTTGTTGAAACCAAATGTTGCCAATATCCTCCTCTTCAATTTTTGTGAACAAAACTTTGTTCAACATGGCCGTGCTGCATGGAAGCGCCATTGATGGCGCTTCACGCACACTTTCTGCCACAGCAGCAATATTCTCAGGTGTTCGCACTGTTTTTGGCTTTTCACGCTTTGGTTTATCGATGAGGATGCCAGTTTCTTTCACTTTTTTCACAAGATAACAAAGATACGGAGCTGACGGTGATTCTCTTCTTCCAAAACCCGTACGCAATTTTCGCACACATTCTGCAACATTACCATGATTTTCAAAGTAATGCCGCAATATTTCTCAGCGTTGTTCAAGCGTATACACAACCATGTTCGTGTTCAAATCAGACATGAGCTAAGTGTTACCATTCACGAAATAAGCACTAGTTGAAAAAAAAACGGTAGATGGCGGACCCTTTATTATACTATTTAAGCGTTTGTAAATGAGCATATATAAGAAGAACGGAAGATCATCCCGATGCTCTTGAGGAAAAGGCCAATTGATATAAGGAGCTACTACGTAACCAACAACATATAGTGATCCAGGGCGATCCATATCCAATTTTTAATATTGGTTATAATCATAAAACATGGTTAACGATCATTAATATCACCACTTATTATATGTATATTAAAGTACGTACTGTGTATAACTAATAAACACTCAAATACTTCAGATAGATAGTTAAAAATTTAAAAGAAAATAATGAATTATTATTTTTTTCGATATGAAGCTAGGACGATTTATGTACGTAAAAATAATCTTTAAAAATATTGTATGTCGGACATCATAGAAAATACATGAAGTTTCCCTCTTTCCGATACGTTGTGACCGTCATAACATTCGCGAGTTTATTCGAGACTGGTTATTTTGAAGCTTACACAAATTAGGCGGGTAATGGAGCCCAACACACATCGGCCATAAATCATTTTCTTTTAGCTTTTTTTTTACTCTCAAATCCTGGAAAAACAAGCTTAATATAATATCATGCTTTTACTTCTCTCTAGAAGAAAATTCTATTTTTTCAAATTTACGTGTCAATTTTTCAATCCAATTTTATTTATTCACGCTATCAAAATAGTACATAACGATAAAAGAAAATATATTTTGTTATGTAAACAGAAAATTTATATGCTTACTCAAAATACAGCATTATTACAAAACAGGTCATTTATTTGAATAAGGATAATGGTAAATAATAATTGAATATTAGAACATATTTTAAAATATTCTGGCTAGACATTTTCTATTGATTGTATCGTAGTTTTATCACAGCTCGTAAAATATTAGAATAAAATATTATTGATATAATTATATTCGTAAATACATATTTCATATAAAGAGTTACAAAACTCACAGAATATGTAAGACTGAATTAGTTTCATTGACAATAAATTCACTGCGTAATACATTCAATTTATATCAATATTAAATTTATCCTGAATAAAAAAATTATACATCAACATCTGCATAAATGATTGATATTTATCACCAAAAAAAAATCACATGCTTGCCCCAAATAATTATTAGCTTACATACGTACGTTGAGTGATTTCAAGTAGTTTAACTTTTGTATAAGCCCGGATTCAAGTAAATAAAATTTATTTCTTGAATAGTAAGGGATTGTGCTTTTTTTTCTTGAGTATGTGACATTAAGAAGTTACCTGTTAATATTTCTTCAGAAGCTACGTTAATAACCTACTTGTTGAATTTCTAACGTGACAATCATACGTTTTGTGTGAAACAATACGTAGTACGAAATTGCAAGGCTCTAAAGCGCTTATTACACAATGTAATACCTATCACATTTGCTGTTGAATTATTACCACCACGTGACCTACAAAAGTTAGCTCTACAGTCTCATAAATAATTTCCTCGTTGTGTGAAGTACCAAATCTCCCTCATTTCCACGCAACTTGACAGCTGATAAGATATCTATGTACTCTCTACCAAAGCCGTATCGTACATGACTGGACAGCTGTACATGAAGTCGTCCCACAAATGTAAAATAAAATTTTCAAAATGGAAAAATCTATTTTTTATATTAAAATGTTAGTTGGTATCATTCAATATACGTGGTATATGTTCAATATACGACTGTTTTTTCTACCACGCACCTAGTATAAACATTGTTATACGACGTGCCAAATTTAACGACAACCGGTGAAAAACCGATGTTCAATTTACGCACCTATAAAACTACCCTTTTATCCGCTTTACCTTATTCTTGGGCTCTATTTCAACATCGTCTTTCCTATGTGATTGATAATACTTAGTTAATATGTAATCATACATAAAATTTAACAATGTTTACACTTACAAATACAAACCACTTTGTATTAAAAGAACATCTGTCTTATACATATTTTTTTCGTTTTCAGAGAAATGTGGACCCATGGGAGGACTGTTGGGGCGTGGAAGCGCAGGAGGAGAAGCAGAGCCTCCTCAGCCGCTGGTGACCAGGAGGGCATCAGCTGCCATGCCCAGGTGGTCTCCTGCACCAGCACCAAGTGCTGGAGGAGCTCCACAGTCCACGACAAACTCCCAAGGAAGACTACAGCCACTGTCTTTGGCAACGTTAGACAGAGACTGCTTCATCATTCCTGTTCACAGCCTCGACAGGTTTCTACCTGCTGGAGTACCAGTGAGTATATGCTACGTCTTGAACAAGCTAATGCATGATTCGCTTATTGCCTGGAATACAGTATATCAAGAATCAACCTCGGGAGAAATAACCAAGTCTTTCTGTCCATCCATCGAACACTTACTGACGTGGAAAATGAAGAACTCCGTGACCTTTCATCTCACTCAAGCGTTTACCGGACACGGAATTTTCAGAGAATTCCTAAAAATATTTGGCCTCTCTTCTTGCGACGCATGTCCATGTGATCCAGGCATACAACAGACGGTGAGAAACTCTCTCGTTGAGTGCATCATCCATGAGAACAGGAGACGCATTCTGTGTTGTCGTTTGGGAGTCTCTACCATTTTTTGGGAGGATTACCTGAATTGCTGCTTAGTTCTGACGGTCCCTTATATGCTACTCATCATTTGTTACTGTAAAACATTTAGCGTGGCTATTCAGATAAGTTTATGCGTCATAACTACATACATTGAATTCGGTTAGATGTTGATTTTTTTATGTAAGCTAAACTAACGTTCTTAAACATCTTTATCATTTATTTGCCGACAAAAAATGTGACTCATAAATCGAAGGTGATTGAATATTGATTGATCTACTCGTATGTTATTCCATAGAAGTGTAAATATGCATTTTTTCGTTATATCGTCAATAAATGCTTTGGATGAATGATGGAAAATGAAAAATTATGAAAATTTAAGTCATCACTACAAATTTATGTTGATCGGAAAGTTATCAGATCCCAACATTACTTTTTTTCACATTTTTTCATAACAAATATTCTGATTATCATTGTTTCCTTTTTATAATATTTAATCTGTAGTATTTAAACGTTAACTGTGTCAGAAAACTATCAAATCATGTAATTAACCAAGCGCAAAAATATTTGTGGGGAATAATGGAAAAATATTACTTCTTGTTCAATGCGCAATGCTTTTGGAATAGAACGAATATTTGAGGAAATTTCCAGCTTATGTCACTGCTCACTGTCAATATTAAGTGCCAATAATAAATATACTATATTTGACTTCAATAGTTGCCAAACTCATTTACAACAAGTTTTATACTTTGATATTTCGAATACGAGAGACTCTTGCAATATTCCTAAATGATATCCACATAAATATACTATAATTGCTATTTTTAATTTTAAAAAATGGCCTTAACGTCTCAAAAACTGTCACCTAGAATGTAGGTAAATTATTTAAGTGCTTTTTGTAGTGAGATTTCAGTTCTTTAATCATGAAATTTTGCTTTGAATGTATGCTTGCATTTATATCCGAAAATAACGTGTTCAGTTATATATATTATGGGCCAATTGTCTTTTGGAACAAATCTACTTTAATATATCGTTTGGACGTTATTTTACGACTACGAAATCTGTTTTTAAGCATGTTAATGTAACTATTCATCAATCAATACAAAATATTCATGATTTTCGAAATCTTTTTCAGTTTCCGGTGCCATCACCAGTTCCAGCAGAGAAATCAACACCAAGCAAAGGCACCGCATTACCAGCACAACACATGAGCGTCTTGGAGGTGGCTGACCCGAAGCTGTGCATTCTCGCTCACCTCATGAGCCCCTTAGAGGCCATCGATCCCATCCTGGAGTCCCCCATGGCGAGACCCCTTCACAAACAAAGAACAGCAGCAAGTGAATTACTAACCGACGTCGCACAAGCAAATACAGCAATCGGAGGGATGCTGTTAGCCAACATGGAGAAGAACGCAGAGTTTCCATTTATTGCTTACTACGTTCTAAACAGTGCACAGACCGATCCTTTGGTGTTCTACAACAACATGAGAGGAGCTTCCTTGAGCAAGTTTGATCCCAGATCGATGAGGTATACGGCCGCTCACACCCTGGATCTGTACAGCGAGGTTGCCACGATATGTCGGCCACCTTTTCATGACTTAACCGGAGGAGTCAAGAGATCTCATACAGCCACCACGGGATATATTATTAGTGTTTATAAGGTACGAACAAACAAAAATATTTTGGAAAATATCAGTTCAATATTTTGCAAAATTAATCGATTATATTTATCTTCTTTTTTTGACTTTACTCTCCCAACTCACTTAACTCTTAATTCATCGGTGCATCTAATTTAATGGCTACGTTGACGAAAATCTCGATTGGAAATGAATAAAATATGTAATCCTTTTGCGTCTTGCACTCGTACAATGAAAGTCATTTATTAAATATTTTTATCGAATTTTCTTTATATTTGCATACTATATAATTAATTATCGTATAGATATTTTTTTTTGTAATTTATTTTTCTGTTTTTCTGTCAGTTTAATACAAATTTTGCATTTTTTATAATAATAACATTGAAACATCCTACTTCCAAGAATAAACACAGTAGCTTATATAAGAAAATAATAATACTCGTGTTTTTAAAAGGGTTCAAATAAAATTTGTTTTGTACGTAGACTAAAAAAATTAAATTAAAATTCGTAGCCCTATACATATTCCTCACTTCATAGAAATAGTCATGAAATTATTGAAAAAGTTTTCTCAAAAGAATTTTGATTTCACAAACACAAATTTTCAAGACTGCATTGGGCAAAGCATTTTTATTTGTACCCATTAGAGATGTTTTTTTTATTACTTAAAATATACATATACTATACATAAAATTCTTTTTTAAACGCGTCAATCCAAGCACAAAAATAACGGCAGAAGCGGGATGCGAACCGCGGACCTTGGAAACCAACTATGCCCAGGTATTCATACCGCTCGGCGAACTGCGCCATTGCTCCGCCTAGACTGACGTGCGTTGAAACTAGTATTTATATCATTGTTATCATCTTACGATAGATGTCGCTATAGTATATATTCAAAGTATGTATATTTTTATTATTATTCTATCAGTCTTCATTTATTCACAAGCTTAATATTATTACTTTCCGGCAGTCTATTTATTTTAGTAAGTACCACTCGGGTCTCGAACCAAACTATAGACTGAATGGATGAGAAACGACTACTTATAGTTCCGACTCGGACTTTATAACCAATCATTTACCTGTGTTACTGATGGATAATTTTTACCTTCTTGATATTGTCTCAAGGAGACATTATTATATTAATTTTTTAATTTTTATTAGAATATTATTTTATTATTTCAATATTCTAATCTACTTTTATAGATCATTGACTATATTACAAATTATTATTACTTAAAATATACATATACTATACATAAAGTCTAGGCGGGGCAATGGCGCAGTTCGCCGAGCGGTATGAATACCTGGGCATAGTTGGTTTCCAAGGTCCGCGGTTCGCATCCCGCTTCTGCCGTTATTTTTGTGCTTGGATTGACGCGTTGAAAAAAGAATTTTATGTATAGTATATGTATATTTTAAGTAATAATAATTTGTAATATAGTCAATGATCTATAAAAGTAGATTAGAATATCGAAATAATAAAATAATATTCTAATAAAAATTAATATGTTTTTTTAGTTTTTAACTCATCTTAAATGTGTATTTTATTTTTTTTAAAGTATTCCAACACAAAAAGTATTAGAAAACGATTAAAATTCACTAGTTGGACTTTTTTTTATCATTATATTAACATTATTTGATTATTTATCACACGAAAATACTTGCACATTTTGTCATCTTCATCTCACATATTTTTTATAATATTTCAGGTATTTGAAGGAGATGACGGTGAGAGGTTTGAGAGAAACTGGCTGTACTGGACAGGTGCGAGGATGCTGTACAGACACTTGCCCAGGGCAGCGGGTTTGAGAAGAATAGCTTTACACAAGTAAACATACGACCAATTTATATATAATATATTGACATCAGCATGATATAGCCCTTGCTGACTAGTACCGAAAACCTTTATATACAATCTTTCGGCTCTAATTTCTATTCGCTTATCGTACGTGTATATTGGCATTTTGGACAAGTCCGGTCACGGTTGTGACGTTAGTTATAAAGATCGCCACTTGTGTGTCGCCTACCACGGCGCCCGGTGCCCAGTCAATTGTGTACCGACCGCGACGAGGTCGTATTATGGCCGGCCCGGCATGCTATTCCGCTAGGGCCGGAAGTTTGTTAAGTTTATCATTAAAATATATGTGCTTATGGAAAAGTCTGTGTGTTGTTCTTCTGCTCCTCACCACGCAATTCAATAACGAACTTAGAGAGGAGGATGTCAATATACTCGTATAAAGCGCAGACTGTCGCAAGTTTGAATCTCGAGCCTCCAACCATTTTCCTTTTCTCGGTCTGTAATCTCGGTAATTGAGAATAAGAATAATTATCCGATATAATGTTATTTGTTATATGTGTTATACTGATAACAATTTCATATCATCATCATCATCATCAACATGTGTCCTCCCGCATAAGTCTCCACTCTCTTCGATCCTCCGCCTTCCTCATCCAGGCCACTCCTGCTTTTCTTCTGATGTCATCAGTCCATCGTGCGGGGGGTGGGCCAACGTCCCAAATGCGCCACTCTAGCACTTTTCTTCCTCATCGACCATCATATCTTCAACATATATGTCTCGCTCATTGCCACTTTAGTGAGCCTAATCGTTCGGTAGCTTCTACCATTTGAGTTCTTCTTCGAATATCCTCGGTTCGGATTCTTCTATCTTTATAAGACACTCCGAGCATGGATTTCTCTACGTCACGTTGGGTGACTCTATATTTTATGAGTAAGACTTGCTGTTAGATTCCACGTATTTGCTTCAAACGTTAAACGCCTTAGTTTTAAGACAGCTTTAACAAAAATTTGATATCGTGAAAATAAATCTTCATAGTTTATTAACTAAGCAACATTGAATTATATTCATACTGTAATTTGTACATTTATAACATTCATAACGTAACTTTTTCAGGTCTGTTGCGACGACAGGTGACCGGATGTACCTGCTAGTCTGCGAGTGCGCCACTCTACTTCAGGATTTATCAACAGCAGCTCTTCTTGTACCAGCTTTAAGGGCCAGGCTGTGCGGATACACAGGCCTTTACAGACCCATTGAAGCCTTCTAACTCACCAAAGCGTAACAAACAAACATTTCGACCAACTATCGTGTTAATCTTACAGGCGTTGTATTAACTGAAAAACTATCTTCTAAATACATTTTCAGGGCATTTTACTTAAACGGTCGAATTGAATACAAAATCAATTGTTTAATACAAAAAGTAATACTTTTGTCAATTGTTAATGATTTTTGCAAACCCACTTGTCACTCAAAGTGACTCGATTGTAACAAGAAGAGATAAAACAAAAATGTATTATTTATAATCATTTGAGTATTCATTAGGCGATTCATATTAAATAGATAATAACTATTGTTACTTAACCTTTTTTTCAACATTCATCAAGTACAGTAACTGATAATAACAAAAATCGTGGTTGTCTACTAACGTAGGACTGAAAAAGAGATCAAAGTGCACAAAACTTCAGTTTTATTTCTGTGAATAACAGTTACGTAAAGTGATCCATGTTAAAATAAGGAAATAAAATAACATTATCTATTTAATACAAATCTTATCATATAAAGTAATTCGCATTATATAAAGTGAATTAAAGGTCTTAAATACATCCCACGTATCAGCAAAAAATGATTGCATCTCAAGTAAAATTTTCCGTAGATAAAATAGTCCCCCAATCGGATCTCCGGGTGGGGACTGCTCGAGACAAAACAACCAAGACAAATAAGAAAAACCTTCAGCCAACAAGATATGTCACCTGAAATGTTCGAACATTACTGCAGAACGGCGCCCTAGACGGGAGTATTTGCAGCAAGTATTCGAGGACATGAACTGTAGCGCTTATGCTGAGCTGAAAAGGGTTGCGGAGGACCGAGAGGAATGAAGATCGAGATGCAAGATTCTGTTGCTGCAAACCAATCCACCGGATTGATACCACGAAGAAGAAAGTGAATGATTTTTACTATATTGTGACTTTGCGAGATAAAAAGTCTATACACGCTTTGAAATTCAAATAAAACATATATTCAGCCGATTAAATCTGATCTACTTGTAGACTTTTAAATGTAATAATTTCAACTGATTTTTCATATATCTATAACGATGCAATAATAATATTATATTACTTATTGTTGAAGTACTTTATTGTTGTTAATCAAGGAAGATAGGCAACTAGTAAAAACCATCTCAGAGAGGCGATCGGTCACATCATGCGCCACGATGGTCTTCTTCACGATATTGTGTAAGGGATGGTTGAGGGTAGAAACTGCAGAGGGGGAGTCGACGGGATTATTTGCAGCAAGTGTTCGAGGAGATGATTTGTAGCTCTTATGCTGAGCTAAAGTGGATTGCAGAGGACCGAGAAGTGTGGAGATCGAGATGCAAGATTTTGTTGCTGCAACCCAATCCACCGGATCGATACTACGAATATTGTTGAAGAAGAAAAAACAAATGTTTTTTCCAGTCAAATTATTTTCCTTAATGCTTTTATCTCATAAAAGCAATCCTTTTTAAATTTAAAGTATGTAATTAAAATTGACCAATTATTTATTTTGGCAAATATATTAACTATTAGTAAATTAATGTTTCTTGTAAATCTCTTTGGATTTGTGTACTTAATATGTTATATTTGTTTGTACTTTAACTTAATAATATTTATTAATTATTAGTTCAATTATGAATTTATTACGTGCTGCCTGTAAAAAATAATTAAGTTTTTATATAAACATTAATTTAAAACGATTAATTATATTACTCGTGTATATACTAATTGGTGGCATATCTGATGTGTATGTCTAAATGTCGCATATCATTACTTTTATCAAATTAAATAATAATTTTAAAATACAAAAAAATATTCTAAAAACATTTTTAATCGTTTTAGAACATCTACAATTAAATTCAAATTTTATTGCTTTTACTATACATTTCTAAATAGTGTGATTTATAGTGTGGTGTAGTGTTTTGTAGTGTGGTTGCGCCGGATTTCGTCCCCAGACAATTCGTTCCCAGATTCATCGGTAACGACGCGGGACGCACTGGACGTCTAGTGCACGGGAAATTTGGTCCCCGGACAGCTGGTGCACTGGATGTCTCGCTAATCTAACGTAACCTGAATTATTTCGTTAACGTGACCTATGGATATCTGGACTCTACGATCACTGGACAAATCCTTAAGTTAGGTTAAGTTAGCGAGACAGCCAGTGTACCAGCTGTCCGGGGACCAAATTACCCTTGCTTCAGACGTCCAGTGTGCCACACGTCGTTACCGATGAGTCTGGGAACTAATTATATGCGGACGATAGGTCGTGACACCGTTTTATGGAAAGTCAATATTTGACCGCTTCTGTGCCAAGAGCGAGATTATTCGCATTCTTGGCCGTGCCCAGCAGGCCGGCTATATAAAAAGAGCGAGTATTCTCGCTCTGGTTTGAGCCTCTGTGTCATCATATGTCCCGTTTTTTTGGTTAATTTAAAATATAGAACACACAGAGACATCTCTTGCTGCCATGTTGAAATAATTAGCTACTACGTATTGTCAAGAATTATCGATAATACATCGATTTTAAAAATAGCTTTTGATTTTTCAAAAAATGACGGCCCTCGGGGTCTCCCCATACGAAAACCGCTTGGCATAGAAAAGGTATAACATTTATTTCTTATTCTGTTTAAATCATTAGACTTACACCACTATTAAATGATTTATTAATGTTGTTAATATATATTTTTAAAGTATATAAGTTTTTAAAGAATACAATAAACTGTTTGCTAAATTTAAATTATAGTGAAAAATAAAATATTATCCATTTAAAGTGATTGACAAATTCACGTCTTTAGTATATCAATTAAATAATAATAATTTCTGTAAAAAAATATATATATTTTTTTTCATTTAAATGCAATTTATTAAATAAATATTTATTTAAAAAAAGTATATTTAAAATAAATCTTACTATAAAAAAATGTGTTACGTTGCAATGCAAGGGACCCATTTATACAATAAAGTAGTTCTAAAGTGTTTTTTGACAACAACTTTCTTTTAATAATAATCTCTTATAACTACGAGTATTTCTTAAGTAATCCGATTAGGTAAATTTCAAATTAATACTGTTTTCACTTTAAAATAAGCTTACCAATGAACTGCTTAAAATTTTAATGCAATTATACTAAAATCGACTAAATCTTAACATTAGCAACTAATTCTTAAGTAGCAAGTAAAAACAAAACAATAATTAAGTAATTCAACGATTCCGTAACTACTCATATATTTCTAACTAAAAATAAACTTACTCAGCTAAATGTAGGAGCACGTTTGTAAAAAATGAATTACTAATGTACTTAAAATATCACTTTTTCACATTTACACATCACAGTTTTTTATCGCGTCTAATAAATATTAAAAACGCGGTAAATTAGAAGGAATTTAAAACGAAATAATATAGATTAGAAAACGACCATTTGTGCTAAAATATGTTTATATTTGAGGTAGCGAAAAAGAGAGAGATCTTGTAATTTTTGATGATATTTAATGATGGATATTCGCTTAATATTTTATTGAACATCTTCGTAACATTCATTGAATTAAACGTGCGCAGTTCAGCAATTGGTGACAGAATTTTGTTAATATTTATCTGTTCTTATAGATATTCTTCTTGGTCAAATCGCTAATTTATAGATAAAAAAACGCAGCAACAATAAGTTCGAAGCTTTTTTAAATCTTCATTGGTGCTTTCTCGGGGTAGTGGTATGGTCTTACCTTGGACAAATATAATATTAAAAAAACTGTCTTTTCACACCCCAAACTCATTTCAATCCAAAAAATCCTGTTATGCATCTCTACTTTTACAAGTAATTTAAGAAAAATTATCTTCACGCGATTTATATGCTGCATTGAAATAAGCGTTTTGTCTTGAGACTCATAATTCGGCAGGTATATATCCGATTGGGCTGAAATAAATTATACCTGAAAGCTTAAGCCCTAGGCTGCAAACATCGTTCAAATTTCAACTGCCGGAGTGTAAAGACGTTTCTATCCGAAATTTTAAACATGGCTGAGTTCGTGCCCACAAAATCGTTTTTGCGGGAATTCTTTACATTACTTCCACCGAAAGACAACGGCAGCTGAGGCGTTTAGATTATAATAGTAGAAACATACGGCGACAATGTATACTTCTTATGTAATTGACTTTTAATATACTAATATTTATATTATTTTTTCAATATTTTCAGCATTCACTTTGACATCTAGTATAAATAATAAATATTTATTTATTCAACCTTTTTTTACATGGATCGCGTTGGCCATGGCCCCTCTTTAGGAGACTGCAGTTTTGGCTAACTCGTAGCCTTGCTCAATGCATCACTGTCTCTTATTATAAATATTATGATTTTGCAGCATCACCAAGAATTGTCAGTTAACAATCGTAATGTTCCATCTATACCGAAATTTAAATATATCAGGGTACGGTTAAGAACAAAAACTGTGTATCAAATCATACAAAATAATGTATTTCTTAAGGCCCTTTCCCACGGACGTCCAGTTTTGCAAGATCACGTTTAGAAGTATGATAATAACATGATGCTCATGTGAATTTTACCACAGTAGCACGTATACTACTAAACGTGATCCTGCAAAACTGGACGTCCGTGGAAAAGGGCCCTTAGAAGAATTTCTTTGTGATTCGTGTTTTTTTTCCTTTATATTCATATAATCATATACTATGTCATTCAATTAAAATGAACTGTGCGTCTAAAAACATTAAAATTGTTAACGACAACTGTCAGTTATTCAAGACATTGTTTCGAACAAAATGTACTTATTTGATTTGATGTACGAGGGTTATCCGTGAAATAAGTTTCAGTAAAATAGAATAAGTAATAAGGGGGAACCAAGGTACACTAAAGAATCGCGGGATTTACCATAACAGGGCTTTTCAGGACTGTAGCGCCATGGGAACCTTATCTTACGGATAATCCTCGTATCTCATCTGTTGTTGTTTATCCGCTAGATAGTGAATTTAATTTTCTTGTAGATATATGGTGCTACAATCGGCAGAAGACTATTACTGAATTAAAACTCTTGTAAATATGCCTTTCGTAGTGTGAATTTAAATAATAACACTTTACTGCGTTCGATATCGACTAGACAACCTAATTTTTGGCAATGACTTCCGGAGTTGTAATATAAGTAGTGAGTTAGAGAACAGTTGGTTAATTTCACAGAACAAAAAATGTTTTAACACGTTCCACGCCACGCAGGTCATCGGTGACCTACGCTGTTGTTGAAAAGGGCGCCCTGTAGGTTAACGGTGGCCTACGTTTTTTTTTCGAACAAACAGTCCCTTTACGCCAGGGGTTACATTTCATTGGAATTTTAACATTAAATGTGACGTATTGGCGCCTCTGAGTCGAATGCATTAAAAACATTACGTAGCGTTAAACGTGTTAAGTCGTTACGTATTTTTATTTCAGTAAAATAAGTAATTATCTTTATCAATAAATTTTAAATACAGTTTCTTAAATGTGGGCAATTATATTGTATTTTTTTTTAACATCTGCCTAAATAAACCAGATTTATTCATCATTAATTTTATTTTCGTTAATTTTTTTATTAAAAGTTAAAAATGTAATTCTTACTGACATAATACGAATTGAAATGGTCTTTCAAAAATGCCAAAACACATCTAATCATATTTTTCTCTTCCATTTTTTAAAATATTTTTATAGGTTTCAAAATGAATATATATATATTAGGTTACTATGTTTCAATTGGTGCAGTGTTAGGTTTAATTAAATTAATCTTAACATCCATATAATAATTCGTAATAATAACCCAGCGTTTTAAAACTGATTTTCATTTAATTTATATATGCTTTGATCAACAAAACGGTTCTGCCGCATTTCGTTCATAGACAATTCGTCCAATACTCATCGGTAACGACGTGGGGCGCACTAAACGTCCAAATCTAACCTTACCTAATCTAACCTAACCTAACTAATTTTGTTAACGAGACCTATGGATCACTGGACAAATCCTTAGGTTAGGTTGGGTTAGCGAGACATCTAGTGTACCAGTTGTCCCGTACTCCAAATGTCCCAGTGCAACAGAGTTTCTGTCCGCCCCAAGTCGTTACTGATGAGTCGTTGAACGAATTGTCTGTGAACGATAGGTTGTGACACCGACAAAACATACTCATATTATGATTATTTGAAATAAGTTATTTTAATTATAAATATTGAAGGACTTTTTTTTCCAAAAATGTTGTCAATTAAAACGTATTTTACTGATTTTACTTGTCACTTAAAATATAAATACAAGTTTTAAAACTATTATTGTCGTCATACTATTTATTATATTAGCATTGACCAACAAAATGACAGTGGTTGTGAAAATGTAGGTAGGAGGTTCTAGAATGTCTATAAATATTTAAATTTATAATTATGGTGAATTCGTTGTATAATTAGTACATTAATCTATTAATTATTTTGATAATTTTGCACTTATTTGTCTTACTTAGTAATCTTGAAGGAAAAAGGAGCAACAAAACTGTTCACTAAAACTGAAATATTTGAAAAAATTCGAAAAAAACAAAAATAAAACATTGTCAAATTTAAAAGTAAAAAAAATTATACATTAATTATTTTGTTGTCAGATAAATGGTGTAGGCGAAAAACGAAAATAAAATAGAAACTTAAAATATTTTCACCAGACCACTAAAGTGTACCATAATTATTGTGTGATTCATTCAATATTTCTCTAATAAAATGATTTGATGATTCGCCTTACACTAACACCGAATTTAAACATGAAACAATATTTGTATGCCACATAATATACGTATACTTTTCATTTATATTTACTTTTTCATATACATATGTTATGCCCTAGAAATAACATTGATTTTAAAATCATTTGTTTACATTTATTTATTGAATTGTGATAGCCATTATGTTTAGAAATAAAAGTCATAGACAATAAAAGTATTTTTGTGTTTCGTAAATTGTCTGTATTTTACACACATTCAAAAAAATCAATTCCATTTATTTTTGCTTGAATGCTTATAAATATTACCTACTGCTTTCGTAGAAAAAATAAATAAAAAATAGTGGTGGCCTTGCAAAACTTGATAATAATAGGTTGGTGCAAAAGTTTTTACCGTTTTTTACATATACAATTAAACATTTATTTTTTAGATTTATATTATTATTTTAATCAATTATGTAATTTCTGTTAGTTCTTATAACCGAATACCTATAACCTATAATTATATATTAAATATAATGTTTAATTGTGTATGTAAAAAACGGTCAAAACTTTTGCACCAACCTTATAGTAGATTTTCTAAATTAAAAATTTCAATAATTAAAATAGTCTCACTTGTAATTGGAAATATAATTATACGTCAAGTCAATGTAGGACTCCCTCATTGCCAATTAATACAATATTATAATTATCCAATGAATAGTAGGTACCAACATTCCCACCATATTTTTTTATTGTTTTATTTTTTGGGTATTGAAGGAGATTGTATGATAGGTGTTGAATAGCCATAAATTATAATAGTTATGTACATATTTTGTGATATTCGATATCCAAATTTTTGTTGTATAGACTAAAAGTATCATTAATTTGTTTGGAAGTTAAAGAGACAAATATGGGTTTAATGTCGGTCAGTGAAATGTTTCACGTGACCTTTTCGTAAATTGGATAATAAATAGGAAGAATGATCGTAAAAATGTATATTATTTTGTTACATTTATAATTATTTTTTTAACAAGCATACATTATGTTGGCAAAAATGTTCAAGAAATTCGTAATGTATCAAAACAATTACACAACTTTAATAGAAAAAATATTTATTAATAAAACATATTAAATATTATTGTCTTCTAATTGGAATTAATTATAATTAGTATAAGTAATAAATATCTAGATTATAGAAGTATTTAAGTAGTCAATTAGTATCATAAGCTTTAAATCAAAAAGTTACTGATTATTTACGAGTATTTATTATTATTTTACATTTTTATTATGATACATTTACTATGATTATTTAATTAAGCAATGATAACAGTTAATATATATATATATATATATATATATATTGTTTTAGATCATTATTTAAAAAAAAACTCGTTTTATCTGTCACAAAATAAATTATTCAAATAATTTTGTGATATTTAATATCAAAGATCATTAAAATTGAGGTTTTCGAAAATTATTTTCACAAGACGAGAAATGTAATTAATATAAACTTATGTGAAATGTCAGCCTTTATAATATGTACATATTAATTTTTCATAAGTCAATTCTTTTTCGAACTTTAATAGAAAGAAAAAGGAATATAAATGAAGAGGGTAGAATAACAGTCAAAGGTGAATATCAGTATCAGTCAAATACCTCCCCGAATACTTAAATAAAATTATAAATGCTTGTTATGTTGTCTCTCTATGTGGAAATGTGTGTTTTGTTGTAATAATTTATAATTTTCAATCAAAAATAAACATTAAATAATTTATTTTAATGTATATGTCTCAATTACCATTTATTACAAATATTTCATTAAATGTTTACTGCCTTACAAACTACGAAGAAACGTGCACTTTTCCTTACGACACAAATAAACATTATTAATTCAAATATTCAACTGTAAAATACGCAGATTAAAAATTTAAATTATTAATATTGCTAATTTTAAAAATTAAAATATTTAGTAAAAGTATCATTTAATGGGGTGTAAGGTACATAAACAAGTAAAAAACATTATGTAGAAATATTACGATCCTCCTTTACGCTGTTTGATTAAAATCTTTTTTTTTAACGTGTATACAATTGGTGTGTTCACACTGTATTTTCAGTACGATTTCTAACCGTGCGTATTAATAATACCTATCATAAAGCCTTCGTACAAGTCTTCAAGCAGGTAATAGCCATAAAAAATATACGAGTACATTAGCACCATTACAGTAGAATTTATTAGAAACCGCTGTTTATTAAGAAGTCCTTGGTGCAACAATAAATTACTATTTACCTTTTGTTTTGTTGTCTTTAATGTCTGTTAATAATTCTTATTGTGTGGCGTTTATTTTTAATTTCGTATGTTAATATAATGTATTATTGTAGTCACGCTATTGAATAAAACATTGCATGTTTGCAAAATATTTTCTAAATATGTATTTGTTTTATTTCACATGAATCAATCCCTTACCGGCTTACCCATTAACTGATTTTAAACAATTATGTCTATACAGGTATACATGTATCTATTTAACCTTTTGAAATATTACACACTCGATAAGAACAAAGATATACTTTTGATGAAAAATCAACAGTGATATTTTTTATTGTAATTATTCATACTGTGAGTGTTAAATAAAATATATTTTTGTTACAAAACATTTTATTTTGATAAGGAAAGAGAAATGTAGAAGAAATAATAATCAAACTATCCTAATTGTTTGTCTGCAGTGCATACGAAAGTATTTTACAAAATAATTATTTCCAATTTGAAGTCATATCGCAAATTAGTGTAAATCGATGTTGCCAGATACTGGGAAAAAATAATTTGACGTCGCTGACACGAAGAAGAAGAAGTGTAAGTACTTTGTAGTTTTATGCCATTAACCCTTTTATTACGGCTCGGTTTGCATACAAATTATACTGTCAATTATAAAACTAGTACAAGCATAAATGTACTTATCTAGTCTATTTTTATATATCACATTGGTTCTAGTATCATTTAGCTATCAGATGATGCATACGAAACTATTCTAAGAAAGTAGCAAAACGATGTATCACGACAGGCGATGTCAATGGTTGGGGAATCTTATGACGGCATATCCCGACAACCGATGCGAAAGGGTTAAGAAAATTTTAAATAAATAAAATATTTGCATTCTGGAAATGATTGAAGATTGCAGTTACACCTCAAAATATTTCTCCATTTTCACTGGTCCACAGATGCCAAAATGTTAAAAGAAATCTGTTTTAGTTGATTATGTAATAGGTCCATGTAATAATATAATAGGTCCACGGCAGCACCATTGCTCGATGCTTCGCGCGTCTATGGAATCAATCATCGACAAAATCTGTCAAACTGTCAAATCGCCGGGAGAAAGAAGTCGACATGCAGACAGAAATTACTTGATCTTTTACTGAACATCGCAACCAAACCACCGCACCATGGACCTCGCAACGTTATTCATCGTCGTGGGAATAATCTACGGCGTATTATTTTTATTTGATTCGTTCTTCAAGGTTTGTACTACAATAGACACATCAACATTCAAACACTAACCTATCTTCTTTCTACGGCATCGTTAAATCGTTAGATGTACCGATAAACTAGCAAGCGTAATGTTCATTATTTTACGATTAATTATAATATCATGGAGTATATTTTATTTTTATAAGCATTAACAAGGGATACCATTTTTGTTATTGATTTTACAACTTTACATGATAATTGATTCATGATGTTTTCAAATCATTACAAATAAAAATATCATAGATAAATGTGAATGAAAACCTTAACAGACAATATTTTACTGTAATGTATCAAGTTTAATAAAATCAAAAATGTGATATAAATGTAAGATAGTGCACCTTAGCAGCTTTCCTTGTTAGATAAATGACTTGTTTTTCCTATTAAAAATAAGTATTTATTATCTCAAAATATTCATATGTGTTGCATAATAAATGTTCGATAGATATTATTTTTACTGTCAAAAGTAGCAGAGAAATGTGAAAAATGTTTTTTTTTTAATGAAAAATGATACTGGGGCCACTATTTGTCATTTATAATAAAATATTGACCGTATAAGGTGTTTCAAAGCATTCAAGTATATTTTATACTATTACACTAGAGTAAAGTGTTACCAAAAAAATCTTTTACATTGTAAAATCACTTATTGGACATCTTTGTTTTTAATTTTTAGTCAAACAACTACTCTTACAACCCAATACATTGGAGCTACCTTGATTTACATCCAAAATTATCCCCATAGAAATGTTCACCAAATATCTTTCTATGGACATTACATTTTTACTTTTTCCATATCTACACCCAAGTTAAAACATATTGTCACCTTATAGTTCTGCAGCTGCCCAACCATTGCATTTATAAACTAATTTATTTGAAGTAATAATAAATCTTTGTTACAGAGTTGCATGCACTATCCTTATTTGGCCCTGCTGGAAGGCACCGGCTTGAAGTTTGGTTTCCTGCACATGTCCTGGTACACTACCGCCTTTAACCGCACTGTCTACAAATGGGGCTCCGGCTCCCCGCGCTTCCTGCAGAAGTGGTTCAGTCTCGGATGTTACGTCACTCTCATCCTCCTCCCCATCGCAGTAGGAATAGTTCTCAAATCGGGTGCCGACTACCTAACCCCTGATGATGGAAAGTTCATCAAGAGAGGCCCTATCCTCGAATCTGCAATCCCAGGAGTCAACCTACCTGGTGAAGACTTGGGATTCTACTTACTTTCTCTCGTTTTAAGCAGCGTAATCCATGAACTCGGGCACGCCTTAGCCGCAGTCCGCGAAGACGTCCAACTCATAAGCTTTGGCTTCCACATAGTCTTCATAGTCCCTATCGCTTATGTTGTCATGAACAATGAGCAATTGCATACGTTAACGGCGTGGAGAAAACTGCGTGTGTACTCGGCGGGCATTTGGCACAACACCGTGCTCGCTCTCATAGCTTATCTATTCTTTCTCGCGATACCTGGATTCTTCGGTTACGCTTATCAAATAAATCAAGGCGTGCAAGTCGTCGAAATATCACCAAAGTCTCCTCTTTACGGACCCAAGGGAGTCAATTACTTAGACACGATAACTCATATAAACGATTGCGCTGTGAAAAACAAAATAGACTGGGAAGACTGCCTAGTCAATATCCTCTCGCAGCAATGGGGCGTCTGCGTGTCGACGGACTTTGTGCACAAATATGACGAGTCCGTCCAGACAAAACATTCCAACAGCGGTCTCTTGGAATGCTGCGAACAAGTCGGAGGACAGAATCTTTGCTTCGAGTATCTGGAGCCGGCACACGGCATGGTGGAACTACCGCAACACATGTGCTTACCCGTGAGGAAGATTCTAGAAAGCAACTTTGACAAGTGCCTCATAGCAGACGGGTTCAGCTGCCCTGCAGAATTTCACTGTGTGAAACCCATCTTGCAGAATACTACCAGTCTCATCGTTATCACGCGACTCAATAAACCAGACGTATTATACATCGGCCATCCGTTCGATATCCACCATACGGTCATTGTTTCTCAGTACATTCCTGTATCAAAATTCTTACCGTCAAATATACCGGAAATCTTTGAGAAGATGATGAAGTACATTATTATGTTCTCGATCGGCTTGGCCGTAGTGAATGTGTTTCCTTGCTTCGTATTCGACGGGCAGTATATAATACAGACATTTGTCCACTTAGTATTCGTATCTAAGATGAAGCAGAACAGCTTAAGGAACATGTCTTTCTGCATCACTCTGATCGGCACTGTAATATTAGTGATAGTGTTTAGTGCTATGCTGTGGAAACAGTTGGTGTGATAATGTTTTTTCCTGACTGACTGCACAAGTGACACAAAAACTTGTTAGTTTTTTATTTATTATAATATATGATTAATTTATGATTGTTTATAAGATGATTTGAATAACTTTTGATTATTTTTTGACGTGTTTTAAAAAGTTTGCTTGGAATTGAACGAGAGTAGTTTGACAGGGTTCTGGAAAGAGCCTTATTTTTACAGGGCACTAGTTTAACTATTAAATAGGCTGCATTCATTGATAATAATATAAAGTTATAGATATGGCAGTTCTAGAATGTTAATCATATAAATAATGTATTTTAATGTTTTTGAAATGAGCACTCGCTATTCACGAGACACGAGCATTACATTTTTAAAAATAACTAAAAAAGCATAATTGATTATCAGTCTTTTAAAAGACTTCTTTAGAACCTCTAATAAAGTAGTTAAACTAACCATATACATTGTTTTCTCGTAGATATCATGGTACCTAAAACCGGTTGATTTATTGAATATTAATCATATGTGTATTTTGTTTAGAACAATAATACGTAAGTAAATGAATTTTGAATATCATTTTCTTGTATATTAAAATAGTTATTTTATACTGTATTTTTGAAATCATTTTATGTGTAAAATATTTTGTGAATATTTTGATATTTATTCTGTATTTATTTTGTTGTATGGATTATATTATTTCATCATAAAAGCACGATTGATCTCAGATAAAGTCAGGGTAAGAAATGACACACGTAACAGTAAAGCAATATGAAAAATAAAATATTGTAAAATGTAATCACTTTAATGTATTATTTTATATTTTTATCTAGAAAATAGATTTTTTTTGATCTGCTAAAAGATTCCTTCATTATCATCATAGTGATACATGAATTACCAAGTCACTCTTAACCCTTTGGTTACTAAGAATTTCCTTAGCGAACTTGCAAAAAAAAATTTAGCGATTTTAGAGCATTTTTAAGTACTTTAAAAATTTGACACAATTTTTATCTTTTTCATGCTAGATTGTAAAAATAAAAATATTGTTCATTCCAAACAGTTCATACTTCATATTAAGCAAACTCAAATTATGATTTTGAGATCATATATGATGTAAATAATAAATCTTTATTACTGTCAGCTTGTGTTTAGATGAGCGTCGAATATTTGACGCTTCGTCTTTTTCGCATAAGAATCGACCGTCGAATATTAGACCTTAGTAAATAAAGGATCCAATTTATGCATTATTTATTTATGATGATTTTCTAACAACACATTTTAAAAGCTTGAAGTATGAATACGTATGATATGTGTCAAACAAATATTATTAAAATATCAAAGGTCCAAACTTTTTTATGGAATACCAAAAAAAAACCATAGGTGGTTGATATATAAAACTTAAATAAAATGCTTAAATGAGCATTGAATATTCGACGCTTCATCTTTTTCGCAGGAGAATCGACCGTCGAATATTCGACGCTTAGTAACCAAAGGGAATAATATCGAATAATAAATAATAATTATTATAACATAATTATTTTACTAAACTTATAATGATTCAATTGGTGTGTATGATGATGTTCGTACAAAAAGTGTTGCAAAGAATGTACACCTCTTTTATTATTTGTTTTAGTTTATTAGACCAGTTTGTTTGTACATACATGAATGTGATGGAATTTTTTCAGTAATAAAATGACAATGTCTGATAGTTCAGCTGTAAGCAATAATTTAATGTAAAACAATAGGTTTTATTTAAATAGTGACAGAATCAAATAAATCTTATTCGCCATCAATAACTAATTTATATATTTTTTATTTTTTTTTACTATTAGGAATGAATAGGATTTAGGTAAATAAGGGGTGTGTTTTACCCAACAGACTCCAATCTATCTTTGGGTTGTCTGCACAAAATAATTATAATGTTACCATTTTATAATATTAAAACTGCGGCGCGGAGCAGACCCTGTCCCACCTTCTGGAGTGTGCGCTGTGTCCGAGTAGCTGCACCCAGAAAGACCTGATGATGGCCGGGAGTAACGCCATCGACGTCGCCCACTTCTGGGCAGACAGGATCTGACCCTGTTGTTTCCGACACGATTATATATATATATATATAAATATAATATTAAACATTGTGATCACCGTAGTAACCTTCATACTGAGTGCATCAATCTTTATTTTTTTACCCGAAATGTGTTCAGTTTCTTTACCTTGTTGACTATACAAATAATTAAAGAAATTTCAGATTGACCACAAACCTATAACTATTTTTGGAAAAAGTAAAATGTAGTATACAAGCCTTTTTTAATGTTGAGAATTCCATATTGTGATGCTTTGAATTTTTATTGAATTGTGATCACAAAGCCATTATTTTGATAATATACAATAAACGTCATTCTAAAAAAGAAGTCAGCAGTAAGGATTAGCGTGACCATAAACATTTGAAATCGAAATACAAGCTCATAAAAGATATTTTAAAACATTATATTATTTTTAGATCAACATATTTCAGTAAAAGTGCTACAAATATTTTTTAAAATGTGAAAGAAAATTACAGTTTCAAAATATCCAAATTTATGACAATTTTGATCTCATTTACAGTTGCCCTATGATCATGCTAGTCCTTAGATAATTAAATAATAACCATAAGTCTATTCTATTCTACATTATATAAAATATATTATTTTTTAAATTGATTGTATTGTAAGCAATTAAATATACATATACTATACATAAAAAATCCTTAAACGAGTCAATACATTCAGAAAAAATATCGGCGGGAGCGGGATGCGAACCGCGGACCTTTGGAACCAACCATTTTGCCCAGGTAATTATACCGCTCGGCTTGATTGTATTGATTGGAAATTTCATTTACAGTATTTCCTTGATTATAAGAAATTCCCAATTTTATTAGCTTCTTTTCCATATCAGCGTCTTAGATAGAGGATATTATATACATGTTATTGTCATTTTTAAGAGATTTAATATGCATCACGATCACCCTGTGTCCGTCCACTGTTGAACATAGGCCTCGTAAAACAGTCTTCATATCTCTTAAATTCTCTGCGAAAAGTTTAAATTTAAAAAAGTTTGCATAGACTTACTAGATCACCCTAAATTCAAATTTGTAGTAATAAAAAAAAACATTCTTCTTATAATCAAAGAAATAAATTGTTTTAAAGTGTATAATCTCCATTGTGTAAATTCCAGAATAAACATTTATTTTTTAGAATATATTTAAAAAGTAATGAAACTGATATGTTGTAGTTATTAGTTTTCAAAATATCAATATTCAAATATTTTGAAGCCTTTATAATAACATTTATACTGGTCAATTTTATTTATGTATGATTTTTTAAGTCAGCTTAAAATAATATGAAATTTTTGCAATAATGAGCCATTGCCAAAGAATTGAAATTGAATTACTTCCTTTGTTACAATTGTACAAAACAGTGTAAAAAAAATTCAATACTTTTGTTATTTACATTATTTAATAATATAATTTTAACGTTATAGGATAGTTTGGATGATGTATGTTTATTAAAAATAATAAATTAATATGTAATAATAGGATTTTTTATTTGATTTTGTCAATGTTTTTTTTTACATGTATCACAATAAGACTATTTACAAAAATCTAAACTGGTTTTTAATTCCCGGAGCGCCTTCTGTGCGTGCTGCATCATCATCTTGATGACCAGCTCATCTGTGTGGTGTTTGTTGCTCTGGAAGTCCCTCCTCGCCCAATCCCTTAACTCTATCCGGCTGCTCTCGTCGGGGACCTGCCGTATAGTCCTGAATATTTCCCTGTAAAGCTTTTTTACTTCTTGCTGAAGCATAAACTGAAATAAACAATAAATATTTGAAGAACTAAGTCATGTGTCCAACCGTACCTTTGGACCAAACGGAACAGCATTAGTGAAAAATTTAATCTACAAAAAAAATATTCCAAATACCGAACGACACAGATTTTGGGTTCGATGAAGATTAAAAAAAAGTTTTTTAATCGATTTCTGAGCTCTAAAATACCCCCAGTTGGTGTGAATTTGATCCATTACCCGTAAAATGCAAGTCATAGCCTATTAATTAAAATTGGTGGTAGACAAAAAACGTCCCGTAAAGACCACCCATTCATAGTAAATTCCTGTAATAACAAAGGATGATGCGCGAATCTCGGGCTGTAGTCTATGACGTTGGCGGATCAATACTCCACATGCAGCGTTTAGCCATATACATCATGGTAAGCGTTATACAATTCCACAAATGAGACTTCAGAATTACTATTACTATTACCATCTGTCGGTATTCTCCTGTATGTGTTTACATAAAAGAAAATATGTATAAAAACTACAATTGCTTATTATTATTAGGTGCAAGATAGCCATAAAATAATCCATAGTTACCCAGGGTCCTTTGACACACAAGTATTGAAGTGTAATATTTATGTGCAATAAGTATCTCCAATGTAAGTTTATGTACAATCAAAAAATTACAATATTAGTGAAAACAATTTAATGATTTAAGCAAACCTGTTTTAAACTTAAAGCTGCTTTTGGTATTTTATTCATTACTTTCGTTTATTTTATATGATCTTAAAAACATTACTTTTTCAATGGACACATTTGAGGTTATGTTATGTCATCTGTCAAGCCGACTAATAATATTACCAAATGGTAATACATATTGCCACCACAGAAAATGGCTTATTTTTCTATATTTGGTACCTACAAAAAGTTTAACAGCTTCGATATCATTTACTGTAAGAATTACACAAATATTTTAGTATTTAATGATTGCAAGAATAAAATATGTTTTTAAAATATTAAAGTTTTATTATTTTTATCTAATAATAATTATTGATACTAATTAATCAATAAAATCTCTTTAATCCTTTCGTATCGGTTGTCGGCATATGCCGTCATAAGATTCCCCGATTCATGACATCGGTTGACGTAATATGTCGTTTTGATACTTTCTTAGAATAGTTTTTTATGCATCATCTGATAGCTGAAGTATGCAAAAACCAATGTGATACATGAAAATAGACCATATAAGTACAATTATGCTTAAAATACTAGTTTTATAATTCCCAGTATAATTTGTATTTAAAACGAGCCGTAATGAAAGGGTTAATATGAAAATTGCTTTACTTAGATCATTTACCGACAGGAATCATACGAGTATATGATAAAATCTGAGGGCAAAGTAATTTTTTAAGTAGGGGAATATGAGGAATAAGCAAATATTTTGGCTCCAGAATTTACATGACTGGAAAGAAAGGTTTCGAATTACCCAGGATAGAAAAAATATTCTCACGTTACCAACGTTGGAAAGACTTGACACTGCACCAGAATATGGAAAATATATAATTAAAAAAATAATAAATACTTTAACATCCTTACCAAAGTGAATGATAAAAATATTTTGTGCGACCCAATTATGAATAGCTCGTACAGTAGTCGAAAGCGTCTAATTACGTTTGTATTTAAAAGTAATTAGTTGGTATAAACAATGAATATTTAACAACTTAATAATTTATACAATGTTCTTGCACGAACGTTAGACTTGTTTTTAAATGAGAAGAGAGCGACATATATAATTAATAGATACTTTTTTCTTTGTCGCAATCGGTGCGTTTGTTTAACCCTTTCATTACGGTTCGGTTTGAATAAAAACTATACTGTCAATTATAAAAGTAGTATTTGAAGCATTAATGTACTTATCTGCTCGAATTTTAAAACATTTAAAAAAATCTACATATGTGTTTTGTTTCACAAAATATGTGTTTGTTAAATATATATACATTTAAATTATTTCATTTCTTGTGTGAACTAAGTGCTATGCTATAATAGTGAAGTGGCATGTTCTCGAAAAGTAAATGGTTCGTAGAACTATGACTTCTTCAACATTCCACTCTTACGACGGTGTAAGTCAAGAAATTGAAAAAAATGAGTTATTAATTTATTTTAGTTCACATTGTTGTGAATTAATATAATCTTCATCCAATATGAATTTAAAAAATCTAAATATATCATTTTATGCAACACGAAGTTATCACTTTCACTGGTTTTCAACTAATATCAAAACACAAACCTTTAAATATCTCAAAACGAATGAAAAATGACTTACACCACTTTCATAATCATGGGCACAAATGTGACACTGAAATTTAAATTATTCTAAAAAATGCATTGATACCAACGTAATCCATATTGTAAGACATAGAACGTAACGGAATCATATCAAACTCGAGAAACGTTACTTTAACATTATGAATGTTATAAGCTTACATTTTTATTTAAATGAGTAATTTAATCATACAATTATTTTCTTCGCAAAATGATGTTTTTGTGGTGATACGAATATTTTTGGCGCCTAATTTTCTTGCGAATACACTTTTAAATTTTCCTTCCACGCGCGCGCCACCGACGGTCAGCCAAACCCCGCCCCCACGATAGGAATAACACCAATCCGCTTCTCAAATTATCATGAAAAAGTCAGTCGCTGAAAGCGCGTCAGACTATAAGGACGTGCACGCGTACTCTCGACAAATATCACGAGAAAACTTCGCGAAATTTTTAAAATGTCACTCAAACAAAGTGTAAACATCACCCAGTCATCGCAAGTTAACAATTTCACTATCAAATCCAACGATGTTTTATTTAAAGCAGTTTATTGCTGAGATTTAAGCTTTTCTGTGTTTTTTTTGTTGTTGTTTGATATAATATTCACGAAGTATTTTAAGACGTTCTCTCGGACTTGTAGTGTAATCCGATGCATCTGGTAATGGCAACTCGCAGTCCAGCATCTTCAGAAAGTCCGACACTTCTTGAAGGAAGGACGGTGAAAAAGGAGGCGCCTGATGATGAGATAAAGGTAACATTCGTTTGATTCGGTGTAACATTTTTGATGTTTGAAAGGTCGCGCGAAAAGCTTAGTCATTGTCGGTCTAGTTTATTTTCACCTATGCAGAGTTTGACAGTCAACAAAAACATTCCACCTTAAATATTATTAGCTTATTAGATCTAATAATATTTTAACATTTTCTCATGAATAATGATTTATAAAATCGGTATATTTTGAAATTTTCTTATGATACATGTTTTTCAGTAAAATAATTCGTTTTTCGAAAAAAAAGAACACATAATTTAATTATTATAGGTATATTCTTCAAAACAAAATAAAATATTTGAAAATATTATTTTGTTTTAAGAACAAATAACGCTTAAATTGTTAACTGACAGTTGGTCAACGTGAATAATTATGAAAACAAATCATTTTTTAAGACAGACTATCTTTTAGTTTATTATTTTATATTCTAATTGAACCCTTCTCAGAGTTTCTTCGAATAATATTTAAAGTAGAGTAAAAAGTGTCTACTCAAAAACTTAGAACGTTGACATTAAAGTATTTTTTAATTTGTTTAATTATTATACAGGTAAAAAGAAAATACTTTGATTTTTCGATCACGGTTTTTCAAAGTAAGCAGTACTTAAAAAAATCTTGATGTAGTTAGCTACAAACATTTTTTGACCAATTTTTTGATTAGATATTGTTCGATCTCTCACAAAAATTAGTATGCATAAAAATATATATGTCGTTGTTATAAAAATAGGTAATAGTAAAATATTTCTTCAATAGTAATATGAATGACATTCTGTTATTTAATTGAATAGTTATTTACAAGTGTCATTGAGCGCTTGATGAATGTGTCACGATTGTCGTGAATGTGTTTATTTTTTCTTTTACAACATTTTAAAAGAAACATGACACCTTTAAAATATAATGTTACCAAAAATTATTTATCTCGTCATAAAAACATATTCAAATTTATTGTATGCTGATAAACATAAATGTTTTTATAATATTTTTCAAGACAAGTCTTCAAAATAAACCGTTCGTATGAAGTCATCTTATACGACTGTAATGCTTCATACAAATCTCTATTAAGTGTATAATGTTTTGTATGTTTAAAGTATGTTCAAAACTATACAATTTGTCATATTTGATCTACGAAATCTGGTAAAATATCAAACTGTTCAAATCTTAGTTAAGTTTACGAGCACTCAATTAATGAATCCAATAATCTTTATTATTTAATTAAATAAAACTACTTACTCAAATTAACGTGTATATATATATAACAAGTAAAAAAGTGTATTACTACAGCTGATTTATGTCTTACTTGTTAATGAATTCTCGTCGGTGTCGAAACGTTTTTTAAAATTAGTTAAATGGATTATAAATGTAAAATATATATTTAAAAAATAGCTGAATTGTTTACCTTTATATCAAATAATATAAGTAAAGTGCACACTCGTATCGAAGTATGGAAATTGCAACATATATTATTGTTGACTATCGAAAAAATGTTTTTTTATATACGTTAATCGATCCACAAAAATACAACAATTTTTGGTGCAAACCGCAATGAATAAATGTTATACATTAAAACCTTAACCTCAAATTAATATAATAGTAATTAATACCTTCAACGCGACTTCCATACCTTTGGGAGTGAATAAATTTGGAGGTAAATTTTCATATGACTAATTTTCGCAAAAAAATAATTGATTATGCTCATACATTTTATTAAATTCTATCATATCTTATTAACAATAATAGGTATAAATTTGTTTAGTTGTTTCAAATAATTAACTATTTATTTTATAACTCTGGCAATAGTGAATTTGAAATGTTAGCTATATGTTAACTATGTTAAGAAACCTTCGCTTGAGGATATAATTATATTGGGACTTAGGCTGTGTAACGACAAGGGATAAACCCCCTAACAAATTTCTTTTCTTCGTGAGACGGTGATTTCACTAGTACAAAAATAATGTTCGCACTTTCCAGGACCTTTTTTATTTACGTAATTATTTAGAAATTTTATATTACGAGTAATTGTTACATGTTTTTACAGTAACAATAAATTTGGCCATCTTTTATAAAAGCAGGTCAGGTCAGTGACATTGGTGTAATGGTCACCACATTTCGTAGAAATTAAAATGAGTCACTTTTGTAGAAACTGTATAGATTTCACATTTTAATAAATAACTTGATTTTATATCCATATTGGCATTTATAATTTAAAAAAAGCAACAGAAAATTATATAAATTACGTACACGTTTGCATTATACCTAATTCAATTTAGTATTTTTAAACCTTTCGCATCGGTTGTTGATATATTCCGTCAAAGATTCCCCGACCGTTGACATCGGTTGACGTGATAAATCGTTTAGCTACTTTCAGTACTCATTGTGACATCTACGATAGGAAATTGGAAGTGCAATCATTCCCTTTATCAATCTACATGTATTATTTACAGGAATCTGTAAAGCATGTAAATTAATATCGTTAGGTTTTGTCACGGGAGCGATTTTTCTGTAAGCCACATGTGTCAATGCCACCACATGTATGGAGTTACATAATGAACGTTTGTTAAATATAATAGTTTTTATACATCATCTGATAGCTAAAGAATACAAGAACCAATGTGAAAAATGAAAATAGTTTAGATAAGTACATTTATGCTTCAAATACTACTTTTAAGCAAAAATAATGGTTTGAAAAATTCACGCCGTATTGAAAGTATAATTTTGTATTCCACCGAGCCGTAACGAAAAGGTTAATAATGCGTTAATTTTAATGTAATCGCATTTATAGTAGTTAATAAAATTAAACTGATAATTCCATCTGTGGTTGCATTATATAATGTAATGGTATTACTGAGAACCAAACTATTAACAAAGGGTACGAATGCAATTAGTTTTTTTTAATCGTCTGTAAAGAAATGCACATCGCACAATATAGCATTAATATTAGATTACCAAATGTAATATTTTGTTCTCAATTTCGCGAAATTGAAATCAAATTTACCGATATGCAGCTGTGTTTATCGTTTTAAAATATTACATTTCCATTGTTTGTAAAAACAATATTCTATTACTTACAAAATATTGTAACATATCTTTTCCCATATATCGATTAAATATATTATCAAAGAAGGTATAATGCATAGATGATATACGTTACATTTTAATATGAATGATTTTCAGAACATATCAAATACTATGTACGATATCAAAATATAATCGATTTTGTGTAAAGATTGATGAGGAAACCTTAGCCCTTGATTTACCTCAAATCTAAAGTAGCGTCTCTACAAACGGTGTTAAAAGTTACCTTAAGTCACGGAATGTTTCTGCATACGGGTGCATGATGCTTTAAGCACTCTGCGCACTTTGTCAATCATTCGCTTGTAAGCATTCATCCAAAAATATACCAAAGAATGAGTGATTGTTCAAAAATTAATAACTGATTAAGGCTCGCACAGTACACGACACCACGATCTCATTTATATGATTAGCAGTTGCTCAACGCAAATCATAAATATCTTTATACGTTCCTATTAAAGTGAATACCAAAAATGGAAACAACTTCTTGTTTTTTTTTATTATAAAATGAAGACTTGCATGGCTTGAGCGTATTGAAGCAGTTACCCTTAGACCTTATATTGTTAGAACATAATCTACTTCAGAACAAAATTTTATAAAAAAAAAATATCTACCCTTGCGCTAATACTTTATACGTCTTGCTTTTTTATATGTAAAATCATGCAGGAGAGCACAACCGGTCGAAACCGGAGGTTTATGTATATGGTGCTCAACCAGGATGCTGCATTCAGAATGAATTTGTGACGTTTGTGTAAGAGTTGGGGAGATTGCAAGAAAATATTGTTGTTTATTGTAGAGATTCAAATTGTATGAAGGATTAAACACAGATACTGAATGAACATTATAGTGACTATAGGTGGGGGGTGAGCGACATCAGTCAGCCAATATAGACAGGGATGTTGGCCGAAAAAATCCAACACCCAGCTAATCTCATCAGGTCAAGCTAGTTACTCTATTGTCCCGGAGGTTAGTAAATTCTCTCTAAAGGTAGGTGCACCTTTTATGGTCAGCGGCATTAGGAAAAAGACATCCCATGTATCAGCAAACATGTTTGCATCTCAAGTATAGGATCGAAAAGAGTGGAGAGGCGCAAGATTTTGTTGCTGCAAACCAATCCACCAGATTGATACTACTACGAAGAAGGTGGTATATACAAGTGTTTTTTTTAAATTATCCATTCTTGTTCGACAAATTCATATAATAATACTATATGAATTTTAAACAGGGCGTACAAAGATTCTGTTGGTTGTGGATGGGTGCAGAAGGGATAATTTTTTTGAGTTCGTAAAAACAACAATACTGGTAAAACTGATATAAAACATTAAGTGAACTTAAGTGTTGTAAACTAAAAGCTTCATGTCCACTGTTAGTGGATACACGCCTAGTAAACAGGTCCAAAACAAAGCCCCTATAAAGAATTCGCTTTTCTTCTAGCAATGATGCTTATCTTATGTTTCAAGATGATGTTTTATGATGTATAAACCATCTAAATCGCATTCACGAGAAGACTGGTGTCTTTGGATCAGCTTAATAGATAAAACGCGGGAAAACCGATACAAAATTTCGATCAGCTGCTTTGCACATCGCCAGCAATAATCCGCTCGGGTTCACCGTTCCCGCAAAGCTCCCAACATAAACCTTCGAATCATCGAAAGCCACCCGCGTCGCAAGAACGCCGAGCCTATAGAACCGATGACTTGTGTACACATCTCGCAGCTGGCACGGCCGATGTAATCCGATACCCGGCGCATCGTTAGTATTTTTAAGTTTGTTTGATAAATGCTGGCTAGGTTTTCAAAAATATCTCCTAGCATACACGCGAGCTCCTTCCTCCATTTCCCCTCTCTTTCTTTTCCTTGCGTGGCATATTATTCACTACTATAAATAGCCGGACATGTTATAATGTAATTTAGAGTCCGATATTCGACGACCAACAGTAATGCGATAGACTTGTTATTTTCGATATTAATTATTGTTAATGCCCGACTGTCCGGCGAGTTTTTTTTTTTCGTCGAGCATCTCTCATCTCTCGTGTAATACGAAACCGCCGTGCAATCCGATACTCTAACCCTTTTGTGAACGACACTTTTTACAGTGCAGTAAAAAAACGATACTTGCATTTCACAACCCTAGCGTTGTTTATTCCATTTTTAAAAACGCGCATCATTTATATTTTCAATTAAATATCAGTTATATTTATTCTGAATAGGCCTTGCATGTTGTTGTTATATTTTGCAAGAATTGTGTGAATGTGAGGTCAGTGGAATAATTTAGTATCAAACCTATTATTAAATTTATTTGGATTACGGAAACAGGGGCGTAACATTTCATGCTTTGTCATTCCCATATCAAAACTCGGAAAGCCTAAAGCATTCAATCGGTAAGTATAATAAATTCAAAAAATTGTATCTTATCAATCCTTTTCTAGAAATGACAGTATTGTGCATCAAAAATCGTAACGTACAATCAATATGGGTTGCTTATTATTGTAGTAAAAATTGATATCTCTACGTCTGCTTAAGTTGCCATCTTTGCTATGAAAAATTGACTGAAAAAATAAACGATAACCTTATTAACCTTAGCTTCCCAATTCCATTACCGCCAAATTTGTGATTATTTTGTCGTTGACAGATGTGGCATTGTTATTATTAATCTCCCAGTCTGAAATATATTTAATACACGGAAATATAAAGCATAATAATATATAATTGTTTTTCAACCTCATTTAAGAACACACCCGTATATATTATTTTCAATCCGTTAAAGAAAAAAATGTCATAGCTTGTTGCAAATGAAAATATCAATCAATTTATGACTGGTCACAGCAATTTTAAGGTTTAATTTATCATGTTTTATAGTTCAGATTGTGCATAAAGTAGTTCCTAGCAACTCGTTGAGCATGCTCTGTGGGATTACCTAAATTTAATTCAAGTAGAAAAAAGCTCTTCAACAAATGCAAGTACTCGTAGGATACGTGGAACACAACACAGACCAATACTATGCTTTGTCATTATATGAGGCTTGCTTCCGCAATTAATCATTTTTTTAACAACTACTTATTTGTCTTTACAGCCACGTTTTGTTGGGCAAAGAAAATGACAAACATTGCTACTCGTACACTAAAACAGCGGTCTGTAAACGATGTATTAGTCTATATAAGACAAAGTGTATATTGCAAAAAATCTTATATATAACGGTGTGTTTTAAGGTGTATATTAGATGTGGTTGATACATGATATGTATGACACAAACAAGTGTTCATTTAGGTGTTGTCATTGTTCATTGCTGGAACAGCTCAATAGCTAATGAAGTCATCACTCGTCAATAATCCCCCGTTTTGCCGACCCAGTGATCCGTTGACACTTGCCTGATATAACAGCTTCTGCAGACATCTCATCTGTTGTGGCCGCGGTGTAACTGCTGTGTGTTTTTTTTTTTACGTAACGCTCTGAGACGCCGCATCCGCTCTTGTCGCAGTGTGTTGGTCCATGGCGTCACAGAGACCGCAGAGCGAATTTAAATACAAGACAAACACGACAGTACATAGTATGGTGTGCAAAAAATATCCGACTACCTTTGTTTTTTGGGGCCTAAGGCCCCGGGCCAGTCGCCTTATACTGATGCTCCTTGGGAGCACTTACAAGGCATTGTTTTCAGAGTACTTTCTCGTTATAAAAGTAACGGGCTTTGGTGAGCAACACCAAGCGTGGGTGTAAAAGTTAGTAGTTCAGACGTTAAAATTTGGACATTTCGACTTCTTCGCCGAAGGTCGCCGCGGATACATAAAAGGCATGGTAGTTGGACTCCGTAGCGATGAGGTCGACATATCTAACCGGTCCGGGCTTCTGTTGGATTACGCTAAAGAGCCTTTTTATACTTAAATCTAATATTGGGCAATGCCACAGAACGTGTTCAGCGTCCTGCAAGGGGCTGCCGCATGGGCAGTCTGGACTATCAACGAGTCTAAGCTTGAAGAGTTTAGCCTTAAAATTGCAGTGACCAGTCATGAATTGACTAGGCCAATGGTTTGTAATAAGCCACGGCATATCTATTCTTTCGAGGACGGAAGGAAAGAAGGAATATTCACTACTAGCTCATCTCCACTGAAAAAAATGTTTTTTCAGGATCAATGTGTTGCAAGAGTATTTAAACACGCATTATTCACCGCCGTGAAATGTTCTTTTAAACAGATGCTTGTGCATATTACTGAGGGTATATTAACTTTGTGAGGAATTACGAGGTGAAGGAATAATCACGGTAGCTTTCCATACCACAGTCAGTTGACCCTTTCATTACGGATCGGTTTGAATACAAATTATACTGTCAATTATAAATCTAGTATTTGAAGCATAAATGTACTTATCTGGTCTATTTCCATATATCACATTGGTCCTTGTATGCTTTAGCTATAAGATGATGCATAAAAAACTATTCTAAGAAAGTAACAAAACGATATATATCACGTCAAACGATGTCAACGGCAGTGCCGGTTTTACGGGGTGGTGAAGTAAGTCGGTGCCCCAGGGCGTCGAATAAGCTAGGGGCGCCGAGGGCAACCAATCATGCTTTGCTTTTTTTAAATATAAACAATATGGGGCGCTAGAAAAAAATGCCCTTGGGCACCGTAATGTCTAAAGCTGGTACTGATCAACGGTCAGGGATTCTTATTACAACATATGCCGACAACCGATGCGATAGGGTTAAGAGACGATGATACATTTGGCTGGGACATTTACTTCGGATGCCTCGGGAAAACATAAAGTACACCTATCTTTTCTTCAGGCTCCCTCTCACCGTCACAGAATGCTGTCGCAACTATACATTGAATGTACTCGGCGGAGTTTCGGGAGGCAGAGCTAGAATGGGTTGAGGCGAGGACTATGTCGGTTGTCAGAGATTTGTGGCGTCATTTTGTGATGCTTCAGTTAAGGGAGCGGATATAAAATGATGATCATAGTCTACTTTTCTTTGGATTCTCCAATTTCACAAATTTGAAAACACCGTTTCGAATAAATCAATTATGTATTTATTTTATTTTTTGAATTTTATTTGATATTGTTTAATTAAAAATATGACGTGTAAATAGTAGCAGTATAATATGCAATATTTAAATTCTTGAAAAAACTGAATTTAAAGATCCAAGTAATCGATCCTCCCAAAAGGCAGCCCTATGCGTTTCCTTAACTTCACAATTTCTTACAAGTGTAACCATCGTACAACATTATAGGTTGCAATGAAATTTTGCTATATGCCTTGATTCGTAGCCATACAAATAAGGAGGACAAAACAGACGCTGTATGATAAGATTAGGTGTTTCAGCATGGTTTGGTAGTTGATTATGATAACGATAACATCGTTATTTATTGAAATCAAAAGACATGCCATCAACAGGGATGACGGCTTGATTCTCAAAACAGCATGGCTTCCACCTCTAGCACATACTCTAAAACCTGTACAGACAAGCAAGAACGACCACAGTCCGACATGGCGTTCGTAGAGATACAATTCTTGGAACACACCTACCGTACACGATTCTCCGGACCAGTGAAAATCGAGTATGTAGTTGCCATGGAAATAATAATAAAAAAATAACAATGACGCTATAATGATAAGATAACCTGACACCAACTCACACATAAATCATCAATCCTGAAGAAGACCCCTGCAATGGCGGTTCACAAATTGGTTAAAAGAAATTCGCCACACACGGCTAAACCAAAAATCCACAATATCAACGATAACATCGTGTTTAGAATCTTTACCGATTCAATGATTCCGGTGTCCCTCCGTGTGTTGCCCTTGCCAAGATGGCGTCGTTAGCGCCTCACGTGTGGCCACAAAAGCGTGGGAGACTGCGAAATGTATTCGCGAAACGTTTCACAATCCTTCATTATTGTTTAGTGCTACTCCAAATCACATGTGCACTTGCAAATAATCCAATGGGCGTTACAGGCGGGGAAGTCACGACAGCGACTGTCAACCGGTAGTTAGTAAAGTCCCAAGAGAACAATAACAATGAGAGCTTGTAGTAAAATAACAAAATAAAGCACTCTAGCACCTAAGATTGAACAAGAACTAATGCTTTGTTCGCACGAACTTAGCTGCTAAGTTGGCTGCACACTTTCATCAACACGTAAACACGAATATTTTATATACGTTTGCCTAACATCGACGGGTAGTAAAAAGAAGGGGCGTCTTATTTACTCATCGGGTAGTAGCTAATACGCAGGCTCAGTTCATGTGAATTTCTGATATCCACAAAACCTCTCACGCCCGGAAACTAAGAGATGGCAGCTCTGGCAGAAAATCGCATCAAAAATTTTCAAAAGCCCACAGGAAAGCCTTCCAACTGACAAAAACCTTAACTGCCGCACTTGAAAATCCCTGAACAGATTAAGAACTGGAGTCGGTAGAACAAAGGACAACCTCGAGCAGTAGGGAGTGCTTCGGCAGGGAAAGTCACTGTTATGCGACTGTGGAGACCTGCAGATCGTCTCACACATAAGATCCTGCCCCATGTGCCCGAATTGCTTCTTTTTTATGTAATCGCATGCAGGAGAATACAGCCGGTCAAAACCAGTGCACTCTATGACGCTCAGCCGGGGAGGCTGGACGCTGCATGCGGGAAACGTGTGTTGTGTTCGTGTTTGTGTGTGGGTTGGGGAGATTGCAAGTGTAAATTTTTTGTTTCTTGAAGAGATCCAGATTGTAGGGAGGAGGAAACACAGACGCTGGAAGAGCATTGCAAAGCATACTGGTGGCATTAAGGAAGGAACTTTGGAAACTGACAGTTCTTGGTCGACACACATTAACCGTGAATGGATGTTCGGCAAGTGTAAGTTTGTCGCTTGTGGGCATTTCTTCAGGCACCCCAGTTTATAACCTAGCCGTTGGGCACTATATATACATCTCATGTATTCGATGAATGCAGATATGACATGAGTAAATCGAGGACTATAGCGACTGACAGCTTATGAGACAATCATACGATCTAGCAAAGGGAAGCAGATATGGAAATAGAATAAAAATCATGACACCAAATATTAAAAATGTTATCCGCGCCAAAGTTCACCGTTTTTTTTCTGAGATTGAACCTTTAATATCCTAAACGTTTGTGCTGGGTGTGTCTTCAGTTCCGCATGGCGTGCCAGAGCCGCAATAAGGGAATATTTAATTAGTCTCCGTAATAAATGCTCAGAAGTTTGGCCAATTACACAGGCGGATATCGTGCTGCCGATTATAATGATTACACAACATGACTAACTGCCGGCAAGTCTGGTAGTTGGGCTGCCTCCGCGTGAAACATGGAGTTTCACAATGCCATCCACTGCAGGACATTGATATCTCTTTGTTTCATTTAATATATCATGACTAATTGCATTGCTATATTGTTACCGCGGCTGTCTTTCGATCACCGAAGTTAAGCAACATTCGACGCGAACCGTATTTGATGAGCCACCTCCTGTTGTCCACTGTTATCGTTGATTTGACTGTTTTTAACCCTTTCGTTACGGGTCAGTAAAATACAAATTATCCTGTCAATACGGCGTGAATTTTTCAAACCATTTTTTTTTTAAACTAGTATTTGAAGCATAAATGTACTTATAGCTCAATGGTCAAAGCGTTTGTTTCGCAAGTCAAAGGTCGTGGGTTCGATCCCCAACGGATATTAAAAAAAAAGATTTTTAATCGATTTATGAGCTCTAAAATACCCCCCGGTTGGTGTGAATTTGATCCATCACCCGTAAAATTCCAGTCATAGTCTATTAATTAAAATTGGTGGTAGACGAAAGTCGTCCCGTGAAGACCACCCATTTATAGTAATAATAAAGGATGATGCGTGAATCTCGGACTGTAGTCTATGACGTTGGCGGATTAACACTCCACATGCAGGGCTTAGTCATATACACCTTCAGACTTACTATCACCATCTGTCGGTATTCTCCTGTATGTGCTTACAAAAAATAAAAATAAATTTACTACTTTGAAAAAAAAGACATTTATTTTCTTATTAGAAAATACTTGATGCTACTTTACAACGAGTAGTATAAAAATGCATTAGAACCTGATGAAATGCATCTATTAATTAGTACATTGTTTTGACAAGATGCCCAGGTGAATAGACTGGATGTTTTCCGACCAACGTGTTATGACTTTCACGGGGAATGGCGGATGTACGAGTGTTATCCCGCAGGTAACACAAGTACATTGATAATACTCGCAGACAGATATCGTAAATCAGGTGAGGGTCCGACATCGCAAAGTTTATTCCTTACGAAAATTGCTTCCGAGTAATTTTCGCACCTGGTAATAATTCTCCTGCCATCTTTTAAAGGGGTGAAAAATAGTTTTTTGGTATACTTAATGTTGTATTTATTACACTTAAAATAACTCAAAACAATTTTTCATTTATGTTTTAATAGGTGTGCGCTTGTGCATCGGAAGAGCAATGATCTTGTACGAGTTTTCACGCCTCTTCATTTGAGCTCTCCTGGGAAAATAATTTTAAATTTTTTTAAAATATTCTAAGAATTATTGAACGTCAATCTAACGATGGATTAGTAAGTACCACTCGGGTCTCGAACCAAACTATAGACTGAATGGATGTGATTCTTCTACTTATAGTTCCGACTCGGACTTTATAACCAATCATTTACCTGTGTTAAATAGACTGCCGGAAAGTAATAATATTAAGCTTGTGAATAAATGAAGACTGATAGAATAATAATAAAAATATACATACTTTGAATATATGCTATGGCGACATCTGTTGTACGATGATAACAATGATATAAATACTAGTTTCACCGCAAGTCAGTCTGGGCATAGCAATGGCGCGATTCGCCGAGCGGTATGAATACCTGGGCATAGTTGGATTCCAAGGTCCGCGGTTCGCATCCCGCTTCTGCCGTTATTTTTGTGCTTGGATTGACGCGTTGAAAAAAGAATTTTATGTTTAGTATATGTATATTTAAGTAATAAGAGTATTATTTTATTGCTAAATTTATTTAATGAAATAAAAATCAATTATTGTCTTATACAAATCACACAAATAGTTTATTTTGTAAAGTATTTTATATTTTTAAGCACGACAAGTAAAGGCAATAAACAACGTAAATAAAAACAGTTTATAGAATTGTTTGAAATTTTTGTTGTTTCCTATATTTGTTGCCTATCTGAAAGAAAATCCTTTTCTACGTGTAAGCACACCGACACAGGGAAATAAAATGTATATTTTAAATTATGTAAATAATAATATAATAGTATATATTTTTTTATAATTTAATAATAATAGTATAACTAACATAGGTAACTAATAATAAAAAGCTTGTGAATACTTGACTGATTGAATCATAAAATAATAATATACATACTTTGAATATATACTACAGAGACATCTATCGTTATATGATGTTAACAATGGTATATATATATATATACATCAAGTTTCGCGTATCTTTCCAGGCCAAGAATGGTCGTGTGGACAGTGGGGTGTGTAGGATAGAGCAAAGATGCAACGCTCGACGTTCGAATCCCGCGTCTGCCGATATGTTTTCTGATTTAATTGATGCGTAAAATTTGATGTATAATTGTATGTGTGCATTTAATTACTAATTATTTAAAATAACTTAAGATACGCCTAAAAGACGATCTAAATATTTATTATTATTATTTAAAATATTACTGATTCGCTAATTGGGTCGATTAAAATTCCGATTCGTTTGCGACCATAATTTATGTATTTTTTACGATCGCTCCATGCTAAACTGTATGGAAACTAAAGAACGGTCTGTCTGGCTTAGATCACACTGCGAGTCTGAGGATAAAGATACGATGGAATTCGAGATCGACTGAAATAACACTATTTACTAACAGGATGCGAGAGCAACGCCAGTTTGTAAGCCCGCCATCTATATTCGAATTTATTAAACAAGAAAATGTTCTAAAATGTATTCAAATATTAATACACATACAGATTTATAACAAATACTTTATTTCATGACAATTTCTTCAAAATATTATTTTTCTTCGTATCAGCGACGTCAAATTATTTCAGCCCATTATAGATAGTCCGTGTGTTGCCTAGCATTAACCCTTGAGGTGTGCAGCTTTTTGGGTACATGGAGCGGGATCTTAGGTGTGAGGCGGTCTGCAGGTCTGCGCAGTCGCACAATAATGACTCTCCCTGCCGAAGCATTCCCTCACCACTCGAGGCTGTCCTTTGTTCTACCAACTCCGGTTCTTAATTTGTTCAGGGGTTTCCAGGTCCGCCAGTCAAAGATTTTGCCGATTGGGAGGCTTTCCTTTGGAGTAATGAAATCCTCTGATGCGACTTGTTGCCAGAGCTATCTCTCATTTTCAGGGCCGGATGTGAGAGGTTGTGTGGATCTCAGAAAGCTTAATATAAAGATAGTAAACACTATACTTGGGTGAAATGGGTATAAATAAATAAGTATGAAGGAAAAATCGAGTAAATAATTTATTTTCAGTTTATTGAATGAAAAGCATTTAAAAAACTACCATAAAATTTAATTTCGTTATGTTGGTAAAACGTTCTTAGTTTCATTTGTAAGAAAACCAAGCAATTGTTATCATTTGAATGATATGCTAATTTTACTCAATTTTGAATGTTGCGACAATTCGAAAATAACAGCATTTCAAATATTAAAGTGCATAATTTCAGTTCACATTGTTCGAAATTGCAAGCAATTTGTGACTTTCAATTACCCTTAACAATGAATTTAACTTTTATTAATACTACACAATTTACCCATCAAATTTGTTTTATTTTGCTGGACGAACGTGCAATTTTCGAATCGTTTGTATATTCTTATTGCATCTAGTAAGAAATTTACAATACTTATTTTTAGTCATTTAGTTTATTACACATCGAATAGACGAATATTTTTGATTTAAATATGGCAAAGTTGACACATTATATTTATTTATTATTACATTTACATAAAATTTAAAATAGTTTTTTTTTGGTAAAAATCTTGCTAACTAAAATTTCACATTTCTGGATATGACACATTTTTAAATACTTATTAACCACGTGATATTTTTTATGATTAATATATTGACATCCTCCTCTCTAAGTTATTTACGGAATTGCGTGGTGGCAGGATGAGGAGCAGATGAACAACACACAGACTTTTCCAGAAGCACATATATTTTCATGATAAACTTTACAAACTTCCGGCCCTAGCGGAATACATGCCGGGCCGGTCATAATACGTCCTTTTCGCGGTCGGCACACAACTGACTGGGCACCGGGCGCCGTGGTTGGTGACACCTAGCACCGCAAGTGGCGATCTACGAGTATACAACTGGTCCTCTTGACGGCATTACAAAATAACAACACATGCGTGTCCGATGAGCGAACGAAAATAAGAGATGAAAGATTGTACATCGAAGTTTTCGGTAGCAGTCAGCAAGGGCTATATCATGCTGATGTCAATATTTTACAGTTTTTTGTTCGTTAACAATTTGCGATAATAATTGAACACTACAAATTGAATCGTAAATAAATTTTAAGACAATTGCTTAGTTTTTTTGACAACGCTTATTGTTTTCATTATTAAATAACTAATATATATAGTAAATATTATAAAATTCACAGATGTACATATTATAAGAGGATCTTTGCACATCGCATTGTTGACAGTCGAAACGTCGAAAAACTAAACTATAAAATACTTGTAAAACAAAGAACTGTTTTTAGAATATTAAACTATTCCAAAGCTTAGAATACGCTATGATACAAAGTGTCAACCTGACAGGAGTAGTGTGTCAAATTAGTGTTACCACTATTAAAAATAAACATCGTTAAGAATCAAGAAAAAATTACATTTTTTTAATATATATAATATGTTGTATTATATGATGGAGACTCGAAATGGTAACAAAATGATAAATGTCATATTAATTAAATTGTTTACTCTATAAGAGTTTTTTTTTTAATGAATTTTCAAATCGATTTATAAACAAAGTCATTGTTTCATATGTACCTAACAAAAGATTTTATCTTAACCCTCCAGATACGAGCGTGAACGTATGGTCACAGTGAACACTATTGTCTATTTACCCTACTTCGGTTAAGAAATGTCTCCACCACAGCTATTCTGCAGCCGCGGCAACGGAAACAGTTACCAAGTACCCTTGTGAGTTATTTTATTTCGGCTTGATTTTTTTTATACAAAATGCATACTTCAAAATAGTAAATACAATTTTCAATATTTAAAAAAATGATTTACGTAATTTTTACTAATTCGTTTCGTATAACAATATGTTGATCTAATAAAGTAATATCATAAATATTTTCAGCGTAGCTGTATTTCAACCCCAAAGACTAGCCAAGGTTAGAATCCATACAAAAAAACAGATAAAAAATAATGTTTCATACAAAATAAGTTATCAATGGTAAGGACTAGCGTGACCATACGGTCTCATAGCTTTTCTGCAAGAAAGCATCGTGTATTTTTTTAAAAATATTTTTGCTAGATGAAGACTACATACTAATAAAATATAGCTTAAAACTTAAGATAATATTATAAACTAGTTTGTATCAAAAAAAAACTTTCGTCTCCAGGGGTTAATGCCTGTAGCCGTGTCAAATTAGTTTTGAACTTGGGTATTAAATATTTTATTGTATGTGCACTTGCAAATAGACGAGTGTCAAAAAGATAATTTCCGATTGATGCAATGTCTTTGAATAAGAATCATATATCTTTATATTGGTTGAAGTTTTAATGTGCAAAGTGCATACAATTTTAAACAAAAATATCCCTCTTTGTCATTTTTGGCTTAAAATTACAATGCTTATTTTACAACCATCTATCATGCGATGTATGAAAATGGCCAATTTTCGATATACCATCAACGACTACACATTCTTCCCACAGATATGGGCTTTAACCAAATTGTCCACAGTTGAGAAGCACGATTCAGCACTTTAATCTTATTGCTTACCGTACTTCATTCTTCCAATTACTACAATTGTATGATCACGGTTTTATTCGATTACTGAAAAAAATCAGTGTGTCATTGACATCAGGATATTAACCCTTCGTTACGGCTCGGTGGAATACAAATTATACTGTCAATACGGGGTGAAATTTTCAAACCACTCTATTTGCTTAAAACGAGTATTTGAAACATAATCGTACTTATCTGACCTATTTGCATATATCACATTGGTTCTAATATCCTTTAGCTATCAGATGATGCATATTATATTTAAAAAACGTTCATTATGTAACTCCATACACGTGGTGGCATTGACACATGTGGCGTACAGAAAAATCGCTAGTGAGAAGAAACCTTACGATATTTATTTATATGCTTTACAGATTATTGTAAAGAATTCATGTAGGTTGAAAAGGGGAATGACTGCACTTCCAATTTACTACCGTGGATGTCACAGTGAGTACTGAAAGTAGCAAAACGATATATCACTTCAACCGATGTCAACGATCGGGGAATCTTTGACGGCATATGCCGACAACCATGCGAAATGGTTAATGTTTTAATTGATTCTTACATATTTTATTTGATAATTTTAATGCAATAATTATCTATGTATAAAATTACGTAATTTAAACATATCTCAGGTATCGACTGTGGACCTCCAACGAAGTATATTCGAAGAATCATATTGTTACAAAAAATAATTATATAAAACAACACATTCGTCTTTTCGTACATTTCCGCTCCATAGATGGACCATATGGTCGCCATAAGTTTCTGTCATACAGTTCAACATAAATTCTTGCCTCTTCTTAAGACATCTCTGCAACAGAAGCTCCGCCAAGTACAAATAAAATCTGGTGCTTCAAGAAAAGGCTGCTGCAATATTCGATGTACCGATACTGTAGCTGTATATTTAAACGGCAGACTATTGAAGGCTTTATACGATATTTAGGTACATTCAATCAATAATTTCTACTTATAGTTATTTTGTATTGTAGCAAAAAAAACTAATTGCTGTGTCGAAATTCAATAAGTCTTCAGAAACAGAGAGTTTGAAACGCTACGATAGACTGAAATTTTCACAAGTCATATGTGATTCCTGAACAGAACATGGCTTGAGTGATTCTTGAAAAGAAACTGAATACAAAAGTTATTTTATTGCTTGCTGGTATTTAAAGGCAGGTTTGAGGCAAAAGATTCGATATTGAGCTTTTTCAATAAGATTAAAAAAAAAATGGTGATTAGCCTGTCACTCCCGAGACCTGTTCTTAAATCAAATAGTCATGTATTTTTTTTACATTAATATACTCGTATACAGTCCCAAATTGAAGCATATTTACGTGTATGTAACAGTATCTGGAATTTAGCTACCAATTTCCCGCTACGACATCTCAAAGATATACCAACTTTCTGTGTTCAATGTTTTTTCAAATCGCTTTTCTCTGAGAGAATTGTGGCTTGTAGGTTGAGCCGTGTGTGGCGAAAGTCTTATCTTTGCATGCAATACACGGTGTAAAAGCTTACCTTGGTCGAGTCACAATCAATTTTGTTTTTAATCATTTTCGATTAGCCTTTTAATAATATTCATACTAACATCCTTCTCTCTCTCAAAAAGGTTGTTATTCCGTCACGTGATGGCAAGATTAGGAGCAGATTAAAAACACATACTTTTTATGAAGCACATTAACATATATTTACGTTAAAAGTTGACAATATTCTGGCTGAACCTAGTCACAGCATTAATCCGAGCTACAAATCAATATGCTCTCGCCAACGGGCGGGACACGACTGATCACGCTCGTCGGCGCTATCGCACCGGCGCCACAAGCGGCCGTCTATATAACTAACACACCCGTGAGCGGACTTGTCCAAAATGCCAATATGGCAACACATAAATGTATGACAAGCCAACATAAATAAGAGTCGAAAGATTGTATATCGATGTTTTCGGTACCAGTCAGCAAGGGCTACATCATGCTGATGTCAATAGTTATAAATTAAAACGCTCATATTAAATTACGTAATTAAATTTCGTCGTCGACGAATATCACGTGTAAGCAAACACGTGAAATTAATACGTTTTCAGCCCGTTTGAATATCACAGAAATTTAAATAATACGATTTCTCCAAGTGCTTTTTCACCCGATACCAAAGATATTCGTTGACGTCTCGGCTATCAAAGCCAGAAATTTTGTATCCTGCAAAGGGTCTCGTGTTTCTGTCCCGGGATCTATGTCATAATCTACGGGCGCCATTTTTGAGTCTGGTCAGACGCTCAAATGTCCCGGCCCCGGCCCTTCATCCGATACCCCTGGCCGGGCGCGGGGCCTCTCCTTGTGAAACGGGACCCCTCCTTTGACGCGACCGTAACTTGGTTATCGCTGGATTAATTTGAGTTTGGGAATATTCGCCCACTGCTCGTTATCATCAACGTCCACAGCTCAAAACACAGTAGCCGCTATTCTACGTTATCTAAATACGTAATACATGTCGACAATCCTATAATATTATCATAAGTTTGGATGATTAGACCGATGCTGCCGAGGCATGGACCATTTAGTCCAAATAGGTGGTTCGACCCATAATATTAGTTGTACCAGAAAAGAATGTCGTTTTTTTGTTATTGCTTTTGCGTGGTCAGTTGTGCTTCGTCGGTCGAACTATTACAACGTGTTTTGTGTTATTTCTTTGACTACGTACACCTGGGGTGTTATTAACAACATATCAGGAACTATATTATGTGATGATGATATTGAATTTATCATAATATATAACTGTTCCCCCTATGTTCTGTTCTCTAAAGGAAATATACGATCGTCACAAACGTAGTCACAAAGCGCTATTAGCCATCATCCTCGCCTCATTTCATTTCAGGTCTGCATCCCATAGCCTTGCCGAGTCCATTTTATGTATAGTTCCCAACGGCTTTCCAAGACGGCGCGAGCCCAGAGGCTTAAAGATAATGCAGCTGTAGTTTATGCACTTTGCATCCGAAGTATATGAAGGCTTATTTTTCCGCTCTCTCGCCTCGTTATTCCTCACAAAGTAAAACCATCGTACCCCCAGTATTTAACGCAGGCATCTGCTTTCGAAGCCAATTATACGAATGCGTTTGGCTTTTGGTGAGATTCCAAGATTCACTGACCATTAAGGCGGATGGGGATGAAAAAGGCGCTATATATTCTGCACTTTGTTTTAATCGAGTAAAGCTGCAAGTTCCAGATATTATTAACTGTAATCTAAAGTTTAAATAAAACCTTAAAATGTTACTTTTAAGCAGGTCGATTCTTGTGCATGTATCCGTACTACTCCTTAGAGGTCTCAATGCTAAGGATCGTGACTCTTAAATGACAGTTTCTAATAATAAAATATGTATATTTTTGTCTTCTTAAATATCATACATAGCCTTACTAGCAGAAAATTGTTTTTATATCGATAACCAAATACTTATTATGAATATTTCTAAAAAATATTTGTGTAATATGTGTACCGGAAAATAATGTCGTTGTGCTTCGGCAGTCGAACTTTTACAACGTGTTCTGTGTTGTTTCTCTGACTGCGTATATCTGGAGTGTACTAGGACTCTTAAACAAAAAAAAATACAACCCTATATACAATGGAGAGCTTTGTCCCGAATGGGAAATATATTCGAAATATTATGCTTTACCATTTCATGAAGAAAGAAATTTCAACAGGACAAAAATTATTTGTGATTTACTGGGAGATATTTTGAATGTGCGTAAATGCCAGCGGTGGCTTAAACAATTTAAATCCGTAAATTTTTTATATTACCAATTATATTTATATTAATTTAATGCACCAAATTATTTTATTAAATAAACGTCATTTTTTCCTAAAACCCTATATTTCTATATTCTTCTTTTCTACTATATTTCACTTAAAAATTACTTGTACAATGTTATGAATTATAAAGACTTTGAAGAATTACATTTCCATCACTGGAGAGCGATGGTAATCGGCGATATATTATAGAAGACATTTGTTGTAAGGTGATATCTAGACGTACTATTTTCCAGTGGTTGTGGTGAAATTTTAAGCTATTACAAAAGCAAATACATATTTAATTTCTTAAAGTAAACTATTCAGTTAAAGCGTTTCGAATTTATGTTTAAGGTGACCACACGTGCAAAGGAAAATATATTTTTAAATTTGAATTAACACTTAATTAACCCTTTCATTACGGCTCGGTTTGAATACAAATTACACTGCCAATTATAAAACTAGTATTTGAAGCGTAAATGTACCTTTTTATTTTTTTTTAAATTTTTATTTAATCAAATTTAAAAAGATACATTTTTTTACATATTAATTTACATTCCAATCTTTTTTTTTTCTTTTTTTTTTTTTTTTACATTCCCTTACCACACCACTTAAAGATAAGATCTTGTGTGTGGGAAAACCTATTGGAACATTTTCATTTATCACATTGGTTCTTGTATCCTTTAGCTATCAGATGATGCATAAAAAACTATTCTAAGAAAGTAGCAAAACGATATATCAAGTCAATCGATGTCAACGGTCGGGGAATCTTATGACGGCATATGCCGACGACCGATGCGAAAGGGTTAATTATTTAAGAATTATCTAATACTCGTATAAATATAATTTTCTTTGTTTGAAAATTATGTAATTTGTTATATGGCTTGTAAATAATAGATTTAAGGAAATTATTCTGCTTACATATGAAAAAATGTTACATAACTTTGTTATATCTTTAATTAAAATACATTTAAAATTACGAATTCTTCACTTGTGTTAGATTGCACCTGTTTTTGAGACGCTAAATTTATCATAGTACGAGTACACAAAACATTTCGCCACACACGACTAAACCCAAAAGCCACAACACCAAATCTGAACTCAAAAATTTACGAACTTATTCTGCTTTTTGTAGGCTATATATAAGATGAATTATTCTGTAAGAAAACATGTTGCTGGGAACCTTCTAATAGCACTTTTGCTATTTTTAACCCTTTCCTTACGGCTCGGTGGAATACAAATTATACTGTCAATACGGCGTGAATTTTTCAAACAATTTTTATGCTTATAACTAGTATTTGAAGCATAAATGTACTTATCTGACCTATTTTCATATATCACATTGGTTCTTGTATCCTTTAGCTATCAGATAATGCATACAAAACTATTATGTTTAACAAACGTTCATTATATAACTTCATACATGTGTTGGCATTGACACATGTAGCTTACAGAAAAATCGCTCCTCTGACGAAACCTAACGATATTTCTTACATGCTTTACAGATTCCTGTAAAGAATACATGTAAGTTGATTAAGGGACTGCAGTTCCAAGTTCCTACCGTAGATGTTACAACGAATACTGAAAGTAGCAAAACGATACATTACGGCTCCCGATGTCATATATCGACAACCGATGCGAAAGGGTTAACGACATATTGGTTCTAAAAAATCAAAACGAATACATTTAAAAAATTAAATATTTGCTTTCCTATCCTCAGTAGCATCGGGATATTCATCATTTTATGTTTTAGACAATTATTTATTTATTTCCTTCAATAACATTACAAAACATTTTTACATCTTAATTCATTATTGAAGTATTTACATAAAAGTGTGGCCCTGTAAATTTATTGACACATTTAGTGTCAATGACCTCACACCCAGAACAAGCGTTAGGAGACTCAATGCAAATAGTTGATAGTTGACAAAAAGTCGCGATGACCTCGACTTTGAAAGAAGTTGACTGCGTCTGTCTGCTGATAATCCTCCTGATATGATAGAAGTATCAATTATTTTACATAAATTTTTCAGCAAATAATGTAATTTAAAATGGCCACCTTATGTCGGTATTAAAGGCCGCTCCACAAAATAATATAACATGAAGCAAGGATCATTTTACTAAAAACAATGCTAAAATGGAGTCAGGGATATCGCGTTACGTTATAATGCTTGTTTCGTGATTAATATCATGTTGCGATTACTTTAATGAGAGCAGGTACCTATTACTTAATTATTACCGAAAAAATAACCTTTTGCGAACCCTTAATTAAAGCAAATAAAGCATCGATTCATTACACAATAGACTTATCTTTTAACGTTATAAAAAGAGCAAATTACGCTTCGAAGGTACGTATTTAATTTTTAATGTAACGATTTAAATATTTATTTATTTAATTACAATTTATTATCATATTTTAAATTTAGTAATAACGCATCGTTAACAAAAAATATTCTACTACAGAAAGTGTCCATTTTTATTTTTTAGGTATCAAAAGGCGCGATTTGGAAACCTCTGAAATAATTATAAATTTAGTAAATTAAATATACACATACTATACATCAAATTCTTTATACGCATCAATTCATTCAGAAAAATATCAGCAGAAGCGGGATGCGAACCGCGGGCCTTGGAACCAACCTTTGCCCAGGTCTTTATATACCGCTTAACCCCCTCGGCTATTTCTCCGCCTGTGCTGAAACGCGTTATAACTTGTATTTATACCATTGTTATCATCGTGTGACGATAGATGACTCTATAGTTTATACAGGTATTCAGAGTAGTTAAATTATTATTTTTTATTATTCAATCAGTCAACATTTATTCACAAGATGTTTTAAATATTATTACTTTCCGACAGTCTATTTATTTTAGTAAGTACCACTCGGGTCTCGAATACATTTATTTTTCATGATTGCTCATCATGGCTTATTGCTTAACAATATTATGATATATTTAATTATATTTTAAAGTAATAATTGAAAGAAAATATTACTATCCCCATAATTAATATAAATAACCCGCTTGAACAAGATTATCATACAAAATAAAGCTTTGACATGAAACGTCGTCCTGGTTAGCGTTATAGAGTTCAATTCTGTGATCTTCTGCATTCGTTTATTTTAAAAAAGTCACGAAGAAGAAGGAATGAATGTTTGAGAGCAGCAATTTTCCTCCGGGACTCTAACGAATGGAACGAAAGCATCCCTAGAAGAAAAAGAGTTGGATAATGTTCGGAATTGATTGAATTGAATGGATAGTTACCGTAAATATAAAAATAGAGACGTCGGAGAGTTTTTTTATGATTTTTTTCGAGCATGATAGTGTATTTAGATTTATTGAGATTCCAAACTAAGCTCCCATGTTCCAGAACAGATGAACAAGTGAAGAATATAGAGGGTGCGAAGAATTAGAGGGTTACCAAATTGACTTGCTTGGCGTTTGATGAACCCGAAAAGTTTAATGGCGCGGGAAGTTAAATTAATTATGTGAGTATGAAGGTGAAGGATGAATCGTAGGTTATACCTAGATAGAAGAAAATGAGTTGGGTAATGTTCGGAATTGATTGAAATGAATTGAGTTCTCTTGATAAATGCAATTCGTAATCATCTCACAGGATCCTGGATTCTGCATGTAGAGAAGAATCTAAGCTGAAGCCTTCTTGTTGAGATGGTCGATAATTGTATGCTGTAGCATTTCAAGCTCACACCCTCCAGGAGCAGGCTGTCACCTGCCCGCTGTTGTCTTTGACACCGTGCAGGTGACCCATCTGAAAGAAAAAAAACTACATCATAGGCGGAACCGCATTTACAAGAGTCTTTATGTCATACTAGGTGTACCGGAAAAGAATGTCGTTTTTTTTAATAAAACTATTTGGTGCATTTAATGTATTTATTTATTAAAATTTAGTTCAAAATATAATTGCCGTCGTTTGGTATAACCTCCTTCCACCTTTCAGTAATTTTTTTAATACCACGTTCGTAAAGTTTAGCTGGTTTCGATGTAAAATACTCAGATATGTTTTTTGTGACGTCCTCATAACTGTTGTATTCTTTTCCGTTTATAGTGTTGCACAATAATAATTTCAAAGTACACCGAACATGCCTTAGACAATATATGCTGCACCATAAGATACTGCATGGCTGGAAAACAAATATTAGCAGCCAAATCTTTTACTGGTGCTTCTCTACTTACTCAGGACAAAGATATGCCCTGCAAGCCTCTACAATTTAATGGTTGCCTTTCTCAGCAACACATGTGTGTCACTTAACTCTCAGTGATACCTTAGCTCTTATAGATACAGAGAAAGGAAAAGATATAATCTTGTATTAGATGACCATATGACACCAAGTTTCATCCTTAGGGTCATATCCAGGCATACACAGACAATGTTATCATCTTCTTCTGGGTCTCAACTTGAGAAGATAACTATAGAATCCTAAAAAATAATATCTATATGGGGCTCCACAACAAAATTTATTTTCCCAGCTCTCAAAACCAAAGCCATGATCTCCACAAATGAATGCTAAAAAATACGAACTACACATGAGCAGACATGGGAAAACACAAATTAAACAATAATTCCTTTAAAGCTGTGCATGTTTATGGTCACCACTGTTGTAGTGTTGCATTGACCGGAACAAATGGTAATCCGATGGAGCAAGATCCGGTGAAAATGGTGGGTGACGTACAGTTGTCCAACCTATTATATTTCACGGTTTTTACACCATCACCAATATCATACTGTAAGCGTGGATATCATTCTCAGCAACATTGGAAAACTACCAATTTTTTTTACCGCGTGTCGTTAGTTAGATCCAGCCACCTTTCAGGACTATTCCAGGTCTCGGGAGCGTCGTAATAATCATCGGATTTGCTAAAAATGCTAATTGTCCATGATCCATCTAAAAGCGTGGAAAAAATCATCACGGATTTAACCCATTCGCATCGGTTGTCGGCATATGCCGTCATAAGATTCCCCGACCGTTGACATCGGTTGACGTGATATATCGTTTTACTACTTTCTTAGAAAAGTTTTTTATGCATCAACTGATAGCTAAAGGATACAAGAACCAATGTGATATATGAAAATAGACCAGATAAGTACATTTATGCATCAAATTCTAGTTTTATAATTGACAGAATAATTTGGATTCAAGCCGAGCCTTAATGAAAGGGTTAAGAGTGTAATCATTACCACTATTTTTCAAACGGTTATATTCTGTGCGTATAATAAAGCATATATTTTTATACAAAATTAAGAGGCTGAAAAAGCTACGTTTTTGAAGCAAAGTTTTATCTGAATCGGATGAACGGTATGGCAACGCATAAAATGTGAAAAAAATCTAGACTTTTATATGTAAGATTCTCGATTAGATAGTTCCGCCTTGCTCCAGCGCTTCGGTGTCAAGTTTCCTCCGAACAAACCCGATACAGCGCCAGAGACTTCTCAAAACAACACAACCCAAGCATCGAAATAAATAACCACGAATTTATGTTCGGGCCGCTTCGGGTATCCGTTATCCGCTATCCGTTCTCCGCTATCCGTTCTCCCAGCGGTAATCCATCCACAGGGACTATTGGATGACTGCTGTGGTCTCCAGAACTCTGAAGGTACTGTCAACGACAGACACCAATGCTATGGACGTTGTTGATATTGATATCAGCTCGATATAGCCCTTTTAGGCTGATGCTGAAGAGCCTCGAAACACGATCTTTTGTCTCTTATTTTTGTTCGCTCGCCTGACATGCACACCAATAATGTTAGTTTTAATTATATAATATTACATGGCGTTTGTATACGCCATTTTATTTGTTTTGACGGTTGCTCCATTTCATGTTGGTGCACCTGTCATCTTTAATTTGCTTTTTTGCCGTGTCTTGGCAGCGCTGGATGTCCCAGTGTTCCGACAATTGTTAGTTAACTTTTCATCCGGCCGGCAAACGCCATACCGGTCGGACGAAGAAATCAAGTCTTTAATAAAAATAAATGCGAATTGTGCTTCAAAAACAAGTTCTTTGTGTTTTTAATCTGCTCCTGCATCCTTCCTCCACGCGGCCACGTGTCGAATCCCTGACTTGTCGTATTTTTAAAGACGGAAGATGTCAATATATAAATATTCACAAGGGATGATAATTCAGCCAACCATCCTATATTGAACACTTCTAAGGATATTTTCTTATTCTATCTTTCTATAGAGTACATTTCTTCTTTAATTGTCCCTTAAGATCATAACGTTAAGAACGTCGAGAAAAAAATAATGATTTTACTCAGTCATGATTAACAAATCACCCAAAATACGGGTCAGATACTAAAGCCGCTGTCTCTTCAAGTCGTCGGAATCCTACTTTGAAGATTGTCGGGAACCATAAATGTACAAGTCTTAAGCAATGGCAACACACTGACCTCAGCATGATATAGCCCTTCCTGACTGGTCCCGAAAACCTTGATATACAATCTTTCGTCTCTTATTTCTGTTCGCTTGTCGTACATGTATGTGTCGCCGTGTTCGCATTTTGGACTAGTTACGTAGATCGCCAATGCGGCGCTTTGCGACAGCCCATCACGAGCGCGCTCAGTCGTCCGCCGACGTCGGCGAGATCGCGCTGTTAAGTCCCGATCGATCGAGGCGAAATTAACGCGATCTTACGATTGATCGGGGAAACCAAGTCTTCATCGAAAATATGTATCAATGTGCTCTAGAAAAGTCTTTGTGTTGTTAATCTACTCCTCATTCTGCCATCACGCGACTAAATAACTAATAATACATAACTGAGTGACGGCAAATTATTGTGATCATATATTCCGAATATGGAGCGAAGACTAACTTTCTATAGAGTATTTTACCTGCCTCTATGCTATAAGAGGATAAAAAATTAAGTAGTATGTAAATTGAATTCCAAAAGTTTTAAAATGACAAGTTTCGACTTAAGTTAATAATTTCGTTCCAAAAACTTCAAATAACCTTAAAATTTGCTGGCGGTCATAGCTCAATGGTAAAGCGTTTGCTTTGCAAGCCAAAGGTCGTGGGTTCAATCCCCGACGGAGATAAAAAAAAAGTTTTTTTTATCGATTTCTGAGCTCTCAAATACCCCGGTCTGTGTGAATTTGATCCATCACCCGTAAAATGTCAGTCATAGCCTATTAATTAAAATCGGTGGTAGACGAAAGTCGTCCCGTGAAGACCACCCATTCATAGTAAAATCCTGTAATAATAAAGGATGATGCGTGAATCTCGGGCTGCAGTCTATGACGTTGGCGGATCAACACTCCACATGCAGCGTTTAGCCATATACACCATGGTAAGCGTCATAGAATTCCACAGATGAGACTTCAGAATTACTATCACCCTCTGTCGGTATTCTCCTGTATGTGTTAACATAAAAAATAATATTAAACCATTATTTTACACTGATTTTGTATCGAAATTTCAACACTAGTTAAAAGCAATACTTTTCCAAAATTTGAATTCATCATCATCATCAGCCTGTGTCCGTCCACTGTTGAACGTAGGCCTCCCGCATGAGTCTCCATCCTCTTCGATCCTCCGCCTTCCGCATCCAGGTCACTCCCGCTATTCTTCTTATATCGTCGGTCCATCTTGTAGGGGGTCGGCCAATGCTTCGTTTGCCAGTTCTTGGGCGCCATTCCAATACTTTTCTTCCCCATCGACCGTCGTCTCTTCGACAGATATGTCCTGCCCATTGCCACTTGAGTGTGCCTATTCGTTGGGTAGCATCCACTACTTGAGTTCTTCTGCGTATTTCCTCGTTTCGGATTCTATCTTTTAGCGACACTCCGAGCATGGATCTCTACATAGCACGCTGGGTGACTTTTATTTTATGGGTAAGACTTGCTGTCAGATTCCACGTCTCTGCGCCATAAGTTAATACAGGGAGGATGCATTGGTTAAACGCCTTAGTTTTAAGGCATTGCGGAATTTTCGCTTTAAAAATGTACTTTAGTTTAATTTGTTTAGTTTAATTAGTTAAATTTGAATTACCTAATTCAAAATAATAATCATTATTTTGATAAATAAGCAGGCATACACAATTAATTACATACATATAATATAACATTAAATGTACACCCGAAATTCATAAAGCACTCGACAAAAAATCTTTAATTTACTTATACATATATGTAGTATACTATATACGGCGTAAAGTGCTTTGTACATATCGTATAAATAATTATTTTATGTTACTAATAAAATAATACACCTCCGTGGATTCACATATAATAAATAATACGACTGTATACATTTCACCATTAACAACAGAAAACGTTGCGCAAAGATGTAGGGTCGGATTACCGGCCCAGGCGAGCTGGATCCTGTTACACAGGGGAGGGGGCAGACCGGGCTCAGTTTCATCAGCAAGGTGATGCCACGGGGATGCGAGTTGGATGGGGACCATCGGGCACGAAATCTAAAAACTCCTCGCTAGGCTTCTTAGTCTTAAGCTGCAGACTCTCGAGGTCAAAGAGAATCCAAGAGTAGTCGCCTTTGTCAAGATACATTTGCTAATTATCAATTGACTAAGAAATATGCTTTTAGGACATCGTAATCATGATAAAAAACCATCTCAGAGAGGCGAGCCCGATGGATTGGTCACATCATGCATCACGATGGTCTTCTTCACGATATTGTGGAGGGGTTGGTTGACGGTAGAAACTGTAGAGGGCGCCCTAGACGGGAGCATTTGCAGCAAGTATTCGAGGACATGAATCGTAGCGCTTATGCTGAGCTGAAAAGGGTTGCGGAGGACCGAGAGGAATGGGGATCGAGATGCAAGATTCTGTTGCTGCAAACCAATCCACCGGATTGATACTACGAAGAAGAATCATGATGTGTGTTATTTCATTTTTTATTTCTTTTCCTTTAATGACATTACAAAACGTACGATTTTATTTCGTTACTGAAGTACAAACGTAAATGTGATGATGTAAATGTATTGACATATTTAGTGTCAATGACCTCACACTCAGAACAAGTGTCGGAATACTCAGCGCAAATAGTTAGGATTTGTGACAACAAAAACCATGTCATAAGTATATCATGGTTGACACACAAATAACACGGCATTATTGTCACAAAATCAAACGTCCAACATTTCGTATCCGTCCACACCAGCACTGAATCTGATGCAATATTACACTAAATGTGTCAATATCTTCACTCAAGTTGGTTTCAACCACTGTTCACTGCGATTCTTTCGTCTTACACGTATCCAGGGTTGAACGATGCTCCTTTCAGGCCACACTTCAGGCTCCATGAGAGACTCTCGCGATGACCTCGACTTTGAAAGATGTTTACAGCGTCCGTCTGCTGACAATCCTCCTAATGGTCATCCGAGGAATTGAATGCAGCGGTTATCATCATAGGTGCCAGATTAAAGTACCCACAACCGTCACATCCGCTTTTATAAAAATAACTATTTGTATAAATGTCTTTTAAGGATCAATGGTATTCATTTTTCAATAAATAGCTTACATCTGTAAGATGTGTTTTGAAAGCAGGTGTTTGTATAGAATTCTGGGTATAAGATGTCTTGATTTTGTGATGAATGACAATCTAAGGGAGTAGACAAGGTTAAACAGTTACGAGACGTAGATGGATCTGGCTGAGACATGTTCTCTTAAGCTTCCGGATTCTTGCAGTCTTGAAGGCCGTCAGAAACTTTATAAATATAAAGTGTATTCGGCCGAGCTTCTGGAGACAGAGCTGATATGGGATGAGTTGACAGTAACTATGTGACGGTGATTTGAGATGATCTGATATTCCAGATAGGGAGCGGATGACAAATATTTTGTAAGTGATGTTACGATCGGAAACAAAAAAAAAATGCTTCTTAATTTTGAAATACCTATCACACTGTTATTTTAATCGTTGGTAAAAGCGTATACATAAAGGTCGGACTGTGAAACATGGATGTTTTTAAAAATAACGTTTGATATTTCTATAAATCTGTTCTATGGACAGTATTTGTATTATCAATTTCATCCAAGTTGTAGGTATATATATATGTAACACATACAGGAGAATACCGACAGATGGTAATAGCAATTTTGAAGTCTCATCTGTGGAATTCTATGACGCGTACCATGGTCCATATGACTAAGCGCGGCATGTGGAGTGTTGATCCGCCAACGTCATAGACTACAGCCCGAGATTCACGCATCATCATTTATTATTACAGAAATTTACTATGAATGGGTGGTCTTCATTCGTCTACCACTAATTTTTATTAATAGTCTATGACTGGCATTTTACATGTAAGGGATCAAATTCACACCAACCGGGGTATTTTAAAGATCATAAATCGATTAAAAATCTTTTTTTTTTAATCTCTTTCGGGGATCAAACCCACGACCTTTGTCTTTCAAAGCAAACGCTTTGACCATTGATCTATACCTGCCGGCATACTGCTAGACCAGTGATCGGGGAACTTTTTTAACCATTAACCTAAAATGTTTTTGCGTATGTCGATATTACCCCTTCCCCCCATTTCGAAAACAAGACAATCAATGTATATTTAAATAAACATTGTTTATTGAATTAATTTACAGGGAAAATAACAAAAAAGTTACATGAAAATAGTAAATTTTATGAAATAGCAAACAAGAAAAATTTCCTTATTACCCCAAAAAACATATTTTTACCCCATTTGGGGTAATTTACCCCGGTTCCCCGACCGCTGTGCTAGACGTATGTGTACCAACTTAACAGCGATTACATATACTATACAAATCGTCGTCGTATCTTGTACAATTAATGGCAGTGATATTTAATATATAGTCTTAGATGAGTTATGAAGGAAACGCAAAAGATCAAAGAGCAGAAATGTTAAGTAATGGGTAGTAGGCATGTATTGGGTACCCACTCGTCCCGCTGCTCTCGGCAACGCGACACGCTGCGCTTATTCGGGTTTCCACCTTTTTGAATTACGAATCCCCGCGTTCGTTTGTTTGGAACGCGACACTCTGCATTCCTTTTATTCCGCATGCGCAGGAGCGTAATTCGAAACCCAAGCCGAGCCGTCACGCAAATTTAGCCAACAAGTCGACGGTGAATAAGGCCGATATTCACGCGACGAGCAATCAGAGATTCGGTAATTGGAGAGTCATGGCGTTTTCTAACCCTATGCGCCACTAATTTTATGTCCCGAGATGTGGCTGGATGGAACATTAACATTTTACTTTAACGCCCCGAAAAGCGCTCGTTGCGTCATCGTCTGTTCAAAGCGCCTTTCCATGTGTCGCCATGTGGATGCGAACAAGATATTTAGAATTACAGTGGAACCTCTTATAACGAGTAATTCGCATAACGAGCGATATTTCGCATAACGTATGACGCACTTGTGAGCTGGGACTCCTGCGTCATTGCGGCAGTGTGTGTTTAGCACTCGTACTGTTAGCACGTTAGTGTCGCATGTGGTCACACATTTTTCTAAACTTATGTTCAGACGTTATTATTTTTATTTTTGAGAGCTTGGAGGAAGAGAAAGTAGCAGAGTAACGGTCTTCTGTAGCAATAAGAGAAATGCCGAAAGCATGGGAAACTGTTTCATCGTACATTGAGAAGCATCATCCTTATAAAGAGGTGGCTATGCGTGCTATAAACTTATTCAATGATAACGCTGTGTCGCATGTTCATCAAATTTGAAAGAGTCGGCCGAAACAAATGTCTCTTTTCCAGACAGCTTTCTAGTAAAACATAATTTTTTATTTGTCATAAATTTATAAATAATAAGCTAGTTTCGATTTTTTTAAATGTTTTTATCCAGGTTGTTACGATCTTTAACAATTTATAAGTGTGTAATTTTATTTGAATAAACGTTAAAAAATATATTTCGCATGGAACGTATTATCGTGTTTTACATTGATTTATATGGGAAAATTAGTTTCGCATAACGAGTGTTTCACATAGCGAGCGAGATTCTGGAACAAATTATGCTCGTTATGAGAGGTTCCACTGTATTTAAAACTGTTTGAATCAACGTCCTCATCATCAGTATGTGTCCATCCACTGTTGAACGTACGAATCTCAATTTTTCTCGATCCTCCGACCTCCGCATCCAGACTACTCCCGCTATTCTTGTGATGCCGTCAGTTCTGAACTGACTTTTATACCATTATTTATTAGATCATTTATGAGAACTCTATAATAGAAAAGCCGAGATTCTTCAACTCTTTCAGTGCTAGATATCATGTAACATGTATCATCTAACTGCACGACGTAATGTTTTAGAAAATCGAGAGATACAATCTCGTTTAGTTTTTCACGTTTCTTAGTATCTCAAACCGTATTTGTTTCTTGGAAGCTGTTGTAAAATATACGAGTATCTATTACATTGTATGGTATTCCGAATCCACCATCACCATTAGACAAACATAATTTCTTCGTAAAACGTCTCACTCGTCTCTGAAAGCATCTTATTTTACTTAATTACTTTGAAATTAGATAGCGAATACATTTCATTGTAGAATCATATTACAAATATTGTACAATTAAAAAAAATGTGGCAGCGTCGTTCAGTTTTAAAGAGTATTCGAATATTAAAATAAAATATTATATACTGTTCATTTGTTTATTACTTAAACGTTTCATTGCGGCTTGGTTTGAATACAAATTATACTGTCAATTATAAAACTAGTATTTGAAGCATAAATGTACTTATCTGGTCTATTTTCATTTATCAAATTGGTTCTTGTATCCTTTAGATATCAGACGATGCATAAAAAACTATTGTAAGAAATTATCAAAACGATATATCACGTCAACCGATGTCAACGGTCGGGGAATCTTATGACGGCATATGCCGACAACGATGCGAAATGGTTAAAGGAAGGTGGACTATCGAAAAGTCGACGTCCTACAATAATCAAACACACATAACTAGAAATATTTTGTATATGAGTGGTAGCGATATGACGTGGGCTGCAGATGAACTCGTATATATATAATATATTTATATTTGAAGTTCGCCATTGAGGGGGTAAACTGTAAGACTGCACCGGTAGGTACGTATCATGTTCATTTGCAACGGATCGGTCATCCATTTATTTGTTTGAAATGCCGTCTTAAACGCAGCAGCCATAAATTACTGCCCGCGCTCAGTTATAAGTTGTCTGCGATGTCAAAGTCACGTTTAATTTGTACAGTGTGCCATATGTAAGGGGATACCCCTGTACGATCTGTACGCTCACGGCTAATTCTGTTTTTCTTGTAACCACTACCAGATGAAGAGATATTTCTATAACGGCACGATTCTTCGTCTCGCGACGAGAGACCGCCATTTACGGATCCACTTTTGATGAAGAACTATTCCATTTTCGAAAATTTGAATTCATACCTATTTGTTTTGGAATTCAACGTTTAAATCTTTTTCTTTATCAACTCTGCTGTCTATTTATATAAAGGGTCCGCCATCTAACGTTGTTTTTTCAACTAGTGCTTATTTCTGAATGGTCAACTTAGATGATCGTTATGTGCCTATAATTCCCAATGCTTGTGTATATGCTTGAACAATGCTGGAAAAATATTGCGACATTAGATTGAAAATCAATAGTATCCGTCGAAAATAAATACAATATCTGGACGTAATAATTTTTTGTTGGATCGCATATTGAATTCGACGTTACATCGATTATTTTATTCTACGCGGCGGTTAATTCCGACCAATAAACATTTTTAGTTCCATATCCGTCCATAGCTGAAACATATAGTCATCACAGATGTGAACTTAAGGTTGCCAAATTCGTTATCTTACGTCATAATTTCTCGCAAATTCCGACCACCTTATCCCCAGTATTAGCACAGGCATCTGTGCTTTAAGTGGATTATATGGCTGCATTGGCTTTTTGTGAGAAGTCAGGATGTCGCAGTCACATAGATGAGCTAGTAAAATACTGAAAATTATAATGTCAAAATAAAAATTAAAGATTAATTAGAAATTATTTCACAATTTTTTATCAGAGAAATATAGCCATTATCGACTTGTCAATGTCTACCCGATGTAGTCAAAACATGTCGATATTTTATTTTTATTTTGATAAATGCAATTCCACCAAGAATTATTGATCGAAAAAATCTAATGTATTTGTAGTCCACTTTTATTGAGATAAACTTGTCTATATCATCATCATCAGCCTGTATCCGTCCACTGTTGAACGTAAGCCTCCCGCATGAGTCTCCATCCTCTTTAATCCTCCGCCTTCCGCATCCAGGTCACTCCCGCTATCTTCTTATGTCGTCAGTCCATCTTTCAGGGGGTCGGCCAATGCTTCGTTTGCCAGTTCTTGGGCGCCATTCCAATACTTGTCTCTTCGACAGATATGTCCTGCCCATTGCCACTTGAGTATTGCCTATTCGTTAGGTAACATCCACTACTTGAGTTCTTTTGCGTATTTCCTCGTTTCGTATTGTATCTTTTAGCGACACTCCGAGCATGGATCCTCTCCATAGCACGCTGGGTGACTTTTATTTTATGGGTAAGACTTGCTGTCAGATTACACGTCTCTGCGCCATAAGTTAATTCAGGGAGGATGCATTGGTTACAAGCCTTAGTTTTAAGACATTGCGGAATTTTCGCTTTAAAAATGTACTTTAGTTTTCCAAATACTGTCCATCTCAGTTTAATACGCCTTTCGATTTCTCTTGAGCAGTTATTTCGTCCTAGTTGTATTTTTTGTCCCTTGTCTATAAACCTGTACATATCACGAAATCTTCTTTGGTTTAAATGTAAACCCATAAACATTATCGTTTATCACAGACCACCAAGTTAAATTAGCCATTACAGTTAAGTGTATTAAGTCATATATATGTGTGAACTATAGGGTCCGTCATCTAACGTTTTTTTTACTTTACTTTACTTATTTCGTGAATGGTAACACTTAGCTCATGTCTGATTTGACAGATAATTAGTTTTATCTTTCCGCTGAACGAATATGGTTGTGTATATGCTTGAACAACGCTGAAAAATATTGCAACATTACTTTGAAAAACAGGCCATTTTTATTTTAAAATGAGCAAAGAGTGGCCGTTACAGTCAATGGCGATCGTTATCGGGCCATTTGCGTCCACAAAAATTGAAGAAGAGGATATTGGCAACATTTGGTTTCAACAGGACGGCGCTACGTGCCACACAGCCGAAGCTACACTCGATGTTTTGCGCCCTGTTTTAAAAAAAAAAGTTATTTGGCGGACCCTTTATATATTGCAGTGTAAGGACCCAGACTAAATTACCTACCTAGTACTTTTAAGCAGCATTTAATATTACCAGACATACACAATACTGTTGCTATGCTTTACTTTCCCTTACCATGCTGTTATATTTATTTTCGCTGAATATTTAAACTGGACCGTGACTTTTTAGTATTTTCGATGACTAAGAAATATTTCGTCACCGAAAAATGATTTTGGAGCATAAATTTTACAACAGACTGACGATTTCGTAATAATTTAGTGTCGATATAACACATAATACCGAATCTCAACTTTCTGTCTGGTATACACGTAACAAATATACCATAAAATGCGCTGAATAAGTATCTGCCAGTCAAAAAGTTGGAATGTGTTGCAAATCCTTATCAGTGTTTGTTCAAAACGTTATTTTGAACATAACTCTATAAGAATGCTTTCGCATCCATACGGAGACATTGACCATCCCTATATCTGCCACTCTATGTGGATTGAAGAGATCAAGGTCCAAAAACGGTATCGAGGAATGTGCGGTGTATAACAATCAATGTATTAATATTACTTTTATAAATGCTTACTCATGTTGTAAATTAGGGTATAAAAAGGGGTCTCGTATCAAATAAATTAGTATTAACTTAACTCCGGTCTTTGGATTTATCCTCAGTGCCGGATCCTTGGTATTCCGGCATCACCAGTTAGTCGACGCCGTAATTTCGGGACCGCGACCTCGGTTCTGGAACAGTGTTTTTTATTAAAAAATAACAATTTGTTAATCAATGAAGACCCGTTCAATGTGTTATATTAGAGTGCGTAAACGTTTAGGGTAGACACCACTGTCTCACTTATATTAATGCATCTATGAAACTATATTAAATTCCTCACAATCACTCAAACCAAATCTTCTTCTTCCCCTATTACTTCCAATTCTAGAGCATAATGTCAGGACGAATTGCCGCTACTTAGTTGCCATTGTCCACGCCTAGTCCCAAGACATCTTTGCATCCGAAGGTCCACCTGGGAACATATATGAATCCCGATTAGCTCAAAGGGTAGAGAAGGTAGCTATTTATGAACTATATTTTACATATGGTTCGTTAAACTTTTTTTTAAATTAATTAGGTAGTAGGATTACTTAGTTCGATGATCCCGAAATGTGTATCATTTGTTCCTAAAAGGCGGATGAACCCTCACGAAAGCAGTAAATGATCTGCCGACTTGTATAGCTCAGTGTTTAAAGCCTTTGCTTGGCAAGTCGAAGGACGTGGGTTCGATCCCCGACAGAGTTAAAAATAACAGATTTTTAATCGATTTCTAAGCTCTTAAATACCCCCGGTTGGTGTGAATTTGATCTCTCACCCGTAAAATGCCAATCGTAGCATATTAAACAAATTTGGTGGTAAACGAAAGTCGTCCCGTGAAGAACACCCATTCATAGTGAATAATAAGAATGATTCGTGAATGTCGGGCTGTAGTCTATGACGTTGGCAGATCAACACTCAACATGTAGCGCTTAGCCATATGCAGCGTGGTTAGCATCATAAAATTCCACAGAATAGACTTCAGAATCACTATCACCATCTGTCGGTATTCTGCTATATGTGTTTAAATAAAAAAATTACTGCTCTGTGTAATTGAAGATGGTGATGGAATTTGGAGCCAAGATCCAACAAAGGTTATTTATTTATTATTTTATTTATTTACAGAATCGAAATTCCAATTTTTTTTTACAAATATTTAAAAACATAAAGTATACATAAATATACAATATATAGAGAAGATAATAAAAAATAAAAATAACACAAAAGAATAAGAAGATGACACGTATCAAAGATCACAGAGATCAAGGAGAACCATACCATCGACAAAAGAGGAAAAAGATGTAAGAAAAGGATCGAGGTGTGCTGGTAGGCCATTTAGGAGCGCCTTTGCCGTTCTACCAAATTGAGTGCTTGAAGCTCCACAAGCATCGACTGGGATCAAAAACAATGGATGGCTACAAGCACGGGTGTACTTATCTGGAACATAGAAGTTAAAACATTCAAGAATTCCAGGGTTGTGAATTGAACCGCGAAGAAGAAGGAATGAATGTTTGAGAGCAGCAATTTTTCTCCGGGACTCTAACGAATGGAAAGAAAGCACTCCTTAACTTTCCATTCATAACCAAATAATATAATGCGCATTCGTTCGTTAGGTTATATTAGGTTAGGTTATATTAGGTTAGGTTGTGTTAGGTTAGGTTAAGTGATATAATGTGTATTCGTTCGTTAAGCCTAAGCTGCTCGTAACAATGCATTAAATATATCGTTCGATGTGGTGTGTTAGATGTGTTAGACATTCGATCGTTAGGTTAGATTAGGTTACGTTAGATTAGGTTAGGTTATATTTGGTTAGGTTTAAGTTATGTGATATAAGTGTATTCGTTCGATAGGCTTAAACGGTGGGTAACAATGCATTAAATATATCGTTCGGTGTGGTGTGTTAGATGTTCAATGCAGCATGGCGAGGCAGTTTTCCGTTTCCGTGGCCGTCGGGCAACATGGCGGCCGCGCGTCAGCTGATCCGACACGCGACACCGGGACACCGACACCGCGCATCTCGTCCCGCCTCCCTCCATGGTTATTATTATACATTTATACGCCGGGTATAATGCTCGCCTCTTTTGTAATGATATCACTCACGTTTGAGGCAACTCGATACCGCGCCGGGTCTGCACAAATTATGACCGTCGGTCTTCCGCGCAGGGGTGTGCGGGACTGTTCAATGGGTCCCAACACACGGTCAAACCATTTCAACAAACTGCTCATTCGATTGGCTGGAAGTGTAATATATATAAAAAATTAGGCTTTCAGCCAATGGTTTTACCGTGTGAGGACACCCAATTTGGACCGCATGGAGATGATGCGTCTCACGCGCGATTTGTCGCGAAAAACGCGCGCTTTTCCAGTTTAAAGTACGGTTTAGCATTCTGTATTTTCATTGAGAGATATGAAGAAAGGGGAAATTCCACTTTTTTCTGATGCTGCTCTACGGATAACGGTGTCAGGGAAGAGATGGTAGTCACTTGGGTCTAAGTCCGGGCTGTAGGGTGGGTGTTTGACAATACCCCATCCAAATTTTTCCGTTTGTGGTCTTTGGTCAATATTCTTGGCACCCACCTCGCGCAAACCTTAGCATATCCTAGATGCACCGTCAAAATCTTGCCAATAGAGGTTATGCTGACACCAGGGATCATTTCGGAGAGCTTACAAACCGTCATTCTTCGATCTGAGAGCATCGTTGCCTCCACTTTTTCGATTGTTCCGTCCGGAACGCTTCTCATCATGGACGTCAGTATCCCTGTTCTTGAACTCTCTGCACCATTTGCAGACGTGTTGTACGCTCATACACTTCATATGTCTCCATCTATTTCGCATAGCTGGGAATAGATTTCTACCGGCACAATGTTTTTTGCAGACAGGAAACGGATTGCTAATACCTGGCGGGTGACGCGAGGGAGAGATTCATCACGTACGACTACCAAGCCAAGACTGAGCTCCGCAGGCAGCTCGCTAGGGAAGGGATTTGGAGTGGGGGAACCAAGGTACACTACAAAATCATGGGATCCACCATAACAGCGCTTTTCAGGACTGTAGCGCCATGGGAACCTTATTTTACGGATAACTTTAGTACAATTCTAGACTTTAGTTGTCAATAAAATAAAAATCTGACGAATCACCGATAAGTTTTCTTTATCGATACTATCGGTAGTGAATATACCTTTACAATGATATATAAAAAAAAATTCTTCCGAGAAAATAGAACACTATTTATTCGTATAATTCAATTTATATGTGAAAAGGCTGAACATGCGGAGAAGCGCAACCGAGGGGAATACTTGGATTGCCCCGAAAGAGAAACTTAGCCCCTGGACACAACCACGGGTAGAATATATGGAGTTCCCTTTCAGAGACTTCAGACCGGAGTATGCAAGACGAGGACACAAATGAAAACATGGCAGTTTTACAGCAGACCGACTGAATGTGACTGCGGCCCGGAGCAGACCCTGTCACACTTTCTGGAGTGTGCACTGTGTCCAAGTACCTGTACCCAGGAAGACCTGATGATGGCCGGGAGTAACGCCATTGACGTCGCCCACTTCTGGGCAGTCACAGACTGGATCTGACCCTGTTGTTTCCGACACGATTATACATATAATTTAAATATGTTACTCTCAGCCCTGCCACTCTTGTAAATGATATCCATTCAACCAACAGTAGGCAAGTTCGATGAAGCTGACTTTAGACAAGCCATGAAATCATCGGCAAACGTTCCAACAAATCTGTGTGGTTTTTTATGTGTAATATTTATTCAAACGATGGCATCATACATTTTGCGGTCAGCAATGCAAGCACGTATATATCATTATAATACGCTAAATTCATGACGGAGTTGCCAGGACTAAACCTTAAAAAAAGTTTTAATTTCGTATTGATATTTTTTTCTACTCTGTATACGAGGGTGATCCGTAAAATAAGGTTCCCATGGCGCTACAGTCCTGAAAAGCGCTGTTATGGTGGATCCCGCGATTCTGTAGTGTATCTTGGTTCCCCCACTCCAAATCCTTTCCCTAGCGAGCTGCCTGCGGAGCTCAGTCTAGGCTTGGCAGCCGTACGTTATGGATCTCCCCCTCGCTTCGCCCGCTGAGGCTCGGATATTTTTTTGTCCTCTAAGGGTGGCTCAACTTTACCTGAGGCATCTATAAAGCTAAGATTGAACTAAATATTTAAAAAAAAAAAAACAACACTGGATTTTGTCGTCCATCTAAGAGTTACTCAACCTGATATATCATCATACACAGACTTTATTGGTTGAGAGTTCCGGCTAGAATCCAGTACAAGCTATGCCTCTTAACCTATACGGCAATTAACGAAACTGCACCGGGTTATTTGACAGAACTGATCAAGCCTTCGGAGATAAGCGCGCGTGGAGAGACACTCAGATCAGCCATAGCAAATAGAAGCACCCTGCAGCTAACGGGAAGTAGTCCTAGCACGGTCTTTGGAAATATAAAATATAAGCAAGAACCATCTCAGAAAGGCGAGCCCGATGGATCGGTCACATGATGCGCCACGATGGTCTTCTTCACGACATTGTGGAAGGGACGGTTGAGGGAAGAAACTGCAGAGGGCGCCCTAGAAGGCGTATTTGCAGCAAGTGTTCGAGGACATGAGTTGATCGAGAAGATATATCATCGCGGATGCAAGATTTTGTTGCTGCAAACCAATCCACCGGATTGATACTAGGAAGAAGAAGTCAGATATGTACGCTTTACATAAAAATTATGATTATTTATTCAAAATTCTAGGCCATACAACCGCGTAATTACAAGAAGGAAACGTTACAACGTTTACGTTTTATAAATTGTACTGTTTTATACAATGTATTAATTTTCCTGTCTTTTGTTATGTACGACTAGGTAGGTACGTAGTGTAACATCCGATCCGCTGTCGGAATAAAAATATGTTTTAATAACGCTGGTATCTAAAGTACGGTATTACTTTCACGTCGGTATTAAATATCGAAGCGATAATGGAGGTACAGCATTAAGGTAAACAGCGCACCCATAAATTATTTGATTTAACCAGGTAATGGAGTAGTTCTTGTTCATTTCCCGCGTCACGCAACACAACAATGACTTGTTGTACCTTGACAGTGTCCCTGAACACCTGTGGAGCCAATTATTATCCTTCTTCACATACTACTAAAAATAACATATAGTATCTTAAAGACGAGTATATACAATACGTTTTTAAGACTGTACAAAATATTTTTTATATATCCTTCTACAAATAGTCCTGAAATTTTGTTATTGTAAAACCATGGGTGTGTAAGTACTAAGTACACAAAATTGCGTATGGGAAAGAGGTTGAAATAAGAAAATATTTCCTGGGGGTTAATGCTTATTGCCGGCGGGTATAGCTCAATGGTCAAAGCGTTTGCTTTGCAAGTCAAAGGTCGTGGGTTCGATCCCCGACGGAGATTATAAAAATAAGATTTTCAATCGATTTCTGAACTCAGAAATACCGCGGAAGGTGTGAATGTGATCCCTCACCCGTAAAATAACAGTAATAGCCTATTTATCAAAATTGGTGGTAGAGGAAAGTCGTTCCGTAAATTCCTGTAATAATAAGGGATGATGCGTGAATCTCGGGCTTTAGTCTATGACATTGGCGGATTAACACTCCACATGCAGCGCTTAGCCATGTGCACCGTTGAAAGCGTCATAGAATTCCACAGATGAGACTTCAGCATCACTATCACCATCTGTCGGTATTCTCCTGTATGGGTTTACATAAAAAAAACAACGTTATAAATACATTTACACTTAAATAGCTACCATAAGTTTTACATAAATTTTATTATTTAACACTACAAATTTGTCACGTCGTGAGCTTAATGTACAACAATAATATATTTCGGAGTATATATTCATTTTAGCAATATTTTAAAATAATTTTCAGATTTAAATAAGTGCCAATTATTGAGTTGCTTCACTTTGATCGCTCTCCAGCGAATCGTCTATGACAATATTCAAGACGAGCTCGCGGTGCAGAGGTGTACTTTTCAAAAGTTTCCCGGGCACTTTGAAATATAATAATTGCCGCCAGCGCCGCCGCCGCCGCCACCCGACACTATTGTGCCACGCGATCCGACACCGGATCAATCCATTAGTCATGTTTGCCAGCTTATTAGACGCGGGCGCGGGCAGATCGCCTTACCGCCGATCGCCCGGCTCTCTCATTACCCACCAGACACCGGGCGGAGGACGCTTCTTGAGCGGGAGCGATCTGCGAGGAACCTCAAACTATGCAGCAAATCTTGACAGTCACAGAGGCTCCACTCAATGCAAATACTTGTACAGTAAGACCCCGCTTAACGCGGGGGATACGTTCCATCAAAGTAGAGCGTAATGCGAACTAGCGCTAAACGAGGCTTAACATGTAAATAACAGGGTTAGGAGAAGATGGATAGAAAATTAGTTAGGTATTAAATTGAATAATTATGTTTTTTTGATAAAAATAAAACCAAATATTTATTTCTTCCAAAAATAAAAACAATATAAACGAATATACTTATAAAAAAAAAAAATTCTAATTCCGTCAGATCATTCAGTCTATTCTGTGTTTCCAATTAACTGCCTTTTTGTCAAGAAGGGATCTAATGTAGTTTGTAGTTTTCCTTTTGCGTTCTGTTAGAAATTGTTGATAAGTGGATAAAGCATCTATAACACCCCGTCTTGCTTTTGAACTCCTGTCAAAATTTGGATCATTTTCAACAAATTGGTCCATAATTTCAGTTATAGTGGTCAAATTCCTTTTAAAAACTCCATCGAAAGTTTTTTTTGCTCTTCTTCGAAATAACTACTATCAATATTTTTGTTTTCTTCTTGCTCAGTTAATTCCTTGAGCTCATCATTAGAAAGACTTGCTGCTGTTTCTTGAACTATTTCTTCGACGTCTTCCACATTTACCTCATCTAAACCGGTTTGTTTCGCTAATTCCACTATTTCATCCATATCGACAGAGTGTCCAATGTCTTCGCTCTTACTTAAATCTGGCGCTGCTCACAATTTTGGGGAATCCCCGGGTTGAAATAAAAGAGCGCTAAACCGAAACAGCGCTAAACCGAAACAGCGCTAAACGAAACAGCGTTAAGCGGGGTCTCATTGTACATCGCAATCAAAACACTAACAATGCGAATACAGTTGCAAACTGTAGCTTTGGTACATTTATTCATCATTTAGTGAATTGGAAATGGGGAGGTCACGTAGCAATCTTCACCAAACAAATATGAACCGAAAACCAACCCTGTAGAGAGAGAGGTCCATAAGCGTAAAGATACAGAGGAAAACCACTGACATGGTAGGAAGATGAGATCAAAATAATAGCCGACTCAAACTAGAGCTAAATAGCACGGGATATATGTTGACATCAGCACGGTGTAGCCCTTGCTAACTGGTAACGAAAACTCCGATAAACAATCTTTCGTCTCTTATTTTTGTCGCTTGCCATACATTTATGTGTCCGCCATATTGGGACTAGTTATATAGTTTTGCCACCGACGGCGCTGGTGAGCGACCACGGGCCGGACGCGTCAGTTATGTGTTGACGACCGAGAAGGTAGCATACGGCCAGCGGCATGTCATCCCGCATGGCTGGAAGCTTGTAAAGTTGTAAGTAAATATAATCAATGTGCTTCTAAAAGAAAGTCTTTGCTTGCTGACCTGCCCTCACGCGACGTGTTAACACCCTTTTAAGAGGGAGGAGGATGTTAATATTAAAGGGCATTTGAAGGAGGCCTTCACCCAACCTGGAATATTTTTGGAAAATTAATACATGGAATAAATAGGCTTGTTTTATAATGCACCATTCACGATCTAGATAAAAACTAAACCTATGAAGTTACCTGTTTATAATATCTATTCTGTTTGAAAATAATACATCCATCATGTTTCAATTGCCTCTTCACTCGTTCACATTTCATCTCTCTTATCACAACTTACACCTAAACACAAAAAATAACGTATTATAAATCCTTGTAATACATTACAATGTTCTTCCAGCTCTTTTCTTAACACTGTACGTAAGCTTTGTAATGCTCAACGACAAGATACATAAACCGTGCAAATCTCATCAATCCATACATGCAAACAATCTCTTGAACCCTCCCGTAGCGTCCAACCAACTGCTTGAGCGGCCTTGAATCCAGACTACAATGATTTTCCTTGAGCAAAACAATCTTCGGGGTGACCCCTCAAAAGATGAGTCTAATCCAAGTAATTTTCCAAAACGTGCGAGAAATCGTTAGTAATCAGAAAGATCAGTAAAAACGTCAAATCACTCTACGCACTCGCTATCCACAAAAATTAACAAATATGTATGGGGATGCCGGGAAAAAAATTGGGTAAACGGCCGTAGAAAAAAAATAATCGGCTACTTTCAATTAAATATGTATTAAGTTACATATTATTGACATTAAAAAATGCGTCGTATAATTTTTCAGCCAAAAAACAAATCTTTGCAATTTATGGAATTTGATTTTAATTTTTATTTAATCTCATAAAGTAAAACCCTTTCGTTACGGCTCGGTGGAATACAAATTATATTGTCAATACGGCGTGAAATTTTCAAACCATTTTTTTTGCTTAAAACTAGTATTTGAAGCAAAAATGTACTTATCTGACCTATTTTCATATATCACATTGGTTCTTCTATCCTTTAGCTGATCAGATGATGCATAAAAAACTATTATATTTAACAAACGTTCATTATGTAACTCCATACATGTGGTCGCATCGACACATGTGGTTTACAAAAAAATCGCTCCTTTGACGAAACCTAACATTACTTATTTACATGCTTTACAGATTCCTGTAAAAAATACATGTAGGTTGATAAAAAGAATGACTGCACTTCCAATTTCTTACCGTAGATCTCACAATGAGCACTGAAAGTAGCAAAACGATATATCACGTCGACCGTGGTCAACGCTCGGGGAATCTTTGACGGCATTTACCGACAACCGATGCGAAAGGGTTAACAATTTAATGAACATATTATTAATACCAACTATTATAATTAATTACTATCATTAAATATTGAAATGTGAAGAAAGATTTACATCATTATTTTCAATGTTCTAGCATCATTCAAAGTTCCAACGAAAAATTTGAAAAAAAAGTACCGATCAATCCTCTTTTTAATAAAAAAAAACTGGTTTAAAAGTGTGCAGAAATTTAGGTACCGTGATATTAGGTACGCCGCTTCATTATAATCTATAATAATGGGGAATAATAGTGTAAAACAGAGCCCTGATATATACTATAGATTTTGAAGCGACTAGCGACCCATGTGCCATATTGGTTGGTATTTATCCGCCATGTTGAGGTAAAACGATACACGAACACAATAAGGCTGTGTGCTGATTAATTAGTGATAGTTTTTATGCTTTTATCTGTGGAAACTCGAGAATGTTCCATGCCTTTGTGCGGGCAAGACTCGCCAGAGGGACAAGCATAATTAATGGACGGCACGGACGATAACCGTATTACTTTAAAGAAATATTATAATATACATTTTCACATTATTTTCTACGCCATAATAATGTATCAAAGGTAATTTTATATACCTACACCTAAATTTTAAACGGGCAACACTCTTTGGTCAAAGATTTATTGAGAGAATTTGAATTTGGAACATTATCGACGGGCAACACTTTTCGATAGACTACTAAAGAGAATTTGAATTAGAAATATTCGACCCATTTGGTTACTTACACGCTTTCTTTAATTTTAGGTAAATTAAGGTTTTTTTTATTCATTTTTTGAGCTTAAATATATTGAAATTGACATGGAAATTAATGTGAAAAAAAAGCTATAAAAACTATAGACTGAAATTCAATTAAATATGGACAACATCACACTTTTATTTTTCTACCTTTCCATCTTCAAACTAGTATGTAGGGTATTTTTTTGTAGTTAAAAAAGTAAAATGTCGTTAAACAAACCAAAATACAATGCGGCATTTGAATCTCACTTCATTCATGTTCCATTTGCTATCGCTGTTTCATTTCGAAAAAAGCAATTTTTGACAACATGGAGTTATTTTTAATATTATTTATAAGATAATGCTAGTTGTTCTGGTCTACAAAACGAATGAAAAATTAACAGTATTCAAGTATAATTTACTACAATCAAATACTTTAATAACAATGTACCTAATTATTGCCGAAATTTCTTTCTTTAGCCGCATTAACGTCACCGTTTTTCACATTCTAGAACTAATTTTCAAGAACATTGGCTTAATTTGTATCAAAGCTCATAAAACCCTTTTTTTTTCTACATTTTACCATGAAACATGCTATGTTTTAGGTAAAATCTAATTCTTATTGCTTGGTGTGTTATCCCTTCCATGTTTTCTTCCCCTCCCCGCGGTTGCTTCGTACCGCCTCTTTGTTAATCCGATACCATCCTCGGTGTCACCTAACATCGCCCAGCCCGAGCCAGCTAAACATCTTGGCAAGCTCCTTCAAATATTATATTTCTGCTTTGTTGCTTTACGTAATTTCAGTACAACCCGATTCTGTTTCCTGTGCAATCGGACGTTATTCAAAACCTACGAAACAAAACACCAGAAAAAACTTTTAAAAAAATGACTTATTTTGGCTTTGATCTTTCAAATGTTTGTGATTGTCTCAACTGCAATGAAGTGATTAATATATTATCTTATTTCAATTATATTTGCTGAAATCAGCTCGATATAGCCCTTGCAGGTTGGTGCCGAAAACCTCGATATACAATGTTCGCTCGTCGGACATGTATATGTCCAGTCCCGGGTGTGCCATTAGTATTTGATATCAGCTTGATGTAACTCCTTTAGGCTGATGCCGTAAAGCCTCGAAAAAACGATCTTTTGTCTCTTATTTGGTTCGCTCGCCTGACATGCATATCTAATGTTTGTAATTGTAGAATGTCAAACGGTGTTTGTATACGCCAAAAATATTTGGCGTATACCCATCCTGGGCCCATCTCCCGTTGGTACCACTGTCATTTTGAATTCGATTTTTTCTGCAGCGACAGTTGACACCGCCGAGATGTCAGGCCGCGCCGTTAGTAGCCAGTTAGAGTTTGAGCTCGCCACCGTTAGGGCGCGCGCTTAATAGCGTGCGTCGCAACGGTCTTTTTGTTGCAAGCAAATAACCGTGTTAATATGTGAAACGATAACAAGTTGTTTGTATTGTGAACATGATCCTGCATCTTTCATCCAGTCTTCGATGTCAAACTTTTAGAGGATGATATCATATTGTACGTGGCTGTCTGTCATCGGTGCACCATTAATTCTATAGATCGCCAATTGCGGCGCTAGGCTGCCGTTCACTACGAGCGCTTAGTGGCTGGTAGTTGTCCCCCGACCGCGACCAGTGTCCGCTTATGGTCGGCCCGGTGCCTGAAAGCATGTTATTCCACCCGGACCGAAAATTTGTCAATTTTATCGTAAGAATATAAGTGCTTCTGAAAAAGTATTCGTGTTGTTCATCTGCTTCTCATTCCGCCATCATGCGATCCGATAACTTTCCCGGCGACGTGAAGTCGTCTTCTTATTTTGTACCTCTTTTACATCTTGGAACTTTGATACTGTTAAAATAAATGAAAATAAAACGATTGTATAACAATGTATATTACCATAGATAATAATAAATATTGTTATTCTCTATGAATGTAATTTACAGTAGGTAGGTAGTGACATCCTCATCTCTACGGGAGAAAACGACTTCACGTTGTCGGGATAATTATCGGACCGCGTAGTGGATGGATGTATGACGAGCAAATTAACAACACACATACTTTTTCCGATTCACGTTGACATATTTCGTCGATAAAGTCTTGGTTTCCCCGTTCGACCGTAACATGACGTTACTTTCGCTTCGGTCGAGCGGGACTTGACTGACGACTAAACGCGCTCGTAATGGGCTGTCGCCCAGCGCCGCAAGTGGCGATCTACATAATCAATGGCGCACCAATTATAGCAGTCATGTACATAACGATCGTCACACCCGTGACTTGTCCAAAACGCCAATATGGCGACACATACAAGCGACCAGAAATTAGAGACGAAAGATTGTATATCGAGGTTTTCGGTACCAGTCAGCAAGGTGTATATCATGCTGATATCAGTAGTAAGAAAAATTATAGACAATAGTTTTCCAACAGTGAACTGATTGGTTCACGCGAGGCCGGTTCAACATCCCACGCAATGCTTTGTATCGGTTTATTTTTGCTGGTCGCCTTCTTCTCCGAGCCCGAAATAGATGATCCTGCTGCAGCATGCATCAGCGGGAGCTATCTTGGGAGACTCTCCGGGGACGAAAATGCTCGGAGACGCGACAATATTGTAACATTGACTACACCATTCAAATCCATGAACAATAAATACATTGTCATGAATATTTTTGACAATTTATTAATTCTTGGATTTGGGAAGTAACATATATATTCATCATTATCATCATCAGCCTGTGTCCGTCCACTGTTGAATGTAGCCCTCCCGCATGAGTCTCCATCCTCTTCGATCCTCCGCCTTCCGCATCCAGGCTACTCAAATTTTTAAATCCGAAGCTTTTTTTCCCTCTATGATTGTGAATTCACTTAGAGCTATCATCGTTAGAAGAAAATATGATATGTGATAATGGGTGAATAATAATGCAGTTTCACCGACAATTTTTAATTAATAATCATGACATTATCATTTAAGTTATCACAAAAAAATACTAACCTCTCTTTTAAGCGGAAGGATTGCAGAAGTCAATATCAAGACGTGATGTGTTTGTTCATTCTAATATAAAACATAATTACTGATTAATTTTTTGTTGGGTTAATTGTAGGACTTCGCAGAGACCGCAATGAACGAGCTGCTGGGTTGGTACGGATATGGGGCGCGAGCCAGGGGCGGAGTAGCGCCCCAGGGAAGTTCGCCCCCTGCCTTGGCGCCCCCAGCGGCCTTTGTGCAGTCCGCGCCCTAACGACACAGGTGAGACACTTCGACAATAATCCAAATCAATGCACTAACAAAGATGCCTCATTACCATCCTGTGTGAATCGGATGTAAAGCAAGATAAATCCAGTCCATGTGAAGGACTGAACGATTGAGCAATTGCACACTCTTCTTCTTCATGTCAGTGACATCAAATTGTTTCGGTCCAATATCTGGCAACCATTATAGCGACGTGTTGCCCTGCATTAGGTCTTGGGATGTGCAGCAATTCGGGTACATGGAGTAGGGTGTTAAGTGTGAGACGATCTGTACGTCTCCACAGTCGCTTAACAGTGATTTTCCCTGCCAAAGCACTCCCTACTGCTCGTGGTTGTCCTTTGTTCTACCGACTCCGGTTCATAATCTATTCAGAGATTTTCAGCGCGCCAGTTAAGGTTGGAAAGCTTTCCTTTGGACCAATGAAATTTTTTGATGCGATTTGCTGCCAGAGCTAGAGTCTTTTAGTTTCAGGGCCGCATGTGAGAGGTTGTGTGGATCTCAGAAATTCACATTAACTGAGCCTGCGTATTAGCTACTACCCGATGAGTTAATAAGACTGCCCTTCTTTTTGTTACTCGTTGATGTTAAGCAAACGTTTATAAAATATTTGTGCTTACATGTTAATGAAAGCGTGCGGCCAACTTAGTAGCTAAGTTCGTGTGAACAAAGCATGAGGTCTAGTTCAATCTGAGGTGTGAAAAGATGTTTTGCATTCATACAACAACCTATGATCACTCTACTACAAATAAGTTTAGTAATTGTCACGTAACCGCCTTACCTGAATCAGTGCTAAATCATTATTGCAGAGGGATAAATCTGAAACTTTAATGCATTCGATTAAGACGCGAGAGGTTGCAGGACCGAAATCCACCAAAGCTCCTTTTTTATTTATTTAAAAAAATTATTACACAAAATAATATCCTCTGGTTGATGTGAGACTTAGACATCATCTCGTATTAATCAAAATTGGAGTTGGACAAAAGCCTTTCAGTGAATATTACAGTTAGTTTACTTTAAAAAAGACTACGTGTTAACATCCTCTTCTCATTAAAAGGTTAGTTATTCAGTCGTGTAGTGGCAGGATGAGGAGCAGATTAACAACACAAAGACTTTTTCTGAAGCTATGATCTACATAACTAGTCCAAAATGCCAATATGGCGACACATACATGTACGACAATCAAACAGAAATGAGAGTCGAAAGATTGTATATCGAGGTTTTCGGTACCAGTCAGCAAGGGCTATATAATGCTGATGTCAGTGTTTACTGCAATATCGTGTAAATATGCATGAAAATGAACACTATACAACTTATATTGTTCAGCATTAACATTTAATAAACAGATGAGATTTATCCATTATTTTGTGAGTTCATATTAAAACGTGAGTTCATATATAAAAAATGTATACTTTGACATCAGCATGATGTAGCCCTTGCTGACTGGTGCCGAAAATCTCGATATACAATCTTTCGTCTCTTATTTCCTGTTCGTTTGTCGTACATGAATTTGTCCGCCATATTGGCAGTTGGCACTAGTTATATAGACCGCCGCACGGGGCGCCGATGCGGCAGCGCCGACGAGCGCGATCAGTTGCCTACCGCCCTTTGGCGAGAGCATATTGCACTGTGGCTCGGCCTACTACTAGGTCCGGGCCACAAGCTTGTAAAGTTTTATCGTAAATATACGTCAATGTGCTTCTGAAAAGTCTTTGTTTTGCTGACCTGCTCCTCATCATGCCCTCACGCGACGGAATAACTCCTTTTTGAAAGAAAGGAGGATGTTAACTTAAATATCTAGAAGTTATATCGCTGATAATTAGATCACTAAATTGTATGAAGATTTGACTTTCAGATACACACTCCTGCATGATAGGGTGGCTATTGCACTGACAAATTCTCAGTAGTCAAGAGTGTTCATCACAATTCGTGGAAAACTTATTGGTTTGAGTACCCCCATGAGATTTTCGTGCTGATAACCAACGGACTTAATACTGTTTACTTTGAATTGTATTCCTGGAAATTCAGGTATACCAACATAATTATGATTTGTATTACAAAATACCTAGTAAGTGAACATTTAATAATAATCATATGGTGAAATTAAATATTTTATTAATAATATTTATAAATAGGTTAAATAATTACGTTCTTCATTTGAATACATTGTATTGACTGCATTCAATTTTGTACCTAGGTATCTTTTTAATTTTTAGATACAATTTCGCAACCTGGCAATGTTTTGCGTTTTTCGAAACGATTGATTTTATTCGAATTTTGAATTTTCAGCATTATGATGAACCGATCATATCGAATATAAAATATTTTTGATCGCTTTATATCAATTCCTCAAAACGTTTTTCTCTATGTTTTTTTCTATAAAAATAAACAATAAAGCCTGGTATTTGTTTACAGAGGTATTATAAATAATATTATGTGTTATTTGTATTATTTAGGGGTTCTATTGTCTGAAATTACTTCTTAAATTTCCCTTCGTCAAACAGCGCTCAAAGATTCTATAGAAAGGTTTCTCAAAATTTATTCCAAGAAATCTTTCTTCGGTATATATTCATACCTACTACTTTTTATCATACTTCAAGAAAAACATTGTTTCTTTTTCATCTTAGGATTTTTGTTTAACAAAAATGAATGACTATTGTAGGGAAGTTCTAGAGAATGTTAATTCTTTCTTTTCTACAACTCTTTAAATGATTTATTTTATGTAGACTCAGGTAATGGAAAGATGGAAGAAGATACAAATAACAGCAGATTCACGTTCACCATGAAGATAGCTTATGAGGAGCGCAATACCAAAAGTTACACTAAAATCAGACTTATATTTTACCCGCTGATATTGCTTAGTAATTAAAGCTTTTGCTCATCATACCAAAAGTCCTAGGTTCAATCCCCATGTTTTTTTTAATCGATTTCTATTCTCAATAAATACCTCCGGTTGGTCCTTTTATTTGTTCCCTCACCCGAAAACTCCAGTCGCAGTCTATTCTATCGAATATTATATCGAAAGCCACCTATTTACAGTGGAATTAACGTTTAAAATGATGGTGCTCGAATGTCGGGCTGTAGTATATGACGTTAGCGGATCAACAATATACATGCAGCTTATTGTCTCCAAAATGGTAAGCAGTCTAAAATCCACAAACAAGACTTCTCTAGCACCATCTGACGGTATTCTCCTGTATGTGCTTACGTAACAAAATAAAAAAAATGAAGGAACATACTTAATAAATTCACTATTTAAATATATTTTTAGAATTAAGCTTCATTCTTATTTTACAGCGAGACTTCGGTGCTTAGTATAGATAAAATTAATTGTATGTAAGTAAAGTATGTGTTGCCTGTAAAGCTTGAAAAGCTACCCAATATCATCAGTATTCGTAAAATAAACAGTAAAAACATTTACGTACATTTACGTTAACGTACGGTTTTACATGCTTAGTCTGGGAAGCTTCTCAGCATCGTAAATATTCGTAAAACGAATGTAAGTAAAAACATGTACTTATCGTAAGGTTCTGTCTGTATAGTTTGGGAAGCTTTCCAGCATCATTGCCATCACCATCACGGGCTGTAGTATCGCTTCCCTGATAGTCACCCGACACCGGCGCTCTCGTAGGCAGCCCTGATCAGGTATCGCTTTAATTAATTAGGCACGCACTGCTACGGCGTAGATGCCTCTACGGTGCCGGCAAGTAGCGGGAGCAACGGAGGCTCGGGTTACACTCAGGGCTACCACAAACACCGACCAAAAAAATATATCATTTATTTAAAAACCAGGGATGTTATTTATTTTTATAGCATTCACTTTTAGATCCATTTTAATAATAAATAGATAATAATTTCATACAATGTTTTAATATTAATCACATTGATTACTGTTTCATTATATATAAGACTGCAGTTTTGCGATCTATAAAGCTTCTTATAGATCGCTAACCTTACAAATTTAGGGTAGTTAGGTGGTGTGTAGAAGTTGGGATAAATATGTAGGATCTATCTGAGTAAATTACTAATAAAAAAATAAGTTTTACTAGAAATAAGGTAGACAGTTGATAAGTGGTGGTGAGGGGTGTGGTCAAAATCTGTACATTAAATTTTCATTATAAAAAAATATGAATAAAATTTGGTCATATTTTTTTTATTTATTTTTTACAATAATAAGTTATTGGACTATTATCAAATGATACTATAATAATACAAGGAATGTACTTGCTCGTAACTTGTCACTCGCTTGTTCCCTTAAGTGAACCTGTGCTTAGACTAGATCTAATCATAATATAAACAAATTTAATATAATCTTTGTGTTTTAACCTTTAGGAGAGTGTGATATATGTGAATTTGTATGGGTGACTGGTGTGTTTATGCTTTAAGTATGAATTAAAATGTCATCTGTGAACAATATAGAGTATTATTTTACCATTTCAAAACAGATTCCAAATTTACAAAACCCAGTATGGTGGTCCACAATTCTGATCATGAAATGTTTTTTATTGAGGTTCGACAGACTACCTTTCAGTTACTAGAAGCTTTGAAATATGAAACGTTGGCAAAATATTATTTGTCTGATGGCGTCCATAATAAGGTATAAACGCAATAATTTTTTAATTGAAACTTATGCGCAAGTAAGATTAGCAGCGATCAAACGGAAAATTAAGATATCTCCGTGTTAAACGTCATAGAAAGTCTACATACATGCGATGCGTTGACTGTTTTAATATTGATATCCTCCTCTCAAAGTTTGATATCGATTTACTGGATGACAGGATGCTGGATCAGGTTCACAATACAAAGAACTTGTTTTTGTTTCACAATTCGCGTTTATTTGTCAAACACTTGCTTTTTCATCGCACGCCATTATGGTCGCGAGCGAGCTCCAACTGACGGCGCGCTCTGACATCTGGCGCCGCCAATAGTCGCGGCAGACAAACGAATTAAAGATGACAGTGGCCAACATGAAATGGACCATAACAAATAAAATGGCGCATGCTAACGCCGTGCTGATATCACGTTATATACGATATTAATTGACAATAACATATATATAGTCCCTGTAAAAATGAATGACGTGAATGCCGGAATCGTTATCTATGACTTTAGAAGAGTAGAACTTAATTATGCTTTGTTTTTATTTGCTGTCTCACATATGAGTACATTTCCAAAGCAAGACGGTGTATAGAATTACTTTTTAAAAATGCATTAAAAATACAAATTACATGGCAAAATATATAGATATTTCATTCGATTTTTTATATCTATCTTACAAGCCACTTACAAACTGAGTAGCGAAAAAATAATTTTGTATTTTATTATGATCATTGTAATTTTAACGCAATTTACTCGTATTTTTAGTTTTTAACTGTTAAACTAACTTTTGACACAACGGCGTAGATGCCTCTACGGTCGTAGCAGTGCAACCTTTATCACGTAACGTTATATATTCCCAAGGCAGTGTTTACCTTTATAATAAAATATACTATTCTTCCAATTAATAGTAACTCATATTAAAATAAAAAATAAAATATATTTACATCCTCCTCTCTCTCAAAAAGGGGTGTTATTACGTCGCGTGAAGGCAGGATGAGGAGCAGCTCAGTAAACAAAGACTTTATTTTAGAAGCACATTGATTATATTTAGTTGAAACTGTATAAGCTTCCGGCCAAGCGGTATGACATGCCGCAGTGGCCGTAATGCGACCTTCTCTCGCTAAACGGTGGGGACCGACTGCTGATCTCCGCGCTCGGTCTCGGCTTCCGCCCGCACCACGAGCGGAGGTGCTTATAACTAACACACCCGTTAGCGGACCCATCCGAAATGACAACATGGCGCACATAAAAGCACGACAAGCGACCAGGAATAAGAGACGAAAGATTGTATATCGAGGTTTTCGGTAACAGTCAGCACGGACTACATCATGCTGATGTCAATAGCTATTCACTGTTTGTCTCAGACAAAATAATTTAGCGTAAAGTGACATTAAAAGTGGAATAACATGAAAAGTTACAAGTCAATACCTCATATTTGAAGTATCTCAAATTATTTATATTTTAATTCAATTAATTTGAAAACAATCTATAAGATTAATTTTAAAAAATTACATCATTCATTGTGACTGAACAGGATTCATCTCACTGAAGAAACATTGTCAATGATCGCGTCTAAAATTAAGTGTTAAAATCCATTTTAATTGCGTGCTTTTATGTGTCGGTCATATTGGGACTAGTTATATAGTTTTGCCACCGGCGGCGCTGGTGACCGACCACGGGCCTCAAGAGCCTAAGCGCCGACGAGCGCGTCAGTTATGTGTTGTCGATCGAGAAGGTCGCATGACGGCCAGCGGCATGTCCTCCCGCTTGGCCGGAAGCTCGTAAAGTTTATCATAAATATAATCAATGTGCTTCTAAAGGAAAGCCTTTGTTTGCTGACCTGCTCCTCACGTGACGGAATAACGCGTCTTTTGAGAGAGAGGAGGATGTTCATATATACACAGAAAATAATACTTATATTTTGTAGATTTAAAACTACGCATCTAAATATATTTTATTTAAAGAGGGTAGCTAGTATTAGTTATCACAGTGAAATCCGACACCGAAAACGTCTTCCGTTCGAGATATTAAAATTCACCGAAATTGATTAGAAGATAAAGTTGTATGAAGCCCTTTGGTGTTTTCACCGAAGGTGGAATATGTGCTCGGCGAATATCAAAATATTCGGTTCCCTCCGTGAAGCTTTATTAGCCCCCGAGCAACAATATTTATAAACTTAATAATGCCTGTGCTTAACTGAAACAGTCTTCAGGATATACGATGCCGCCACTAGGTATAGCATGACAGCGGAATATTTGCTTTCGTATTAGCGCGAATAATATTTACAATGTACAGAATCGCTGTTCGTCTAAATCTTCATTACATGTAGAAAATAATGAAAAAATACATCTTGTACGAGTAAGACCACTTAATACGAGTTTTAATTTTATTTATTTATTTAACAGAACCGCAGCTCCAAGGTTCAAAAAATAAGAAACATAGATATTAAGAAAAATAATAATACTCTGAATATATACTACAGAGATATCTATCGTTATACGATGTTAACAATGGTTTAAAAACGTCAACTTTCGCGTATCTGCTCAGGCAGAGAATGGTCGTGTGGACTGCGCGGTGTGTTGAATAGAGCAAAGGTGCAAGGATCGTGGTTCGAATCCCGCGTCTGCCGATATTTTTATGAGTGAATTGATGCGTATAAAATTTTATGCATAATTGTATGTGTGTATTTAATTACTAAGAAACATAGAGTATATATAAACATACGATACATACCAAAGAGAAAAAAACATAAAAGAAGATGACACGTGTCAAATATCACAAAAATCTAGAAGAACAAAACCATCGATAAAAGAGGAAAAGGATGTCAGAAAAGGATGGTGCTGTTAGGCCATTTAGGAGCGCCATTGCCGTTGTACTAAATTGAGTGCTTGAAGCTCCACAATTATTAACTGGGATCAAAAACAATGGATGGCTACGAGCACGGGTGCGATTAATTTAATAACAATAATAATATTAATTTTGATTAATCTACTGAGTTTTTAAGATTACGCTCCTTCATCAGTGCTGTTCAGTGTTTAAGTTTGTCTTGTTGATGGTGAGTTGGCTCCGAAGCCGGTAGACTAACACTAATTAAAACTCAGTGATTTTACAAAGTGTATTATTTCATTACATGATATGAGAAAATATATATATACTGCGTTCTACGAATACAAGTATATAGAAATCTTTATGAAGAAAAAGCTTTTTAAATATTTAAATTAAATATGAATAAATATTAACAGAGAGTATATTTCTCACCTCCGATTTGCAGATGACGTAGTGCTAATAGCCGAATCACCTGACAAGCTCCAAGACATGCTCTATGATCTCAATGAAGCGTCGAACAAAATTGGTCTGAAAATGAACATGGATAAAACAAAAGCCATGATTAATAGTCATATTTCACAGACCTTTGATCCTATTTCCATTGGAGGAACAGAAATAGAGGTTGTAAACGACTATACCTATCTGGGACAAGTAATACAACTAGGGCGAAATAACTTCTCAAAAGAAATCGACAGGCGCAAACAACTGGGATGGGCAGCATTTGGAAAACTAAAGTACATTTTTAAAGCGAAAATTCAGCAATGCCTTAAAACTAAGGCGTTTAACCAATGCGTCCTCCCTGTATTAACTTATGGCGCAGAGACGTGGAATCTGACAGCAAGTCTTACCCGATAAAATAAAAGTCACCCAGCGTGCTATGGAGAGATCCATGCTCGGAGTGTCGCTAAAAGATAGAATCCGAAACGAGGAAATACGCAGAAGAACTCAAGTAGTGGATGCTACCCAACGAATAGGCACACTCAAGTGGCAATGGGCAGGACATATCTGTCGAAGAGACGACGGTCGATGGGGAAGAAAAGTATTGGAATGGCGCCCAAGAACTGGCAAACGAAGCATTGGCCGACCCCCTGCAAGATGGACTGACGACATAAGAAGAATAGTGGGAGTGACTTGGATGCGGAAGGCGGAGGATTGAAGAGGGTGGAAACTCATGTGGGAGGCTTACGTTCGACAATGGGCGGATATAGGCTGATGATGATGATGATAATATTTTCATATTTTTTTAAATATTTCAAGATACCTGCTGAATGTCTTGGTACTCTTAGTATGAGTTTAATGCAATATTTCGTACCATTAACACATTTTTTCATGAGACTAATTAAAGAAGCGCTTTAAAAGCATTTTTTAATCGCATACGTTCACCATCTTATTTAAAATTACTGTCGAATCATTAAGTTCAAATTTTTTTTCATAGTTATGTGCTTGGTGGAGCTCTAAGTGCAGAAATGACTTTTGGGCAAAGCATAATAGCGGCAGCTGTTTAAAGCTTTCGCATCGGTTGTCGGCATAAGCCGTCATAAGATTCCTTGACTGTTGACATCGGTTGACATAATATATCGTTTTGCTACATTCTTAGAATAGTTTTTTATGCATCATCTGATAGCTAAAAGATACAAGAACCAATGTGATATATGAAAACAGACCAGATAAGTACATCTATGCTTCAAATACTAGTTTTATAAGTGACAGCAAAATTTGTATTCAAACCGAGCCGTAATGAAAGGGTTAAACTATATGTGAGCAATATTTAGTGGTCGTATGCTTTAGTCAATAAATAATATGTAAGAAGAGTTTATTGGTTATGGCGATCATTAAAAAATAAATTGTCTATGTGAAAAACGAATACGAGCAAACGTTTTTGTAAACAAGAGTAACCTACTCGCATTATTCTATAAATAAAACAAAATATTTAATAAAAAGAAATGTAATATGCTTTGTAATTAAAAAATTTCGTAAATTATTTAACAATTTAAAAATGTTAAATTTGATATCGCCTGAAATACAGTATTTAGCTGTTGAAAAATATTACTGAAAGAATAATGATCATTTCGAAGGGAATGCTAAAAAAATGCTTCAATTTTAATACGGTAACGTATACGTTTTACTCTAAAAAAGAAGCAAAAACTTTTGCTTTTAATATAAGACCCCGCATTATCGAGTCCACTCTGGGCATTGCTTGTTACATATTTATTTCTTGTTTCGCATCCAGAAACGGAGCTCGGAAAAAATACCCCGGCGGCTTTCTCCCCAGAAATATGATTTTCCGCAATAATCCGTGTGTTCAATTAAGCAAAAACGGACTGTTTTCCAGACGGATCATTTTCTCGCGGGTTTTTTTCGCGCAATAATGGAGAAAAAACGGACTTCTTTGTACTTGTAATTATCCTCTGGTTGAAATTGCGATACTAATGGAGGCAAACGAGGAAAAGACGCAGAGGCGTCGCTGCTTTATACAATATTATTTCTACTTATTTTCTGCGTACGTGTTTCATAGAGTAAATCACAATTTTATGTCGCATAATCAACTTATAAGTATATAAACCTTTAGCTCTTCACGTAGATTAATTTACGGGCATCACCTCTGCTCTACAAACAATTCATTCTCATACAAATGAACGTTCTAAATATAATAAACTTATATATATACCACATTAAAACTTCTCTAACAACTGACTACAGTTAAGTTAGCTACTATTCATTCATTCTTATTGGACGATTTGAGATGACGGTGTTACCAGACGTCTTAATTAAATATTTTATTTTGTACCTGTTTACCTATTATAGAAATTAGCTCTAGCAAATCCGTCTTTTGCACATTATAAGGATAGTATTATAATATATAATATTACTAAAATAAGTAATGGAATAAGTGGGTATGTAATTACTAACCTAGTACTTTTTTACGCATTTTTTATGCAATTTCGTTTTAACGTAATATTTTGGACGGTAACGTTTCTTTTTTACGTGATTTACTCGTTGTTCCTTGTTATTTTTTCATAGATATTTTTATTGTCAGTTGTTTAGAGCCGATTCATTGAATCATATGAAAATATTTTCCCGTATGCAGTACTTCATTCCCACAGTTGCTTAATAATAAATTGATTGTACTTAAATATTTGTTTTTTGACTACCCAAACAAGGAACTTTGGTAATTTGTATAGGGTCCGCCAAATAACTTTTTTTTTTTGAAACAGGGCGCAAAACATTGAGTGTAGCTTCGGCTGTGTGGCACGTAGCGCCGTCTTGTTGAAACCAAATGTTGCCAATATCTTCCTCTTCAATTTTTGTGAACAAAAATTCGTTCCGAAATGTTCAATTGTTGAGAACGACGGTGAATTGATGTTGATGGCGCTTCACGCACACTTTCTGCCACAGCAGCAATATTCTCGAGTGTACGCACTGTTTTTGGCTTTGGTTTATCGATGAGGATGCCAGTTTCTTTCACTTTATTCACAAGATAACGAACATACGGAGCTGACGGTGATACTCTTTTTTTTCGCAACATTACCATGATTTTCAAAGTAATGTCGCAATATTTCCTAGCGCTGTTCAAGCGCATACACAACCATATTCGTTCAGCAGAAGGATAAATCTAATTATCTGTCAAATCAGACATGAGCTAAGTCTTACCATTCACGAAATAAACACTAGTTGAAAAAAACGTTAGATGGCGGACCCTTTATTATCTAGATTGCATCAGAACAATCTAAAACAATTTAAGAACTTATAAAACCGTACAACAATTCACTAATCCAGAATATTCCATCTGAAATAGATCTTTCTTGAATACTCTCGAAGAACCAATTTTAGTACCAATGTCTTACACGCACAATACAATATTAATATAAATGATCATTTAAAATAAGTTTTGGTGCTTTTTTATTGTATATGACGAAATAATCTTTAACTTAGAACTAGAACTTACTCACTGCGGAATTCAATCAAATATCCATGATGCCTCAGTTCATTTTATTAATTATATTTTATGCACTGCCTTCTATTTGCAATGAATCTTAAAATATTTCTACGCCAATGAATGATCTCTGGATATTTTTGCAATTGGTAAAAAATAATTTGATTGTTTTTAATGAGAGCTCGTGTAATGGAGACCGTCCGCTATCATTCGGCGGGGACTCCCCGGGTAATGCAGGGTACTTGTCAGAAGTAGGTACTTCCCCAGATATATACCTACTTCCTAGCCTTCAAAAACATAGCCATACTTGTAGTTACAAGACAAATTAACAAATATTTGACTTTAAAAACGGGCACAGATTACGAATAACATTCAGAATTTAAGCTATTTAACTCTTTCGCATCGGTTGTCGGCATATGCCGTCAAAGATTCCTCGACCGTTGACATTGGTTGACGTGATATATCGTTTTGCTACTTTCAGTACTCATTGTGACATCTACGGTAGGAAATTGAAAGTGCAGTCATTCCTTTTATCAACCTACATGTATTCTTTACAGGAATCTGTAAAGCATGTAAATAAATATCGTTAGGTTTCGTCACAGGAGCGATTTTTCTGTAAGCCACATGTGTCAATGCGACCACATGTATGGAGTTACATAATGAACGTTTGTTAAATATAATAGTTTTTTATGCATCATCTGATAGCTAAAGGATAGAAAAACCAATGTGATATATGAAAATAGGTCAGATAAGTACATTTATGCTTCAAATACAAGTTTTAAGCAAAAAAGATCGTTTGAAAAATTCACGCCGTATTGACAGTATAATTTGTATTTCACCGAGCCGTAACGAAAGGGTTTAAATTTGCTTATTAGGTACAAAAATTTAATTGATTTAAATATAAATACATGTCAATTAAAATAAAAATAATAATAAACTATTTAATTGGGTAAAACACAACAATTTATACTTTTATCATTTTTTGTAAAAGGTCGTAAAGTAAATAAATAAAATGTGGTATACCACATTTTTATATATTAACCCTTTCATTACGGCTCGGTTTGAATACAAATTATACTGTCAATTATAAAGCTAGTATTTGAAGCATAAATGTAGTTATCTGGTCTATTTTCATATATCACATTGGTTCTTGTATCCTTTAGCTATCAGATGATGCATAAAAAACTATTCTAAGAAAGTAGCAAAACGATATATCACGTCAACCGATGTCAACGGTCGGGGAATCTTATGGCGGCATATGCCGACAACCGATGCGAAAGGGTTAACGGTTGTACAGGAATTAGTAATCAATGAAACCATTCACACACGAGTACTCCAGAAACCGTTTTTTGAATCTATATTCCTGCTATCAAGCTTTACAACCAATACAAATTTTAGTTGGTTTGAGAAATAACAGTATGTATATTTACCTTTATCTGTTTCAGACTTTTTCTTTATTCACACATTAACCTGTTCGCATCAGTACCCGATAAATGCCGTGTAAGATTCCCTTAACGTTAACATTGGTAGCCGTGATATATCGTTTTGCTACTTTTTAGAATAGTTTTTTATGCATCATATCATCTGATAGCTAAAGGATACAAGAACGAATGTGTTATATTAAAATAGACGAGATAAGTACATTTATGCTTCAAATACTAGTTTTAAAACTGACAGTATAATTTATATTTCACCGAGCAGTAATGAAAATTTAAAGTTTAATGAAAAAAGAGAAAGTAAAAGGTCCCACAAAGTACAAATGTCCAATACCTACGCTTATGTGTATAATAGTGGGCAATGCTTTCTTTGCTTTTCATATGCACAATATAAAAGTATGTATTTTAAAGCGTATTAATTTGAACACTTGTCATGCAAATTATTTGTTTATAAAAACATTGCTAACACGAATCATGATACAGTAATTTCCCACAAGATGGGAAAATGCCGCCAGTTGCGATAGGGTTATAAATAATAATTTATTGTGTCTGCACACTGCACGGAGCGCGGGAAAACGCCCCACGCGACTTGGGCGGGGATTTGGAACATCGGCGTAACTTTTGAAAATAAGAAAAAAACCTCATCTAAAATATATTTTTTACATTTTATATTTATTGATCATCCATTAAACTTTGATTGCTTGAATAGTGTTTGTTATGTTCAAGAATCAAATAGAAAATCTCGTCAATCTAATAAAACAACGAAATCATATTTATACATATATTCAGATGTATAGGATACAAATCAATTGTCGATTGGGTTGTCAAATTAATCTCTAAGCGTAAGCCCTAATTCAAATGTGAACTATGAAAAAAAAGCAAGCCTTGTAATAGACTTAAGAAAAGTATGTATTTATGTGCGCAAAAATCAAGATCTGCTAGTTTATGGAAACTTAACCCTTTCGTTACGCTCGGTGGAATACATTTTTTTTTGCTTAAAACTAGTATTTGAAGCATAAATGTACTTATCTGACCTATTTTCATATATCACATTGGTTCTTGTATCCTTTAGATATCAGATGATGCATAAAAAACTATTTTATTTAACAAACGTTCATTATGTAACTCCATACATGTGGTGGCATTGACACATGTGGCTTACAGAAAAATCCCTCCTGTGATGAAACCTAACGATATTTATTTACATGCTTTACAGATTACTGTAAAGAATACATGTAGGTTGATAAAGAGAATGAGTGCATTTCCAATTTCCTACCGTAGATGTCACAATGAGTACTGAATGTAGCAAAACGATATATCACGTCATCTGATGTCAACGGTCGGGGAATCTTTGACGGCATATATCGACAGCGATGTGAAAGGGTTAAAATTCAACGTGGTCTTAAACCATATAAAAAAATTGGACATCAATGTAATTATAATATTATACAAAGCAAATTTTGAATGTCTACATTTTTAAGCAAGTAATTAAAATACACCATCACCTATTATTTTGATAATTATTCATGGGTTTTTTATTATTACACCCTCCCCCTCTCTATTCAAAATCTTCGACTCCATCATGTGTGTCGCAAATTGGCCAAATTAACGAGATTAAGAATTTCATGTTACGACTTGCGAAAAATCTGGTACAAAACTGAAGACTACCTACACTACATAGACTTGGAGCCTTGTTCTGTCCGATCTTTTGTAAGGCGGCAGTTTAAGGTTCCCGCCCACTTTTAAATTTATGACCATAAATACCTATTTATATATATAAAATAGGTGTTAATAAATAAACATTGCGTGAAGCGCCAGAAGATTTTCAGTCACTTCTACAAACTCCAATAATGTATTTTGTTCGCATGCTCGCCCACAGGATATTTAAAGAATGTTTGTATTAAAGCAATTCAAACTTGGTGCTATTAACTGAAATAATTCTGAATCATTTTACATTTTTTTTCGATGAAATCCCAATTCTTGATTATGTTTTTTCATTCATTTAGATTTGAAAACCTAATCGTCAGCTTTAATTACAGATTACACAATTTCATGAAATGTATGTTGAAATCGACCGCGTTTCAATTAATTTCTGCGGTAGAAGGAATGGCCCAGTATCATATAATTTATAATTAAATGACATAATTTTACTTCAATCTCCATTCAAATATTTGTTTTTCTTTCACAGACGAATGCTCCTGGTGCAACAAGTCCGTGACGCCAGATTCCAACACCCTCAACCAATCGGTGGGCGACAAGTTCTGTTCTGAGCTTTGCTTCAGTCAGTCTCGACGAGCTACCTTCAAGAGGGCCAAGACCTGCGATTGGTGCCGCCATGTCCGACACACGGTCTCCTATGTGGACTTCCAAGACGGCGCCACACAACTCCAGTTCTGCTCGGATAAGTGCCTCAATCAATACAAGATGCACATATTCTGCAGAGAAACGCAGGCACATCTAGATCTCAACCCGCATCTCATCAATGCCGCTTCATCAAACACGAACTTAATAACTCCAGATCTATGGATGAAAAACTGCAAGAGCAGATCTGTATCACCTTCTTCCGACCGCTCCGTATCACCGACAGCAGAGAACATAGCACCGATCAACAAGCCCACATCTCCTAAAATCAACGCAGCAGTTTCACCGCCGATAACTCTCCCAAACTCCCAACTCACTCAAAAGCATCCTATTATAACCGTGGCACCTACATCCAAACTTATGCGCTCGAAGCCTTCCAGCTTAGACGAAAGAATGGCCATTCCCACTGGCTCCGATTCAAGACGCGAATTAAGGATATTGAAAGTCAATTCTAAAAAGCGGAGAAATTCTCGTTGCTCGTCGACTGTGACTTCGCAAACGTTTCAGAAACTCAATGCCTCTTCTTCTACAGTTACCAAGCCGCAAGATTTGAGGGTTATGAGTCCTAGTTCCAGCGTAGAAGGCTCTTCGAACCCTTCGTCGTTACACCCACCACAAAATGTGATATCTTCCCCACCCATGAATACGAGATTGCCAAATCTTCATCCGTCGAACTATCCTAATCCTCTGCTCAACATGCAACATCCTCCTTTTATGGGTAATAGTCACCATCCTTTTCAAGATCCAAGATTCTTAAGGCCACCTTTCTTTCCTCAACAAGACTTCTTTCCACGTCCGCACACCATGTTTGGTAATGACCTTCGTCCGCCTTTGCCTCCCAATCCTGCGCAGCAATTCGGAACTGGCCCTCCACCTCCTGTGACAATCTTAGTTCCTTATCCTGTACTTTTACCGATACCTTTGCCAATACCGATCCCGATACCCATTTCAGATTTCGTGAAAGCGTACGAAATCAAAAAATGGACTAACGATAGAATGGCTCGCCAAAAAGTTGACACTGAAGACAGCAACTCTGAAGAACCCTTAGATTTTACAATAAATCAAAAAAACATTAACAACAATAACAACAATCAAGTAGCAACAGAGCACTTAGATGATAAACTAGATGAAGAAGCAGTTTCTAAACATGTTAAGGAGGTGGCCAAAGAAAGAGAAATAAGTTCTTCTATTTCGGAAAGCCTTGAGAATAAAGAGTTTCCAACCGGTTTGGAGAGTGCAGATTCAAATCCAGAGCAGACTCTTCCACGATTCAAAATAACACGACTCGGTGCAAGAAAGGTCATTATTCCGAAGACGAGGGAATTGTCAGAGTCCACGAGGCCACTGAGGAAGAGGAGAAGATTAGTGGATGTCCCGGCTGATGATGAGTGCAGACCGGTTGTTACCAAAACTAGAAAACCGGTTCAAGTATAGGAAATGTATAATAAAATTTTATCAACGGTGTAATCACTGGACCTTCTAAAATAATTCCGATCGTGTTACCACTCCCATCAGCCCCTAACCAGATTAATCTTTTCTATGCCAAGCGGTTTTCGTATGGGGAGACCCCGAGAGCCGTAATTTTTTTTGAAAAATCCAAAGCTATCTATAAAATCAATGTATTTATCGATAATTCTTGACAATACGTAGTAGTTAATTATTTCAATATGGCAGCAAGAGATGTCGCTGGACGCTCAAAATGTGTTAAAGTGGAGCGTCTTTAGACGCGATTTTTGTATGGGCGGCCTCCCGTGCACGGGATTGTGGAGCGTCTATAGACGCTTGTGGCATAGAACCGGTTAAGAAATATTACTATATGTTCAAACATGAAACTTAAAACTCCATTTACAGCTCTAGGGCTCTTATCATTATACATACATGAAAGACTGTGTACTTAATATGGTCTTTGAGGGCAGTTTGTGGTGGCGATTTGCCATAAATCGGAAGTGATTAGTTTTAATACTGTTGTGTAAATAAATAGTCATTTTGATATGTCGTCATTGATGTACTTGTGCATATATTCTGCTGCAAATAGTGATCTGTTTACCAAATATTGTGTACCTTTAAAAATATTAATGTGTATAAAAAGATATTTATTTAATTTATCGATTCGTTTTGTTTCAATGCGTTACATCAAAGGTGTAATAATAAATTTAAAATTATATTCCCTAACAGTAAATCTTAAGGCTTCCCACACTAGTAATATGAATTGCACGATTGCTCAAACATTGAAGAGATATACAAACATAATGATCGGTATAGCTTTCTCATTTCCGTTTTTGAACACAATATTGCAACATTTTGCAATGTATGTTGTGACAACACTGTATTTAACCCTTTCATTACGGCTCGGTTTGAATACAAATTATACTGTCAATTATAAAACTAGTATTTGAAGCATAAATGTACTTATCTGGTCTATTTTCATATATCACATTGGTTCTTGTATCCTTTAGCTATCAGATCATGCATAAAAAACTATTCTAATAAAGTAGCAAACGATATATCACGTCAATCGATGTCAACGGCCGGGGAATCTTATGACTGCATATGCCCACAACCGATGCGAAAGGGTTAAAATGCGATGTTTGTATAACTTTGTTTCTTTTTTTTTTTAAACTTGATCAATCATGCAAATTGTAACGTTTGTGCGAGTCGCCTATTACAGAATAATCTGCAGGAAATTCTGTAAATTGTATAAATGCCAACAAAGAATGTTATTAAAAAAAAACTGTTTATTTTTAACCAAATATTTTATTGACATAAAAACAATTATTTCTTTTACACTAGATATTAATGATTGTCAAAATACATAATATACTTTTTTTCTTCAATTTAATATGTCCAAATCACAGCTACAAAATCAACAATTATTTTATTTGTAAATAAAAAACAATACAGAAAACACTGCAAAATACATCATCCTTATGTATAGTTGATAAGGAAAAAAACAATTATACAGTTTAAAAATTCGAAATAAAACAATTAGAAGTCAAATATATATGAATTTTCATTAAAAATGTATAGTAACATTTTATGCTGCTCCTACACGAATAATATAATTTTTCCTATTAAATTAATTAATTTAATTCACAACATACACCAAAGATTAAACCTAAAACATGTAACAAAAAAATATTAAGTATATGGAGTATTTAATTACAAATAAATATTAAATGTATAATATTAGAATTGTAAGCTTATATGTGGGTTGATTTTTCATTCTGTTATTTTAGCCACTGTTCAATTTTTTTTTATGTACACACATACAGGAGAATACCGGACAGATGGTGATAGTAATTCTGAAGTCTCATCTGTGGAATTATATGACGCTTACCATGATGCATATGGCTAAGTGCTGCATGAGTGTTGATCCGCCAACGTCATAGACTACAGCCCGAGATTCACGCATCATCCTTATTATTACAGGAATTTACTATGAATGGGTGGTCTTAATGGGACGACTTTTGTCTACCACCAATTTTAATTAATAGGCTACGACTGGCATTTTACGGGTGAGGGATCAAATTCACACCAACCGGGGGTATTTTAGAGCTCAGAAATCGATTAAAATCCTTTTTTTTAATCTCCGTCGGGGATCGAACCCACGACTTTTGGCTTGCAAAAGCAAACGCTTTGACCATAGAGCTATACCCGCGGGAAAATTAATCACTAATCATTTTAGAAGACAATGACAATGACAACAGACCTGAACAATCTGATGAAGTTAATGATAACCCAAGTCAAAAATTACAAAGTTAGCTACAAAAAATCTACAAACACTAGTTTTGGTCATAAATGACTTATAAAAATTAAAAATATATAATTTAAGTGCCATTTTACTAAAAGGGCAAGCGAAATAAAAAATATATACATTATTATAATTTGTTATAATAATAAACCAGTTGAAATAGTTATTTTTTTAAATTTAATAAATATGTGACTGGACACATTTTTTTATATTAACCTTTATCTGCCCAGTGATCCCTTACGGGACCGCAAATTTGCACCGTTCAATGCCCTAGCAGGCCAATGTAATGTTTCGTCGTACAATAGATTCTTCCATGAACTTACTTTATTACTATTATTACAAAATAATGTAATCTGATTGTGAAATGAACCATAAGCACTTCCTGTATGGGACCGTAGGGCATTGAACGACGCAAATCTGCGGTCCCCTAAGGAAACCACTGGGCGTTTAAAGGTTAAAACATTATTTATAATTTTCGGAATCTAATCTGCTTGAAATAAATATGCATTATTATGGACATGAAATAAATAATTATCAGTATTTCAAGAACCCTTTTGACTTGACTATTATTAGATTACTAATAATATTTAAAAAATTAAAATATATCACTTTCACAACCACACTGAAGGACTAATTACAGGAGCCATATAAATTGTATTATTCTTCAACTATTCAAGAGAACAGTGCTATACTAACATAATTATCTCTATAGCTGTTTTTGTACACAGTGTTACCATACATAAAAAAATGCAATACGTTAGTAGGCAGAGACAGAACTATAGGTATAATTATGTTTATAATAGCTCGAGCAATTTGTATCACTCGTGTAAAAGAGCCTTAAGAAAAAATTTGAAACATAAATATTTCCAAAATCCAATAACGTTGAAAAGATCTGAACATGGACTTAAAACAAAAATTTACTAAAAACAAGGCATAAAATATTCAACCATTACTTAGACGAAACTAAGATTGAACGATAAAAATAATTTATTATACAGGAGCGGCAAAAATATCTGATGGTTTTCTGTAATCTGAAGTAATCAAACCGTCAGATTTTCTGCCGCTCCCTGTAGCTCAAATTATCAGCCAACAATTTGTAGTAAAATTGCATAATTTTATTAATAAATTAAATTTTAATTTATAATTTTTTTGGAAATGTGTGTAATTCAATTTAAATTAATATTTTATTTATTAATTTAAGTGCGAATTTCAGAACAGAGGTAAAAGGAAAATACTGTATTCTACCATTTACAGCAACTTAACAAATGTTCAATTAATAAATAACGAGACCGCAGTCAGGGCCGCCGAGAATTATATTACAATTAATGTGTAATAAGTATTGCAAATATTTATTATATGTATAAAAAAGACGAAATTAAATTGATACATAAATAAAATAAATATTTTCGTGACTTAATTTAAATAGAATAACATTATCAATTTAATTACCCTGAATTTTTAAATGCATTATTTGTACACAAATTAAAAATATCGAAAAATAAATTTCACTACCTTTTTCTAATACAACTACAGTACAACCCTGTGTCAATATTTTGTCAAAATGATAGCCATCTCTTGGAAAAAATTACATCTTTTGTTTTTTAAATTCTTAAAAAATATTTCATGACATAAAATAATCAATATCTTCAGCACGATAAATAGAATAATATTACGTAAGTATATCCTTTATAGAGATGTTAATGTTGGTAAGTATTAATAAATATTGATGATAAATAATAATTGATTATTCATACTAAAAGTGAAAAAATTTCTACACACTAAAGAACAATGAAGCTTCTATGATGACATCTTCTTCACGACATTGTGGAAGGGATGGTTGAGGGCGCCCTAGACGGGAGTATTTGCAGCAAGTCTTCGAGGACATGAGTTGCAGCACTTATGCTGAGCTAAAGAGGATTGCAGAGGATCGATAAGAGCGGAGATCGAGATGCAAGATTTTGTTGCTACAAAGCAATCCACCAGATTGATACTACTACGAAGAAGATGATGATTCAGTTTTATAATTATAGTCAGTTTTCTGATATAAGATTGTCAAATACTAAAAAAATTAAGGAATTAAATGAAAAAATATATAGAAACACACCACATCGTTTGTTACTATACATACACACCGTAAGACATCATAATTGAGATATATTATTTTAATTTTATTGATCATATAAGAGTATACTCCAAATAGGAAGGCGGAATAGCAAATAACTTCATCAGTGTATATCGGACAAAGATCGCGACCTTTTGCCAAACAAGTAAGTGAACATGAGAGATCGTGCAGACTAGGCCACCCAATGGCATCAGCACTGGCAGAGCATCTGGCTGACACGGGACATAAGTTTTCATTCGAACCAAAAATCGTGGCTCGAACGCAAGGGAAACATGCACGCCTAGTAAGGCTTCCACCTCTAGCACGTACTCAAAAACCTGCAGAGACAAGCAAGGACAACCACAGTCCAACATGACGTTCGTGGAGGTATGCTCCTTAGAACATACTCATCATGACGCTCGTGGAGGTACGTTAGGCTGATGGCTGAACTATCTCAAGACTCATCAGAAAGTCGTCAACCCTGAAGAAGACCCCTGTAATGGCTGTCGAAATATTAGATCTAAACAATTTGCCACACACTGCTAAGCCCAAAAGCCAAAATACCGGTATAGCAAATATAAATTGTAAATGTTATCTTTCATCTCTTATAAGAGTATCTCATCACGTCAATTTTGTTTTGCACATGTAATTTAGTTAAGATTTTTTATAAGTTACTGAATAGACATATTGATTCAATATTAAAGAGTATGTTTATATTTAACCTTTAACATTGATCATTGACCTTATAGATGCTGAGCAATATTGCAGTCCACCTAATCGTTTTAATTATACATGACAAATCAATCTGAATTTGTATTTTAATTTAATAAAACTGCTAAAGACGGGAAATAACACAAATGTGACAATATAATTTACTATAATCTAAATTCTAAACATAAGATTTGAAAATATTGATATTATAGAAAATACAAAAAATGTATTGCATTTACAGACCATCATATAATCGGCTTATCTAATGAATACAGACATTAATTTTATAGATTTGCATCTGTGATACAATAAATAACATGATGGTTTGATTATAGACAATTATTATTACATATTCAGCACACTTATAAAACATTACATCGATACATTTAATAAGAGTATGTAATAATAATTAATTATGTATAATACATTTAATAATAGTCAAAAAAGACATAGCAAATACCTATCACATCTTTATTAAATTTTAATTCTAATAAAACATGCATGGAATAAAACACCATTCGTATTACAAAAATATATGCTCAAAATTTGGTCCAAAAGTCTGAAGTAAATGTATTAAAAATTACATTTTTATTTTTATTAGATTAATAAAAAACGAACACATTATTTTGTCATTATGATCATTCTATATTTTGTCTATCTGATTTGACGTACACACATTTAGAAGATGAAGATATTTAATCTAGAACATTGATTTTAAGCACTCGGTAGCACAGATAGTATTTGATGATGCATATATGCATATATTACATAAAATTAATGTTTAATTATTTACATCAAAATAAATAAAAGAGTTAAATTAATGAATATGTAATTAGTAAACTTATTTATCTAATTAATATACATGTTTTTAATTCAGCCTACAAGTAAGAGTATTAAAAAAATATTGTTTTAAATTGTGTATTAATTATTATATTAAAAAAAGATTATTTTTTTCCATTTAAACTAATATGATTTCCAAAATGATGTATTTATTTAAAAAGGAAACTCTCTAATAAATACATCATAGCTTTATTTAACTATTTTTGGCATAAAATGAAACTTCCCATTTGCTGAGAATATATTATAATAAGAATATATTATTTTGGCAGGATATAAGTAAAGTGTCGAGTTTTTCATATTTTTTATGCATATGTTTACAAGCTTAGCATATCACAGCAGTGTAATATAAAACAATGACTCATTTTTCATTGTAAATACCCTTGATTATCAAGAGTATAATAATAAGTATTTATTAAGTTAAAGAAACAATTAATTTACGAAAAATAGTTAACGCAAAGAAGAATTGCAATTTCTTAAAAATAACGATGGGTTTACAAGCATCATACTAAAACTATGTGTTATTTTTTTATTTTCAATAAATAATAATGTTATGAAGATATAGTTCATTTCATAACGGAAGTATAACAAGTGAAAAATTACGATCACATCGCACATGCTTCTCAGCACAAACAAGAAATAAGCACCCGCATGCAGACATTCCTTGTCTTAATGTACCAATTTAACACCCGTTTGCAGAAACGTCTCTTAACACATTGTTTGCGGCCATTGTTTTATGCTATTTGCAGCCTGGCGCGGGCAATTTTTAGGTTCGCGCGCGAGTTTTTTTATAATTTTTTAAAAGTCTATAACTTTTGAAATATTCGCGATAATTTAGTGAAATTTTAAATGTAGTTTACCTTATTGTGCAGCAATCATAAAATGATGGTAAACAAACACAAAAAAAAACCGGATTTATAGTAACACTTTAAATTTTTAGACATTTTTTTTTCTTTTCATAATTTATTGATAAATTAAAACTACAGCATAATAATTACAAATTTGTGATTGAAATGTGTAGTTTGAAGTAAGATATACGATTTAGCAACAAAATCCGTTATTACGCAAAACATATTATTACCTTACCTGACGTCTACCACCAGAGAGTAAAAAACGTATTACTACGTTTCCCGCATTTGAGCACCAAAATTAAAAAAAACCTATTAATACGTCTCCCGACAACAATGTGTTAAGACTTGAGGTGCGTTGAACGCTGAGGCTTCCTCACTTTAATCATTCTGAAGAAAAGGTATTATAGGTTACTTACCTTAAATTTTGTCTCTGTGTACGGGTCTCAAGTTGTTACTTTAAGCGAAGGAATGACAGCAGTGCATACGGGTGTGAATCTCCAACAATATCAAACAAACCATACTGTTAATTCTTCGACGTTAAAGAATAACATTACTGGTACCATCAGTTGTATATGTCCCACAGGGAGATGGTAGAATCGAGGCCGGCGGCCGCCATTATGGGAGACCTCCACAGAGATATCGGGCGATCGGAGTAGCAGACGTCTTGCAGAGCAGCCTTGTGTTCCGTCAGCACAGCCAGCGGCCTCAAGCTCTTCCAGGAATAAACCCTCAACATTCCATCCCAACCGGCACTCATGAAGACTTTCCCATCGTGACGAATCTTCAAAGCATTCACCCCTGGATTCTTCAATATAATCTCACACTTGAGAGTCATGCTTAAATCAGACCGACAGATATTAAACACTTGGATGTTTTCTGAAGCGTTGCCGTATATCCCGCGCCCGGTTGTCAAGTCATAATCTACGGTTAGCGGACAATCCCGCATTTTTAATTTGCTGACGATCTTCGAGGTGCTCACGTCCCATAAGAACATGTCCCCGCTCTCGTACGCCGCTAATAAATATTTCTTTCCGGTGATTTCTAACGTTTTATAGCACATTGTTTCGCCGAGTTTCGAGTCTGATTCCGGCGCAAGAGTTGTTATAAGCTCTCCATTTAAAGTGAGAAGTTCTATTTTAGCGTCTCTTTGGGGTCTTATGATGGTTTTGTCTGTTTCTGATACGATGCACTTACAGAAGCCGCAGTAGTCTGATTGAAAGGTGTCCTGGAGAACGTAGTTGCTCTCGGTCATCTTCCACAGTTTGATGGTTCCTTCTTTCTCCTGGGTGAAGAGAGAGTCGTCTGTGTGATGAACTGACAGGATGGATGTCGGGCCAACGGACAGCTTGTGATTCTGTCGATTTGTCTGGAAATCAAGATATGTATTAGAAATACTCACAGATAATATGAATAATATTCATTGTTATTTGTTTATTGAAAACATCAGTTCATTATCGAACATACATTTTTTACACAATTCAACAATGCAGTAATAAGAAATAAAATAATATAAGTAATTCTTCGCGGTAGTGTTTCAGCTTTACAAAATACAGAGTATTATAAAAGACATATTCCTCAGTAAATTTCCATTATATTCAACAATTTTCATTTTCAAATATTTCATTTTCCTAATAATAATGATTTTTTTAACATTATTATGATGATTTTAATGGCAAAATGTAAAACAAAACACAAACTGGTAAGCTAAATTTGGTTGCAAATTTGTTTTTTTTTAATCCAAAATGAATTGTTTGAGTAGGTTATGTTGGAGTAAGGTTGAATTATGCCATCATGGCGACTGCTTTTCCTAAGATATATTTTTTAATTAAAACATTATTCGTCAATAGGTTAAGCTTTGCAAGGAAAATGTAAAAAAATATTTACTTAATTTATAGTGTTTAAAAGCTTGATAAACTATAGCAAAATATTGCCTAAATAAAAAATACATAAAGACAATTTTTTAGTTATTTTTCTTAGTTTAAAATGGATCTTAAAATATTTATCAATAAGTGTACAGGAACAACTGTTTGTATTGTGTTCACTTCAAGTCAATGTGATTAGATACTAAAACAACCTAACAAATAATGTTATTATTTATCATATAACATTGAAGCTCCAAAGACTAAACTCAAACATGACTTAAATGCATGTTACATTAAATAGTAGTGCTAGATGGCCTAAAATAATCAAACACAAACATTGCCATATAAAGGCCAATGAACTGAAAGTTTACAATTTCACAAATGAAGATGATGACATAAAATATACATAACTTAAGTGAAATAATACAATGAGTAAAGTTTTATATCTTTTGAGAGCCTTGTATGTTATAAATTCCTTGCCTAAAAATAACTTATTACAGTTAGACTTAGGTAGGTAACAAAATATCAATGGCCGATATGTTCACAAGGAAAGCGAAAATAATGGATGGAAATGTATGTGAGGGAGAGCATTAAAAAATCTAAATGTAAATTGTATAAATATATTAAAATTTGACATACTTTTAAATCCCATGTGCAAACATTTCCGTCTTGAGTTCCAGCTAAGATTCTTTCGGTTCCATCTCCAGGAAAATGAAAACATAAACTATGCACCGGGCCCATTGTTATGTTGCGCATCGTGAACACGGGATCGGGAGGTAAGACTGCCATAATTATTTATTTGATATAAATACTGAAATTGATATTGTGTATCTTAACGTCAGCCGTTTTTTAACTGAGACAATTTTTTTTCTTGACAGCTGAGCGGTGTTGCTAGGTTGTAAAGTCAATGGTTATTTTGACATGTGCAATAAAAAATATCTTACATTGTCAATATAAACAACAAAATTAGATAAAAAAATAAAATAACGAAATATGAATATGACTCTTTAAATAAATAAACCTAAGTTCATTTTTAATATTCAATTGAAAAACTGAAAAGCTACACCGTCGATAAGCTTACTTCAAATTTAATATCAAAAAAATATTATCACCCTAACAATATAATAAATTACAAAACGAAATTTCAAAAATAATTACGATTTAAATCATATTTATTTTGAAAAATATGCATCTTAAAAGAAAAAAACATTTTCTTGAGGATGATAATTTTTTTTCGTAATAAAATATCCATATTTTTAATTGACTTAATATATATATCAAACTATCATTTTTATTTCAAAATTAGTTTTTTTTTAATTTTGTTTTACCTACCCAGCTAACGTAGTTGTAAATAATTAACACTATTTCGATCCGCCTTAAAACTAATAAGTACGTGATTAACACAACTGTCAAACATAATAATATCACAACATCGTTGCCTCACATCGCCGATGAAGAACTGCGTTAATATGCGTTCAATCAAGTGAAAACAAACCTGAGAACATCCAAAATGAGTCTCGTTACGAAGAAGTGCTATCAAAAGAGTCCCCCCCTGTGGAACACGACTTCATACCGACACTTTTTCATCGCGCTTTTCGTGGTCGTACTCATATCCATTGTTTTCCTCATTAGCATACATTTGATACCGATTCATACTAATCCCCACGATAATTACAAGCAGCTTTCATTGAAAGATGTAGTGAACATTCCAGAAGTCGTGCTGCAAGAGAACTCGGCTTCGTCAGTCGCGAGGAATCCGAACTGCACTTATTGGGACTGTTTTAACGTGTATCGGTGTGGACAAAGGGGTCACAATAGGATATCCGTCTACGTGTATCCTCCGCATAAGTATGTGGACCTCAAGGGCAACACGGCGGCCGGGAGGATGTCGCAGGAGTTCTACGAGGTCCTACAGAGTATCGTCGAGAGCAAATATTACACTCCTAATCCTTCTGAAGCTTGTCTCTTTGTGCCCAGCATCGATACGTTAAACCAAAACAGGCTCAATGTTAAGCTGCTGGAAAAGGCGCTGCAGAGTTTGTCCTTGTAAGTGGAAACATATTTTATAATATAGCTATACTTTTCAAAAATTGTGCAATAAAAGATTAAGACAATTAGTTGCGGTAATATTTCCATTTAATTTATTAAACTAAAGACAAAAAATTGCTACCAAGCTAAATTTTCTTGAAAACGTTTTTTTCTATTTCAAAAATAATTATTTTTAGTTGGATAAGGTTAAGTTAGGTTTAGTTAACACTTCAAGAATGAGCGTGACAATATGGTTATCGTTATAACTATTGTGTATTTAACCTACTTTGGTCCTTTTTCGATATGAACATCTTGGCTATTACCACACTTTCGGTATAGAAGGGTCTCTACCAGTTCTCCTGCAGCCATGGCAACAGAAATACTCTTGAGATTTATTTTCACTTAAATTAACCCTGAAAGGACAAGAGTGGCCGTACTGTAACATTATATTTTTAATTTCTTATAAACTTATTAGAAAACATGTTGATTAAATGTACCGTAAAACTCATTTTTTTATATAAAAAAAACTCCTAAATCTGTGAAGGATTATCCAGCAACTAGTCTTACCTAAATATTTGTTAAAATTATTTTCTGGTCTGTATGTGTCATTATCATCAGATAACATGTATTCTGGGTACATAACATCGGAGTCTAACTTTATGTAGTAAAAAATTTGTATTCGTATCAATGTGTAGAATGTTTTCTAAGATATATTATTCATTATATTTATTTATTATATCATAAGATTAAGTTTATTAGGGCATGGAATTTTTTTTAAGATGATTTGAAAACATTTTCAGTTGGGATGACGGCGAGAACCACATTCTCTTCAACATGCTCTCGGGCGCCCCTCCCAAGTTCCACACAGTCATGGACGTCGCCACCGGCCGAGCCCTCATCGCCGGGGCCGGCTTCGACACCTGGACCTACCGCACCAGCTTCGATGTCTCCATTCCGCTCTTCTCTCCAGACGCCATCTCCTACGACGAAGCCTTCCCAATCGACAGGACCCATCTCCTAATATCATCACAGATGAACCTTTACGAAGATCACCTATCAGACTTGCAAGACATGGCTGACTTACACGGAGAGATTCTTCTCTTAGAGTCATGCGCCGGCGATCTAGAATCAACAAATCACTCCATAAGATGTCAGTACAAATCAGGCTTAATGTACGGATACCCTGAAGTACTCCGGCACGGAAAATTCTGTTTAGTAGGACGAGGCGTTCGACTTGCTCAGCCTAACCTATTAGAAGCCATGGCTACCGGATGTATTCCGGTTATCTTTGCCGATTCTATAGTCATGCCGTTTAAGTCTGTACTCGACTGGCACCGTGCTGCTATTTTCATCGCCGAAGATAATCTCGGCACAATGCTGAGTGTTCTGAAAGCCGTCTCGAAGGAGAAGATATCGGAGATGTCGAGGCAGGCCAAGTGGCTGTTTGATAATTATTTCTCGACGATGAAGCAGATCACGATGACCACGTTTGATATCATAAATGACAGAGTTTTCCCGGTTATGGCAAAGTCTTATGAGCAGTGGAACATGCCGCCTAATCCTGTAAGTTCATATAATTTTTTATATATTACTTGTAACACTTATTTAATGGTATAATACTTTTTAAGAAAAAAAAACATTTTTATCATTTCATTTTGATAAATAAAAAATTTAATATAATTGGTCATCAATTTAAAAATGTTATCGAATTGTATTTTCAATATAATTGGTTACAAACTGTTGATTTATTTTCGTATTATGGAGTATATTTGAGTCCATTTAAAAGGTTAAATATCAAACTCAAATATATTAATTGTTTATTGCTAGTTTTTTAATATCTGATCTTATTTTCAGAATGCTGCATCAAATCCACTGTTCCTACCTGTGACGGCTCCCAAAGCTCCTGGATTCACAGCCGTGGTGCTGACCTACGATCGCGTTGAAAGCCTCTTCACGCTTATCAACAAGCTGGTGAAGACTCCAAGTCTTCAGAAAGTTCTCGTCATCTGGAACAACCAGAAAAAACCTCCACCCCCAGGTATTATTAAATTCTACTAAAACTAAATAATTATAATGTATTATCTTCACTCTTGGACGCTTCTAGAGTACTTATTATTTAGTATTTCCAGCACAATACAATTAAAAACATAATAATTTCAATAACATGTAGTAAAAAAGTAAGTAGGTGAATTTTACCATTCAAAAATATATGTTTTTTTTTTGTTGTATTTCTCCAACCCTGAAAAATTTAAATAGCTTATTTAGTTTAATTTATTATCTAATGTATGACATTTTTATATTTACGCGATTGTATGGATGTTTCGTCGTCGCTCATAGGGTCTAATAATGATTGATTTTAATGGGAAATACTAGTATATCATGAAAGTGAATTAGTAATGCATTAACCAAGTTAATTAAATGACTCTAATTTTATGCCTCTACTATATATAACTACTAGATATAAACGGTAACTTAGTTTATTGAATATATACAAGTTTATCTGTCTATTTTTAATTTGTTTTTTTACTACATGTTTAGCTTTTTATTTGAAATAAAATATATTTATATCAATTACATAATCATAAAAATATTACTTGGCGTGTTTTAGTATCATTATTTTAAATTTTAGCATCGCAATGGCCAGTCATCAACAAGCCGCTGAAAGTTATCCAAACCAAAGAGAACAAGCTTTCAAATAGGTTTTATCCTTATGAAGAGATTGAAACAGAATGCCTCCTTACCATAGACGATGACATTATTATGCTGACACCTGATGAGCTGGAATTCGGGTAACTAACATAATCATAGACAATAATAACCATAGATAATGTTATCAGCCCCAATATTTTGTGCTAGTTAATAAATTCAATTATAAAGGAGTTTTAATTTCAGGTAAAAGATTTTTTTGTCTAATACTTAAAACATTTTTGTTCTCTCCGCAGACTGAATTGAACAATTATATAACCCAGAGTATATCAGGTTTTGATTTATTCATATTAATGTATATGTAGTTCTTTGATGGAGCTCTTTAGTGCTATAAATTGGTGTCTTATAATATATTTAATCAAGTATTTAAAGGAGGACACAAAAGTATGCCTACAACAGACTCTACTTGATTTTTTTTATTAAATAAGATATTTTTAATAATTCATGAAACTATTAGTTTCGTAATAAACATTTGAACAAGACTTAATAATTAAGGAACACAAAAATACCTCAAAATTCGCCAATACTATCATTAGTAAAATGTTTATTTATTAAATATTTGATTTAGCCTTTAATTTGTAACACTTTCTAATATATTCCATCCATTTTGACATAAAAATGCCTGTTTTCATTATAAAATATGATAATTAAATTACAATTCAATAATCTGTGTATATTTTTATCACGTGATATTTTTTATTTTTTTAGATTTGAAGTATGGCGAGAATTTCCTGACAGAATCGTAGGGTTTCCTTCTCGGGTCCACCTGTGGGATAACGTCACGTTGACATGGAAATATCACAGCGAATGGACAAACCAAATCTCCATGGTAAATAATTTACATGAAAACGAAAAAGTATTTTTTTTACCCTTTATTCAATACATTTAAAATGAATAATGTAATAACTTTCAGGTTTTGACTGGAGCAGCGTTTCATCATAAGCTATGGTCCTGGTACTACACCGTCGGCATGCCGGGTGATATAAAGCAGTGGGTGGATGACAACATGAACTGCGAAGATATCGCCATGAACTTCTTAGTTGCCAACCTAACCAACAAGCCACCGATTAAAGTAACAATACATTTTGATCATCATTCATTATTTTTTAATATATAATCGTGTCGGAAACAACAGGGACAGATCCTATCTGCCCATAAGTGGGCGACGTCGATGACGTTACTCCCGGCCATCATCAGGTCTTCCTGGGTGCAGCTACTAGGACACAGCGCACACTCCAGAAGCTGTGACAGGGTCTGTTCCACGCCGCAGTCTCATTTAGTCGGTCCGCTGTAAAACTGACTGGTTTTCATATGTGTCCTCGTCTTGCACACTCCGGTCCGAAGTCTGTTAAGGGACCTCCATATATTCCACCCCTGGTCGTGTCCAGTGGCTAGATCCTCTTTTGGGGCAATCCAAGCATTCCCCTCAGTTGCGCCTCTCCATATTCTCAGCCGCAGGGTGGCCATAGGTATCACCAGTTCCGTTGTCAACTGTAGGAAACTCCTTGATATGTATTATATATATTTTTTAATACTCATATACTTGATAATACATCATTCATGAGTCACCAATAAACATTGTAAGATTTAATTATTCATGCCTTGTCCCAAGTCATCTCTACACTCGAAGGTCAATCTAGGAATATATTTACATTGTTACTAGACATCACATGTGTGACATCGGTATCGAAACTCTCATTCTAAGGGAACGAAAAGCCTTGAAAAATAATCAATGTAATATTAAGATTCAAATTTGGAACAAAATTTGAATTTTGTTTTTCGAATATCTTTGTTTTTTTTCAGTTGTGTTCAATTGATCAATCAAAGACGTCTTTCGATAGTACTCTTACTAACCTTTAGAGCAATTTAATAAATTCATTTCGTAGTTAAATGTCAATTGTTGTATTCTTTCCAATAAATAAGAGTGACCAGAGTGTCGCGGCTTTTTATTTATATATAAGTATCAACTTGGCTAAAGAGATTGAATTATTATATGCTTTTCCTGAAAAATATATTATTATCTATATTGATAACAATAAAATCGATTATCAAATCAAAAATTCACCTAGAAGGCTCCAAATCTTATAATCAATTAATTCCGGCGGTCATAGCTCAATAGTCAAAGCGTTTGCTTTGTAAGCCAAAGGTCGTGGGTTCGATCCCGTACGGAGATTAAAAAAAAGGATTTTTAATCGATTTCTGAGCTCTAAAATACCCCCGGTTGATGTGAATTTGATCCATCACCCGTAAAATGTCAGTCATAGCCTATTAATTAAAATTGGTGGTAGACGAAAATCGTCACGTGAAAACCATTCATAGTAAATTCCTGTAATAATAAAGGATGATGCGTGAATCTCGGGCTGTAGTCTATGACGTTGGCGGATCAACACTCCACATTCAGCGTTTAGGCGTATACACCATGGTAAGCGTCATAGAATTCCACAGATGAGACTTCAGAATTACTATCACCATCTTTCGGTATTCTCCTGTATGTGTTTACAAAAAAATAAATAAAAAAAATTACATATTCTCAAATAAGCAGTTAAAAGGTTTATATTTATTTTTTCATTTTTCAGGTGGCACCCCGTAAGAAGTTCAAGTGTCCCGAGTGTACTAACACGGAGATGCTGTCGGCCGACATCGGTCACATGACGGAACGCTCGGCCTGCGTGGATCGCCTGGCGCAGATCTACGGCCGCATGGCGCTGCAGACTGTAGAGTTCCGGGCGGATCCAGTCCTCTTCAGAGACAACTTCCCGCAGAAACTCAAGTGGTTCAACGACATTGGCAGCCTTTAAGTCGTCATTTGTATAATTTAACAGCACCTACAAAAAGACTGTGTCAAAACTCGAATGCTTCATTTCACTATCTAAATATTTCAAGATGATTAATGATATCAAATTAAATGAAATAAATTATTTGATCATTTAATTTAATGAAATCTTAAGGAAACATAGTTTTCTGTTTATATGTTACCAGCAAGTTTTTCTGTTGCCTGATTTGTTATTTAAATCATACATTAATCTTTAAACGCCCAGTGATTTCCTTACGGGACTGCAGATTTGCGTCGTTCAATGCCTTATGGTCCCATACAGGAGTGCTCATGGTTCATTACACAGTCAGATTACATTAATTTGTAATAATAGTATTAAAGTAAGTTCATGGAAGAATCTATTGTGCGACGAAACATTACAAACATTGGCCTGCTAGGGCATTGATCGATGCAAGTTTTCAGTACCATATGGGACCACTGGGCGTTTAAAGATTAATTAAAAATTGTGTCACCAATTCTAATATATATATATATAAACCTTACGTTTCCAAAGGCAAAAATATATACAAAGCGGGTCTATATCACACAAATTTTAATATTTAATAATTTATGTAACTGCATGACTTATTAATTTTATATGGTCAGTTTTTATTTGATTTTAACACAAATTGAGATGTAGGTCTTCCTTCACGTCGATTAATATTACATTCTCACATACTGTAGTTGTTAGAGCTTCTAATTTAGATGAAACCGAAAAGCCATAAGTATACTAATAGCGTTTAGTTTAAGTGGATAGATTGTCCATCGTTATATTATAGGATGAGCCATCGGAATTGTTAATTATTCTACTGATGGTGAAACGTAACTGTTTTTTCATAGATCTGCTAAAATATAAATTAATTTTTAATATCTAACACCAATCAGATAGATATCATTAATAAATATATTTAACTTTTTTTTTTAATAACGTAAATATATTTTGATTAATTAATTTTATAACAGGACAGGATTTCATTCCTCAATGCTGATTTTAAAAATCATCACTTCTTGGGATCAATTTTCATGTACCTACAGGTACCTGTACATAGAGGTAATTACACGAACAATAAGAATTGGGTTATTACTCAAATTATAAAAAATTACTGTGAATCTGATCTAAATTCATACTTTTAGATTTATACAATTTAATTTTTTAATTTATATATTTTTTTAGTTTATAGATTTTATTATTGTACTTTAATAATTGAAAATAAAACCAAAGAAAGTCCATTTGTAAATAATGATTCATCATTTTAATATCAATCGTATATAGAATGAAATTTAGTGATATGCCAAATTCAGCATTTTACATACTATTAGTTGGTATTAACGTTGAAGCATCTATTTTATATGTTTAAATTAGTAATTAAACATCATCTTAGTCACTAATAATGAAATATCAAACGTTATAAAAATTAGTAAAAGATTATCAAAATAATTGTAAAATTTTAATGCTTCAATTTAGTATTTGCATAATATTACAGTTTGACTTTTAGAATAATATTGCAATTACAAAAAATAACAATTGGATTTATTTTTGTGTCGGATATTTTAATTCAGACTCTGTCTTAGTGTCATCAGAGTTTTGAAGAATACTCTCATTTAAGGCATTTAAACAGCATTTTTAATAAAATTATATTAACTTTATTTTATATTTTGTGACTGAACCTATTTTTAGTCTAGAAATAATCATAAAATATTTATAGAAAGATTAATAATTTTATTTATAATAATGATAACTTAAATTAATACGAATTTATTTGAGTACTTACGGGTAACCTACCATTGGGTGTTTATCAGTCCATAACCTAAATAAAAATGTACTCAAATATTCTTTTAAATTATAGATTAGAGGTTACTTACCTTTTTTGTTTCGTTCCCCCATTCAGAATTAATTATCTATTTCTGATGTTCTTAACAGTTAAACTGAGTTGCAAAAAATGTAACAGTTGAATTATATTGAAGGCATTATTGAAGCAATGTGAGTCACTTCAATACTGGATCTATATTGTAATAATTCTTTCGTTACGGCTCCGTGGAATACTGTCAATACGGCGTGAATTTTTCAAACCATTTTTTTTTGCTTAAAACTAGTATTTGAAGCATAAATGTACTTATCTGACCTATTTTTATATATCACATTGGTTCTTCTATCCTTTAGCTATCAGATGGTGCATAAAAAACTATTATATTTAACAAACGTTCATTATGAAACTCCATACATGTGTTGGCAATGACACATGTGGTTCATAGAAAAATCGCTCCTGTGACGAAACCTAACGATATTTATTTACATGCTTTCCTGTAAAGAATACATGTAGGTTGATAAAGAGAATAACTGCACTACCAATTTCCTACTGTAGATGTCACAATGAGTACTGAAAGTAACAAAACGATATATCACGTCAACTGATGTCAACGGTCAGGGAATCTTTGATGGCATATGCCGACAACCGATGCGAAAGGGTTAATTATCTTGAATGCATTATTGAAGCAATGTGAGTCACTTCAATACTGGATCCATATTGCAATTATTGTTTCCCCGTGGTTTTAATAAATTAATTTAAATACTTTTATTATAAACATTTACAATAAAAAATAAATAAAAATGTAATAAAAATGTGCATTTCAGAGGTAGAAATATTGCAAAATAGATATACCATATTTGGAGTGAATTTAATGAAAAATTTGATAGTAACAAAGCTGTTATAGACAAATTAGAATTATTTATAATAATTATCTTTATGTAATTAATAATGACTAATAGATATTAATTAATATAGTCTGTTATTAACCCAACACGGTATCCCCAAGCTTTGGTCTTAAATTTAATGATTAACGCTTATCAGTTTATTATTATTATATTTTATATGTTTTACCATTTTTATTGTATTCTTTATAATCATGTTATTATGTATAGATTTTATTAAGCATTTAACACATCATACTATTAATACAGATTTAAATTGTTGAAATATTTTTTATATAAAATTATTTATGAATTTTAATTGAATAAAATTGATTATTGTTTAAATGTTTGTTGTCATTTATGAACCCATTGTGTGATTTGCCCGAATACAATTCGGGTAGGTATTTTGCTGACCAAATTTTGAAACCAAAAAGAGTGGATCCAACAGTTCTGCTTTTGTCCGGCAAGACTTTTTTTGTGATGGTAGGTTAGAGAGACACTGTCCTCAAATAGCTCGGAGATCGATGCTTGCAAGAAAGTGATAAAAGTGGGGAAGTGATGAGGGGCATTTGTTGTAAATTTTATGATACCGTGCTGCTGGAAGGTGAATTTACAAGAAAAATTATAAACCTTTCTGCATATCCATATCATGCTGTAGTAGTGATGCATAATAACTGTAAATACACAACAAATAATTCAATAAAAATAAAGTAACATTTCTACAGGAAATATTTCTAAAATCTTGGTGAACGTATGTCAATTTCTCAATGGTGATACCTGAGGCCACCGTGCGACTGAACATGTGGAGAAACGCAATTGAGGGGAATACCTGGATTGCCCTGAAAGAGGACCTAGCCCCTGGACACAATCAGGGGTGAAATATATGGAGGTCCTTTAACAGACATCAGACCGGAGTATGCAAAACGAGGACACAAATGAAATCCTGGCAGTTTTACAGCGGACCGACTGAATGTGACTGCAGCGTGGCGCAGACCCTGTCACATCTTCTGGAGTGTGCGCTGTGTCCGAATAGCTGCACCCAGGAAGACCTGATGATGGCCGGGAGAAACGCCATCGACGTCGCCCACTTCTGGGCAGACAAGATCTGACCCTGTTGGTTCCGACACAATTATATATAATGGTTTTATAACATGAAATATCCGAGGGTAAGTTCATATGATTGAATTAAAATGAAACATATTTTTTTTATAAAAAATTTAATCCTTAATTAAATGCCGATAATAAATAATGTTGAAAAATGATAATATTTTACACCTAAATATAAAAATGTCACAGCTATTAATATTAAACAGCGCTCCTCACCGCAAAGAGCCAATTCCACAGACAACCTTTGTAGGGATCAACATGTTTATATACTTTAGTAGAATCATTGAATTCTTTGCATCTTTAATTTTTAATAAAAACATTCATATTCAAAAAGTTCTATATCAATCACTTCAATTCAGAGTCTGAGTATATAATCATGACCTTATTTTGACCTCAGCAAGCATAGCTATACAACTAATTTCCTTACAAGATATATTATCTAAATTTATCATTCAATACAAATATATTCCGTTTGTGGTCAGCAGACATGTTATATCATATAGAGAACATATTAGACAACACAAATATCTGCTTTGAAAAATGATTCAGCACTAATTTGGCAGAAATTGACAAAACCAACAGTAAAAGGTTAAGCGTGAAATAATATTGTATGATGATTTTTAAGTTTAAGCTGTATTATCAAGAGGTAAAATTAAGTGTTATATTATTATAAAAATGGGTTACATTGATAATTCAAGTTCAAGCGGATAGTATTTATGTGTCAAAAACAATTGTTTTATTTTATATGTGAATGTTTTGTGCAAATTCAAATAAACTGTGATCGTTCAATATTTAAAAGTGTAAATATCATTTACGTGATGGTGAAAAAAATGTGTTTCGGTATAGATAAAAAAAAATATAATGGCATCATGTCTCACACAGAGCAGAGGTTTTTAAAGACTTGGAATAGTTTTATTTTTATCACAACTGTCTTTCTTCCAGATCAATAGTCCTATCCTCCAGCAAGTAACAATAATAATTTCACGAATTAGTCGCGTTTTGCAAGTCATTCTTTAGCGTTCCCGTGAGCTTTTCCGGTTATATCACGAGGCCAGAGGGACCGTTGCCTTGTCCTGTATGGTGAACTCGGCCTGGTAGACTTTCCAAGTGACGAGGTAGTCTCGGACGAGCTTGAAGAGCGTGTAGTAGTTGGAGAAGAGCAGGAGCGCCAGTGACACAACATGGTGCCACTCGGTCGTGTTGAAGAGCAGGAACAGCTGCAGCAGCACCAGGGACAGCTGTATCACCAGCAGAACGCAGAGCATCGTCGATGGATTGTGGAATAGAGTCTGAAAATATAAATACAACTTTGAATATTGTGATTTTCATTATGAAAAAGTATAAAAACATCATCCAACATTGGCAATATAATTTTAGAATAGAATTTTCATGTCAATTGTGTCTTTTAACCCATTTGGCTACATTTTTTTTTGCCAAAGCGAATAACTTATTATCAAGTTTATTTTTAATAATATAAAAATATATATACAGTAGTACCTTGACATACGAGTGTCCCAACATACAAGTTTTTTGAGATACGAGCCGTCGAGCGAGCAATTTTTTGCTTTGAAATATGAGCAATCGGCTTAGCAAGAAACACCCAGAAAAAGTCGCAACTGGTCGTGCATCGGAACTATTTAATGACACTTAGAGATTCGAGTAATTTGAAATGCAAGCAAGGTTGCGGAATGAATAAAACTCGTATGTCGAGGTACCACTGTATTTCAAAATTTATTAACCCAACAGATACTTTTTTCTTCTTCATTAATTTTGAAAGACTATTTTTTAAAATCATTTCAATCAATTCTAAGTCTGAAGCAACTAAAATTAAATTCTGGAGCTAGCTAAGGCGTATTGAGTAAGTAAACAATATTACTACGTAAAACACAAGGGCAAGACACATTAGATAATAATACAAATGTAGATAAAAATAAAAGGATTAAACACTTAAATTTCGCAAATGCACAAGAAAAAGTTTTTTTCATTATTTTCTGTAGGTAAGGTATTCAACTTAAATAATAAACTAATATTTTGAATAAACTTATAATTTTTGAGTTGTCACTTAGTCAGACTCGTTATTCCGTTTGAATGATCTAATCATATTTAATGCCACATAATATCAGAAGTGTTTTTTTTTATACAAAATTTCCAACTCAATTTGAGGAAACCAAAAAAAACATTAAATCAAAAAAGGAGTCATAGGTTTGTTTTCTGTTTTGTTTAAAGAGAATTTTACTATACTCAAAATGAGAGTCAAAAATCTATGTCTTGTTTTACCTATTGATCGTTTTTTCTATTTTTGTTTTTTATGTAAACGCATGCAGGAGAGCACACCCGGTCAAGATCAGTGCACTCTATGACTCTCAGCCAGGGAGGCTGGACGCTGCATGCGGGAAACAGAGATTGCAAGTGTATATTTATCTGTTTCTTGAAGAGATCCAGATTGTAGGAAGGAGGAAACAGACGCTGGAAGAGCATTCCTTAGTTTACCGGTGGCATAAAGGAAGGAGCTTTCGAAACTACCAGTTCTTGGTCGACATATAGTTCTTGGTCGATTGTAAAGGCGTATCTAGTAAGGAATGCTCACATGGAAGCGGAAGTGCATCTCATTGCCAGGTTCTGCAGCCGTCATACAGCCCGAGGCCGTGTAGACGGCGCGGCCGTGTCTCACTGTGGCTCCCTGCGCCCAGAGAGTCTTGTGGCACCACTGACCAGAGCTCGCTCCGGCTGCTGCGGGCGCTGAGCTGGGAGACGAGCTTCCCGGGGGCATCTTACCGCCACGCACCCACCTTAAAAAACAAACATTAAGGTTATTTTTAATTAATTTTATGTCAGTTGTGCATTTTGTGTGCCTGCGCAATAAATTAAAAAGAAAAATAAGCTTTCACCACCTCCTTAAAGCCGCTATAAAAACTCTAGTAACTAGTTCCTTCTATAAATTTTACATATAGATTTAAAAAAATAATATAATTGACTTCAGTACCAGTAACACTACTCATTAGAGAATCTAAAATTCTATTGCATTTTAAATATAATCAACATGATCTTTGCATTAAATTAATAATTAATTGGCACTAATATACACTACACAGACAGTCGGGGCCATACAATGATGTATTGGGATATTTAGGGATTTTTAATCGATTTCCTGAGCTCTAAAATACCCCCGGTTGGTGTGAATTTGATCCCTCACCCGTAAATTTCCAGGCATAGCCTATTAATTAAAATTGGTGGTAGACGAAAGTCGTCCCGTGAAGACCACCCATTCATAGTAAATTCCTGTAATAATAAGGATGTGTGAATCTCGGGCTGTAGTCTATGACGTTGGTGTCGGATCAACACTCCACATGCAGGCATTAGCCATATGCGCCATGGTAAGCATTATATAATTCCACAGATGAGACTTAAGAATGACTATCACCATCTGTCGGTATTCTCCTGTATGTGTTTACATAAAAAAAAATTAAAAATACTATCTTAAATCTCAGTCATACACAGTAAAAGTCTCCTTAACTCAATTGGAAAAAAGAGTTTGGTGTTTACCCAATTACGTTTAAATAGCATTGATATATTAGATATTTCCAGCGGCTGTGAGAATAGTTTCTTCAGCTGAATGTTGATTATTCCTGAGAAAAGATTTGTTAATTGTAACAAACCTTCCGAGATGGAGTGCAGCTCGATGCATGTGGTCGCAGTACCGAGCGGAGAGACAGTGGGTGGCGTGTTGGGTGAACAGCCCCACCCACACCAGCGCCAGGTGCCGGATAACACGGTACACGTCATAATAAAGGAATGGCTGAAATTAATGAACAATACAAATATTAATACAAAAAAAAATATGTTAATGTTACTTGTAAATTTTAACAGTCACATTTTCAGATTTGTAACAGAGATTGTTCCTATAGCATTTGCGGTGATTTTTCATATGACAGTCCTTTTTATAGTGTATATTTTGGGTTGGAACATCCTTTTGAACTCGCTTTTGGACCCTCCGGACCGTGGCGCATCCTCCCGGAATTCGAATTAACGCATGCCATAGTTTTAAACCAAGTTTTGTATATTTGTTTTAACCCTTTCGCATTGGTTGTCGGCATATGCCGTCAAAGATTCCCCTACCGTTGACATTGGTTGACGTGATATATCGTTTTGCTACTTTAAGTACTCTGTGACATCTACGGTAGGAAATTGGAAGTGCAGTCATTTCCTTTATCAACCTGCATGTATTCTTTACAGGAATCTGTAAAGCATGTAAATAAATATCGTTAGGTTTCGTCACAGGAGCGATTTATCTGTAAATCAAATGTGTCAATGCCACCACATGTATGGAGTTACGTAATGAACGTTTGTTAAATGTAATAGTTTTTTATGCATTATCTGATAGCTAAAGCATAGAAGAACCAATGTGATATATGAAAATAGGTGAGATAAGTACATTTATGCTTCAAATACTAGTTTTAAGCAATAAAAATGGTTTGAAAAATTCAGGCCGTATTGACAGTATAATTTGTATTCCACCGAGCTGTAACAAAAGGGTGAGTTTAAATAAAAGACAGTAATTCGTTAAAGTTGCGGCTTTAGTCAAATTAGTAGGATATAATAATAATACCTGGGCAAAGCACCACGGTACGTAGCTTGAGTAGTATGCCCCCGCCACACTGCTAAAGATGACTTGCTTGAGGCGAGCGTTGAAGTCGGCCTTCAGCAGCTCCACCTCGTGGCGCACGGCCGGCGCGCCGCCCGCACAGCAGTGCGGGGCGCGCGCCCCTGCCACCTCCAGCTGCAGCAAGGGAGTCGCCGACAGACCAAACAGCAGCAGGTACACTGATGCTCTGCACAAATGGCGAGTAAACGAGTGTGTTCATTGAAAAAATAACAATAAAACCGTTTCAGCAAACAAAAAATGTTATTATGGAACTATGGTTTCGCTTTGTATACTTTATCATCGTATGTACTTTTTGGATGGATTAAAAAATATAATATACTCTGAAACAGAAGATAATATTGTTCTTTCTTGTTCATAGTATCAATCCGGTGGATTGGTTTGCAGCAACAAAATCTTGCATCTTGATCCTTTGCAGATATCATTTTTTGCTGATACATGGTATGTCTTTTAGACCTTTAATGAGGTATTTTCGCTTTTATTTCCACATCCTAATGCCGTTGACCATAAAGGTTTATCCGCCTTAGGAGAGCATTTACTACCTCCAGGACAATAGAGTGCCCTAACCAGCTTGACCTGATGAAGTTAGCTGGGTGTTAGCTTTTTCTCCGGCCAACATTCGGTCCCTGTCTATATTGGCCGACTGATGTTATCGCTTGCCCCCCCCCACAAGAAGGAGATAGATCAGGATTTTCCTGTCATCGAAACTGTGACCATAAGGCATTTCGCAGAGTCCTCCAGTACTTTTATGGGGCATATTGTTCTATTTATTTATTAACAGAATCTAGTTCCAAGTACACCTATCCCCCGATTTACACGGTAGATACGTTCCTGAGAAAAACGTGTAAGTCGAAAATTAAAAAATTTCAAGTCAAAACCGTGTAAATCGAAAAGCTTGCAGAAAATTCATAATTTTGCTATTTAACAGTTGTGATTTTTTTCAATATTTTTAGGTGTACACAGAAATAAAAATAAAATGCATTGACAGGTTAAAATATGTAATATATAAACACTGTTTTTATTTAATTACAATACATACATTAAACAGAAGAACAAAAAATAAAACCAAAGGTGTTTTATTATCCTTCATCACTATCAGAAATTACTTTTGTTCTTTTTTTCGGAATCGAAGGTTGGAATTCACTTTCATCACTCGAAGTTATTTGTTGTCATTTTGAAGCAGAAATATTTACATTCTGAGAGGTGGTAATAAAATCGGTTATTAACAATTGCTTCGAATTTTTTGTAAGATCTTTGGCAAACTTCTTCATATTGAGCCAAGCAGCGATTTATGTCACGTTGAATCGTAAAGCCCTTTCAACGTTTGTGTCATTTTGTATAAAATGATTACCCAGCTTTCTTCCCAATGCGAGTCCTTGGATGACTTTAGCAGTGAATGTTACTGGTACTAATTCCTCTTCATCAGATTTGTCAGACTCACTTTCGCAAACTAAGTTAACTAAATCATCCTCACTTAGTTCTTTATCAGCCATTAACTTTGCGATATCATCATCAGTAAAATCATCAAAAGCTTATCCGCCCAATGAAGAAATACATACACAGTGTGCGTGTGCAGAAGTCAGCACAACTAGCTCGGGATTCCCCGTGAGATGTGTACACAGCGCACGTGTTCAAACGTAAAACAAATACCGTGTAAATCGGGGGATAGGTGTAATACATACAGAGGATGTTAATATGTATATTTAAAAAACTGAGATTTCAGTTACAAGTTCAATATTAAATTTAGTCTTCATAGTATTCAGTTATGTTCAGCAAATAAATAAAACGATAATAGATTCTTTCCCAAAAAAAACTTGATGTTATGAGTTTTTAATTTTCTGTACAGCGCAGAACATTGGACAATAAATATTGTATGTGAAAAAATGTAAAAAGATAGTGAGATTGGCAGCTACTGTTATTAGACTCGATAAAGTGCATAATCAACACATTCATAGAGCTTTCAAGTCACCCTTATTACAGAAAAACTCTAAAAATGACCTAGTATCCACCAAAACTGATGAAAAATGATCAGACTAAGAATATAAAAATATGGCCAATGCTATTTCAAGATTATTTGAGGATTAAAAATATAATTGAAAACAATTAAAAACACTTACGGGTAGCATAAGTAGAATATGCTGAGTATTGAATGTGTCTGAACCAAGTGATACGTGCACCAGCCCAGTGATCCAAGCACCAAGCCCAGCACCATCATCCTAAAACAACGACATACCACATTAACACCACTTTTTTATTTATTATTTTCTTTTTGTCAGCTCCGTCAAATTGTTTTAGGTTAATGTCTAGCAATATCGATGGCTCTTGTGCTGCCCAGCAGTAATTTTTGGAATGTGCAGCTAGTCGGGCACACGGAAGAAGGTTGGCTTAGGTGTGAGGCGGTCTGCAGTTCTCCACAGTCACATAGCAATGACTCTCTCTGCTGAAGTACTCCCCCCCGCTCGAGGTTATCCTTTGTTGTGCCGACTTCGGTTATCAGTCTTTTCAGGGATTTCCAGGTCCGCTAGTCGAGTTTCTTGCCAGTTGTGGAAGGCATTCTTTTGGGGTGATGAAATCATCTGATGCGATTTGCTGCCAGAGCTGGAGTCTCTCAGTTTGAGAGCTAGATGTCAGAGGTTATATGGATCTCAAAAAGCTGCTTCACGACTTCAGTTTAGATGTTGAAGGTAGTTGGTTATAAGGGCAATGGGACGGTTGTCCCAACATCTAGACTTAAGTATTATTTATTTTTATATAGATATGCGAGTATTCTAAGATAGATTAAAGCCCAAGATTTGAAATACTGTGCACCTCACAATCGGTGTGACAACTGGAATCAGCTTGGCTGGAGTGACGAACTGCAGTGCTGCGTTGCACAACGTGAACAGCAACCTCCGCCCCAATACCACAAGGATGAAGAGCACCAGGTGGCGGTCAATCAGGTAAAAGTTCTGCAATGGATGGAAAATTAACATGGTTTATTTAGAATATAATCGTCGATATTGGAACTAGGTAGTAAAGGAATCCTTGAGACTAACCAAATGATGGAGAAAATTTATGTATAAACATTTTATTTTCTTTGTTCAACTGTTTACTAGATGGGAGCTAAAGATGTGTTGGAAAAAGTATTGATATTTTTTTTGTTATCTACACATCCTCACCACAAATTATCATCAATCAGTTCTGTGAGTTGGCATTATCCATGCCTTGTACCAAGACAACTCTCCACCCGAAGGTCTACCTGGGAACCAAAAATTTGGTTACAAAAAAATAACTGATTTTTTCGTCTAAAAAATTAGATGAGTAAAAACAAACGCCCCCAAACGCCTAATTTTTCTGCATTCTTTTTCGAAAGATATGTTGTTTTAATAAAAATGAAACGCTTCTTTTGGCTCTAACATTTTTACAACACTTTTTTATTTTTTACCCTATGGGCACCCAAGAAGCAGATAAAAAGAGGAAAAAGCAATACCATTGTAGCCAACATGAAAAATTACTCATTCAGTCACTGTTTGTTACAAACTAAATAAAATGTTTAATTAAATTATATTTTTTTAGAATATTTTTCAATATTCTAATCTTATTTTATAGATATTTGATCTATATTTTGATAACTAATAATAAAAAGCTTTTGAATAAATGTTGACTGATTGAATCATAAAATAATAATTTACATACTCTGAATATATTTTACAGAGACATCTGTCATTATATGACGTTAACAATGGTATATATACATTAAGTTTCGCGTATCTGTCCAGGCGGAGAATGGTCGTGTGAAGAGCGCGGTGTGTAGGATAGAGCAAAGGTGCAACGCTCGAGGCTCGAATCACGCGTCTGCCGATATTTTATTTTAATGAATTGATGCGTAAATTTTTTATGTAGAATTGTATGTGTGTATTTAATTACTAATAAATAAAATGTATCATTCTCTATGTTTTGTATTTATAATTTTTAATAATTAGATAAATGTATGCGGAAGGCGGTGGATCGAAGAGGATGGAGACACACGCGGTAGGCTTATGTTCAACAGTGGACGGATACAGGCTGATGTTGATGAACTAGATAAAAATCTCAAGGCTAAATATTGCTACCAGGGTTGTGACCTTAAAAATGCTGGTATGTGACTGGGCCAATGATCTGTTGGTCTAAAGGTCGCTCATGGAGACGTCTGAGCACGTTCTTGCGGTATTTTATAATCGTTCCAATAAATGCCATGTTAATAATATTATTAGCTTTGCTTTGCCATACCACAGGCTGGTTCGAAAGTGCAATTAAGATTTTGTGGTTATGTTAATCAAATGTTGCGGCTTTTAATTATTTCAATAAAAAAACAATAGAATGAATAACAATAGTCACTTAGGATATAAAATTGAAATATAAACATTATTATTATTAACAATTACATAAATTGACACGAATAAATGACAATTTAATTTCGAAATTTATGTATCATTTTCTAAAAAGCTACTAATTAAAAAAAAATCTTTTGTTTTCTGATGTTTATGTTGATAAGGAATAACAATAAAGATGTTTTAATTTTGTGTTTTTCAGATCTGTTATTAATATAATGTTCTGAAATTAATTTTTCAATTATCATTTTGTTGTTGTTACACGTTTTTTATAATAAAATATATTTATTAATGTTGTAAAATGTGGTAATGTAATTGTTTATGTAATATATAAATTATGTAAAAATATATTAGTTTTTAACGATAATGATTTTTTATTTATAATTTATGTTCATAAATTATTTTGCCGGCAGGTAAAGCTCAATGGTCAAAGCGTTTTCTTTGAAAGCCCAAGGTCGTGGGTTCGATCCCCGGCGGAGATTAAAAAGAAAAGGATTTTAATCGATTTCTGACCTCTAAAATTACCCCCGGTCGGTGTGAATTTGATCCCTCACCCGTAAAACGCCAGACATAGCCTATTAATCAAAATTGGCGGTAGACGAAAGTCGTCCCGTGAAGACCACCAATTCATAGTAAATTCCTGTAATAATAAAGAATAATGCGTGAATCTCATGCAGCGCTTATATATATGTCATAGAATTCCACAGATGAGACTTCAGAATTACTATTATCATCTGTCGGTATTCTCCTGTATGTGTTTACATAAAAATAAATGTTGTATTTTATGTATGCAAAATGGTGTGAGCCTTTTCGCATGTACCACCTAAAAATATCTGTTCTTCAAAAGCGTTAATAAAGAAAAGATAATAAATAATAAAGAGAAAAGTGTAGAACGAAATCGTTGATATTTTGAGCAGCTCAATTGTAAGAAAAAGTCATTTAGATACAATATTTAATGAATATTTTAAAATAAGTTTAAAAATTAAGAGATATTCTTAATAGGCGAGTGTTTTACAAAAATACTCCCATTTTAATTAGAAAACCTGTAATCACAACAAACAAAATATAAACACAACTGTTTCAATAAGCCAATAGATGTTTGCCGATAAATAAAAACAAAACCATATGTTTAATTGTAAGTTTTGTGATCAGTGTTCGCTCGGCAAGCGTTGCAACAATATCCCTCCACACGGACATTGTGACGGTTGAAGATGGCATGTGTGATTATCATGTTTTTTTTTTTAATTAAGTGTGTTGTGTATTACTAGTGTAATTTAAGTGACATCATGTGGCGGATTGAACAATGTATTCCAGATGATAATAAGGTAAATATCAATGCAAATCATTCATCAAACTATATTTTTTTTACTGTTACAATGGAAATACGAGGGTTATCCGAAATATAAGATTCCCAGTGATTTTTCACAGTGTAAAACACGTTTAATTCCATGAATGCATACATTTTTGGAAAGTTCAGACTTTTACCTATTTTTCTACATGGTCGCCACTGAGGTCAATGCATTTTTGCATGCGGTATACAAGCTTTTGAGTAAAATAATCTGCCGCCAAGCCATTTTAGTTGTTCTAAAGCGAGTGCTCGAAGCTTCACAAGTACCAACTGGAATAAAAAACGATAGATGACTACGAGCATGGGTGTACCTATCTGAAACATTAAAGTTAAAGCATTCAAGAATCCCAGGGTTGCGAATAGCACAGCGAAGGAGAAGGAATGAATGTTTGATAGCAGCTGCCTATAATTATGAAAGTGGTGTAAGTCAAGAAATTGAAAAAAAAAGAGCATTCATTTATTTCAGTTTACATTGTTGTGAATTAATATAATCTTCATCCAACATAAATTATACAAATCTAAACATAAAATTTTATGCAAAATGAAGTTTTCAGGAAACATGACTTAGACCACTTTCATAATCATGGGCATATAAAAATAGATACGTCGGAGATATTTTTTAAGAATTCAAATAAATACGTAAGATAAGCTTTTAATGATACGATGGAATGATGCATGGCGAGTTGTATGAGAGATACTGACCATTGTTTGGCTGGTGTAAGAGTGTGGCAGCCACCACACCGTCCTGTACAGATTCAGAAACTGTGTTCCGGCGGCCAACGCCGTGAAAACAAACATCATGTTCTCAAACAGTAGATCCCCGTCGTGCGGGATGTTCGGGAACGGAATGTGTCTCGGAACGAAGGGAACTTCGGCGCCCGGTGCGGGCGGCTGCTGTGCGGCGGCGGGTCCTGGGGCTGGGAAGCCGCCCTTGGCCGGGTCCTGCGGGGAGCCGCCCCGGGCGCTGCAGCGGCGGGCGGCGGGCGAGTGCCGCTGGTTAGGCGGCGGCCGCCGGGCGCCATCACACCCGGCAGCACGTCTTCTTCGTTTGACGAATAAGGAGTGGCGCTCTGAAATATTCACATCACACAGAATTATTTATAATTTTTGCGATAAAAAAGTAAAGCCATATCTATTTATCTAAAAATTTTGCAAGTTTAACGTCTCCAAAGCCCATGAGCTTACTTCATAAAAAGATCCATATGAAAAAAGCATGCGAGTCTTTTAGATATTTATTTATTTATTAACGGAATTGATTTCCAAGTAGTACATATATTACACAAAATAATATAGATATGTTACAAATATAAGATAAAATAAGAGGCAACATAATACCGAATAGAGACAGACAATGGATAAAAATTGGACAATATTTGACATTAATACATTATTCTTATTCAAAAACACGTAACAAAAATAACTGGGGTGAAATTTTGGGGGCTGGAACGGATTAATGGCAGTTCAGTGGGGAAATTTGCTTTGAGATACGAGTAATTTGAAATACAAGCAAGGATACGGAACGAATTAAGCTAAAAGGTAATAAATAGGTATTTTTTACCAAGGAGACAAAGCTAGAATATAAATTAATTTAATATTAGCATAAAAATATTTCACTTACTTTAAACGATTTAATCCCTTTCTAGATCAGTAAGGAAACCTTTATTTTCATGTATTGGTGAGAGCACAGTAGATATAAATTCTTAGCTTTTTATTGTTAAATAAGAATTTATATGATATTTGAATCCTTAGTATTGTTACTCAATTTTCAAAAAATTAACATTACATTTTATTGCACAATTAATTTAATTTAAGGAGTGAAAGAAATGATATTGAATTTCCACTGTTTAAAATAAATTGTCATCGTGTGTATTTTAATAATAAAATCACATATTGATATTTCAAAATGCAAATGCATTAAAAAACGTGATTGTAATTATTACTGAAAAGGTAATAAGGTAAATACAAAAGTACTGTACACATAATTTCATTAGATACGAATAACGTGATTTATAAATTAATGATTGGATGTACAGGTTGAGTTGTGTACAGAACTTGATATTTATACGATTATGATGAGTGTGGCCAACGTGAAGACATCAAATATACAAATGACATTTCATGCGGAGATACTTCATGATGGTCTATAAATAGCGTTAAATTCTTGTGTATTTTATTTATTTTTTACCTTTCGCAATGTAGAAGATTCCACCCTTTTTGTATGGCAGGTCTGTGTCATAACTTTGGAGCCGTTGATGGGGATCGGCCGCTTGAGGATCGGGTCCTTGGCGATGCGGCGCCTCCGCGAGACTCCCGTCGTCGAGTTGTGAGGCGCCTGGATGTTGGCCCAGCGCTTGGCGAGCAGAAGGGTCAGGCCGCCGAATATCGCCGGTAAAATATACTTAACAAGTGGTCCGCTTTCATTCTCCGTACAACTCATCACTCACATGTTAAAACGTTTGTTGGAACGAGCTCCGTTCGCGTTAATACTCGCACACGCTTGAACACAAAATAATATCGCCCGCGCAGTCATAACAAACTGACTGATGGAAAGGCACGCACGCAGGTGCAGGCTCTGGTCACAATACAGACATCACATGAACTTTTACAACTTACAAAGGCATTGGATTTGACATATTTATTTTGTGTACACACTGTTACTTTACATGTTGGTGTATGTACCATATGTATGGAGAGTGAAAGAGACGCCTATAGCCGGCAACAAACATGTTGTCCAACGTGTCAATTCAAATGTTTTGATATGGTAGGTACTTATATATTTTCTTCTAAATTTGATAATCTTTTAATAAGGGGTTTCAATTCAAATATTATTTTCATGATTTTAAATATTACTAAATATTTATTATTGAAATTGTTAAAAAATAAACACTTTCTTATAATTTGTTGGAACAAAATATTTAAACAGACTAATTATTAATATGTTGTCTTAATTAAAGTGAAAATTATTTAAAAATATATATTTTTTAAATCCGCAGTATTTTGTGGAAGAAATTATACTTCTTATCACATTTATGTTGTAGAATTTAACCAAAATTTATTAATTAATAAAATACAAAAAAATAATAAGACGTATTAGGGAGGATAAAATAAATCGATCAGATTTTTTACATACATATTTTTTAAACGTAAGATTTTGGAGTTCTAACTGCTTGACTTCGTTAGGAATAACGAGAAATTTTAGTCATGTTAAGGTTAGTTTTTTTTTAATGTCGCATGAGAGCAATAACCGTAGTCACATTTTTATCAGAATTCCAGGCCCACGTTTATCGTTGAACAGTTGTTGACGATATGCATAATATACCAGGCGAAGCTTTACGATAAAGACCTGACCAGGGATAGAGCATAATGGAAGTAATTATTTGCAATGGGAGACCATATACTCTACTTAGGAACCAAAAAATGTTGTTGTTTTCAATTATTTTATTTTAACTTCATCGGCATTTTGAGGACTTCATGGCTATGAAAATAAACATACCTCTTGTCATTAAATCGAGCTGAAATTTAACTCATAGACTTGATGTCAAAAATGCATTTTTGGTGTATTATTCGATGTATTGACCACCGTTAATCAGGTTATAAATAATCATCAGGATCATCATTATGAAGAAAAAGCTGAGATTAAACATTTTATTGATGTCGTGTTACCATGGATTCTATTTTTTTCTTTTGTGGCCATATAACAGAGATTTTAAAATTGTATTACTAAATTTGGATTGGTAGGTATATGTATATTTTTTGATAGCATTAAATTAAACAAAAACAATTCGATGCATTCTTTATTGACATAATTATTTTAAAACGTTTCTTAATGATTTAATATTATTTATAGCCGAATTTTTCACATCGACTTGTCACTTATGTATTATTTTTCTAAAATTATTGATAAACATATATGTACTCGATTTATATTCAATCCCATGTTGTACATTTTTTTCATGGTTGAGTATTATTAAAAATTTGTATGTTATATAATTATGAAATAATCATACATATATTTATCGATAATAACAAATATCATCTTATTTTTTGCAAAAAATATATTTATGGTGACATTCTACAAAGACGAAAGAACGATAAGAAATGCATGTATAAGCTGTGTTTCATTTTAATAGTTACGCAATCATGTAATTCGTATCGCTCGTATAGGCAGTCCTTATTTAACAATAGTTATAAAATAAATAATTTAAATGTAAGTTGAATAATCATTTAAGTATGAAAACTTTATATTTATGTAATTAAATGGGAGTGTATTTTTACTATTGGAATGTTCAAAAACATCGCAATGAATTATCTTTTGATTAAAATCTATCTGTTCGTTCATACAATATGTATCTGTTATTCTAATTGAAAGCGTAAAACTTATTAAAACTCAACTACAAACTATTCCCGAACAACAGACAACAGAGCTGTCTGTTAAACTGGATTTTGAACTTAATTAAATAATTTAGTTTTTTGTAGATTTTTTATATTTTTCTTACTGACAAAATTTCAAAAATATTCTAAATGGTTTTTCAATGTGATCCGAGTATGTAATACAGTATAAGGCATGTAAAGTTGACGTCTAATATCATTTGATTTTTAAAAGTATAATTGTAAAAAATATTTCGGTTGATTTACTATATATAGTTTACTATACTATATTACTATAAGGCAATAAACAGGTATTTGGGTCGATTAATTATTGATAATTATACAATTTTAGCATTATTACTGCTCTTCCACCAAGTACGAAGTGCTCCGTGAAGCGTTGTGAAGCTCCATGAAATGATAAAGCATAATATTTCGAATAAATTCCTCATTCGGTACAAAGCTCTCCATTGTATATAGGGTTGATTTTTTTGTTTATTTAAAAGTTCTAGGACACTCCAGTTATACGTAGTCAGAGAAACAACACAGAACACGTTGTAAAAGTTCGACTGCCGAAGCACAACTGACCACTCAAAACCACTAAAAAAACGTCATTCTTTTCCGGTACACCTATTATATAAAATACACAGTAAATTTGAATACTGTACCGGACGATATTTTGATTTTGTTTTATATGTTCATGATATTAAAAATATGAACGAGTATCTTAGGTATATAATAGAATATACGAATCATATGCGGAAAGTTCTATCATGTTCACTTTCAAACATAATGGTGTGTCCGCACCACAACGTTCACGTGTTACATATCAATTTTCGAACAATTGTGTTTGAAAACCGTTGCATCTATACGTGTCATTTTTCTTTTACAAAAATACCTGTCTAATAATACCAAGCATATACGAGTACTTTATGTACAAAATTTTAACACAAATGTTTTCAATGGTTTCTTATCTATATATTTTTTCACATCCGTTCCATATTTGAAATATATGGTCACCACAAATTTTCGCCATTCAGGTCTGTCAGTTATCATTGTCCATGTCTTGTCCCAAGACATCTCCGCACTCGAAGGTCGACATGGGAACATATAAGGTTCCTGACGACCTCACGGGCAGAACACTGGAGACTAATTGAGGCGGCAGCTATAGTATCCGAGGCATATCTTGGATGATTTTTTAATAATATTTTTTAAGTAGATATATGATAAGTCCGACGCTTCCGAGGCTTGAACATTTAGTCGTAAGCGGCGAATCAACCAAAATTCTTATAACTTTAAATAAATTTTAATTAAAAAAAAAAAAAAAGTTTTGATTCACATTTATTTTAAATGATTACATGCTTCGACCTCGGAAATTGTAACAAAGTGTAATTATTAAAGATGGTCTCCAGGGAGGCCGAAACATCATTTAAAATATATTTATTTATTTATTTACAGAATCGAGATTCCAATTTTTTTTACAAATATACAGAAAAATTAGTATACACAAATATACAATAAATAGAGAAAAAAGAATAATAAATAAAAATAACACAAAAGAATAAGAAGATGACATGTGTCAAAGATCACAGAGATCAAGGAGACCAATACCATCGACAAAAGAGGAAAAGGATCGAGGTGTGCTGGTAGGCCATTTAGGAGCGACATTGCCGTTGAACCAAATTGAGTGCTTTAAGCTCCACAAGCCTCGACTGGGATCAAAAACAATGGATGGCTACGAGCACGGGTGTACCTATCTGGAACATAGAAGTTAAAACATTCAAGAATCCCAGGGTTTTGAATTGAACCGCGAAGAAGAAGGAATGAATGTTTGAGTGCAGCAATTTTCCTCCGGGACTCTAGCGAATGGAAAGAAAGCATCCTTAAAAGAAAAAGAGTTGGGTATTGTTCGGAATTAAATGAATTGAATGGATATTTAGCGTAAATATAAAAATAAAGACGTCGGAGAAATTTTTTATGAATTTTTTCGAGCATGAAAATGAATTTGGATTTATTGGGATTCCAAACTAAAAAAAATAAAAAATAATAATAAATATGAATCAAAACTGAATATTTTAAAATTATTTTTTTAATTTTTATTAGAATTTTTTTCATAACTAACTAAGGTAACTAATAATATGAAAAGCTTGTGAATAAATGTTGACTGATTGAATAATAAAAATAATAAAATACACACTCTGAATATATACTACAGAGACATTTATCGTTATACGATGTTAACTTTCGCTTATATGCTCAGGCAGAGAATGGTCGTGTGGACTGCGTGGTGTGTAGAATATAGCAAACGTGCAAGGCTCGTGGTTCAAATCCCGCGTCTGCCGATATTTTTTCTGAATGAATTGATGCGTATAATTTTTTTTTATGTAAAATTGTATTTGTGTATTTAATTACTATAAATATTTTTACCCCCCCCATAACATTGGTAAAATTTGATTTATATTAGTAGGCGATATATGTGTAACATATTGAAGGTCGATAAGGTCGTATCTCGAGGATAATTACCTCACTCAATTAAAATATATCGTAGGTTGTCATATTGTGCATATCGAGTACCAGTGGCCCTGATTTACAGTGCTCAACGATGCCCTCGCCGCTCTCTAGTGTCTTCGCAGCTAAAATTAAATCAATTAGATCGGTGTCAAGGGTGTAGGGAGATCCTGTTTGCAGCGCATCATGTGAGATGAGATGTTAGACGCCTTGGATGCGGCCCCCTTGCACTGGAGGGCGTAGCGCCGCCCTTGCTAGCCTCTGGTGATGGGTAGGTATCGATGCGACTGTTGGGCCTCTCTCGGGCGGGACGAGTGCTAGGCCCGGGAGAGAAGGGGGCGCGGAGATGGCGGGGCCTCACCATCGGCGTATCGAAGATTTTTAAATAATTCAATTTATTAAATCTCTTTCCGTAGCATTACATAATGCGTTACTGTAAAACAATAATACAATTAGAAATAAATTTTAATAAAAAAAATACATATAAATATATGTACCTATGATTAAGTGCTTGGAAAAATAAAGCAATAAAGACAAGCAACAAAAAGTCCCGATGCTCATCAAAAAGACGATTCCAACAAATTATTTTTTCCAAACTAATTCGTGGAGTTCATGCCTGAACTAAGCCTCCTTTGCGTGAAATATATCAACATCCGAGGTGATTGGTTGAACAGTCTGATTCCTCTCCCAAGAGGTATAGTATCTGGCAGATTAGTGTTACTCTTTGGGAGAACGAACAATCTGCGCCTCCTTATTCTCAGATATTTGTCGGGGAAATATAAGCCGATTTCCAACAAAATTTCAGGATTGCTGAACATACCACGCAACAGCCGCAAGAAATGGATACCTAAGCGCACATCCCTTATTGTCTTCAACTCAACGTACCCCAACAAACTCTGTATGAAGTTAGATGGATAAAGCCACGGATAGTATCGATACACCCTCATGTAGGGAGACCTCAGAAGTTTCTTCTGTACCTTCTCCAACATGAGGCTATATTTCAACTCATGGGGTGCCCAAATGATAGATCCGCTCTCAAGTATACAACGGACTAATGATTGTGAAAAGAAGTGGCCGCAGAAAAAAAAGCTTGCCGTCTTGGAAAGCTGGAGCGTTTTTTAATCCCATGCACAAATCTGGGACTCCAATATGCTAATGTGCTGCGTATATAGCGTTTGTATTACCCCTATCCTCATATACGGCGGCATAGAGTAAATATATATACCATAAAGTGTTGAATTTATATCGATTTACACTACAGTTAGCTCGGTTTTGAAAATCGCTTTTCAAATTTATTTTATAGCTTAAACTTGTACCATCACTAATATGTGACAATGTGTGATTGCTTAAAATATAAAATAAAAAATTCGATGTGAAGGATTGATTCAAATTAAAAAAAGCAGAAATAGGCATTTATTAATTCCATTTTAAGGAAATCATTTTTGTGTAATATTTTAGTTTATGATCTTACGAATTAGTATAATATATTGTAGTATAACCAATCATTAGTCTACAAAGTCAAATGAAGTGATATTATTAGCACGTCGACAAATATTATTTGATTTTAAAATATTGACATATTTTTGTAATACTGTAGGAATTTAATTTGTTATTATTTTTAGTTTTGTGTAATGTATTGGCCTCAATAATTTGATATATATACATGTATACAAGACTTTAAACTTATATTTCTGTTGATAAAATTAGTGAATGTCCTTACAAAATTGTATCGGGAGAAATTTTTTGAACTGTCATGGGATAATTCTAAAATTTCTCAAGTATGGTGATGCTCTTGTTTACGATGATGAGATTCAGAAGACCCAGCCTGCGCCCTTGTCCCGGGACGGGGCGGGGGGGATGCTGCAGGGGCGCACGCGCGGGCCGCGGCGCCTGGGGGCGCAGGCGCCGCCCCTGCCCCCGCCGCTTGAATGAGACGGGCCAGAGCCGGGACTCTCCGGGCCCGGTGAATGGAAGTCCCTGCCGGTGCCAAGTGGACGTGTCGCGAACACGCCGCGATCAATCGCCGTTTGACAAAATTAAAAAAAAGGCGTTCCGCACACCGAACGCAGCCGCGCGGCCAGGGATTCCATTTTTTGAAATCACAGTGACGCGACTAATTTTTCCCGCTCGTTTTTATACCCCGCAATATTTATTTTGTACCCGATCGCCCGTGTTAACATCGAGAGCAGCCAAAAATAATCATGATATTATTTTAGTTGCATTATTAAATCATCTTATGAACGATAACAATAAAACTCTCCAACACCCATCAGCCGAGAAAAAAAATGTGCGTTACGATTCATAGTTTTTATTTTATTTTATGGCTAATCAAGTAGGTATTGAACCTATTGAAATATATGAATTAATTTTAATTTGTGAGTGCTAAAATAAAACATACGAAATGTCATGTGAAGTGCGAGTTATTTTTTTATAAGAAGATGTGTGTCAACATCGAAATATTTGTGAGGTTAAAATCGAAAATTCGATTCTTTTGGTCCGAACGTAGCGGAGGAGCAAAGTTGTCATTTTCTGTATTGTGTCTCTAACATGCAGGCGGATAAACCACAGAGTGACGAATCCACGGTAAGTTAAATCAACATCAAACCACAAATAAATATGTAACTACTCCGTTCAATTCTATGAAAGCAATTTCTATCCGATATATTAACATTTATCTGATTATATTTGGGTTTTAACCCATTCATTACGGCTCGGTTTGAATACAAATTATACTGTCAATTATAAAACTAGTATTTGAAGCATAAATGTACTTATCTGGTCTATTTTCATATATCACATTGGTTCTTGTATCATTTAGCTATCAGATGATGCATAAAAAACTATTCTAAGAAAGTAGAAAAACGTTATATCACGTTAAACGATGTCAACGGTCGGGGAATTTTATGACGGCATATGCCGACAACCGATGCGAAAGTCCATATTCTGTTTATTTGTTTATCACTTAAATGTTTTAATTATTTATTTGGCCAACTAGACTTGACTTCTTTACTTTGCTTAATCAAATCGATTCTTAGACAAAATTTAAGAATAAATATACTCCCTACTTTGAGCCATATGATAATTCGCCACGCTAGAGAATTACCTCATTGCAACCGGTGCTTAGTCGTTATATTATTAAATTTTGTAGTTTTTCGATAGTTTGATATGATAACTGCTAAATGGATAAGCCATGATCACTGGTCTACCCAACTTATGACTGGGCACGGTGCTTTTAATGACAGATTATACTCATTTAATTTAGTTTTAAACCCTAGTTGCCCCTGTGGCGCCCCCTTCCAGATCTCAGAGCACATTCTCTGGGACTGTCAGTTCATGTTGTTAGAAAGAGGAGTCGTTTTCGATGCAGTTCGAGGGAATCGCCTTGGCCCTATCGAGCATGCAGACTTTGTGGCCACTAAAAAAAAATTCCACGCATTCACAATTTTTGCTCGTATTTTCGGTGTGAAAATCTATCTTCCATATCCATCTCTTTACAACCCGTGAATGCGACTCTAATCTCTTTCGCAGGTTCTTTCTTTTAGCACTTCTGTGTAGTGGTCATAATTGTTCAGAGGGGAATCCCACTGGACTTATCAGTTGCCAACTGATCATAATCTGAATCAAGGAGATTTAACTGTCCTCCGGTGTGATGCTGGTGTGAGGCGCGTAAAGTCCAGTTTGATATGATAAAATATTGTTAGGGAATTAAGAAATAATAACGTTTCCGAATATTACACTTTAATGTACAAGTTTTCTAATAAAATAAACAAAAATCTAATAATTATGCATTTTACTATTTGTTTAAATAATCCTACATAAATTACAAAATATCTTCAGTAATTCAGGTATTTAGTATAAATATAGTTGAATATTTCATCTCTGTTAAGTTCATGGAAATGACTTTGGCATATTGTTATTTCTCAATTTGAATTACTGAATATATAATAATTATGTCCGGCATATTTTATATTTCAGCTAAAAGTTTCATGGGTCAGCTTTTTTATTAGTTTTGGCTTTATGTTGCATTACACTTTGCTTAATATGACTTTGAAAAATCATTAAAAAATATTTAAGAAAAAACGTAAATCGCAAATTTCAAACACTACCAGCTGTCCTGTTTTGATATATTTAACTATTAATTGTCTTAATCTTACTCTAATATCTATTGATCTTAATAAAAGCATAATAAAAGAAAAACAAGATATTCAAAGATTTATTTGGTCATAACATAAATGATTTGATTTTTCTCTATTTTATATTTCATCATGCATAACGATGTTGATGGATTTACAGGTCGAGCTTTTACGAACTAAAAATGCTCATTGATGTATGCTCATAATGCTTATTGAATAAATTAGTTTGTGATTGAATTTGATCTCCGAATCTTTCGTTCGAAACATAAGCACGTTGCTAACGCTTTAAAATTTACGTAGTTATTTTATCACAATGGAAACGAGAGTAAACCTGTTAGATGTATTATGTATCTAGGACCTTGTATGTTCAATTATGTTTATATGAGAACCTTGTTCATTTGACGGTGAAAATCTCGCTACGTGATCAAATTAATTACCATCGAGATGTATTATTGTAATAACACTCACACATCAAAGTGAATTTTCGAGACACTTTAGCAAACATTACATTCTCATGCCACCTGATAATCCGATAAGATTTTCCGGAAAATAAATACTAGTTTACGAAAGATTTTTACAAACGAGATATTTTTTTGTTGAAATAATAAATTAAATATTTCCTCAGTGACACATGATTCCAAATTTTAAAAAGCAACTCAATCGAACTTAATTTGAAAAAAAAAAATGAAGGCTGCTGTGAAATGTTTTTTTCGAGAACATATTAAGAAGGAATTTATGCAATTGAAAAACGTTGGATTCTTTTTTACCATATCCGTTCCATATCTGAAACATATGGTCACTACAAAATGCCGCCACATCCTATGTCACTGTCCATTTTTCGCTCTAAGACATATCTACACCTGTAGGTCCATTTGGAAACATATATGGTTCCCGACAAACCCCGGAGCAGATATCCGAGTGCTTTAAGGTAGCTGTAGTATTCGAAGCATATTTTTAGGTAATTTGTTGATTGGATTTTTTTAAGGAAATAGGATGACTAGTCCTGGACAGTTTTGTCCTAAGAGGCGGCTGAACCCAAAGATAGTATCAGCTAAAAGTAGGATTAGGTTTTGTTATTAACTAATTAAGTACATATTTTTCTATTATTAAAAATAAAATCTCTTATTTATAATATATTTATAATTCTGAAGTGTTCAGTTTCAATAAAGATAATTATTACAATGTGTTTAAATTAACTATAAAAAATGATTTATATTTATCAACGTAAATTTAATTATTATCTGAATGAAAATAATAAGATATGTAATTAAATTATGCATTATAATATTTGTAATGTAATATTTCCCGTCTATATCTCAAGTAATCTTGGTAAAAAATTAAGACTATTACAATAAATTTTAGAAAATTCATAAAAAATAATTTTATAATGTTAGTGTTTTTGTAAGTTGAGTATTGCTTGTACAAAAAAATTACGATATATATATGTAGATAAGTATGTATATTATGAATTTGTAAGCTCATAGTATGGCGTGTATGCCTTTTATTTGTGAGTTTGTCCTCTACTAAAGCACCGAACCACGCCCACACCTAAGATACCGAGATGAGAGAAAAATAAACACACACCTCGAAAAGGATAAGGGGATGGGAATTAAGGATGTGTAGGTATGGGGAGGTGCTTGATCACGTGTCTCTCCTTGGGCGGAGGGCTAAAATATATCCCGCTTACGCCTCGTGAGCTACTCAAGTGATGTAGATATAATCCGCAACTATATTCCTTTGGTAAATGTAATGGTATCATTCGTTACGTTTGTTTATTATACTGGCAACACTGTTGAAATATTATATGGAAATATTACTATCAATATAAAATTCTAGCGGTTAGATAAATAGGTAGACATTTTTTAATATTATAACAAATTTACTTAACAACTGAGTGGAATTCTAAAATCAGAATTAATACTGTCAATGCTTATTTGTCATTTCTTGGAATTTTTGGATGTTTATTTTAACTTAAAATACGTAATCGGTACAATAATATATTTTCTTATGATACAAACACAACTATTTCTTTTTCTACCTATTTCCGCTCCCTAAAAGATAGTGATCCTCTGCCACCTTTATTAAATTGCTTACCTACAGTTTGTGAAAGTCATAAATTATGTTTTATAACATATTATTTATATTCATTAGAATAATACATTATTGCACAAATAATTAAAAAATACGAACATTCAAAATATCTCCCAGTAAATCACAAATTTGTAGCACGTGTTGCACTTTCTTTCTTCGTGAAATGGTAAAGCATAATATTTCGAATAAATTCCTCATTCGGTACAAAGCTCTTTATTGTTATATATTTTTTTTGTTTAGAAGTCCCAGTACACTCCAGGTATACGCAGTCAGAGAAACAACACAGAACACGTTGTAAAAGTTTGACTGCCGAAGCACAACTGACCACTCAAAACCACTCAAGAAAACGTTAGCCTGATAATATTTTATCTAGGCGTTCTTGTAGAAGGAGCTCATTTCCCGCCTTGGTAACGCTGGAACGTTTTTTAAATCTATGCGTAATATTCGGGACTCTTAGCTTTACTCGATCAAAACAAAATGTCATCTGTATATATTCAAGCCTAAGGCACGCGCCGTCCTGGAAATCAGTCGGGAAAATACATAGAATGTACTTGAATGAGCTGCGGGACGCTAATCTGACTTGGAATGAGCCTAGGAGCCAGTGCCGGTTTTAGGGGGTGGCGAAATGAATCGGTGCCCCAGAGCGTCGAATAAGCCAGGGGCGCTGAGGCCAGCTAATCTTGCTATCATTTTAATTAAATATAAGCAACATGAGGCGCCAGAAAAAAATGCACCAGGACGCCGCAGCGTCTTAAGCCGGTACTGCGAGGAGCTTTGTGACAACGGGTCGTGATTTCTAAAACTTAGGGAGTGGATATGGTAACAAAGATAATGGTAATAATTTTTAACAATATACAACATTGAATCGCGCACTTATGGCATCTTTAACATGAAATAATATAATCGGTAAAATTGTGTAAAATGGTCGAATAAATCGTACGAAAATGGCATGGCGTATCTAGGCTGGCTCCGTAGGGAGATGGTGTCAGCGTATCCATTTTTGCTGCCCGCCCAAATCCTTAGTCACGAACAGCCCATGTCACGTGTAATCCGACACTGGTAGGACGTGACCTCAAAGAGGGGTTGAAGGGAAAACTCTAGCTCGTTGGGCCGCTCAAAACTGAGCATCGTGGTAGGGAAGATCACAATATTTTACAAATTTTCAGTCTACCAAAAAAATCGACACGATCACACACAGAAGAATGTGATATCATTATTCATCTTAGTTTTTCTTAACTGTGAAGGTGTTGAGAAAACTGCTGTATTTAAAATGGATTTAAGTGAGTCGTTGGTGATCTCTTAGATTATATATTTCGTATACCTATTAATTTTTTGAAGATAGATAATATTACATTTAAATAAAAATTTACAACCTTCTCATTTGTAATTTCGTAGGTTTTTATTTCCCCTTTATCTTCCCTTTTACACCTGTATCAGAGGAATAAAAGTTGTAATTCTTACTATGTATACAGTGTTTCTTATTTGATCAACCGTATGTATTAGAAAAAAATCTTTTTTGCTGTCTTCCACGATAATATTTAATAATAACATTTTTTATTAAATTCTGTAGCTAGTATTTTTCTGAATATTCAATACTATAAGATGATTAATTTTATCGTTAAACAATGAAAAGATTGACAAAATCCCAAGAAAAATAGTAACAGATAGATTATCATTATTATGCATAGAAAATGCCAATGTTATCTTACACCTAAATAAATACTGCGTGTGAACAGACTATTTTTCAAGACTGTAATCTGTTTTCTCAGAGTTTGTAAATAATGTTTTTGCTCGTTGTTAATACAGTATACACAAAGATTTACATGTTATTAGTCAAAATGGATGCGTTTTTTCGTTTAGCTTCTCATGAAATACATAATATTATTCTTCAGTAGCATATTTCAAATGCGCCTATGTCACCCATGTAATTTGACACTGCGTCGGCGTTACATGGGCGAAGGGGTTGGTAAAGAGAAAGTCAGGTTAAATGTTTATATTTATGAGACAAGATGAAAAGATGAAGATATATAAGAAGATATGCGCTTAAAAAATATGCTCAGAGACAAAAATATTCCCGAACATGCAATGGTTATTAGACTAATTTGAATAGCAAACAATACTGCAATATATAAGATTAATTAAATTAATTTAACAATCTATACACACCGACAAATTCACAGGAAATATCACATTACGATTGTTAAATATCGGTGTGGTTCTTCAAAGATTCATGAATATTAGAATATTTAAATATATTTTTTAAATCTACGAAAAACATTTTAATGCGAGTAAAAATTCATATTATTGTATTGTTTTATAATATCTCATAGTATCGCGTGAATGTAACTAATAAATGAACGAATGAACGAACATGTTGAACGAATTTTTGTTCACAGAAATTGAATAGGAGGACATTGGCAACATTTGGTTTCAACAGGACGGCGCTACGTGCCACACAGCCGAAGCTAAATTTTTTCATCTTTGCATCTTTTAAAAAAAAAGAAGTTATTTGGCGGACCCTTTACAAATTATTTAAAAGACAGAAAAAATAACTGTAATTTACTTAAGGGTGGTTGTGAAAAATCTGGCAGTTTACATAAGAGTTTTTCTCTATTTTTTATCCATTATTTCCATACATTTTTTTTATGTAAATAAATACAGGAGAATACAGACAGATGGTGACATTAATTCTAAAGTCTCATCTGTGGAATTCTATGACACTTACCGTGGTGCATATGGCTAAACGCTGCATGCGGAGTGTTGATCCGCCAACGACTACATTATTACTACAGGAATTTACTATGAATGGGTGGTCTTCTCGGTACGACTTTCGTCTACCAGCAATTTTAATTAACAGGCTATGACTAGCATTTTACGGGTGAGGGATCAAATTCACACCATCAGAAATCTAAATAAATGTTTTTTTTTAATCTCCGTCGGGGATTGAACCCACGACTTTTTCTTGCTAATTTGAATACGGTACCAGATAATATACTCGTATTTGTATGAAGTTGGCCACGCACATATGCAAATAATTATCATCCAAACATTTATTAAATTAATAGATGATTTGCGCATACCTTATACTGTGAACGAACCTTTATAAGTATTTAAAAAATATATAGTAATAGAATGAATGACATCTGTGATGTCTATTACAAACTTATGTATAAATGTTGAAGATACATTAATAAGTAAAACGAAAAATGTTTCCCCATTTCCCTATTTCCCTATAAGTCGCACTTTTTTTCACTTTAGCCCAATATTTTCAATAAGCCTTGCATTCTTGGATAAATCAATATCTTATTGTTTAATTTATTCAGCAAAAAGCGTTAATTCAAACACATAAATTATAAGCATCATCGTTATTTAAAAAAGTAGTATTCTTAGCAACAAGTATGTACAATAATTTTAATTGAATTAATTCATTGATATCGCAATAATATCTTTATACGATTTTGCTATTAAAAGTTTATAGAAATAACACAGTTTTGACTATACGTAAAATAGTACATCTTAATTAGTTTTACGACTTAAATATTGATATTGTCGCTTTTGGGCTTAGCCGTCTGTGGCGAATTTCTTCTCTCCGATATTTCGACCGCCATTGCAGGGGTCTTCTTCAGGGTTGATGACTTTGTAACAGAGTCATCAACCCTGAAGAAGACCCCTGCAATGGCGGTCGAAATATCGGAGAGAAGAAATTCGCCACACACGGCTAAACCCAAAAGCCACAACATCAAATCTGGCCGTGAAAACCTAAGAGTGACTTAAATATTATTTAAAAGAAAATAAAATAATTTATGAAGAAAGCAGAAAATAATTTATTTGTTAATATGACTAGACAAAAAATTAATGCTTTGGTAAAAAAATATTTTTTTAAAGATTTTTTATTTTAAAAAGGTTTTATATTTATGTGACACATATATTACCACTGAAAGTATTTTTTTTATTAGCACCAAATAATTTTCAAATTAAGCGATCAATATTTTATATTTAAATAAAGAAACATTCGTGGCTGCCTGTCAATTACACAATGTTTAATAATTTTCTCGCGCTCTCTCCACTGGCAACACTCGTTTTCAAATATTAAAGAATGGAACAAAACTGTTTGTTCCAGAGGTACGCGCCGGCAATTTTACAATTCGCAAGAGTAAATAGAGTGTTTCGCGAAAAGTTCTCGGTTTATATTTATTTGCGGGTGAAATGGTGAAGGAATATTTCAGAGGCTGGAGTAACTGTTGGCCCGACGAAATGGCGGCCTCACAGATTATCCCAGATTATTTATTTAAAATGCGTTTAGCCGAAAACGCTGCGGTAAGTGAGCAAAGTGTTTTGTATTTTTTATTTCTCCTAAGGGCTACTTCAACAAGATAAATACAAGAATTTATAATACAAGATTAATTGCATAATATTTCTTTAGTGATAGTTTATATTTTAGAAGTACCTACCTAGATTAATGATGTTAAATTTTGATTATCTCTACAAAAACAGTTACTTATATTGTTATTGTCGTTGTTACGAAATTAAGTATTACTTATTTTAAGTATTCTTTTTCGTTACATATCCGCACCCTAGCTGGAGCATTTGATCGACATAAATGAACATTCTGTGTAATAAGCAGTACATATCTTTAACAGTGTTTTGAGAATATTTATTACGTACAATGAGCTTAATCACTTTTGACATCCATCAACACATTTATTTGTTTCCTTAATATATTCAAATAGGAGTGTGTAGGTAAGAAGAAATACATATGAAGAACAGTATTCAAAAACACTCAACTCGATATAAAATGTATTCGTTATTATTATAACTAAAATAATGTTGAAGGAAATATTTCCATGTAAGCCATATGCGTTGTTTTCATTTAAGTAACATTATCAATGCATATATTCGTTATGCATCGCTGCACATGTAAATTTCATTTTACGTCATTTTAGAATGCTTATATTATTTTACGAATAGGTTTCAAACCAAAATAGAACATTACGAGTATTTTAAACTTAACCGTACAACAATACCTTTTGATATCATTTGGAAGTCGTCTTAAAATAATAATAATATTACACGAGAAAATATAAGTTATCGATTAAAAAGAGTTTTTTTGAAAAAGACAAATTTAATTTGAGGATTTTATAACGTTTGAAATTAAAGAGGAAGGATAAGCGCTGTGTGAAAAACGTTCTTCTGTAAATAGCATTTGACTTCAACTTGATATTCACACGTCGTCTATTTTAGCGAGGAGTTACTGTAAACGTTATGTTCACGAGACAATATTAATATTAACCAATTAAGATTTATTAGCTGTAATTTGGCATTTTAGGCATTTTAAGAGCGTAGTAATTTTTTCATACCAACCACGTGTGCTTTAAATATATGTGGACAATATACAGCTTATAATTATATGTAAAAGAATAACTTCTTAGGTTTAAAGTCATCAACCCTGAATAAGACCCCTGCAATGGCGGTCGAAATATGTAAAAGAACGTTTCTATTACAATTTTCTACGTTATTTGAATCCTGGAATTTTCTATGAAAGGTGAGTGTGTTATCTTAAAGCTGCACAAATTGGGAAATGCTTTCTTGTGAAGCATAAAGGCCTGTTTAAATTCAATAAATAATTGAATCAAATTACAAAGTCACCTGTTTTATTAGATCAGAAAATCAAAGAAAAAGTGTTCGTAGGGGTGAATAAACTGCGAATGCTCCGGAAAGCAACGACCTATTATCGTACATATTTCTTTAATCACGCTGACTTTGATCTGACTTTCGGCAATCACATGCAACCATTTGGATAAAAAAACATAATGTGAATGAAATGAAAGCCTAATTAATTATTATCTTATCACATCACAGTATGTTTGACGCATTTTTAATCTCATTATTTGCTTACTAAAGGTGCATTACTAAATTACACACGTTTTATTTTCTTTACTATATCCACTACATAGCTAGAGGATAATGACGCACAGTTTGATGAAATACCTGCAGCTTTCATTAATATTTTTACGTTTCATCTTTGAGCTCCGGAGCTCAGTCGAGTACATAGCTAGGAATACTATCTTTAGTTTCCTACGTATCTCCAGAACGATATCTTGGGAGTGTAAAGAGTGAGCAGCTGTAGTAATCGATATATACACGTATTTGGGCATATTCGGTTTGCAGCAACAAAACTTGCATCTCGATTTGCACTCTTCTCGATGCTCTGCAATCCTCTTTAGCTCAGTATAAGTGCTACAACTTATGTCGTGAAGAAGACCATCGTAGCGCATGACGTGACCGATGCATCGGGCTCGCCTCTCTGAGATGGTTCTTACTAGGTGTCTATCTTCCTTGATTATGCTGAGAACCTCATTGTTCGTGACGTGGTCTCTCCAAGAAATTCCGAGAATTTTTCTGTATTAATATATACTTTATGATTAATTAATAGCCTAGTTATGATGCCGATGTTTTTTTGGATGATATTAAAACCTTACGTAAGGTAATCCGAGTATAGTGCACGTCTAACTTTACCTTCAAACGAGAGTATTAGGTGACCTCTGTTTGGTGTATTCATGCCATTAAACCTGGCTTAGGCTTAATCCGCTCAGACGACGGTGAACTTCTACCTAATAATGCAACGCAGTTCACCTTTCTCTGGATCACGGTAATGCACTAGTAACTAGACTCTCGTGCTTTGCGATACATTAAACCTTTCTTTTGAAAATGTGAATCTCGCTGCTTTTTCAACAAATCTGTTGAAAAAGTAGCGAGATTCACATTTCAAAAGAATTAATTTATCAAAATTTAAATACACTTATGAAGCAACTTCAAAAAGCATCACATAAAACTTGTTAAAACTATCTAATACATCATTTTAAATGCAGCAAGACTTACATTTCAAATGTATTGATTTCTTGTCTTGATAATTGAAGTGTTATTATACAAATAAAAACATTTTCTCTTAACATTTATTTTATCAATTAATCAGAGAATAATAAATGATCGAAGGAAATATGATACAAACATTACACATGTTTTATTTGATATTATTTACAATTACGAGTATGATTAAAAAACATCTAAATATTCACCTTTGCTGTCCATTACTTAAGGCCCTTGAAGGCCTTGTTGATAGATTATTATGTGCTCGGCGGAGATTCGAAATGCAGAAATAATAACTTGGGATAATGTGAGGATCACGGAAGTTGATATAACTTCATGGCAGCTGACATAACTTAATGAAGGCTATTCGTGGAAGCCATAGCTTCATCTTTGAGGTGGTTATATTCAAATTACGTTAAATGCGTATTTTAAAACTTTTATTCATCATCAGCCTGTATCCGTTCACTGTTGAACGTATGCCTCCCGCATTGTTCTCCATTCTCTTCGATCCTCCGCCTTCCGCATCCAGGTCACTTCCGCTATTCTTCTTATGTCGTCAGTCCATCATGCAGGAGGTCGGCCAATGCTTCATTTGCCAGTTCTTGGGCGCCATTCCAATACTTTTCTTCCCCATCGACCGTCGTCTCATCGACAGATATGTCCTGCCCCTTGCTACTGTCACTTAAGTGTGCATATTCGTTGGGTAGCATCCACTACTTGAGTTATTCTGCGTATTTCCTCGTTTTGGATTCTATCTTTTAGCGACATTCCGAGCATGGATCTCTCCATACCACGCTGGGTGACCTTTATTTTATGGGTAAGACTTGCTGTCAGATTTCACGTCTCTGCGCCATAAGTAAATACAGGGTGTATCCATTGGTTAAACCCCTTAGTTTTAAGAAATTGCGGAAATTTTCGCTTTAAAAATGTACTTTAGTTTTCCAAATACTGCCCATCCCAGTATGCGCCTATCGAAACTAATATTATTATTATTATTATTATATTAGTATTTGTATAGCGCTCTTTTATGACCGAATGATCATTCCAAAAGCGCTTCTTTGCCTCTGAGTAAAAACGTGGGTCTTGAGTCTGCTTCTGAAGGATGCCTCCGCTTTAAGCTCTCTTATGCTTTCCGGTAGCGTGTTCCAGGCCAATAGTGCAGCGTAGCTGAAAGCCCGATTGCCAAAGACCGTGCTAGGACTACCTCCCGTCAGCTGCAGGGTGCTTCTATTTGCTCAAACCGATCTGAGTGTCTCTCTACCCGTGCTTATTTCTGAAGGCTTGATCATATTATATCAATTATATATATATATATAGTATACTATACATTATGTAATAAAATTGCGGCATAATATCGATAACTTCACTGGTTTAAAACGGTTAAAAATCGAGGCAAATGATAAATCGGGGAACAGTTTATGCAAGATTATCTACCATGGTTTCTTATTAGTGTTTGCCGGGACCATTAAGTATTAACCAATTATGCGTTACAACAAAAAAAGCAGAAACGAAATAATGCCGTTTCACTACATAATACTACATTTGTGAAAATCAATTTCACTCTGATAAAAGCCAATCAGGCGAATACTGCTGCTAGATTAATCAAATAAACTGCATTTAATGCATCTGTGCCAGCGAGCCGCTGGTCTGATGCACTAATTCCTGAAAATGAACCGCTTGGCTGACATATGCAAATCTGAATTTCAGTTTGCGCCGTACAAATGCATTGAATTGTAAATCCTGATGGACTGTTGCACTACAATGCGGCCCGCAAGCTCAACTTGCAGAGATTTCGAGCTTTATTCTCTATTGTGCTCAAAAATGTTCACGAATAGTTTATTAAGCGTCATTATTGTTTCAATCACATAATCGTTGATTAATTTTGAATTAAATGATAATGAGCATTATTCATCTTCTTCGTAGTATCAATCCGGTGGATTGGTTTGCAGCAACAGAATCTTGCATCTCGATCTCCATTCCTCTCGGTCCTCCGCAACCCTTTTCAGCTAAGCATAAGCGCTGCAATTCATGTCCTCGAATACTTGCTGTAAATACTCCCGTCTAGGGCGCCCTCTACAGTTTCCACCCTCAACCATCCCCTCCACAATATCGTGAAGAAGACCATCGTGGCGCATGATGTGACCAATCCATCGGGCTCGCCTCTCTGAGATGGTTCTTATTAGGTGCCTATCTTCCTTGATTATCCTGAGAACCTCATTGTTCGTGACGTGGTCTCTCCAGGAAATTCCGAGAATTCTTCTGTACGACCACATCTCAAAGGCCTCTCATATTAAGGATAATTATCAATCGGTCAGTATTTGTTTACTATAGACAATTATTAATTGTAATTTAAATCAACTCAATAATAATGCAGGGTTTATTATAGTCGTATTTTTAATTATTTTTGGTTTTTATTTTGTAAGCTATTCCAATTATTGTAGCTCTCAAAATTGATCAATAATTATTTAAAAGCAGTGATTTCCAACTTATTCTGCTCCATTCACCATTATACTGCTTTATACAACATATTTATCATCCAATAAGCAAAAAAAGAGAAAAGAGTTTAATTAAAGTTAATTTGAATCAAATTTACTCTTTTTATTCTTTTTTCGGGGAAAAATTCTAATGGAAAAGGAAAATTTCTCACGGGTTAGAAAATATTGCTCTGGTGTCATCATTATTTGTTTAATTGCTAATACTTGAAATCCTACTTGATGGTTTTTAATCGTCAACCTCACACCTTTCTTCCTGGTTAACTGTTGTCTCTTTGGTAGATATGTCCTACTCATTGTCATGAGTATGACGAATTTATTATTCGAGGTCTCATTTCAATTTCCTTCTATTAGATTATGTATTTTAAAGACACTCCTTGTCTTAATGGTATTTTTTATATAGTATATCTTCATATATTTTACTATTAAAGAAACATATACCTGAATATAAAATAAGAAAATACTCGTACAGTATACGTTGATATAATTAATTAGATATAACGAAGCCGTGTCAGGCCTAGGGATATATATTTTTTTCTGGAAAATTGAGTTTATTTATCCGTAAAGGAATACTTATAACAAAATAAATACAAACTTAGCTTCATATTACATTCAAAGAAAAATATTTGGAGTTGACATCTTCTTAGAAAAAACGCAGTATTGTACATTTTAACAATCTTCTTTTTACTCTTATTCTGAAAACAACTTGGTGGAAAATTGGAACCAAATTCCAGCCCTGTTTACACACAAAAAAAAAAACATTTTTGGATGCCAAGATTAAAAAATAAGACGCTTGTGATAATGGTTATTATCAAGAGTGTAAACTTGATTCATTTAAGGACTACACCCGCGAAATTTTACTTAACTTCGATGATGTGACGAGACCAAATATTTACAATGTAGCATTTTCGTTTATTTTTAATATTGCCCCACTTATATATCTACTCTCCATAATTGGCGGCCACACGGTATTGATACTTGCTATTATCAGAGGGTCCAACAAGTAACCAATGTCCTAGCACGGTCTTTGGCAATCAATGTCCTGGAACTCGCTGCCGGAAAGCATAAGAGAACTTAAAGCGGAGGCATCCTTCAGAAGCAGACTCAAGACCCATTTTTTTACTCAGAGAGACAAAAAATCGCTTTTGGAATGACTATTCGGTCATAAAAAGCGCTATACAAATACTAATATAATGATAATAATAAAATATTGTACAATAGCTTACGACGGAGCCTCCAGGACCAAAGCCCGAGAGATTCAATAAAATACAGCTGTAATATTCAGATGTTCTTCGAATACAGCAAGAGAGCTAACACTACAGTTACTTTTCCTTCAGGCCCCCAGATTTTTGCCATCCTGAAAGGCCGCCGAAAACTTTATGAAGAAAGTACTCGGCAGAGACTTGAGATGAGGCGATGACAAAATCAGCTGCTTTGATCTTTATGGTGGCAGTTTGCGACGAACATATCGTCCAGTTGGAGGCACAAACATGGAAATTATGTAATATCCGAATCATATTAAAGATTGTGCAAATCAGGATACTTAAAAATATATCATAGTATTAGCCAGGCTTTTTCGAAGCTTAGACTTTTTGGTATCAAGTCAACTGATGACTTGTAGTGTTCCTTAGCGGCCACCGATGTAAGTACTATCCGCGCTTAGTGATGCTTAACTTTGTTGATCGCACGATAAATGGTGAAAATGTTTAGTCGTTGTTTAATAGGGTTAGAGTGTTTTATATTGGATCAATCGCCCAGGAAGTAGAGGCAGTCACCCGAGCCCGGGGACACTGTCAAAGTCCTCTTTCGCTTAGAGAATATCAGCCTCAGGTCACGGAGCATTACGACCACAAAATAATATTTTTTAATAGCCCATTTTAAGGTATAATAAGAATATAATGCGAGGCCCGCGCCGCGATGCTGAAAGGGGGAAAAAACGTAAAGGCGTCCGCCGATAATCACGTGAAAATGCTGGCGAGCGGTTTTGTGTAAAGGGCGACATTCTGGCTCTCGCTATTTTTAGACTGTATAATAATTATACGAAGCACTTCGCAATCAACGTGCATGTGGGTGTTGATCCGCTTACGTCATCATGAGGGCTCACATTGCACGAATGCTTGACTTAAGTATTTCACGTATATTTTATTAGCTCTTGTATTAATTATTGTCCACCAACAATGTCAGTCGATGCACATCGAAGTTATGCAAAACTTTTGCATTAAGCTTGATTGGGTCGCCGCCTGTTGCTAACTGCGTGTCGCATGTCGGGTTGAGCCACTCCTTAGTACGTCCATACATAAATAGTTGATTTAATGAGGCTATTTTTCTCTTATTTACCTTTAATTCTCATTTTTACTTACCTTTTTGCTAGTTAGCACAATTTTATCATAAATTTGTGTCAGCCACTATGGTATTCGTCCTGTTCCAAGCTCTATAATTTTTGGACGGTGCCCTGAGAGTTAAGAAAAAAGCAAAGTGTAATTTATGCTCTCCTGCAGTATAGGGAAAAGGTATCTCAACTAGGTTCAGCTTTGTATCTTGACCAACATTAGTAAGAAAGGCTGCTGCTACCTTATCACTTTTTTTATGTAATCGCATGCAAGAGAGCACAGCCGGTCAAAACCAGTGCACTCTATGACGCTCAGCCATGGTGGCTGGACGCTGCATTCGGGAAACATGTGTTGTGTTCGTGTTTGTGTGTGGATTGGTGAGATTGCATGAGTATATTTATCTGTTTCTTGAAGAAATCCAGATTGTAGAAAGGAGGAAACACAGACGCTGGAAGAGCATTCCAAAGCTTACCGGTGGCATTAAGGAAGGAACTTTAACGTAAGACGAGTTTGTCGGTTGTGGGTGGGTGCAGGAGGAATTAGTTCTGTAAGTTCCGAAGAGCAGTAATCTTACGCCTGTGTTCCATTGATTGCAGGTTAGACGTAAGAGAGTCATTGTTTATCAAACGAATTGCTCCTTTTTGAACTGAGTCAATTAAGTTTAGAATGTATTTTGGGGCTCCAATCCAAAGGTGACTGCCGTATTCAAGGATAGGTCGGATTTGTCCTTTATATAGAAGAAGAAGTTGTTTATCGTTGAAATAGCGACGTGATCTATATAATACACCTATTTTTTTGGAAACGAGATCGGCTTTATACTTAATTGACTCGTAATATTTGACATTATTAAAGATTGATAATCCAAGAATGTTGGTGGAGCTTGCTTTTGAAAGAGACATATAGTGGTAAGACTTTGTTGTGTAGAAAGTTTTGCCATTTTACCCTTAATTTTTAACTGTAGGCAAATACTACAAAACATTAAAAAAGAAATACTAAAATTTAAAAAACTTAATAAAAATAGCCATTTTTGGCGTTGAAATCATCAAATTTTCAACAATCATTTCAGTACCTTAATTCTTGCTTCATAAGCAAGTGAAATTCAAAGGGGAAAAAGTGGATAGAGAAAAGCACAAGGTTACAAACTCAGCTCCTGAAAATGCTTACGGAGCATTTTATGAAAAGGGGTCAAAGTGCTGCCTTGCCCTATTGGTCTTAATACTACGGCCTTTGGACTATTTTTGGTTCAAATAATGATAATAAGCATTTTAATTATTATAAACTTAATAATGATTGCTATCTTTATATTTATTATCTTAACAATTTTGAGAGATTTATACTCTAGCTACTATGTGCTTGCAGCGTTGATAACTATCTAAGTATTGTGTTAGCTGGCTAATAACTATTATTAAAATGTAATATATATCTAAATTTCTTCTAATTAATGTCAATTAATCTTGTATTGTCTGTATATACTCGTATAACAGCAGCATCGATCAAACCAATGTTATGTATTAACATCCTCCTCTCTATCAAAAAGGTGTCATTCCGTTGCGTGATGGCAGGACTAGGAGCAGATTGATAACACAGACTTCACGGGATGACTTTTTCTAGCACCAATTTTAATTGATAGGCTACGACTGGCATTTTACGGGTTAGGGATCAATTTCACACCAACCGGGAGTATTTCGGAGCTCTTAAATCGATTAAAAATCCTTTTTTTTAAATCTCCGTCGGGCATTGAACCCACGACTTTTGCCTTGCAAAGCAAACGCTTTGACCATTGAGCTATCCCCGCCGGAATATTGAACATTTTTCATGCATTTATTTCAACTATGGCGACTGAACGCTGCATGTTTATAATATGTATTTATTGAAATACTTGCGTATTTGAATTGCATACATTTAATATGTTTAGGTGTAATGATTCAAAGAAAAAATTTTTTTAGCAGATTCTGAAAAACACTTAAATATTACAAGCGCCATTGTTTATTTCGTGAAAATGGAAGGAAAAAGTCACCTTTGTCAATATTTCTTCCGTGAAATTATTTCTGACATTTTGTGCGTAAGGTATTGCCAGTAGTTAGCGAAATTCCCAACGGGAGGGGGAATTTCGTGTTTTTTTGCGCGCGCTTTTGCCGCCTCCGTGCAGCGAATGAACACGAGTAATGGGAAAAACAAGAAGCTTAGAGTCATCCATTGTACATTCTCCAGATCTACGAAAGTTGACGTCTCGCGGGAAACACAAGATGTCTACGACCTCCATTTTGTTGTACATTTTATGATCTAATGTTTCAACGCACTTTATACAAATCGAGTTTCAATAAATGTACCTTTTCGCTTACTTATATATATTTTCTAATAAGATTTCTTAAAACTATATGTACAATGTACATAATATATAAAACACTTACAGTTCTATACGAATAGTTAAATATTTCAGTTAAGTTTATGTATCTTTATAAATACACACTGAAAAAGTATCCTCAGAGGGTGTAACTAAGAGAAACCATTCAACTTGAACCGACATATTGACATCAGCACGATGTAGCCCTTGCTAACTGGCACCGAAAACCTCAGTATAAAATCTTTCGTCTCGTATTTCTGATCACTTGTCATACATTTATGTGTCCACCATATTGTCATTTTGGACAGGTCCGCTCACGGGTGTTTTAGTTTTAGACATGGCCACTCGAGTGCTGGGCGAGAGCCGCAGCGCCGGCAAGCCCATCACGCCAGTCGGTCCCCACCCTTTAGCGAGACAAGGTTGCATTACGGCCGGCGGCATGTCGTTCCGCCCGGCCGGAAGCTTGTAAAGTTTTAACGTAAATATATGTCAATGTGCTTCTGAAAAAGTCTTTGTTTGCTGACCTGCTTCTCTTCCTGCCCTCACGCGACGGAGTGGCACCCTTTTTTGAGAGAGAGGAGGATGTTTATACCTTTGTGAATATTTCATTGTTTATAAGGCGTACTACTCGCACTTGATAAGTGTGTAATCATAAGAATTAGGATATCTCAAATGGGTGTATTTACTATTTTGTCTATTTTAATATCAATATTTTTACGTGTGAACACATAAAAGATATTTCCAATATCAGACTTTGGTTCATATGTGGATTCTATGACACTTTTTTGGTCAGCCACGCAATGAAAGTATGCAGTGACATCCTTATCTCTAAGTTTGTTATCGAATTGCGTGGTGTCAGGATGAGGAGCAGATTAACAACACAAAGACTTTTTCTGAAGCACATTGACATTTCGATAACTTTACAATCTTCTGGCACAGTCCTACTCACAGCATTAAGGCTGGGCCAACGACGATATGACTTCGCCGCCGTCGGCATACAACTGACCTGGCGCCGTGATCGGTGACACACAGCGCCGCAAGTGGCGATCTATAGAATCAATGGCGCACCAATTACAGCAGCCATGTACATTGTACATCCTAACGTCATACCCGTGACCAAAATGCCAATCTAGCGACACATACATGTACGACAAGCGAACAGAAATAAGAGACGGAAGATTGTGTATCGAGGTTTTCGGTACCAGTCAGCAAGGGCTATATCATGCTGAAATCAGTAGTGTTGTTTATATTTTTAGCATTCACTTTGAGATCCATTTTAGTATTAAATAGATAAGAATTGCAAACTTTTTTTTGTACGTTTTTGCACATTGGAAATGATGAAGCTTTCATAGATTGGAAATCTAGTCTTCCAACAAGTGATATAGTCCTTAGTGTAATCCATATTAAAGCAGTGTATGAAGTTCTTAATAATTTAATATTTATGGTGGTTGTGTGTCTTTAACGATTAAGGAGACTTCTTGGTGTTGTTCAAATTGTATGAGTGAGAATACTTGTAATTATTTTGCTGAAAAATAATTGACACCTTTTTTATTCTGTATGAAATAATTTGTTTGAAGAGGAATTTATGATATGAAATAATTTGTTTTAAGAAAAAGAACAGTGAATTTATCGATACCCACTACTAATTTATCAAACATAAAGGAAGACATTTTAGATACTCGTACAATTCAATTTTCAATTTCAATTTTCAATAGATTAATATAATAATAAATAATTCAATAAAAATATATACAAATGTATACAAATATACGTACTTATAATAAATAACTCCTGGAGTTCATGTCTGAATTGGGCCTCCCTTATGTGAAATATATCAACATCCATGGCACCCTATTCAATATAACCCATTGTTTCACCCAGCTTATGATTATTTACGGAACATTTAATGCCACAAACTAAGCTTTCATAAGTTTGTCTCTAATCCTAATTGTTCTTGTTGAATCCTTTTCCGGTCTCTCAAACATAATACTTTGGCATTGTTTGTTAATCTTTTTAGATATTATATATATTTGACGAAATATATAATAAAATGTATTATTCTTATGAATCACTGATTAAGTTGAAAGCATATTTTAATAATATAGGATAATGATTTACTTTTTTAATTATTTTTTTATGTATTTATGAAACATACTCAGAAAGCTTAATATATTTAGTAAAAGTATATTTAAATCAAAATCCAATCAAAAGAATGATTTTCATATGTACGTTTATTTAATTTTTATTTTGAATTCTCAGATGAAACTTTTCACCAAGCAGAGAATCTAGATCATATGTAGTTATTCAAATGAATGCTTTTAGATAATTCCAAAAATATATTAGTACCTAAAAGTCTATATGAAAATTTGCCACTTCATTGTGGATGGAAATCCCTGAACAGATTAAGAACCGGAGTTGGTAGAACAAAGTACAACTTCGAGCGGTGGGAAATTCTTCAGCAGGGAGTGCCACTATTGTGCGACTGTGGAGACCTGCAGACCGCCTCACACCTAAAATCCTGCTCCGTGTGCCCAATAAGCTGCACACCTCAAGACCTTATGCTAGGCAACACACGGGCTATCGATGTTTCTAGATACTGGGCAAAAATAATTTGACGTCGCTGACACGAAGAAGAAGAGAAAAAGACTTCAGAGTATTATGCAATGGTGCATTCCTAAACACTGTATCTATATACTTGTATCTATTACATATTCGTTTCATATTTGGAACATATGTTTACCGCATATTTCCGTGACTCAGTTCGGTCGGTCGCTATTTTATTTGCCTTTTTCAAAGATATTTTTGCATCCGAAGGTTAAGCTGGAAAAATAAGTGGTTCCCGACGGCCTACAAAGCAGGTGCTCGGGGACTTGAAGAGACGGTTGATGTAGTACTTAAAATATATTTTGGGTGTCTTAAACGTATGATATTATTTTTAAGAAGATCGGATAACTCGAAGCCTAGACTATTTAATCCTAAAAGACAACTCTACTTACTTAGAATAATAAGAAATGATTAATAAACATAGTTTGAACAAAGATTTTGTGAAATATGTTAAGTCTGCTTAACCAAATCACCTCAGATGTTGATATATTTCACGTAAGGAAGGCCCAATTCATACATGAACTCCACGAGTTTCTTTGGAAGAATATTTGTTGGCGTCATCTGTTTGATTAGTATTGGGACCTTCTTTGCTTGTATTTATTGCTTTGTTCTTAGTACTTAATCATAAGTACGTATATTTGTATATATTGTTTTTTTTTATTTAATGATTAATTCTTATTGTTCAGAAATGAATTGAGTTCAAATTTGTAATGTATAATTTAAATAATTTAAAAAATACTGGTATCTGAGAAATTTAATTAAGGTACGTAAGTATTCTTAGAATACGCAGGTACGGTTTCTTTGACAAACTTTGAAGGTATTCTCTTGAATTTGTTTGCACAAAAAATTTGAAGCATGATAACCCGACGGCCATCGCTTGCTGCGAATTTCCATTTTACAAAATTAAACTAATTTCACGCCCGATTTTATGTTAAAATAAAATCTATTATCCAATAATGGAGTCTCGATAATGGGTCCCTGTCATTTTAAATATGCGCGAAATTTTAATATTCGCGGGAAATCCGCGTCATTAAACGCCGAGGGTACACAAGGACACCTGGATGCTGGAGGGGGTCTTTAAATACAGATTAAAATTTTCTGGCCACCATCAATTACACATCCCAAGGTCGCATCCAGGGCCGCAACAACTGTCAAAAGATTATTCGATTTTAATAATAGTTTGCGTATTTTTGCGACCTACATAAATTGAAATTCATTTGCATAGTGTGTGAGTGATTGTTTTCGGAATTGTTTTTTTCTTGCTAATGTTCGACGCCCATTCGTAGTTCTAATTTTTTATTTTATTTTTGGTAGTACATACAGGAGAATATCGACAGATGGTGATAGTAATTCTGTTATCTCATCTGTGGAGTTCTATGACGCTTACCATATAATTATATTGGTAGATATCGAAACTAGTTACATCTACAATTCGCAAAAAAAATATTTTTGCTCATAGTACTGTTAAATACTTTTAATGACACCGCATTTTTTTATGTTAACACATACAGGAGAATACCGACAGATGGTGATAGTAATTCTGAAGTCTCATCTGTTTAATTCTATAACGCTTACCATGCTGCATATGGCTAAGCGCTGCGTGTGGAGTGTTGATCCGCCAACGTCATAGACTACAGCTTGAGATTCACGCATAATCTTTAATTATATACAGGAATTTATTATGAATGGGAATCACGGAACGATTTCTTCTACCACCAATTTTGATTAAATAAGCTTTTTACGGGTGATGGATCAAATTCACACCAACCGAGGGTATTTTAGAGCTCAGAAATCGATTATAAAACTTTTTTTTTTTTTGATCTCCGTTGATGATTGAACCCATGACATTTGGCTTGCAAAGCAAACGCTTTGACCATTGAGCTATACCCGCTGGCACAAAGAGTTTGAATCATTTTAATTAATATAACTATGTAAAGTTTTATCTAAGTTAGGTATTATTAGGACTTAACCATCACGATTCTCCTTCTTTCCTCTTTTCGTTATTCATAATGTTCCGAACAAATTTTAAATGAAAAAGTTATTTTCTTTATTTATGTTTTCTCTGCATTGTTTATCTATGGACCTTAAAGTAGGTTATTTGATTATACAACCCATATTTTACATTTATATTGGTTATTTTATAACGTCATAAATTCGAACGTAACGAACGTTATTTGAATAATTTATCTATCCCTGACTTTGAAGAGCTGTTTTATGTTCACAATAAACCATATATTTAACGGTTTTATTTTAAAATTATTCTCATAAATGCAGCCGTGACTCTTATTATTACAATCATCAATGAAATAATGAACTATTGGTGATATTACTTTAATAATAGTCTTCTCCGTAGTATCAATCCGGTGGATTGGTTTGCAGCAACAGAATCTTGCATCTCGATCTTCACTCCTCTCGGTCCTCCGCAGCCCTCTTCAGCTCAGCATAAGAGCTACAACTCATGTTTTCGAATACTTGCTGCAAATACTCCCGTCTAGGGCGCCCTCTACAGTTTCTACCCTCAACCATACCCTCCACAATGTCGTGAAGAAGACCATCGTGGCGCATGATGTGACCGATCCATCGGGCTTGCCTCTCTGAAATGGTTCTTACTAGGTGCCTATCTTCCTTGATTATCCTGAGAACCACATTGTTTGTGACGTGTCTCTCCAAGAAATTCCGAGAATTATTCTGTATGTCCACATCTCAAAGACCTCTAGTCCTTTTTATCACTTTCAGATAAGCACCATGTCTCACAACCGTACATCATCAAGATGCTCCAAACAAATGTTTTGGCAAGTTGCTAATACTATTTGTTCTTTATATCTATATATCCGAAAGGATATCCGGAGCTTAGCCTGATACTTTTGAAGCGTTATTCATTTTGTCCTAAAGAGCAGCTCAAACTATCCAACAATGAAAGCAACACATCTTAGTTTTTATCCGCGTCCAATATTTATTAAATTTATTTATTAAACTAATGTTCTGTGAATTATAATTAAAATATGTCAAAACAAACATGTAAAATGTAAACATAAAATTAAAAATTAAGAAGAAAAAAAGATATAGTATACAAATAACACATAAAAACAAAGATCACCCGTAATAGTATCATCCATTATTTTGCAGTCCAGTTAGTACCTCCGGAGTTTCAAGTACTCAATTCAGTTCAACTGCAATGGTGCTTGAAAATCGGCAACTAGTACACTTCGATTCTTTTTTCACATACTTTTCCTCTCCTGTCGATGGCATTGTCATCCTGGATCATTGAAATCAGTTATTACTTCTGATATCAGCATGATATAACCCTTGCTGACAGGTACCGAAAACCTCGATGTGTCGCCATATTGGCGTTAGTTATATAGATTGCCACTGTCGGCGCTGGTGACCGACCACAGGCCGCACTAGTCAGTGGTGTGCTGACAGCCGAGAAGGTCGTAGTACGGCCGGCCGGCATGTCATTCCACCTGGGCCGGAAGCTTGTAAAGTTTATCATAAATACATTCCAATGTGCTTCTGAAAAAGTATGTGTTATCAATCTGCTACTAATCCTGCCATCACGCTACTGAATAACAACCTTTTGAAAGAGAGGAGGATTTTACTTCGTTTCTATCATTTCTATTAAATATTTGTTGTCGAATTTCACTTTATGTTTTAATCTTGTTTATGTGTACATGATCAATTTTTAAATATTATTAAATATTTTATTTTTACCTGCATTTCCTCAATTTTTATATTGGAACATTCGTACCGTTAGTAAATAAATAAATCATAGAAATCTATGAAATCATTGCAATCGACAAAACTACAAAAATATGTGAAAAAATTATTCTAAAATGTTGAAAAAAACTTCAGTTTACGAACAAACGAGAACAGCGCTTCCAATGTGCTACTTGTCGTTATTTTAGAGTGTTAAAACATGCTCTTTTTAAAAACATTCAGCTGAGTAAAAGCCTTCGATCAACCTTAAAAGTATTCACGGAAAAGGCGTTCGTCACTCTAATAGGTTGGCGGTTCTTTTGAATTCTTAATGCGGTCCTGCTGTCGTCGTCCCTTCGAGTGATCAGTTTTCCTGGTACCCATAAAACCCTCGCGGAAAATCTCTCGCAAATTATATTCGCTCCGGTACGGCAAAAGCTTCTGAGAAAGTTTTTAATTCCGAGCCTCGGGGGTCTCCCACAGACAGGCAGTCCAAGTAATTATTTGCATATCATCTTTGTATATTATGTGAGTTCAGGACTAAGGAAACTAAAAAACTTTATATATTTGTAATAAGAAGATACATGAAACGTAAACGTACATATATAAACTTTATAAAATAATAAGCATTTATTTACGTAAGAGCTTTTTTATTTAACGTACTGTGATGCTATATCAAAGAAGGTTAAGGGTGTACTGGAAAATATTAAATTTATCTTGCCAGGTAATATATAAAGGTAAATTGATCGCTCTTATACGATAGGTAGTGAGTTCGATTCCCGAAAAGTGATAGCAAATAATTAATTTATAATCTCTTTATTGTTTACATATATTTTATAAATTCCCGCATTTGATGTGAAGCTGAACGCTTGACCTGTTAAATGACACAGTGCTATCCACATTTAAAATAAATTACCATAAATCATAATAATTCTTATAATTGACGATGCGTTAATGCCTGACTAAAGTCAAATCAATAATCTCCATACAGCGCTTAATTATCCTTAAAATTAGCAAACGTTGTAGAGCCCACTGATGTTACTCGTAAATCACCCTATTTGTCAGTATTTTATTTTAAGATTTTCTGAAAATTTGATATTTACTTTAATTGTCTTTCTAGCGGATTGACAAGTGATATCCTCCTCTCTAAGTTTGATATCGAATAACTGTGTGACAGGATGCAGGAGCAGCTTAAAAATACAAAGAACTTATTTTCGTTTCACAATTCGCGTTTACTTCTCAAACACTTGCTTTTTCGTCCACCTGTCATAGCGAACGCCATTAGGCGTTCCCATAACGGTCGCGAGCGAGCTTCAACTGACGGACCACTATGACATTTACCGCTGCCAGACAGTCACGGCAAAAAAGCGAATTAAAGATAACAGTTGCACCAACATGAAATGGGGCAGCTGTCATAATAAATAAAATGGCGTATACAAACGCCTGCGTAATATTCTATAATTAAAACTAACATTATTAGATGTACATGTCAGGCGAGCGATCAATAATAAGAGACAAAAGATCGTTTTTCATCAGCCTAAAAGTGCTATATCAAGCTGATATCACAAGATTATATTACATTAATTTTACTTACTATTAGGTAATCATACCAAAGAGGAAAATTCACTACTCATATCTACTCAGTGAATGAAGTATATGTCAAATTATGTAATTGTATAAAAGTTATTTTTTTAATAACTGCATTGCATGCTCAGTTTCATTAGCGATATGTAGAAAAAAACAAAACTCATGCAGTATTATACGTATGAAAAATATTTGTATTTATAATAATGAGGATCATTAAATTATTGACACGATAAAACCTTTTCTAGAGTATTTGTCATAATCTTTCTAAATTACTGGATTACTTCTGCTATGGTTCATTCGGTGTGTATTCAGCAACCATTGAGTACTTGCACGCTTTGTTAATGCAAAGATCTTGTTACGGAATCATATCCGAATGGAGGGTCAGATAATCACTGAATGCGCGATCTATTCAGAACCTTATAATGTGAATTGAGTGAACCACACGTGTGGGAACCGGACATTATTGTTGACATCGTATTTACCTTCCCGTCTTACGTCGTCTTGCATATGTTGTTGAACTGTTTTTTTTTTAAATCAAAGTCGATCATGTAATTTGAAAGTATTCTGGAGCTCCAACGCAAAGACATATCGTATTCATGAAGAGATTTTTCCTTTATAAAGAAGTACTAGTTTTTTGTTAGTAAAATAAAAACTTGCTCAAGATATTACGATTATTTTGGGGTGCATTGTCAGCATTAGACTTTTATACCCAAATGCTTTATACATCTGGAATATATCACCGCAATTTGCCGCCATTTCTGTCAGTTTCCACTGTCCACAATTTGATCCAAGTCATCATTGCATCTAAATATCCACATATTCACTTAAAGGTGCACGTAGGAACATAGATTTCAGAGAAAAACAGATAGTTTGATGAGACAGCAGCTGCAGTATTTGACTCATGTCTTTTAGATGACTCGTTAAGCGGATTTTTACAAAGGATATTGGTTGATTGAATCAACGCTTTTGAGGCTAAGACTTTTTGATCCTAAGAAGTGCCTCAACTTAGCTAGCAAACCCGTCATTAGCAATTAGCGGTGACCGATTCATTTTTTGGTCTGCGCTCAATGTTGCTTAAGACTTTGGTAATCTAATGAACCTTGGAAGTACGATCACCTGGGATGGTAGAACAAAAGAGAAGTCAACAGACGTATACATCAAGCAAGGCTAACGTTCAATAAAAAAAACGAAAATTCTTAAGTCAAAAACATTAATTTAAAGCTCCGCAAGCAACTTGCAAAAACATTTGTTAGGAGCATCTTGATGTACGGTTGTGAGACACGGTGCCTATCTGAAAGTGTTAAAAAATACTAGAGGCCTTTGAGATGTGGGCATACAGAAGAATTCTCGTAATTTCCTGGAGAGACCACGTCACGAATAATGAGGTTCTCAGAATAATCAAGGAAGATAGGCACCTACTAAGAACCATCTCAGAGAGGCGAGCCCGATGAATCGGTCACATCATGCGCCACGATGGTCTTCGAGATCGGTGCTTATTAAGAGTATCAATGGTGCTATTGTAACATTTAAAATGTGTGTGCGCTGAAAGCTCTCTCCGGACTGCTGCGCTTCATTAAGTACAAGGCACTTGTTACGGAATCGCCTGTGTTTAGCGGGGTCAGATCACCGGGGAATCCGCGACGTCTCGGGGCGATGTTTCAGCATCACGGCGTCCATCGCACCTGCCGCCCGCGGTGTGTTTGTCTTCCCGAATTAGAGGGTCGGTGGAAGGGAGGAGGCTCCGCCCCCACGAGTATGGGTGCTCGCAAAGAGCGCGACGGTTCGACGCTAATACGTCTGTTGCGCTCGCACTTCAAGGACGGCCAATAGCTCTGACGCCTTCATACGCGAAACGCGTTTTGAAAAAAAAGATTCATTATGAAAAATACTCTACATTTTATTTTTTTTGCGCTCATTGTAGAGTAATACTAGATGGTTTTGATCTGCCAGTAAGCACTTTGTAATTATGCCCGGTAGACTATATGTTATCATTTTATTATTTACTTGTGTTTTAACAACATTATCATGCAGTAGTGTTATGTAGTTAGTGTTTATATAATAATTAAATGTAACGATGGTAGGTGTGCGTTGTCCATCTGTGCCATGTCCGCTCTCGGAACTGCAACACATATGTCACGATCAGCCGCCACAAATCTCTGTTTGTCAACACGTCCTCCGGCCTAGACCAATACATACGGTTTTAAATTAGAAATATAATTAAAGAAGATGGCAATACAGAATACATATATAAGGTAAGACAATACATTTGGACAAAACATAAACATGAGTAAATAAAACAGACATCACGTACATCAGTAGAGGGATCTGCGAAATGCCGGAAGGTCCTGCCCAAAAAAGTCCAAGTCACTAGAGGAGTTGACTAGTCTACATATTCTCAATATAGGAGAATATAAACCGTAGTTGGTTTTGGATGTCCTTACATGTAGCAGGTCACTGCCTCTAGTGAACCGGGAGGTAGCATTGAACGTAATTTCCTGCAATAATATTGAGTCATCGATTATAGAGTTCATAATTTTAAAAATAAACAGCAAGTCAGTCACTGTTCTACGTCTCTCCAATGCAGATAAATTAAATCGCCTCTCTATATCTTCATAGGAGTAGCTACCTCTCTCAAGGCCGATCAGTCGTGCTACTCTTGACAGGAAGCGATGTTGGACTGATTCAATCCGGTCGATATGAGTTCGATAGTAGGGAGACCATATAACGCTAGCATATTCCAGCTGCGGACGAATCAGTGAACAGTAAAGGACCTTGATGGAGCTCAGGTTTTTAAAATCCTTAGTGATTCTATTGATAAAGGCAAGAAGTTTGAGGGATATATCAGCCCAGTATCATGTTGAAAGCATCTGCTTTCACTTGATTATTTATGTTAAGCAGCTTTGAGCAAGTAAAGTCCTTGTATAAAATAGGAAAAGTATGCATTTTACTGAGATTGTGATATTTAAGTTTAGCAAGTCTCTGAATTACTCAATATACTCGTACTTAATAAAATTAAATATTTTGATCGGCTGACAAATAACCAGCACATCTTCATTCGCGTCTCTCAATCCTCTCGCTCGCTTCCAACTCCGTGTACCTCTCCCGGGCTGGAAGTACCTCCGCCGCCCCCGCGATCGATAGCCGCCCTCCCCGCCGCCCTCAGCCGCCCAGACCCTGGACCAAGGGCCAAACTAATATCTAGCCAGCAGACCACGTAAATATCAAAACGGTTCGACTTAAAAAAAAGCATTGTTCTGGAATCTTCCGCTCGATCACGAAATGGCGGCGTCCGATAGTGTGACGCTGGAGTGTAACAAGAAAACCACGTCAGATAATGACTTCAATTTATAAATTATTATTATACAATGTTTATTTTTATTTTTATTTTTATGTAAACACATACAGGAGAATACCGACAGATGGTGATACTAATTCTGCAGTCTCATCTGAGGAATTCTATGACGCTTACCGTGGTGTATATGGCTAAACGCTGCATGTGGAGTGTTGATCTGCCGATGTCATAGACTACATCCTTTTATTATTACAGATTTTTACTATGAATGGGTGGTCTTCGCGGGACGACTTTCGTTTACCGCCAATTTTAATTAATAGGCTATGACTGACATTTTACGGGTGATGGATCAAATTCACACCAACCGGAGGTATTTTAAAGCTCTGAAATCGATTAAAAATCCTTTTTTTTTAATCCCCGTCGGGGATCGAACCCACGACCTTTGGCTTGCAAAGTAAACGCATTGACCATTGAGCTATGACCGGGGGCAAATATAGTATAGTACAGACATTAAATCATAAATAATGTATAAATTATACATATCTAAGAGAAAATAAAGTTATTCAATACAGTAAAGTGACAGACATTAAAAAGTAGACAAAAAAGAGACGAAGTAATGACAGTGGAATACTGAAAAATTACACACATGGAGAGTAAATATAACAATGTACAGGTAATGTAATAATAATAATAACCTGTAATATTTTATTTTATTTTATTTTATAAACGGCCTAGGCCAATACATACGGTTTTCTAATAGAAAATACAATAAATAAAATGGTAAAAGAGAACAAATATAATAGCTAAGACAATATATTTAGACAAAACATGAACATGAGTAAAAAAAAAAAACAGATCTAGCACATTAGTAGAGGGATCTGCGAAATGCTGGAAGGTCCACCCCGAAAAAGTCCAAGTCACTAAAGGAGTTAACCAGTCTACACATTCTTAACATAGGAGAATAAAAACCGTAGCATTTTAGAATGTATCTCTAAATATCGACTTATATAACAAATATTCAGTAAATGTGCTCGTATAGAAATAGTACGGTACACCCGATATGCTTTCAAGTTATTAGTACTTTGGAAGTAGGGAAATTTCCATACGTTCTCTCGTAGATACAATATAATACACAAGTAATATCTGGCTAGCTTGATCCAAGCTATCTATTTGTATTTGCATGTAAAATATTCCAGTGTACTGGAATATGCTGTCGAGTTATTAGTTATTTAGATTACCACAAAGCGGAGACAAACCCATACGGTTACCGTAAATATCTCTCTAGACTTGTAATATTATTTGAATTATTCGATGGTTTATCCAAGTGAAATACCATTTGAATGTATAGTACTCTTTGATAGGTACAATGCTATCAAATACGAACCGCTCTTGTGCATATTCCATAGCCTTTGATGATTAATAAAGATATTTGTTTTTGGTGTTTAAGCCTCTTACATTTAATATACTCTATTAGCCTAATGTTTTAACATTTCTTATGAAATATACGTAGAGTGAATTTGGTTAAAGTTGTAACTCCATATACTTGTAAGCACGTATATTATTACTAGGTATATTGGAAACTGTAGAGGGCGCCCTAGACAGGAGTATTTGCAGCAAGTATTCGAGGACATGAATTGTAGCGCTTATGCTGAGCTGAAAAGGGTTGCGGAGGACCGAGAGGAATGGAGATCGAGATGCAAGATTCTGTTGCTGCAAACCAATCCACCGGATTGATACTACGAAGAAAGATTGGTCACTAAAAGTGATGGCAGAAGAACATAATTTTGCACCGGGGGAATACTTGAACTCCTTTGAACTGCGTGTTTTCCGGAACCGAGATTGCGGTCCCGAAATTACAGCATCAGCTAACTGGTGATGCCGGAATACCAAGGTTCCGGCACTGAGGATAAATCCAAAGACCAGTATTGAGTTGATACTAATTTATTTGATACGAGACCCCTTTTTATACCATAATTTACTACATGAGTAAGCATATATAAAAGTAATATTAATACATTGAATGTCATACACCGCACATTCCTCGATACCGTTTTTGCACCTTGATCCCTTCAATTCACATATAGTGGCAGATTATTGGGATGGTCAATGCTCGCTATCGATGCGTATGCATTCTTTGTTAATATTAAAACATATAATTTCGTACACCGCAAATTCCTCGATACTTGTTGTTTTGGACCTTGATCCCCTCAATTTACAGAGTGGCAAAATGCCTAATGTCATACCTGACTGTATGAATCTAAGATAAAGAGTTGATTATAACAATTACTTTGAAGACTTTTGGATGTTTAATACAACACAGTTATGTTCAAAATAACGTTTTGCGTAATATCTGGGACTGGCAGCTATATTTGAACAAAAAAAGCCGTTTTATAGCGCCTTTAACACACCCATATTTCTGTACGGTTACGAATTTTGTTGCCTCACCAAAATCGAATGCAGCCTTATAATGTGTTTTGAGATAAAGTGCTTGCGTAGAATACTGGATGTTTGACTTTATGAGGGAATTTGTGGTGACATGAGATGAGGCGAGAACCACAGTGGCTGAAAGATATGTGGTGGTAGTTTGTGACGATCATATTCTTCAGATGTCGAGTGCATACGCAATGATGATATTGGTAATATCACGAAAAAAATGTTACAGACAATAAGATAATACAGAAAGGATCTAGACCTGCTTGAAACATATTATTTGGATCCTACAGAAGAGCATTCAGTAGACTTTTAGACAAGTCTCCGGACTACCGCTGTCCTAGTACGCTTATTGAGAAGTACAAGTACACTTAATGTACTCGGCTGAACTTTGATAGGCAGAGCTGATATAGGGCGAGACGCAGAGCAAAGAAAGTAATTTAACTTTTATCGTCAATTTGTAACGAACATATGCAAGCTTAAAAGCAAGACAGCAAACCGGCGGGTATAGCTCTACAGTCAAAGCGTTTGCTTTGCAAGCCAAAGGTAGTGGGTTCGGACTTTGGTGTGAATTTGATCCCTCTCCCGTAAAATGCTAGTCATGACTTTTTAATTAAAATTGGTGTTAGACGAAAGTCGTCCCGTGAAGACCACCAATCATAGTAAATTCCTCTAATAATAAGGATGATGCATGAATCTCGGGCTATAGTCTATGACGTTGGCGGATCAACACTCCACATGCAGCGCTTAGCCATAAGCGTCATAGAATTCCACAGATGAGACTTCAGAATTACTATCAACATCTGTCGGTATTATCCTGTATGTGTTTACATAAAAAAACCTATTTTAGAAATTGCAGAGGACGTAGTTATTGCCAAATCACAAGTATTTGATTACATTTGATAATGTCTATATTCATTTTAACCATTAGAGCTTGTAAGTACAATATTAACTAATTAATTTTTTAATTTTTATTAGAATATTATTTTATTATTTCAATATTCTAATCTACTTTTATAGATCATTGACCATATTACAATATTATTATTACTTAAATATACATATACTAAACATAAAATTCTTTTTTCAACGCGCCAATCCAAGCACAAAAATAACGGCAGAAGCGGGATGCGAACCGCGGACTTAGGAAACCAACAATGCCCAGGTATTCATACCGCTCGGCGAATCGCGCCATTGCTATGCCTAGACTGACCTGCGATGAAACTAGTATTTATATCATTTGTTATTATCGTACGACAGATGTCGCCATAGTATATATTCAAAGTATGTATATTTTTATTATTATTCTATCAGTATTCATTTATTCACAAGCTTAATATTATTACTTTCCGGCAGTCTATTTATTTAAAAAAAAAAGCGTTGAAAAAAGAATTTTATGTTTAGTATATGTATATTTAAGTAACAATATTAACTATTTAACTATTTAACCCCCGTTTATTTCTTCGCAACTTTATTAGTAAAAAACATGATTAAAATTGCATGATTTATTAAGAGTCCTTGATACTAATAAGCATGTGGACGTAGCAAATATGGATTCCAAGTATTATTGTGATATTCACTTATATCTCAATTTGCGTGATACTTTATACTTTACGCGAATTTACTTTAACGTAATTAAGGTTGTTTTTAAATTTGATATATCTATTTTTGGTTGATGATTTTAATGTTTGAAAAATATTTTTTTGCATCCACGCTTTTCTGAAAGTCTCTCGAGGTAAAATTAACTATTTTTTCAATTATACCCGACGTCGTAAGAAAAGTATTTAACTAAAAAAAAGCTTTTTTTTAAATATGAGGTAAGAAAGTCTCCCGATTCGACAAAAATCTTCTCAATTCGAAAAAATATATAATGAATTACAAAACAAAAACAATCAATTAACGCAGATTTTAAAACGTAAATGACGAGAATGTCTTTGATTCCGTATATGCTCTATAGATGGAACATATTATGTGAAAATGTACTACATATCTCATATTACGTGATAATAACAGTTACATTTATTAAAAAAATAAAAGGTTTGTTTTTTAACGTTAAACTTTAAAGACATTAGCAATTAAAAAAAAATGATATGCATGTTTGTACACAAATTCGCTTTGTAGATAGATAATATAGATACCATAAATTGTCACCTTAAATTTCTGACATTTTCTGTCAGTCTTCCAAAACGAGAGACCGAGGGTTTGAAAAGCTCATATACTAGTATATAAGATGCATTTTTGAACGTCTGTTAATCAGCACGCTTAGGAAGATCTTTGTGATTTGTCTTGTCGTTTGACTCGCTGGAGATCTGGACTATATGATCCTACTGATTGGCTTAATCCAAATATATTTTTTTAACGTATTCATGTTTTACTTTCGCTACATTTCTTTGATGGAATGCCTAATTTATCCAGTTTTATATAACTTATCCTCGTATTTCGCATTGCCTCTTCACCAATTCACGTTTTGATTTACTTGAAGTTTTATCGATCTTATCTTGCTCGTCCATCGTGGTAAAGGGTATAATGTTGTATCTGAATACGCTAGAGATTGCTTATAATTACAAAAAGGATTTCCCAAGTAACACAGCCCCATTGTATTCCCGTAAATATGGCAGGCGGTACTCTCCGCGTATAATAATTATCACGAGAAAGCATCTAACAACGTTTCAACGATTCCCCGTATTATTATTTTGACAGACATGTTCCCATTACGTTACATAGTAACTGTTATAATTTTTGGCTCTTGTGACGTTTGGCAGAATGCTAAATAATGTACTCACATGCTTGATATTTCAGAGATAATTCAAGGAACACTGTCATTGTAATTATTAACAAGGTGTTGAAATAATAATACTGTAGTGTTTATACTGTGCGAAAATAAAATAGAAGGTTATGCGTAAATACTAATCCTTCCGCATCGGTTTTCGGCATATGCCGTCAAAAATTCCCCGAACGTTGATATCGATTGACGTGATATATCGTTTTGCTACTTTCAGTACTGACTGTGACATCTACGGTAAGAAATTGGATGTGCAGTCATTCCCTTTATCAACCTACGTGTATTCTTTACAGGAATCTGTAAAGCATGTAAATAAATATCGTTTGGCGTCGTCACAGGAGCGATTTTTCTGTAAGCCACTACATGTATGGAGTTACATAATGAACGTTTGTTAAATATAGTAGTTTTGTTTGCATCATCTGATAGCTTAAAGATAGAAGAACCAATGTAATATATGAAAATAGGTCAGATAAGTACATTTATGCTTCAAATACTAGTTTTAAGCAAAAAAAATGTTTGAAAAATTCACGCCGTATTTACAGTTTAATTTGTATTCCACCGAGCCGTAACGAAAGGGTTAATTAAAATAACCAATGTAATTAAATAGCGCACACATGAGAAGAGTATATGTAAAATTCTTCATTTCTTAATGAAGTACACGTATATGTCCAGTTCGTCTATTTCAAATTGTAATGTGAAAATTAAATAAAAATGCTTCTTTAGCTGTAGTTTTCATTACTTAGTAGGCAAATCGGACATTCAATATATATTTTAAAGATTTTAAATGATGAATTTAATAGTCTCGAAGCCTGGAACATTTAATAAACAGGGCAGATCAACCCAATCAGTGCGTATTTGCAGTTATCATCTCAGAATGTTGCTCATCGAATATTGGTTTTCTTCAGTGACAGAAAAATAACAGATATTACACCACGCTGATGTTATTCATCCAATATCTGTTCCATATGTGATATACATGATCACCAAAAACTGCCGCCACTCTGTTCTGTCAGCTGCCACTGTCCATTCCTCGTTCTAGGACACATCTCTACCTGAGGGTCCACTTCAGAATATACATGGTTCCCAACAATCACCAGAGCAGAAGTCCGCATGATCAAAGAGATCTGTAGTATTCGATGCATATTTTTAGGTGATTTGTTAATCGATTTTTTTAAATAAATTGGATGATTAGCACGACGCTAACGAGGCCTGCACCATTTTGTCCAAAGAGATGGCTCAATCAGTACGCTGATGGTACTGGTCTAATATTTTTTGTAAATTTAATAATAGTATTTCCACATTAATTATTTACGTATATATCTATATTATTATTATATCAGTATTTGTATAGCGCTTTTTTATAACCGAATGGTCATTCCAAAAGCTTCTTTACCTCTCTGAGTAAAAAGGTGGGTCTTGAGTCTGCTTCTAAGGGATGCCTCCGCTTTAAGTTATCTTATGCTTTCCGGCAGCGACTTTCAGGCCATTGGTGCCGCGTAGCTGAAAGCGCGATTGCCGAAGACCATGCTAGGACTACCTGCCGTCAGCTGCAGGGTGCTTCTATTTGATCTGGCTGATTTGAGTGTCTCTCCACGCAAGCGTTATCTCCTAAGGCTTGATTCCGTCAAATAACCCGGTTCCGTCAAATAACCCGGTGCAGTGCCGTTGAGTGCCTTATAAGCTAAGAAGCATAGCTTGTCCTGGATTCTAGCCGGAACTCTCAACCAATGCAGTCGGTATAGTAACGGAGTAATGTGACAGAATTTGGGCGCGTTGTACACAAGTCGTGCCGCTGCGTTTTGTAATGACTGCAATCGCTTTAATTGTTTAGCTGGCTGGCCTGCGTGCAGTGCATTATTTATAAATATGTACTTGAAATTAAATATTAAAGAAATAATCTTAAAGCAAATGGTTAGAAACAGGTTATTTAATATACGCAAAATGATTATTGTTATCTAAAAAGAGTATTAGTAGTTCAACTGATACCCATAGTGGATATAAGTAAGACGTTGTTTGTATGAAGTAACAATAAATGAATATTTTACTTCAAGTGCGCATAGTGCTGTACAAGTTTGATAGAATAATGTGTGCCAGACAAGAGAGATAGTAACTTTCTCTGATTTTCCTTTCGAATAAACAGCTCGGGTGAGTGCACAATTTTAGTGGAGAAATAATATATTTTGAGAGGACGACGATGCTTTGACATGTATAAGTGAAACTATAGTCTTCTTTAAATGTACTTCAATGACCCATTTAATCCAAAAATTCTTTTAAATAATTAATTTAAGAAATCCTTTAATACATAATTTTCAATTCTTTATTTTAATACTAATTAGTAATTATTATTTTCATTTTTTTAACAAATCTTCAATAAGACGAAATTGATACTTCTGATATCAGCTTGATATAGCTATTTTAGGCTGATGCCGAATAGCCTCGAAAAACAATCATTCGTCTCTTATTTTTGTTCGCTCGCCTGACATGCACATCTAATAATGTTACTTTTGATTAAATAAAAATTACACGACGTTTGCATACTCCATTTTATTTGTTATGACAGTTGCTCCATTTCATGTTGGTGCAGCTGTCGTCTTTAATTTGCTTTTTTGCCGTTATTGTCTTGTTGGCGCCGGATGTCACAGTGTTCCGGCAGTTATCAGTTATCTCTCGCCCGGCCGGCGAAATGCCATACCGGTCAGACGAGGAAATCATTTTTTTTTTTAAAATAATTGCGAATTGTGCTTCAAAAACGTTATTTGTGTTGTTAATCTGCTTCTGCATCCTTCCTCCACGCAGCCACGTGATAAGCCCGCTACTTGTCGTTCTTTTTAAAGACGGGGGATGTCACTTCATATTTTTGAAACAAAAAATACTCGATAGGTTAAGTAATTAAATAGACAAGTATATATATATTTTCTACACACTGTTATTTACTGAAGGTATTTTTGACGAGTTAAATAAGTAAAAAAACTGTCGTTTCTTTACGTGTATAAAATTCTATCAAATAGATTGAGGTTGTATATTGCAGTTAATTATATGATTAATGGTTTACGTTATCGGTTTTCATAAAAATAATTTGTCGGTTGGCGATGTAATGAAATTTGATTTCTGTCTTGTTTTGACGTTTTCAATTTTTTTTTAAATGTACAAAAAAATATTAAATAAATTCGGGAAGATTTCTCAAGTGGTCTAATGGTGCGTGAAAGTTAATTCTTTCAGCCATTACTGCTGAAAGACTAGGTGGTTCCTAAAAAATATATTTATTTTAATTTTTAATTAAATAATATGAAGCTACACTCAATCTCTAGGTGCAAAGAACTAGTAGTTGTTACGTTAGTCATAATAATATTTTTAGCTATTACTTTTAATTTGTTTTACTTGAGAATTGTAAATTGCAGATAATTTTTAGTATTATTATATTTTTTATCATTATTATGAATATTTAATTGTATTTTGTTAAACCTTTCGTATCGGTTGTCGGCATATGCCGTCAAAGATTCCCCGACCGTTGACATCGGTTGACGTGATATATCGTGTTGTTACTTTCAGTACTTATTGTGACATCTATGGTAGGAAATTCGAAGTGCAGTCATTCCCTTTGTCAACCTACATGTATTTTTTAACGGAAATCTGTAAAGTATGGAAATTAATATCGTTAGGTTTCGTCACAGGAGCGATTTTTCTGTAAACCACATTTGTCAATGCCACCACATGTACGGAGTTACAAAATGAACGATTGTTAAATATAATAGTTTTTTATGCATCATCTGATAGCTGAAGAATACAAAAACCAATGTTATTTATTTATTTAACAGAGCACAAGCTCCAATACAATATACATAAATTTATAAAGATACACTTAGCAAATGAATATATGAAAATAATAATTATATTTGAAAATAGGTCGGATAAGTACATTTATGCTTTAAATACTAGTTTTAAGCAAAAAAAATGGTTTCAAAAATTCACGTCATATTGACAGTATAATTTGTAATCCACCGAGCCGTAACAAAAGGTTTAATACTTGTATTTTGCAGTAAGTTTATTTTCTATATTTATTATATATAAGTACACATAATCTGTTATATTTTACTTTGTTTTATATATGAAATCGTCTCGGAAACAGCAGGGTCAGATCCTGTCTGCCCAGAAGTGGGCGACGTCGATGGCGTTACTTCTGGCCATCATCAGGTCTTCCTGGGTGCAGCTATTCGGGCACAGCGCACACTCCAGAAGGTGTGACAGGGTCTGCTCCACGCCGCAGTCACATTCAGTCGGTCCGCTGTAAAACTGCCAGGCCCTCATTTGTGTCCTCGTCTTGCATACTCCGGTCCGAATTCTGTTAAGGGACCTCCATATATTTCACCCTTGGTCATGTCCAGGGGCTAGGTCCTCTTTCGGGGCAATCCAAGTATTCCCCTCAGTTGCGCTTCTCCACATGTTCAGCCGCAGGGTGGCCTCAGGTATCTCCAGTTCCGTTGTCGACTGTAGGAAACTTCTTATTTGATATAAAATCTGGCATAGTAACCGAGAAGTCATGATCGCAAAGTCTGTTCGCAAAGACGAAGTAAACTTTGAATCCGATAATAACGAAATTAACTAAGATCGCATTGTGAAAAAGAGCCTCGTCCGGGGAAAGTGTTTGAAGGCGTTTCTCTTAAGTAAATGAGCAGCCAGGTATCTAATTATTTACTTTGGGAAAGTTTTTCCGGCGCCCTGAGATGAATCACCCTGTAGATGTGCAGGCGGCGAACTCGGCTGAGAGCAAAAAAGGGAAGAGACTTTGTGGGGTCTTGTAGCGAGACCTTGCTGGGCTGAGAACCTCCGGCCAGAGGCGGTCAACTCTTAAACACCCTATTGTTCTTAATATTTCATATTTTTTCTTGTCAATAAATTCTGCCTCACATTTCTACGACAAATAAAATACATTTTCTTTTTGCAGACAGTATTGGAGTTACATAGTTTTTAGTTTCTTACAATTTTATTATTAATTATTACTAATTTTAAGCTTTTGAATAAATTATTTATAGAATTCGGTTCTTTAACGGTTACTTACACAAAATGTACTTCTTTAGCCTCGCCATTTTCCATCATCTGGGGTCGGCTCTCCTTGTGCACATTCACCATGTTTGTCTGTCCTGCGTTGCATTCTCGGTCAAACCCAGAGTTTTCAGATCCTTGTTTACAGTTGCAGTCCAGGTTGCCTGTGGTCTTCCAGGTCTTCTTCTCAGCGTGGGTATGTTGAGGGCTCTCTTCACCATGTGGTTCTCATCTCTCCGTGTCACATGCCCATACCATCTTAGGCGGTTTTTCCTTATCTTTTCAGGTATGGGGGCCACCCGAAATGAACCTTGAATATGATCATTCCGAACTCTGTCCACTCTAGTCGCACAAATTTACACAAAATGTACAATGTGCAGAAAGTATTGTCATATAAAAAAACTACCGCAAATGCTATAAGAAAAGTGCTTTATAGAAGTGTATCTTGTAAGAAAGTAGACTGTATATGAATAAGTATTTGAGAGATGTTGCGGTCTGAAAATGTCTCCACAGTCGAACAGCAGTGATTCTTCCTGTTGCAGCTTTTCTCATCGGTTCAGGTTGTCTCGTATTATTCCAACTTCTGTCCTTGTTTTGTACGTTCGATTGTAAATGAAATAATTTTAATTATGTATTAATTATAAGCATGTATCTATTGAACATACACGTATATATCAGATTATGCCTCTTACGTGGCATTATTATTTGAATAATTTTCTTATTTCGGTTTGTTGTTTATTAGATGTGTAAAGTTCAAATTAAACATAACATATAGTACGAGTATATATTGTATAGTTGAATATTAAAGATAATACATACATTAGGGTATTCTGTTGAATTACAAGGTTCAACGTCTCTGGCTAAGTGATCCGTCGGGAATATTTATGTCGAAAATGTTTCCAAGGGTAGAATAACACACGATTTCCATTTTATTATTTTTCGATATTCGCGAATCAAATATGGCGACAAATGCCAAAAAATATGTGCCGCCCGGTGCCGGCGCGATCGAGGGAGATGGATGCAGGAAAAGGTGTTCGGGGAGAAGAAGGGATGCGAACGCGAATAAAGAGGGGATCGGGAAGGTGGTGGACAATAGTGAGAAGTGTTCTGAGACAAATAAAAGTTTACCGAAATCGCTGAATTTCTGCTACGCTTTATGTTTCTCGCTTCTGTAAATAAATAACATGACGCGTGAAACATTTATCTTAAAAAATGTTCACTTATTTTGGATCTTTTTATATTAACTTATTAATAAATAAAAGCGACATATTGGCAAAGAGTTATTTTTCATGTAACTGAAGATAAAAAAACTGATATTTTCTTCACGTTTTCAGGGTAAAAATTTGTGCTTTTCAATGAGATGATTTATTTCACCGTTACATGCGTAATGTAATTTTCAACACAAAATAATCAACCTTGTAATCATGAAGTTTTTATTTTAATTGTTATCTTGTAGTCGAAATTTTAATGAATATAATAACTCTTTCGCATCGGTTGTCGGCATATGTCGTCCAAGATTCCCCGACCGTTGACATCGGTTGACGTGCTATATCGTTATGCTACTTTCAGTACTCATTGTGATATCTACGTTAAGAAATTGGAAGTGCAGTCATTCCCTTTATTGACCTACATGTATTATTTACAGGAATCTGTAAAGCATGCAAATAAATATCGTTAGGTTTCGTGACAAGAGCGATTTTTCTGTAAACCACATGTGTCAATATCACCACATGTATCGAGTTACATAATGAAAGTTTATTAAATATAATAGTTTTTTATGTATCATTTGATAGCTAAAGGATATAAGAACCAATGTGATATATGAAAATAGGTCTGATAAGTAAATTTATGCTTCAAATACTAGTTTTAAGCAAAACAAATGGTTTGCAAACTTCCCGCCGTATTGACAGTACAATTTGTATTACACCGAGCCGTAACGAAAGGGTTAATAATTTATAAGAATAAAGATTTTAAAAACTCACATTCTACCATAAGTATTTTTATGCCAATATCATATTCATTTCTTTTGAACTGTAGTGCAAATAGTATTTGCCTTATAAACATTCCATATCCTCTCCCCTAACTTTTTTTTTTTTTTTTTTTTGGGGCCTTAGGCCCCTGGGCCGGTCGCCTTGTACCTGCGCTCCTTGGGAGCACTTACCAAGGCATTGTTTTCGGAGTACATTCTCGTTATACAAGTAACTGGTTTTGGTGAGCAACACCACACATGGGTGTAAAAGTTAGTAGTTGAGACGTTAAAATTTGCACTTTTAGACTTCTTCGCCGAAGGTCGCCGCGAATACAGAAAATGCATGGTAGTTGGACTCCGTAGATATGAGATCGATATATCCAACCGGTCCAGACTTCTGTTGGATTACGCTAAGGAGCCTTTGCCTCGCTAAATCTAATATTGGACAATGCCACAGAACGTGTTCAGCGTCCTGCAAGGGGCTGCCGCATGGGCAGTCTGGACTATCAACGAGGCTAAACTTGAAGAGTTTAGCCTTAAAATTGCCGTGCCCAGTCATGAATTGACTAGTCCAGTGGTTTGGAATAAGCCACGGCATCTCCATTCTATCGAGGACAGAAGGAAAGAAGGAATATGTATGTCTACCCTTGAGCGAGGTCGACCATCTGCTCTGCCATGCTGCGAGCGCCGCCAGTCTTACTTCTTTTTCGGTTTCTTTCGTGATCTTACCCTGCGGAGGATTGAGACAAGTGCCCCCGACCTCCGCAGAGAAGCCACGTCTAAGCAACGACATAGCGGCGCTCACCTGCACTTGCAGATCCAACGGCAGCACTCCCGCAAGGATAATCAATGACTCAGTGGCAGAGGATCGATAGGCTTTAGTAAGTGAGAGAAGTGGGGTTCTTTGACCGCTCAAGAGAATGCGTCTAATGAAGAGTAGTCGAGTGCGCTCAACCCAGCACCGCGCCGCGTATGTCACCGTGCTGAGAAAGATCGCGTCATACACTGTTTTAAGGGCTCAAAATTTGAGTCCCCATGAATTCCCCGTAAGGCGAGAAATACAGAAGAAAGCCTTCCGCGCCTTATCTACAACATGGCGAGCGTGAGCGGTGAAACTTCTTTTACCGTCTATGATTACGCCAAGGTATGTAACTTCTGTAGAAATTTTTACTTTAGCACCTTGGAAGTAAATAGCTGGTGGACGTAGTGGAGATAATTTTCCCTTTAAAAGAATAGCTTCTGTTTTATGTGGCGCAAAACATAGTTTGTTTCGTTGGCCCCAGGATGAGATTTGGTTTAGAGCTTCTGTGGTTGAGCGCTCCAGTGAAGATCGACTATTAGCTTCTACTGTTAGAAGTGCATCGTCAGCGTATGCTACAACACCACATCCGGGAGGCAGCGGTAAGCTGAGGATGTCATCGAAAAGAATGTTCCAAAGCATTGGGCCAAGAACGGAACCCTGAGGACACCCTCTAGAGACGTTACGTGATATACGAACGCTTCCAGCGTCAGCGAAAATTTTACGGTTGTGGAAATAGCTCTGTAATAATGCATATAGGTTTCCGGGAATCTGTCGAAGGCGAAGCTTAGCCAAGACCATTGGCCACCATGCGTTGTCAAAAGCACCTGAGATGTCCAGAAGAACACCCAGAACGTAAGTGCACTTGGAGTCAGTTGTTGTCTTGATTGTCGTGAGAATAGCATCTTCCGTTGAGACTCCCGGTCGGAAGCCGAACTGTCTCTTGGAGATTGGCATATTTGAAGTGACTAGATGTGATTCTAGTTTACTTACGACAATACGCTCCAGGATTTTGCCGAGGACTGGCAGAAGAGTGATTGGACGATATGCTTTAGGGTCGGTGCGGGGTTTGTCTCCGGATTTCGGAATGACTGTCAGAAGGCCCACCTTCCAACAGTCGGGGAAGGTTCCTGTTTGGATGCATAAAGAAAGAAGGTTTGTGATCTCTGGCTTGGCCATGAGCCAGACCATTTTGACAATACGATTATCAATACGATCTGGTCCTGGTGCTTTGCCAGGGTCAAGGGACGAGATTATTGTGTTGATTTCGCTCTCTGAAGGGGGCGTGCACGAGGGCGTGTCAAGAGGAAGTGCCGATACACGCCTAACCTGCAACGCGTGATCGTCGTCTGAAAATGGGTCGTCCTTTGTGAGTAAGGAGTCTACAAGGGCGCCAGCCGTGTCAATGAGAGTGGATGTAGGTGTATCACCCAAGAGGTGGGCGATACCACAGAGCGTGCGGCCTGGCTGTAAGCTTGCCTTAACTGCACGGAAAGCCTTTCCCCAAGGATCTGGATTAGATGTAGATGTTACGAAATTGCGCCAAGAGGATTGTTTCGCTTTCATTATGGAGCTCTTATACATATATGTGGCGGAGCTATGTTCAGTCTTAAGCCAGCTTATTGTCTCTGTAGCGAGACCGGATTTGCGAGCGCCCTGGAATGATCTGCGGGTTCTTTTTACTAGAGCCTTTAGGCGGGAAAGTTCAGGTGACCACCATGGGACAGTTTGGGGACGGCGCTTCTTTATGCGGCCAAGGGCTTCCTCGGCTACTGAAATTATGCAGTCATTTAATCTACGAGCGGCATCGTGCGGGTTTGTAACAGGGGAATTAGCAAAACGATCCAGTTCTGTCCCGAAAAGGGTTTTAAATCTATCCCAATTTGCTTTGCATGTTTTGAAGGGAGGTTGGAGAGAATGCTGGAAAGGTGATGTGATGGTTGGAACGGTATTTGATAGTGACTTAAATGTTAAGAGACGATGGTCGCTGCATGATTCATCAGGATGGACACGCCATGAGCATATGGAGACTTTTTAGTTGCAAGTGTGATGTCAATATGACTCTCACCCATAGCACCAGAGAAAGTGGGTGGAGATGAAGTGTCGTTCATAATTACAAGCTCATGTTGTACGATGAAGTCCTCAATCGCCGTGCAGCGACCAGCGTCCCTTTGCCGAGTTGTCGGGGCCCAGAGTGATGACATTGCGTTCACATCGGCCCCTATTATGACATTCCTTCCGCGAAGAGTCACTAGTGCCCTGTCCAGCAGCGAAAGGACTCTGTAAACTTGTTCCGAATGTTGAAAATATGCCGAGATAACGTAAAAGGATCCTGATGGCTGAGAAACCTCGATGACCGTTACATGTTCTTCAGAGAGGTGGTCCAGGTAAAGGATGCTGATGTTCGGGTCGGCCACGATTATGGCAGCAGCTGGGTTGGGTCCTTTCTCCAGGATCCTGGCTTCGCCACCGAGGCCTCGTGTCTTGCCGCCTGAAGCGTATTGCTCCTGCACCATGACTATGTCCAGACTGTGAATTGATATGAGCCGCCTCAGCTCCGATGTTGCGGCGCGGCTTCTACTAAGATTTATCTGTCCGAAATTAGTCATTTCAGAAGACTGGAGGCATTTGTTTCGAACGATATTCGAGAAAGCTCTTTTGCTTCGGCTGCCTGGCGCGCTGGACAGTCCTTGGAGCCAGTACGGTGGGCGTTTGGCTGTCCGAATCTTGTGCATGAGGCGCAGCGAGGGTTGTCTGCCGCTTTTGGACAGTTGTCTCGGCTGTGGCCTTCTTCAGCGCAGTGGTGGCATATTGGTTTTGGCCGGTCGCAACGTCCTGACAAGTGGCCGTACGACTGGCATTTGGAGCACTTGTGGGTGTCAAGCCAGTCGCGAAAGCGAAAGTTTTGCCAGCCAACGTGAACTTCTCCCGTTGCCATCAGGGAGTTTCTGGCATCAGGGGAAATCGTGAATATATGATAGCACGATCCCGTGCGAGATCCGGATTTATGTGAGAATCTCACTTTTTCCTTCCCCACTACTTTGCCTATTGCCTCTAGTATGAGGCTGGATGGCGTGGCTTGGTCAGCATAAGTGGCGACTCTCGGGTGATGCGTAGCTGCCATTTCAACCCTAAAGCCAGCTGCCGCCAGCTCAGGAGCCGCCACAAGTTTTGCGGCCTCTTCTTTTGTCTTGGGGTGAACAAGAATTCCTGAGTTGCGGATCTTTTTAACACTGCAGATCCGAACTCCTAAAGCGGACGGGTCAACAGCGTTTTGGACACGCTTTTTTGTGTCATCTGATGAGACTGGTTCATTTGATGGGTAAATTAACACTGTCGGGCGAGCCATCGGCAGTGGTTGAGGCAGGGTGGGGAAAACTGAGGCTGCTCTGGTAGTTGGCATTCCGGCGGAGGTCGAGACGACCGAGCTCCAGGACTTAAAGGTTGCTGGCGGCGAGATTTTGGGTGCCTGCCCAAGAATCTTCATAAGTCCCTCGACTTGGGCCGAGAGCACTTTAACTTTTTCACTGAGGGCATATCGCTCTCCGATGATTCCTGCCGTTTTTGAGATCACTTTTGATGTGATCTCCTGGAGACGTAGCTTCTGCGCGGCGGTAGATTTTGATGATTTCTCAGACAACACGCCACAGGCAGCGACCTCTCCCCTAACTGGAGCATATGTCATCACAAAATGATGCCACAAAACTCTGTTATCCGTCATATTCCTCGCCTCATCCCATATCAGCTCTGCCTTCCGCAGATCCGCCGAGTATATTCGGTAACACGAAAACCCAATGAAAACGCAGCTGAAGCTTAGAATTTTCTGCGGCATTCAAATTACACGTACATGTCTTAGCGAAGTTCACCTTAATACTACACCCGCATGCAGAAACATTCCTTGACTTAAAGCCAACCAACTTAACACCCATTTGCAGAGACGTTCTTAAGATTTGAGGTGGGCTGAGGCTACCTCACTTTAATCATTCTAGAGGAAAGACGCTATTAAAAGTTGGTAACTTTAAGAATTGTTTCTTTATGCAGGTCTTAAGTTGGTCTTAAGTCATGGAATGATTCTGCATCGGGGTGTTTAGCTATTTTAATATGGAATGCTGCCTCGTCTGCTCCACATTACTCACGTTTTAAACAACTTTAAAAAACGTAAAAAAAACTATATCAAGCAGTACTTGCATACATGGGAAAAACAATGCTTTAATTATTTTTTTAAGTCATTTAGTTTCGGACTCTCATTTTAGGATTTTGTTAAAAGGCTATATAATTACTTCACGGCATTTCTTCTATTCATCTTCCACAAAACATTTTCTTTCTCGGGCTCTTCATTTAAGCCACCGTCGCTGGCATTTTAGCAATTTTCTGGATGCTCCTTGAGAGCTGATTTACTTTTCTCATTAAAAATACGCTTTGAGCTTCGAGCAGAAACTTATTTATTTGCCCGTCTCTCTAGTTGCGAGATCTTATAAAGTTTTCACGTGCTACGCCATCTAGCGATATTTCAAAAACAATTCTGCGAATCGTTATTATGAAATAATATACACTTGAAGATATCGAGATAAAAACATTACATTACATACACAAAAATACAACGTTATATTTACATCTTACACAACTAACAACTTTTTTTTTAAGCTTAAGAATGATTTAACCCTTTCATTACAGCTCGGTGGAATACAAATTATACTGTCAATACGGCGTGAATTTTTCAAACTTTTTTTTGTTGCTTAAAACTAGCATTTGAAGCATAAATGTAGTTATCTGACCTATTTTCATATATCACATTGGTTCTTTTGTCCTTTAGCTATCAGATGATGTATAAGGAACTGTTATATTTAACAAACTTTCATTATGTAACTCCATATATGTGGTGGCATTGACACATGTGGTATACAGAAAAATCGCTCCTGTGACGAAACCTAACGATATTTATTTACATGCCTTACAGATTCCTGTAAAGAATACATGTAGGTTGATAAAGGGAATGACTGCACTTCCAATTTCCTACCCTAGATGTCGCAAGCCTCTTTCTTCGCTATATAACCTAAAATGGCAAAGCAAAGCAAACGGTTTTGTTTATAATTTAACAAACCAAAAAGTTACTTCGTTCTAATAAGATGCATTTACTTAAATTTTTAATCATAAATGTATTCAGGACTAACAATTATATAAAATTCAATCACATAATATGCTTCTTTTATATATTATCGTCTTCTAAAAATCAATGTCGCAGATAATAAACGGTTGAACTTCAAATTTGCTACACCACCTTTTTTTATTGTTTGAAGTATTTAAAAGAGTTAGTCCTGTAATATTTTTAACTTGATCTGGGTGACTTTCACCTTAATTTTTGACTTTCAATATTACTAGTTATCACAAGTTTTTCTTCATTTATATCCTATATTTGAAGAACTGCAAAATATGACAAAAGACAAACCTTTTACCTCGTCTCCTAAATACCTAAATCTTCGTTATAAATGCCATTTAATTATTTTGATTTGATGACCGTTTGTACTAGCAACAAATTAAGTCATTAATTAAACATAGTTGGCATCATTTTTTGAACGTGAATCTTCCGCATTATTTTTTACTGCATAGCTATTCTAATCAATGCATCAGCTGAAGGTTGGTTGATTTTATTATTATATTAGTATTTGTATAGCTCTTTTATGACCGAATGATAATTCCAAAAGCGCTTCTTTGCCTCTCTGAGTAAAAAGGTGGGTCTTGAGTCTGCTTCTGAAGGATTCCTCCGCTTTAAGCTCTCTTATGTATTCCGATAGTGAGTTCCAGGCCATTGGTGCAGCGTAGCTGAAAGCCCGATTGCCAAAGACCGTGCTAGGACTACCTCCCGTCAGCTGCAGGGTGCTTCTATTTGCTCTAGCCGATCTGAGTGTCTCTCCACGCGCGCTTGTTTCTGAAGGCTTGATAAGTTCTGTCAGATAGCCCGGTGCAGTTCCGTTGAGTGCCTTGTAAGCTAAGAGGCATAATTTATACTGGATTCTAGCCGAAACTCTCAACCAGTGCAGTCGGTGTAGTATTGGAGTAATGTGACAGAATTTGGGCACGTTGTACAGTAGTCGTGCCTCTGCGTTTTGTAACGACTGCAATCGATTTAATTGTTTGGCTGGCTGGCCTGCGTGCAGTGCGTTGCAGTAGTCCATTTTGGAGACTATAAACGCATTTACCAAACTCTTTGTAGCGTCTCTGGGTAAGCATCTTTTTACCGACCGTATCTGCCGCAGGTTAAAAAATCCTGATTTCACCGTTTTTGTGATATTACCGCTAAGATTGAGGAACTGGTCAATTTCTGATAGCCATATTAAAGTTTCTTGAGTGTCGTTCCAGCACCTTCCTCTGATCCTCGTTTCTTCAGCAGATATTTTTGTGTATTGACCAAGTACCATACCATGTTAAAACACTTTTTCGCATCGTGTTTGGACGGGTGATCGCTCGAACACACCACATCTTGTTTGTTGGGTTGTGGATCCTTTTATTCTTCGTAGTATCAATCCGGAGGATTGATTTGCACTAACAAAATCGATCTCCACTCCTCTAGATCCTCTGCAATCCTTTTCAGCTCACTATAAGAGCTACAACTCATGTCCTCGAATACTTGCTGCAAATATTCCCGTCTAGAGTGCCCTCTATAGTTTTTACCCTCAACCATCCCTTCCACGTATTACGCTCCTTTTATAACTAAATAATACATGTTTCAAAACTGTCGAAATAATCATCAATAACAAAAACACAGTGAATAAGAAAGTGGTTATTTCAAAATGTTTGTTTCACGTTTTTTTGTTGAGTATCACTGCAGTTGCATCAAATGTATGAAAAATGATATTTAAAATTTAATCTTACAATGAAAAATGATACTCAGTCTCACTATATGTCAGTTTTTATTGTATATATTTACAACACGTATATATTTTGTAAAGCATTTTCAAGCTTCATACAGTGAAGTGTTACCTTTGTATTTTTTTTTTCAAAAGCTACGTTCATTGACACCATTACTTATTTGAGCGAAAACATTCGTCGATTTTTTGACTGCCTGAAAAAAAATGTCTAGTCGTTTGGCTGCACGTGTCCGATCAATAGCTGGAGAGCGGGGCCGGGTGTTATGATGGCGGAAAACCGACATGAGTGATGCTCAGTCAAAGGGCACCGAGGGCCGGCCCAGGTATTGTAGCCCATCTGACCGCAAAATACCTGCGTGAAGCATTCCTGAAAATGTCAAAAAGCCGGAACTTTACGCGATACATAAATAACGTGAAATCGAATAATTGTTTACGCGAAGAAAATACCGACGAAATCGGCTTTATGCATGAATTACGAGTAAATAGATAGATATTTCTTACCTTTGTTTTCACATGGATCGGACTGAGCAAATTTCAATTATATTCCGTGATAATGTTTGATGCTTTGTTTTACTAAAATACAACTAAAATAATGTAATGAAATGTAAAAAATACGACCGATAAATAAAACCTAAGTACAAATTATAATAAATATTAATTCATTAAGTAAATACTCGGGAATAACTTTATGTTGCTTACGGATTTCTTTGAGTTGTTTTGACTGTTAACTCTGCTATAATATAAAAGCTCCTCTTGTTTGACATATCATCATGAGCCTGTATCCGTCCACTGTTCAACGTAAGCCTCCCGCATGAGTCTCCATCCTCTTCGATCTTCCGCCTTCCGCATCCAGGTCACTCCCGCTATTCTTCTTATGTCGTCAGTCCATCTTGCAGGGGGTCGGCCAATGCTTTTTTACCAGTTCTTGGGCGCCATTCCAGTACTTTTCTTCCCCATTGACCGTCGTCTCTTCGACAGACATGTCCTGCCAATTGCCACTTGAGCGTGCATATTCGTTGGGCAGCATCCACTACTTGAGTTCTTATGCGTATTTCCTCGTTTCGGATTCTATATTTTAGCGACACTCCGAGCATGGATCTCTCCATAGCACCTGGATGCGGAAGGCAGAGGATCGAAGAGGGTGGAGACTTATGCGAGTGGCTTACGTTCAACAGTGGAAGGATACAGGCTGATGATGATGAATGTAATTTAATGTAAAAATATATTACAACACACATTGCTGCTTCAAAGCTTAATTATTAAAGACCTAACAAAAGTAAAAATAATAATAAATATTAATTCATTAAGTAAATACTCGGGAATGACTTTACGTTGTGTACAGATTTCTTTGAGTTGTTTTGACTGTCAACTCTGCTATAATATAAAAGTTCCTCTTGTTTGACAAACGTTAGATCAAAATTTTATAACAGATCATCATCATCAGCATACCATATCCGCTTCCTTAACAGGAAAAAAATATGTAACGTAGTTTAAAGGAATGATGGGTTATCTACTAACTCCCTAAGGTTCTATCCATCCCTCTCTTCCTACCTGCTTGCATACCTTCCTTTGGGTTTTGTAAAGGGTCCGCCAAATAACTTTTTTTTTTTGAAAATGGGGCGCAAGGCATCGAGTGTAGCTTCGGCTGTGTGTCACGTAGCGCCGTCCTGTTGAAACCAAATGTTGCCAATATCCTCTTCTTCAATTTTTGTGAACAAAAATGGCCCGATAACGATCACCATTGACTGTAACGGCCACTCCTTGTTCATTTTCGAAGAAAAATTGTCTGATTTTCAAAGTAATGTCGCAATATTTCCCAGCGTTGTTCAAGCGTATACACAACCATATTCGTTCAGCGGAAGGATAAAACTAATTATCTGTCAAATCAGACATGAGCTGAGTGTTACCATTCACGAAATAAGCACTAGTTGAAAAAAAAAACGTTAGATGGCGGACCCGATAGAATAAAAATTGTGTGTTGCCATTTGTTTTTAAATTGAATTATTTTATTTTAGTTGTATTTGAGGTAAACACTCCATAAAAAATCTCATAAATAAGGAAGTTCATTTCATTAATATTTCATAAAATTTTAATATGAAATATAAGTATAAATAATATAAAAAGCTTGTGAATAAATGTAGACTGATTGAATAATAAAAAAATATAACATACATATTTTTAATATATACTATAGAGACATCTATCGTTATACGATGGTAACAATAGGCAGAGAGATATTCGTGTGGGCTGCGCGGTATCAAAGAATAGAGCAAAGGTTGCAAGGCTCGTGGTTCCAATCCCGCGTCTGCCGATATTTTTTCTGAATGAATTGATGCGTATAAAATTTGATGTATAATTGTATGTGTGTATTTAATTACTGAAATATAAGTATTTGTGAATAAGTAGGATAGAAAAGGGGTTAACGAGTTATGTATTTAATTTCAAATTCGCAGCATCATATTGTCGTGAGTATCTTTGTGTATTTTAATAGAGATTACATTAATCCGCAGACACTGAACTTGTGCGATTAAATTCTTGATTTAATGCGGTCTGGTTTATATGAGACAATGTACACCGTGCTTTTAATAATGTATCGAGATTATGTTTAATGTTGAATTCTAGTATTAATTGGCGTAATGTACATGCCACGTTCCCTTTTTGCTTTGCAATTAAAATGCTTTTTGAGAAAGTGAATCATTGAAATTTAGAACACAATTTTTTTTTCTTTACAGATAGGAATATTTATGTTTAGTCGCATTAGAATAAGATATTTTATTATTTCTCTATAATTCTGCAGTTCAGATTCCTACTACACTGTGTCATGATTTATTAGTGTATCCTGAGATGTTTTAAAACGATGTCTACTTTTCACCCGCAAATATGTTTACACAAATAAATTTAAAAAACACTAAATTATCATACGTTACCTATCTTCAGCCTTTGAAGAGTTTTTTTTTGCTTCTAGGTGGTTGATTTTTAAAAATATGTATTTTTTTAGTAGTAACAGGCATAAATACGATTTATTCATATCTGTTCTCTTACAAGTGTGTCGAATAGTTAAATAATTTATTATTACAGTCAACCCTCGTAAACGCATGCTTTTTTTTAAATTTGTATTGAAGATATTTTCTATAGTATTCGCAAGGATTTTGTATATAAGGAACCACCTCTTGGTCCAGATCAAATGCTCAATGCCTCAGAAACATCGAGCTAATCGTCCAATGTTATGAAAACGTTATAGAACGACTGTATATTGGATCTTAGTGTAAAAAATATGTCTTAAAGATGAGTTTTAAATATAACGTTTACTTTTTTAATTTAATCGGCCTGCTTATTGTATAGGTTTTTTATATATTTTCAATTTCGTCGGGAATCCAATACGTGACTTTTTGCGAGTTAGACGAATGTTTTCCTCGTCAGTTTCAACATTTCAAAAACCCAATCATGTACTTTCTCCACCAAGAAGACTGCAATGGATCATGTATCTTTCAACGGTTGTTCTCTTCCGAAAGCAAGCTCCATCAACATGCTTGGATTATCAATATCGAATAATGTCAAATATTACGAGTCAATTAAGTGTAAAGCCGGTCTCGCTTCCAAAAAACTAGGTGTATTATATAGATCACGTCGGTATTTCAACGATGAACAACATCTTCTTCTATATAAAGGACAAATCCGAACTATCCTTGAATACGGCAGTCACCTTTGGATTGGAGCCCCAAAATACCTTCTAAACTTAACTGACTCAAAGAAGAGCAATTTGTTTGATAAACAATGACACCCTTACGTCTAATCTACAATCAATGGAACACAGACGTAAGGTTGGTTCTCTTAGTCTTTTCTACCGTTATTACCACGGTCGCTGCTCTTCGGAACTTAAAGAACTAATTCCTCCTGCACCCACTCACAGCCGCCAAACTCGTCTTACACTTGCCGAACATCCATACACGGTTAATATATGTCGACCAAGAACTGGCAGCTTCCAAAGTTCCTTCCTTAATGCCACCGGTAAGCTATGGAATGCTCTTCCAGCGTCTGTGTTTCCTCCTTCCTACAATCTGTATCTCTTCAAGAAACAGATAAATATACACTTGCAATCTCCCCAACCCACACACAAATATGAACACAACACACGTTTCCCGCATGCAGCGTCCAGCCTCCCTGGCTGAGCGTCATATAGTGCACTGGTCTTGACCGGATGTGCTCTCCTGCATACGTTTACATAAAAAAAAAATGTTTTACATATTGGAAATACTACATCGTATGTGGTAGCAATATTTGGCGATCATATTTTTTAGCCAGTGAATGGATATCGAAGATGAAATAATGGTTTTCTTACCCAGTACATTTAGGTTTAAGATATTTGATATATTTTCACCACTCACTTTTACTTGTAGACAAATGAAGTAATTGTTAGACAATAGGTACGTTCCTATTATGGGGATAGTATTTGTGCATGCTTCTCTGTGGCAGCGTTCTATCAAATTGGAAGGGAGACTCTCTGCTCGGTCTGCCACACTAATGTCATCAAAGGAAAGGACCAGCGTAGCAAGTAACATATCCTGAATGGGTGAATTAACCATTTATATGCCAAGTCTATTGCTGTAACGATATATTGAAGTGCAGGCTTTTACCCCAATGAGTTAGAAAGTAAAATAATTCAAGCGTTGCCAAAATACACGTGAAAATGATTTTTTTTTTTACATACTCTTATATAACATTGCAATGAGAATTACTTAAACAATTTGACTTTTTAATGACAATAATATTAAACTATTTAAGTATTATTATAAATATATATATAAATAATTATTGAGATTTGTATTAGTATATTTTTTGTGAAATTTAAAATTTTTAATTATCACATTTGAATAAATAAAACATTTTTTATTAAATGAAATCGATATTTTCTCAACTATTATAATTTTTTAATAGAAAATATCGTAAGCATTAATTTTAATTTTTAATTGCTTAATATTTTTTCTTGCATATGAAGTGAATAAAAATTGATAAAATCAACATTTTTAATATAATTTTTTCTTCAGTTACTGCTTTTTTGTAGCATTTTAAATACTTTCATTCTACAATTAAAACGTACAAATTTAAGCAAGAATCACATCTCGTATGAAGTTTATATGTTGCTATATTATATGTTTATATATTTCACGTAAGAAAGGCCCAATTCAGGCATTAACCTCACGAGTTTCTTTGGAGAAATGATTTGCGTCGTCTGTTTGATGAGCATTGAGATCTTCTGTTGCTTGTTTTAATTGCTGTGTATTGATCTTGACTGTACTTCAGTAACGATTTGATTTTTTTTAAATTTGTAATGTTTTGTAGTGAAAAAAAAAAAAAATGTCATCTATAATGAATTTCAATAAATATGTGTAATAGAATTTGTAAGTATCAATTGCTGATGGATCATTAATGATATTTTTATTAGATGTTAGAGCATTGAAATATACTCAAATACTATTCTAAAAAGTTCGAAAAAACAAATAATTTTAATAAGCCTTTATTTTATTATAATAATATTATAAAAAATCAAGGCTTTTTAAAATAATAATATAAAACAGATTATAGTAACGACCATAAAAATGTTTTTTTAATAAATATATTAGGTTATACGTAAGAAATAAATTATATGTGAATTTTCGCTGTTGAAGGTCGTCGTAGTTACATTAAGCAGCTGGATGAACAGAAATAACTAACGTTTGCATAAAACGTTTTCACTATTTACTGTAACCAGCCGTGCAGATTTTTTTCGTATTTGTTGTCATAATATATTCCGGCTGTATGTGGGTCAAGATCGAAAAGTATTTACTTTTTCTAAATTTGCGAATTGATCATTTCCTTAGAAGACCTTATTTTTCTCGACCGCGGAAACTCACGTCGGACAAACATTTGGTTCGCGGACTTAATGCAATTTAATTATTTGATTACGACAGTGTCAACGAAAAGTAGATAACAACATATGCATTTTTTTTACTTTTTTATGTAAACACATACAGGAGAATACCGACAGATGATGATTGTAATTCTAAAGTCTCATCCGTGGAATTCTATGACGCTTACCATGGTGTATATGCCTAAACTCATGTGGAGTTTTGATCCGCCAACGTCATAGACTACAGCCCGAGATTCACGCATTATTCTTTATTATAACAGGAATTTACAATGAATTGGTTGTCTTCAGGGGACGACTTTCGCCTACCACCAATTTTAATTAATAGGCTATGACTGTCAATTTACAGGTGATGGATCAAATTCACACCAACCTGGAATATTTTAGAGCTCATAAATTGATTAAAAGTATTTTTTTTTTTAATTTCTGTCGGGAATCGAACCCACGATCTTTGGCTTGCAAAGCAAACGCTTTGACCACTAAGCTATACCAGCCGGCAAACATATGTAATTATGTTGCGACTTTGTGAAAAAGTTAATATTTCTAAATATTAAATAAATCTTGTAACGCTCCATAGTTGGTGAAGACTTTGCTGTACATAATAGAAATATCTGTCGTTGCATAGTTTAAAGATTGATTTTTCCATTTTGTTAAATAAGCATACCAGCGGGTATAGCTCAATGTTCAAAGCGTTTGCTTTGCGATCCCCGACGGATATTGAAAAAAAAAAGATTTTTAATCGATTTCTGAGTTCTAAAATACCACCCCCGGTTGGTGTGAATTTGATCTCTCACCCGTAAAAATCCAGTCATAGTCTATAAATTAAAATTGGTGGTAGACAAAAACCGTTCCGTGAAAACCACCCATTCACAGTAAGTTCTTGAAATAATAAAGGATGATGCGTGAATCTCGGGCTGTAGTATATGACTTCGGCGGATCAACACTTCACATGCAGCGCTTAGCCATATGCACCATGGTAAGCATTATAAAATTCCATAGATGAGACTTCGAAATTATTATCACCATCTGTCGGTATTCTCCTGTATGTGTTAACATAAAAAATGAGGTGTCTTTAAAAGTATTTAACAGTACTATGAGTAAATATATTTTTTTACGAATTGTAGATGTAACTAGTTTCGATATCTACCAAAATAAAGATTTGAAAAGTTACAATTATCTTCCAAAGAAACATCCGAAAAAACCTTATTCTGTCAAATTTTTCAACAGCAGTTTTGACACTCGGCTATGACTGCTGCACTATTATTTGAGTGCTGGTGTTACTCTGGTAACACCCCTCTACAAATTAAAAAAAAACATGAAACGGTATTAATACTGAAAATTAAGATAAAACCTTATACCATCTTCTTCATCGTGAGTCCACGAAAAAATTAATGATCAACGTGTTGACATAATGAAAAAAATCGCAACCATCATAGAATACACGTTTGAGATTTCTCCTTCACCAGTTGTTATTTATAGCCTTCACATGTAAAATGAAAAAATCTGTCAAAATAGGATGTAATATTGCAATTAATAAATAACATAATGGAGTTGATGGTTGAAAGTCAATAAAAAAATATGCTATAAGTAGGATCTATGGATTGGGTTATATTCTGATAATGTAAATTATGTCTATAAATTCATTGGCTTAGCTTCGAAAGCTTAACCCTTTCACATCGGTTGTCGGCATATGCCGTCAAAGGTTCCCCGATCGTTGGCATCGGTTTACGTGATATATCGTTTTGCTACTTTCATTACTCCTTGTGATATCTACGCTAGGAAATTGGAAGTGCAGTCATTCCCTTTATCGACCTACATGTATTATTTACAGGAAGCTGTAAAGCATGGAAATAAATATTGTTAGGTTTCTTCAAAGGAGCGATTTTTCTGTAAACCACATATGTGAATGCCATCACATGTATGGAGTTACATAATGAACGTTTGTTAAATATAGTAGTTTTTTATGCATCATCTGATCAGCTAAAGGATAGAAGAACCAATGTGATATATAAAAATAGGTCAGATAAGTACATTTATGCTTCAAATACTAACCAATTTTAACCAAAAAAAATGGTTTGGAAAATTCACGCCGTATTGAAAGTTTAATTTGTATTCTATTGAGCCGTAATGAAAGGATTAAATAAAAAATATAAAAGTTTTTTTCTATATTCCTACTTTTATTTCAATGGTATACTCGTTATTTATTATTATATTACCGACACTATAAAAAATATATTCTCATCATATTGTCACGCTTTGTCCCAATATTCGCAACGTTTTCGTTAGAAATAAGCTACATCCTCTATCATTACTTTCAGTTTCAGCACCCAATCATCCTTCACTTTCGCCAATCTCAGCGAAATAAAAAAGCGATAAATTCAAACAATAAAAAGATTCGCCTCGCATGGCGGAGGGACGTAGAGAGGGACCCGAGGATGGTCCTCCGCGAGGATCCACCTCCTCCACCTCCTCCTTCTTCTCGGACGATAGCCCCGCCCTCTCAACAAGACCCTGGGAAAACCCAGATGCCTTATTAAATTTGGATCGGCCTCTCTACGCAATCCATTATACGAGGAATCTATCCCGACTCAATGCCGGCGTCTTCGTCGCACATTCCGAGTGCTTTTTAACGGAAAGTTCCTTCGGGCGAAAGCTTTTAAACCGGAGCTTTCGCGAATTGAAAAAAGCTCTCTCTCTCTCTCAGACTTAATTCAGTCCGCCCGACCGGTTATATTGTTATCATCTGCTTTGTTTAAAAACGTTTAAATAATTAATTGATTCTTACTGTCTCTCTCTGTCGTTAAAAAGTTTTAATTTTCGAATGATTTTAAAATGCCGACTTGAGAAGAGTTTTAATCATCAGTTTCATGGCTTAAATTAAATGAATAATTTCGGTCTTAGTGTTGAGTTGATTAATTAATCATTTTATAAGTACTTTGCCATGTAAAAAAATGAGTTTTTTCACGCCAGAGCCAGAGAATTATTATAATATTTATATTTGTACTTGAATATGTAATTTAAAGATCTTGAAATCTTTTTTTTTTATAGAGTAATTGATATCTGGTTGAACGTATTATAATGTCATCAAAATATACGGTTTCATAAAAATATGTCAACGGATATTAATTGTATGTTTTTAATACTTTTTTCCAAATTTAACTCATTAAATACTATTACCGTTCCTTAAATAGAACAGATAATAGTATGTATGTTTATATATGTATATATATATATATATTTTCAATTCAATATTATCACTAAAATTCTGATTTCTCATATAACTGATTAATATTTAGGCATAAAATAATGAAAATTCATTACTATCATACTTACATAGATAAACATAGTTTTAGAAATAATGTAATGATACTTGTAAAACTCTAAAGCGTTTTCCAAAACAATTTATAAGTGGGATATTGCATATCGTAATCCAAATATATAATTATTCTATTTTTTAATTTTTCTGTCTTAAAAGTACTAAATATAATAATAGTTTAAGTAAAAGCATTGATCTCTTCATAGCACGCTGGGTGATTTTGATATTATGGGTAAGACTTGCTGTTAGATTCCACGTCTCTGCGCCATAAGTTAATACAGGGAGGGCGCATTGGTTAAACGCTTAAGTTTTGAGATATTGCGGAATTTTCGCTTTAAAAATGTACTTTAGTTTTCCAAATGCTGCCCATCTTAGTTGTATACGCCTGTCAATTCCTTTTGAGAAGTTACTTCATTCTAGCTGTATTACTTGTTTCAGATAAGTGTAGTCGTTTACAACCTCTATTTGTGTTCCTCCAATAGAAATATGGTCAAAAGTCAGGAAAATATGACTATTTATCATGGCTTGAGTTTTATTTTCATTTTATTTTCATTTTCAGACCAATTTTTTCGACGATTCATTGATCATTCAATATATTTAATCATTAGATTCTAAAATATCAAATATATATACACTATCACGAGTAAGAAGAATTTTAGAAATATTGTGTTTTTGTTTTAAAATATTACTTATTTATTTGACGACGAAAAAAATGTCGCGAAAAAAAAAATTAGATACGAAGCAGCAGCACGCAACTTTTTTTTTATTAAGTCTCTCGCGACCCATGTAAGCCAATTCAAATATTCGTGGCGTTTTTTTTTTTTATTTTATTTTGCGGTGTAATTTTATATGAAAATACGCGCTTTAGTTTCCCTTATCGACATGTGGCAGATATTTCAGCCTAACCGCTTCGACGGAGAACCCTGGGAGTAAAAATAATGATAGAATTCCACGTTATTTACCCACTCTGAGCGAGAAGCTCGGTGGCTCGAAATAATGCAAAACACTAGAGGAATATGTGGACTTTGTTGTGCTAGAGAGGCTTCACTATGTGAAAATAAATCATATTAAAAAACTGCTAGCCTTTGGTGGCATAAATTTTGTAATTTAGTGTCGGCTACTCCAAAAAATATTCGTGGTTATGAATATTCGCACATCATCGTATTGATTTAATTATACGAATTATGTATAAGTGGAGCTTGTTGTAAGCTGTATGTTTATTTATTGAGATTTGTATGTGTTGATATCCTCCTCTTCCATTTAAGACATCGGTTTACTGGATGAAGGATGCAGGATCGAGTTCACATTATAAACACTTGTTTCTGTTTACATACTACGTTTATTGTTCACAACGTCGCCCGCTACAGGAACGCACAGGATGCGCGCACTGTAACGGGCGCGAGTCAAACTTCAACTGCCTGCCCGCGCGTTCTCCTGTCAGCCGCGCTCTCACATTTCGGCGGTACCACCCGTCAAGAGGACAGTTGTACCAACTGTCATAACAATTATTTTTGGCGTATGCAAACACCGCTTAACATTCGATGTAGATGTCACGCAAGCGAACCAAAATAATAGACAAAAGATCGCTTGTTGAGGCTTTACGGCGTCGGCCTTAAGGAGCTATATCAAGCTGATATCAGTGTGTATCAGTTGTTGGACATTGGTATGTTTTTTTTTTATCTAAACACATACAGGAGAATACCGACAGATGGTGATAGTAATTCTGGAGTTCATCTGTGGAATTATATGACGCTTACAATGGTGTATATGGCTAAACGCTGCATGTGGAGTGTTGATCCGCCAACGTTATACACTACAGCCTGAGAATCACGCCTAATTCTTTATTATTATAGGAATTTACTATGAATGGGTGGTCTTTACGGGAAGACTTTCTTCTAACACCAATTTTAATTAATAGGCTATGACTGGCATTTTACGGGTGAGGGATCAAATTCAAACCAACCGGGGGTATTTTAGAGCTAAGGAATTGATTAAAAATCCTTTTTTTTAAATCTTTGTCCGGGATGGAACCCACGACTTTTGACTTGCAAAGCAAATGCAAATTGACCATTGAGCTGCACCCGTCAGGTATATGAATGCATATATTTAGGGTGAGAAAAAATATACTGCCTCTTTACGGTAGCCTTTACAAGATTTAATGATTGTTTCGTGATATCAAATGTCCATATTGGTTGTTCAATAATCTTGCTTAGTCACGCACCGACATTAGTGCCATTACTCTGGTCACGTAGCTGACTAATTAAGGAAATGCATTGACCCAATTATCCCGGATTATTACTCTTTGCTTCAATCGTCGAAACGATGTCCTCTGTCTCTGGTTAATCACAGCATCTTGACTCTTATCTTGTCCATTGAAACGGAAATTCTTTAAATCAACATAACTCATTGAAAATTATAACAAATACGCCGGAAAATACAATTCAATATTGTTCAGTTTACTAGAGATTTAATATTTTTAATTTAACAAGTTATTCTTCTTCGTAGTGTGAATCCGGTGGATTGGTTTGTATCAACAAAATCTTCCATCTCGATCTCCACTCTCTTTGACCCTCTGCAATACTCTTTAGCTCAGCATGACAAGTTGTTATTCGACGATTAATGCTTTTATTGAGCTTTCTTGTGTGTTGTGAAATTGCTGGATTAGAATTATGTTCAGTCATAGTTCATCAGTCATAGTTCATTAGTTTTGTCACTGGCGTTCTATTAACACATCTTCTCTTCAAATAAGATTAAACTTGAACCGCATATTTACGGTTGATTTTACGAGGCAATAACGCTAGCACTGGGTTGCTTACGGTTCTGAAGGAAAAATATTTCGTTATTTCTCGATTAAATATCAAAACCAAAGTCGAAGATATCTGCCAATATTTAGGGACCAGGTCTATCAAGGTCTCTTGCAAAATCTGGAGAGTTCAAAACCTTCAATGACGGTGTCAACGAAAGACATACAAACAAATAATTTTAATAATAAGGTTTATGGTATCATGTTATTTGTGATATCACAAACGGTACGTTGACAGCTTAGCATGTCAATGGTATTTAAAATATAAAAAACTTAATATTGTTTGTTCCTCATATATTAAAAACATTCGTATGTTGTTGTCTTCTGTAATATTCCTTGTTCATTCTGAGGCCAAATTATTTCTTTGTAAAATTGAGTGACATTATTATTATTTTTAGTTAAAATACAAACCTACGTAATATTTCAAATAAGTCAAACAATATTACGAAAATGTCAAAGAATGAGATGTTCACAAAGCGAGGCAGTCGCGCATTCGGCCCAGGTTCGGATTAAGACATGAGCTTTGCGAGTTATAGCCCAGGGGCCTCAGTTGGATGGAGGTCATCCCGAGATTAGGCTTTTACGAACAGTAACCACGAAAGTTTCACCACATCCTGTAGAACTTCAGTTCGGGAACTTCGTTAGGCAATTTGATGAATTCGGGAACAACTACGCAACACTACTAAATTATTTAACCTTTTTGCAAAAATAAATTTAGTAACATTTAAGCAAATAATGTGAACATGTTAAACCATACTATGTAGGTACTGACAATGTTATCCATAAGCTCTTGATAGTTTTGTCAGTGCCAAACCTAAAAAAATATTTTTTACAGTTGTATTTTATTCGATCTAATTTAATATCTGAGTTTTATTTTTTTAATTAATTAACAAGAATGATGACTTTTTTATTTCAAAATCTTATACTTTGCATGTACTTGTGCAAACTAATTAAGATTGCTTTTACTGGGTAAAATACAAAGTGATTATTAAGTATCAAGACCTTATCTGTTTAAAGATAGTTAATAAAAAATAAAAGATAAATAAAACTGCTTGATTAATCTTCAAATAGAAAATTTTGGTAAACTAAAATTATGTTTGTAGTTAATTTTATGAAGGGTTTCCATTTTTTTTTAAAATATAAAACACTTTTTAAAAATTAGACAACAACAATATTGTAACAACATCTCCTCCATAGATGTAACATAAAACCACATTTACTGAAAAAATTATTATTTAAAAAAAGTTTTTATTACCTTATCCGCTTCATATATGGAGCGTATGGAAACCACAAATGTCTACCAGAGAAATATTTGGGTGTTCAATAATTAGCGTATTTCCGAAAATCGGATGATCAGCTCGACTCTTCCGAGGCCTGGAAAATTTAGTTTTAAATCTTAAAGCGAGACTCAAACCTTCGGGTTGAGTCTCGCTTTAAGGTTGGGTTTAATTGGTCGGGATTTGAATTGACAGCCTCTGAATGACAAACCATCAAATTGGTTTTCAATTTCAGAGATATTTTTTTTTAGACGAATATTTATTTATTTAATTAATTAACAAAACCGCAGTTCCAAGGCACATAGAATAATAATGAATAAGAAACATAGAGTATACATAAATATACAATACATACAAAAAAAAAACATAAAAGAAGAAGATGACACGTGTCAAAGATCACAGAGATCTAGGCGAACAATACCGTCGACAAAAGAGGAAAAGGATGTAAGAAAAGCATCGGGGTGTGCTGGTATGCCATTTAGGAGCCCCATTATCGTTGTACTGAGTGCTCGAAGCTCTACGAGAATCAACTGGGATCAAAAACAATGGATGGGTATGAGCACGGGTGTACTTATATTGAACGTAGAAGTTGAAACATTCAAGAATCCCAGGGTTGTGAATTGCAACGCGAAGAAGAAGGAATGAATTTTTGTGAGTAGCAATTTTCCTTCGTTAGAACGAATGGAAAGAAAATATTGAATGTGTAGATCGTGAACGAACATATGTTTTTATCAAACGATAATAAGTTCTTCCTGGGATATGATATATCATCTAATTTATATGGTATTTCATTGAGTATTATCGTTTGAAAATTGTAATTTAAAAATCTAAATTCGGTTCTGATACAGTCGGATCAAGAGTGACGCCACAGAAAGGAAGCGATGAATCTCTTCAAGGCATTATTAAATGAAGAGAAAACCACTTCAGCAAATAAAGTCACATCACAATTAAATTCGCTCGGCGGTGTATTATTACTTCGTTATTTTCATTATTTACTCATGCGCATGTGTTGGAGTGTACACAGTGTAACGTACTCTCCACACAGAGAACATGTTACAGTTACCCTCGGTAATGGTTTTTCGCTTAAAAGCCCTTAATTATGTATATACAAATTTCGCCCGCGTTGTTCGTAAGAATATTATACTTCTGTAGACTTGCTGTAAGCAAATAAATTAATATAATGCCCTCTCCCGTGAGGGATTTTCTTACAATGTTCCGTTTGAATATATTTTTTTCATTGTTGGCTTCATTAATTCGCTTTTGATGTGTGGACTTGCTGTATCATTTAATGTTTTTTTTATCGTTCGCATTATTTCAAGGCGAAGGAATTATTTTAAAATGCAATTTTATTCTTTTTTTTGTAACAAACGAACACGCTTATATCGCCAAGAGAATACTTAAGTGGATTAGATGACGTTATATAAACACAGTAAAATAATTCTATTTTTTTGTTTTCAGTTTGATATCAGAAGGAATGTATAAACTCGTATGTATATATGCTTTATTTTGTTCAATTTATAATAATATGGATAGATGCAATAAATTTGTATTTTTTTTTATTAAATTAACAATATTCAATATAGTAAATGATTTGGAAATGAATGTCATCATCAGCTTGTATCCGTGCACTGTTGAACGTAAGCCTCCCGAACGAGTCTCCATCCTCTTCGATCCTCCGCCTTCCGCATCCAGGTCACTCCCGCTATTCTTCTTATGTCGTCATTCCATCTTGCAGGGGGTCGGCCAATGCTTCGTTTGCCAGTTCTTGGGCGCTATTCCAATATTTTTCTTCCTCATCTATATCCGATATGTCCTGCTCATTGTCACTTGAGTGTGCCTATTCGTTGGGCAGCATCGACTACTTGAGTTCTTCTGCGTATTTCCTCGTTTCGGATTATATCTTTTAGCGACACTCCGAGCATGGATCTCTCCATAGCACGCTGGACGACCTTTATTTTATGGGTAAGACTTGCTGTCAGATTCCACGTCTCTGCGCCATAAGTTAATACAGGGAGGATGTTTTGGTTAAACGCCTTAGTTTTAAGACTTCGCGGAATTTTCGCTTTAAAAATGTATTTTAGTTTTCCAAATGCTGCCTATCCCAGTTTTATACGCCTGCCGATTTCTTTTGAGAAGTGAATGTAATGGAAATGAATGAAATTAATAATAGCTGTAACTTTTAATTTCGTCCAACGAGACTGACGACAGTAATACATTGTAAGCGCGGTACTCATTAGATCACCGAAGTTAAGCAATATTGCGTTTGTAGTTGATTGGATTGGGCCGCCCCTAAGGATCAAATAGTTATTCTTACATTCCATATCTTGAACACATAGTCACCACAAATTGCTGCCACACAGTTCTGTCAGTTGCCGCTGAGCATGCCGATTCCCAGATATATTTGCACCTGTAATTTCACCTGGGAACACAAAAAGTTTCCAACGACCTCTATGGCAGACAGGACTTCAAAACGGTTGCTGTTGTGTGAGAGGATTTTTTTTTGAGATTTTTTAAATCAGATTTTTTAAAGTAGGTTGGATGATCAACCCGATGCCAGCAACACGTAGTTAGTAACAAGGAGTGACTAATCTAAGTTGTAATCCACGCTCAATATTGCTAAGCTTCGCTAATCTAATGAGAATAAACTAACGATGTATCATTTCCGTTGTAGCCAAATCATTTAGGCCTCGTAATACAGAAAATAAAATGTCTACTAATCATTCTAGAAGTAAAAAATTCATAAGATTAAAGCATAGTATTTTTGGACCTATGAGGCAATTTTGGTTCATCCGAAAGGATTCAGAAATAACAATACAAATAACGATACATTTATCATTACCGTGTCTCTTTGTGGAGAGCTGAAAACACTCGCTTCGTTTTGGCGCAGAACTGGTGTAGCAACGCCATTTCGGGCTACGCCGCTCGCAGCCGTGAAAGTATGAAGAGGTGGATGGCGTAGAATAATTTTCAGGCCTCTACGCCAAAGGGTAGACGTCCCGGGCTCTGAAGAAACTCAATTACTGCCACCAATTAACATCGTAGCACTCGCAGCCGTAGAGGGTGGTCTTGAAAATTTTTAAGCGCACCCTCTTCCATACAAATTGTGACATGTTTCGCATAATATTTGACGCGGAGGCAATTTTAAGCTAATTCGAAACAGCGCTTTGATTGTTGTTTCCATGAGTTTGTTATGATTTTTTAGTGCAAAAATTTTAAATTTGCTTAAATAAAAAATGTATGCATTACATAAAAAAATTAAACTTTTGATATATTTTCTTAAACTTCTTTTACATAAACATTAATTTACTTTTGTTGTTGAAGTTGTTGTTTTTTAGAGAATTTTATAAATAATAAATTTTCATTTCCAAATTTGCTCGCTCAACTGGAGCATATGGACATCACAAACCGCTGCTATAAAGTATTGTCAGCCACCTTTACTTCCATCTCATGTCATATACTCTGATACCAGCTTGATATAGCAATTTTATGCTGATGCCGTAAAGCCTCGAAAAACGATCTTTTGTCTCTTATTTATGTTCGCTCGCCTGTCATGGATATCTAATAATGTTAGTTTTAGTTATAAAATAATACACGGTGTTTGCATTCGCCATTTTATTTGTTATGACAGTTGCTCTATTTCATGTCGGTGCAACTGTCATCTTTAATTCGCTTTTTTGCCACGACTGCCTTGACAGCGCTAGAGGTCAAAGCGGTCCGGCAGTTGACTGCTTGCTCGCGACCGTTATGGCGGACGCCTAATGGCGTTTGCAATAACGGGTGGAAGGAAAAGCAAGTGCTTGAGAAATAAACGCGAATTACAAAACGTAAACAAATTCTTTAAGTTATCAACCTGCTCCTGCATCCTGTCACACAGTAATTCGATATCAAACTTGGAGAGGAGAATACTGGGATTACAATGGTTCTATTTTGTGAGAAACGATGCTAAAAATTGGTACAGATTTAGGCAAGAGGCGAGAGTGGACCTGGTTGGGACATACACTTCTGATGCCGCATGAGAGCATTAACAACAGCTGCATTTTCATCATACTTTTGAGCTCGCGCCGTCTTAGAATGCCGACTGGAACTACAAATAGAATGTACTCAGTACAGCTGCGGGAGGCAAGACTGTTTTTTTTTGTTACATAAACACATATAGGAGAATACCGGCAGATGATAAATTCTGAAGTCTCATCTATGGAATTCCATGACGCTTACCATGATGCATATTGGCTAAGCGCTGCATGTGTGGTGTTGATCCGCCAACGTCATAGATCCGAGATTCACGTATTATCCTTTTTATTGCAAGAATTTACTATTAATGGGTGGTCTTTACGGGACGACTTTCGTCTACCACCAATTTTAATTAAAAGGCTACGACTGGCATTTTACGGGTGACGAATCAAATTCACGCCAACCGGGGGTATTTTAGAGCTCAGAAATCGACTACAAATCCTTTTTTTTTATCTTTGTCGATGATCGTACCCACGACCTTTGGCTTGCAAAGCAAACGCTTTGACCATTGAGCTATATCCGCCAGGAATGATATAGGATGAAATAAGGACCAAGGCGACTATCAAAGCGTTGTGGTGGTGGCTCGTGATGTCCATATGCCCCATTTAGGGATGTGGACATGTTGATGATGATATAAAAATAAGTATTTTCGAAGATTCACGTTGTAGTAGAAGAGCTTCGTAGGAAATTCATTGATCAATTTAATTATGTATTCACGTAGCACCCTGTAGAGAAGATTGTTGGTGTCGCAGCCATGTCTCTTGGCTCAGCTCCGTTTATAACTCGAACAATAAACCTCCGCGCAAATGGCAGAAAGGAGAGAAAGGATTAAAATAAAACGATGAGCCGGGTCTGATTGTTTGACGTAATTAAAACAAATTAAAGCCTTCTAAACGATTTCATAAAAAAATCTAATCAAAGCACTCATTTAAAGTTTCATAATACATTTTTTTATGTTCGAGCCGCTTTCGAATTTTAAAATACGTACCTACTTTTCATTAAGCATTTATAACTTTACTGATTATGCGATTGAATGCCATTTTTCCATTAATAAAAAAAGAGAACAAAGAAGTGGATATACTTGTAAAATTTTTGCTCATCGTCAAATTAAGTTAACTGGAAAATGTTTTACATATAGAAAAATTAACATTATTTAAGACAACATTATTTTCGCATATACGCTCAAAAACTGGTTTCATCATTTTACACCACAAAGTTCTGTTAGGTGATTTAAAATTAATGCATTTCCCGATGTAATATCTGCACCCGAACATACGCATGGATTCTAACATGATTTCTGATACAAGGGTTATCCGTAATATAAGATTCCCATGGCGTTACAGTCCTGAAAAGCGCTGTTATGGTGGATCCCGCAATTTAGTAGTGTACCTTGTTTCCTTCACTCTAAGTCCCTTTTCTAGCGAGCTGCCTGCGGAGCTCAGTCTTGGCTTAGCAGCCATACGTGATAGATCTCCCCTCGCTTCACCCGCTAGGTGTGTGAGCTGCGCGTTTTCTGTCTGCAAAAAACATTGCACCGGTAGAAATCCATTCCCAGTCATTCGAAATCTACGGAGACAAGTGTATGAGCGTACAAAACGTGCGCAAATTGTGCAGAGAGTTCAAGAACGGGCGTACTGACGTCCATAATGAGGAGCGTTCCGAACGGCTATCTGTTTCTGACGAAATAATCGCAAAAGTGGAGGCAGCGATGCTCTCAGATCGATTCTTTATATTCTTCCAAACAACAAATGTATGTTTTTATTGTGAAATTTATAAATTTATAAAATATTAATTTAACAGACAATATATATATTTAGTTAAGAGTTTGACTTTATATTTATACGCAATTAAACCAAAATAGGCAATCACATAAATTATGTCACAGTTGTTAATGTAAATAATTGTGCCCGGCAGGAAATTTGGTGTCGCTAGTGGTTTTTCAGGCATTTTGAATTAAACATTCCGTGACCATGCAACTGTTCCGGTTGAACTTGTATTAACGGCCGCAGTGTGATGCGGCGCTTTTCGGACATCCGGGTGATTAATGCGAGAGCCGGACAAGATGGCGTCGTACATCATTCGGCGCTATCAAGCGCAAGCGGCCGATGCACATTATGTCGTTCATAAATTCAAATTATGCACAACAGACGCGATAATTGTCAAAAATCACAAAATGAATTTATTTATGCGTTACAATGCACTCATATTTATGAATTGAAAGCAAAATATCTATTGTTAATATTAACAAGCTGAACTCACGCCGAGTGTAAGTAAGTCTTTAAAAATAAACATTTTACACAATGTATTTAATTCTAAGTTAAGTTCATAAGTTCTAATTTTAAATATAAATCAGGGTATATTATTAAAAAACATTCAATTGAACGCATTATAATGTTCTTCTTCGTAGTATCGATCCGGTGGATTGGTTTGCAGCAACAGAATCTTGCATCTTGATCTCCATTCCTCTCGGTCCTCCGCAACCCTCTTCAGCTCTGCATAATAGCTATAACTCATGTCCTCAAACACTTGTTGCAAATACTCCCATTTAGGGCGCCCTCAACAGTTTCTACCCTCAACCTTCCCCTCCACAATGTCGTAAAGAAGACCATCGTGGCGCATGATGTGACCGATCTTATTAGGCGCCTATCTTCCTTGAATATTTATAATGTTACATCATAATTAATCAAGTAATTTTTTTTTTGTTCCTACTCACTGTATTTTGATGATCGAAAAAGAAACGATGTTACAACATACTATTTACGCTAATCTGTACTGGAGCAGCCTCTACTTTTCGCCCTGGAAGCTGCCGGTAACTATGTTCGAGTATGTACCCAGGCAGAGCTCCAGTGTAAACATGCCAATGGACAAGGTGTACGTAATTACAGCCGATTGTATGTGTAACATCAATTTGTGGCGGATATATTCTCCTGATATAGAGTAAAAATGGTCATTAATTAATTTGTTTTAACTTGCTACGAAATTTTTGGTGGAATATCTTACCTTCCTTCGTATTTGCGTTCTTGCTGAATCAATATGTTAGCCACAAATACCCAACATAATTTTCCATCAGCATCCATGATTTGGCTTTAAATTATAAGCTTTGCTTTACAAAAACTATGCAGAGAATAGTCTACGAACTGTTCCCAATGCCCGTTCCGGATGACGAAAATTGTGTGCTAGTATTGTATATGTATTAATAACCTCCTCTTTCTCAAAAGGGGGAGTTTTTCCGTCGCGTGAGGGAAGAATGAAGAGCATTTCAGCAAACAAAGACTTTCTTTAGAAGCAAATTGATTATATTTACTTAAAACTTTACAAGCTGCCGGCCGTGCGGGATGACATGCCGCTGGCCGTTATGCTAACTTCTCGATCGTCAACGCATAACTGACAAGTTCGTCGGCGCTTAGGCTGTCCCCCAGCGCTCAAGTGGTGATATCTATAACTAACACACACGTGAGTGGATAAGCGAACAGAAAGAGACGAAAGATTGTATATCGAGGTGTTCGGTACCAAGGGCTACATCGTGCTGATGTCAGTATTTGAAATATATATGATGTAATAATTTTATAAATTAATTGCTACATGTGACACAACCAAATAGAAATTCATATTTGATCTATTTTTATATCACGAAACATATATTTTTTGTGACATAGAGTTATATGCTTGATGAATATTACTTTCAGTTATGATGCCAATGGTTAAATAAACATTTTCAGGAAATTTTCACAAAGTGCAGCTGCAGTTTGTTTGCTTAATATAAAACTGTTGACTACAATGTTATTTTCGTACCGTGCAAACATTTCGCGTTGATCATTTTCATTCTGTGACGAGGAAAAATTCATAATTAAACGTTGTTTTACTAAAAAAAATAGTATACATGTTTCCGGTTATTATTTCACGTCCGGTGAAAAAGTATTAAATCAGGTAAATGTTTAAAAGTTAACCGTTCTGGTTAAATAAATAATTCATATTATAATTGTGATATTTTTTATGTGAGCACATATAGAAAAATACGGACAGAAAGTGATAGTAATTCTGATGTTTTATCTGTGGATTATATGACATTTGGATAAGCGCTTCATGTGGAGTGTTGATACGCCAACGTCTTAGACTACAGCCCGACATTCACGTGTCATCCTAATTATTACACAGGAATTAACTGTGAATGGGTGTCTTCACGGGATGACTTTCGTCTAACAAATTTTTTGATTAATAGGCTATGATTGGCATTTTGTGGGTAGGGATCAAATTTACACTAAACGAGGGTATTTAGAGCTCAGATATCGATAAAACTTTTTTTTTAATCTCCGTCCGGGATCAAACCAACGACTTTTGGTTTGCCAAACGAACGCTTTAACCACTGAGTTTTACCTGCCGGAAAATCGTTTGTTAAATGTTATTTATGAACTCATCGTGTTATGTAAAGGCGACTTATATTTCTTTTTTGAAAATAAAAATTTTTCTTCGCAAATCTAAATGGCAAAGAGCTAAATTGACGTAAATCTTCCAGCAATCAACTTCAATATCGTACAAACCGGATTCACATGAAAAAAAACTGTGTATGTACGCGTTATTTGCATGCAATTGTACATTTATTTTATGTCGATAATACAAACTAGAAATTTACGACACGTGTTAAACAGCGTTAATCATCTATATCCGTATGTCTGCAAAGCAACCCAAACTAATGTTTAGGACATAATTCAACAATGCAATAAACCATTGAGATAATTAGTCATACCTAATTAATATTAACAAGCTTGCTAGCATACTCAACACACTCGGCATTTCAAGGCGCTGCATTATAATGAACCCTTTCGTTACGGCTCGCTGGAATACAAATTATACTGTCAATACGGCGTGAATTTTTCAAACCATTTTTTTTGCTGAAAACTAGTATTTGAAGCATAAATGTACTTATCTGACCTATTTTCATATATCACATTGGTTCTTCTATCCTTTAGCTATCAGATGATGCATAAAAAACTATTATATTTAACAAACGTTCATTATGTAACTCCATACATGTGGTGGCACTGACACATGTGGTTTATAGAAAAAATCGCTCGTGTGATGAAACCTAACGATATTTATTTACATGCTTTACAGATTCCTGTAAATAATAAATGTAGGTTAATAAAAGGAATGACTGCAGTATCAATTTCCTAGCGTAGATGTCACAATGAGTACTGAAAGTAGTGAAACGATATATCACGGCTGCAAATGTCAACGGTAGGGGAATCTTAGACGGCATATATCGATAACCGATGAGAAAGGGTTAATAAAGTTATTTATTATGGACGAATAGGTCTTACTTTTTATCAGGTCATACATAAATTTGAAGATACTTGAAATTTGCTACTTTTGAAGCATGATTACATGGAAAATATGTTATTAACACTTTTTTAAATTATTACAAAGAATTACTTCAATAGTTTTTATTATCCTCCCTTTTTCTTAATAAAATATATGTAACTATTTGATGTAATGTACGAGTATTTGAATGAAAATACGCTTAAAATAAATTTAACAGTCGATTTTTTTGATCAATAATTAAAGTATCTTACTCATCAAGACTGACGATATAAGAAGAATAGCGGGAGTGACCTGGATGCGGAAGGCGGAGGATCGAAGAGGATGGAGACTCATGCGGGAGACCTACGTTCAACAGTGGACGGACACAGGCTGATGATGATGATGACTCATCAAGACCCCATGCAAAACATGTGTGTTTTACAAAGATTTTTTTCATGTAATCGCAGGAGAGCATAATCGGTTGAGATCAGTTTACTTTATCGTTCAGCCAAGATAGCTGGACGCTGCATGCGGAAAACGTGTGTTATATTTGTGTGCGGGTAAGGGAGATTGCAAGTGTATGTTTATCTATTTCTTAAAGAGATCCAGAAAGAGTATGAAGTAAGAAACAATCCTGGATGATCATTTCAGAGCTTACCGGTGGTATTTAAGGAAGTATTTTAAACTGCCAGTTCTTAGTCGATTTACATTAATCGTGTTTGGATAATTGACAAGTGTAAATCGAGTTTATCGGTGGTGCTTTTTTGACAAAACATGGATATTTTAAGCTTACGTATTTGTGTGGCAGCTATTTATGGCTCCCATATATGACATAAATGGGAGCCGTAAATATATCATGCAATATAAATGAAAATAAAATCTTTTGCAGAGAAATTCCTTAAATTTTCACAAATGTGTTTTGATAATCGATCAATAATGTTTTATGTTACTAGTTTATACACTTTATACAGTTTAAATCTGCTTTATTTAATCAAACGTTTGTTATATGACTATAAATACAATTATATGTTTTGCACAAAATTAACTAAATCACGGTCTATTTCCATAACGCAGTGTGTATATCATGTCATATAATTAATATTGATTAGCAGAGTGCACCATCCCTAATGTAATTAAATTCTAAACTGCATGGAACCGTTGGAGTTTGAAACAGATCCAACTGGAACAGCCTCCAGTCTTGTAGGGGTACGAACCAAGTGCATATAACAAAAAGCCGACTTATTTGCTCGAACAACGTCAACAAAAAGTTTACCATTAATACGCAAACTGTTTTCAAAGTAGGCGACTTCCACGGTCGACTGATCGCGAAATTAAAGTTGTTTGGTTGTGTACTCGAGCGCGGGCATAAGTTGGAAAATTTAGTTTGTTAAATCTGATAAAGTTGTACATTATGGTGGACGACATTGCGGTTGTTTATTGTGCCCTTAAAACAAGTATTTGGACCTTAAATGTGAATAAATTATGTGTTTGCGTTATTGAATTAAATTTTTAATTAGTTCAGTTTATCAAATACATAATGTTGTTTTACTCTGTGTATAATTTGTTTAACAATTTCGTTACGGCTCGTTGGAATACAAATTATACTGTCGATACGTCGTGAATTTTTTAAACTTTTTTTTTTTGCTTAAAATTAGTATTTGAAGCATAAATGTACTTATCTGACGTATTTTCAGACATCACATTGGTTCTTCTATCCTTTAACTATCAGATGATGCATAAAAAACTATTATATTTAACAAACATTCATTATGTAACTCCATACATGTGGTGGCATTGACACATGTGGCTTACAGAAAAATCGCTCCTGTGACGAAACCTAAGGATATTTATTTACATGCTTTACAGATTCCTGTAAAGAATGCATGTAAGTTTATAAAGGGAATGACTGCACTTTCAATTTCCTTCCGTAGATGTCACAATTAGTACTGAAAGTAGCAAAACGTTATATCACGTCAACCGATGTCAACGGTCGGGGAATCTTTGACAGTATTTTTCTCCGTTATATTGATGACAGAAATATTCATAGAAAGGTATAGGATGGTGTTTACTTTAAAATAATATTAGTATCAGTTGTTGAATATAAGTATACAATTTCAGTAGCTTTTAAAGTACCTAAAAGTAACCCAAACAAAAAACAATGTGAAAGTTTATATATATTATCAGTATATTAATGAGATAGTTATTACTTTAGTTATGCTTGTTATTTTGACTGGTCAGCTTATCGACATTCCGGCCTTCTATTTATTTGCACGTACTCTCAGCCCTATTCCGTACCCGTACACTGTACAGTTGGTACGTGTGCAGTGCGGTCCATTAGGTGAGGGCTTTCCCGGGAACTGGAGCTGGAACTGGCGAGCAATTGTAAGGTTTGTAAACTTGCGGCTAGAGGAGTAAGCGAGCGATGCTGGACCGGCACAACACTAGTTCAAACTTTTTAGGCCAGTCAGACACACCATTTTAAAAAGCTTGATTATGCAGTTTGAAATATTTAAAGACGCCAAAACTGAATCCGATGTGGAGCATAGAATAAGCACAAGATGGCTGAAATGGAGGTCTCTCTCTGGGGTTTTGTGTTACAGCAATATTCCAGTTAGGACCAAAGGTAAAATCTACAATACTGCTGTAAGGCCAGCTATGCTCTATGGATCGGAGTGTTGGACTCCGCTGAAACGTGACTTGGACAGGATTCATGTGGCAGAGATGAAGATGCTGTAGGCGGGCGGTGATCATATTCGGGGTTCATTTCGGGTGGCCCCCATACCTATAAGTGATAAGGGAAAACCGCCTAAGATGGTATGGGCATGTGACACGGAGAGATGAAGATCACATGATGAAGAGAGCCCTCAACACACCCACGCTGAGAAGAAGAACTGGAAGACCACAGGCAACCTGGACTGCAACTGTTAGCAAGGATCTGAAAACTCTGGGCTTGACCGAGAATGCAACGCAGGACAGACAGAGATGGTGAATGTGCAAAAGGAGAGCCGACCCCAGATGATGCGAAATGGCGAGGCTAAAGAAGAATGGTGAATAAAATTATTTTGTCACCAATAATTAATCTTTTATGCATAACATTTATTTGTGTAAAATCCTTGAAAACCTTCCAGAATGGTGAGCTATGTGCTTGAAAAATGCATCTATCGTTTGTACTCATATATAATGTAATTTTGTGACATCCGAAGTATAAAAACTTCTTGTATAAAAGGCTCTTATGTACGTAACCTCATATTCTCTGACTATAAAAAGTCAAAATATCACAACATCATGTTTGCTCCCATAACTGGAGCATATGATCTTCACCACAACTGCCACCACAAAGGTCAGTCAGCCGCTATGGTCTTTGCATCATGTCATGTTTCGCCTCTGCTTCTTGTAGTTCCACAAATTGCAGTATATTTATAGTTCCTGACTATTTTTATGGACGTCGCAAGCCAAATAAGCTAGAAGAAAGAGCTGCTGTAGTCTATGCTCTCCTGCGGCATTCAAATAACAAATAAATGTCCAGGCCAAGTCGATTTTAATATATTAACCAACTGTTCGTAGTAAAATGCTACTTTGCCCGCTTCCTAACCTTGTAATTGATCTCAAATTCAAACTTTCGTACTTCCAATTGACATCTCGCATCTTTAAAAAAGCGAAGTCGCGGTTTCGTCATGTGGCCGCATGGAGGAAGCATGCAGGAGCAGGTCGCAAACCAAACAACTTGTTTTTGAAGCACAATTCGCATTTATTTTCAATTAACACTTGGTTTCCGCGCCCGAACGTTACATGGCATTTCGTCAGTAGGATGGGACTGACGGCAGCCGGGGCACTGTGATATGTAGCGCCGCCAAGATAATCGCGGCTAAAATACAAATTAAAGTTGACAGTTGAACCAACACGAAATGGAGCAACTGTCAAAACAAAAAAATGGCGTATGCAAATGCCGTGTATTTTACATAAAATTAAAATGAACATTATTAGATGAGCATGTCAGGCGAGCGAATAAAAATAAGATAAAAATGATAGTTTTTTTAAGCTTTTCGGCATCAGCCTAAAATAACTATACCAAGCTGATATCACAATATTCTACGCATGCATATGTTTTAAACAGCTACTTTCTTTTTTGAGAAATATTATGATTCGCACATTTTGATTACGGAAGGAACATATAAATTATACGTTAAACTTTATATACTTTTTGTACTTGAAAAATATCACACAGAAAAGTTAAGCAATCTTTGCAATTATTAATACTACGTTCTCTCCTTGTCTCAGCTTCCCTCTAAGCTCGTGACAAACTTCAAGTCGCTTCTCGCTACAGGAGCTTTTTGAAAATTATTTAACGTGTCACGTGAAGCGCCAGGTAGGGAGGGAGTCTGTTCACTGTATGTTCACTTTTAACTTTTTTAGACAAAAAGTCTATAAAGGTTTGTTCGTGTTTCTCGAGAGCTTTTCCAACTTGATCAGCAGGGAAACACAATACAGTATCGCAATCTCTTCTTATTGTAAAATCAGTGATATAATTCAATGGGTATATTTTATAATAGACAACATGTTATGCATAAATCATTATATATATTGATACAGGTAAATAATTTACTTAATAATTTCTATGTAGTTATTATAATTATTAAAATAAATCACGAAACGCTTTACAAGAAATAATACATTATTTGATAATACGAGTAAGATAAATAACAACGAGCTCATCGCAAAATTTGAATGGGGTATTGTCAAATACCCACCTTACAACCCGGAATTAGCCCCAAGTGACTACCATCTCTTCCTTGACATGAAGAAACACATGGGTGGAACACATTTCGGCGATAGAGAAGAGCTGGAAGAAGCGGTTCTCAGGTATCTGCGTGGCTACGTGGTATACCGCATGCAAAAATGCATTGTCCTCAGTGACGGCTACGTAGAAAAATAGGTAAAAGTCTGAACTTTCCAAAAATGTACGTATGCATGGAATTAAACATGTTTTACACTGTAAAAAATCACTGGGAACCTTTTTTATGGATAACCCTCGTAATAACCACAGTTTTTCACTTGCAATTCTTAAAAAATAATTGATATCATCAACGTTAAAAGATTATATGCTTTATTTCTCTCCATCTCCCCAGCCTCTTCCTGATATCGTCAATCCATATTTTATGAGACAAGCCCACACTTCACTGTCAGTTTTTAGGGTTCTCTCCAACACTATTTTTCCTAATAGACAGTGGTTTTTTTCTACAGAATTTTTCTTTCCGTTATTACTTCAGTATATCTATTCTTTTGACAGGATACTCGAGCTATTTTTCGGATACATATATGCGTTACAGTTTCTATCTTTTAGAATCCAAAAGACCACTCGAAGTGTCTTTTAAATTTAAAGACACTTCGAGTATGGATCTTTTCATGGGACGTTGAACAGCCTTTTTTATGAGTAAGACCTGTGTTCTTCCACGTGTATAGGTTTTAAGCTTACACTGGGAGGATGCATTGGTTACACGTCTTAGTTTTTAAGCGTTACGTAATTTTTGCTTTACAAATGTACTTAAATTTTCCAAATGATGCCTCTCCCAGTTTTATGCAGGAATATTAAAATGTATTCTAGTCATCGTAAAATATAACAATATATTTCATCCTTCAACAGAGAGTTGTTGCAGTTTGGTTCATGAATTTATATAAAATACTAAATAAAATTGTTCATGGTTTTCTAAAATTTCCAACTGACGTCAACATTTCACATATTTTTCATATCTTTCCGAGGCTAATAGTATTCAGATGTATTCAATTATATATATTAATATCTCCTATCTGTAATGACTTTAAAATCCCAAATTTCGCCCAAAATTTTGTGAAAAATCAGTATCAAAGCATACGCTTCTTCTCATTATTTCAGCTTATTAAATAATCATATTAATTGTGTAAAAATTACTTTGAATTTGCAAACATATGTTTATGTCATCTTAGCTTTTGATGATTATTCAAAGAGACAATAAGTCGAGAGTTCGAGCATTCTAGCATTTGAGCATTCGAGATTAGAACATTCGAGACTCTATATTTTAGAGAATACTATATAAAATAATATATATTAATAATAAATTATGTCTTATTTTTGAAGCAATACATTTCGTAAAAGAGTTTTCAATTTTACACGCGTAAATCTTTACATGTATTTTTATAATAAAAAATTATATACAACTTTATAAATAAGAAAATATTTGTTATGATTTTTATGGGTATCAAAGGAGGAAAGTAAATTTATGGGAAACGTACTATCAGGTAGCTATGAAACTGTAGTAGAATAAAATGTAGAAGATGAAATATATTGTATTTTATTTTTATTTTAATCATTTTATTTAAGCGCGTAGCAACTTTGGTTTAAAACAACAAGACGCCCAATCAACGAGAGTGAAAAGAGAATGGCGCGAATCACGAATTTTGAACAAAGTTGCGAATAAATAAAATTTAAACCTGGTTCTTAATCACCGCAAATGAATTTAACGACTCAAGATTCAAAGTCGTTGCTTCCAAAAGAGCAAGCAAGCGTAAAAACAAGCGCACTTTATGGGGAAAACAATATTAAAAGTTGGTTACAGACTCTCGGCCACGCCGGTCGTAGCGCTCTGCTACGGTTTGCGGACGCAACCCTTGTGTCTGGTATAAAACTCGGCATCTTTAGGTATTAAATTAATTATTATTTCACTCTGTAAAACTGTGAAAGATTAATCGCTCGAGAAGAAACTGGACAGAGTAACAAAATATAATCTTTAATGAGCTTTTATATCGTTTGGGTACCCACATTTAAACTAATTAAATAATAAGTTTGAACAGTGTTGAATTATTTAATTGTAAACCTGAAAATTTAAATTATATTTAGTTTTAATTTTTATTGAATTACATTATTTTACATTAATTTATAGTATTTATTATGTTATTATATAAAATTGTAATAAATCTTTGAAATATAATAAATCTTTGAAATATAATAAATCTTTAAATTGTAATAAAACTTTTTTGAATTGGTACTTAAACTATCGGTAAAAAATATTATATATATTTATGTATATATATATGTTTATATATAATCTTGTATGTATATATATATATATATATATATATATATATATATATAATCTTGTATGAAACAACAGGGTCAAATCCTGTCGGCCCAGAAGTGGGCGACGTCGATGGCGTTTCTCTTGGCCATCTCAGGTCTTCCTGGGTGCAGCTACTCGGACACAGCGCACACTCCAGAAGGTGTGACAGGGTCTGCTCCACGCCACAGTCACATTCAGTTGGTCCGTTTTAAAACTGCCAGGCTTTCATTTGTGTCCTTGTCTTGCATTCTCCGGTCCAAAGTCTGTTAAGGGATCTCCATATATTCCACCCCTGGTTGTGTCCGGGGGCTAGATCCTCTTTCGGGGCAATCCAAGTATTCCTCTTAGTTGCGCTTCTCCACATTTTCAGCCGCAGAGTGGCTTCAGGTCTCACCAGTTCCGTTGTCGACTGTAGGAAACTTCTTTTTGATTTGAACCGTGTGGCTCTCTTTGTGTGGATCTTTTGATACCTAAACATAGGGTGGAGTGTGTCGTGTGTTGCCTTGGAGAGCTTTTTCTTGGTGGTGACTTCTCGCCGTATGTTTGATAAAATAAATAATAGTAAACTCATAATAATACGGCATATTAATCGTACATGTGTCGATGTGCAGTAAAATTATAAGTACTAATAAAATAAGAATAAATATTATTTATCAAGTTTATAATCATAAATGGCGGGATAAAAATGCGTTAAAAGAGTGTTGAAAAAAACTCACTTAGGTTGTAGGTAATGATTGGTAAATGGATACTGAAATTATTTTCGTACGACCCACCTGGGATGAATGTAAGAGCAAGGCGCAAATGGCTCAGAGTACTTTGCCGATGTAAAAATATGATAACTCGATAACTCGATTTAAGGCGCCTCCTATCGCCCTCACTGCGGATATTTTATTGCGTTTTTTACGTCCGGGATAGCTGGTCTCGAAACAACCGCCAAAGTGCTCAAGTAAACTCTTTCAGGGAGGGAACAAAACGGGAATTTGAGGAGAGCTTTATGTATTTTACATTACGTCTGTCAAGTTTTTGACGCTGCTGATTTTCGTATTTTTTTTGTATTCAAATTTGCTAGTTCGATTCACGTATTTGAATCGCACTTTGTCTCACAGATTCTTATCTCTTAACAGCATAAACAATACACAAACTAATTATGAAAAATAACACAATATTAAAACATTATTCAAAGGAATATTATTTCCATTATTATTAAATGATAATAAAAATAATAAAATGCAAAATAAATACAGTATATATGAATATACTTTTTTTTCTTTCTATATCCGAGAACCAAGCTTACAATGTGCTTTTGTCGTTCGATTTTTTATTATTACAACTTAAATTTATTTTTATTTTCCCCGTTTCTTGCAGAATTCATATTTAGAATTTAGAATTAAGCAAAAACGAAGATTTTATACGGTTTTAGATATTCCTAAGTCAATCGTTTACGATAGTATCAGCGATATCACATGTCCATCTCGTCGATTGTCGTTCTACGTTTCTGCATCCGGTTCTTGTTCACCACTCCAACTTGTATCCCCTACTTATCCTATCGTCTGATTATGTCCCACCTTCTTAATTTATAAACCCTGAAGACGACCCCTGTAATGGCAGTCGGTGAATATAGAAGGAAAAATTCGCCACACATGGATTAAATAAAATCAATGAATCTGCCTTTGTCTCTTTTACAACAGTCCTGTCAGCTTCCACACTAATCATACCTTACAAAATCAAACCAAAAAAGTAGTTTCACAATTTTGAAGTAATTTACTCGCTTTTTAGTTTAACCCTTTTGTTACGGTTCGGTGGAATACAAATTATACTGTCAATAGAGCGTGAATTTTTTAAACCATTTTGTTTGCTGAAAAATAGTATTTGAGGCATAAATGTACTTACCTGACCTATTTTCATATATCCCTTTGGTTCTTCTTTCCTGTAGATATCATATGATGCATAAAAAACTATTATATTTAACAAACGTTCATTATCTAACTCCATACTTGTGGTGAGATTGATAAATGTGGTTTAAAAAATCGTTCTTGTGACGAAACCAAACGAAATTTATTTACATGCTCTACAAATTCCTGTAAAGAATACATGCAGGTTGATAAATGGAATGACAGCAGTTTCAAGTTCTTACCGTAGATGTCACAATGAGTACTGAAAGTAGCAAAACATAATATCACGTCAACCGATGCTAACGGTCAGGGAATCTTTGATGGCATATGCCGACAACCGAAGCTAAAGGGTTAAATCTTAACTTGCGAAAATGTTAGCAAACTTGCTATTGCTAATTAATGTTGCCAGCTAAGGTACTACATCCCACATCTGAAGCTATCAATTTATTCCCGGGAATAATTATTAGTCTTCATTTAGAATATATATTATTAACTGATGAATTTCGAGTCTTTTCAAGTGGAGGCTTAATAGTTTCCATGGATTTCGAGTACGAAATCACGGCAAATTGAGGGTCATGCTGTAGTGCTTGACTGAGATATCTACTGGTAATTCAAACTTAAAGTCTGCTAATAGTTGGGGAAAACAAAGTATTTAGTAATTTGATTATTTGCCATGATGAAAACATATGAATTGAGTGCTTTTCTAAAAACTCTTTAACCATACACACCTGCATGTAAAAATTGTATCATCAAAACGAAAGAGCATTTTTATTTTATTTTATTAAAATACATACTGATTAATGCTTAGTTTTAAAGAGACTTAGTAGGCATACTATATCGGATTGACATTATCATGATGTAGTCCTTGCTGACTAGTACCGAAAACGTCGATAAACAATCTTTCGTCTTTTTTCTGTTCGCTTGTCGACATGCATGTATCCGCCATACTAGTATTTCTGAAATAATTACATATATTGTCACTGGAGTCGCTGTGCAACTGCTCATCATGGGCACGTCAGTTGTGTCCTAACAGCCGAGAACGGTCATTCCACCTGGCCGGAAGCTTGTAAAGTCTTAACGTAAATATATGTCAATGTGCTTCTGAAAAATTTTGTGTTATCAATCTGCTCTTTATAATGCCCTCACACGACGGAGTAACACCTTTTTGAAAGAGAGGAGGATGTTAATATTAATATAGTATTTGTTTAAGATATTTGAACCGATATCTCATTATTGGTTAATCATCGTCACCTCTTAAGAACCACTGAGGTGTACTCTTCCATTCGTTTCAGTACTGAGAATCATAGAAAATTCTGAATTACGAAAAGCTTGCAAATTTAACCATCATTGTGATGGGGATCAAAAAGATGGTACTGAAAATATCACATGGAAAAATCGCATTTCAATAAATTTTGAGCTTAATAGCTGTTAAGTTACATGCTTCAAATAGATGTGAAAGTTTTTTTCATATTTATTTTTAAATTTGTTAGATTGTTTTTGAATTTTTCGTAAATTAAAAAAAAAAACAATTCTACATTGGCCTTTCGATGAAGCCGACAAAGCTCGTTGGAAATAAAGTTGTGAAAAATTAAAAACATTCTTCAATTTCATCATGTCCAATCACTTCAATAGAAAATGTGGTCGTCACAATATGTCACTACAAAACTCTGTTGCGGCATCTGACGTATGCGTCCCAACTCCATTTTTGTATTTTTTTACCGATTTTAGTACGAGGGTTATCTGTAATTTAAAATTACCATGGCGCTACAGTCCTGAAAAGTGATGTTATGATGGGTACCGCAATTCTGTAGTGTACCATGGTTCCCCCACTCCAAATCTTTTCCCTAGCAAGCTGCCTGCGGGGCTCAGTCTTGGCTTGGTAGCCGTACGTGATGGATCTCCCCCTCGTTTTGCCCGAGAGATGTGAGCTGCGCACGGTGATCCACAACACAATAATATTTTCAGGACTGTAGCGCCATGGGAATATTATATTACGGATAACTTTCTTATAAAAGACTGCCTTATCCAATCTCTCATCTCACCATTGCGTACAAATTCAAAAAGTACTCAACTTTTTTATTTACAGTATTGTCTTTTTTATTTCTCTTTTCCGACAATATTTATAGCTTAGAGTAATTTTTATTTCAAAACATAATTGTAAATATATTCGAGAATTTTTCAAATTTTACATATATACATGTATGGAATCTGCAACGATCAACATTTTTTCAGTCGACAAACTTAGTTTAAAGTTTACAATACAAAAACCGTGCAAGCCTTGACGTTGAAGCGAAACTCACTCATGAATATTGAAATGTTCACATTCATAGATTTACGCTCGCAAAATCGCTGAACCGGTTTTTTTTTCACGAAAAACGCGGCGATCAGCTGTATCGATAAATTTACATCACAAAGGCTTCAAACGTGATTTGCTCCTGAAGAAAAGCTGCATTTTTCAGTGCGCGTCGGCGGAATACTTTCACCGGGCGTCTGTGGAAAGAGATCCGCGGGTGTTTAATTTAATAATTCCACAAGGAACGAAAGTAAGAAGACTGAAATTCTTACCCCATCTCCTTCAATTCCTTACTACCGGGTGAGTTTTTCTCGGCGATATTATATTATAAACGTTTTTGTTCGAGAAGAAATATGCTGCGTTCCAATCAAAGACAGTTCTACAATAGTGTATACTCATGATGCTCGTAGATTCGTTATTACTTTTAGCTGTAATTAAAAAAATATACTATTGTATACATCAAGCATGGCCAGCGTTGAATAAGAAAACGAAAATTCTTGAGTCAAAAAATATTCATTTAAAGCTCCGCAAGCAACTCGCCAAAACATTTGTTTGGAGCATCTTGTTGTACGGCTGTTAAACATGGTGCTTATCTGAAAGTGATAAAAAAAGACTAGTGGCCTTTGTGATGTGGTCGTACAGAAGAATTCTCGGAATTTACTGGAGAGACCACGTCACGAACAATGAGGTTCTCAGCATAATCAAGGAAGATCCACCTAGTAAGAACCATCTCAGAGAGGCGAGCCCGATAGATCGGTCACATTATGCGCCACGATGGTCTTCTTCACGACGTTGTGGAAGAGATGGTCGAGGGTAGAAACTGTAGAGGGCGCCTTAGAATATTTGCAGCAAGTGTTCGAGGACATGAGTTTTAGCTCTTATGCTGAGCTGAAGAGGGTTGCGGAGGACCGAGAAGATTGAAAATCGAGATGTAAGATTTTGTTGCTGCAAACTAATCCACTGGATTGATACTACGAAGTAGAAAGAAAGATAAGGGCAATACAGGCGATGTATGGAGGTACATTGTTTTGATCGAATATTCTACTAGTTCAAAATTTATTTCATGGAGATAAAATACGCATGCGTAGAATACTGGATGTATGAAGGATTGACTTTGAGAGAAATGACAAGCTTAAGAAGTGAACTTAGCAAACTTTAGTCGGTTAAGACGTAGAAAATATATTTATAATGCCACAGGATAGCATAAGCTACATCTTAATTTTCTTCAGAAGAAGAATTTATAAATTATTTTTTTATAATATTTATTTTTAATCATTTCAATTGACAGTAATCTTTTATGTTCTTTGTTTTCTTTTGATCTACTACATGGCAAAAGTGTATTAAAAAATATTTCATATCATTACGTATTCCAATAAAGGGTTTATTTACATTGCAAAGAATAATATCCACGAATAAACTTTATTTAAACGAATGAAAACATTTGGTTTGTCTATTGTAGTATATTAATATAGATCATTTTTTGCTTCCGCCCCCTGCAGTTTCTACCCTCAGCTATCCCTTCCACAATCTCGCGAAGAAGACCATCGTGGCGGATGATGTGACCAATCCATCGGGCTCGCCTCTCTGAGATGGTTCTTATTAGGTGCCTATCTTCATTAATTATGCTGAGAACCTCGTTGTTCATGACGTGGTCTCTCCAGGAAAGTCTGAGAATTTTTCTGTATGACCACATCTCAAAGGCATCTAGTCTTATTTTATCACTTTCAGATAAGCAACATGTCTCACAGCCGTACATCAAGATGCTCCAAACAAATGTTATGGAAATCTTTCTTTAGGGTCTAAGAATATTCACATCTCAAGTTGCCGTAAAATCCAATATTGCCGTTCAATAGGTTGTGAAAACAAGTATATTATTATTATTACACGAATAAAAATTTCGAGTAGACTGTAGCGGTAAAATTGAAAAAAAAAAAACAAATTAAAAAAATCATATTATATGCAGGGAAATTGCTTTCTCCCGCTAGGTATTACGCACAATTTCTGAACAAACGAAAAAAGGCCCATGTACAAATACTCGGCGCAATTATAAAAAATCCCTAAGTGATTTGTACTGAGGAAATATTTATTCTCTGGCATAACGTTAATAGATAGAGATATTTTTCATTTCGCTCTCCAAATATTTAACGGACTTTGTGCCTATTGGAGAGAGATAAATAATTAATGTTTACGTTATTTTTTTAAAGAGTCTTTTAAGTGACAGGAGGGTGTGCTTTTCAGAGATACGTAATCACATTACGTCTTATTTTTTTACGGATCAAAACACGTGGAACTTGTGTGTATTTTTAAAAAAAATATATATTAAATGTATATTTTTTAAGTAATGGAAAATCGCTGTCATTTTTAACAGCATGTTATTAACGGATAAATGATGTATATCTTTATTTTATTTATATAAAATCAAATGAGTAGTGTAGATGAATTTTATTAGAATTTAATCACTTGATTTTCAATCTATATTGAGTTCATTGCAATAGGTTGACGATTTTACTGTACTTTTTAAACAAAAATATGATTATTATTTTCTGTTGTTGATATATTGGTTAACGTAAATTCACTGCTGGACATACTTCTAAGAGCATGAATCTTCCTTCTTCATACTATTGCACTTAGTATCTAGCTGTTCAAAATGTTTTTTTAAACATAGTTATTTGTATTAAACCTCGAAAGTAATTGTTATAATCAACTTTCATCATAGACGGAATCTGTCAATTCATACAATCAGGGATCAAAATCCAAAACAACAAGTATCGAGGAATTTGCAGGGGTCTTCTTCTGCATTGATGATTTAGTTGTGATTTAGTTGTGAGTTTCTGTCAATTTTGTTTAAGACCCCTGCAATGGCAGTCGAAATATTGGTTAAAAGAAATTTGACACACACGGCTAAGCCCAAAAGCCACAATATCAAATCTGGCTGTCAAAACCTAAGAAGTTATTTAAGACTTTTTTGATTTTATTTATTGAATAAATATATTATTTAATTTGTCAGTAGCTTAGATAAGGTGTCCGAATTTGTCGCGTATAACTACCCCCAATAAAATGCTGAGCAATGAGCGGCACTCGGCGCCAATACCTTGTTATCGTCTCATGAATTTTCTAGGCCAGTAGTTCAGCGTTCTTAATATGCATGAGGGAAAGGCATCGTCTCCCAGGGAACGGTACGCGGAAGACCAGGGCATGTAGAACGACCGCCTTCGGCCACCTCTGAAGTAAACACAGCCTCCGCCCATCAGCCTCCGCCCAACACCGCCCACGTATGCTTCGAGGACAGATTATGTAAGCGCTTCGCCGCGACAACAGCTTTTTACGTTTTTCAGGTTTTTTTTTCAGTTTTTTCAGCTTTTACAGCCATGCGATTTTTCCACCCTCAGGTGGCTTTTAAAAGCTTGACAATTCAATTATGATGGAATATAAAAATACTTGTAAGATACCGGCCTCGGGTGAGGTAAATCCTCTACGGCGTTATTTAAGGGCTGATAAGAAAAGTGAAAATTTTAATATTGGAATATTTTAAGTAATCGACTTAACACATTTAATCAAATGTATTGCAGCCCAATTAAATATTCATCATGTTAAGTCGACGAGGGTAAAATTTTTATTTACAATATTTTTAGCATTGAATACATATTTCATCATTGAATTTTTAATACTAGTCTTAATTTATGTCTCTTCTTTCGCAAGACATTTCGTGGCCGATTACTACAATGTGTCGATTTTCCCAAATTTTCCCATATATATAATAGATTTATATTATTTACGTCTTAATTGAAATTAGACGATTCCACATATTTTCAGCTGGTATGTTTTTTTATATTATTTAAAATACGGTTATAACGCATTCAGTATTTTAAATAAAAAGTAAAATAAAATTTATTTTATTTACAATTTAACTTATATTGTTTAGCAAAGTCAGTTTTACATTTACATTGTCATTGAAAATATATTGTGTATTGTAAAATTCTAGAGTTATTAAGTTATTTAATTTGAATAAATGATAAGCTTCCAGCAGACTATTTTTATTTGAATTTTAATAGTTATTTTACACTTTTGTTGTACAAAATCGATTAACAACTTCTGTTTAAGAACTACATTCAAAAACGTTTGTTTTAAGAGCATTTTAGAAGCATGGCTTAACCAAGTGACCTAGTCCATGTGACAATTTTTTGCTCTAAAATATTCACACTTCAATAGTTGGTTCTGGAATTTTCTAAAAGAAATCACTACCTCTTTGCGATGCTACGATCCACTACATCAAAGTATTTTAAAATTAAATTAATTTTAAAAATGTTATTACATGGTTTCAAATTAATAAAACTTTACAAAAAGGTATTTTGGGATGCTCTGAAGTAAATATGTTTTGATGATGTCATATTTACGTTGTACGTCAACGCTCTATTAATGGATATTTTCTTTAATCTTTGAGGCCTCTTAATTATAATAAGAAAACTCAAACTGTATAGATAATATCTATTTTTAGGGCTACGTTGCTACTTTTATAATATATTGTATTATAAGAGCATTATATAATTCATTTATTTAAGTACTTATCATTAACAAAAGGCACTTAAATATATAGTGATTATTGTAATATTCTTGATCTGGTTGTCTGTAGTGGAACTAAATATAGCTTCTTCGTTCATACTTGAAATTCTGAGAATTCGTTTCGCATATCTGCGTGGGCGAAGAAAAGTGAGGCGGTATGAGTCCCTTGTTTACTGGCGAGAAAATTTTGAAGACACCCCCGTAGCTCGAAAAGGAATAAAAAATACGTACGAACTGAAAAAGCGTGGGAATCTTCCGACGCGGCTTTCAGTCATAAAGGAATAATTGCATAAAATTGACTCAGATAAGTGCTATGTATATTTAATTTTTTACGTACCAGTATATGTAGAATATACCTACTAGTAATATATAAATTCGGGTGAAAGCGCCCACTCAGTTTTCAAGCTTTACGCTCCGCATTTTAATGATTATTATTTTCGGCGAAATTTTCTGATTTAAATTATTTAATATAACTTTAAACGGAGTATGTTGGGATACAATAAGTTGAGAACTAGAAGAGATGTGTGCTTGAGTATGCATTTCTTTCGACTAGTGCGCGGCGTGTTCAGAAATTTTAATATTTTGTTTAAAATCGGTTTGTTTGTCCCTGACAATTATTTAAGGATAAGGAGGTACAGATTATTTGTTCTTCCTAAAAGTAATACTAACCTGCCAGAGACTATGCCTCTCGGGAGAGTGGCATAGTCTCTGGCAACCACAGACTGTTCAACCATATCGCCTCAAATATAGATATATTCCACTTGAGAGAAGCCTAGCTTCGACCTGAGCTCCACGAATTTATTTATCAAAGTAATTTCGTCGAGTCTTCTGTTTAACGAGCTTCAGGACTTTTTAATAATTGTTGTTAATAATCATATAAATCTATATTTATATATTTTTTTGTATTATATCTTATTTCAGGATCGTATTAAATAAACTTTGTAATTTTTCTGAAAAAAAAAAAAAAATGAGATTGATTATCTATGTTGACTTTGCAGTGCTAGTGAGCCGTTAGATTAGAACGTAAAAGGTGTGTAGTTTACGCAAAACTGCAGTCTCATTTGACTGATCTAAGTTGAAAGCAAGATAAATTTGAATGTGTTTTTTATTTTGTATGAATAGAATTGAAGATACGAGATTCTCAGGTATCTTCGTGGCTTGGCGGCTTGATATTTTGACTCGGGCATTCAAAAGCTAGTATACCGCATGCAAAAATGCATTGACCTTAGTGGCGACTATGTAGAAAAATAGGTAAAAGTCTGAACTTTCCAAAAATGTACGCATTCATGGAATTAAACATGTTTTTTAATGTGAAAAATCACTAGGAATCTTATTTTATGGATAAACCTCGCATATTATTTTTTCTGTAAAAAATAAGCACTCGAATACGGTTGTGATTAATTTAATATTCTTCGTTTTTTCTCTCTTATTTCTTTATTTCAAATGCAAGAAGTTTCACTTTTTATTAGGCTCTTATAAATATTTGAAATATTAATACAAATAATTTTACACCTTCAAAATATATCAAATGAGTTGAACTTGTTAACATTGATCCTACGAAATAATGTTTATTCTTCTTAATTTGCTCTCTACCTGGAACACATGATCACTAAAAATATGCGTCAGCTGGTATAATCACGTTCAACGTTATTTAAACATAATTATTTTTTATAAAACATCCAAAAGTATTTAAAGTATTAACTGTCAAATTATAATCAAATTCTCTACCTTTGCTCGAATTTTTCGATTCATACAGTCGGGTACGACACAGGGCATTGACCATCACAATATCTTGCCACTCTATGTAAATTGAAGGGATTAATGTCTAAAACAGCAGGTATCTAGGAGTTTGCGGTGTATGAAAATCAATTTATTAATATTAATTTTATAAAATACAGAATACTTACTCATATTGTACAATAAAATATATAAAGGGATATGTTATCATATAAATCAGAACCAACTCAACTCCAGTCTTTGGACTCATCCTCAGTGCCGGAACTTTCGTATTCCGGCGTCACCATTTAGCTGACGCTGTAATTTTGGGACCGCGATCTCGGTTCCGGAACAATCTTATTTCTTCATGTTCCTTTGAACCGTAAAAAGAAGGCAGTTTCATAGAGTATTCAAAGCATATTTGTTTTAATGTGAGATAATAAGTGTGAAGTTTACGAGCCTGACCCAATTGGTAATAAGAGGTGACTAAAATGAACCAACGACATGTAGTATTCCCTGGGGCTTAGTGCGCCAGGGAATACTACATGTATATATAAATATGTATATAATCGTGTCGCAAACAACAGGGTCAGATCCTGTCTGCCCAGTAGTGGGCGACGTTGATGGTGTTACTCCCGGCCATCGTCAGTTCTTACTGGGTTCAGCTAGTTGGACACAGCGCACACTCCAGAAGGCGTAACAGGCTCTGCTCCACGCCGCAGTCACATTCAGTCGGTGATCGGATGAAAACCTGTGTTTCAATATGGCTTAGTCGTTTAGATAAAAACAGCATTTTCAAATATTGTTTTTATATCAATTTAAAGTTTTACAGTTGTGTTTACATTTAAAAAGTCGATAGCATCACAGTATCGAGAGTATCGCTTACGAAACTTGCCAAATTTCCTGCAAACTTTACTTTTGTAACTCATTAAACCTTGATTTCAGTTAATTTCAGGTTACCACACCACCTACTCGGTCGCCTGCGCAATTAATTAGCAACGTATAGGAAAAGTTTATGAAGCCAATCTGTCGCTTTAGTGCCTCGGGTATCTTAATTAATCCTAAGCACGTAATTTTGTAATTAAAACGCCAAATTTCGAACGATTTTAATGGGACTTCTTAAATTAAATCACATGCAATACAGTACAACCTGTCAAATCAGAACGGCATATGCTGCATCTGCAAAATATGGATTGTATTTGTGAGCAACTTTGAAGATATAAATAAAGTCCAGAAATAAGAGACAAAAGATTATATATCGAGGTTTTCGGTACCAGTCAGCAAGGGCTATATAATGCTGATGTCACTACATAATGGTGATACGTATAAAAAGCAAAATCTTCAGAAGATGGGAAGAAATTTTTTTTATCTTCCCAACAATTAAATTACGACTAAATGTAAAAACATTCTTTAAAATACATTTATTGACATTTTTCTTCGTTTCAAATAGAACCGAGAAATGGAGAGAAAGTTCTCGTTTTGCGGAGCTCGCTTCTTGTTAATGGAAAACTTAAAACACAAATTTTCATTTTGTGAAAATCAAATGAATTATTGTGTTTATGCTTACCACACTGGCTTCACACTCTGAATGCATAATATACAGGATGATTCATAATAAAAAAACACTATATAGATTATTAATTTCTTTTTATTACCACAAATTTTCGTCACTCAGTTATGTCAATGCCGTTTCGCTTCATTCTAAGACATCTCTGCTCTATCTAAGGTCCACCTGTAAATATATATCATATCGACCGGATTGAATCGGTCCAACATCGCTTCTTGTCAAGATTTGCACGACTGATCGGCCTTGAGAGAGGTAGCTACTCCTATGAAGATATAGAGAGGCGACTTAATGTATCTACATTGGAGAGACGTAGAACAGTGACTGACTTGCTGTTTATTTTTAAAATTATGAACTCCATAATCGATGACTCGACATTATTGCAGGAAATTACGTTCAATGTTCCCTCCCGGTTCGCTACAGGCAGTGACCTGCTACATGTAAGGACATCCAAAACCAACTACGGATTCTATTCTCCTATGTTAAGAATGTGTAGACTGGTTAACTCCTCTAGTGACTTGGACTTTTTCGGAGTGGACCTTCCAGCATTTCGCAGATCCCTCTACTAATGTACTAGATCTGGTTTTTTTTACTCATGTTCATGTTTTGTCTAAATGTATTGTCTTAGCTATTATATTGTTCTGTTTTACCATTTCATTTATTGTATTTTCTATTTTAAACCGTATGTATTGGCCTAGGCCGTTAGTAAAATAAAATAAAAATAAATAAATAAAATATATAGTTACTGACAATTTCCAGGACAGAAGCTCAAAGACTTAAATAAAAAACAGGCGTAATCTATGCTCTTTTGCGACATTCGAAGTATATGTCCTAGCCAAGTATTTTTACGCTGTGATTTACCAAATTCTACCAAAAAGAGTTGGGTGATGTTCGGAATTGAATATAAGTCCCCTGTATAATATATTTAATATTGGACTGAGATAGAAGTGATAGAGATAGAAATAATACAGCTGAAACAGTCTTGTTGAAGTAATAATGACACCAGCGCGCTTGTGAGCGAGAATGGCTGTCAATGTAACCAACATATTGAACAATTTATTGTCACTTGGGCAATTTAATTGTACATTTCAACAACACGCTGAACAACTCGCGATGTTCACGCGTGGGTAAATTAGGGCAGCTTTTCCAGTAAATACAATTTACCCAGCAGTGTAATAAGCATATGTTTATATATATTGGCATCTATTATAGTAACATTTTAATAATTTGTTGAAAATTAATTTTGAAATCAGTTGAAATCGATCATTTTAATTTTAAATTTAAGATTTTGAATATTGCAAATTTACGTGACTCAGCAAAGAATGAGTATAAATAAATAGACTGTCGGAAAGTAATAATATAAAAAGCTTGTGAATAAATGTTGACTGATTGAATAATAAAAAATAATAATACACATACAGGTACTCTGAATATATACTATTGAGACATCTATGGTTATACGATGGTAACAATGGTATGAATACATCATCTTTCGCGTGTTCCTTCAGTCGGAGAAATAGTCGAGTGGACTGTTAGACTGACGATTAATACAATTTCTGTTAGACGAAAGTCATCCCGTGAAGACCACACATTCATAGCAATACCTGTAATAGTAAATAATGTCGGGCTTTAGTCTATGACGTTGGCGGATCAACACTCCACATGCAGCGCTTATCCATATGTAAAATGGTAAGCATCATAGGATCCACAGATGAAAAAAAAACTTTAGAATCACTATCACCATCTGTAAGTATTCTCCCGTATGTGTTTACATAAAAAACGGCGTTAACGATCATGGTGGCTGGCAGAACTTAATGCCAACCATTTGTAACGACTATATTTTTGAAGCAGAAGAATATAAGAATATAAAAAAAAATATTAAAAAACATATAATGTCGGTTAGTATTAGCTTAACAATCTATAAACATAGGAATATTATTATACTTTTAGAATGGTTTTCTTTCTTTTTCCACTTAAGCACGTACAAACCGATATATTTACCTTACTCACGATCTAGATAAGTGCTTGTATGAATGAAACTATATGTCTTCCAATCAGTCTATGGATAGTATTGTGATACTTGTATTGGAAGAGAGAAAATACCAATGATGAAAACACGTTTCAATATTTACTCTTAACCATTTGGTGTGTTGTTTCAACAGAAACAAATAAACACAATATTGCAAACAATACTCTTGCATTATTTTATGTTATACTCTTTCGCATCTGGTCGTCGGCATATACCGTCAAAGATTCCCCAACCGTCGACACCGGTTTACGTGATACATTGTTTTGCTACTTTCAGTACTCATTGTGACATCAACAGTAGGAAATTGGAACTACAGTCATAGGCTTTATCAACCTACATGTATTATTTACAGGAATCTGTAAAGCATGTAAATAAATATCGTGAGGTTTCGTCACAGGAGCGATTTTTCCGTAAACCACAAGTCTCAATGCCATCACATGTATGGAGTTACATAATGAACTTTTATATAGATAGCTTAAGAATAGAAGAACCAATGTGATATACGAAAATTGGTCAGATAAGTATATTTATGCTTCAAATACTAGTTTAAAGTAAAAAACTTCGTTATTCGGTTGTTCTCTTCCTAGAGCTAGCTCCATCAACATTCTTGGATTATCAATTTCGAATAATGTCAAATATTACGAGTCAATTCAGTATAAAGCCGGTCTCGCTTCCAAAAAACTAGGTGTATTATATAGATCATGTCGGTATTTCAACGATAAAAATCTTTTTCTTCTATATAAAGGACCAATCCGACATATTCTTGAATACGGCAGTCACCTTTGGATTGGAACCCCAAAATACCTTCTACACTTAATTGACTCATTTCAAAGAAGAGCAATTCGTTTGATAAACGATGACACTCTTACGTCTAACCTGAAATCAATGGAACACAGGCGTAAGATTGGTTCACTTAGTCTTTTCTACCGTTATTACCACGGGCGCTGCTCTTCGGAACTTTAAAGAACTAATTCCTCCTGCACCCACCTACAACCGACAAACTTGTCTTACACTTGCCGAACATCTATATACGGTTAATGTGTGTTTACCAAGAACTGGCAGTTTCCAAAGTTGCTTCCTTAATGCATCCGGTAAGCTTTGGAATGCTCTTCCAGCGTCTGTGTTTTCTCCTTCCTACAATCTGGATCTCTTCAAGAAACAGATAAATATACACTTGCTATCTCTCCAACCCACACACAAACACGAACACAACACACGTTTCCTAAATATGCAATAAAAGGAAATAAATATTGCGGTGTTAAACTTTGTGCTTAACATATTATTATTTATTTATTGTTGTGTGTAATAGATAAGGTCACTAAGCACTTAAGAATGAAAAAGATCGGAGCTTGCTAAAAGCTATAAAAGCTAATGGTAACCTGAGATTATGCTGACCTTTTACTGGATGAACTAATGGCATTCAGCGTTCACCGAGATGAGGATGGGTGCAAAGAGCAGAGGATAAGAATGTTTGGAGAGTCAAGTGTAACGTGTAAATCATTGAAACATTATTATGGAGAAACACAATGCTTTGATGATATAAGCAAGGTTAAAGAAGAAGCTTTTTTTGGATCGGCAGCCCTGTTTTTTATATTTATTATTAAATACTTTAAAAATACTTTATGAAGTTGAAAAAATGTCCGCAATTTCCAGAATTGGAAATTCGTTGCAGAGAAATTCCTGCGCAAAAACGACATTAATAAAAATTTGAATTGAAAATAATTTAAGGTTCGGTTTCATCGAAACGATGTGCGGCAAATAGAATAACTCTTGTGTTATTCATATTCTAAGCATTCACTTTGAGATTCTTTTGAAATATTAGGTAGATAAATACTAACTATCTTCGTTTTAACATGTTTTACACTGAGCAATGCTTATTCACTAGTTTGCTTATAAATATTGGAAACTGATGATGCCTTCATTGAAACGCTTTTCCAGCAAATGGATAAACAGGACCCAGTGTGATTTATGCTAAAACAAGGTAAGTATTTATCTGCTTATAATTACTCTGATGTAACCATTATTAACAACTTGTATATTGGTTAAATATTAGTATTGGTCAATGACAAGCTAAAAGACCAATGTTCCTCCGATCCTCGCTTGGTGAAAACCCTCCCTGTTTCGTCTTGTTTCTAGAGACTCAGATGGGCAACCGTTGCTGGACGCACGTAAAAAGCCACTTTTTAGAGTGTGGCTGAAGGCCTTCCCGTGATTCAAGGTGCATCAGTTAAATGTCAAATAGACCTCAGTCTAAGGCTGCTAAGTTAGTATACTACAGCGAGTCTCGAAATGCCTTCTTTGGTAACACGTTGCTAACCACGAAATACGTGGTAGCCCCTTGCAGGACGCTGAACACGTTCTGTGGCATTGCCCAATATTAGATTCAAGTAGGAAAAGGCTCTTTAGCGCAATTCAACAGAAACCTGGACCGGTTGGATATAACGACCCCATCGTTACGGAGTCCAACTACCATGCCATTTTTGTATACGCGGCGATCTTTGGCGAAGAAGTCAAAATGTCCAAATTTTAACGTCTGAACTACTAACTTTTACACTTACGTTTGGTGTGGCTCACCAAAGCCCGTTACTTGTATAACGAGAAAGTACTCTGAAAACAATGCCTTTGTAAGTGCTCCCAAGGAGCGCAGGTGCAAGGCGACCGGCCCGGGGGTCTTAGGCCCCCCAAAAAAAGTATTTGACGATAATTACTATGATATATTTTTTTTGGAACACGTATTTCTGAAGAGAAACATTACAGTTCACGGAAATCTTTATAGATGATTTCAATTACTATTTTCACCACTAATATTTTGTGTACCTTACTTTCGTTAATTCTAGTATAACGAAATGTGTTACTAATTATATTTTTGAGACATATTCGAATAATTGTAAATGGGCCTTTAGAATTCCGTGGCGGCATTCTTAATGACGTCATCTGTCAGAGCGGAGCGTCTCGAAAGCCTCGCTCTCTTAATTATTCACCGCTTAAAAAGCAAAGGTCTGAAGCGACACTCAAAAGATAAGACAATACATATCATATTTACGAATGATACAAGTCTTTTATATAAAAAACGCTTCGACGTCGCTTACGACTATTTAAAAATTTAATTTTGTGTTGTTCAAGTGCCCTTAGATTTTTGCATTAGTTTAATTATTTATGTTTCTGTTTATTTTCTTGATTTGATGTGCAGTTATTTGAGTCAGACTGTGATTTCATTATTTTAATAAAAAATACTTCGATTAGAATTCTAAATAACGAGGGCGGTCCGATAAATACTTAACCTCACCGCCCGATGGCGCCACTATCGCAAGAGAATATTGTATGTGTTGACATCCCCTGTCTTTAAAAAAGAAACGAGACGTGGGTTCGTCACGTGGCCGCGTGGAGGGAAGGATGCAAGAGCAGGTCGCAAAGCAAAGAACTTATTTTTAAGCACAATTCGAATTTATTTTTGATTGAGACTTGATTTCCCCGTCCGACCAGTACATGACGTTTCACCGGCCGGACGAGAGTCGGCTCCGGAACTCTGTGACATGCAGCGCCGCCAAGATAATCACGGCAAAAAAAAAAACAAATTGAAGATGACAGTTTAACCAACATAAATTAAAACTGTCATAACAAATAAAATGGCGTATGCAAAAGCCGTGTAATTTTATATAAAATTAAAACTAACATTATTAGGTGTGCATGTTAAGCGAGCGAACAAAAATAAGTGACAAAATATCGTTTTTCGAGGCTTTTTGGCATCGGGCTAAAAGAGCTATATCAAGGTGACATCAGTCTGTATCAATTTTCTATGCTCCAGTTAGGGAGCAAATTTGGTGTGATAATTTACGAGTATACATTACCAATAATATTTTTTTAGTAGCCGGCACTAAATCGCAAAATTTATGTCACCAAACGCTAACAGTTTTTTAATATGATTTATTTTCATATAGTGGAGCATCTCTAGTATATGTAAATATAATACATTATTTAATAACGCCATTACATAGATATGTCCCATTAATAAGGTTTCATGACTGACTTTGGATTTAAATTCATAAATAGTTTTCTGAATTTTTCATGATCACGTCATTTAGAAATCTATCATCAATGTCAAGTTTATCATTTTGTTAAAAGCTGTGAAGAGTAATGAAATAAAATGCGCACGTTTGTAAAATGTATATTCTAAGCATTTAACGTGAGATCCATTTTAGTAAACTATATAATATCAAATCGTACATTTAATTTTGTTTACATACATTATAAGGTACTACTGAATATAGTAGACTGCGAATCTAGTAAGAAGTGTAATACCTTATTTGCTGTTAATAAAATATCAAATACGTACATTTGCCGCGGAGAGCTTTTGCGGTCGCGTGAGCTTTTTTCAATCCCATCCCACGTGTGGCCGTCTATTAAGATTTATTCTCTCCACCATCCAATGCGGAGGAAGGTCAGCGAGAGCCGGGAATCTGGGCCGGCTGGACGCTGAAAGATGGGCGCCGAATGACGGTTCGGCGAAGCCATTTCGACGAGAACTTTTTCCTAAAAAAAAAAGATTTCTCAAAGTCAAATTAGTATTTAGAAATATATACAATAAAATAATGTATTAAAAAAAAGCTGCCTTGTTTTAACATAAATCACACTGAGCACAGCTTAATCACTTGCTGGAAGACCGAAGTTTCGCCATCAACGAAGGCTTCTACAGCTTATCATTGATATTAGCTTGATATAGATATTGTAGGCTGATGCCTAAAAGCCTCGAAAAACGATATTTTGTCTCTTATTTTTGTGCGCTCGCCTGACACACACCAATAATGTTAGTTTGAATAATATAATATTACACGGCGTTTGCATACGTCATTTTATTTGTAATGACAGTTGCTCCATTTCGTGTTGGTGCAACTGTAATCTTTAATTTGCTTTTTGCCGCGACCATTAGCGGCGCTGTATGTCACAGTGCTTGAGCAGTTGTCAGTTGTCGAGTTCCATACCGGTCAGAAGACGAAATCAAGACTTTATTAAAAATAAATGCGTATTGTGAATCAAAAACAAGTTCTTTGTGTTGTTAATCTGCTCCTGCATCCATCCTCCACGCGGCTACGTAACGAACCGCGCCTTGTCGTCTTTTTAAAGATGGAGGGGATGTCAACATATATAAACATACTATATGTTAGGACTGTGATAAATTATGAACGATATTAACATGGATTTCAATGTTTATGATTAAAATATAAATAAAATGCAATAATTTACATGAAATTTTTGTGAAAATAGAATATTTTTCAATATTCTAAATTTTTATAAGCTGCTGAAGATACTTGTATGTAAAAATATTGAATAAGTGATAGACGTACTCGCACAAATTTATGGTAAACATTATGTTTTATGACATTTCCCTCATGAAAAAATCGTAGACATATAAACGGCAAAACCTGGATTGGAATCACGAACCTTTGCAACAATGGTCATTTCATTACCCGTCGCTTACCGCTGCTTTACCTAGAGCATATAATCGTCACCACAAAGCTGTATTAGTAGCTACGTTTTTTTCCTCATCCCATGTTAGCTCTGCCTCCCGTATAGTTTCCGATTATTTTTAGCAGCTCTCGAAGCCTGAGGTATTCCGTCCTAAGAGGTGGCTCACGATGACCAAATTGATCGTTTGTAGTATAGGTGGATGTGTTGTCAGAAAGGAGCATGTATGAGAAGTAGGTAGGAGATCACTGCATGGAAAGAATATGGTATACTAGGCAGTGGTCCGTTCAGGCACCTCTAGATCACCAATCCATGACTGACTGATTCGTTAAGGTCCCTGAGAACACACGCAGAACCAAATTAAGTTTCAAATCATAAACAGCTACAGTAAAGTATTGTTGTAGAATGGTTATTGTAAAATAATGCACCAAAAGGTCTAGTCCCAAATCGATTTAGAAGAGGCCGTATAAAGCCTTTCTCCTCTCCAGGCCCAACAAACTCCCCAATCTTCCCCCGAGCAACTAAAGGCCTGCTTGCACTGATAAAGTGACAATACTAATTGAAACTGGCGATCATTTTTCATAGAACGAATAAGAAGAGAAATAATGACAAATATAATTAAAACAAACTCATGTCTAGCAAAAGTGTTTATACAATACGAAGCGCTGGAAAGTCGAATTGTGACAATAAATACACGTGATAAGTACATCAATTTTGATATTTATATAACATAAGGTATCACAGTCACGAAATCAATAATAAAACATCAATAATAACAAGAATATTCTTAATAATCAATTGAATTTAACGTATAGTTCAATACTCAATATGTTTCTGATGAATTCGCTCTATCAAACCTGTCTTTCCACAAATGATTCTGATTCTTCTCCTCTTCCCTTGACTTTTCTCTCTTTACCATTGATCAAATGTTCTCAAGAAGGAGCTAACCAAAGCAACCGACGACACACTCCACCCTATGTTTGGGTATCAAAAGATAACCTCACGGTTCAAATAAACAAGAAGTTTCCTACAGTCGACAATGGAACTGGTAATACCTGAGGTCACCCTGCGGCTGAACATGTGGAGAAGCGCTACGAAAGAGGATCTAGCCCCTGAACATGACCAGGGATGGAATATATTGAGTTCCCTTTAAATACTTCGGACTGGTGTATGCAAGACGAGGACATAAATGTAAGCCTGGCAGTTTTACAGCGGACCGAATGAATGTGACTGCGGCGCGGAGCAGTCCCTATCAAACCTTCTGGAGTGTGCGCTGTGTCCGGTAGCTGTACCCAGAAAGACCTGATGATGGCCGGGAGTAACTCCATCGACGTCGCCCACTTCTGGGCAGAATCTGTTGTTTCCGACACAATTATATATATTAAATGTTCTGTATTTATGTTTTGCATGTTTGTCCTGAAGAAAATAAAAATTCACTGAAATCGATAGACGAATAAATAATATAAGCGCAGTGGATTTAATATATATTTTTTAATTATCAACTAGTTAAGAATCACTCTGTGGTTGCAAGTGAAGGGGCGTGAAGGAAAAATATCAAAATCGTTTTTCTTTCGCTCGAATTATTAAGTTTCGCGGATTAACCGGACCAATGTAATAATTATAATTGCTCTGATGAGGGTAGCTCTGATAGCCAAATGTCAAATTCGCGAAAGAACAGAGCCCCGATTGGTCAACGAGAGACCTCCGAGTAGAAAACAATGGACGACGGCTTAGTTGAAATTGTTTTTTTTTTAACAACGAGTAATTAATTTTTATGAACGAAAAATCGCGTCTTTTAATTGATTGTTAAAGCATTGCGGATTATTTTTTATATTTTTTATAATTCAATGGATTACTTACGTTTTTTTTATTTCTTATTTTTTTACATCATCATGGTTTTTTATAGTCTAAATCCAGTGATAATATTAATATGAGAAATATATATTTATTACAAATATAATCGTTTTTACAATCCACGTTTGTAACGTAGCTTAATTCGTAATTCCTTTAATACTTTGTATGTAAATAAAGTTATTTATTTAAAGAGAATGAGAGTTCTTAAGTCTATTTGTTTGTTTGTTTTTTTTAATTTTTTTATGTAAGCATATACAGGAGAATACCGACAGATGGTGATAGTAATTCTGAAATCTCATCTGTGGAATTCTATGACGCTTACCATGGTGCATATGTCTAAGCGCTGCATGTCGAATGTTGATTTGCCAACATCATAGACTACAGCCCGAGATTCACGCATCATCCTTATTATTACAGGAATTTACTACAAATGGGTGGAATGACTTTCGTCTACCATCAGTTTAAATAAATAGGCTATGACTGGCATTTTACGGGTGAGGGATCAAATTCACAACAACCAGGGGTATTTTAGAGCACAGAAATTTATAAAAATCATTTTTTTTTAATCTCCGTCGGGGATCGAACCCATGACGATTGGCTTGCAAAGTTAGCCCTTTGATCATTGAGCTATACCCGCCGGTAAGTATGTTTTAATGAAATTTAAAAATATTATAAGTATATCATATAGATTTCATTACTTCTATGATTCATTTTCATATATGTACAATTCATTTCTATTAGTAGCAGCTTCTATATGTATTTATTTATTTAGTATAACTGTTTCAAATAAGAGAGATAAACGCGATAATACAGTTTTAAGACTCAATAACTTTAGTAATAAAGTTAATTACACCTTTAAATTAAAGCTGCCTATGATTTAAAACAAATAAAATTCATATTCAAAACAGAGAATAAGAAACATTTTTTAGCTTGATCAGGTAGTTAAATAGCGTAGAGGGATGGTTGAGGGTAGAAACTACAGAGCTCTTATGCTGAGCTAAAGAAGATTGCAGAGGATCGAAAAGAGTGGAGATCGAGATGCAAGATTTTGTTGCTGCAAATCAATCCACCGGATTGATACTACGAAGAAGATTAAGAAAACTTTGGTATTCTGCCTTTAATTGAATCCTATGTCGACGATTATTCAATTATTATATCAATTATTTTTAATGCGATTATCATTTCATAAACTTATAAAATAACTCACACCTCAAAAGTATAACATAATATTAATAAAAAGAAAGACAGACTTTATGATTATTGTTCATTCATAATGAATAGTTTAATACAAATCCACTCGATTGGAAGTCCTCGAAAAGTAAAGAGTGGGATTGAAAAAAAAAGCGCATTATATTAAGGCTTTATCAATAAAAGTTAAGGAAATCGTCCGGTGGAAGGGGCAACTCTGAAAAGGTTTCAAGAAAAGTTTCAGTCGAACAATGGCGGACCGGAGAGTGGAGGAAAACCCTTCTGGGAATGGAAAATGTTTTGCAATCACTTTAGGGTGGGAATTATACAAATTCAGTCGCTTTACAAGGGATATAAATAAAATGTATGAGAGTTATTTCACGATAAAAGCTCTCGTAGGGTTGATAATTTTGCCGTGTTCTTTATTTATAGACCGGGTAAAGCATAATGGATATTTATGAATAAAGAGTATTTTCAACTTAACAGCGCAAATAATAAAGTCGCTTTGACGTTTCGAAAATTATACACCGGATCTTTTGATAAGAATAAACAAAAAGAGAATGGCTTTTGAATGTTTGATAATTTTATGCAGCGGAATAATTAATGAGAAATATTCTTTAATGTCTTAAAATTTTACGATCAAGTAAATATTTTGACTAACGAGGAAATCTTGAAGAATATTACTTATTTATTTATATTATTTAATTAATATTTATATGAAAATAGACAGTAATGCGGTCTGGAGGTTTCAACAGTCGCATGGCGTGTTATTTTTCAATATTTTCTATCGCATCAGATTGTTGGACATGACTTCTTCCAACTCCGATTCAAAATCTGTTCAATAATCATTGTTTTCCAGTCAGTGTTTTTTCCATAAGGGCAACTTATACTTGGGCTTAAGAAACCTGTGATCTTTTCCCATATTGACTATTACCAAAGAACAACATACATATTGCATAAATTAGTTTTGCGAGAGTAATGTACAACATTATTACAATAAGTATCATCTCTTATTTGTGTCCGTCCACTGTTGAAATAAGGCCTCCTGCATGAGTATCTATACTTCTCAATACTTCGTTTTTCGCATCCAGGTTACTTTCGTTATTTATCTGATGTCGTGTGTTTATATGGTTCGGGTTAAGAAAACACATAATTTCAAGTACTTAGGCGCTATTTCAACACTTTCTTTCCTATCAACTGTCATCTCATCAATAGATATGTAACTTGAGTGTTCATATTCTTCTGATAACGTATACTAAACTAGTTATTCTTCAGATATCCTTGTTTTCAATGAAATATTTTATAGTTATTCCGATTACGAATCTCTTCTTGGTATGTTGGGTGACCTTTATTTTATAGGAATGATGTTGTTAGATTCCACACTGCATTGGTTTAACGTTTCAGTTTTCAGGCATTGCGAAATTATTATTCTGTTTTATTATATATAATAAATAATAATAATAAGCTTTTTATTCCCGCAGGATTGGGTGGGTTGTAATTACAATACCCAATCTGCCATATTTTTAGATAAATATATATTTATATAGTACATACAAAATAATAATTATATATAAATATAATAATTCATTCATGGTGGTCGCTGCAACATCTCCATCCAGCGATGGCTCAGGGAGCAGTTGAGCAATTCAGAAGCAGCCAGGATGATGGTGTTGTTGGACCTCCTTATCCTGCTCCAGAAGCCGGCAACACGGTGTCGCCATAATGTTGGGAATAAATGGACTCTGCCCTCCGCAAACATGTCAGATGCGCTACGAAATCTAGGGAGTTGCATAAGTTGGCGATATGAATTATTATACGTAACGTTTATATGTGATAATCGCGATGTTATATATTCTTTTTGATTAATGTTATATTTTTGTTGTTCTCAGGGGTTTCTGGGCGAGGAGGTGAGGTGAGCTACGATCTCTGGCCATGGGCAGCACGGCGAGCGAGCCCAGCCTGCTGGCGGCGCTCGCAGCCGCCGGCAACGCCAGCATGGCTCCTTCAACAGTCGCTCCAGTCCACACCAACCGCTTCAGCATCCCGCAGATGGTCATCATCGCCATCATCGCGACCATCCTCTCAGTGCTCACTGTCGTCGGCAACTGCATGGTGATGATCTCCTTCAAGATCGACAAGCAGCTCCAAACGATCAGCAACTACTTCCTCTTCTCACTCGCCATCGCCGACTTCGCCATCGGCTTAATATCAATGCCGCTGTTCACCGTCTCAACGATCATGGGATATTGGCCGCTCGGACCGCATATATGCGACACGTGGCTCGCTTTAGACTATTTAGCTTCGAACGCGTCCGTTTTGAATCTTTTGATCATCAGCTTCGATCGTTACTTCAGTGTTACAAGACCTTTGACTTATCGTGCTAAAAGGACAACCACTAAGGCTGCTGTGATGATCGGAAGTGCGTGGGGGATCAGCTTGCTTCTGTGGCCGCCCTGGATTTATGCGTGGCCGTACATTGAGGGGCAGCGGACCGTTCCGCACAACGCTTGCTACATTCAGTTCATTGAGACGAACCACTACATCACGTTCGGAACTGCCATCGCCGCGTTCTATGTGCCGGTGACTGTCATGTGCATTCTGTACTGGAGGATATGGAGGGAGACCAAGAAGAGACAGAAAGACCTGCCTAACTTGCAGGGCGGCAAGAAGCATGACTCGTCAAAGAGGTCTAACTCTAGGTAAGAAATTTTACATCATAAAATAAGTGTACTAATCGATTAAAGCATAGAATTTACATGAAACACTGGCAAGCACAGTGGCTGACTCCTGTGCGTTAGCCAGTATTAATGTTATGTAAATTATTTAATTTTTATTACATTTAAAGCGTCATCGTAAAATTTACCTCCGTTGATAAAATCCAATTAGAATTGGAAAAAAACTGGTGCATGCTACTTACCAATAATTTTAAATGTACTCTGGAAAAGAGTTGGAAGCAACTGGATTATCATGTTTGTTTTAAGTGTATTTGAGAAGTACTTTTCAATTTTTATTTTACCAAATATAACATACATGAGCTTACAATTTGAGATTATTAACTGTCAACTCTTAGTGTTACAGCGTGTTAAATGAATAATTTAATTTTCGAAGAATTCATCAAAATTGATAACGTTTCCTGAAAGAGATGAAACACATTTAGTCACTTATAAATACGTGCAAACGTAAAGTAAAGTAAAAATGTAAATGTTTATATTTTAATGTATTCAAATAAAATAAAATATTTATAAAGTGAGAGTATAGTTATGTTACATAAGAAGTAAGTTTTTAATGAGAATTTCAACACAAAAAATACATCTAAAGTCATCCATAATAAAGTCTCACCAATGCCTGGCACTTTCATGATATATTTTTTTGGCAATAAAAATTGTTTAAGCATATAATGTAGTATGGTTATAGTGTTGTCAGCGAAAATGATTATAGGCTCGTGTCCCACTCACCTGAAAGTCACCTGTTTTGTATGTTAATTTGGTTTGCTTGCGATGAAACTTGATCAATCCTTTCACCTGATACCAGGCAGAGGCGTAGTTCTCAAGGTACCGAATGACCTTACCGAAGAGAAATGAAACCATTAGGCAGTTTGACTCCGTTATTAAATAAATTTACATATGAACACCGCATGCGTAAAGGTTAACGTCAAAACAGTAATGCCAGTGAACATTAAGAGGCACATTTAAACATTGCGTAGGTCGACTGACCAGTGGCAATAGCACATCTGAAGTGCGGCTTTCAATAGACCACAACACGGAATAAACATAAATGTATCACCGCCAGTCGTTAACCCTTTCGCATCGGTTGTCGATATATGCCGTCCAAGATTCCCCTACCGTGTATTATTTACAGGAATCTGTAAATCATGTAAATAAATATCGTTAGGTTTCGTCACAGGAGTGATTTTTCTGTAAACCACATGTGTCAATGCCACCACATGTATGGAGTTTTATAATGAAGCTTGTTAAATGGAATTGTTTTATTTGCATCATCTGATAGCTAAAAGGTACAAGAACCAATGTGATATATGAAAATAGGTCAGATAAGTACATTTATGCTTCAAATACTAGTTTTAAACAAAAAAATTGGTTTGAAAAATTCACGCCGCATTGACAGTATAATTTGTATTCTACCGAGCCGTTGGTCAAGTAGAGCCGTACCTTAGGATAAAATAGTCCAGTCTCAGGAGCGTCAGGTTTATCATCTGACTTCTCAAAAAACTCATATTAATAAATGACTCAAAATTTCTTACAAAATCTACAAAAAGTTTTCTAATTTTTTTTTCTCGTTTGTTTACTATTACACTTAAAACTTATTAGTTCATTATTTAATATACCAATAATGTTGATGTTATAAATATTATTTATAATTCACATATTTATTACTAAATATCCATGCGTTATGTAAGCCTTTTGGAACCAAACGATTCAGAAATTCAGATAGTCTAACCACTACATATTTTTATCACCTCACCATGCAGCTCTTCGTATTTATATTTTAAGCTTAGAAATCTCACTGTAATTAAAACCTGTCAGAATCTAAAATATGTTGAGTTAAAGTCTGAACTACAGAAATGATGAGAAATTATTTATTTTAGTTTCAAGAGACCAAGAAAAAACAAGTTAGGTGACTAAACTTAAATGTATAACGGTCGTTTTAAGTGACCCTATGTTACAAGCTAGTATTAGAAGATATAAGAAGTATACAATATTAATAATGATAAATTTTAATCTAGAATGTACAGTCATATATGCTGCAAGTTGTTTCCCATTTGCACTGTAATTACCCCATTTCCTGAAGCGTCGTATTCGGCCATACTTCGCACGCCGCTGCCGCAGGACTTCAGCAAATGTTCAGGAGTTGGGAGGGGCCGAGTGCCTTCCACATCAATTATTCACGAACCTTTCAGAACTTTCCTTTCGCGCCCAGCGCTGTCGGAGCTCTCAACAATCCTTATTTACAAAACACAAGACTCTTTTTTTCAGCCGGAAAATTTGAACGCTTACTCGGAAAATATCGCTCGGTCGTAAGCCAAAATTTAATAAGGCCTGCGTAATGATACACTTGGGTTTTTCACTCGCTTCTGAGCGGTGGGCCGCACTCCTTTGAACCTGTGTAAATAATCTTCGGTTTATTTATTCAAATCGTTCAGCTTTCGAAATAAACTTTAAACCCTTTATCAACGTCCCATTTATATTACTTCTTGATACAAATTATTTTCAACAGTTTAATTTTCATATGAATCTTTTTTTTTTCAATATAATAATAAAACCATGATCTTTTTTATTAGAAGGAATATTATTTAATGTTAAATAATAATATGGATAAGGAGGCACATATTGCGGCTTTTTAGCTTAGCCGTGTGTGGCGAACTTTCTTCAACCAATATTTCGACCGCCATTGCAGGGGTCTTCTTCAGGATTGATGATTTATTTAGTTGTGAGTTGGTGTCAGATTATCTTTTTTACGAGCGTTATTGATAAAAAAAAATCTGCGTATTTCCTCGTTTCGGATTCTATCTTTTAGCGACACTCCGGAGCATGGATCTCTCCATAGCACGCTGGGTGACCTTTATTTTATGGATAAGACTTGCTGTTAGAGTCCACATATCTGCGCCATAAGTTAATAGAGGGAGGATTCATTGTTTAAACGCCTTAGTTTTAAGACATTGCGGAATTTTCGCTTTAAAAATGTACGTTAGTTTTCTAAATGTTGCCCACATGCATTATATTTAAATTAAATATAATATGTGCATTTATTAAAATGAAAAATCAGAGTTAAATGAAATATAAAAGAAAAAAAAGCTTCTTATTAATTGATATTGTGGCTTTTGGGCTTAGCCGTGTGTGGCGAATTTCTGTCAACCAATATTTCGACCGCCATTGCAAGGGTCTTCTTCAGGATTGATTATTTATTTGTGATGGAGTTGTGAGTTTGTGTCAGATTAATTTAATAACAAATAAAAAATCAATCATGAAGAAGACCCCTACAATGGCGGTCAAAATATTGGTTGACAGAAATTTGCAACACACGGCTCAACCCAAAAGCCACAATATCAAATCTGGCCGTGAAAACCTAAGAAGTTATTCTTATTAATTACATTTTTTGGACAGCTTTTGAACAGATCGCATCAAGTATTTATATTTCGAATGATAATTTGGTTCAATGCATTAGATTACTTCAATTCTATAGAAATTCAACGGTTAGTAAGAAAGCCACAAAGGCAGGTTTGTGCTTTCATCGAAGCAATTCGTAATTTAAAAAGTCAGTTTCTTTTGAAGGAGGAGATTAAAATCAATATTATTTTCTCTTGGAAAAAAGTTCTCGGTAACAAATTAGAAACGTTAAGTATTCATTGTATCTTAGGAGCGAATAATTCAAAGATTCTTCCCGTTGAGAACTTTGATGATTGAAAATCTTCGCTATCAAAGGGAATAAATTATCAAAATAACTTTGTATCATTTTATATGGATTTTTTAAATATTTATTAGAATATTATTTTATTATTTCAATATTCTAATCTACTTTTATAGATCATTGACTATATTATAATATTATAATTAATTAAATATACATATACTATACATAAAATTCTTTTCAACGCGTCAATTCAAGCAGAAAAATAACGGCAGAAGCGGGATGCGAACCGTGGACCTTGGAAACTAACTATGCCCAGGTATTCATACCGCTCAGCCAACTGGGCTATTGCTATGCCTGGACCGATTCACGTTGAAACTAGTATTTATGTCATTGTTATCACCGTATCATAGATGTCGCTATAGTATATATTCAAAGTATGTATATGTTTATTTTTTTATTATTCTATCAGTCATCATTTATTCACAAGCTTAATATTATTACTTTCCGACAGTCTATTTATTTTAGTAAGTACCACTCGGGTCTCGAACCAAACTATAGACTCAATGGATGAGAAACGATTACTTATAGGTCCGACCCGGACTTTATAACCAATCATTTACCTGTGTTACTGATGAATAATTTTACCTTCTTGATATTGTCTCAAGGAGACATTATTATATGGATTTTTTAAATATTTATTAGAATATTATTTTAGTATTTCAATATTCTAATCTACTTTTATAAATCATTGACTATATTACAATTTATTATTAATTGAATATACATATACTATACATAAAATTCTTTTCAACGCGTCAATTCAAGCAGAAAAATAACGGCAGAAGCGGGATGCGAACCGCGGACCTTGGAAACCAACTATGCCCAGGTATTCATACCACTCAGCCAACTGGGCTTTTGCTATGCCTGGACCGATTCACGTTGAAACTAGTATTTATGTCATAGTTATCATCGTATGATAGATGTCGCTATAGTAAATATTCAAAGTATGTATATATATTTATTTATTTTCTTCGTGTCAGCGATGTTAAATTATTTCTACCCAGTATCTAGCAACATCGATAGCCCGTGTGTTGCCTAGCATTAGGTCTTGAGGTGTGCAGCTTGTTGGGCACATGGAGCAGGATCTTAAGTGTGAGACGGTCTGCAGGTCTCCACATCTGTTCAGGAATTTCCAATTCCGCCAGTCAAGTTTCTTGCCAGTTGGGAGGCCTTCCTTTGGAGTTATGAAATCTTCTGATGCGACTTGTTGCCAGAGCTGGAGTCTCTCATTTTCAGGGCCTTCTGAGTAATATTTTTTTTTACTTTCAACGTATTATACTTTACGAAGAGCAATTCATTTGATAAACAGTGACACTCTTACGTCTAACCTTCAATCAATGGAACACAGGCGTGCTCCATCAGCATTCTTAGATTATCAATCTCGAATAATGTCAAATATTACGAGTCAAATAGGTATAAAGCCAGTCTCGCTTCCAAAAAACTAGGTGTATTATATACCTGTATATCACGTCGGTATTTCAACGATGAACAACATCCTCTTCTATATAAAGGATAAATCCGAACTATCCTTGAATACGGCAGTCATTTTTGGATTGGAGCCCCAAAATACCTTCTAAACTTAATCGACTCAGTTCAAAGAAGAGCAATTCGTTTGATAAACAATGACACTATTACGTCTTCTAACCTGCAATCAATGAAACAGGCGTAAGATTGGTTAACTTAGTCTTTTCTACCGCTATTACCACGTCGCTGCTCCTCGGAACTTAAATAACTAATTCCTCCTGCAACCACCCACAACCAACAAACTCGTCTTACACTTGCCGAACATCTATACGCGATTAATGTGCGTTGACCAAGAACTAGCAGTTTTCCAAGTTCTTTCCTTAATGCCACTGGTAAGCTTTTTAATGCTCTATACGCACCATTTATGGGAGCAAACATGATATAATGATGATTTTTTCTACAAATTTTCTTCTGCTGAAAAATTTAAAACTTATCCTGGATAATTAGGTTTACATTTATATTTTTCGGAAAGAAATTTATTTTATCCGAAAAAAAAAGCTTTTGAGTCATGAGCGATCAAATTCAATCAATTTAATCTGTCGGAAATTTTGCGAGTTAATACGGTAGCAGACCTAATATAAAATATTTGATACAAAAATAAGGTAATAAATTAATGTATAGAAATATATGTCGGGTAACATAGTCCAGTGGTTAAAGCATATGTTTGTCAATGAGATGCTGTTGGTTCAAATTCGAACTAAGCTTGCTTTTTTTAAAATTTATTTAATAAAAATTTAGCTCTATATTATCCCCATATCTGAAAAGATAAGGGAAAACCGCCTAAGATGGTATGAGCATGTGACACGGCGAGATGAGAACCACATGGCGAAGAAAACCCTCAACATACCCACGCTGAGAAGAAGACCTGGAAGACCACAGGAAATCTGGACTGCAACTGTAGACAAGGATCTGAAAACTCTCTCTCGATCAAGGGCTTGATCGAGAATGCATCGCAGGACAGACAGACATGGCGAATGTGCATAAAGAGAGCCGACCCCAGATGATGGGAAATGATGAGGCTAAAGTAGAATAAAATCTAAGCTCTATACATGCCCCCGGTAGGATTGAGCCGTCTCTTAAGAATATTTTTTTTTGTCCAAGTCTCAAAAGCGTCGAGCTGATCTGATCTCCTTAATAACGCTGATCAATGAGCACCAAAATATTTCTCCGGTACCACAGCCGCGCAGTCTATGCAAGTACTCAAGCTCTTGCTTTGGAGGCTCCCGGGAATATTTCCATGAGGACCTCCAGGCGCAGGTGTTCTGGAACAAAGCACAGACAACTGCAATGAGTGCTGCATTCGGAAAACGTGTCTTGTGTTTTTGTTTATGTGTGGGTTGTGTTAATAGTAATTACGTAGAAAATTTGCCAAAGTGCAATCTATACGAATGTAGAGGTTTCGCTAGTTGAGCTGGGTATAATTATAATGTACAATATTAATTATCCTGCTTTAATAGTCACGACCCGTGAGTAATCGCAGCTGATGGAAGGTTGCAGGTCTCTCAAAGGAGAGCGGGGCAGAGATTAATGCAAGCCCATACTTAACTGCTCCAATCTGTTTGATAATGCATGTTTGATGACTTATAATAAAATAAATAAGTGTCGAGCTTATCATTTGGGCCACCGTAAAAATATTTTTTGTTTTATTTTTTTTATTTTAATGTTTTATGTATGTTTTTATGTGTGGTGATCATAGCTCAATGGTAAAGAGTTTGCTTTGCAAGCCAAAGGTCGTGGGTTCGATCCCCGACGGAGATTAAAAAAAAAGTATTTTAATCGACTTCTGAGCTCTAAAATACCCCGGTTGGTGTGAATTTGATCCATCACCCGTGAAATGTCAGTCATAGCCTATTAATTAAAATTGGTGGTGGGCGAAAGTCGTCTCGTGAAGACCACCCATTCATAGTAAATTCCTATAATAATAAAGGATGATGCGTGAATCTCGGGCTGTAGTCGTCTATGACGTTGGCGGGTCAACACCGACATGCAGCGTTTAGCCATATACACCATGGTAAGCGTCATAGAATTTCACAGATGAGACTTCAGAATTACTATCATCATCTGTCGGTATTATCCTGTATGTGTTTACATAAAAAAAATACATATATATTGATAGAAGTTGTTGTTTTTTGGCAAAAATATTACTAAAAATTACGAATTAAATCAATAGGAAATTGAAATTCGCTATCAGGAAAGCAGACGGCACGAAGGGAGGAGGTGGATTCCTACTCGTCTAACGGAATAATCAGATAGCCGTAGTACGTTTCCGTTTGCCGGTTCACTCGGTATCAGGTAGCGACAGCCGGAGATGACTGTATTCTGCCATTCCTTCTGCGCTCCTGGTACCCGGCGATGCGCGGCTCGAGTATCAGGCGCCCATACAAACGAGAGGACATACAACCACTCTACGTCGCGTCATTCCATTTCATGGAAGTCTCGCATTTTGATGTCGAGCTGAATTTAACGATTCGAATATTATTACGTTTTTGAATTAATCTTCTGCCATGGAGGAGCTCGTTGCAATAAGAAGACGAACTCAGTTATTGATTACGTTATTAATTTTAAAAAATAAAACAAGATTTCTTTGTGTACAAAATAATTAAATTACAAATAAAAGCAATGGGTAATTAAAATTCACCATCAAGGAAGCAGAAAGCATGAAGATTATAAAATTGTTTTTGAAAGTTTTCCTTGTGCGTTCTGTTAGAAGTTGTTGATAAGTGGATTAAGCATCTATACCACGCCGTCTTGCTTTTGAAATCCTGTCAAAATTTGGATCATTTTGAACCAATTGAAATTGACGTTCACCAGAATCTAATGTTCTAATCACTTGCATTTTAGTTTCTAGTGAAATGCTTTTTCTGGTTGCTTTCTTTTCTTGTTTTTCATTATCACCTATGGTAAAACCTAAAGATCATTATATTTGTCACTGCATTAATCGTTATAGTATTATATAAATTTTAACTTCTAATAATGTTAATAATAATAGTATGTATAAAATAAAAACAATATATACATACATATTTGGATACCTAGCACTGCGCACACAATTAGCAAATCACTCACAATATGCCTCAGATACTGCAGATGCCATAAGCTTAAGTAATCAAGCTGCTGCCCTGGAGGTGTTCGGGAATCATATGTATTCCTAGGTCGAGCTTCAGGTGTACGGTGTCTTGTGAAGAAGAATGTACAGTAATAGCTAAGAACTTAGTGATGTATTTCAGATATAGAATAGATATGGTATAAAAAATATTGAAATTAATTTGTAATGTTGCATGTTTTTTTGTATTAACATTTTTTAAATTTATCAGCAACCTAATCATCTATAATAATTATTGACATCTTCTTTGCTTATTTTACTTTTATAATTAATTACTGAAATCGTTTTATTTAATCAAAAAACTTACTCACTTAATTACAAAATTAACAATAGATTGTAGAAATGAACCAATAGTTGAAAGTCTATTAATTAAAGTGACTTGAAAGTTTTCACTAACTCAATGCAAATACTTGTACAAAGTGAATTTACATTTTTTGTGTTTTCTTTTAAAAATACATTTTCATGATTTGGAAGATCGTAAATGTATAAATAATTTGATATCACACTTTGTGCGATCACGTTGATAATAAAAAATGAATTCTAACGCAAATTTAATATCGTAGGCCTCTGTGTATGCTTTTTATCACTTTTTCATCTTTCACCCCCTCATTAATGATACATTTTCGTCACGTGTTAACCCACCAACATCGACAATGCATATTTTTCAGCGCGTGAAATTTTCAGGAGAAAATTCGTATTTCAGTCGAGCCGAGTTAACATACCCGGGTACCTAGGCCGCCTCTAGCTCAGGGCCAATACTGACAATACAAACCCAATTTGGACCTTTTTTTAGAAAGGTTTTTTTAGTTATATTTAAATATACCCGGGTATCTTGCTGCTATTATATTTTATAACTGTTATCACAAATACTTTTTTTTAGTATGTAATTATAGAAGAATTTTATACTGATAGTAAATGCACAAAAAAATATTTAATTAGCTCTCTAAAATGTAAGAATAAATAAAAATCTATCATAACCACCGCACACGATTACCCGTCATGACATAACTCACAACAAAGTCATCAACCCTGAAGAAGACCCCTGCAATGGCGGTTGAAATATCGGAATGAAGAAATTCGCCACACGGCTAAACCCAAAAGCCGCAATATCAAATCTGGCCGTGAAAACCTAAGAAGTTAAAATAAAAATAATAATAAATATTTAAGGTAGTTAAAAATAGTTAGTACACTTGTATAACAATATATGTATACTCAAAGTGGTTTCAAGTTACTCGTAATACAACTTCTGAGATTAGAAATAAGGCGTTTTCTGAAGCATAAATACTGGACTTTACCCGCCTCACACCCGCATCACACCGGAGGACAGTTAAGTCTCCTTGAAGATGCGATCATTCAGATTATGATCGGTTAGCAACTGATAAGTCCAGTGGGAGTCTCTTCTGAACAATTGTGGCCACTGCACAGCAGTGCTAAAAGAAGCCTGAATACTATGTTTTTTTTGTAGAACAAAAATTTTAATGCTCATATGCTTATGCAATCTTAGTCGTAGTAATTTTTCCAATGTATTTTTTTATGCCCATTTTTTTAATTTTTCAATACTTGGTTACAAACGAAGTAGTTTTTTTCCATCCTCATACCAAAAAAATGATTCTTATTACTATTTGCGAAAATTATACTACAACAAATAAAAACAACTTTTTTTTAAATTGTTACCAAAGAAGTTTTGTTGTCAGATAATCAAAAATGTAAGTATTGATGAAAGTTTTCCTTCAAATAATTAGCTTTTCCAATTAGCCAATCTCAATCAAAATCCAAATCCCGTGAAGAATACTTTAATTCGTTCTATTCAAGTCGTCTCTGGAGATTGTTCACAGTTTCTTCCTATTATTTAAGGCTTTGCACTTCCATCGTCTTCTTTATCTCTTAGATGCAGCTATCCTTTTAGCAGTCGTTTTCCGTTTAATTACTTTTTATTTAGTGATGGATTTTACGGAGATTATAGGTCAATGTAGGGTTTATTTAATTTTTAATTACTCAATTATAACTACACACATTACATCTAGCTCGTTCGCGAGTTGCCCAAATTAGCAAATAACACCTAAACATTATTTATCATGCCATTTTTTTTTAAATAGTGTTATCACATATTAAAAAATAAATGTAAAATCTACAAAACTGCTGTAAGGCCAGCTATGCTCTACGGATCGGAGTGTTGGACCCCGCTGAAACGTGACATGGATAGGATTCATGTGGCAGAGATGAAGATGCTGAGGTGGGCGGGCGGTGTGACTAGAGTGGACAGAGTTCGAAATGAGCATATTCGGGGTTCATTTCGGGTGGCCCTCATACCTGAAAAGATAAGAGAAAACCGCCTAAGATGGTATGGGCATGTAACACGGAGAGATGAGGACCACATGGTGAAGAGAGCCCTCAACATACCCACGCTGAGAAGAAGACCTGGAAGACCGCAAGCAGCCTGGACTGCAACTGTAAACAAGGATCTGAAAACCCTGGGTTTGACCGAGAATGCAACGCAGGACAGACAGACATGGCGAACGTGCGCAAGGAGAGCCGACCCCAGATGATGGGAAATGGCTAGGATAAAGAAGAAGAAGAGTGTTATCACATATTTAATTTTAATGACTATTCTTGTTTGACTTATTTTAATTAAAATATACTGAAATGATCGTAAAGAGCCTTCTTTCTACAGCAGTTTTTATGTTTGTGATATTTATTGTTGTCTACTATACATTGAGATTCTGTCTTTTGTGGAATAATGCACGAATTGTTAGAAAATTGTATTTTTATTTCCATTGAAACATATAATACATGATTTTAAACAATATATGTTATAATAATTAGAGTATTTAATAAAAACGGAATCTAGGTCAATATTATAGGCTGTAACAATCATACGGTCTTCCAGAAAGGAATAATTGCATGAAGAATTAAAAATGCAACTTTTTTTACGGAAAAATTTACTTGATATTCTGAAAATGTGTTGAATATAGAATACCGACGTGTATAAGGTAGTTTAATTATTTCTAGAGCATTTAAAATGTTTCAGGTGTATTATTTTGAATTTGAGAGCGGCCTTTGCAATTAAGAAAATTTTTAAGATGAAATATTGCAAAACAACGCAAAAAAACATGTATCACGTAAGACATGGCCTATTTTTAGGAGACTTTACTTTCAAATAATTCGTAACCTTCCTCAATCCGTCATTGGCAAGATACAACTGAGCTGCATAGTACTTCATAAGTGGTCGAACCCATTTTATGATGGGTTCGACATAAAATGGGTTCGACCACTTATGAAGTACTATGCAGCTCAGTTGTCTCTTAACAGTGATGGATTGAAAAATGCCACGAGTCAGTCGAAACTTCAGTCGCCAAAACAGAGGCCATATCTTACTTGATCCATGTAAAAACAAGGTAAATTAATAAATCTTTATTACGAAAAAAGCTAAATAAAACAACAATAAGTTTGAAAGAAGTGCTAGGTCACAGCGTTAGAGTTCTTTGCTGTATGCTTTATTTGCGAGAAAAAATATAAAAATATAAAATGTTAAAAATTAACTAAATTGATATTTTTTGTGAAGCAATTTTAGGCCATTTTTTATTGTTAAGACGGGCACAATATCATGAGGCTTTCACGCGGCCCTGCCTCGTCCCTCCCTCCATACATTTTCGTTATTTTGTAAGCGACGCGTTACATTTTTCCACCGTTATTGATGAGTGGGAATATTTCATGTCGTAATTACAGTTTAATCGCGCTAATAGCGGCCCCAGAGAGACGGCAACTGAAGCTCCTACAACGTTAAGGCTTTTAAAATTATTTACGGCGTAAATAAATGCGTAGATTTTGGGCTCTTTAACCGTCTCTAGAAGGGGACTTTTGCGAAAAATTCTTACTTTAAGAATTAAAATATATATATATTTTATTTTTATTTTATTTTATTAACGGCCTAGGCCAATACATTCGGTTTTTAAATAGAAAATACAATAAATGAAATGGTGAAACAGAACAATATAATAGCTAAGACAATACATTTAGATAAAACATGAACATGAGTAAAAAAAAAACAGATCTAGTACATTAGTAGAGGGATCTGCGAAATGCTGGAAGGTCCACCCCGAAAAAGTCCAAGTCACTAGAGGAGTTAACCAGTCTACACATTCTTAACATAGGAGAATAGAATCCATAGTTGGTTTTGGATGTCCTTACATGTAGCAGGTCACTGCCTCTAGTGTACCGGGAGGGAACATTGAACGTAATTTCCTGCAATAATGTCGAGTCATCGATTATGGAGTTTATAATTTTAAAAATAAACAGCAAGTCAGTCACTGTTCTACGTCTCTCCAATGTAGATACATTAAGTCGCCTCTTTATATCTTCATACGAGTAGCTACCTCTCTCAAGGCCGATCAGTCGTGCAACTCTTGACAAGAAGCGATGTTGGACTGATTCAATGCGGTCGATATGAGTTTGTATATACAACGGCAATAGCACATCGTTTGCGTGATTCTCGTTAGATCACCGATGTTAAGTAACATTGGGCGTGGACTGAAACTTGAATGGGTTGAGCATTATGAAAAACATTAAACATATAAGAATTTTTGGATTGTTTTTCCAATCGATTGTTTTTGATGGAATTTCATAATATCAACGAAATAAATGAAAAAATATTACAAATATACAAAATTAAACCATTCCATTGGTTAAACATGGATCAAAATTATCTATATTCAACAATTTCTGTAATCCCGTGGTTTCGCTTTCAATTAATTTTTCATATATTCCTTCTTCAGAATTTCAAAATGTGAATAAACAGTGCTTAGTGTAATTTGTGTTTAAATGAGCTAAGAAGTATTTATCTATTTAATGTTTTATATGTATTTCTGCGATCTGAATGCCAAATATATAAATAACATTCATTATACCACGATCATTATCATACTATGTCCGCTCCAAAACCACTCCTAACTGGAGCATATGGTATTTAGGAACTGCCACCACATAGCTCTGTCCGCCACCATAGTCTTTACTTCATCCGAATTCAGCTCCGCCACTTGCAACTCCACCGAGTACATTCTATGTATATTTCCGACGGCCTTCAAGAACGGCGCATGCCCGAGAGCTTGATGAAAAGGCAAATATAGTGTATGCTCTCTGCGGCATTCTTAGTATAAGTCCCAGTCACATTTGCCTCTCGATTGACTGAATTATAAAAGGATACTTTGTCTGTTGTCTCACCTCGTCATTCTTCACAAAGTCGAACCACCGTACCCCCAGTATTCTACGTAGGCGTCTTCTCTCAAATCCTATAAAAAATAACATTAAAAAATATATTTAAATGCCACATGTTTTGGTTTTATTGAAATGTCAAAACATTATTAAATTATTCATTCATTTATTTATTTTGTTTATTTCTTTAACAATGATCACGTTTAACAACTGCCACTCACATAAATAATCTAGTTGTTTTATTTATTGTTTGAAATGGTTTTTAAAGTTAACGTTAAAAATGTAAGAATAACATTAATTGTAATTGAAACACTCACAGTTTGGGAGGATGAAAGAAGCTGGAAGTTGGTTGAAAAGCATCTGTGACAGTTTTATACTCGCCATAAATACCGCCCTAACCTCACCCGCCCACACCAGAGAGACGAAACCTTCGAAGAGACGAAGAGACGTCTCTCCCTCTCAACCAATCTCCTTACTTACTCCTCTGGTCCCCTCGGCTCTAAAAAGCATCGAGAAATGCCAAGACTAGCACTCAAATTAATCCTCGACGAGGGACGTGGCTTATTGAAAAGGCTCTCTACTTACGTTACAATTGTCTTGGGTACAAATACAAATCGAATATTTGAATGTTACCTTATTTGTAATTAAATATACACATACTATAATGCAAAAAATTATTTTATACGCATCAATTCGTTCAGAAAAATATCGGCAGAGGCGGGATCGAACCAGCGAACCTTGGAACCAACCATTTGTTCAAGTTCATTACCCTTGACCGCTCGACCATCGAAATATGTTGCATTTATACCATTGTTTATGATGTAACGATAGATGTCTCTATAGTAAACTATACAGCAAAACTCTATAGTAAAAAAGTAATTCAGAGTGTGTATATTTTTTTATTTTTTATTATTCACTCAGTATACATTAATTCACAAGTTTTTTGCATTTTAGTATGTGTATATTTAATCACTTATAATATTGTAATATAGTCAATGATCTATAAAAGAAGATTATTATATTGAAATAATAAAATAATATTCTAATAAATATTTAAAAATCCATATTACCTTATTTGGTTTGAGATAGATGACAATATCTGTACAAAGTTACTATCACTCACTATTATAAAGAAATATGCTATATAAATCATACAACAGACATTAAATATATTTTATTTGCATATGGTGGATATACACATAGTTAACAGTGCAAGAAATAATTTTATTACATAAATTTATTTAATCATTTTTTAAATTCAGATTTTATTTACAGCGATTTATTTTTGCACGTAATAACTAACATACAGCAATGAAACTTTCATAGTAAAAAAGTCATGTTTACGAGTAGTGGGAATGCTTAAAAAATTAAAGTAAATAAATTATTTAATAAATTCGTCTAAGGCTTCTTCTTCGTAGTATCAATCCGGTGGATTGGTTTGCAGCAACAGAATCTTGCATCTCGATCTCCATTCCTCGGTCCTCTGCAACCCTTTTCAGCTCAGCATAAGCGCTACAATTCATGTCCTCGAATACTTGCTGTAAATACTCCCGTCTAGGGCGCCCTCTACAGTTTCTACCCTCAACCATCCCCTCCACAATATCGTGACGAAGACCATCGTGGCGCATGATGTGACCAATCCATCGGGCTCGCCTCTCTGAAATGGTTCTTATTAGGTACCTATCTTCCTTGATTATCCTGAGAACCTCATTGTTCGTGACGTGGTCTCTCCAGGAAATTCCGAGAATTCTTCTGTACGACCACATCTCAAAGGCCTCTACTCTTTTTTTATCACTTTCAGATAAGCACCATGTCTAAGGCTATATATATTCATTACAAATACAATGAAAACCAAAAACTTATTATGTTAAAAAAAATACATTAATCATTTTTTTTTAAATATTTACAATGAATGCTAAAATCAAAATAGTAAAAATACGAGTATTAGTGCTTAGTAAGATCGTAGTTACTAGAATCAAATCAGCTGATTAACAGACTAAATTCAACGAAGGCTGCCATAATTTTCTACCACATAACTATATGAGCTGTCATTTTCTTTGCCTTGTCCCCTGCCATATTTATACCTGGAGTTCAAGTACGAGTAAAAAACTTGTTGAAGGTGTCGTTAAATAGTAATTTTTTTTAATATTTGACGATTAATTTAATTTTTATGAGAAGCTCATACCAACACATATTGTTAAACTAATAAAAGTAATTTTATCGATATTTTCAAGTGTTTTTTATTTAAATTCAATTAATTAAAAATCTGTCTCTATACTTTGTGTTCTCTTAAAAGACTCCCCACTCCTAGTCTCTTTACTGTCGCTACCTCCTTGGGTCTGGAAAACATCAAGAACTGCCAAGACTAGCACTTATATTAATCCTTCTTCTCGGGATGAGGATGTTCAGCTGATGGAGTTCCTTAGACGTTCCACAGTAACGAAGTTGTTTTTAATCTCGTCTCTTTGTCCCGAGAACTTTTTCTCCTAGTCAGCAATTTGTATATCTCAAATGATTATTCATGTCCTTAAGTAATCAGTAAATACTTGTAGTAATTGCATTTTCTTAACCAGTAAAGAACTAGGAAAATAAGTTTTTTTCCATAAAAAAATTTGTAAGCATCCTAAAAAAACTTTAATGTGATTAAGAGCGCCTTTATTTAACGCGATAATTTGTAACATATGATTACTGACACAAAAGTTTCTCATATTACATATTTCACATATGAACAATGGTTATGAACGTAGATATATGAGATATATTTACAGTTTACGTGATATATCCTAATGATACTGTCACTGGTCTTTGAGGAAGAAGCTTAGCTAAGTGATCCCTGAGTGTTTGTTTAAATTAAATGTTGACGTCTGTTTATCAGTCTCATATTTACGTTTTTTAAAATGGTTATGCACACATATATGTGAGATTTTTATACAGCCTGAATTCTATATTCTAATTATACTACACCTATATATCCATGAATAAAAGCTTAACTAAGTGCTTCCTGAACGTACACATAAATAAGTGATCGTGCAAAACGATACCTTTGACATAAAGAAGTGTCAGAGGTACCGTTTTGCAGCCAGTGACGAAATGATGGAATATAGCATCATCATCACATCCCGCATGAGTCTCCATCCTCTTCGATCCTCCGCCTTCCGCATCCAGGTCACTCCGCTATTCTTCTTATATCGTCAGTCCATCTTGAAGAATGTAGGGGGTCGGCCAATGCTTCGCTTACCAGTTCTTGGGCGCCATTCCAATACTTTTCTTCCCCATCGACCGTCGTCTCTTCGACAGATATGCCACTTGAGTGTGCCTATTTGTTGGGTAGCATCCACCACTTGAGTTCTTCTGTGTATTTCCTCGTTTCGGATACTATCTTTTAACGACACTCCGAGCATGGATCTCTCCACAGCACGCTGGGTGACCTTTATTTTATTGGTAAGACTTGCTGTCAGATTCCACGTCTCTGCGCCAAAAATTAATACAGGGAGTTTGCATTGATTAAGCGCCTTAGTTTTTTCGGAATTTTCGCTTTAAAAATGTACTTTAGTTTTCCGAATGCTGCCCATCCCAGTTGTATGCGCCTGTCGATGATGAAATAGAACAACATCTTGAACTTCCTTATACATTGAAATGTCTCTGTTTCAGCGATGAAGCGACGCAGATCCATCCTGGTGGAGGAGCTGGCAGTGCTGCTGATCAGGATGAGTGGCGCCGCGTGAGGCTGGAGTCAGGAGCTGATGACTACTGCGGACAACACGGGGAGCATCATCGGAGACAGGTAGGAAACACATCACACGTGACAAAAACCGGCTCTCTATAAATATGGCTCTTCATTCTTATCGTTACACCTGTCATTTTATTTCATGATAAGTAATGGATACAAACAACTAAATGGCGCAAGGACCCGTTTTAGTATTGATCTTTGTATTGATGTTTGTATGTACTCGTTATATCGTGTATGCTTAAGTATTGACAAATTTAGTGAAAGCTAATTCACGTCCTGTGCAAGTGGCAGCACAATATCGAGCGCTGAGAATCAGAATTGTAACAATAATAACACGTCATAAGTACATCAAATTTGATACATAAATAATGCAAGGTAATATTGTCACAAAATCAAATATCCAACACTTTGTATTCGTCAAAAATTAATCCGAAGTCATTTCATGCCAAATATGTCAATATCCTTTTCTTATAAGTCTTCGATGCACTCTACAAATTAACCTTTAAAAGCCCAGTGATTTTCTTACGGGACCGCAGATTTGCTTCGTTCAATACCCTATGGTCCCCGTAGAATACACATTCACGGATGAACGACTTCTCATGCCACACACTTTAGGTTGCATGAGAGTCCCCAGCGAAGCTTTGACTGCTTTGAATCTGAACGATATAGACAGATCAACTCTTTGACATACGGTAGGATATAAGATTGACCAATGTAAGCCCTTCTCGTGCCAAATCATCGTTTATTACCGAATTCTCTCTACTCCAGGGCTTGAGACAATTTTACCAATTATGTCGAGTACTTACAGCTTTCATTGTAACTTGGTATAAAGATTGAACCAAATATATTATAATTCATTTATTACAATCTTGTTAGCCAATGTGCCATTATATCACCCGATCAAATTAAGAAATGAGCACTCATTATGTAATGGTGGTTAAAGCAATTATAATAAAAAATCATAATAATGTATGTACCATTAAACATGTTTATTCGTTGTATGACCAATCCATCGAGCCCGATGGATTGGTCACATCATGCGCCACGATGGCCTCCTTTTACGATATTGTAATGGTTGAGGGTTATAGACTATTTGCAAAGTATTCAGGACATGAATTGTAATTAGCTGAGGGCCGAGAGGAATGGAGATCGAGATGCAAGATTCTGTTGCTGCAAACCAATCCACCGGATTGATACTACGAAGAAGATTCGTTGTACCCTCGGGGATTTATATACAAACATGCAATACGTAAAGTTATACTATTAAATCACTTATTAATAATTAAATTATATTTGTAATTATTCTTGCTTTAAAACAAACGAATAATAAAAAAATAAAAAATAAATTTTACCGTTGTAAAAAAGTAATCTTGATGTATTAAAAAAATTATTTTATTTTATATATTTTTATTAAGTTAATATATAATTTGAATGTCAATTACTTTATAAATAAATATTTTATCCCACGTAAATCTTTAATGTACCGGGGGATAAAATATATCGTTAATTTCATTCAGCCTAATATTTTATACTAATACGAGTAAGCTCAAATCTCATTTTAATTAGATATCTGCGTAGTTATAATATTAGAATAATATAAAATTTAATTAACCACCTGTTCCAATTAACTAAATTTTAATGTTAATTTTGAGCAGGGTAACTTGGTAGTTAATTCATTTTAATTATTAAGCCCACATGTTTCGGCGTTACTTTCAGCATATTAATGGAGCCAAATTCAAACTGTGCATTTTGATATAATTAAAACAGTTTAAAAAATTTAGTGAAGTTGTGTAAATTTAAAGAAATATGTATTTTTCAATTATATATATATATACTATAAACATGTTGTTTTTTCATTATTTTTTATTCTTTTCATTTTCATTTTTATTTTAAATCTACAAACATTACAATCGTTAGTTAATTGGATTCATAAACAATTAAATAATCAATATAAACAACAAACACAAAAAATAAGTTCTAATGTACAATAAAGTAGAAGAAACAATGCAAAAAATATAGGTATGTACTTATGATTAAGTACTAAAGTAATAGAAAAGAAGAAAGTCAACAACAATTATTAGAAAGTCCCGAAGCTCGCTAAACAGAACTCTCCACAAAATTACTTTGACAAATAAATTCGTGGAGCTCATGTCGAATCTGTTGTAAATGCATTATACGTGTCTTACTTCAAGTGTGTATCTATATCGAGATCTTCCGTTCTATATCTAGAGAATAATGTCACTACAATTTGCCGCTACTACGTTTTGCAAGGTGCAATCGTCTGAGCCTTGTCTTAAGACGTCTCTGCACCGGAATTTCCACCTGGGAACATATATGATTCCCGACGATCTTCAGGTGGGAGCTTGGGGATTTGATAAGACGGCACTGCTGTATCATCATAGCCATATTTTAATTGATTTGTTAATCAGTTATTTAAGGAGATCAGACGATGATCGCGAAGGCCTGGAACGGCTCAACCTAAGTATGTATCTAATACTACATCAATGTTCTTGTAATATTTTAATAATACATATATATATATATAATCATGTCGGAAAAAACAGAGACAGATCCTGTCTGCCTAGAAGTGGGCAACGTCAATTGTGTTACTCCCGGCCATCATCAGCTCTTCCTGGGTGCAACTACTCAGACACAGGGCACACTCCAGAAGGTGTGACAGAGTCTGCTCCACGCCGCAGTCACATTCCGTCGGTCCGCTGTAAAATTACCAGGCTTTCCTTTGAGTCCTCGTCTTGCATACTCCGGTCAGAAGTCTGTCAAGGGATCTCCATATATTCCACCCCTGGTCATGTCCAGGGGCTAGGTCCTCTTTCGGGGCAATCCAAGTATTCCCTTCTCCACATGTTCAGCCGCAGGGTGGCCTCAGGTATCACAAGTTCCGTTGTCGACTGTAGGAAACTTCTTGTTGATTTGAGCCGTGTGGTTATCTTTTGATATCCAAACATTGTAATAATTATGATCAGCGATGTTGTATTTATAAAATAATTTAACCATTATTGTCATTTAAAGGGTATTGTATATGTACGTGTACGTTGCACTATAATACATTTTTTAGTTTTCTCACACCATATGCACACTTGAATTTTATAATCTCCTTCACTTACATTTTAATTCCTTTGAAAATGCATTCTCAACGAAGCCAAAATATGTACTTTTTTATTGTATAAAAATAAAAGTTGTAAAATAATTATAAATATTATTTAATTTAATTAACAATTCTGTTCCGGAACTGAGGTCGCGGTATCGAAATTACAGCATCAGCTTATATGGTAATGCCGGAATACCAAGTATCCGGCACTGACGATACATCCAGAGACCGGAGTTGAGTTGATACTAATTTATTTAATGCGAAACCCCTTTTTATACCCTAATTTATAACATGAGTAAGCAGTTATAAAAGTAATATGAATACATTAAATGTCATACACTGAACATTCCTCGATACCGTTTTTGGACCTTGATCCCTTCAATACACATAGGGTAGCAGACTATTGGGATGGTCCATGCTCCGTATCTATGCGCAAGCATTCCTTATTAATATTCACATTACTGAAACATAGAATTCCGTACACCGTAAATTCCTCGATACTTGTTGTTTTGTACCTTGATCGTACCTGACTGTATGAATCTAAGATAAAGAGTTTGATTCTAACAATTAATTTAAAAACATTAGGATGTTCATTACAAATTATTTATGTTCAAAATAACGTTTTGAACAGTAAACAATGCATCTTCGTAGTAGTAGTATCAATCCGGTGGATTGGTTTGCAGCAACAAAATCTTGCATCTCGATCTCCTCTCTTTTGGATCCTCTGCAAGTCATTTTTGCTGATACATGGGATGTCTTTTAGACCTTTAATGTGGTATTTTCCCCTTTATTTCCACATCCTAATGCCGTTCGACCATGAAGGTTTATCCGCCTTTGGGGATCATTTACTACCTCAAGGACAATAGAGTGCCCTAACCAGCTTGACCTGATGAGGTTAGCTGGGTGTTAGCTTTTTCCGGCCAAAATTCGGTCCCTGTCTACATTGGCCGACTGATTTCGCTCACCAATGCATCACCTGAAGATAAATTGTGCAATTAGCCTTTATGTGTAATATGGAAGCGATAACATGTGCAAAGTTCTGTATTTTCTATGTCCTTTACACTCATAATAATTATCATCATTGAAGATGTCAAAAATATTAAAAACCTTAGGATGATTGAAGGACAACAGTTTTTATAATTCTTGTATAGGGTCCGCCATCTAACGTTTTTTTTTTCAACTAGTGCTTATTTCGTGAATGGTAACACTAAGCTCATGTTTGATTTGACAGATAATTAGTTGTATCTTTCCGCTGAACGAATATGGTTGTGTATACGCTTGAACAACGTTGGGAAATATTGCGACATTACTTTGAAAATCATGGTAATGTTGCAGAATGTGTGCGAAAATTTCGTACGGATTTTGGAAGAAGAGAATCACTGTCAGCTCCGTATGTTCGTTATCTTGTGAAAAAAGTGAAAGAAACTGGCATTCCTATCGATAAACCAAAGCCAAAAAGAGTGCGTACACCCGAGAATATTGCTGCTGTGGCAGAAAGTGTGCGTGAAGCGCCATCAATGGCGCTTCCATGCGGCGCGGCCATGTTGAAAGAATTTTTGTTCACAAAAATTGAAGAGGAGAATATTGGCAACATTTGGTTTCAACAGGATGGCGCTACGTGCCAAACAGCCGAAGCTACACTCGATGTTTTGCGCCCTGTTTAAAAAAAAAAGTTATTTGGCGGACCCTTTACTTTTAATTTAAGATGGTACTCACGAATTTAGCGGATATTGGATGGAAGAGAGAATTTAAAAATCTGTCTTTTTTTACTTTTTATGGACATTTTATATCACAGTAATCTTCATTACATCCTGAGTTTTGTTTATGAACTGGTTTTATTAAAATATTCATGAAAAACTACTTTAAATGCTATTTGCATTACAACACAGTATCTTTTTTCTGAAACGTGAAATGTTTTGGACACTGATGGTAATACAAGTAATTTGCTTACGTAATATATTAAGAAAAATATACGTTGTATGAAAAACAAGTCGAGAATCTCTTGAAATAATGGCAATAGTATACTCGGTTTTTATGTATGTGGCTGTGGTAGATCCGAAGTTTGCGGCGCTCGAGCACGCGGCACCATTTGATTTATGCCATTGTAATAGATGTGCACTATTTTTCTTTGTGCGCTCCAACGTTTCGGGGGGAACTTTCGGGAGTTATCGGCAAAGTTCCCAAGAAACATTAATTTGGACGCGTTAAAACGCGCGAAACTTTTCAGAGGTCAACTTTTCGGCTGAGATAAAATCGAAATTTGATCCGCCGAACGGAGAGCGTTTTCTTTGCGAGTAATATTGATATATTCTCATATATATATCACACACGTACCGTATCAGCTGGACGTGACTTTGCGAAGTTCGCTTCTTGCTGTTGCGTTACATATTTCTTTATTCTTATAATCCCAATATTGAAAATGGAATACAGCAAAACACGTCATATTTTTACTTTTTTTGTTATATTTTTCAATATATCTTACAAAACTCTTATCGTCAATGGAAGCATGTAAGCACTAGCTTTTATATAGAGATAACATTATTTTGCTGTTAAATTTTTACTGATATCCTCCTCTCTTTTTTGGTTAGTGAATTACTGAGCGACAGGATGCAGGAGCATATTGACAATACTAAGAACTTGTTTTCGTTTAACAATTCGCGTTTATTTCTTAAACACTTGCTTTTTTGTCCACCCGACTGCGAGCTGCCAACTGACGGACCACTCTGACATCTAGTGCTGCCAGACAGTCGCGGCAAAAAAGCGAATTAAAGATGACAGTTGCACCAACATGAAATGGAGCATCTGTCATAACAAATAAAATGGCGTTTGCAAACGCTTGCGTAATATTCTATAATTAAAACTAGCATTATTAGATGTGCATATCAGGCGTGCGAACAAAAATAAGAGACAAAAGATCGTTTTCCGAGGCTTTACGGCATCACCCGAAAAGTGCTTTATCAAGCTGATATCATTACGTAGCTCAAAAAAGGCAGTAAAATTACTTTGGAGAATTCAGGAATATTCCATTGTAGAAACAATTGCTGACATATATATGATTTAAATGTTAAACCTGAGCGTATCAAGCCAAATATCGTAAATCTGATCCAAAAGGAAGCTTATAAAATATTATTTTTCAAGTAAAATGCTCTTTATTTATACATAGTAGTTTGTTTAACAACGTTCAAACTTACAACTACACGAATCCTTCTATATTTGAATATAAAAGATGGTTTTATAAACTCGAATAATCTTATTATTTAAGAAATCTTTCAACAGTACATGACTTTAGAGTTTTCCATCTGAAATTAAATTCAATTATTCTAGAATATTTAAAAATAAGTTTTTTCTTACATTATTAGTAAATTAAATATAATTATTTTTTATTTAGAGGTAATTAATTATCACAGACATTTTAATAAACTATTTAAATATTTTTATAAATTATGTGATTTGAAGTTGGCAATGTAATGAAAAACTTACGTAATCCATATCGCAATATACACAGTAGTTATACAACCGTTGAAAGTTTTCAACTTCTAATCTCAAAGACAGTTTAGCGATTAGCGTCATTATCAGATATTTGAACTTCAGCTCCATATATAATTCTAAAAACATTAAACTTTTCTCCGGTGTCGCTCGAAAGCTCGCGGAGCTTTCGCTCAACATTAAAGCCGTTCGTCGGAAAATTTCAGGAAAATTCCAGGATATTTTCAGCGTCTTTCAGGCTTGGAAAGACGGCGAGCGTCTTGTTGGTCCAGGCGTGATCCTGACGGATGTAGGCTGTCACGGTGGGGCCCGGGAAGGTATCGCTAACCACATTCGATTTTTCACCCTTCCGGAATACTCGGCTCTTTGACGCTTTCCAGAGCTTTGCGTTTCTGGTGCGTGAAAAAATGTATACGCATTGCGAATTTTTGAATACTAGCAGTGAATAATTTAACCGTGTATTTTTTGCATCGTGTGTTAATATTTCATTAGTCAATATATTATATATTTGAATTTAACTTTATATCCAGCGTCCAGCCTCCCTGGCTGAGCGTCATAGAGTGCACTGGTCTTGACCGGATGTGCTCTCCTGCATGCGTTTACATAGAAAAAAAATATTGCAAAAGTAACTAAACTTTATTTTTTATGCTATGGAGTTTATGAAAAAAAAAATTATGCCAAAAATCAAGATATTGTTGGTAACGTTGAGTAGCCATTGTCATGTGATTCGATTTTTGATTAGAATTTGAATCTAAAGTGTTTGTTTCACACGAGATATGAATTACAAGATACCTTAACTTTTTAAGAAGCACTTAGATATTCAAATGTAATTACCATCCTTGTTTATATAAATTGAATTGTAATGTTTTGTTATATTGTGGGTTGTCATGAAATCACTATGTGAACACACTTTGATGACTGTAAGAAGAAAAACTGTAATTTCCTATCATTCGTTGTCATTCCTTACAAAATCATAACACCCCTTAAATATTCCACAGACACCTGTTATTGAAGCTTAATGAATGATCAAAATAGAGATTTTACGCACAAAAATAAAAATATTATCTCCACCGTACATCTATAGTTTTAGCATAGGATGCAGCCGCACTGACCCATAAAAATGATTGATTACATCTAGAAAAATCTCCGAGATTTTTTAGATAAGAACTAGCTACTTGCTGCCCCCCCATATCGCCATGAATGATAACCTGCACCACTCCATATTTATCATCTTTCGTGATATTCTCAAAGTACTCCAATTTCGTTCCCTTTATAGCATTACGTATATTTTCCTCGCCACATCACCCGCTCTACATTTATGACTCTTTCTGCCAAGAGATTTTATTTGTAACAAGAACCATAAACTTCATGTACTAGTTTAATTCAATTTTCACTTTTGTGAGTGCATTTTTATTTTGCATGCCGTTTAACAGGCACCCGTTAACTATTTGACATTTTAAAAGATAAATTTAATTGATCATGAAAAACTACAATTCCATCAATTTGCGTTATTTTATTAAACTTTTGGCCATGTATTTATGGTTCAATTATGGTTCGATATGTATATTTGTGGTTAATTTTGAGTAAATAAAATATTTAAGGAAAAAAAAATGTTTTTCCATTTCATTTTATTATACAGAATATTATTTTAAGCTAATTAAAAAGTCACAGTAAATGCTCTAATATCTAACTTTATAATCCAACTCTCTCTTACTACGTATAAACTCTATACAGTTTGATTAATTAGGATTAAAGTATAAAAAAATCAAAAAACCTTAAATCAACTGATAACTAAAAAGACTGATGAACTAAAAAGACACACTTGTTGCGTTTAAAAGTTTTTTAGTACATAACCTTACATTGACGTCTCATAAGCTAAAGTCAAATCACGTTTTATCGATCATCATTCTAGTTAAAATTGTGAAATAAAATATTTTAAAATTTGCAGATACAATATAGTTTGTACCTTTAAAACAATACATCAAAAACTAGGTTGCGTTCTGCCTTAAAAAAACACGTAATGAAATATATCAGAAACTTTGCTTTCTACTATAAAATTTATCGTAATAGGATTATTATGAGACTTATTTTTTCACATTACAAATAATAAAAAAACTGAATAGCGCCTTTTAAACTGAAAACGAGTGGTTGTGACTAATAACATTGACTATTTCGATTCGTCGTCGTGTGAGTGTATCGCAGAATCCCTGAAAAGGCTCACTTCCGTTTTCAATGAGAGGAGGCATCACTGGAAGTGGCTGAGTATTTTATGAAGCAGCCTCCTCTGGGAGCTTCCTGTATTGGATACGAGAGTTTTCCTTCCCAGGGGCTAACAATTGGAATCCTACGCACGATGTGAATGGCCCTAGATTCAAGCCCCTTATATTTTATGTTGAAATATTTGTCGTATTGACAGTGCTTCACGAGAATTTCAGCGAATGGTTGTGCCGCAATATTACTCGTATGTGATTATATTTGTATCAACTTATTGTTATTTATCCTTTAAATAATATGAAGCATATAGATGCTACCCAAAAAAATTTAAATTATTGTAGGAAAATTACATTTATTGATTATTATTTTTAATCCAGTTTCAACGTAAATCTTTTATTACTTAAATAATTAAAGAATGAGTACTGCTTATTACAGAAATAAAGCCTAGCCTTTTGCACTAAATGGGGTATTGATCATTTCTCAGCTTTCAACTATTCTTGCAACCAGATTGAAAACGGAGATGTCGTATGAAATATTAGTTTTCTAAAGCAAAGAACATATGGAATACATTTATTTCTTCCCATTTACGTTCCACATCTTAATATAAGGTCATTACAAATAGTTGCTACTCAATTCTGTCAGTTACCAATGTCCATGCTTCTTCAAAAAGACCAACTAGAAACATATATGGTTCCTGACAACCTCCAGGGCATTGCCTTGATATAAAGAGACGGCAGCTAAGTTTCCGAAGCATATCTTTGCGTGATTTGTTTATCAGATTTTTTTAAGAGATTAGATGATCAGGCTGAGGTTCCCGAAACCGGGACCATTTAACATTAAAAAGTGACTCAACCAGACCACAGATTAGCAACAGGAAGTGACTCATCAAAATTTTATTCCACGACCAATGTTTTTTTAACTTTGGTGAATAAACTAGATCCGCGCTTACGAATGTTATTGCCGCTGGTTTATAGTATACAAACATCAATATACGAGTACTAAAAATAGTACTTTTATATAATAATTTAATTATAATATGCTCTTTGAAGCAAATATTATTGAAAACTTTTGAGGCTATTTTTTCGAAATCGCTAAAATAAAGATTATAAAAGACAAATGATGTAACCGCAGGAATTTATATAACCTCACCTTTTTTGCTGGTCTGAAGGACAAAGAAAAAGTGGCCCCCACAAAAAAGGGTGTGGTCCGACACAAATTGAATTAGGGTTGTCGAGTTGACGATGGGGGCAAACTTTGATTTAGAGCCTTTAGGGGGTCCCAAAGTTGGCCTGGTCATGAGCGTATCAACGTGAGTTTTCTACTAAAATATATCACATAGATTGATTACCCGCAAGAGTACATTAAATTAGTGACTGGTCTGTTCATATTTTCCCATATCCATTCCATATCTATAACATATGGTCATGTTGCTGCCATTTGATTGTACAGTTTTTTATTTCTTTTCCTTCAATGACATAACAAAATTTACTATTTTAATTCGTTATTGAAGTGCTAACGTAAGTGTGGTAATGTAAATGTATTGACACATTTAGTGTCAATGACATCACACCCAGCTAACCTCATTAGGTCCTGGTTAGGGCACTCTATTGTCCTGGAGGGAGTAAATGCTCTCCTAAGGCGGATGAACCTTTATGGTCAACAGCATTAGGATGTGGAAATAAAGGAGAAAATACCACATTAAAGGTCTAAAAGACATCCCATGAATCAGCGAAAAAATGATTGCTTGGAGATCGAGATGCAAGATTCTGTTGCTGCAAACCAATCCACCGGATTGATACTACGAAGAAGAAGACATCACACTCAGAACAAGTATCGGAATAAACAGCGTAAATAGTTAGTTTTTGTGACAACAAAAACCATGTCATAAGTATATCATGGTTGACAAACAAATAACCCGGCATTATCGTCACAAAATCAAACTTCCAACATTTCGTATCCGTCCACACCAGCACTGAATCTGAAGCAATATTACACTTAATATGTCAATATCTTCACTCAAGTTGGTTTCAACCACTGTTTACTGCGATTCTTTCGTCTTACACGTATCCAGGGTTGAACGATGGTCCTGTTATGTCAGTTACCATTGGCAATGTCTCTTTTCATGACATATCTGCACACTAAGGTGACACCTGGGAACATATTTGAACATATATGGCAAAAGCCCGAGAACTAGAGTAGACTGCACTTATACTATTCGAGCCTACTTTTGAATGATTTTTTAATCTGATTTTTAAAGGAAATCGGATAATTTTCCCAACCCAGACCAATTAATATGAAGTTAATAATGTTGTACTATTTTGATTAATACATAATAAATGTAAATTATAAAACTAGTATTTGAAGAATAATTGTATTTATCTGGTCTATTTTCATATATCGCATTGGTTCTTGTATCCTCTAGCTATCAGATGATGCATAAAAAACTGTTATAAGAAAGTATCAAAATAATATATCACGTCAACCGATTTCAACAGTCGGGGAATCTTATGACTGCATATGCCGACAACCGATGCGAAAGGGTTAAGAAACATATTTATACACTCGTATATTTACATAGCTATATACATAAGTATTTACATAGTTTGAGTATAATACAAGTAATAAAAAATCTCAAGCGGTGAGTCAATCGTTATTTTTAAATTATATGATAATATTTTTTCACAGGGATTTATGTTATTGATAAATATTTTCGCTAGGCATTTTTACTTTTGAAAAAAACGATATTTTTTTCTTATTTACTACATCACAATAAAAGCATTTTTTTTAATTAGATCATAGTTACGCCATTGAGTTTGCGATCAAATGTTTCTATTAGAAAGGGTCCATAGGCGTACAAAGTTTGGGAAGCCATTACTTCTAGCTTATGTCAATTTATCAAATTATTATTAAGTCTTTTATTATTCTTGTTCCTAAATTTATTCTCATTTGTGCTTATTTTATTTAGATAAATTTAGCAAAAACATATTCCGTCGATTGTTATACATTTTTTAATTTTTTTTATTATTCTTTATTTTATTTTATTAACAGCCTAGGCCAATACATGCGGTTTTAAATTATAAAATACAATTAAAGAAGATGGTAATACAAAATAAATATTTAAGCTAAGACAATACATTTGGACAAAACATAAACATGAGTAAATAGAACAGACATCATCCAAGTCACTAGAGAAGTTGAATAATATACATATTCTCAACATAGGAGATTAGAAACCATAGTTAGTTTTGGATGTCCTAACATATATAGCAGGTTACTGCCTCTAGTGACCCGGGAGGGAATATTGAACGTTATTTTTTAATCATATTAATTTGAATTATTTTTTGGTGCATACTTAAATTGATTACAGAGTATATGAATCATTGTGTTTTATAAGATTTTTTAAATATATTATTTGTATTTTAGTCTGGTTTGTGCACAAATTTGCCGGGCGTTATAGCTCAGTAGTTAAAGCGTTTTCTTGGCAAAACGTCGCGGGTTCGATCCCCGACGGAAGATAAAAAAATATATTTTTAATCGATTTCTGACTTTTAAAAATCAATTCAAAAATATATGGGACAAAACATTAGCACGCGGTTTTCATCGTTGTTTTAATTTAAAACCGTCAGCTTCTTTTGCCGCTCCCTGTATGTATTTAAATATATGAATAATATTTTTAAATTTTCTATACTGCGTTTGGTACGCCAATGGTCTTCATTAGGGTGTCGTAAGCTTATAGAGAATACAAAACAGTTGTTTTTATACGAAAAAGACAACGATTGTTGGATGAAGTTATCTTGTTAAGAAACATCATCTCTACCTACGGTCAAAAATGCGCAGAAGAAGAGAAACGGAAAGAGAATCAGATAAAGGAGTGGCAAAAAGATATATAAAACATGGTCACAGTAATAAACATAATATACTATCGGATTTGATTTCTCTTCTTTCTGATTTTATTATGAAAAAATGAAATTTTAGGTTATAGATACAATGGTATTATATTTATAAAAATATTTACAAATTGGGGTACGATGGTTTAAATTTTCGAAGAATAACGAGATAAAAGAGCGTACAAGGCACTCATCTATACTACAGATGGTCAAGAGGCAAATGTGAACTTGGTTAAGAGGAGAACATAAATTATTAAGCAGTGAAGAATTTAATACGTTGTCTTAACATGGATCAAACTGAGCACTGTTTCACTTGATGGAAGTCTGCAGTTTCGCTCAGTACGTTTGTGCACGTTGAAACTGGTGAAGCTTTCATAGATTGCGAAACTGCCATCATCCATTATCCATCAAGTGAAACAGGGCTCAGTTTGATCCATGATAAAACAATGTATTAAATTCTTATCTATTTAATATTAAAATGGATCTCAAAGTGAATGCTAAATATATAACATTAAGGTTATCAACTGACTATACTTGGTGAAACTGCATAATTATAATTGTAAATTATTTTTAATCAAAAAATTAACAAATAAAAAATATTTTTTCTTGATTCACATTTATTTTAAACGATTACATGTTTCGGCCTCCCTAGAGACCATATTCAATAATGAATCAATATAGACAATAACAAGATAGACAATAATTATTAAAGATTGTCTCCAGCGAGGCCGAAGCATGTAATCGCTTAAAATAAATGTGAATCAAAACTATTTATTTTTTATTTGTTAATTTTTGAATAAAACTAATCTAAATATATAAATAACAAATAGAGCTGTTTTTTTTCAAGCCCCGAGCTCGCGCCGTCAGTAACGAGCTCAGGGTAAGACCGTCAGTAACTATACATTCTTTGTATAGTTAATGACGGTCTTACAGGAAGACCGACAGTAACTATACATAGAATGTACTCAGTGGAGCTGTGGGAGTCGGAGTTATCATGTGATTTAGCGAGAACTATGATGGTTGACAAGTGGAATAATTTAAATAAGAAAAAGTGTAAACATTTTCAAATACCCCAACACAAAGTGTTTATTTTGAATTGCAAAGCGTTAAGATATCTCGTATTTGTTTACAAACTTGTATTTTATCATTACTGTTCTCTGGAATAGCTTTTTGTATAACTCACCATCATGAAACGCGAATAATACATTATTTTTGAGTAAAAAGTACCATATGTATGTTTATGTGAGTATTTTGTGCCGGATTGTCTTGGCACGCGAACTGCACAAAAGCAAATAAAGCAAATATTCATTTCGCACCAATTGCAGTCACTTCAATATACGCCACGCTTATTGTCAACCATTTTTTTCTCAGTTAACATGTTTATATCTCGAATACAATATTTTTGAAAGATGACAACTTTTTATAATTTTTTATTGCTGATTACCTTAAGCGCTGTTTGTACACATATTTCTTGTTTCCGGACAGACTGCGTGGAGCAGACCCTGTCACACCTTCTGGAGTGTGCGCTGTGTCCGAATAGCTGCACCCAAGAAGACCTGATGATGGCCGAGATTAACGCCATCGACGTTGCCCACTTCTGGGCAAACAGGATGTGACCCTGTTGTTTACGACACGATTATATGTACACATCCTTGAATAACGAGATTTCACTTTCCTTTGATGTCGTCAGTACATCTTGCAAGAGGTCGCCCAACACTATTTTTGCTAGTTTATGGGTGCCATTCCAATATTTTTCTTCTTCATCAACCTCCAAACTCTTCTACATATACGTTCTAACCATTCCTAAGTAGCTCCCGATAGTAAAACATTTTATAAAATAATCTTCATCGTCAACGCTATTTTCTCTCGATCCTCCGCATTCCACAGTTCATCTTTCAGGCTGTAAGTCAACACATTTTTCCAGCTTTTGTGCGTCACTCTAACACCTTTCCTATATAATTCTTTGGCTTTATGTCTCAATTAAAGTTTTCCTTCCCATTGATACTTGAGTGTGCCTATTTTTCCGGTATACTACTAATACACTACTTCAATTCATCTTCGGATATCCTCGTTTTGGTTTCTATCTTTAAGAGACACTCCGAAAATTTATCTCAGTACGTTGAGTAACCTTTATTTTAGGGATAAGATATCGATAAGATCGAACTTTGCAGGGATTGAACTTGCACTTATTGTAACGCAGTCGAGTACCTTAATATTTTAGCTTTATCCTCGACTGCTTATATTTCTTTTATGTTTACTGATCGACGAAATCAATTGTGCGAATTCCCGTTCTCTAGTCGCCCTTGCAGTAATGGAGACGAATGCATCGGTCGGCTTGGATGCAATCCTCGCAATGCCACTGCAATACTCTCTGTCTACGAAAGGAATAAGCTAACATACGACGGTTTAATATTGTTAAAGTGCATTTTTTGTATTTCTTTTTCACTTTTCGCAAGGCAAGATTTATCGAAGCGGAAGGAACGGCTGAGTGCATCATCGTTTATTGCAAAAGACATATTGACAGAGAAAGGTACACTGTAATGGAAGAGTTCAATAAGAATAAGCGAAATGCTGTTATGAAAGCTTTTCCATTATTCAACACCACAAATACAACTAATATTATTATATACCTTAGCAAAAAACCACAAAAAATTGGAACGTTTTTTTTATTAGATAGTCTACAAATAATAACTTACCTTAGCTTACCTATACGTATTTACCTTGCTTTATGGAAGCATAGTGTCTCATTTTAAAAGCGAAAGTTCCGTGATACCTAAAACTCATTTGTTTAACCAATACATACTCTCAGTATATTTACATGTGGTAAAGAGATGTGGAATCTAATAGCATGTCGCCTAACATGCAATAGAATATCCATTCTAGTTTTGTCATACACCATTGAATCTGAAAATAAAACATTAATTCGGTTAAAGTAATGTATTATTTTAATTAATAAGTAAATCATTCGAAAATAAATTTAATTAAAACATTGTCTTACTCATCATTAAATATATATTTTATGTAAGCACATACATAAGAATACTGACAGATGGTGATAGTAAGTCTCATCTGTTAAATTCTATGACGCTTACAATGATGCATATGGCTAAGCGCTGCATGTAGAGTGTTGATCCGCCAACGTCATAGACTACAGCCCGAGATTCACGCATCATCCTTATTATTACAGGAATGGGTGGTCTTCACGGGACGACAAGGCAAACGCTTTACAAAATATACTTTTTATTTTTTCGTTTTCAAATATTATCAGTAAATTATTAACGTTATATTATACATACGTAAGAAGGGTCACAGGATACTCTTAATAATTTCTTAACGAGGATCTATATGAAAATTTAATTAAAAAGCACGACCGAGAAAAATTAAATTTTCATTTCATGCGACATTTTTTTTTCAAGTGTAAAGATGCGAGAGAAAAGTTCGCAAGAAAAAATCTTCCCTGGAAGAGTATGAAGTAATTTTAATAAATCGTTACGCCCATAAAGCTCGCGAGTAATAAGGGTCATTATTGCATGCCGGGTCCACCTGGGCCAAGGCCGAGCGGGGAGCATTTCGGGAGAAGGCTGTTAGACCATAATGGCCTTTGCTAAACGTGCACGAATAATAATTATGATTAATTTAATCTTCCCTTTCTGCGGAAACTGTCCACAGGCTTTTAGTCCGGGCATTATACATGATTTAATTAATTTTCGAGATTCTGGAAGTGTTTCAATATTTCGTCACGTTTTTAAAACGATGTAATTTTCAAGTGTTTTAATCTCGATTGAAATTCGCGAGTCCTTGGACGGAATACTAAATTATAATTGTCCCTTTTCCATAAATATAATAATGTGTATGTGATCACTATTCTTTGAACTATAATGTTGTTTTACTTCGGCGATCTAACGAGAACTGCGCTTACAATTCGATGTATATTAACATCCTCCTCTCTCTTTAAAAGGTGTTACTCCGTCGCGTGATGGCAGGATTAGGAGCAAATTGATAACACTGACTTTTTTCAGAAGAACAGTGACATATATTTACGATAAGTTTTACGAGCTTCCGGCCCGGCGGAATAACATGCCACCGGCCGTAATACGACCTTCTCGGTCGTCAATACATTACTGACTTGTGCGGCCCGTGGTCGGTCACCAGCGCCGTCGGTGGCAAAATTATCTAACTCACACACCCGTGAGTGGACTTGTTCAAGATGCCAATATGGCAACACATAAATGTATGACAAGCGAACATAAATATGAGACGAAAGATCTTTTATCGAGGCTTTCGGTACCAGTCAGCAAGGGCTACATCGTGTTGATGTCATAATGCAACAAATACTTTTAAAACTTAACTCGCATTACATATTTTGCACCGCTTTAATAACTTTCATTTCCTTCTTAAGGTAATACAATAAAATATGTCTATTTTTTTATCTAGTGACTTAATATACTGGAATAATTGTATTAGTGTAATAAATAAAGATATTGACATATTTAGTGTAATATTTTTTTTTGGGGCCTTAGGCCCCTGGGCTGGTCGCCTTGTACCTGCGCTCCTTGGGAGCACTTACCAAGGCATTATTTTCAGAGTACATTCTCGTTATACAAGTAACTGGTTTTGGTGAGCAGCACCACACATGGGTGTAAAAGTTAGTAGTTCAGACGTTAAAATTTGGACTTTTAGACTTCTTCGCCGAAGGTCGCCGCGAATACAGAAAATGCATGGTAGTTGGGCTCCGTAGATATGAGATCGATATATCCAACCGGTCCAGACTTCTGTTGGATTACGCTAAGGAGCCTTTACCTCCCTAAATCTAATATTGGACAATGCCACAGAACGTGTTCAGCGTCCTGCAAGGGGCTGCCGCATGGGCAGTCTGGACTATCAACGAGGCTAAACTTTGTGTAATATTGCTTCAGATTCAGTGCTGGTGTTGATGGATACGAATTGTTGGACGTTTGATTTTGTGACAATAATGCCGTGTTATTTGTGTGTCAACCATTAAATACTTATGACATGGTTATTGTTGTCACAAATCCTACCTATTTGCACTGCGTATTCCGACACTTGTTCTGAGAGTGAGGTCATTGACACTAAATGTGTCAATACATTTACATCATCGCACTTACGTTAGTACTTCAATAACGAATTAAAATTGTAAATTTTGTAATGTAATTGAAGGAAGAGAAATAATAAAATTGAATGTAATTAATTACCTGTATTATTTGTTTTACTAATATTATACCACATTTTAAGCGCGGTTCTCATTAGATCACTCCGGTGATTTAACAAAATAGCTTCGGTTAAGCAATATTTAACACAGGCCAAAACTTTGATGGGTTATCAGCTTATGTTTACAGAGCGTCGTTAGTTGGGTTGAGCTACTCCTTACGACTAAATGGTCCAGGTCTCGTAAGCGTCTCGCAAATCATTTGATTCCCTAAAAAAAGGTAATTCAAAAACATCCAAATACGGATACACCTGCCTTTTACTTAGGTCTTCGGGTATACATACGAGTATGTTCCCAGATGGACCAGCAGGTGCAGAGATGATTGAGATAAGTCATACCTGTATATAGTGGAATCTCACAGAACTATGGTACTACAATTTGACGGGACAATATATTCTAGATATGAAAAGAAGATCATAAATCATCATCATCAGCCTGTATCCGTCCACTGTTGAACGTTAGCCTCCCGCATGAGTCTCCATCCTCTTCGATCCTCCGCTTTCCGCATTCAGGCCACTCCCGCTATTCTTCTTATGTCGTCAGTCCATCTTGTAGGGGGTCGGCCAATGCTTCGTTTTCCAGTTCTTGGGCGCCATTCCAATACTTTTCTTTACCATCGACCGTCATGTCTTCGAAAGATATGTCCTGCCCATTGCCACTTGAGTGTGCCTATTCGTTGGATAGCATCCACTACTTGAGTTCTTCTGCGTATTTCCTCGTTTCGGATTCTTTCGCGACGCTCCAAGCATGGATATCTCTCCATAGCACGCTGGATGACCTTAATTTTATGGATAAGACTTGCTGTTAGATTCCACGTCGCTGCACCATAAGTTAATACAGGAAGGATGCAATGGTTTAACGCCTTTGCGGAATTTTCACTTTAAAAATGTACTTTAGTTTTCCAAATGCTGCCCATCCCAGTTATACGCCTGTCGATCATAAATGTCGAGATCATTAATTTAAATCATTAATTTATTTGCATATTGATAAAATAATAGAACTATTTTCTGAAATAAAATATAAAAGCTGAACTGAAATTGAAATCCCTATCTCGAAGTGCAAAAACAAATACTCTCGCAGTTTCTCTTTAAAATACGAAATATAATGTACTTTTATAATATATATGTATCTGGTGACTGGTATATAAGCGGTTCTCTTTATTGAATCGCCAAGGGAAATTCAGGGGTCGTCCGTCTCTCTCAGTGGCGCCCCACTTTTAATTTAAGTCGAGCAATTATATTCTCAATTTACTTTATCGCGTTATAACTTTGGAGTGAAATTAAATCTCGTCTTACATTTAAACACCGTGTTCAATGTCCATTGTCGAGTGTCGGAAGTAATAACCGCAATGTTCCATCAGCTGGTCATCAAGAATTCGCTTCATATCTTTAATATATGGTCACCAAAAATTGCACTCAGTTCTGTGTTAGTTGCAATTTTCCATGAATTGTAACAAAACATCAGAGGGTTTATTGGCAAATACACATTGTTCCCGGATGACCTGCAAGGGTACTTGATGAAGCAGTTTTATACAAGGCATAATTTGGGTAATTTGTTACTAATGGCTTTTGATTAAATCAAATGATTAGCCTGGAGCATTTGGTCCTTAAGAGAGGCTGCTTATCCCAACCAATGACACTGTTATGATTTACTTAGATAAGAGGGTATATAGGGTCCGCCATCTAACGTTGTTTTTTTCTAGTGCTTATTTCGTGAATGGTAACACTTAGCTCATGTCTGATTTGACAGATGATTAGTATTATCCTTCCGCTGAATTTCCGGTTGTGTATGCGCTTGAACAACGCTGGGAAATATTGCGACATAACTTTGAAAATCAGGCCATTTTTCTTCGAAAATGAGCAAGGAGTGGCCGTTACAGTCAATGGCGATCATTATCGAACCATTTTCGTTCACAAAAATTGAAGAAGAGGATATTGGCAACGTTTGGTTTCAACAGGACGGCGCTACGTGCCACACAGCCGAAGCTACGAGCGATGTTTTGCGCCCCATTTTCAAAAAAAAGTTATTTGGCGGACCCTTTAGAATCAATTTATGATACGAGTATAAGGTAAAATATATAAGGTTGAGCCACTTTAAAATAAATATGTCCACGCTTCGGGAGCGTCTGGCTTATCGTCCGATCCTTTCTTAAAAAAAAACCTGATACTTGAACACCTAAAAAAATCTCTGGTACTACAGCCGCAGTCTTAGCAAGCTCACGGGCTCTTGCCTTGAAGGCTCCCGGGAACCATCAATATTCTCATGTATACCTTTGGGATACAGGTGTTTTTGGACAAGGTTCATCATGTGGCCGCGTGGAGGAAGGATGCAGGAGCAGGTCGCAAAGCAAATAACTTGTTTTTGAAGCAAAATTCGCGTTTATTTTCAATAAAGACTCGGTTTCCCCGCCAGACCGATACATGACGTTTTGTCGGTCGGCCGGACAGCTGGGCAACTGTGACATGTAACGCCGCCAAGATAACCGCGGCTAAAACACAAATTAAAGTTGACAGTTGAACCAACATGCAATGGAGCAACTATCAAAACAAATAAAAATGGCGTACGCAAACGCAGTGAAATTTTTATATGAAATAAAAAATTAACACTATTAGATGTGCATGCCAGGCGAGCGAACAAAATAAGAGACAAAAGATCGTTATCGAGGCTTTTCGGCATCAGACTAAAAGAGCCATATCAAGCTGATATCAATACATACATAGAGAGAAATGTCATCTTATAATATGTATGCTGTGTGTGTGACATATATAATTAGTTGTTTCATAGTAGAAGTATATAATCTAAAGAAAATATTATTATAATCCACATAGAATATAATTTAAATGTGAAACGCGAATGAATACATTTCCTTTGTCATATTATTCCCTTCCATATTGCGAGGAGCATGTTAGTTCAACTATCGGAATAATCAATGTTCGAATGCTGAAGTGCCATCGAGAATATATAAATTTTACATCCAGATAAATGTTTTAGTACCTTCGAGAGCGAGTTACACGGTTGACGAATTTTCGACATTATTTTTTAACGACATATTTTGTATCCGAGAAAATAGAAAATTTTATAGGAAACCTTGTCAAGCGCATATACACTCAAGACAATGATTAAACTACGTAGAATATAATACGCCTAGAGGCTTTGCGTTAAAGTCAACGAGCGAGAGGTTGTAGACTATTTCAATTAGACTTTTTCAATGAGAATATTTTCTGAAAATGTTAATTCTTCAATAGATAAATACTTCCAAATAATAATATCGTTTTACTAACAGCACCATATAAGCAGTTTTTTTTTAAAGAAAAACTCAATACTAACTACATCATATATACTGAATATACACTATATATATGGATCTTATATACTCGTCAATAGAACTTAATATTTATTAGGTACTTACATTTATGGATGAAAAATTCATTGCTTTACTTGAGTATTATTTTTAATTGCGACTTACGAATTTACTAATGTTAAAATAAAATTAACGAATTATGCGACAGGTTTAGGTAGGCAAAAATATTGAAGCTATTATACTATATTATATGTTATTACTCTAAGCTGATGTATAATGTTCCTTGTGCTAATTTGGACAGTCCATTTTTAAGACAAAGATTAAAAAAAAACGTTTGTATACAAGTCGATAAAATTTGAAAGAAACGAAATAATTTAGCTAATTGATATCAGCTTGATATAGCTCGTTTAGGCTGATGCCGTAAAGTCTAGAAAAACGATCTTTTGTCTCTTATTTTGGTTTCCTCGCCTGACATGCACATCTAACAAGTTCTTTGTTTTGTTAATCTGCTCCTGCATCCTTCCTCCACGCGGCCACGTGACGAACCCGTGACTTATCATTCTTTTTAAAGACGGAAGATGTCATTGCAAAACGACTTCTTGTCTTTGTTTTATACAGACCATTTATAATAGTACTCCCGTATATCTTCGTATTTGACTGTGTTACACCGCTCAAAAAGGAGTATGTCAAACGAAAACTACTTGTTCAAAAAATCTTTTTAAGTTTTCAAAATATCCTCAAACTCAATACTGTATTACATCAAACCAGCAGCTTGTATGAGTTTCTAGTATTTCACAGTTTCAGTAACCCGAAAGTTTTGTCCTGAAAACAGAACTTCACTCTTCAGTCTGTCGGTTCATGAAAAAAAACTTTGTGTCGGTGGAGCATTACTCTGCAGTCTGCGGGATCCGACCCGCGGGCTGTTCGGTATTGTTCTTCATGGGAAGGAATTTAGGGCTTAAGCTCTGAGCAATACGAACGGGCCACTGCTAGAGAGCTTTATACGGGTCGTTGTAATTTATTTATTGTATGGAGAAAGTAACATAAATTGAACTGCGAGCTTGACCACAACCACAAAAAATGTATTTTCTATAACTTTGTTTTTGGATAGATAGAAATGTATTGCACTGAAGAAATTGTCTAATGGTAAATGAACAGATATACGACCAAACCTTTTATAATGTTTCCATGAGAGTGAACGAGTAGTCCAATACTTTAGAGGCCAATTATTTATTCCTTAAAGGTAGCTTAAACCAAAAAAATAACAAAGAAGCGAACGTTGTATGAAAAATCGTAGCAAATACAAAAATTATCGTTGAAATATGTATTATAAAATATATGTGCTTTATTAGATAATTGACTGTATTAAAAACATACAAATACTTAGTCACTTGAGAATGTCTTCGAGACAAACCCGAAATATGTCATTGTTGAAAAATCATGAAATTTAAACTAGCTTTATTTTAGACATATATTTTATTTATGGAATCCCATAATACAATATTCATAATATATAATCTATCAATTAATATATGCAAGAAAAACAAAATAAAATAAATAGTAAAGAAACAATATAATATAAAAACAAAATTTACGAAGAGATGATGTAAGTAACGTTAAAGTAAAGCTTTTTTGAACTATTATCAAAATTGATAATTAGTTTTTTAAGCTATTGTAAGCCGCGCTTTAACAATTTTTTTTGCCAAATAATATTGTATTTTAAATTCTTAATGTATCATATGACATACTCGCAACTTTTATCATTCACAATAATATTATATTTAAAAAAAAAACTTTTCTTCCCGGAGGACTCTACGAGTATATTCGATTTGTCACATTTTATCACACATCAGCAGTTCAAGCATAAGAATATATCAATAAACCAACAATAATGATCCTATTCAAATAGGAAAAAGAGTTTTCGTAGTGTAGAAAAAAAAACGTAAATAAAGTCCTTCAATAGAGATTTAAATCGGCAATTTATGGGGTCAGCTCTTTTATTTTTTTCATTTTCGTAGATATTTTTTAAAAAGTATATATTATTTTAGTAATACTATAAACGCATCAACTTTGTTTAACTCTTTCGCATCGGTTGACGTGATATACCTTTTGCTACTTTCAGTACTCATTGTGACATCTACGTTAAGAAATTGGAAGTGCAGTCATTCCCTTTATCAACCTACATGTATTATTTACAGGAATCTGTAAAGCATGTCAATAAATATCGTTAGGTTTTGTTACAGGAGTGATTTTTCTGTAAACCACATGTGTCAATGCCACCACATGTATGCATTTACATTATAAACGTTTGTTTAATATAATAGTTCTTTATGCATCATATGATAGCTAAAGTAGAGAAAAACCAATGTGACATATAAAAATGGTCAGATGAGTACATCTATGCTTCAAATACTAGTTGTAAGCAAAAAAATGGTTTGAGTTAATAGATTACATTAACCATATTTGTGTACGTGTATGAATTGATACCGAGAGATTTATTATCAATTTTTAAAAGAAGCCAATACACAAAGTGCTTTACTTTATTATTTAAAATAAAATAAAATACTTATATAATCTCAAAACTACAAGATGTGCTATTGCAACGAACGTGAGGCTATTTCAACCGAGAAAAATGGTTCAAAAAATCACTTTTGGTTCCGTTGGGAAACTATTTAACACAACTGGAAAAAAAAACATATTTAAAAGCAATATTGAAATTTAGTTCCGCATTTGAATCTTTAAAAACATTGAGTATTTTAACAGGGCTTCTTGTTCCGATAAAAGGTTTGATGCCAAAGTCGCACACGTAATATCTGGTACCATTCTCTACCCACATAATTGGCAAAAATCTTGACTCCCAACAATAAAAAATATTACGTTAAATCCATCAACATTGAACTCAAACATTAAAACTCTTATGGCCATCTTATATGAAATTTTATAAATAACCCATCACATTATTTGATATAAGCATTGAAGTAAAACATTAAAGAAAAAGTTACAACTGAAAGCTTCTAAGTTTACTTAAAACCTTAACATCGATTATCTATACTAGAAAGTATTTAATAATTAAATATTCTCGAAACAATATGTTTTCAACTTTAATTTAATGCCGTTAATTATCTTTAAGAAAAAATATCTAACTTTTAATTAGCACATACTCAAAATTTATTACGTTCCACGTGCAGTTACATCACGTAGAGGTCACTATGCGGTTGCTGAAAAGCTCGTTTTTATTCGCGAGAAAATTCGTCCATTTTCAGGCACTGAAACTTTTCCCAGTTCTCTCTCTCTCTACACACCGGATAACTCTGAAAAACAAAACATATCCTTCTGGCCTCTACACAGCTACGGGCGGTGCAGCCTGATTTTTCCCGAAACTTTACATTGTTCCATTTTCAGCGCGGATTGTTGTGTTTCAATTATTAGTTTGTGTGCTCAAAATTCAGCGTCATGATTAATCTAAACTTTATATAACAATAGAGAATAGGATAGAAACTTTTTTGTTGCATTTTTGATGTTAAACCAAACGAGAGAATACTGTAATTATGACATAGAACTGTAAAACAAACTATTGTCTTAATAGATCTTTGGAAATGCAAAACTTATTAAATAGCTTCTTAGATTTTCACGCCCAGAATTGAAATTGTGGCTTTTGGATTTAGCCGTGTGTGGTGAATTTCTTTTTACCAATATTTCGACCGCCGCGGCTGGGGTCTTCTTCAGGATTCATGACTTAGTTGATGACTAAGTCATTTATCCTGAAGAAGACCCCTGCTATGGCGGTCGAAATATTGGTAAGAAAAAATTCGCCACACACGGCTGAGCCCAAAAGCCACAGTAGAAAAAGTTATTGTTTACTACTAATTTCGATTATGAAAGCTGTGAAAGAAAAAAATTAAGGGTCCTAATGTCTAATAAAAAAATAATGACTTGAAGGGGTTTTTCCAGTATGAATATATTTCCAATATTCTTAATAACTAATTCACGTAAATATTCAACAAGTCATCAATTCTCTTAGTAATTTTTCGGGAAAATTTCATAAATGGTGTTTATTAAAGTGATGAATTATTTTTGTTTATTTTAATGTATGCATATTTTAACTTTGAAGTTTAGAGATAATGTTTATAACTTAAGCAAAATCTAGTTTAGATGACATTCTATCTGGGCCAATTTTCTAAAGTTCTTATGAAATGTAGGGAACGTTCAGCCAAAATAAATAATCATTGCCTTGCCATTTATTGACTGCATTATTTTTAGTTAAAATTGAACTTAAAAACAAATACCTAAGGCAGGTTTTCATTTAATCATCAATTAATATCAACTTTTGTCACAAATAAAATATAGTATCCGCCATCTAACGTTTTTTTTTTTAACTAGTGCTTATTTCGTGAATGGTAACACTTAGCTCATGTCTGATTTGACAGATAATTAGTTTTATCCTTCCGCTGAACGAATATGGTTTTGTATACGCTTGAACAACGCTGGAAAATATTACGACATTACTTTGAAAATCATGGTAATATTGCAGAATGTGTGCAAAAATTGCGTACGGATTTTGGAAGAAGAGAATCACCGTCAGCTCCGTATGTTTATTATCTTGTGAAAAAAGTGATAAAAACTGGCATCCTCATCGATAAACCAAAGCGTGAAAAGCTAAAAACAGTGCAAACACCTGAGGATATTGCTGCTGTGGCAGAAAGTGTGCGTGAAGCGCCATCAATGGCGCTTCCATGCGGCGCGGCCATGTTGAACGAATTTTTGTTCACGAAAATTGAAGAGGAGGATAATGGCAACATTTGGTTTCAACAGGATGGCGCTACGTGCCACACAGCCGAAGCTGCACTCGATGTTTTGCGCCCTGTTTTAAAAAAAAAAAGTTATTTGGCGGACCCTTTATTAAAGATTTCTAAACAACTCGGTTTTGTCCAAACATGTTTATTTATATTAATATTCGCCTTGTTTTTCTCTTGATATATATTGTTTTTTTGTTTGAAAACCTTGAACAAAAAAATACCTGCGCAGTCTTTAATTATTTATAATTTAATCAGAATCTTACATAAAAGCCATTCTCTGGGGTTGACTTGCCCACATAATCTCAAAAGCATCATAAACCAAGAAATAAAGTTTTGCTTTTTCATTCCCAGTTAATGTGCTTGTACATAATTTATTGGTTTACCTTGAATAACCAAACAATATAAATTATATGGTTGCAACACAATTCAGTCAGCTTCTCAGCTGTTATTATCACTGCTTTATTTCGAGTCATATAAGAGGGTTATCCGTAAAATAAGTTTACCAGTGATTTTTCGCAGCGTAAAACATGTTTAATTCCACGGATGCGTACATTTTTGGAAAGTTCAGACTTTTATCCATTTTTCTACATAGTCGCCACTGAGGTCAATGCATTTTTGCAAACGTTATACGAGCTTTTGAATGCCCGAGTAAAAGCCACGCAGATACCTGCGAACCGCTTCTTCCAGCTCTTCTCTATCGCCGAAATGCATTCCATCCAGGTGCTTCTTCATGTCAGGGAAGAGATGGTAGTCACTTGGGGATAAGTGCGAGCTGTAAGGTGGGTGTTTGAGAATACCCCATCCAAATTTTGCGATGTGGTCTTCGGTCAACATTCTTGGCGCCTACCTTGCGTAAACCTTAGCATGCCCTAGATGCTCCGTCAAAATCTTGTTAATAGAGGCTTCGCTGACATCAGGGATAGCTTCGGAGAGCTTACAAACCGTCATTCTTCGATCTGAGAGCATCGCTGTCTCCACTTTTGCGATTGTATCGTCAGACAGATGGCAGTCCGGAACGTTCCTCATCATGGAAGTTAGTACGCCCGTTCTTGAAATCTCTGCACCATTTGTGCACGTGTTGTACGCTCATACACTCGTTTCCATTTGTTTTGTGTTATTTTATTATTTATGTTTTTTGCAGACAGGAAAACCAAGGTACACTACAGAATCGCGGGATCCACCATAAAAGCGCTTTTAAGGACTGTTGCGCTATTGGAACCTTATTTTACGGATAACCCTCGTATGCAGCCGAATATACTATGGATATTATAAATATTTATTTATTTATTTACCTTGTTTTCACATGGATCACGTAACAACGTGAAAATGTTATTGCGCTAAATAAATAAAAAATATTTATAATTTACGGATGATCTCAAAGTGAATGCTCAAAACATTGAAAATACTATGGATATTATTTATATTTGCACCATTCACTTTGAGGTCCACGCCACCAAAATAATATATATAATGGAAAATTAATATATTTGTAACTATGGATAACTTCTGACCCACCGCGTGTCATTGATTATGTAAAACCACTCCAGAAACTTCGGATTAATTGAAAAATGCTCAAAAATCATTAAACACGAGAACAGGATTGTTCTGGATACTGATATAAATTATCAATATTTCTCGATGAATTTTTGGTAAAGAGAAGACTTGATATTTTTCATGTAGTATAGGATGGATAGGAAAAAAATATTGTTTATCAAATAAATAGAAACGTGCATTACTGAAATATTCACAATATTCTCCATTGTAACGTAAAAGTTATAATTTTTTTAAATATTATTATATCGAATTTTTACACAACTTTATTTTTTAACGACATGTTTCGACAACATCGACTGACAGAAAGTACTTTTATTAATACAATACATGTAATCGTCTCGAGTTCGCTTCAACAGCGTTTCAAATGCCACGATGATCCAAGAAAGGAATTCCAGCCGTTCTTGTTTGAGATCCAGTTTTTCGCCTGCTGATCCTGAAGAACATGCTCAATCGACGGACGAACTTTCCTGAAATTACCGACACGTTTGTCGCCTGCTGATCCTGAAGAACGTCTGGATCCAGCGTCTCCCAAATTGGGTTCCGCGGACCAACTGCAGGCCAAGTTCACTGAGGCGATAGTAACGAGGTTCCGCAAGTCGAATGGGATTGTCTGCAATTGGTTGAAAGTCTTCTATTCAGGACAGTATTTCGTTATTGCGAATCGTGACCAACAAACATACGAGTAGTTATAAAATATTTTTTGATCAATAATAGTTGTAAACAGATCATCTTTTAACAACACAAATTTTGGAGGCCTTTTCAGCATCTATTTTCAATCATGTTTTTCGAAAAGGGTAAATTATTTAATTTTTCGCTATTTTCTTTCACAATTCAAACGGAAACATAAATAACTGCTCACTAACGTTATTAATTTGAATCAAATTAATTACCGCAACGACAAATAATAAAATAAATAGACTTTATTATTTTAAATTAATTGTTAATTCAATTATTTCACATTTTTTTGTCTAGGAAACACCACGTTTTGGTCACTCAACAAATAATTTTTATAATTCCACTTATTGTTCCAAAAATCTTTAAAAAAACTTGTTTTAAAAAAATCTTTATTTTTGCAGAAATTTTTTAATGCAACGGTTAATGTTTTTAAATTGGGAAACATCGTCTTGCTCCAAAGTTTGTCTTCTCGCCTTACCAGAAGGATATTTCAGCTTCTAGGCGCCTTTACAGGACTACAGAGGAGACTACTTCTTAATATACCGCCGAGACCGGAGACTAGAGACATATTTTATATGGAAGATATCGCTGATGTATAGCAGCATAAATCTGATGTCACATTGAGAGACGGTTTTTTGTCCTAATATAAGGAATATGACGTACATTATCATACATATCATTGCTCTCCAAGGGCACTCTGTATAAAACATTTTATTATATTTAATAACAAATTGAATTATTACAATCGCATTGTATAATTGAAAATTAAACTGTTTATATGTGCATTTTTATATTATTTTATATGCGAGAATGGCACAAAAATTAATTGATATTACTAACGATAAATATGGTCTACCTCGTCTTAATATATCATATACCAAAGGTAAAAAGTCTTTATCTGTTTATTATTTGAAATTAATCTAAAATAAATGCTTAAAATAAGTATTGTTTTCAAACACACAATTGCGCAATTAAAAAATACAAAAATAAATAGAGAAAACGCATATTTTTTAGAATTATTTATTTCCATGTCCGCTTCAAATTTCACGACATTGTTCTGTGAAGTTTTTACATTTTACCATTATTGATTTGAATTCCCAATAAATTTTTGCTCACGGAAATTCATATGGTATCTGACCATTACCAAGGCAAGAACCTGGGGGATTAAGGAAAAGGCAAATGTGGTGTCTAAAGCATATTTGGAAATTTGGTAATTGGCATTTTTTAGGAAATCAGTGATAGGCACTACGCTCTCAAAGCCTGATTTTTTAAATTTTATTTGCCGGCTCAATCCAACCAGATACATGCGGTGTATTTTAATGGTACATCATACAAGCATGCATTACATCCAATATAGCTCTATTCGGATTACTTTAATTTTGATTAGAATATTTTTCAATACTCTATACCCTTTATAGATAATTCAATTGTGGTGCAAACTTTTCGTTTCTTTTTCATCGCAAATTGATGAGAGAAATTTGATGTAGATTTGTATGTGTGTATCGATTCATAAAATATTGCTTTACCTTGGTGACCGTATGCTAACCGGTGTTAGAAAATATCGTAGTACCATAAAAAACTAAAATTAAGACAATATTCCACCGTTAAGAATAAATTTAATTTAAGTGAATATATTCATTTGTTGAAAAATAAAATGATTTGTTTTATATTCGTATAAAAATTTGTTTTATACAATATTCCGAGGAGATGAGGTTATAAATACTAATGTTTAATATTGTCTTTTGGTGGAAGTAATGTAAAATAATTCCCCACAAAAACGGTTTTATAGGCTCAAACTCAGCCATGTTTAAAATTTTGGACAAAAACATCTTTGACGGACTGATCTTTGCAGTCTAGGGTTTTAGCTTTCAAGTAAAATTTATTTCAGCCCAATAAGATATATACCTGCCGAATTATGAGTCTAAGTACATAACGCTTATTTTCAATGCGTACTCTACAATATCTGGCAAGTGGACAATCTTAACATTTCTGAAATACGCTTTTCATCGGACCGGAAGTAATGAATTAAATATGAAATCAATTCTGAAATGAGATATGGCGAAATAAATTGAACCTTATTTCACGGTGCAAATGAAATTTGTGAAACAAGTTCCCGGAGTTTTCCTTTCGCTGATTCATTATTGGGAAAAGCAAACTGCTCTGGGCTTTAATATCAATGGCGGATGTATTACGGGCCTTTGAAAAAATCCTTGTATTCGAAGAAAAACTAATTTTTCTTTATTATATTTACTTTGGGAATACGTATTTTTTCATCCGCAAAAGCGATCCCTACTCAGTCGACTGTAGGAATAACTCGTACTGATACTTACAAAATAATATTTCTTTTATAATACATCTTGTAAATTCAATTTTAATAAAGAATAATGGTAAATTATACTTTAAACATTAACATTGAAGATCTATTTTAATTATTCAATAGATTATACAAGGAACATTATGAAAGTAATGCGCATTTTCTGAGGAAAAAATATTTATTGATCGGACCTGTACAAATGCTTTTTCAGTTTCTTCAACTGAAGATCACAAATTTATAATAAGATTTCGTAAAATTAGACGATGTGTAATTTTTATAATTTGGCTATATCAGGCAAGTTTCATTATCATCAGCATCAGCCTGTGTCCGTCCACTGTTGAACGCAGGCCTCCCGCATGAGTTACATTTGGGGTGGTTGGCTTAAAACGCCACGCTTGCCAGGCGGCTTGGCGAGTTTATGGCCGGTTTACAACGTGCCTAGTTGAAGTTGGGAGAGTTCTTTTGATAACTCTCTCAGCCCTCCTTTCTCCGTCAGTTCATCACGTCATATCGCCAAAGGGATTGGTTACCGCAATCTTGATGTGATATGACTATGTAGGCCTCACCACGTACAGGTGGGAGTGGAGTTGGTTGTGAGAGGCTATAAACTGCGGTTTTAATAGCAGTCGGTAGGTGAGCATCACGACCCAAGAGCCCCAGCAGCTTATGGGTTAGTTAAGCAGGCAAGCTTATGGGTTAGTTATCAGCGTCACAATAACCATGTTGTTTATTAATATTTCTAAGAATTGAAAAAATACAGTAAGGCCCCGCTTAATGCGGGGGATAAGTTTCATTTAAGTAGAGCGTAATGCGAAACAGCACTAAACGAGGCTATCTTAACATTTAAACAATGGGGTTGGGTATTAAATTTAATAGTTATGTTTTTTTTAATAAAAATAAAACCAAACATTTATTTCTAACAAAATTAAAAACAATATAAAAGAATATACTTATAAAAACAAATAAAATTCTAAGTCAGTTAGATCATTCAGTCTATTCTGTGTTTCCATTTTTTTGTCTTTTTGTCAAGAAGGGATCTAATGTAGTTTGCGTTTTCCTTTTGCGTTTTGTTGTTGAATTTGTTGATAAGTGTCTAAAGCATCTATAACACCCGTCTTGTTTTTGAACTCCTGTCAAAATTTGGATCATTTTCAACCAATTGGTCCATAATTTCAGTTATAGTGGCCAAACTCTTTTTTACATTTTTCATCTAAACCGATTTGTTTCGCTAATTGCACTATTTTTTCCACAATTTATGCAAAATTGCGGGGAATAACCCCGGGTTGAAATAAAAGAGCGCTAAACTCACGCCTCACTGTATCTAAATTGATTAATTAATTATTAAAACTGGCTCTTATGGATCAAGCCCTTTACCCATGGATCACTTGACAAATATGATGATAAACGGCACATTTTTATTCGTTTCACATTTGAAATCCAATTTTAAATTTAAAAACTGTGTAAAAGTAATCAGAGATATCTCTTTGCGAATTCCAGCTTCTAATTTGCATTCGTGACCGCGATGAATATTTGATTTTCGTTTATCTGGGTAACAATAAAAGTTGTTGCTATTTTTCACCTGAATGCATTTTTAGTTGGAATGGTTCTGAATAATGAAAGTTGTACTCTTCTCTCTGTTTTCCGGATATTTTCACGCCTATAACATATATTTATACTTTATACGGACGCTGAATAACAAACAACGATGTTAAGTATTTCAAACCGTGTTTATATAATGTAAATTACACACAAGATCTTATCTTTAAGTGGTGTGGTAAGCGAATGTAAAAAAAAAAAAAAGATTCGAATGTAAATTACTGTGTAAAAAATGTATCTTTTTATATTTGATTAAATAAAAAAAATATATATATATATTTATTTATATTTTTAATGCAAATATTTACAAAGAAAGAAAGTTTATTGGTTTTATTTCAACTCAAAATGATGATATATTTATTAAGGAATTTTCACTCAGTAGTCCAGTAAACCACAGTCAGCCATGTTTTTGGTAATATTTTGTGAGCGTTTTAAGTTGTTTAATGGACATCAAAATCTATAAAGCTTGAATTTTAGACATTTTAAAGCATTTTTTTTGTTTGCAAAAAAAAACTAAAAAGGAATAAAAATATATTTAAAAATAACCAAAACGTTTGTTTGCTTTATTTTATTTTTAATCAAATTCTATTTTTAAAACTTTTTTATTTTATAGATATATTTGATAATATGATTATACATAATGCTTTAGATCTATACGTTCCGTATCTGGAGAATACAGTATTCACAGATTGCCGCCACTCAGTTTTATCAGCTGCCATTATTCATACCTTGTCCCAAGACATTTACTGCATCCACAAATTTAGTTTGAAATACACGAGTCTACTATAAGGCTCCCCACAACCTCCTGGACAGGAGCCTATGGAGTTAATGAAAACAGGCATTTCTTGATTAATTATTTAATCATTTGTTAAACAGATATTAACGAGATTTGATGATTAGCCCAACACTCCTGAGGACTTAATTATTTTGCTCTAATGCCAAATTCAATATTTTAAATACTTCCAGGAGAGTAATAAAAATGACAAAGAATCTTGTATTTTTTATATGTAAGTTTAGCCAAAATTCTCGGACGCTATAAAGATGTGTGATATTATTGGTTACTATTACTTTATAAAAACTATAATGTATTGACAAAATGCAGACTTTTAGATAATACCCAAATATCGTGAAAATGCATTTTTCCGTCGGGCTTACTCTGAAAAATGAAAATTGCACTGCGGCTTTGTTATTCCGCCTGGTTATTTTCATATCCGCTGCGACCGTGATACGTATGTACGTGATGAAATTTTCTTGGCGTGAATGCACCGACGCGGGACAGGTTGCTTGTCACTGATCGATTGAAAGTGCGCTGTTCCTTTTAATATTTATGATCGCCGCAGATGAATGTTATTTCAAAGCCAACAACGGTGACATACTGGATGACGCATTAGATTTATAACCAGGTTCGTGCTGCAGGGGACGTGAAATGAAATATGATATTTAAAATTTCATTTTATGTTCACAAACGTCATCGTCATTTTACCAGGGTTATCCGTAAAATATGGTTCCCCGCTACGATCCTGAAAAGCGCTGTTATGGTAGATCCCGCGATTGTGTAGTGTACATTAGTTCCCCTACTGCAAATACCTTCCCTAGCGAGCTGCCTGCGGAGTTCATTCTTGCCTTGGCAGCCGTCCGTGATGGATCTCCCCCTTGCTTCGCCCGCCAGGTGTAAGGCAAAAGTCGGAACTTTCCAAATTCGACTCCAGTAGTTTCGGTTAGTTACTAATGTCCATTCTCCGTTCTAGGACATATCTACACCTTAAATTGGGAATTGAGAATATAACTGTATATGGTTCTTGATAACTTCCAAAAAAGAAGTCCAAGAGTTTTAAAAGGGGGTAGCTGTGGCATGTTTTTATGTGATTTGTTAATATTTTTGTAAAGAAATTGTTGATTAGCCTGACTCGAAGGCGTGACTCAATTCAAAAATAAAAAATAAAATTTAATATACCGATACTTTTTGCTCTCATCTAGCATCTGAAGTATATGTCCCAGCCAGATCCATTTTCGTGTCCTAACCGACTGTAGTACTAACTTGTTCGCTCCTTCATATTATCATTCCTCAAAAAATATATTACTTAGTATGCCTACAATATACACGGTGAGCAAAGTAAAGACATATTGTATTCATACATCAGCACGATATAGCCCTTACTGATTGGTACCGAAAACCTCGATGTACAATCTTTCGTCTCTTATTTATGTTCGGTTGTCGTACATGTGTCGCCATATTGGCATTTTGGACAAATCCGATCACGGGTGTGACGTTAGTTATATAGATCGCCACTGGCGACGCTGGGTGCGACCGACCACGGCACTCGGTCTAGGGTCAGTTGTGTGCCGACGACCGCGAGAAGGTCGCATTATGGCCGGCCCGGTATGTTATTCCGCTTGGGCCGGAAGTTTGTAAAGTTATCGGAATATATTTGTGCTTCTGAAAAAAGTATTTGTGTTGTTAATCTGCTCCTTATCCTGCCACCACGCGAATGAATAACAACCGTAAAAATAGGAGGATGTAAGTATAGATATTATGAAATAATATATTCAATTAATGAACGCGATAAATAATATGCATTGATAATATAATATATAATCTAAACATTGTTTCAGGTAATTAATAATCATAATTAATGAGATAAGACAAATTAATTTAAAGAAACAATTATTATTTATTTAAATACAATAAAAATTAAAATACATAAACGATTAATTGGTTGTTAATTCAACAGCATTGAGTTCGGCTAATTGTAACTAGATTTGTTTTATTTGCAAAGGCACATTTTAAGGGATTGAAGTTTATAACTCTCCCATTCCACTTTAAGGATAAGGCTGTATACTTAAACTAAGTCTCCAGATAAAGTGCCAGTCTTACTTTCTGTGTACCTTGTCATATAATGTAATATATATTTACATAGACTATGTAATCAAATTTGAAATTGAATATAAACGAGCTTTACGATTGGCCGTAATGAATTCAATTCGATGCGACACTTTTATTAGATAGTAATATTTTATTAACAATTTGAATCACAATGGAATATTGTCTTGGATAATATATGCAAATAAATTGAAATAAAGCTTTCTGTAAGGATGAAATGGTCCAGACTTTGGAAGGTTCGAGATATAAATGTAAAATATTTTTATCATTAACAAACACGACAACATGTTTCGGATATTTTATTTTTATTAGGAACTTCAATAAAGTTTAAACTCGGTGATGATTCAGGTGCAAATATGATTAAGGAACGAAGCAAGGATAAAGGTTGTTGATTACTACTGCCACCTTTTTTAATTTTTATGTAAGCACATACAGGAGAATACCGGCAGATTGTGACAGTAATTCTGAAATGTCATCTGTGGAATTCTATGACGCTTACCATGGTGTATATGACTACACGCTGCATGTGGAGTGTTGATCCGCCGAGGTCATAGACTACAGCCCGAGATTCACGCATCATCCTTTATTATCACAGGAATTTACTATGAATGGGTGGTCTTCCCGGGACGACTTTCGTCTACCACCAATTTTAATTAATAGGCTATGACAGGTGTTTTACGCGTGAGGGATCAATATCACACCAACCGGGGTATTCCAAAGCTCATAAATCGATTAAAAATCCTTTTTTTTAATCTCCGTCGGGGATCAAACCCACGACCTTTTGGTTTGCAAAGCAAACGCTTTGACCATTGAGCTATGACCGCCGGTTAAGACCTCTAATTATCGTAAAAGGCAGTAAAAAACTATAAACATATATTTCTCCGTTGGTCTTAGGGATGCATACTCTTACGGGACTAAATTAAGATAAGAACAGTTGCTTCATTTATGGCTGCAAATCATATCAACCATTTGCTTCATTCGGCTTCTTCTTCGTAGTATCAATCCGGTGGATTGGTTTGCAGCAACAGAATCTTGCATCTCGATCTCCATTCCTCTCGGTCCTCCGCAACCCTTTTTCAGCTCAGCATAAGCGCTACAGTTCATGTCCTCGAATACTTGCTGCAAATACTCCCGTCTAGGGCGCCGTTCTGCAGTAATGTTCGAATATTCCAGGTGGCATATCTTGTTGGCTGAAGGTTTTTCTTATTTGTCTTGGTTGTTTTGTCTCGAGCAGTCCCCACCCGGAGATCCGATTGGGGGACTATTTTATCTCCGGAAAATTTTACTTGAGATGCAATCATTTTTTTGCTGATACGTGGGATATCTTTAAGACCTTTAATGTGGTATTTTCCCCTTTATTTCCACATCCTAATGCCGTTGACCATAAAGGTTCATCCGCCTTAGGAGGGCATTTACTACCTCCAGGACAATAGAGTGCCCTAACCAGCTTGACCTGATGAGGTTAGCTGGGTGTTAGCTTATTCCGGCCAAGATTCGGCTAAGTAGCGTATATTAAAGAAGATAATGTTGTACAAAATTAATAAAAATAAATTTAAAAATTCTTGTAAAAATTATTGCGACGATTCGAAAACCCAATGATTAAAAATTTTCCTTATTTCACAAAAGTTTAAAATGAAATCTTCGATTCAAACCTCGATGTTTTTAGTAATCAAATATACACATACCATACATCAAATTCTGCAAACGCGTTCAGAATTAAATCCATTCAGAAAAATATCGGCAGAAGCGGGATGCGAACCGCGGACCTTGGAACCAACCATTTGCCCAGGTATTCATACCGCTTAGCCACCTCGGCTATTTCTTTGCCTGAGCTGACACGCGTTGGAACTTGTTTCTATCATTGTTATCTATCTGTTTTTTATTATTCCATAGTGTAAGCACTGTATATATTCTGTTGTTGTAGTATACTAGATCACCTCAAATTGATATCAAGTTTATCTCAATCACTCTTACGTTACCTCATAATCCATCATCAGTTAAATGAATTAACGATGGTACATATATTCTACTGAACCATTGGTAAATATTTTCGTTTCAGTATATTAGATTATTTAATTACGTTCTACGGGTTAAGTAATAAACTTACCGACCAAATATAGTCTAAAGATATCATTCTTTAGATGTATCATGAACTTTAAATACTATACCTTAATCATTAGTAATTAAATATACACATACTATAATACAACAAAAATTCTTTATACGCACCAATTCGTTCAGAAAAAATATCGGCAGAAGCGGGATGCGAACCAGCGAGCCTTGCAACCAACTATTTGTACAAGTTCATTACCCTAGACCACTCGACCATCGTCTGCCCGAACTGTTGCGCGGAATAAGTTATATATCTATACCATTGTTACCATCATATAACGATAGATGTCTCTATAGTATATATTCAGAGGGTGTATATTATTACTTTTTATTATTCAATCAGTCGACATTTATTCACAAGTTTAATATTATTACTTTCCGACAGTCTATTTATTTTATATATATAAAGAATTTGTTGTATTATAAATAGTAAGTGTATATTTAATTACTAATAAAAGTGTAATATAGTCAATGATCTATAAAAGTAGATTAGAATATTGAAAGATTAAAATGATATTCTAATAAATATTTAAAAATCCATACTGTACCATAAGGTATATAACTATACGCATGCAAGGTGATGAAGTATGGCAGATTAACATTTTCTTTTTACATTTAATTGTTTGTAGATTAGAGTAAATTTAAAATTCTTGAGAGTTAATTGAAGATTGATCAACAATTGTTGTACAAATTCATATGCACATACAAATCTATAGAAAATATCATCATCAATGTTATTTTTCTCATCAATATCTAAGATGAAAAAAGTATTGTTTTTAGTAATTGAAAGCTTTAAGTTTTCATTTTATGAAGCATAAATGGAATATGTAAATATTTTTAAAATTAGGTCCTTTAGATTCCGTCATGCTCTCTTCTTTGAATTTTTTTAAGATATCGATAACATCGAGAGTTACAATATGTATCTGGGGTTGTACCAAAATATTGATATTAAAACTGTGCACAGGCAGAGCGAAAGAGAGACGGAGAGAGAAAGTTATTAATATTTAATGTAGCAGTCAACAAATATGTGTTTGTTTTGTGCGGGAGGCTTTAGGGCGGATGGCGCCGGAATAACAATCAAAGCCTTTAACGACGCCTGCGTCGATGGGCGTCGAAATATCGCAAGTAGAGACGGTCGTAGCTCAGTAAAGGCTGGCGTAGTACCGTAGAGGCTGCCTACGAATGGCAGAGGCGGTCGTAGCAATGTAAAGTTTGGCGTGGAACGGTAGAGGCTGTCGTTGAATCATGGAGGCAAACGTGGCACCGTTCGCCATTTAACGGCATGTGTTTGACAGGGTAGTGTACGAGTATCAGATGAACCGTATAAGGCTGCGTATACAGCGGAAAAGGTGCTTTTTACTGCATGCACGTGTTTATGTGGATGTTAAAGCAGAAATAAATTTACTTGTCGGTAATTCAAATCGATGAGAAAATGTATTTTTTTATATTAACGACTTGAGTTTGTTATTCACAATAATGATAATTAAAAAAAACAGTAAAATAGCAAACGGTGTAGTTCCAAACTCCTGCAATGTCAACTAACGACTATCAGAATAATAGTGGAAAGAGCCTGGATAAGAAAGACAGATCATTGAGAGAAATGGAGACTCGTGTGGGATATCGTTAATAAAGCTTTTCTTGGATGTAGTTACCCTGGACGACTGCAGACTTCTCCAGTTGGATATTGATAATATATCTGACTGGGATGCGCGTAACAACTGATATTTAATATTACTAAGTGTAGCGTCTTATCGTATACTCGTAATTATAAGATGGTATACCATAGGTACAGTATGGATGGTATTGGCATCCCGCGAGTATCATCCATCAGATACCTTGGCATATTCTTTGAAAGCAAGCTTACGTTTCATGCTCACATTGAAGCTGTGTGTGGAAGGGCACTGAAGATGTTGGGATTTGTTCTGCGTAGTGCCAGAACTTTCTCGAGCACTAACGTACTGGTCGTACTGTGCAATTCATTGGTTCGTAGCATACTTGAGAGCGGGTCTATTATTTGGGCTCCCCACTGAGTATAAATATGGCCTCATGTTAGAGAGAGTTCAGAAGAAATTTTTGAGGTTTCTTTACATGAGGATGTATGGATATTATCCGTGGCTGTACCCATTTAACTTTATACCGGGTATGTTGGGATACAATGAGTTGAGAACGAGAAGAGATGTGTGCTTGAGTATGCATTTCTTTCGCCTAGTGCGCGGCGTGTTCATAAATCCTGATATTTTGTTTGAAATTGGTTTGTTTGTCCCTGAAAATTATTTAAGGATTAGGTGGCACAGATTGTTTATTCTTCCTAGAGGTAATACTAACCTGCCAGGGACTATGCCTCTTGGGAGAGTGATCAGACTGTTCAACGATATCGCCTCAAATATTGATATATTCCACTTGAGAGAAGCCCAGTTTCGACATGAGCTCCACGAATTTATTTATCAAAGTAATTTCGTGGAGTCTTCTGTTTAGCGGGCTCCGGGACTTTTTAAATGATATCCTATTATTATTGTGTTATTTATAAATTGTTATTTATCCTGTATCCTGTTTTAGAAATGAATTAAATATTGTAATTTGTAATGTTTCTAAAAGAAAAAGAAATAATTGAAATTGAAAATCATTATTCAATTGTGAATGGACATACAATGATGAATTGTATAACAAATTAACACGAGAAAAAAGGTTTTTTTTTATTTTATTTAATATGCGCATTTTAAAATTTATAAGTGAAACAATTTCTTTAACATATAAACATTTAACTTATAATTATATTTTTTATATACTCGTATATAAATTATAGTAAGTGGCTATATTTTATAAATTGGATTTTAAACGTTAGGTAATCAGTTTTGGCCGGCTTTTATTTGTTCATTAAATTAAAATGTCATTAATATATTAAATCCTAATAGAAATTAATGTAAAATAATCGACATTTAAATTAAATTATGAGTTTTCTTAAATAAATGGCTATTTTTAGCTTGACAGCTAGTGAGTAGATGGTAGTAACATGCATATTTATATTTATGACTGGGGCTATGAATAATTAGCACATAAAATGGAAACCTAAAGTAACCTTACCTTACCTATTATTAATTTTCTTTCTGATTTTGTTTTCGTAGTATCAATCCACCGGATTGATACTACGAAAACAAAATCTGGCATCTTGATCTCCACTTTTATCGATCCTCTGCAATCCTCTTTAGCTCACCATAAGAGCTACTACTCATGTCCTCGAACACTTGCTGCAAATACTAAATAAATTAATTACCATTCATTAATTATTTGCTGCAAATTATTTATTTTTATACAGCCAATTTATATTTTTCTATTGGCAATTTATTATTTTTACTGACATTTTTATGTATTTATTTCTGGCCATTTTTTTTAAATTTACAGACTTTTTGTTGAATTATTGTAATAACGGACTAAATAATAAGTTGATATCAATTTTTATCAAAGGTACTGCTTTTTTGTTCATTAGGTGACACGTTTTTAAACAACAATGCGTGGACCTCTGTTAAAATTCTTTCAAGTTTTGTAAATGATTAATTGAAAATTACTCTTCTTTGATACTTGCTCAAGTCGAGGACCAATATTAATTATCTTTAGTAAAGAATTAAAAATTTATAATTTTCTTTGAAAAACGTTTCATTGAAAATGTGTTTTGGGCAGAGTGAACGATGTGATTTTTAATTGCTTTTATTACCTTTCAGAATTCTGAGAATCAAAACAAAGTACGAGTATATTAAATTTTTGGCTTTGATTAAATTTTCTAACGTCTTCTCATTTTTATTTTCTTCGCGGATCACGTTTTCCTTGATATTTACGCTGCACTATTAGGGCTGAAAATTGTGTTATTTAATCGTGAAAATTTCATAATTTCACGGGACATTTTATCGTCAAGCGAGAGTTATTTTTTTCAAAAAATCGTCGGTGAAATTGAGTTTCTTCTTATTTCACTTACAAATCTAGATATAAATCAACGATTTCACTTAATTTATTTATATACATTTGATTGTGTCTCAATTTTGGTTCATTAAAAGCTCATAAAATTACTTATAAAATCAATCGAAGTAACATTTAGTCAATTACTCGTAATATAATAGTTTTTATACTTAATTTTTATACGTATTTCTGAGCTGTTACATACCCCCGGTTGGTGTGAATTTGATCCCTCACCAGTAAAATGCCAGTCATAGCCTATTAATTAAAATTGATCGGTCTACCATCAAGTAGTTCGTCTACGAAAGTCGTCCCGTGAGGACCAACCATTCATATTAAATTCCTGTAATAATAAGGACGATGCGTTAATCTCAGGCTGAAGTCTATTACGTTGGCGGATCAACACTCCACATACAGCGCTTAGCCATATGCACCATGGTTCGTCATAGAATTCCACAGATGAGACTTCAGAATTACTCTAACCATCTGTCGGTATTCTCCTGTATGCATTATTCTTTAACGGTGCTCTTTTTAACTGTATATTTATTTTTTTGTATTAATATTCAATCATATAATTTAATCTATATAATTTAATATTATTTAAACTGTCAATCTTACTATTAAGTTTACCTCTAAGTCTCAACTAAATTAAAAAATTTAATTAAATTCATTCATTTACTTGTAAGTTGATAAAGCATACTTATTAGTTATAAGTAAATCACTTTCAATCATAAATATCATTAAGATTACAATATGTTACTTTTTTTTCTTTACAATACAATATAAAAACAACAAATTTTTATATCCGTGCATTGAACGTGTAATCCCACTCTCAGTTCCGTTAAAATTCACAAATTTGTAGTCAGATCGTCTCGGTCCATTTGCCGTTTTTTCCTCCGAGTATATTCGTCTTATTGTGTTTATTGAGAAAATTTCCAAGAGGTAATATAATTTTGCCGAACCCTTTGTGTTCCAAGATTTTCCGGAAAAAGGAAAGCGTCACTCAATAATCGATAGTCTCGGATGAAAGGATATCTTCTCTCTAGTTCCGGTACTTAAAGAATCAGATTGGCTTTAATTACCTTTATTGATATTTAATTCACCATTTATTTTTAATTGTAAATACGAGTATATCATACAAAAATATATTTTGTAATCGATACAACAACGTATTAAAAGTTTCAATGTGAAAAGTATCATTTAAAAAAGGTTAAGTAACTGATTTAAAAAAAAAACATTCACTTTGTCATCTATTTAAACCATAAATCGTAAATTTTATTTTAACGTTTAAAATATTGATCACGATATTTTTTCTTATCTTACGTTTGCTTTGCCTCTCAGAATCCTGCCAAGTACATTTTACGTATAGTTTCTAACAACCTTCCAAGAAGGTAAGAGCCGGAGGACTTTAAGGAAAAACATCTTGAGCTTAGGATTTTCTTGTAATATTCAAAGATCATATTCCAAAAAGGTCTTCTTTGAACAACTCATGAACTCGTATAATATTTTTCTCATCAATTAATCGAAGATAAAGAAACGCATATTATATCATTAATATTTTTTATGGTGTTTTTCATAAAATGTATGTATATTTATTTTTGAATGTCAATCAATGAATTAATTAGTTTTTTTTTATCAGCTTAACCATCGCCACTTGACAGACTACAAAAAAGACTACCGTGTCCGTTATCTTACCTGGCCATTTTTCATAAGGTCTAACCACTGTTACCTTAATATTTTTTCACCAGGTCTAAAAATTCATTCTGCGATTTCATTGCCTTTTATTCTTCTTTGAAGTATCAATCCGGTGGATTCGTTAGCAGCAACAAAATCTTGCATCTCGATCTCTACTCTTCTAGATCCTCTCAGCATAAGACCTGCAACTCATGTCCTCGAACACTTGCTGCAAATACTCTCATCTAGGGCGCCCTCTGCAGTTTCTACCCTAAACGATACCTTCAACAATGTCATGAAGAAGACCATCGTGGCGCAATATGTGACCGATCCATCGGGCTTGCCTCTCTGAGATGGTTCTTATTAGGTGCATATCTTCCTTGATTGCCTTTTATTAAGAATCCTGAATTTGAAACCGTTCAAAAGGATTGAGTTGATAAAAACTCTGTGTTTAATTTATACTTATACTAATTGTGAACGTCTTACATGTAAAAACAGTTTAATTTTCAATTTTATTATCGTTGAAATTTTTTATAAACTCATTAATGAGTTTATAAAAAATTGAGACAGTATCAAGAAGGTAAAATTGTTCATCAGTAACAGAGGTAAAATGACTGATTGTAAAGTTCGCGTTGGACCTACAAGAAGTCGTTTCTCATCCATTCAATCTATAGTTCGGTTCGAGACCCGAGTGTTACTTGCTAAAATAAATAGACTGTCGGAAAGTAAAAATATTAAAAATACTGTGAATAAATGTTGACTGATTGAATAATAAAAAATAAAAATATACGTAATTTGAATATATACTGTAGAGAGATCTATCATACGATAAGAACAATGATAGAAATACACGTTCCAACGCTTGTCAGCTCAGGCAAAGAAATAGCCAAGGTGGCTAAGCGGTATGAATACCTGGACAAATGGTTGGTTCCATGGTCCGCGGTTCGCATCCCGCTTTTGACGATATTTTTTTGAATGAATTGACCCGTTTAAAGAGTAAGTATGTGTACATTTAATCACTCATTAATATCTCGCCATTAATCAAAAGTACCACCAATTGTTCAAAACACAACCAGTATTGTCGGGACTCCACTTAGATAGATAATAGTATTTGTAGAGCGACAAATGTGACGCCCTCCTCCGCTCATGTTCCTGAAGGCTTTAAAGTATAATTTATTCAGCCCTTCAGCCCCAAGGGTCTCGCCAGATTAATAATATCCACATTAATATTTTATCGGGCGACGCCCAATGTAATCTAATCCTTTGACTCTCTTCACAAAAGTCATCGCAGTTACAAAGGTTCTGTGATCGTTCTGATAGCTGAGCTTACCCGTAATTTTTTTATTATGTAAGCACATACAGGAGAATACCGACAGATAGTTATAGTAATTTTGAAGTCTCATCTGCGGAATTCTATGACGCTTACCATGGTGCATATGACTAAACTCTGCATGTGGAGTGATGATCCGCCAACGTACCATAGACTACAGCCCGAGATTCACGCTTCATCCTTATTATTACAGGAATTTACTATGAATGGGTGGCCTTCACGGGACGACTTTCGTCTACCACCAATTTTAATTAACAGGCAATGATGGCATTTTACGGGTGATGGATCAAATTCACACCAACTGGGGGTATTTTGGAGCTCAGAAATCGATTATAAATCCTTTTTTTTTAATCTCCGTCGGGCATCGAACCCACGACCTTTGGCTTGCAAAGCAAACGCTTTGACCATTGAGCTACACCCGCCGGCAATTTTATAGAATAAAAATAAATAAACAAACAATATAACGATTTTATCAAATTTTTATGAAAACTCCTTGCATTATACAAAAGAGATAAACCGAGTAATTTATATAGTTCAGTTAATTTTATCTTTTAAAAATCGCATAAGGAACAAGGATTTATAGGCTTCTCCTTGGGATGCCGTTTTATATCCGGTTTTCATTAGATTTATTAAATAAATAAACATAAATAAAGCACAACAAGGAACATCAAAATATGGGGAATCGTTTCAAAGAAGGAAACCTTTTTGTTTGATACAACATTGTTAGTGCGTTGGTACGTAGCTACAGCAAATAAAGGCTTTTATTAAGTTCCAATTAGCACGCGTCAAATAAGAAATAACCTAATAGACACGTTTATTTTGAAACTGTTACATTACAACCTTTTGAATGTTTATTATTTATATAATATATATTATTACTTTATTGACGTTACCGTTATGCCTGTGGGTATAGCTCAATGGTCAAAGCGTTTGCTTTGTAAGCCAAAGGTCGTGGGTTCTGATTATTGATTCTTGAACTTTAAAATACCCCGGTTGGTGTGAATTTGGTCCCTAATCAATTAAATGCAAGTCATAGCATATTAATTAAAATTGGTGGTAGACAAAGGTCGTACCGTGAAGACCACCCATTCATAGTAAATTCTTATAATAATAAGGTTGATGCGTGAATCTCGAGCTGTAGTCTATGACGTTGGCGTATCAACACTCCACATGCAGCGCTTAGCCATATGCACTATGGTAAGCGTCATAGATTTCCACAGATGAGACTTCATCTATCAAAATCACTTTCACCATCTGTTGGTATTCTCCTGTATATATGTGCTTACATGAAAAATAACTATCTTATAAACATAACTAACCAAAATTTAGCTCCTAATTCAAAAGTTTTCCTCTAAAGTTAAGGATGAATCTTTATATTAAATGATATCCTTGTGAAAGTTTCTTCACGAGCAATGTTCCAACTTATTCAGTCATTAAATACTTTCGTTAAGGTTTTTTTCTACAAATGATACTTTTCAGAACGTATATATTATAGATCGCACACAATTTCGAAGATATTGGGGTATAATAAAATATATAAAAACTATTTTTACTTAATCAATAATGTGCTAATTTTGAAATGATTTCTTTACACATAACAAAACACTGGAAAGCAACTTATCCGAACCCTTACTAATTTATTTATATCTATTTTTTAAATTACAATATTTCATATTGCACATTATTTTTTTTTTATTTGCTGTTTACCAAGAGCATATATGTATTCGTCACAAACTTCCACCGTAAAGTTTTCTTAGCTTTCATAATACTGACCATTGTTACATGTTATTTCCCAAAACTTCACCACGTACACCCACGACGCACTCCACCCTATGTTTGGGTATCAAAAGATAACCACACGGCTCAGATCAAGAAGAAGTTTCCTACAATCGATAACAGAACTTGTGATACCTGAGGCCACTCTGCGGCTGAACATGTGGAGAAGCGCAACTGAGGGGAATACTTGGATTGCCCCGAAAGAGGACCTAGCCCCTGAACATGACCAGGGGTGGAATGTATGGAGGTCCCTTTACAGACTTCGAACCAGTGTATGCAATAAGAGGACACAAATGAAAGCCTGGCAGTTTTACAGTGGACCGACTGAATGATACTGTGGCGTAGAGCAGACCCTGTCACACCTTCTGGAGTCTGCGCTGTGCCCGAATAGCTGTACCCAGGAAGACCTGGAGATGGCCATGAGTAACGCCATCGACGTCACCCACTTCTGGGCAGACAGGATCTGACCCTGTTGTTTTCTACACGATTATATATATCCATATATATACCAAGTATATGCTAGCAGCCCTTCGGAACAAAAGCCAGTCCTTAGGAGAAAACATATTTGTAGTATCTGAGGTGTATTTTGATCATTCAAGAAGGACTACAACAATCTGGATATTATCTGAATGAGCGCATCATCAAGAAGACTTAATTGTCCTCCATTGAGACGCTAGTGTGAGGCGGGTATATTCCATTCTAGGTCTAAACCATGTCCTTCTAATTACTTTATGTTAATAAAATATTCTTGTTTTTGATATTCTTATTTATAAATTTATCTTCTTTGTTTTCTTTTAAATAAGATGATCCAACTATTTTTTCTTCATTTTCAACGATAATCCAGGAGTATGGTGACAAGGAGGGAAGACGATACTTACAAAAAAAAGAAAATATATAATATTATGAAGTTGAGTATATAGTTATTACACATTCTTTCTTGTACGAGTATATTCTTCTTACTCTGCCTCACTGTTTGGCGTAATCAAAATATACCCATTTTATAATGATCACAATAAGAAAAAAACAAACATTTCTCGCAGGTCCTATGTAAATAATAACGAGTTGACGAGCTTAAGCGCCTCTGAAATACTCGAAGCTTCCACAGTGTAAGTGCTAGGAGGCTTTTCACGGAGCTTGGAGACTGAAGAAAAAGTATAGCTCCGAAGGCAATATATCTCGCATTATACACGGGAAAAAACTATACAGAAACAAGCCAACGACTGGGAAATAATAATGCCAAAATACAATATGGGTAATGAACATTCTTTGTTACAATGGAAGGAAAGAGGATAATATTTTCTATATATTTCCGCGCGTGCCTTTGTTGGCTGAAGAGTATTGTGATCTCATATAAAAATAATATTATTTGTTATGCTTATCGGGCGTATCTATTGATGTATTAAGTAAGAATTATACTGGCCCTATGAAGGATGCTGTGTAACAGTGATTCTTGATAATGTTTCATTTATCTGATACGTTTCTTTACTTATAAGACGGGTAAAATCTGTGTATACGTATTTTTTATACAATAAATCGAGTAACTAGTATTTTTATAAGTATTTTTTGTATACTCAATAAAATATTGCTTGATCCTTGTTGATGAGTATATATCTAAATAATTGTTATTGAAATATCTAATAGTGCTTATCTTAAAGTGATAAAAAAAGACTAGAGGCCTTTGAGATGTGGTCGCACAGAAGAATTCTCGGAATTTCCTGGAGAGGCTACGTCACAAACAATGAGGTTCTCAGAATAATCAATGAAGATAGGCACCTAGTAAGAACCATCTCAGAGAGGCGAGCCCGATCGGTCACATCACGTGCCACGATGGTCTTCTTTACAACATTGTGGAAGGGATGGTTGAGGGTAGAAACTGTAGAGGGTGCCCTAGACGGGAGTTTTTGCAGCAGGTGTTCGAGGACATGAGTTGTAGCTCTTATGCTGAGCTGAAAAGGGTTGCGGAGGACCGATAGGAATGGAGATCGAGGTGCAAGATTCTGTTGCTGCAAACCAATCCACCGGATTGATACTACGAAGAAGAATTGATATTTATTACAATTATTGATTCACATGCTCGTCCCAAATAACTAAAAGCTTGTAAATACTTACTGTAAGACCTCTTCTTCGTAGTATCAATCCGGTGGATTGGTTTGCAGCAACAGAATCTTGCATCTCGATCTCCATTCCTCTCGGTCCTCCGCAACCCTTTTCAGCTCAGCATAAGCGCTACAATTCATGTCCTCGAATACTTGTTGTAAATACTCCCGTCTAGGGCGCCCTCTACAGTTTCTACCCTCAACCATCCCCTCCACAATATCGTGAAGAAGACCTTCTTGGCGCATGATATGACCAATCCATCGGGCTCGCCTCTCTGAGATGGTTCTTATTAGGTGCCCATCTTCCTTGATTATCCTGAGAACCTCATTGTTCGTAACGTGGTCTCTCCAGGAAATTCCGAGAATTCTTCTGTACGACCACATCTCAAAGGCCTCTAGTCTTTTTTTATCACTTTCAGATAAGCACCATGTCTCACAGCCGTACATTAAGACCTCTAATATTGTATAACTTTTGAATTTTATTTTTTTTCTAGTAAAAGTAACTTAATTTTTAGTTAAATAGACACAGACAATGCAAAATTTTCTTGAAATCGTGTCAGACGATCGAATAAAAATAAGAGACAAAAGATCGCATATTGTGGCTTTTCACCATCAGCCTGCAAGGACTATATCAAGTTGATGTAAGTTTAATAAAACTCAGTTTTGTTAGAATCATTCTCTGATATTGCGTATATCTTCAGATCTTGACAACAAGGGAGATTTTTTAATCCGGTGTAAAAAATTACTGGGAAATCTTGTCTTATAATGAAAATCGTTTCAACCTCTTAATAACACTTGTTCACAGTAAATTACTATCCAACCTAAAGCCACTAAGTGTCCTCAAATGTCGGAAGATTATCCTAGAAATGATTGAAATTTAAGCGATTTGCGAAATTTCTACAAGTAGTCAATAGTTTATGCATTGATAAAGGACTTTTGCAGTTTCACAAATAATTCGTGAAAATTTATTTATTATCAGAAATTTTTTGTACATTTCTTTAGATGAAAATGACCGGTAAGTCCCATAGCTTGCAAAGTAGATGACACGTATAAAACATGAGTATATCTTTCATCAAATTCGCTGAGCGTATGTCTGTATTGTGCCTCCTTTTCGTTGAATACGTCAACATGCGAGGCGATGTGGTTAAACTTACTGATCAACCTTCTAAGAGACATCTCTTTTGTTAGGTTAGTAGTCGTATTATCAGATGACTGAAATTGTTTTGATATTCATGCCAAGATACGAGAATTCTTAAAACAAATGCAGTGACGTACATAAAAAATGAATTATCATAAAACTAACTAACACTAGATATTGTAAAAACACTTATTCATTTACCTTGTTTTCACATGTATACACACGTAACAAAAGTTCTCTATTAGGAGAATCCCTTGGATTGAGAAAGACTACGAGTTAGTCTAAACTGCAGTCTCCTAATAGAGAACTTTTGTTACGTGATCCATGTGAAAACAAGGTAAATAAATAAATATTTATAATGAATCTCAAAGTGAATGCTGAAAACATTGAAAATACTAAATTATTGTTTTGCACTACCCTCGTAAATTCCAATAAAGTAAAAAATATTTCAAAAATTGAGATTGCAATATGAAAAAATCTATGCAAAAACTAAAATTACTCAATTCACTTTAACATCGCGGTTATAAAAGCTCAATTTTGAGAGGAAAATTGGCAGAGTTGCCAGTTTAATCTTTTTACAGCATAGGCGAGCGACAAAATCACAGAATATTTCCCTTCGCAGCAAAAATGTAGCATTTCTGAATAACGGAGAATGTTTTCTTTGGACTTTTCACTATTTTCCATTAGCAACCGTATTGACATTTCACGAGATTTTTCTACACTTGGCGAACGGAGTTCTGGGCATTTTCCTACGGGGTGATGTCTCGCGAATACGGCGTTATTGCTTTTTCTAGTTTGCTCACAGAAAAAAGCAAGGAGCTCAATAAATGGAAAAAGAAACATGGCGTGTAGAAAAGAATTTCAATTCTCTAAATTCTTAAAATCTTTCATCAGAATATATGTATACTCTCCAATAATAAATAAAGTTGAGCATTCTTATATATGGGTTAGCAAATAACTTTTCTTGCGTATATTTTTTCATCACTTTATATTAAATATTCCGCACATACAAAACTTTTAACTTGCAATATCGTATGAAACCTTGGTTGTAATTGACATGCATCACAATAATGCGTGATTTTGATATATTTACGAACAAAACAAACATATTTTATGAAGAAATATTTCACTTTTCATTTCATAAGATTTAAAGATTTACGTAAGAAGACGTAACATTTCCAATAATTAATATTATAAACCATAGTTAAAATATTCATGATCAACACTCATTCATGAGTGAAAATATATGAATATGTTTGCACTTTTTCTTTATTCAGCTAAATGAGCGTGTTACATTTATAGTTTCTAGATCTTTTAATTTTCATATACACAGATAACTAATAAAATCAAGTCAAATAAATACTAAAAAATGTTTTTTCATTTGATTGATGAGTCTTACACAACTTAAGGGGGAAAATAGAAAACTGTTAATTTTCAATGCAAATTTACAAATCGTGTCATGGCCATCATAAGCATTACAATCTAAGGTCAAGTCTTAGCTAGAGATACAGATTTCTCAAAAGAATCAGAAGTTAAAAGCAACAACTCAATTTTTAATATTCCAAAGTACCAACGCGAGAAGGCCTAGTTTTTATCAATAAAGTTCAATTCAGAATACATAATGTGAAACAATATTTAATAGTATATTTTATTTTATTTTCATTATAATGTATTTACGATTTGTTTCTTAAAAAACTGTCATGGTTCTGGCTTCATCTAAATCACTTCTGTACGCCGATAGTTAATTCGATGTACAGTTTTCTATACTTTTCTTATCTTATCCAATAGCTCGATAGCTTGAAGAAAATACAGATGTTGTATAACGGCATTCTAATAAATACTTTCTTTCTACTTCCATTTACTATTCTTGAACCACTGTTCTCTAACATTTACGATATTTATAAACGTAAACTATTATATTTTTAGTAGCTAACAGGTACTTAAAATTAGATGATTTACTTCAAACTAAGCAAACACGCCTTCAATATTACCTATTGAGAGCCTTTAATAAATTCAAGATCGCATTGGAGATCACGTCGCGGCGCCGCGGCAGCCGCCATATCCGGTTGTGGGGACTTCCGGCGGCTCCGCGGAGACACCTCGAGGAAACTCGATAAGGAAGTGGGAGCCTTTGCCGCCAATACAGCCTGCGATACCATCTCAGATGTCTAAACCCTCACCGGGAATAATGCAATGCGAACAACTACGGTACCGATAATACTTCTGTTGTTTTAGTCGATCCATTACGATTGAAATATATACCGCTCTATTATTTCTACTCCACTATTTAATATTACTTACAATTATTTTTTTAATTTAAAAATTTACTCTTGCATTAGTGTCATCTTTCAACAATATATATTTTTTAAATTCATAAATAAATTACCCAAGATATTGTTTATTTGTAATATCTTCTTGTCAATGTACAATTTACCTTATCAATAAAAGGTTTTAACATATTTCTGGTTAATTTATACATACAATAAAATACAGCGAATTTATTAAGGTCTTTATTATATTATATTTTCTAAGTACTCTCAGATCATCAATTTTGCAATCCTGAAGGCTATGGAGATCTAAACAAATAATTTTTGGAGTTTTTTTTTATTTATTTTTATTATTATATTATTTTTTCAATATTCTAATATTATTTCATAGAAAATTGATCTTAACTTCAATATTATTAGTAATTAAATACACAAATATCGTACAAAGACATGACCCTAATACATTTTTTGTATTAGGGTCCTATTATTGGTTACTTTGCTTCTTTTTTTTTTCAATATACTTGACAACTGGATCGTAAAGTTAGTTGATATTGTTAGAAATTATCTTCCTTTATCCAAACACGGAAAAGTTCGAAAAACGCCTTAAAATGAAGTCATTTTGAGAAATGGTTTTTCCCAAATCACACCTGTGTAGCTATTGTAACAAAACTGGCTTACAATAAAAGTAAAAAAAATATTTAAATTTTGAATTATGAAATATTTCGTTTAAGAATCAAATGAAATTTATAATTAAAAACCTACCGTGAAATACTTGTTTCCGATTTCCGTTATTGCCTTGTTACGATAAGGATTGGATTATATATTTTCTTAAAAATCAATATAACTGATCTATCCACTACAGTACCTCTCTGTCATACCGCCCACTGAATATTCACCAATTCACCTGAAATACACGTTCGTTATACGTGACAAGAATGTCTCGTTCACAGCAGTAGTTTCGCAATAGTCTAAGTTTTCCCTAACATAACTGACGTTCGAGAAAACACGCCATTGTTCAAGGCGACCGATTTGGGAACAATACCCTCTCGATCGGCTCTTCGATTATGAATATATCCGCGTAATTGAATGTAAATTCTATTGGGCGGATAGTGAGAATACTCATCCCTTTAATCAGATATCGAACGCGGTTTCCACCCCACTTCCCCCTAATCCCGAAATGCTATTCATGGACACTTGTGACAGAAGTGTCAATAGAAACTCCATTGCACTATATATACAATTTTAACTATTAATTTTATAACATGCTGAAACTGTTATAATTGTTTATTAACATAAATCTTTATTAGTAATTAAATACACACATACAATTATACATCAAACTTTATACGCATTAATTCATTCAGAAAAAATATCAGTAGACGCGGGATTCGAACCACGAGCCTTGCAACTTTTCCTCTTTTCTACACACCGCGCTATTCACACGACCATTCTCCGCCTGAGCAGATACGTGAAACCCGATGTATATATATACCATTGTTAACATCCTATATCGACAGATGTCGCTTTAGTATATATTCAGAGTATTTATATTATTATTTTTTAAGATACAATCAGTTAACATTTATTCACAAGCTTTTTTATATTATTAGTAGTTACCGACTGTCTCTTTATTCAGTGAGTACCACTCGGGTCTCGAACCGAACTGTAGACTGAATGGATAAAAACAACTTCTTGTTAATCCTACGCAGACATTACAACCAGTCATTTACCTGTGTTACTGATGAACGTTATAACCTTCTTGATATTGTCTCAAAGTGACATTATTAAATGGATTTTTAAATTTTTATTAGAACATTTTTTTAGAAAAGAGTATTAAAAAAAAAATCTAATAAAAATTTTAAAATCCATTGAACCTTTATTAATTGGTTTTAAAATGTGTTCACATAGCTAAAGATCGTGATATTGAACGCACAGAAGGTTTCATCAGTCCTTTGTTTGAGAAAAGTTACTGATGTACACGTATAATACTATTAAAATAATATTTTAATTGCTAAAAAGAGCTTATGAATTGTTGGTAAAAGTTTAGAAGTGTATAAAAGTTACTATAAAAATAAAAATAAAATGGAGAAAAATATGTTGTGAAGATTTTACTTTGCGACGAATGACGACATGAAGGAATCGGATATGGCATTATTCTATCTCATATTGGGTTAATAGACGAAGGATCACTGTGCTCGGATATGAACGCATAAGCTTAAGTAGTTTTTTTCGAGTACTTGCATCTTAGAAAATCGTTGGTAACTATACATATAATGTACTGGAAGCAGGGTAGTCAATGGACATGGTAAAGTTTGACAGTATTTTATGGAGACATATCTATACTTTGATGAAATATGGAGTAATTGTAACGATTGTGTATTTGACATACTATTAATATCAAGTAAACTTATATGCGGCTACACTAGTATGTCTACGGCTCTACGGCTCTACGGCTCTACGGCTCTACGGCATTAAAGTTGTAAGCTGGTGTGAATACCTAAGACCTTAACGGTAATTTTCCACACCGGGGTGCGAATAAAGAAAACATTTTCTGCGTAAAAAGAATTTTACGATTATGCCAGGAAAGGCGCTTTGCTAGAACTACGTTTTAAAAGGCTTTGATTAGAGTCGTTTAGTCTCAAGTATAACTCTGCAAAACTCATTAAGAGTTTAATCAAATTTCGTAGAATGAATGGCTACCCTAAAATAACTGTAAGTGTAGTTGAGGCGTTAAAAATCTAATCGTTGTATTATGATTTTATTTAAAAAGTTGCTCTACTTACAAAAATCATTTCGATACATTGTAATAATTTAATCACTTCATGTCAGCATATGCTACAACTATCAGTGATTAAAAAATGCAAATGTATAATAAATTAAAAAATACTTTAATTCAGTTTATTATTTTTTGTAATAACTATTTCAATATTAATAGTTTATCGAAAAGTACAGTTAATTATTCGACTTTCAGAATGATATTTAAGGTTTTACTGCTTTCGTGTATATAAATAACAAATTAAAAAGCAATATTGATTGCAACTTGACAACTTTTACTTTTCAAAACGTTATTTTGAACATAATTATTTTGTATTAAACATCCAAAAGTCTTTAAAGTAATTTTTATAATCAAACTCTCCATCTAAGATGGAATCTGTCGTTCACATTTACACAGTCGGGTGCGACACTGGGCATTTTGCCACTCTATGTAAATTGAGGGCATCAATGTCCAAAACAAGAGGTATCGAGGAATTTTCAGTGGATGAAATTCAATGTATTAATGTTAATTTTTTTAAATTAAATAAGAAGAATAGCGGGAGTGACCTGGATGCGGAAGGCGGAGGATCGAAGAGGATGGAGACTCATGCGGGAGGCCTACGTTCAACAGTGGACGGACACAGGCTGATGATGAATGTTAATTTTATAAAATAAACAACGCTTACGCATCGATACGGAGCATTGACCATTCCAATAATCTGCCACCCTATGTAAATTGAAGGAATCAAGTTCCAAAACGTTATCGAGGAATTTGCGGTGTATGACATTCAATATAACTATAAATATTAATTTTATAAATGATTAGTCGTTCTGTAAACTAAAGGTATAAAAAAGGGTTTCTTATCAAATAAATCAGTATCAACTCAACTCTGGTCTTTGAATTTATCCTCAGTACCGGTTTCTTGGTATTCCGGCATCACCATTTAAGCTAATACGGTCATTTTGGGACCGCGATCTCGGTTCCGGAACAGTTACTATTGCAACAAAATACTTTGTAAGCTCTTAAATTATCGTCCAGTACATTTGTTTCTTCATACAATCTTTATCCCTCCAAGAAGCAGATCAATATACACTTGCAATCTCCCCAACATGCACATTAGCACTGCACTTAAATGTTTTCGTAAAAAATCGAAAATAATGTAATATAATAAATAAAGTACAAATATACATTGTGAAATATATAATTATTTTTTGTTTAACAAAATATGTTTCTTACTTTGAATTAAAGTCAAAGCATAAAAATAAATAATAAAACTACTTTTTTAAATAATTTTGAAATAAATATTTTTTATATACTGTCACTATAAAAATACCTGCGTTGACACGAAACATTGATACTTTATGTTAGGATTTTTATCTCTATTCATTTAAGTACCTTGTTTAACGAGTGTAAAAAAAGGTTAACTATGACGCACCTTCGTTAGTAGATGGAATCATATGTAAAAAGGTTTTAGGAATTTGAAATGTATCCGCGCATTCTACGGGCACATAATGCATATAAAACGTAATGTAATTAGTATGCCCCGGGACGCGCATTTTGCATTCACTACACGGCGTAATTGCATTTTTTATCCATAGAGTGCATTTCGAAATTCTTTCACCGTGAAAGCACGTTCAAACAAACGTACTCTTCTGTGTCCGGCTGAGCTTTAAAGAGCTTTTTAATAAAATAAAGCTCCGCTGAACATAACGTTATTACATATTTTAGCGACAGGAAACTCTCTTTATTTCTAACTGTAACTGATAACATTATCGAGCTTGTTTGAAAACATTTCAGTTAGCTTTATTATTTTTGTAATAGTTGTTAAACACAGTTGATGACTGTAGGTATACGAGTATAGTTAGTTTATGGTATATTTATAGTTACTAAATAAATAAATTATCTATAAATTTAACATTTTAGAGTTTTTATTGAACCAAAAGTAAAATATAAAATACATTGTGTACAAATCACCATCTATAAATAAAAATATTATAAGATGTATAAATATTTAAAATATTTTTTTCCTACAGTTCTCGAGTTTCTTATGAATTTATAGTTCAAGTGAAACCTAAGGGTAAATTAAAGAAGTATAATATTATATATACGCTATAAAAGTATTTGTTTATAAAATAAATATAATAAAACATAAATATGTTGACTACAATATATATAATATATATTTAAGCATGTAAATATTCGCTATGTATAAATCATAGGTATAAATAATACGAGTATACTAAAGAGCTAGTCTATCGACTCTATGAGACGATGAAAGTAGACAATGGTCATTGCGTTGGACAAAAAATTGTATGTATACTGTATACGGGTCTGGATTCGAAACCCCACGTAGGCCAATTATTTTTCTCTGAATAATTGATAAAATAAATGTCTTTAAATATGATACTTTTCGTATGAAATCTGCACCACTTATTTTCTTATATCATTATTTGAATAAAAAACATTAAATTTTATTGAATACATATTCTTTCTCAAAAGAATATAATTTTAACTATTCGCAATATAAAGTTAGCATATACTCGTAGTTTTATACTTGAAATATTATTCTTATACTCTTAAAACTATTCGCGAAGAAGGGTGTTAAATGTGTGTGATAAACTGTCGTCAGAGACGAGTCGGCTCAGGTGGAAGAAATTGCCCGGTGGCCGAGCGGTATAATTACCTGGGCAAAATGTTGGTTCCAAAGGTCCGCGGTTCGCATCCCGCTCCCACCGATATTTTTTCTGAATGAATTGACTCGTTTAAGGATTTATATATATAGTATATGTATATTTAATTGCTTATAATATGATAAACTGTGTTTATTAAATTGAAATTTACGGATCTTAAGGTTCCAAAGAAGAATTTATTATATGCATTTTTTTTTTTAATTTTTATTAGAATATTATTTTATTATTTCAATATTCTAATCTACTTTTATAGATCATTTTACTATATTATAATATTATTAATAATTAAATATACATATACTATACATAAAATTCTTTTTTCAACGCGTCAATCCAAACACAAAAATAACGGCAGAAGCGGGATGCGAACCGCGGACCTTGGAAACCAACTATGCCCAGGTATTCATACCGCTCAGCCAAGTAATTGTATTTAAGCTTGTGAATAAATGAAGACTGATTGAATAATAAAAAATAAAAATATACATACTTTGAATATATACTATAGCGACATCTATCATACGATGATAACAATGACATGAATACTAGTTTCAACGTGAGTCGGTCCAGGCACAGTAATAGCCCAGTCGGCTGAGCGGTATGAATACCTGGGCATAGTTGGTTTCCAAGGTCCGCGGTTCGCATCCCGCTTCTGCCGTTATTTTTGTGTTTGGATTGACGCGTTGAAAAAAAAGATTTTTATGTATAGTATGTGTATATTTAATTATTAAGAATTTATTAAATTTTTATTTTTCAAGCAGTCAGAAACGGTGACAGGGTGTTGGGATATTTCCGTTTGTGATCACATAAATAGGCCCTTAGGGTCCACATATGGAAGGCGGTGATACCATAAAGCGCCAGCAGGGATTCCCATACGATCTGCACTCAATGGTCTTTATGATAGTTTTCGTCGTTCGGATCCTCGAGCAGTTTAATGCTCTTATTCAAGCGATGTTACAATTTATAGTTTATGGTATAAATGCAGTTAACTTTATATGGTATTTTATTGCCTTGGTTCAAATAGATATTGGTTTGAACGTGTAACAATGTAACATTATATATGTTCTTCCTAAGCGTTGTTTAAGATTATAATATATATTACGTAAAGGACTATAAATTTTATTTATTTTTACTTGGTTATTTTACACTGAAGTTGAACTCTTTTATTTTTATGCACAAATTCTGAAATCAATCTTTTTCACAATAAGACTTAGATCTTCCGAACATTACCCAACTTGTTTTTTTCTAAGGATGCTTTCTTTCCATTCGTTAGAGTCCCGGAGGAAAATTGCTGCTCTCAAACATTAATTCCTTCTTCTTCGCGGTGGAATTCACAACCCTGCAATTCTTTAATGTTTTAACTTCTACGTTCCAGACACTCGTGCTCGTAGCCATCCATTGTTTTTGATCCCAGTTGATACTTGTGGAGCTTCGAGCACTCAATTTAAAACAACGGCAATGGCGCTCCTTAATGGCCTACCAGCACACCTCGAACCTTTTGTTACATCCTTTTCCTCTTTTGTAGATGGTACTGTTCTCCTAGATCTCTGTGATCTTTGGACACGTGTCATTCTTCTTATTTTATGTTTTTTTTCTCTTTTGTATGTATTGTATGTGTATGTATACACTATATTTTTTATTCTTTATTATTATATGTAACTTGAAACTGCGGTTCTGTTAAATAAATATATAAATAAAAATCTTACTTTTCGTGCTTTATACAACACCGTTTTTTCCAGAACTTTCTTGATGTCTATTTCTTGTCTTGTGTCAATTTTTCACTGTTATGAAATATTCTCTATCGCTCTGGAAGATTGTATTACCTACTCGTACCTTAAACTACGTAACAATTTATGACTCCATTGCTTTATAATGAATTAAAAGTAGTATTTATAGGATTTTTTCCATTAAATAATTCATTTTTTAATTTATTAATGAGAATAATGACCTTATCTTTCGCTTTAAGATAATAAATTGATGAGAAAAATAACTGTTTGAAAACAATTTTTATTTATGCAGTTTAACCACCTTTTCTACATGAACATTGTTTTTTTAGGTACTTAAAGTATACAAGAAAATATAGCATTATCTCTGATTATTCAGTACTTTAATAATTAATATTTATTACAAATTTTAATGTTTTACATATTTGTCCTAAGAGTCGCAAAACTTGTCCCTATTTTCAGAAGCTTAAGATATTTCATATAAGCCCGGATTCCAGTAAATAAAATTAACTTTTTTAAAGAGTCAGATATTTTTTATTTTTTTTAGCATGTTATTAAAGGTCTTCTCTTTACAAGAGCGTAATTTACTAGAAACAATTTGAAGTTAAATTTCTCAAAAATTCATATTTTACCGATTAAATCATAGTTTTGATTCACCGAAGTAAATTTTTGCATACACAAGTATATATTAATACAAACGTAGATTATTCCATTGTAAAAAAATTAAACCGGTTTTAGTTGCTGAAAATCGTACTGTATTAAAATATATCTCTGAAAACAAAAGCTATAGTTTTAAGTGCCTGAAAGCTCGGCAGATCGATGTTTGTTAAAAGCAGTATATCTATGTCTGAATATAAGTTTACCTGAGCAGTGGCCGGTTTTCGGTGGCGAAAAAGCGGTTTTCCATTTTAGATATTTTTACACATCTATAGCTCTTACCAACGTTGTTTCTAGGTACTATGTCATATTTTTCAGAGAGACATATCACATTATATAATATAACTGTATTATATATATATGATTATAAATCAAAATACAGTTCATTTACATTATTAGAGTGTCATTTTTATTTTGTATGGTGTCATTCTTACTTGATATTTTGAATAATCGAGAAAATATTAATATTTCAGTTGAAAATATTTTAAATGAAGGACTATTCCGAAACGTCTAGTCTCCAAACACTACCAAATAAAATATCTAATACATGGAAAACATAAATTAAAACCGTTAAACAATTTTTTTTCTACCGCAATTATCCTCTACAAAATAATGAATTAATGCCTCATACGCCGACGCACGAGTCACGAATCGCTAAGGAAGCATTCTTACAGAGAAAATGCAAAGAAATCAATGACATCATGAAAAAAGGAAATATTGAAACTGCATATGCGTCAGTAAAAGATTTCTTTGGCATGAAAATTGGAAAAGGCAAAGCGATAGAAGCAGAGAACGGGAAAATACTGTTTGAAGATTCACAAATAGGGGAGAGATGGAAACAGTACCTGGAAACACTATACAACGGAAGTAATGATACCAGCTTTGAGAGTGTGATAGAAAACGAAACTGATGTAGACGCCGATGATTTGGGAGACCCAATTATCCGAGAAGAATTTGACTTCGCATTAAAAAAGCTCAAAGATGGAAAAACACCAGGGATTGATGACCTACCAGCTGAACTAATAAAGTCGGCAGGAACCGGAACTCTAGATGCTCTGTTCACAATGACTCAGATGATCTACAATACAGGAATAACGCCAGAAGACTTCAAAAGTGTCTAATTGTAACTCTGCCGAAGAAGCCCGGAACAACAAAATGTGAACAACACCGAACACTCAGTATTCTATCCCATGCATCCAAAATACTGACCAACATAACTCTACATAGAATTGAACCAAAAATAGAAAAAGACTCTCACTAGCGATCAATTTGGATTCAGAAAAGAATGGGAACCAGAGAAGCAATCTTATCCCTGCGTATGATCTTGGAGAAGAGGATAAAAGTGGACCAAGATACATATATTGCCTTCGTGGACAATGAAAAAGCATTTGATTAAGTAGATTGGGAGAGGCTCTTCGATATTATGAAAGAAATTGGAGTCAAATACAAAGAACGAAGACTCATATTTTCACTTTACAAAGAAGAAGCTGCCATAATATCACTTGGAAATGTCCAAAAGGAAGCAAAAAATACGCCAAGGGGTGAGACAAGGATGCTCTCTGTCGCCTGTACTCTTCAACGTATACATACAAAATGCAATTAATAACATCAGGGAAAAAATGGGCCATAGAGAGGGGGTTGAAATACATGGCCAAAAGATTGATATGATAAGGTTTGCTGACGACATTGCTCTGATTGCTGAAACTGAAGATGAACTCACGGAAGCGCTGACATCCATGGAAAACATATTTAATTCCAACTACAATATGAAGATAAACAGCACAAAAACCAAAGTCATGAGAGTAAGCCGCAATGAGCAGCAGAAAATTAACATATCAATGCTAGGAGTACCCCTAAAAGATGCAAAAGAATTTGTATACCTTGGAAGTACGATCACCTGGGATGGCAGAACAAAAAGAGAAGTCAACAGTCGAATACATCAAGCAAGGCTAGCTTTCAATAAAAAAGCCAAAATTCTTGAGTCAAAGTATATTTCTTTAGGGCTCCGCAAGCAACTTGCCAAAACACTTGTTTGGAGCATCTTAATGTACGGCTGTGAGACATGGTGCTTATCTGAAAGTGATAAAAAAGACTAGAGGCCTTTGAGATGTGGTCGTACAGAAGAATTCTCGGAATTTTCTGGAGAGACCACGTCACGAACAATGAGGTTCTCAGAATAATCAAGGAAGATAGGCAACTAATAAGAACCATCTCAGAGAGGCGAGCCCGATGGATTGGTCACATCATGCGCCACGATGGTCTCCTTCACGATATTGTGGAGGGGATGGTTGAGGGTAGAAACTGTAGAGGGCGCCCTAGACGGGAGTATTTGCAGCAAGTATTCGAAGACATGAATTGTAGCGCTTATGCTGAGCTGAAAAGGGTTGCGGAGGACCGAGAGGAATGGAGATCGATATGCAAGATTCTGTTGCTGCAAACCAATCCACCGGATTTATACTACGAAGAAGACGCCGACGCACAACTGAGACACTTTTATCGCGTACTTGCAGAAAACGCTCTTTATTCCATTTAATTAGTGGTGAATTAATGATAAATCAATTAAAAAGTATTTATTGTTCATTGCTAGGTATTTTTTCTTACAATATATGTGTCATAACGTTAAGGTTATTAAATAACAATGTAACAACAATGTCAGAAATTAGGGTTTCAACTGACTATACTATTTATCTTTAATTTAAAATTGAATATTTATTTTTTTGTATCAAATTAATGATATCTTGAAATTGTAATATTAAACACGAATAATAGTTTTAATTACGTTTTGATACCGATACAAGGTAACGTATAATATTTTTGACAGCTCCGCAAAAACTCGTTTATCGCCGTATCAAAATTATTCGCACGTACCTAATAGAATATTATTTCCTGATGTTATTTATTTGGTTATAGCAAAATTTATACTGAACATTACATTTTCTTGGATATTTTCTCCACTGTTACCCCTTCTTCTTCGGGCAGACCTCACCACAACCACCTCCCTCCTCAACATCCCAAGCCGACCCAGTTCTTTACCTAGTGTTGGGCAGCCGTAATGGATCAAAGTAGCTTTTAAAACATATTAATACATTTATCATCATTGAGTCACTTATGTTAACTAATAATAAAGTATGTAGCCAAACTGTCTATCGACTTTTTCCGATTTACTTACACCGTTTTACAATCACATTATACCTGTACAGAATTTTAACTCGAATATTTACTCGAATACTTAAACATACTTGTATGTACAAAACTACTCATGTAAACTACTTTTCTAAGCTGCTTAACTATTTAGTGACGTTTTTTTACTGTTTTTCGTCGCCCAAACCTGCTTAAATAAATCATTCATGAGTCATTCCAACGAGTGTTATCCGTAAAATAAGTTTCACAATGATTTTTCACATTGCAAAACATGTTTAATTTCATGCATGCATACATTTTTGGAAAGTTCAAACTTTTATCTATTTTTCTACATAGTCTTTACTGAGGTCAATGCATTTTTGCAAGCGGTATACGAGCTTTTGAATGCCCGAGTTAAAAAAAATCTGCCGCCAAGCCACGCAGATACCTGAGAACCGCTTCTTCCAGCTCTTCTGTATCACCGAAATGTGTTCCAACTAGGTGTTTCTTCATGTCAAGGAAGATATGGTAGTCACTTGGGGCTAAGTCCGGGATGGAAGGTGGGAGTTTGACAATACCCCATCCAAATTTTGCGATGAGCTCGTTGTGGCGTTAGCGGTGCGCAAACCTTACCTTAGATGCTCCGTCAAAATCTTGTCAATAGAGATTTTTCTGACATAAGGGATCATTTCGGAGAGCTTACGAACCGTCACTCTTCGATCTGAGAGCGTCGCTGCCTCCACTTTTGCGATTGTTTCGTCAGAAACAGATGGCCGTCCGGAACGCTACTCATCATGGACGTCAGTACGACCGTTCTTGATCTCTCTGCACCATTTACCACGTATTGTTCGCTCATACACTTGTTTCCATAGATTTCGCATAGCTGGGAATATATTTCTACTGGCGCAATGTTTCTTGCAGACAGGAAACGGATCACCGAGCACAGCTCACACCTGGCAAGCGAAGCGTTAGACATTAGCTATCTGGTTTTGCTCAAATGTGATATACTACACTTGATACATGTACAAATTTGCAATCATCATCAAGAAAATATCAATCTGATCATTTGTTGTTTTATGGTATTTCTCTCATTTATGAAACGGAGAATCTCTGATTTATTGATGTAAAAAATACTATATAAGATGGAATTTGCTGTAAATGTGTTTATGGATCAGTTGTCGTAAATCACACTTAATAAAAACTACTTATTTATATGACTCTGAATTTGTATGTGAATCAGTGTTGAATATTGGTAAAAATCATCAATGTTTTTTTTTAGTTTTTGAATTTTTAAATATATTCTTTATCAACCAAAAATAATTTCATGTGTACTGAGTATACCTGTATTTACGCCAAAAAAAATCTTTCTATATTAAATAAAAAATACGGTTATATTTTACATCCCTATCGCCAACAGTCCAGGAGATATTCTGACCAAACGAATGGATCGTTATTCCATTAAACATGAGATGTATTATTTAAGTCAGCGGTGGAGAACCAGCGGAACGACGATTATAACGTTGGATGAGTTCTAATCGTACCTAAAACCTACAGTACTGATCACAGTTTGACTTGTTTAATCACAAGAAGACCACATTTAACATTCATTGTATCCAATAATTTGTAATATATATTTCTGAGAATAAATTTCAGATGTTAAACTTACAACCCGAAATTTTAAGTCGATCTTGTAGAACCCTTAGAAATATAAACATCAAATAAAAATAAGAAGTATTGACGAAAATTGACAATTCGTAATACTGTATTTATGAATATTGAATTAAAAAACTTTTTGTTTGATTTAATAGTGATTCAAATAAACGAGCAAACAAAAGTTTTTTTAAGTCTTACATTATATAACCTTTTTTTGTATTGAATCTTTAAGGTACAGTATAAAGGCTTCATGGAGTATAAGCTATATGTAATTTCCAATGGCCTCCAAGAGACCGAGGTCTTGTTGCTATTGATATCAGCTTGATATATCTCTTTTAGGCTGATGCCATAAAGCCTCGAAAAACGATATTTTGTCTCTTATTTTTGTTCGCTCGCCTGACATGCACATCTAATAATGTTAGTTTTAATTATATAATATTACACGGCATTTGCAAACGCCATTTTATTTGTTATGACAGTTGCTCCATTTCATGTTGGTACAACTGTCATCTTTAATTTGATTTTTTGCCGCGATTATTGGCGGCGTTGCATGTCAGTATTCCGGAGTTAGTCAGTTAACTCTCGACCGGTATGGCAAAACGCCATACAGGTCGGATAATGAAATCAAGTCTTTATCTTTTCTTCCTCCACGCAGCCACGTGACAAACCCGCGACTTGTCATTCATTTTAAAGACGGAGGACGTCACTATCAACTGTAGATCAGAGACATATTTAGTTTTTAAGGATGTGGCCTAAATCAATTGATCTTAAGAAGCTCTAGCTAAAATATTTTTTTAGTAAACTTCATTATACTTACATCTATTGCGGTAAACTAAAGCCCTCATATTTTCTTCTTTCATGTTCGCTCCCTAGATGGAGCACGTGAAAACCAAAAATTTCCACCATATTTATTAGTTCTGACAGCTATCGCGATACAGAACTTTGGGCTATTATGCTGAAAAGCCATCGGGAACTGTAAAGGTATATATTTCAGGTGTAGAAATTACTTAGGATGAAACTAAGTAATCTATGCATTTGATACTTCCTCGAGCCTATACTATATACTTTTATGATAGCTTTATTTTAAGTTATCTGTACACCTGAAGCTTCCCCGAGTACATAAAAATATACCTGTTTGACAGCGTCATACTAAGTAATCTCTGCATCTGAAGCTTTCTCTAGTACAAACATTATACTCGTACGTGTATAGCTCCCGATGGCATTTCTAGATAAGAGCGCAAAGGTTTGTACTTAGTCTTCTTCGTAGTAGTATCAATTCTGTGGATTGGTTTGCAGCAACAAAATCTTGCATCTCGATCTCCACTCCTCTCGATCCTCTGCAATCCTCTTTAGCACAGCATAAGACCTACAACTCATGTAAAGGTCAGTTCAACCAAAGGCTCACGTAAGTTACAATTTATTCTTTTGATATGATAAAATATTAAATGTGTAATTTTTGCTGATGGAAATTTCATATCAAAATGCAAACATGTGAAATACAGAGCCTGATGTTAATTACAGAGTGCAGTAATTACTCAAATTACTGTAATTACCCTAATGCCCTCCGTGTATTTGACATTAGCATAGGCGCATACGAACGAGACTTGTAATTAAATCACTTTCAAATGACCAAATAGAGACTAAAAATTTAGTCAAACGGATATCAAAGCGGCTGACTAATTACAGAATTTCGATTATATAGAATTACGTCTGCTTATTCTTCAATCCTTGGAACACAATGTGATGCAGGTATCCCATTTGTGGATAAATAATGATTGCCATTTTTAAGTGTGGCAAAGAGCTGCTTATTGGTTGACAGATGTTGTTAGTCTATCGCTCAACATTCACGCAGAGTCCATTTTTACGGTGAATCACTATTAATGGGTGTTTTTACTAGTTTTATATGTGTCACTAATTACATTCAAAAGGTCACATCACTAGATTTTTTTAGAAAATTGGTCAAGGTTCTAATTCACAACAACGTAGGGTAATTTACAAAGCTTCTAGATTAAGTAAAAAACATTTTTAATTTTATTTTTGTTGGGGATAGAATCTATGCCTTTTCAAATTATACTTTTAACATATAACTATTTCAAACATTTAACTCTATATCATACATTCCATATCTAAAGCACGTGTTCCCCTAAATTGCCGCCACATAGTGCGGTAATGTATTTTTTCCCAAGACATCTCTATGTTTGGAGTTTTATTGATCCACCCTTGAGACTAAATGGTCCAGGCCTTGATAGCGACAGGCTAATCATCCGAACATTGAAAAATGAGATTACATTATAATTCAAAATATATTCTTCCAAATACATATAATCCAACCGGCTAAAGATATTGTTCTTCTACAGATGCAGATACAAATCAACAGACACACTCTATTAATTATTTCTCTCATTAATAAATCGGAGAAAATTAACAACAACTGTTGAGATTCGAACGACGAACTTATTATTTAACATTTATTTTTCTCCGATTTATTATGAGAGAAATGTTATAAAGGATGGTGTATGCAGTCAGTTTATGTCTGCCATTTGAAGAATCCATTTCCCAACCTCACCATTTACTTATACATTCCCACGTATTTCGTGGTTAGCAACGTGTTACCAAAGAAGGTAATTCGAGACTCGCTATACTATACTTACTTCGCAGCCTTAGACTGACGTCTATTTCACATCTAACTGATGCATCTAGAATCACAGGAAGGTCTTTAGTCACTCTCTAACAAGTAGCTTTTTGCGTGCGTCCAGTAACGGGTCCCCATCTAGGTCTCCGAAAACAGGACGGGACAGGGATTGTTTTCACCAAGCGAGTATCAGTTTATTTGCATTCAGTTTTTGAAGATTGTTTTACATATTAAGTAGTTTATAAAGTATTGTATTTATGATGTGTATTCTAAAAAAAAAATTTTTTAGTTCCGCCCCTAAAATTTGAAAGGCTGTCATTCGATTCTGGCACAATTATAGAAGAACTGCTGTGTCATCGCTCCATTATAAAAGGCTCGATCCAAATTATCAATTAGGCCGCGTTTCCAAGGACACAAAAGACGACTTTACGTGCCAAAGATCGCTTCGTTATTAGCCGCTCCGCCCCCATACAGCGGCGACCGGGGCACCAGGGCCCATTACTTCGCGGCGCTTTCAGTTTATTAATGACGTTTCAGCGCTTGTGACAATTCATTTTTAGTAAATAGTTCAATTATTTCAAAGGAAAGAGGGGCGAGAACTAAGTGAATGATGAATAGAGAAGACATAATCTTCTATTGAGAAAAATCTTCGTGTATTTTCGTAGGTTTTCACAAGGGATTTTGCAAACCATGACATTTTTGGTGAGCAGTGAATGCTGCATTATTTTTTGCTATTTCATTTCACCAATAAATGTGATGCTGTTAGTAAAATGAGGCAGCTGTTTTAATAAAAGAATACCATACATTCACATTAACTAAAATATAATAGTTGTTCTTTAGTGGTTGAAAATTCTTGATTCAAAAAATATTAATTTACTTACCAAAGCATTTGTTTGGAGCATCTTGTTGTACAGCTGTGAGACATGGTGCTTATCTGTAAGTGATAAAAAAAGAATAGAGGCCTTTGAGATGTGGTCATATAGAAGAATTTTTGGAATTTCCTGGAGAAACCACGTCATCAACAATGAGGTTTTATCATCATAATCAAGGAAGATAGGCACCTAGTAAGAACCATCTCAGAGAGGCAAGCCCGATGGATCGGTCACATATTGCACCACGATGGTCTTCTTCATGACATTGTTGAAGGTATCGTTGAGGGTAGAAACTGTAGAAGGCGCCCTAGACGGGAGTATTTGCAGCAATTGTTCGATGACATGAGTTGTATCAATTCATGTGAAAACGCCAGCTACATTTCATTGTCAACGTCATAGACTGCATCCCGAGATACACGCATCATCATAATAATAAGTATTACAGGATTTTACTATGAATGGGTGGTCTTCACGGGACGACTTTCGTCTACCACCAATTTTAATTTATAGGATTTACTGTCATTTTACGGGTGACAGATCAGATTCACACCAACCGGAGGTATTTAAGAGCTCATAAATTGTTTTTTTTTTTTAATCTCCGTCGAGGATCGAACCCATGACGTTTGCAAAGCAAACGCTTTGACCGTTGAGCCATGACCGCTGGCAATGTAGTTTAACGTAGTATCTTGAATACTACAGGAAATAAATTGAAATGTAGTAGTCTGTGATTAAATCTTTAAAACTAAAGCAATTTTCAGCCAATGCATCTAGTCTGAGCTCCCACCTGGAAAACTACAACTTTGTGCATGATAATAGATCATGTCTTAAACTTTAAATTGCACACCTTGCAACTTTCAAATTACTTTTTTTTGGGAAAATCTTATCATGAAGTGAAAAAAAATATACTACTCATTCTTAATGCTCAAAAAGAGGCATAATTCATCAAAATGTTTTTTCAATTCATTTTTATCACCATAATACGTACTGAAAAATACAAATAAATGATTAAATTAAATCTTATACTGAAACAATATTACAAGTATTCATTCCCTCGCCGCTCACGAGAATCTAGCTTTAAATTGGCGTGAAAACCTAGTTAATATAATTTTTTACATCTATTTTCGTTTTTGGGTTTAGCCGTGTGTGGCGAATTATTTCTCTCAAAAATTTCAACCGCCATTGCAGGGGTCTTATTCAGGGTTGATGATTTTGGCAAAATATATAAGTAATAAAATAATACAAGCCCAAAAGCCATTCACTCTGACTGAAAATCTAATAAGTTATTTAGTTCTTTACTATATAACTAATAAATGTAGCTGTAAAAAATATATAAGTAATAAAATAATAACTTGGATATTCACTCTGACTGATGTTGATTATCATATCTATCTACTACGTACTTCGTGGACCGAATTGAGCCTCTTTTAAGGAACGAATGGTCTGGTCTTCAAGATTGTCGTGATAATCAACCGATCTTCCTAAAAAATAATATCTAAAAATCACAGAAATTGTCCCACGAATACAGTGGTCGTCTCTATAACTCCTGTGTTAGATGTCGTGGGAAACCTTACATTTCCCATTTACGGATGTAAAATTTTTCGGGACAAAGCATGGGTAATGACATCGAGCAGAATTTAATGGCGACAAATTATAGTGACCATATGCTCCATATATATTGATATCAGCTTGATAAAGCTCCTTTAGGCTGATGCCGTAAAGCCTCGAAAAACGATCTTTTTCTCTTATTTGTGTTCGCTCGCCTGACATGCACATCTAATAATGATAGTTTTAATAACATAAAATTGCACGGCGTTTGCATACACTATTTTATTTGTTATGACAGTTTCTCCATTTCATGTTGGTGCAACTGTCATCTTTAATTTCCTTTTTTGCCGCGACTGTCTTGGGGCGCTAGATGTCACAGTATCGGATGTTGTCAATTGACTCGCACCAGTGACATGCCATGCCGGTCGGGCGTAGAAATCAAGCCTTTATTCAAAATAAACGCGAATTGTGTTTCGAAAACATTTTTTGTGGTATTAATCTGCTCCTGCATCCTGTCACTTATTAATTCAATATCGAACATAGAGAGGAGGATGTCAATATATATATTACGGATATGGTAAAATCAATATATCTAACTGATCAATTTTGTTTGAGTATTTTCATTTAAAAGCTGGTACAGTAAACAGCTATTACAATTTATATATTAAGTCAAACAAACATTGTGCGTCTAGTATAATACAATCTCTTTCGGCATTCGTAAAATCAATAACGTCACCATAAATTGAAATAAATTTCAATACGCCCGTCTGTATCGCACAGCATAAATGGTAGACAAGAAAATAAACTTCGGTTCGTGTCACCTGTCAATTAGATCTTTATTTTTATTAAGTCGCAGCTGAAATATACATAAATGATAAAAACGCCTCTCGCTCTGCCTCTGAATATTTCACTTTGCTGAAATTCAGGCTTCGCTCTCGGAACGGCCGGGGGTCAAATAAAGATACAGGCCGTAAATCCATCACGCAGAACTGTGATCTTCGACGGTCCATTCCCCAGTCCTTATAAAGAACACATTCTTCTAGATGGGTCACACCCTCAAAAGCAGTGGCGTTGTATATTTTTCATCCATATCTCTTTCATAGCTCACTTGGTGAAAACCCTCTCTGTCCCGTCCTGTTTTTGGCGATCCAGAACCCGCTACTGGGCGCACGCAAAAAGCTACTTGTTAGAAATCGGCTGAAGGCTTTCTCGCGATTCTAGGTGCATCAGTTAGATGTTGCCTTCTTTCTAACCACGAAATACGTGGGAATGGATAAAGAAATGGTAAGGTTAGGAAATGGATTCTGCAGAAAGGCAGACATCAGTTAGAAGTCATTACTTGCGTTTGCACTCTTGCGGGCAGACGCGCAGAAGCGCTCAAAAGCAGCGTAATTCCGTTTGTAAGCTACGAAGTCCCGGTTTCCTGGATACCTGGATCTCTTTCATATCTGGTATACATACATCTTAACTTCAATACTTGGAACACAGATGGACGATAGGTTCACTTAGTATATTCTGTTGTTATTATAACGCCCGCTGTTTCTTTGAATTTAATTAATTATCCCTTTCTTTATTCAACTACATCTGACAAACTCGTTGTATAACTAAAAGTAAAGCACTTGCAACCATACATACACAGTTAATTTAAGTCTACCAATAACGGTCTGTTTATAAAACTCATTCCTGAATACCACCAGTAAGCTTTGGAATGTTTTCTCAGTCAATACGAGTACAAGCGGAGTCAAGAAATTCAGTATATGGTTCAAAATATCGCATGTTACACTAATAAAAAAATGATATCAGCTTGATATAGCTCCTTTAGGTTGATGCCGTAAAGCCTCGAAAAACAAACTTTTGTCTATTATTTTTCTTCGCTCACTCGTGTTGGTACCACTATCATCTTGAATTCGCTTTTTCTGAGCGACGATTGGCAGCGCCGAGATGTCAGTGCGCCGGCAGTTGCCAGTTAAAGTTTGACTTTGACTGAAATTTAATTAATTTTAATGTTTGATTTAAAACTGTATTTACACTCCTTTCAGCTAAATTGTGATAGATGTGATTCGTAAAGCAATCCGATGAATCTCTTAGCGAGGTGAATAAACGAACACTAAAATCAATCAAATTTCTACACATAACGGAGTTGACAAACAAAAAGTAGTCAGTGATTAAATTGTTTTGATAAAAGTGTTCAATCATTTTAAAAAAACTGATTATTATGTGTGCAGTAGTTGATTCGATTAAAAACACCTTAAATTCTTGCATATAGAGATAATCACAATGTGCTTTAAAAGTTCCGCCGATGGTAGACTGGGTGGGGGTGGATTTTCAACCCTTGCTGAGCGTGTGGAGTGGTTGTGATAAACGGGCCGAGAATCATCCCCCCTTCTCTTTCGGGCAGCTCTATTAGCAGTGATCTTGAACCTTAGTGTGATATTTATAAAAACTTTATCAAATATCATCATTCGAAATCCGCTCCGTAGCTGGAGCATATGATTGTCATAAACTGCCGCCATACACGGTCTATTATGAAAGTAATGCGTTTTATTTTTACACGACTATCTGTGCCAACGCGGAGAATACCGTCAGGAAATATGTCGCGAGTATTTTGATAAATTTTAAGTATTTGTACATATCCGATCAACAAATCTATATTTTTCTTAGAAAATGCACATTATTTTCATATTTATTATTTATTTATTTAACAGAACCACAGTTCTAAGGTGCAAAGAATAATAAAGAATAAGAAACAGGGAGTAAACATAAATATACAATGCATACAAAAAACCATAAAAGAAGATGAAGATGATACGTGTCGAAGATTACGGAGATCTAGGTGAACAATATTATCGACAAAAGAGGAAAATGATGCCATTTGAGAGTGCTCGAAACTCCACAAGTATCAACTGGAATCAAAAACAATGAATGGCTACGAGCAAGGGAAGTACCTCTCTGGAACGTTGAAGTTAAAACATTCAATAATCGTAGGGTTGTGAAATGCACCGCGAAAAAGGAGGAATGAATGTTTGAGAGCAGCAATTTTCCTTCCGGGACTCTAACGAATGGAAAGAAAGCATCCCTAGAAAGAAACGACATATTACAATATTATTAATAATATTGTAATATAGTAAATGATCTATAAAAGTAGATTAGAATATTGAAATAATAAAATAATATTCTAATAAAAATTTAAAAAATCCATATTAAACGACATATTGACCGCGTTAAGTTCTATCAACCTCTTAAGGACTCGCCTCAAAACTTGCTAAATTTGCTTTTCGTCATTGAATTCACTGGTTTCAACCAGTTGTGCTCTCCTGTATGCGTTTACTTTTAAAAAATCGCTTTGTATAACTGAGAAATACATTACAAGTATGTAAAAAAATATACAAACATTTATACAATCTGGATCTCTTCAAGAAACAGATAAATATACACTTGCAATCTCCCCAACCCACACACAAACACGAACACAACACACGTTTCCTTTTCGCAGCGTCAACTGGTTTCCCTGGCTGAGCATCATAGAGTGCACTGGTCTTGACCGGTTGTGCTCTCCTGCATGCGTTTACATAAAAAAAAAGTAAAATATTGTCCATTTTAATGTTGTTAAAATGTTTGCAAATCATATTTGTAGCATATTATATCCAAGAAACATTTCTTCGAACTTCTGTTATCAGCCAGTATATTTATCTCAATTGACAAAATAACTAATTCTTCCTGCACCCACCACAACCGACAAACTCGTCTTACACTTGCCGAACATCCATACACTGTTAATGTGTGTCGACCAAGAACTGGCAATTTCCAAAGTTCCTTCCTTAATGCCACCGGTAAGCTTTGGAATGCTCTTCCAGCGTCTGTGTTTCCTCCTTCCTACAATCTGGATCTCTTCAAAAAACAGATAAATATACACTTGCAATCTCCCCAACCCACAAACAAAGACGAACACAACACACGTTTCCCTAATGCAGCGTCCAGCCTCTCTGGCTGAGCGCCATATAATGCACTAGTCTTGATCTCCTACATGCGATTACATAAAAAAACTGATAAGTATCTTTAAGTTTCCTTGGATACATCATGTGTAACATCACCAATCTGTTTGATATTATTATATACCAATATTTATTCATTATTATAAAAAAAGATAGATTATCTCTAGCGAGAACAATCCATGATATTTCTGATTGAGATCTCTGCATAAAATATTTTTTTATTCATCAATTTTCTTGCATATTTTGTTAGATAAATATTCTGCAAAAAGGTTATTTAAAGGTTGTTTATCTCTGTTTTGGCTTTTATCTGAACACGCGGCTGTCTATCGGATGCGAAGGTTCTACTGCTGCAGCCTCCGATCGCTGAAAAAAAAAACAATATTGAGCTTTCGCAAGCCGCACAGTGATTTCAGTCATTCTTGTCACTTATTGTATTTATCTCTGAAAGGGATCATTTGAGTATACATTGGTCTTGTTTTTATCGACTTTCGAGTGGTTGGCTAAATTTGACATTTAAAATTCTTCCTAATAAATATATTTGACGAATTTTTTTTTTGTTCTTACAACTTCTACGAATAAGCAATAATATTACAAATACTTAGCAGATATTACTTGAAATTACTTGAAGCAGCGTGCTATGGAGAGATCCCTGCTCGGAGTGTCGCTAAAAGATAGAATCCAAAACCAGGAAATACGTAGAAGAACTCAAGTAGTGGATGCCACCCAACGAATAGGCACACTCAAGTGGCAATGGGCAGGACATTTTTGTCGAAGAATCGACGGTCATTGGGGAATAAAAGTATTGTTATGGCGCCCAAGAACTGGCAAACGATGCATTGGCCGACCCCCTGCAAGATGGACTGACGACGTGAGAAGAATAGCGGGAGTGACCTGGAAGTGGAAGGCGGAGGATCGAAGAGGATGGAGACTCATGCGGGAGGCTTACGTTCAACAGTGGACGGATGCATGCTGATGATGATGATGATTACCTGAAAAATTAAAACAATGATAATGGCAGCTTACTCAACTGAATGCGGCATATTTTTGTTATCAACTATGGAGTGGAAATAAAATATGAATAAATTACTTATAATCTTAATACCTTATTAAAATGGTAAGTTATAAGCAGTTCTCTTTTTGGGCTATCAATAACTGTATATAACTTTTTGAAATGTCCCTTATTTAGTTCTATTTGTTTTTATTTCTCCTTCGACAGTCAAAGTATTTTTTTTTGTTGTCTCTGCGTTTATCTTTACGATACACCGTGAAAAATCACGAGTCCACCAAACGTCACGCGTTTAAGAACCGACGGTATTCTAGCTAGAGTCCGAGCCTTTGTTACCTGGAAATGTTTTCACTTTTCTTACTTTGTCTGCTTCGTTTACGTTTCGCGTCAATAAAACCTGAAAGCACGCTTAAGGAGCCACAAGAATACTTTTCTTCAAAGTGTTCTCAATTTTTTTCTGAACCGAATAAACAAAATAATACGATTAGAAGAAGATCATACACATTTTTAGAATACTCCTTAACTTTCAGTTTGATATAGAATTTGAGTCTATTGACTCATTATTTAATTGCTCAGTGTCCATTTGTCATGTTTTGAGTTTGTAATTTAAATAGTTTTGAAAACATTATCAGTACAAAAACAGTTTATTTAAATACAGTATTGTGGTACATTTTTTTTGGAATATTATACATATATTTTCTATACTACTATAAAATCAATTTTATTTTTTGCACAATATTATAATACTCGGCTTTTTCAAATATTTATTGATGCTTTTCTAGTAAACTGTTGTTAAACACTAAAAAAACAGTTGAGAATGATGTAGAAATAATTTATTTTGACCCATATAAATTATTAGCATTGCTTTTATGTTTTTAAAAAACTTTTAGTTGATTTTTAATGAATGATTCAAATTTCTCAAAAATTCTTAAGTGTTTCGCAAATTAATCTTTCTAATGTTACAGTTAATATAAAAATAAAACTTTCTCATCTCTCTTGGTTTTATAGATGCTTAAAAAATATCCATTTTCCGATTCACTTAAATGATAAATTTAACATACAATCTAGGAATTTGACTGTTTTTTGGAATATCAATACGGCATTTTAGATCATTGTTTTAGCTCACGTAACAAAAAACATTTTTTAAAACATGTAATACGCTGGCACAGAGTACTTTCTGAAATATGTTGTTTTATTTTCTTTCTTCGAGCTCGATATTTTCATAGACTTAGTAAATAAAAATAATACGAAATAAAGCTGATCTAACATAAAAAAAAACATTTCTACTATCATGAACGCTTATTCAAATGGCATAAATATATTATTAAAAATGGACTACAAATCGTTTTTATATTTTCTTTACAGTAGAATATAAAATTGTGAAATACATATCAATTGTGGGTTTTTCAATTTGTGCTTTCTATTTGAAATATGAGATGCGATATTTAAATTAACGGAATACGTTACTATTCTATATGAATAATAACATACGTTACTCATTCCAGTATATTTGTTAAAAAACACTATTATATATTTAAATAACATTTCGCTTGAGATTCTTTCAATTTTGCGTTTTTCACATTTTGAATTTATTCGAATGTTTCAATAAAATATATCGCTCATTTTCACAATAAACGATTTGTTGTCGCTGGGTCCAAGAAGAAACTCCAAAGAGCTCCAAAGGAAGGCCATCCATCTGGCAAGAACCTTGACTGACAGATCTGGAAATCCCTGAACTGATTAAGAACCAGAGTTGGTAGAACAATGGACAACCTCGAGCGGTGAGGAATGTCTCGGCTTCACTATTACCGCTTCACATTTAATATTCTGCTCCATGTGCCCAACAAGCTGCACATCTCAAGAACTAATTCTGGGCAACACACGGGCTATTGATGTTTCTAGATACCGGGCAAAAATAAATTGACGTCGCTGACACGAAGAAGAAGAAGACTTTGAGTTTATGTGATAACTCATTGCTCCAATATATTAATTCCGTCCCCGAAATTATACTTTCAAGAACACTATATCAACCTACTTCGTTTACTGTTTGCATGCTACGGTGCTATGATGTAAAGCAAAATAATATTGATTTTGTAACAAATAATTAACCAATGCCAAAAAGTAAGCCATTTTATCCCCGCGGCTGCTGTGAAACTAATCTTTCATCCATAAACTTCTCTGTTATAGCATTCAAAATTTGTGGTAGGCAATACTCACGTGAACATTACCCATCCACAGTGAATTTCCTTAGAAAATAACGATTCGTAAATACTGGACTGCAACTTAACTCCGATAGTAGATCAACACTCTACATACTCGTACATCACTTAGCTATCTCAAAATTGCTAAGCGTTATAGAAACAACAAATAATTTTATGGATGTTTTTAATTATTTATTAGAATATTATTTTATTATTTCAATATTCTAATCTACTTTTATAGATCATTGACTGTATTACAATATTATAAGCAATTAAATATACATATACTGTACATAAAAATCCTTAAACGAGTCAATTCATTCAGAAAAAATATCGGCGGGAGCGGGATGCGAACCGCGGACCTTTGGAACCAACCATTTTGCCCAGGTAATTATACCGCTCGACCACCGGGCCAATTTCTTCCACCTGAGATGACTCGTCTCTGATCTTCTATAAAAGTTATCATCGTATGATAGATGTCGCTATAGTATATATTCAAAGTATGTATATTTTTATTTTTATTATTCAATCAGAATGCATTTATTCACAAGCTTAATATTATTATTTCCGACAGTCTATTTATTTTAGTAAGTACCACTCGGGTCCCGAACCGAAACTATAGATCGAATGGATGAGAATAACTTCTTGTAAATACGACGCGCACATTGTAATTAGTTATTTACCTGTGTTACCGCCGATATTTTTTCTGAATGAATTGGCTCGTTTAAGGATTTTTATGTATAGTATATGTATATTTAATTGCTTATAATATTGTAATATAAGTCAATGATCTATAAAAAGAGATTAGAATATTGAAAAAATAAAAAAATATTCTAATAGATAATTAAAAACATCCATATAATAATGTCACCTTGAGACAATATCAAGAAGGTAAAATTATTCATCAGTAACACAGGTAAATAACTAATTGCAATGTGCGCGTCGTACTTATAAGAAGTTATTCTCATCCATTCGATCTATAGTTTCGGTTCTAGACCCAATTGGTACTTACTAAAATAAATAGACTGTCGAAAAGTAATAATATTAAATCCTGTGAATAAATGTTGACTGATTGAATAATAAAAAATAATAATATACACACTCTGAATATATACTATAGAGACATTTATCGTTATACGATGATAACAATGGTATAAATACAAGTTCGAATACGTGTCAGCTCAGGCATAGAAATAGCCAAGTTGGTGAGCGGTATATAAAGACCTGGGCAAAGTTGGTTCTAAGGCCCGCGGTTCGCATCCCGCTTCTGCCGATATTTTTTATGAAAATGAATTGATGCGTATAAAGAATTTGATTTATAGTATGTGTATATTGAATTACTAATAATATTTGAATATAGTTAATGATCAATAAAAGTAGATTAGAATATTGAAAAAATAAAATAATATTCTGATAAATATTTAATCCATATAATAATTATATATATCGCTGTTTGTGGGTATTATCATGTACGTGACAGTTTTATTTCACATTAATTTAATATTTGGGTTCCCAAGAAGAATGGCACGGAAATATATGAGCTGTGAATAATACGTACGGAGAAAATCACTTAAGCACACACTCCGTCCTTTATAGTACATGGAAAACACTCAATGGATTAAAAGTTGGGAAAGTGGTTTTTGGAGCCTTTTCTGACGGATTGCCCCCAGTTTTGAAACAAGAGTTCACTGACTCCATACAAGCTTTAAGTGCTGAAAATAATTTTATTACTAATATTGATCATTTTATAAGCAAAATAAAAAACAAAAAAAAAATCAATAATTACTTACGTTATATTTATTTATCACTGCAGTAACAGTTTTTTTTTTTTAATCTTTGTTTAAAATATATATCATATTATGTGGATTTTTTAATATTTATTAGAATCTTATTTTATTTTTTCAATATTCTAATATACTTTTATAAATCATTGACTGTATTACAATATTATAAGTAATTAAATATACAAATACTATACATCAAATTTACTTTTTTAGTATAATAATTTAAATACTATAGAGACACCTATCGTTATATGATGTTAACAATGGTATAAATACAACTTATTCCGCGCAACAGTTCGGGCAGAAGATGGTCGAGTGGTCTAGGGTAATGAATTTGAGCAATGGTTGGTTCCAAGACTCGCTGGTTCGCATCCCGCTTCTGCCAATATTTTTTCTGAATGAACTGATGCGTACAAAGAATTTGATGTATAGTATGTGTATATTTGATAACTTATATCATATTATATTTTTTCTTTTGTATTTTAAGCCCACACACAAATTACGTGCAATTTATCTGTGGGGGGGGGGAAAGTACATTATATTTATTATAACCTCCTCCACCCTCTCTTTTTGGAGGTACTTAACCTTTCCCCTGCCAGACCGATTGTGCAAGAAAGACTCCCATAGGCCAGCCATTTTCAATGTCAGAAAAGTCATTTAAAAAAATCAACAAGTGCTTAATATAATGTTATTTAATGTAAACTTACCAAATTTGGATGTTTTTCCCCTTTTCCATTAGAATAGACACACTTAATTGATAAATAATGTTGTGATAATTTATACGAACAGGGTTGTCACCAATTGTGTAGTTTAATAATGATCTGGCGAGTTAACTCGTCCGTGGCCTGGCGGGACCTAACGAGTTTGGCGAGTTAACTCGTCCGTGGCAGGGAAAAGGTTAAACTCTCTCTTTTAATTGAGCTTAATTCATTATTTTTATCAAATTACACACCAATTAATCTTTACAAGCGAATAACTGAAGAATCACGCAAAAACAGTTCTTCACTGTAATATATGTTAGATTAAAACGATTTTTTTTAATATTTTTAAGTCTGTAAAGTGACTGTAAAAAATAATTAATTTTGATGCATTAAAACTCAATAAAAATATCAATTTTAAACTAAATTTTAACGAACAAAAACAAATCTGTTACTACTTGAGTTTTCATGGAAAAGTCGTTTTACCTGAGAAGAGAATCACGTATTAAATTCGTTACAAAGTATCGGTTTCAGTGTTCAGCGGTTGTTGTTAGAGAAAGAAGCTTTTTTTACTCGGGTCGTAACAAAAGCTCCCCATACTGAAAAGCACGACATTTAAAATGTGCCTCATCGCCTGAATTATTCTGCGCTATAGAAGAAAATCATACTTGTTTTTTTTTATTAGTTTCCCACATTTTCTAAGAATGGGAAACTTGATATTATAAGAGTACATTTAATTTAATAATTACATTATAAAAAATCTTATTTTGAAGTTCTGCGATTTTATGGTTAAATTTCAAAGAATTTCAATTTATGCACTGTCGTAATGTAATTTCACCAAAATCATCAATTTACAAGTCAAACAAATTATAATGATTAATTTTCATTATACAGGTATGTACCCACTTAATAATAAATCAGGTGATTTAACAAAACAATAAAATTAAAAATACCTCGTATAATCGATATTTAGTAATGGGATTCAATTTAAGTCAGCAATACTTTTGATACAAGTTCAGTTAATAGAGAATGTGAAAAAGTATTTGCATAAATACACAAATTAATTCACATTACAGTATCTCAAAGTAAATATACTAATTATTTGTGATTACTAATTAGTAAACTCGAGCGTTAAACGGAGGAGTTTCTTAGAAATTCGTGCTAATTTATAGATATCTGCAGGTAATAGATTCGCACAAAGGACCAATTAAATTAAGAAATATAAAACAAATCACTTCTCTCGCCGTCTTTTTTGCAAAGTTGCAAAACATAAAGAAGCGAAAAAGGAAAACAAAACGGGGTGTGAGCTGCTCTTGTTTCTTTTGGAAGGCAATTTTAAAGAAATTAGAAAACTTTTAGATGAAGTAATATTGTTGGTAGTTTGTTGAACCGTGTTTTTTCTTGAATTGATGCCTCTAGAATAACTACAGACATTCAAGCTGTTGGATTTTACCTATATTAGCTAACGGTAATAGACGCAACATGTTTAATAAACGACAACGTATTTCAATTGATAACGGCATCTTGATTTTTTACAAATATAAAAAAACATCCTCAATAAATATTTATTATAATGAATTTTATTTATTACAGTAACAAACAGATATTATAATATCATTTCGCAGTTAATTAATTTTTAAAATCAAGCTGTAGTAGACTTTTTGAAACTCCATCTGGGCGTATTTATTTAATATACATTTATTGGGAAAATTAAGTGCCTGACGAGTTGTATCATCAGCCTGTATCCTTTCACTGTTGAACGTAAGCGTACGCATGAGTCTCCTATCCTCTTCCTTCCTCCGCCTTTTGCATCCAGGTCATTCCCGCTATTCTTTTTATGTCGTCAGTTCATCTTGTAGGGGGTCGGCCAATGCTTCGTTTGCCAGTTCTTGGGCGCCAATACAATACTTTTCTTCCCCATCGACCGTCGTCTCTTCGACAGATATGTCCTTCCCATTACCACTTGAGTGTGCTTATTCGTTGAGTAGCATCCACTACTTGAGTTCTTCTGCGAATTTCCTCGTTTAGGATTATATCTTTCAGTGACACTCCGAGCATGGATCTCTCCATAGCACGCTAGGTGACCTTTATTTTATGGGTAATACTTGCTGTTAGATTCCACGTCTCTGCGCCATACATTAATACAGGGAGGATGCATTGGTTGACGAGATGTATGTTATAAAAAATATTTCTTAACAGCACGATCAATCAAATTAAATTATGTAGAAAAATCCTAAAAAAAACTCGGTATATTAAAAAAAAGTGATTAGTATTCATTTATAGAAAATATAAATCTGCCGCGAATTTCATGTTATCACCTATTTTTTTATATGCACAAACAATTTATACTGACGCTGAAATATTTTGAAAGATAAATTGAATATTTTATTTAAATTTTAAATAGTTCACTAGTTCAACATAAAAAATAAAAAAATAAAACCTCACTGAAAAATATCACCATACTTGCACTAACTGAATTTTATCAATTAACTTTTTTAATTTTTTTCGAATATCTATTCCCTAGCTGTTTGCATGTCATAAATTGACACATAGTTTAATCAACTGCAAGTTTCTACGCCTAGTCTACTTAGCATACACCTAGACTTTTTTTTATCCATTGATCAATTATTGTGTGTGGAAAAAGAACAACTCCGAAGATTCTTATCTCACGCAGGCGTTTACAGGACACAATATTTAGAGTGTTCCTAAAAAGGTTCAGTATCTCTTCTTGTGATGCTTATTCATGTAATCCTGGCATACAACAGACAATTAGAGATTCTCCGATGGAGTGCATCACCCATGAAAACAGGAGACGTGTTCTGTGTTGTCGCCTAGGAGTATTGCTGTATCATTTGCTTATCGAATGAGGCAATCTTGAGTAAGACGAATTATATTCTTAACATTCGTGAATGGGGGAATAAAGTAAAAAATATTCAAAAACCCCTTTCATATATATGTTTGGTCTTTCAACTTTTTTTTTATATTCTTAAGTGATTGCAAAAAACTCTTTAATGTTTGTCTGTATTTTATTGCAAAGAGTCTAAGAAAGTTTTCAGATTCCTTAAATGATGAAAGTGAACCCGCAGTGGATACCATCCCTTTGTCGCCCTTTTGGGGTCTTCTATCCTTCCACTAGTGGACTTCTTTAATCTTTTATCACTTGCCCTTCAGTGGATGCCTCAGTTGAACTAACCTAACCAAAAGAACCCAAGAACCCTATGTTTATTTCTGTACTAAAAATTGATGGCAAAATTTATAAGCACATTGAATGTTTATTAACTGAAACATGTTGAAAAACGTTATTTTTAAAAAACGATATTGGTATACATTTCAAATGTAGTATGCAAGTATTGTTTATTTAATCGTCATTCTTAATTTAAAGGGTCCGCCATCTAACGTTTTTTTTTTCAACTAGTGCTTATTTCGTGAATGGCAACACTTAACTCATGTCTGATTTAACAGATAATTAGTTTTATCCTTCCGCTAAACGAATATGGTTGTGTGTACGCTTGAACAACGCTGGAAAATATTGCGACATTACTTTGAAAATCAGGCCATTTTTCTTCAAAAATGAGCAAGGAGTGGCCGTTACAGTCAATAGCGATCGTTATTGGGCCATTTTCGTTCACAAAAATTGAAGAGGAGGATATTGGCAACATTTGGTTTCAACAAGACGGCGCTACGTGCCACACCGCCGAAGCTACGCTCGATGTTTTGCGCCCTATTTTCAAAGAAAAAAAGTTATTTTGCAGACCCTTTATTTAATAAGCATTTAGCATATTTAAAGCGCGGCTATTGTTAGATTTCCGAAACATTTTTTTTATGTAAACACATTCCTGTATCTCATAGTTATATGAGAGATGTTTAGTAGACCTCAGGAGATATAAACTATAGTCTTTCTTTTGGGAACCATTGTTTTTGTATACTAATATTTTTTAATAATGCCACCACTTGTATGGAGTTACACAATGAACGTTTGTTAAATAAAATAGTTTTGTATGCATCATATGATAGCTACAGGATACAAGAACCAATGTGATATTTGAAAATAGGTAAGATAAATACATTTATGCTTCAAATACTAGTTTTAAACAAAAAAATGATTTGAAAAATTCACGCCGTATTGACAGTTTAATTTGTATTCCACCGAACCGTAACATAAATGATAAGTATTACATCTATTATTAAAATATTCTAAAAACTAAAATATACTAATGAATAAATAATAAATATATCTTAAGTGTGACGATATTTCAACCCATTGACTAAAAATGTAATTTTGAAGAAAAACTCGTTTACAGCACATATACGAATTTTCATTTCATTATAAACGCAAGGTAGCTACGTAAAATAATTTTCTACGCACACAAAGCACGCCTCATTCAATTCCTTTTACGCATTTCGCTAGATTGCCGAAAACGGCGCGAAATCTCACGTCAAAGTGTATTATTATTTTCATTTCTGTGTTTGCGCGCCAAATTGAAAAACTAACCTCAAAACGCCGAGCGCCATCATTGTCCCGAGCTCAATTCTGGCGGCTCACGGAAACGCGCAATATATCCAACGAAGCGGAAGTGGCCATTCATTTGAACATGTTTTGTGTTCCATTTAATTATATTTTTGTTTGAAACGGATCCGACGCATGAGTGAATAAAAAAAAACGCAAAAAATAACGGCTAAAATTAATTGACGATAGCTCAAAACAAATTAGACGAATTTATGACCGAGCGGACAGACTTTAATGGGTTACGCGTAAATAAAGTGTGACATTATTCGGGGTTACTGTTCTGAAACCTAATGCATCACCATTTCCAAAATGACATTTGCTTATCATTGTGAAATGGATAGTATATATAATTATATATATATATAATATCTACTAAGGAAGTGTAGGAGCTAAGCTATCTCCATTTAAAATATCCATAGAGAAGAAATATTAATTTTCGGAGTAAGAATATAAAACTGCAGGCAATGGTCGTGTGGACTGCGCGGTGTGTAGGATAGAGCAAAGGGTGCAATGCTCGAGGTTTGAATCCCGCGTCTGCCGATATTTTTCTGAATGAATTGATGCGTAATTTTTTTATGTACAAATTGTATGGGTGTATTTAATTACTAATATAAAACTATATATAAATTTCTGAGCTCTAAAATACCCCCGGTTGGTGTGAATTTGATCAATCGCCCATAAAACTTCAATCATAGCCTATTAATTAAAATTATTGGTAAAAGAAAGTCGTCCCGTGAAGACCACGCATTTTTAGTAAATTTCTGTAATAATAATCAACACTCCACATGCAGCGCTAAGCCATATACGTCATAGAATGCCACAGATGAGACTTCAGAATTACTATCACCATCTGTCGGTATTCTCCTGTATGTGCTTACATAAAAAAATCCGAACCTGTTTTCTTACTTCACCTGTCGTATGGAAAACAGTAGTATCTGATTTTTCCCCACATAATTTCTTACAACGTACTTAAAATATTACATATTTTAGCTGATAACTTTATAAATACTAGACAAAAAACGATTTTTATCATCCAATAAGCAAAAAATGCTTGATCTAAATATACTATAACAGACAAACCAAATGTTTTCATTCGTTTAAAAAAGTTTATTCGGGGATATTATTCTTTGCAATGAACATAAACCCTTAGGATTACGTAACTTTTGTGTATTAGAAAATAATACCTATCTTCTTCGAATGCACTGTCCAACCATTCTTATCCTCTTAATTTCACAGACATTATTTGTCTTCGAGTGTTTATTTTTCAGGGCAAGAAACGTTGCTTACAAAAGCGATTATCATCGTTTACGTCTAATTGCAATCCCTCACGTTCCACGGTGTCTTGGGTAAGTAGTTTCTGACAACATTTATCTACGCTCGGTTTGTAATTTTGCGTATTTGTCAAAACACGTGTAGAAAATCAGGGAAGTAATAAAATACTCTCTGTCCTTGGGGATTAAGGGTGAAAAACAAAAGCTTTATCAGACAACTCAAGGTGATTTAAGTTCTTACGTATAAATTACACTACATTTCGTATTAAGAACATAACAAACATCTCGTCTACATGACAGATAGACACATTGTTTTTCAGATCTCGTATTGATGATTCTGATCGTGTCGTTTAATTTTCTACATCGTTAAGGCTTGAAATAATCATTTATCTGTTAACGATTTAAAAATCAAATGAGTAAGTATATGCTCATTAACTGTCAAACTTCTGATCGACTCATCATCCTGAAACTGTAACTATGTACTGAAAAATTTAGGCATCATTTTTTTTTCCGAATGTTTTATTTGGAAAACGTTAAGTTATATTTTTTTAACAGTACCGCAGTTCCAAGTCACAAATAATTATAAATAAGATACATAGAGTATACATAAACACACAATACGTACAAAAGAGAAAAAAAAAACATTAAAGAAGAAGAAGATGACACGTGTCAAAAATCACAGAGGTCTAGGAGAATAATACCATCGACAAAAGAGGCAAAGGATGTAAGGAAAGGATCGAGGTGTGCTGGTGGGTCATCTAGGAGCACCATTGCCGTTGTACTAAATTGAGTGTTCGAAGCTCCACAAGTATTTATTGGGATCAAAAACAATGGAAGGCTACTAGCACGGGTGTACTTATCTGGAACGTAGAAACACTATATAGAACGTAGTTAAAACATTCAAGCATCCCGTGGTTGTGAATTGCACCGCGAAGAAGAAGGAATGAATGTTTGAGAGCAGCAATTTTCCTCCGGGACTCTAACGAATGGAAAGAGAGCATCCCTAGAAGAAAAAGAGTTGGATAATGTTCGGAATTGATTGAATTGAATGGATAGCTAGTTTCACTTACTTACGTAGAAGTATATATATACTTTATTTGTCAGCTGTCGTGATTTTTTTAGATTCATGCTTACACGTACCAAGTTCTACAACCTTCATCCTTGTGTCTTTAAAACGCTTAAAAAAGCACTTATCGTTAATAACGCACAATTTGTCGTTTATAAATCAGTATTTTTATGGCGGACTGATGGTTAGAACGATGTTTTTCGTTCCTAAAATTCGAGCTTATCCGACAACGACACGCTATGCCACCAGATAGTAATTTATAAGTTATGTTCAATTTATGCTCAATACAGTCTACCGTCCTATAACGCTTTCTTAATATAGTGTGATTAGCCCGATGCTCCCGAGGCCTGAACCATTTAATCCTAAGAGGCGGCGAGAATAACGACAGATGGTGATAGTTATACTGAATTCTCATCTGTGGAATTCTATGACGCTTATCATAAGTGCATATAACTAAGCGCTGTATGTGGAGTGTTGATCCGCCAACGTCATAGACTACAGCCCGAGATTCACGCATCATACTTTATTATTACAGGAATTTACTGTGAATGGGTGGACTTCACGGGACGACGTTCGTCTACCATCAATTTTAATTAATAGGCTATGACTGTCATTTTACGGATGAGATATCAAATTCACGCCAACCGGGCGTATTTTAGGGCCCACGAATCGATTGAAAATCCTATTTTTGTAATCATCGTCGGGGTCGAATCCACGACCTTTGGCTTGCAAAGCAAACGCTTTGAGCTAAACCCGCCTGCAATGTATACAATAACAAATAAAGTGCCGTTGTATGTACACAACTACTCTTATTTCAGCATATGGTAAGGTTGTTGATCAAATTTTCGTTGAAATCCAAATAATATGTTTAATAAGAATATGTTATTGTTTGTTTTGGTGTTATTCGATATTATGTCAAATAATACGTCGTCTAACCTTGGTTACACAATAAATCTTTTCGGCCATAACAAAATATTAACTGCGCAGTGCTTATAATAATATATTAGGCGAATCTGAAATCTCAGATGATGAAATATGATACGTGCGTTGATTGTTATAGGAAAATCGTGTATCTTGGGTAATTTTATGAATCGTTAACAGAGTTGATGGTCGCATACCAGGCGCCGGTGCCCGGTAAATAGGCGCATTAATCTTCGTCTATTTTACGATTCCTCTCGATATCCACTTTGTAGAGCAAGTACTTGCCTCATAGCTCACATCGGGTGAAGGCAAATACAAACCGTATACTAATGTATGAAAGGAGTACGCTATCAGTACCTTGCAGAAGGTGTAAGAGCTGAAAATGTGACTGAAAATATGGACAAAACGATGATATTTAAAATCGTATTAAGGGGGGGCAAAGACCCATAAAAAATACCACCTTTCTTAAAAAAAGTAATTTTTTGCAAAAATAATTTATCTAACATATTATTTATTACTTATAGTTTACGAAATACAAATAATTAATGCTTAGGTTTATTATTGTAGACACTAATAAAACATAACAAGGCATAAATATTTCTATAGATTTTTAATGTGAAGAGGAAGTTTATAGACATTTTTTTGTGGGTTTCAGATATTAATGAGACTTTTTTTTCTCAACGCCTTTAATACTCATAGTTTGGTAGCCCTTTTGCGTCGACTGGCGGCATATGCCGTCAAAGATTCCGCGATCGTTGACATCGGTTGACGTGATATATCGTTTTGCTACTTTCAGTACTCATTGTGACATCTACGGTAGAAAATTGGAAGTGCAGTCATTCCCTTTATTAACCTACATGTATTCTTTACAGGAATCTGAAAAGCATGTAAATAAATATCGTTAGGCTTCGTCACATGAGCAATTTTTTGTAAACCACATGTGTCAATGCCACCACATATATGGATTTACATAAAGAACGTTTGTTAAATATAATAGTTTTTTATGCATCATCTTTAATATAAACATACCCATTTTAATAGGATTATTACAAAAAAATAACTTCAGGATTTGTTCGTTTTATCAATCGATATTCTTCGTTTCATTCCATTATTTCAAATTACCAAATGAAATTATGTATACTATTAGCTCCCTAATTTTTTTTTGACAGTATTTGTCGGCTTTTTCAAGAAGTCAATTGCTGTTATACGTTTTGAAAATGGATTCTTCTTCTTCTTCTTCTTCGTGTCAGCGACGTCAAATTATTTTTTCCCAATATCTGGCAACATCGATAGCTCGTGTGTTGCCCAGCATTAGGTCCTGAGATGTGCAACTTGTTGGGCACATGGAGCAGCATCGTAGGTGTGAGGCGGTCTGCAGGTCTCCACAGTCGCACAATAGTGTCTCTCCCTGCCGAAGCATTCCCCACAGCTCGAGGTTGTCCTTTGTTCTATATGGATTCTCAATGAAGCTGAAATATGTCGTCAAAAATTGTGGAGTTATTACTAAAAATCTCCACTTTTATACAACATTAAAAATAACGTTGTACACATTAAATGTTACAACACTCAATTAATTTATGAAACGTGCCATCTATCCATTAATAAAAATAACAACAAATCACTTTACTTTTTAAAAGTGTTTTTCATGGCTGAAAATGTTCGCGTGTTGCGCTTTTGAATTTATGATTCCTGAAACCTTTTGCGCATATGCATGTCAATCAACTCAACTGTGTTCAAAAACAACAAAGGGAAAAAACGTGCTTTCAAAACGTTAAAAAAATACGTTAAACAACACCGTAGCCACTCAGCAGAGTTTTCCAGTATTTTTCTTTGTCTGGTGGATGCTTCCTGCTCTGATATCCATCCTCTACAGCTCTACATACTCGTAGCTGTCAGTTTTAGAAGATATACTTTGCGCATGGGATTCAAACTTAGGTTTCATCTCCCATCAATATTAATATGGTGTAAGGATAACTGACTTTGAAGGACAGCCCACGTTACCCGTGACAATCAAGTTGTCGATGGAAGTGGGATCTCGTACCTTTTCTTCTCTAGAACGTGAATTAATCAAGTAGAAACGGGTTTGTAACATGCAATATATACTTTTAAGGCTTACTCATGTTTTAAAAAACAATCCGTTGAGTAAAATATTATAAAATAACATAAAAATATGAGTTCTGCAACATTTTGTATTTAAAAAGTCACACACGATTATATTAGTTATTGATAATATGCTCTGTAAGTTAGTTATTGAATTGCGTGGTGGGGGGATGAGGAACAGATTAACAACGCAAAGACTTTTTCTGAAGCATATTGACATCGACCTTGCCGCCGTCGGCACACAACTGACTGCGTACCGTGCACCGTGGTCGGTGACACCCAGCGCCGCAAGAGGTGATCTATGTAACTAGTCCTCGTAATGGCATTACAAAATGACAACACATGCGTGTCCGATGAGCGAACGAAAGTAAGAGACGAAAGATTGTACATGTAGGATTTCGATACTAGTCAGACAATGCTATATCATGATGATGTCAATAAAATTTAATAGACTAAATACGAGTACATTGAAAAATAAACCAACAAAATTATATGTTTTATTAGCACGGTTCTCGTTCGATTACCGAAATAAGTAAGCATTGGACGTGAATCGGGCTTAGTTTGACCTACATCATTCGAACTTAATGTTTAGCCTGAGAATAATGATAAAAAATAGTGATAAAAATGCTAATTTAGAATTTGTTTCGGATACTACAGTGCCTTATCTTCAAATCTCCAGGTTCTGACACTGGGGATCTTGAGTCGACCGTTTGCTACATTTGTATGGCAGATTATAAAATAGTAATTTAAATTACTGATTGTGATATTGTGGCTTTTGAGTTTAGCCGTGTGTGGCGAACTTCTTCCTCTATCCGATAGTTCGACTGCTATTGCAGAGGTCTTCTCCAGGTTTGATGACTTTGTTGTGAGTTGGTGTCAGGAGGTAGTTTAGCCGTCAGCCAAACGTACCTCCACGAGCGTCATGTCAGGTAATCGTGTACGGTGGGTATGTTCTAAGAAGAGTACCTCCACGAACGTCATGGCGGACTGTGGTTGCCCTTGTTTGTCTTATACCTTGTTTTTTAAGTATGTTCTAGAGGCGGAAGCCATACTGTTTTAAGAATCAAGCCGTCATCCCTGTTGATGTTGATGGGATGTCTTTTGATTTCAATGGCTTCCCTTACTAGGCGTGCATGTTTTCCTTGCGTTCGAACCACGATTTCGGGTTCGAATGAAAACTTATGTCCTGTGTCAGCCAGATGCTCTGCCAGTGCTGACGCCATTAGATGACCTAGTCTGCACGATCTCTCATGTTCGCTTACTCTTTTCGCAATGGTTCGTGAGGCTATATTGATTGTGTTTGAGCCATTCAACACAATAAGGTAATTAAAAAATCAATTTGCAATTATGGCAATTCAATTAAATTAATTTAAATTACGTGCTCGCTCTCCCATTCATTATAAATTGGTTAATTGATTGACCGCGCGAAAAACGTTTTTTTCTCTGAAATTTTCAAGCCAATATTATTTTGCATTCGCGTTGTTTGTTTTTTTCAATTAACGAAAGCCATTATTTTTATTTTTTATTGACGCGAATATACGAGGATTGTTTGACGCGGCCATTAAATTCATGGGATCCTGAAATGAATTAAAAACGAAAGAGAAAATTAACTTTTCAAAATTTAATATTATAAATCAACATAATATACTTAAAGTAGCTTTTAATTTCATAAATAAACTTTTTTTGTATAAATTGGTGGATTATATGAACACTTCCTAGAGAATACTTTAAAATGGTGATGAAGAGTGCTTATATTATCTGATCAGTAAATTTTGATGTTGAAGGTGCACCAGGTTTTAGAAAGGTTTATGGGGACACAATAAAGATATTTACCGTCGCAAACTGGTAAATAATAACTTGTGTTAATAATAATCTTATACGTTTTATGAAATAATTGTTGCATTATTTAATACTCATGCAGTTTATGTTTTTATGTAGTGTTTGTAAATTCGTGAAATTAGGAAAATATGTTAAAAAATATTTTATTATTTTTCATTTTTTATAAATTAACTTATTTTTTTAATTATGCAAGTTCATAAAAAATTATCATTATACGAGTATGCTAATAAAGTTCGTTAATTTTTTTTTCGTTAAAAATAATATAACTTTCCGAACGACCTTAACATCATTTATCGTGAACAAAGAACGTTTCAGATTCATAAAAAAAAACACACACAACGCGAATCAATGCATTTGTAATGTATACCTTCGTTGTACATTGTATCTATTGTAAAAAAAATAAAGTGGCTTTTTTCGATACGCGTTTCACGAATAAAAGCCTGTGGCTGTGTACAGTGCTGGATATTTACAGTTTCTTTGTATTGAAGCTTTCATTTATCCCAGCTGAAATCTCCATTGTGTTAATTCTGATTCGATATCAAGCAATTGTACTAAGCAATGCATTTTTTACAAGATTTTTACGCAGTAGTACTTCATAAAAACATTATTTTCACAAAACTATTTGCTATATGTAAAGTTACAAAACATTAAATATATATATATATATATATATCTGCTTTATCAATGTCAGAAAATCATTCGATTTCCTGAAAATTAGGTTAACAAATTCAAAATCTGCCTTTTCTTCGTGCTTCAGGATACCCTATTAATCTGGCCACCATGTGATCCAACAAAATGCTGGAAAAAAAATAAAAACAGATAGTACTAGAATGGGGTAAACCCATCGCCGTATTGTGGCCTGAAACTTTTTATTTTTCAAAAACACTGTACAACTGCAACAAAAACTTTAATGACAGCAATAGCATTAGTGCTAGAATGGTCAGGTAGAATAAAATAATCTAGCCTTTTAAATAAAATAAAGAACATTATTTAGTTAATTTATTGACAAATTGTTATATTGTATTATATTGTACATGGAAATATAACGACTTGTCAATATAACATAAATGTACGCTTGAATACTTGAAATACATGAATTTTTTTTCTGTGAGCTGGTATATTCATATTTGGGTTATTTTTCAATACGTTCCATTGAATTGTAAACTTTTATCGAATATTTTTCAGAGGAGAAAATATTCTGTAAGATATTTTAAGCAAAATTCTTATTGAAATACGAATATTCAGACGTCGTGCGTCTGAATATTTCATTGAAGTTCTAAAAAAGAGACGAATATTCTCTTAAAACAATGTAGTCCATGAAGTGCATCAACTGAATGCACCAGCGCCAGTTTTAATTCCTTCCAATTAATGCATTTTCAATTATCACTTTAAAGGCGGCTATTCTCCTGCATTTTTGTTCGGTCCCAAATTAATTATGCTGGCAGGTAGACTTATATGGCACTGCTGACATGCAATAATGCATAGTACATCACCCATTTGGTGCCCTTGTTTACAAGTTTCTCGCACCCCACTGCTTAGCAGAACAAAACGAGAAAACTTGTCTCCCGCGATTTGTTATACAAAGCGATATGACTAATTAACTCGTTTTCCGCAAACAATGTGTTAACCGAGAACTTCAGAGAGCATTGAATGAGCTTTTGAGTCAAAAAATTAATCAAATTTCATTGAAACTCGATGATTTCCCATAAATTATCTCTGCAAAGTTTTTAATTTATCTGATGACACTTTTATGGCACGGTTTTTCAGCATGATTATTCATAAATGTGAAAAATTATTATTCAAAATAATGTTATTAATATTTCAGAGTTTCAGCGGCGTTGATATTTTAAAGTTTCACGTGTTGCTCGTCAATTATATTTCTAGTTTGATGAATAAATGAATGCATTAAAAATTTCATAGTACGTAATATTGCAACGTGTTCCATTAAATAAGTCAAATTTGCATTTTATTATAATTAAAGTGCATCCGTGTGCTCATCATAATATTTTTGAAGCGTGTTGCGAATGAATAACAAAATTGTAATATTTGACCAATAATATACCTATAATAAACCTTTCCTTTACGGTGCTAAAATACAAACGCACGTTCCGGTGTTGGATAGTCAGTACACAAAAAAAATCAACGATTTTACATCTGGAAAATTAGAACATTCATAGCTAATCCCCTTAATTAATTATAATTTAAGTAAAAAATTATAATTATTGAGATTTATTGTCTGAAAACATTAAAAAACCATATGGCAACGCTCACGGAACGGGCATAGGTACACTCTGGTTTCAAGCTTGAGAGCTACTGCCGCTAGTTGTGGTGATGGCTGGAGTGGCCCACTCCCAGTCTCTTCCCTCTTCTTTAAAAGTGAAGTATGAATGAGTGAGATGCGAATATAGTGTCCCGCTTCCCGCACATCGTTGAGACCCAAGATCGAGACACTCACATCGCGAATTTGTTTCCAATCTTCACTAAATACCTGTGATTTACCCAATAAATTCTGATTATTATTAATTTTATTTTTTAAAACAATGCGTAAATATATTATGGAGGAATACCTAAAATCTTAACCTTGTTTTTATTTTATTTATAGATATATTGATGGTTATTAGAAGCAATGCGTAGAAGATACACATCACAGGGAAGGAAAGGTTGATACGACATCTACTATCCATTATTTATATTGCTGTCTACAGTTTGATAATAGAACATTTAATACATTTATAATATATTTAACCTTTTTAAAACGTCAAGAAGTGACCACGCTTTAAAAAACACGTCTCCTCCATTTCTGTTACTTATTTGACATGAATAGTCCTCACGAATTTCCGTCACTCATATTATTCAGTTCCCACTATCAATGTTAATTGTCTCAATGTAGCTCTCAATCCAAAGGTTCACTTGGGAAACAGATATGGTATCCGAGGAGCCCAAGAACTTGAAGAAATTTTCAAGAGCATCGGATGATTTAGCCGATGCTCCCTAAGCCTGAGCCCATTGATTCTAAGAGGCTAGCTTCTTGAAGTTTGAAACTATAACTTTATAATATGAGATTATTTCAAAATAGTTATAAACCTACCTGAAAAAGTAACAAGATACCATTATAGATAGCTAAATAGAGAATACTCTCGAATAATTGAAAATAGTAAATATACCTACATCTTACAGACTTTTATAGTTTTATTACGTACGCTCTTAAAACTTTTCCAAGATAAAACTGTTGTTTATGACACCAACGGTCTCTGGTTTGATCCTTGATAGTCATTCAATTAAAAATGTTTTTTCATCGTTTCTTAAGTCAATATAAATAAGACGTAAGCAGTCCCATAAAATTCTCTCAGTCATGGTTCTTATTAAATGGATAATGCGTAAATGCCAAGCTGTATTATATTAAGTTAGCGTGTCAACACTTAATATGCAGCGCTTAGGTAAATATGTTAATGTTAAGCGTCATAGATTCCACATTGAGGATATCTTAATTACCGCCTGTCATTCTTACATATAACCGATTTTGAGATCCATTTCGAATATTAAATAAATAGACAAGTATACAAATTTCCATTATAAAGGTATAAACTAATTCAACTTTCATTAAAAGTTAAACCGTGATCCAGTAAGTGAATGATGAGTGCTCACTGCTCAGTGATCATGAAATATTAAATGAAATGTGTATCTATTTTATAAAGAAAATACGTTTAAATTATAGATTACTCTAGCTGAATAAAAGAACGCTCTTAAGTAATCTAAAAATTATAAATGTACCTTTATCTTACACTTTTTTTACGTTCTCTTTCATTCTGTATATTTTTCATACATAAACAATTACTGAAATTCAGGTTTGCAGATGTTTCAGCGGATTTCTCAAGTTTCAGTCATCACGGTGCCAGGCTCACGCGGTCGACCCACTTTATGAATAATTAGCAGCATTCACATCTACTTCCGTTTACACTTGTCCAACTAATGGAGCAGAGCTGTACCGCTGAATAATCAAACGAGGCCTCGTTTAGTGGAGACCCGAACTCTGGGTTGCGCCGCGCTAACTACAGCCACTCACTTCCGGTGGCTTGGTACATCAACGTGCTGCGGTAGTGCCTTCTAAACTAAATGAAACGAAGCCACAAATTATGATAATGAAACTAGAGAATTCACGTGAAACATGGTCAAATTCCATAATATCGATAAAGTATCATAAATGAAAGTATATTTAGAATTATTCCACAATTTTATTTTGATTCCCATTACATTACACATTAACACATTTTGAATTTATGTAATTCTCAACTCAAACTACGCACACATTTATCCCCTTACACTTTGTATAATATACTCGTAAGCTCGATAATTTATATTACTACCAACATCCTCCTCTCTTTCAAAAGGTTGTAATTCAGTCGCGTGAGGGCATGATGGGGAGTAGATTAATAACACAAACTTTTTCTGTTCATTTTTTTAAGCTCTTTGACATAAATTTGCGATAAACTTTACAAACTTATGACCCGACTTAGTCACAGCATTTAAGCCGAGCCACAATGCAATATGCTATACCCGACGGGCAGCACACGACTGGCGCGCTTGTGATGGGCGGTCGCACCGCGCCCCAAGTTTTCGGTACCAGTCAGCAAGGGCTATATCATGCTGATGTCACTAATAACTACTCGATATATCTAAATTACTTGAAAATGGCTACTAAACAAAAAATAAACATGTCGCATAAAAAGAAAACTGTGTAATAATTCTAAATGTATTCGATGATTTCATCGAAATTCGCAACCTTATTACATTTTTATTCTTCTTCATCAACAAGGTTTTCGCTCCGCAGTTACCACTTTCCATGCCTTGCCCCATGACATCTTTGCACTCAGAGGTCCACTTAATAACATATATGATTTTCGACGTCCTTCAAAGCTGGCGTCCGGGACTTAAAGAAACGATAGATAGTATTGAAAATATAGAAAAAAAATATATTGTCCGAGGGATTTTTAGATGGTTTATAAATTGAAATACTCGTATTTAAAAAGTAATTAAGATAAGGCCAACGCTTCCGAAGGCTGTACCATTTGGTTGTGAAGAGCGGTTCAATAAAAAAATTCTTTTTATGTAAGCACATACAGGAGAATACCAACAGATGGATATAGTAATTCTGAAGGCTTATCTGTGGAATTCTACGTCGCTATCCATGGTGCATATAACTAAGCGCTGCATGTGGAGTGTTGTTCACCCAACGACATAGACTACAGCCCGAGATTCACGCATCATCCTTTATTATTACAGGAATTTACTGTGAATGGGCGGTCTTCACGGGACGACTTTCGTCTACCACCACTTTTGATTAATAGGCTATGACTGGCATTTTACGGGTGAGGGATCAAATATACACCAACCGGGGTATATTTGAGCTCAGAAATCGATTAAAAATGCTTTTTTTTAATCTCCGTAGGGGATCGAACCCACGACCTTTGACTTTCAAAGCAAACGCTTTGACCATTGCACTATACCCGCCAGCAACATAAGTATTATTATCAATTAATAATACTATACCGTATTTATCTTTTATTCCGTGGCTTGTTTTAGAGGCCGTTGCGAATTAAGCATGTAATATTTCTTAGCGTTAGACTTGATGTGAACGATACATACTTCCCGTGAGTCCTCGTATAAACACTGATTGCGTGAAAAATCTAATCACTCTGCTGAACCATCTTTTAAGTTGCAAAGATCACATATTACGCAAAATAAATCTCTCTGATTTCATTCGTCTGCGTTTTCTTGCATGCGTTAACATAAAAGGCAACTAAATAGATCAAAGCTTTCACATGAACCTAATATGATAAACCTCCACCTGTATATCATCAGCCGATGTTTGTTTATCGACGAGCAAAAAAAAACACGGACGGCAAATTCGCGGGTTTTTCTCCGAGTCGCGGGGAATTTTCGGAGTATATCGGAAATTTTCCGGGTGTTTTGCTTCCAATTTTGATTAGCGGCTGCTGTCGCGAGCAGCCACTCATGTCAGGGGGGATCAGTGCCGGGCCGGGACCGCAGGGTGGCCTGCGGTGAAATCTTGGCGAATATAAATATACTATTTTTATCTGACGTATTTTGTAATAATACTTTTGAACAACTTTTCTATGAAGCATGCAATCAAAGTTCTACAAGTAACTTGATACTTTTATTACTTGAATTGTAGTTTTTATTCAATATTGTAGGTTTTATTCACATCTATAATTGTTAGAAAATATCGTCAAAGCAGTTTTCTCGAACTACAATACTTATTTATTTTTTTATGCAAACACATACAGGAGAATACCGACAGATGGTAATAGTAATTTTGAAGTCTCATCTATGGAATTCTATAACACTTACCATGGTGCATATGACTTAGCGCTGAATGTGGAGTGTTGATCCGTCATAAACTACAGCCTGAGATTCACGAATCATCCTTTATTATTACAGGAATTTACTATGAATCGGTAGTCTTTACGGGATGACTTTCGCCTCCCACCAATTTTGATTAAAAGGCTATGACTGGAATTTTACGGGTGAGGGATCAAATTCACACCAACCGTGGGTAGTTTTAGAGCTCAGAAAACGATTATTTTTTTTAATCTCCGTCGGGGATCGAACCCACGACCTTTGGCTTTCAAGGCAAACGCTTTGACCATTGAGCTATACTTGCCGGCTATTTATTAAGGGCAGTTATTTATTTTACTGTGCGTTTATTCACAGCATTTGCTTACTCAAAATATAAAAATTATATTAATTAACAAATTCAGTCGGTAAAAACAATAAATTGCTTTGAGTTAAAATAAAAAATATATATACAGCTTACAACATCTATAAATAATACGTATTAATAATTTATTTATTTCACAGAACTTCACGAAAACAAAAGTTCCAAGTGGAAAAGATAATAAAAAATTAAAATAACATAAAAGAAGAAGAAGATGACACGTGTCAAAGATCAGAGAGATCTAGGAGAACAATACCATCGACAAAAGAGAAAAAGGATGTAAAAAAGGATCGAGGTGTGCTTGGTAGGCCATTTAGGAGCGCCATTGTCGTTGTACTAAATTGAGTCCTCGAAGCTCCACAAGATAAACTAAAATCAACAGCAATGTATGGCTACGAGCGCCTATATACAATACGTGTTAATTTTTTAGCACAACGTGCGGAGCAATTGGTCGCAGACCAACGCTGAGAAGTGAAATAAACATGATTGCAAAGTTGCGTGGTTCAAATCCCAAAGTCTGCAGTTTATTTTTCTTCAATATTGATGAGCTGACGTTTGCAGTGAATTTTGATGTGGGTATCAAATCTTCTTCGTAGTATCAATCCGGTGGATTGGTTTGCAGCAACAGAATTTTGCATCTCGATCTCCATTCCTCTCGGTCCTCCGCAACCCTTTTCAGCTCAGCATAAGCGTTACAATTTACGTCCTCGAACACTTGCTGCAAATATTTCCGTCTAGGGCGCCCTCTACAGTTTCTGCCCTCAAACATCCCTTCCACAATGTCGTGAAGAAGACCATCGTGGCGCATGATGTGACCGATCCAACGGGTTTGCCTCTCTGAGATGGTTCTTACTAGGTGCCTATCCTCCTTGATTATGCTGAGACCCTCATTGTTCGCGACGTGGTATCTCCAGGAAATTCCGAGAATTCTTCTGTATGACCACATCTCAAAGGCCTCTAGTCTTTTTATATCACTTTCAGATAATTACCATGTCTCACAGCCGCACATCAAGATGCTCCATGTATCAAATAGAAAAACATATTTTGAAGTGAATGAAAAAAAAAACGATCGAGGACTTAGATTAAAGACTAATATACATATATTTTCTTTACTTTGATGTTTTTACATGAAACTCAAGGTGTGAGTCTCCCTTTTGTTACATAACTGCCGTAGACCAATCAACTTATTGGGTCGAAGCGAGCGATTCCCGTGAGACTTGATGTCGCTGAAAAAACGTACGCTGGAAAAACTTAAAGCCACACATTTCAAAATCAAATTGACAACCTGGCACGTAAACAAAACTCAGGATGTAAGGTAGATTACTGTGATATATTTATAATTTCCATGAAAAAGTAAAAAGACAGATTTTTAAAGTCTCTCTTCGATCCAATATCCGCCGAATTCGTGAGTACCATCTTAAATTTAAAGTACAAGCATTATAAAAACTGTTGTTCTTCAATCACCGTAAGGTTTTTAATATTTTTGACATCTCCAATATATATATAATCGTGTCGGAAACAACAGAGTCAGATCCTGTCTGCTCCAGAAGTGGGTGACGTCAATGGCTTTACTCTCGGCCATCATCAGGTCTTCCTGGGTGCAGCTATTCAGACACAGCGCACACTCCAGAAGGTGTGACAGGGTTTGCTCCACGCCACAGTCACATTCAGTCCGTCCGCTGTAAAACTGCCAGGCTTTCATTTGTGTCCTCGTCTTCCATACGCCGGGTATCAAAAGATGACCACACGGCTCAAAACAAGAAGAAGTTTCCTACAATCGACAACAGAACTTGTGATACCTGAGGCCATTCTGCGGCTGAGCATGTGGAGAAGCTTAACTGAGGGGAATGCTTGGATTGCCCCGAAAGAGTACCTTACCCCTGGACACAACCAGGGGTGGAATATGGAGGTCCTTTAACCGACTTCGGACATCTCCAATGATGATTATAATGAGTTTAAAGGACATAGAAAATACAGAACCTTAAACATTTTATCCCTTCCATGTTACACGTCAAGGCTTAATTGCACAATTTATCTTCAGGTGGATGCATTGTATACTCTCCGTATCAGATAATTATTTCAATGTACTAACTCATTCATTTAACATATTGTCCTATATTACTATCTTGTTAATACTCTCTTGAGAGTATTACTCATTAGCTAATGCATTTAGCTACTATGTATTTGAATTGACAACACGCCTTCACATTGCATTTGCAATATTTTTGTGCTATAATACAAACAAATAATACGATATAACTACTTTTCAAATTAATTTTAATAAATTTTTCATTAAATATATTTTATCTAGCTAGAGTGTGCCGGTACCGAGGTCGCGGTCCCGAAATTACAGCGTCAGCTAAATGGTGACGCCATAATACCAAGGTTCCGGCACTGAGGATAAGTCCAAAGACCGGAGTTGAATTGGTACTAATTTATTCGTTAATATACCCCATTTTAAATCTTAGTATACAACATGAGAAAGCATTCATAAAATTAATATTACTACATTGAATTTCATAAACCGCAAATTCATCGATACCGTTTTGGACCTTGATCCCTTCAATTTACATAGAGTGGCAGATTATTGGGATGGTCGATGCTCCGTGTTGATGTGTAAGTGTTCTTTATTTTATAAAATTAAAATTTATAAATTGATTTTCATACACTGCAAATTCATAGATATCTGTTGTTTTGAACCTTGATCCCTTCATTGTACATAGAGTGGAAAAATATTGTGATGGTCAATGCCCTATGTCGTACCCGAATGTATAAGTTGACAGATTCAGTCTAATTACTTTAAAGTCTTTTGGATGTTTAATAAAAAATAATTATGTTCAAAATAACGTTTTGTACATTGAGTGTCATGGCATTCTGTTTTTATTATTTGTATTCACACAAAGGGCACACCTCTCACTTTTTCTCAGCAGACGTGTTCACGTTCATTGTTTTCAGCATCTCACAGACAACAAAAAGGCGCTTGCTCTTGTAATTTCTCCGAGTGTTTAGGCGGAGCTCGAGAGAAGAGATTCTCTGGTCGAGTCAACTTGTTGCTAAGCGAGCTGGCCCTAGATAAAAGTGGCTCTCCTACACCCAGCCACTTAACCAGAAACACACCTGGTTGCCTTTTGCTTGCTTCGCTTACCCCTAGGCTTATTCCAAATTAAGAGGGAGACCTTGTGAAACTTGCTTTGGTTTTATACTCGCATAAAATATATATTTAGATACCACTCATATGGTAAGACATTAATCTTTTCTATTGAAAGACAGATTGATTTCTTCAATCTTGTCACATAAATCGTTTATTAAAGTATTAATTTCATTCATTTAAATTTAAAGCATTCAACTAATTACATAGTGACTTACGATGGTCTTAGGTAGTGCGAATATTGCGTTTTCATAAGAGTTTTACTGAGAACTCCGTTACTCTTTATTTACAAAAATAAAAAGCAATGTTCATAGAAGGCATTATATATAATCGTGAGGGTCAGATCTTGTCTGCCCAGAAGTGGGCAAAGCCAAAGGTGTGACAGGGTCTGCTCCACGCCGCTGTCACATTCAGTAGGTCCGCTGTAAAACTGCCAGGCTTTCATTTGTGTACTCGTCTTGCATACTCCGGTCCGAAGACTGTTAAGGGACCTCCATATATTCCACCCCTGGTCGTGTCCAAGAGCTTGATCTTCTTTGGGGCAATCCAAGTATTTCTCTCAGTTGCGCTTCTCCATATGTTCAGCCGCAGGGTGGCCTCAGGTATCACCAGTTCCGTTGTCGACTGTAGGAAACTTCTTCTTTATTTGAGCCTTGTAGTTATCTTTTGATACCCAAACATAGGGTGAAGTGTGTCGTGGGTTGCTTTGGTGAGCTCCTTCTTAGTGGTGACTTCTCGCCGTATGTTTGGTCGAGTTGATAAAGCTTTGAAGAAGGCGTTAATTTTTGTAATAAACAGTTATTTAACATGATAAATAGAAAAACGAGGTATTTTTTATTTATTTAATAGTATTTCTTAATCGTGTTTAATTTCAATTAATGTTTTCAACAGACAAATTAATTAAGAATATTTATAAACATTGAGGAATACTGTTTCTTCGATCTTATTCCGACTTAGTAATGATTATAAAAAACGACATAAAAATAGTTTAAAGTAAAACGTGTGTTAAATAACGCAAGACAAAATAAATTATAAATGAAAAAAATATTAACATTTAACAGTTACATACTTTTTTATTTTGGTTTAATACGGTTCACGTTGTGAAATATTTATTCACATACTTAAAGACCCCGTGTACTACGTGAAGAACTGAAGAAGACCCTGTTTAAAAAAAACATAATCCTCAATTCATTTTCATTAGTCCGCTCCGTCAACTGGAGCATATAGACATCTTAGAGCCACTGCCTTAAAAATCTGTCAGCCGCCTTGGTCCTTGCCTTACTCCGTATCAGTTCCGCCACCCGTAGCTCCGCCAAGTTCATTCGATATATAATTCCCGATAGCCTTCCAGCACGGTGAGAGCGCGGAGGCTTCGAGAATAAGCAGCCGTAGTTAATTATCTTCGTCGGCATTCCCAGCCAGGTTAAGCAACCTGGCTTAAATAACTTCTTGGGTTTTCACGGTCAGATTCGATATTGTGCCTTTTTGGTTTTGCTGTGTCTGGCGAATTTCTTCTTATCAATATTTCGACCTCCATTGCAGGGGTCTTCTTCAGATTGATGACTTAGTTGTGAGTTGGTGTCAGCCATGGAGATAACAATGACGCTCGTGGAGGTACGTTAGGGTGTCGGCTAAACTACCTACTGATACCAACTCACAACTAAGTCATCAATCCTGAAGAAGACCCCTGCAATGGCTGTTGAAATATTGGTAAGAAGAAATTCGTCACACACGGCTTAGCCCAAAAGCTACAATATCAAACCTGGCTTATTTTCACTAGTGTAAATAAATAGTGCTTTACATCATCCATAATAAAACAAGGTAAAAAGTATGAATCTATTGAATATTTTAAATGGATCGCAAAGTGTATGCTAAATATAAAGAAAACTGATTCATTTTAGCTGTACGAGTTGTAGAAGTATTATACGAAGGTTATAAACGCTGTCCATGTTAAAACAAGGTAAAAAATATTTATACAAATCATCAAAGTGTATGCTTATAATATAAACAAGACTGATTAATAACTTTTTAGGTTTTCACAGCCAGATTTGATAAAATATTAAATAAAGCAACTCAAAACTAAATAAATTATCAATCCTGAAGAATACCTCTGCAATGGCGGTCGAAATATTGGTTGAAGGAAGTTTTCCACACACGGCTAAGTCCAAAAGCCACAATATCAAGACTGATTAATGTTGGCTGTACAAGTTGTAAAATATTATACGAAGGTAATACTTTCTCACGAACAACACAAGACGTCGCTGCATCCAAAATCCTCAAAACAGACGCCGGACGGGTTTCTAAATGCGCCCAACAATGCAATTAACTTCCACCTGGCGCCCTCGCTGCACCTCACTGATGCACTTCTGGGGGCGCCCCTGGGGGACGGATCCCCACCAAAAGCTCTCGAGCACTCCGCGAAAGCTTTCGACCGAGCTTTTCAGCAACTGCCGTGCTGCACTCGGCGAGGGTTAAGTAACCCACTTTGAGAGCTTTTAGCACCGTACTATGACAATGGCTATTCACTAATCGAATTGAAATTTTTAATATCGCTCGGTTGAATTGACTTTTTGTACGCTGCAGAACTGTAATATAAATTCTTAAGTATTTTTTTTTTTCATATCCCATAAATAGCTGTAGCTACAGATTAAATAATAAATAAACAATTCAAAATTCATTAAAAATGTCAATATCTTAACTTTTACTAATTTATTTATCCGTTAGAAGCTTAACCAAGTACATAATATACAAACTTCCCGTCGGTCTTCAAGAAGAGAGCCCAATAGTTTATCGAGAAGGAACGGGTTTAGTTTTAAATATCCCTGCAAATTTTCCCCTGCTGTTAAACTACATCAAGAACATATTGGGATAGCGCGCTTAATTAACGAGAGCATCGTTTAATAGACTTGTTTTTTACTTTTATTACCATAGTTCTGTTTAATTTTGTGCGTAATTTGTAACATTGTACGAAATTTTTCACTGTCATTGTTTTCTTCAATATTATTTTTAAATTTGAAAAATATTAAAAGACTATATAAAAGTTGATATCAGCTTGTTATAGCTCTTTTAGGCCGATGCCTAAAAGCCGCGAAAAACAATATTTCGTCTCTTATTTTTGTTCGTTCGCCTGACATGCACATCTAATAATGTTAGTTTTAATTATATATAAAATTACACGGCGTTTGCATACGCCATTTTGTTTGTTATGACAGTTACTCCATTTCATGTTGGTTCAACTGTCATTTTTATTTTTACCGTGATTATCTTGGTGGCGATGCATGTCACAGTGTTCCTGCATTCTTCAGTCAAGCCCCGTTCGACCGAGATGGAAGTAATGTCATGTTACGGTTGAACGGAGAAATCTAGTTTTCATTCAAAATAAATGCGAATTGTGCTTCAAAAACAAGTTCTTTTGCTTTGTGATGTACTCCTCCATCCTTCCTCTACGCGGCCACGTGACGAACCTGCGACTTTTCGTTTTTTTTATAGACGGGGATGTCAGCGTTAATTTTATTATAAGGATTGATTTTTAACCTCGGAATACAGCTATATTTTTCAAATATAGTATTCATAATCAGCTGAATATAAAACAATTTGAAAATCGAATGGTATAAGTAACAACATATTTGAATTTGGTCAATTTGTTTGGTTCCTATAAAAATATTTATTTTTTTATTAATTTTCTCATTTAAAATATATTTCATTTTCAAAAAACGTTCTTAGTATCCATTTTATTTTCACTGTTACAAATAAAATTTAACAAACTGCATCGTTGGGTTTTCTTAATTTGACATTCCACAAAACACTTTATCGGCCACAAACTTCTGAAAAAGAATTCAAATCCAATTCCACTTTTTATAAGCCTCTTTAATACACCAAAGTCATATTCTTTGCTTTACAATAAAACTACCTCCTTACCTCAGAAATCACCCCAGCTCTGTAAAATTCAATCTATTTTTTCTATTAGGCCAAAGAATGAAATCTACTCTAGAAACAAAATACGGTTCTCGTTTGGTAAAGAGATTTAGCCTAAACCTATTCCTCCCACGTATCGGCATACTGCCACACACTGGCGGAACATTTATTAAATATTTATTTTTACGCTTTTACAATTTTTCTATATTAGTTGCGTAATAAAAATAACATAATAGTTTTCAACTGACAATACTTGGTGAAACTGCATAATTATAATTTGAAATTAATTTTAATTTAAAAAAATATTAAATCAAAAATATTTAGTTTTGATTCAAATTTATTTTAAAATGATTATTTTAATTCAATAATTATTGAAGATGGTCTCCAGGGAGGCCGAAACATGTAATCATTTAAAATAAATGTAAATCAAAACGAAATACTTTGAATTTTTTTTTTTTTTTTATTAAAATTAATTTCAAATTTCAATATAAATAACATTATACTTTTCATATTAGCCGCCACAGTTGCTCATCGCAATAGTTTCCTGGAGCTCTGTCAAGTAAATTATATTTATATTACCCGATAGCTTTCCATAACTGAGATAACTTCAAAATCACGAAATAAATGTAAATAGTTTATGCTTCCTTTGCAACTCGAGAGAATTTTTCTATAAATTTAAAATTTCTCTCAAGCGACAAGTCAAGATCAAGGGTAGGATGAAAGGCTACTTGGAGAAAGGTTTACTATACTATGCTCTTTTCAGTTCTTATACGAATAATACAATATTTTTTTTAAATATTCCCCAACAGATTTCAGTAAAAATACTTTTTATTTGTATAAACGGTTATGTTTTTCGTCTAATAGAATTAATGAAGACACTAAAAAACGTTATTTTTTATAAATAAAATATCCAAAAATTATATTTGGATTATAATTTTATTTTTATTAGAATACTTTTTGATATTCTAATTTAATTATAAATTTATATATATATTGTAATTGATCTTTATTTCAATATTATCAATAATTGAATACACACATTCAATTCTACATCATATTCTACGCATCAATTCATTCAGTAATAAGCATGGATAAGCTATCTTGTAAAAATGACAAAAATATTCAAAAGTATCATTGTATGTCAAAGTTTATAAAGCCTAGTTGCTTTTTTTGTAAATAAATTCCGTTACGCATCTGCTTGAGCTGAATGTCTCGGTTCGGCGCTTTTACCTCTTTAGTCTTTCGTTAAATAAGGCGAAAGCTATCATAAAACGTCGCGGATGGAAAGGAAATGGGATATTTTGGATACTTTCTCTGTTCGCCTATGTCTATACATGTACGAGAATAACTACCGCATCTGCCTAAATATTTCCCTCGCTACTTGCGAGGTATAAAAATGCTATTGACTGTTTCCCCCTTTTTCCACGAAAACAACTGATGTGAGTAGCGAAAGAATCACACTTTACTTTTGTAATATTTTTTAAATAAGCTCGTGCATTTAAATTCCTTTGTAACGCATACTTTACTTTTGTGATTTGATATGAATAATAGTAGTAAAGTATAAAAACATTAATGTTATAAATTAAGAGTTTTGACTTGAGCAACTCAATATAAATGTTTTTTGATTGTATTATTTAATTTTAAAATTAATATTAATATATTATTTAGAGACAAAAGTTGACGAAAATAGTATTTGTACAAAAATAGCATTCGGACTGCGTAGACTGAACCCGGGTTCTCGGGAACCCGGCGTGTTTTTAATGTAACCGAAACCTGGGTTATTTTCTTACGGGTTCCTGGGTTTTTTGAATTTATGAAATTATTTCAAGCCTTGAGAATTAGTCAAGTCGGTAATTGTTTATTTGAGCACCACTTACCGGCTTATTTAAAATTCAGCAACCAGGTCATATAACAGATCTTTATATACAATAGTTTCATTCATAGGGCTTATACCTTTTGAATGGATACAGGTAAATATTTTTAAGACGCTATTTATGTCGAAATATGAAGGAGCTGAGGGGTGCTTAAATAACAAGCTTATATGATCCATCACAATTATAGTAATTATCCTCTTTCTTTAAAAATACTGATATTTAAGGTTTTTTAAAAATTATTGTTTATTAAAATATATTAATTTTAACTTGACAGTAACTTTTTTTGTTTAAATATTGTGTCAAATTATTTTGCGACGACAACATTATATATCGATGAGGTAAAGCATGGATTTACGAATACATATTTTTTATGTATATTTAATTTGTAAAACTTTGTAATTAAAGAAAAAATGTTCAAATTCGATTCGCTTATATCAAAATTGAGTTTAAAAATTATATTTGAATTCGCCACTAAGTTGGAGAGCAGAAAAAATATTCTCAACTTATTTTTTGCAAAAATATGAAACTCCAGCAGCGCCGCCTCTCGGCAACTTTGAAATGAAGAATTCTGATATTATATATTTTTGCAGAGCTCCGTTTGAACACTCCCCAGTGCCTTGTAGCCCGACCCCTTCTCCCAATCTCTCTTACGTTCATAATTCAAAGTCTTGGTCCATTTAGCCGCAACCTGGCAGGTATAAGCCAGCCTTTAGTACCTCAATGCTACGTTCATATCTGCTCACAGCTGATGGAAATGGTCTTCAAACACTGTCCTCGTCATCAATGACTTAGTCATCAAGTCATAAACCTAAAAGCCACAATATCAAGATTGTACAACTGGATGACTTCTTAATGTGCTATCACTGCAAATTTTACTTGTAGAATCTACAAGAATGCAGCAGTTGTTGTCATTTTTTCTTGATTATTTTTGAATTTTTAAATCGCAAAAAAAACAAAAGTAGAAGTTATAGGGCGTGGCCTAAATCACATGTCTGGATATTTCATCCTACCATCTCACTTGGACTCGGCGCGAACCAAAGTGCGGATTAAATTTTGAATTCGCCATGATTAAAGCATTATTTCAAGACAGTTTTGCACTTTTATCTTTGGTTAAAAATAACTCCCTTGTTTCTGCAAGCCGCATACATAATACCTAAGAAACATAACACAGGAAAACATTGCTCTCATTTTTACAGAAGTCTTGCAAAATTAAAAAGTATCAAAAGATTGTTTTTTTTTCACGTAAAACTTTTCAAAGAAAGTGCAGTTTGCTATATTACATTATTTAAAATGTTTTATCATCGTTTTGTATAGATTTTTTACATTTATTAAAAAAATAAACAGCATGTTTTTAATAATAAATATATATTAACTAACAATATAAGATTTTCTACTATTAATTAAAGAAATTACACAATGAAATAAAAATACGTTTAACAAAACACGTGGTTTTACAAAGCTTAAGTTTACAGATAAGAATTTAAAACGACAATTTTTGATTTGTTTCATATCTGTCCTTATTATCATATATCAAAGTATATATATTCAATTGATAAGGTTTCCATTGACATGAAGACTCTCCAAACAATTACAAAACTATGTGAGACAAACGAAAAATAGTAAGTTTTTTTAAATGACTTGCTATGTCGATGATGCTAGGCGGAAGATTTCGAAAACCACGTAAAATATGGTGAAATATCTAAAATAATCCTGTTAATAATAATAACAGAAAATCTTGAAGAAGTCACAAGAAGAAGGAGTTTCCCAAAAACATCTCGTCAAGCACGTGAAATCCACGTGATTTGATGATAGTCACATTAAGGTTATCAACTGACAATGCTTGGTGAAACTGCATAATTATAATTCGAAATTAATATTGTCATTATTGAAGATGGTCTCCAGGGAGGCTGAACCATGTATTCGTTTAAAATAAATGTGAATCGAAACTAAATATTCTTAATTTAAAATTATAATTTGATGATAGCTTAAGACTGTATTTATTTTTTTAAATATTTAATCACATTTATTCTAAGGCAAAGTAAATCGATTTACTCGTTATTGAATTAAGCATCGAATAATATTTTAAGAAAAAAACATCATTATATACTTGGTTAAGCCCTGAAAAAATGGTTTCAGCACGACCTCTGTATTCTCGTATCCTGAGAGGTTTTGGGCATTAGCTTGATCTCTTCACTCACTTTCCTCTCTCACTGGTCGTTTGTCATCTTAACTTTAAGACTTTCTCCCAATTTTTCTTGTCCATTCCGAAGAAACGATGAAAAAGTGGCGTTATTTTATTATTTCGTAAAAATCTACACCCGAAGAAAACAACTGTATTTTTTTACTGAATTATTGAAATATGAGACCTTGCCGCTCAAGACAACCCAAAAGAATATAAGAATACAAAAGCTTCTATGAAATATTTCATTAATTTCATTAAAAAAACGAAGCAGATATACGAGTATTTTTATCTGTAGATCGAAAAAAGGTTTACTTATTGGCACGCAATGTAATATGCAAATAACGATAAAATAGCTCATTTTTTACCATTTTTTTTAACTTAACTTTAACTAATTTTTCTCTTGTTACTATTCTCATACAGTTAATTACTAAATAGAAATAATTATTAAATATTCTAGTAATAGAATGTAAGTTTAATTTCTCTTTTAAAATGTGAGCTTATCAAGATGTTCATTTGCAATTGGCTTAAAAGCAAAACATTTAGGCACGATTTTTTATTTAACATAATATTTCCGTAAAGAACGTGGCACGAGTGCAATATCTAATCGCTTAAAAGCTTTTTCCTTGTGTAAGCTTTTTTTGTATGAAAAAAAAACATTGATGCCGTGTCCATTATTTTCCATTGTTTTAGGCCGCGTAAGCCTCTGTTACACAAAAATAATGGTCCGGTAAGTTACACTTTTTCTTAGAATTTTTGGCGTTCAAGCGCCAAGATTTCTCCCCCGGGAAAAGCGAAGAACACTCTGCGATAAGAATGCAGCGAAAGCGACAAAAACATTACCGGAATTACGGGATTTCCTCATTTATTTAGCGGGCTAGTCTTGCAAATGCGTCTTCCGTATCTCGGTAAATCTCGCGAATGGAGCTTCTTCGTGCTATGAATAAAATAGCAGATTAGGCAAGCTTTAAACCAACTGAAAAATTCAAATAATTCTTACAGTTAAATTGCGCCACGATTACTATTTACTTAACTGGTTTTTATCAGCCGCCTTCCCTTGCTTTTCGCCGTTCTGCAAGGCTATGGTAATTTCAAAGCAAAAAATCGCTCGCTTGACGGCTCGTATCTCAAGAAACTCTACGTATGTTGGGGCACCCGTATGTCAAAGTACCACTGTACTGCCAACACTTGTATGGTATTGTAATGATAGAGTTAGAGTCAAACCCCTCTAATATCATGTCAAATAATTCAACATGTTCATTGTATCTAGAAATCTATCGAGTATTCATTCATAACATGAAGCAATACCCAATATCTATAGCGATCTATTGGAATGGCGTTGAATGATCGGGTTTCGAAAATCCATTCATTACGAAATTTCATTCAGATTGATTGCGACTCCCGTTGAATATCCTCCATTGTTGCGTGGTCAGTTCTCGGTATTTAAAACAAACAAAATAAATCATTCCACCCGTTTTTAATAACATTTATTCTACGTATGGCAGATATTACAAAACGCTCGGAATTGAAAATACACAATGTCGACATACTACAATACGCGAATAAGTACATTAACCCTTTTCGCATCGGTTGTCAATATATGCCATCCATGATTCTCCCACCGTTGACATCGAGAGCCGTTTGCTACTTTCAGTACTCTTTGTGACATCTACGGTAGGAACTTGGAACTACAGTCATTCCCTTTATCAATCTACATGTATTCTTTACAGGAACCTGTAAAGGCATGTAAATAAATATCGTTATGTTTCGTCACAGGAGAGATTTATCTGTAAACCACATGTGTCAATGCCACCACATGTATGGAGTTACATAATGAACGTTTGTTAAAATATAATAGTTTTTTATGCATCATCTGATAGCTAAAGGATAGAAGAACCAATGTGATATACGAAAATAGGTCATATAAGTACATTTATGCTTCAAATACTAGTTTTAAGCATAAAAATGGTTTGAAAAATTCACGCCGTATTGAGAGTATAATTTGTATTCCACCGAGCCGTAACGGAAGGGTTAATGTAGAATCCTAAGCATATTTCTGATTTTTTAAGTTGATTACTCTGATTTTCTTTCGTTCTAGATTATTTCATTGAAGTTGTACTTAATTGAAAGAAAAACTTACCGTACCGAGTATGATACTGCGTCATGAAAACAACGCCATAAATTCTATAAAATTTGAATAAGCGGGTTGAAACAATCACTGTGTTTTGAAAAAAAGTAGTTTTTTGTTAAATATTATATTTTTTTACATTATATGTCAGATGCATTTTAAATGTGAAATTCTAACCACAGATACATTCTGTAATTATTTGAATAAATAAACATGTAAAAATCATGTATGAAATAAATTAGCAAATATATGTACGGATATATACGTCACGTTGTGTAAATTATTTTGCATAAATATATATGTTTCAAGCAAAATATTGTTATTATGTATGTATTTATATATGATGTATCATATTTGTATTAGGCAATCTTAATTAATATTTTGTATTTCTTTCGTTTCATAGAAAATTGGTGGTTGGGCGGGAGTCAGGGCGTGGTGTGTAGCGTGGTGGCACTCCGGAAGAGACGACTATGATGAAGATGGAGAGGAACCTTCAGACATGGGATATGCAACACCTGTGTCCATAGAAACTCCTCTACAGAGCTCAGTATCAAGGTAACTACTACTGTACTAAGTCTATTAGAGAGCATGGAACACGACTTATTCCGAAAGCTATTTCTAAATAAACAATAATAATTAATTCAATATACATATACTATACATAAAAATCTTCAAACGAGTCAGTTCATTCAGAAAAAATATCGGCAGGAGCGGGATGCGAACCGCGGACCTTTGGAACCAACTTTTTGCCCAGGTAATTATACCGCTCGGCCACCGGCCATTTCTTCCGCCTTGAGCTGACTCGTTTTGGATCTTCTATATAAGGTTATCATCGTATGGTAGATGTCGCTATAGTATATATTCAAAGTATGTATATATTTTTTTTATTATTCAATCAGAATGCATTTATTCGCAAGCTTAATATTATTACTTTCCGACAATTAAAGATTTTTATGTATGCTATATGTATATTTAATTAATTATAATATTGTAATATAGTCAATGATCTATAGAAGTAGATTAGAATATTGAAATAGTAAAATAATATTCTAATAAATAATTTAATTTTTTTTTTAGTAAGCTTAAGCTTATTTTATTACATTATTTATCTTATGTTTAATATTTGAAAACATGAATTAATTATGGTGCTATAGTATTATATGAAATACAATTTAATTGTGTAATTTTAATGTACTAATTTAGGAGATATTATATTTTTGTAATTAACAAGGTTTAGAACAATTTGAACAATTTCTTAAAATTAAAAACGTAATTTGTTTTTTGTAAATAATCAATTTGATTACTATGTTACGCCCAAATATCAAGTTTTTTTCTTCTGACCATTCAGTCTAAAATTAATATTTTAATATCAAATTTATTAAAACCTGTTGATTTTTCATTAAAAATGTATTGTAAATAAAAATTAAAAAAAATTCATTTACGTTTATTATTTCAAACTCTATTCAAGTGATCATTTATTTGTTGTTTTTTTTTTCTTAGTGTATATTACAAATTTAAGAGCAATAAAGTAAGCGCCAACGTCCACGTGGCTATGAATGGAAAACTTGAGCGTTTTCAAGAATTCAGCGTATCGCGTAACTCGTTATTTTAAATATGCACGCGATTCTATGGAAGGCTTTTTGCTCTCTGACAGGTGTACTTCGCTGAATGTCATCCGGGACCCGTACGCGAGCCGTGGGGGCGGCAGCGGAAGCGGCACCGGAGGCGCTGGGGGAGGCTTAGGCGACGGCGGCACCTCACCTTTACGCCCCCAACCAGCGCCCCCTGCATCACAACCCCGAGACTGTCGCAGTCTCCCGGCAGCTCGATCTCTTTCAACAGACTCAGTTTACACCATCCTCATACGCCTACCTCCAGATCCAGCCGCAACAGCCGATCCCGAGAGAGCGCCAAGCATCAAAATGATACACGACGACCTCCCAGGACCAAACAGGATGAACAGAACTCCACAACCACCACACAGAGGCGACAGCGAATTCAATTTAACTCTCAACCCGACAGGAGGACACAACCATCTCAACAGAAGAGCCTCTCACATCCCAGACATAAGAATCCCTCTCAATGCGAAAATCATCCCGAAACAACTCGCAGGTAAAACGACGCTCCTCGCAGCACACACGAAGCAACAAGCAAAAAGAAAAAAGAAATCTCAAGAAAAGAAACAAGAAACGAAAGCCGCCAAAACTCTTTCTGCCATCTTACTCTCGTTCATCATCACGTGGACTCCGTACAACATACTGGTTCTGCTGAAACCTTTGACGGCTTGCACGGGCTGCATTCCTGAAGAGCTTTGGGATTTTTTCTACGCGCTGTGCTACATCAACTCTACGATCAACCCCATGTGCTACGCCTTGTGCAACGCTTCGTTCAGAAGGACTTATGTGAGGATCTTGACCTGCAAATGGCATAACAGAAACAGGGAAGCGATGACGAGGGGAGTCTACAATTGAACTCGTTGAACTCCAAATTCAGAGAGTTATTTCGCTAATCACGCTTGAAAGCGTCGAGTGTTATATATATTATACTCGAGAGATAATATTAGGTAAGCCAAACTGCGCGAGATCGTATGTTTTATTGTTTAAAAGTTCATACACAAGTGTGGATTTCATAATATCCATAAACCGTGTTGTCACTTTAAACGTAAAGTACGGATAGCATCGACAGATTTGATCCTGATGGTGTCTCTTGAAAGATTTAAACGATTTATTTTTGATGAGAAATATTTCGTATAAATATAATCATTGCGTGGTAATTTTTCAGTAAATCGCGATATTTATTGCTCCAAAAATGTCTGCCGAGCACACTTAATCTTTTTTATATAAAATGTTATTTTCGTTACGATATTTTGTTGGATATATATCGCTTAAAATAATTTATGTGAACTAGTTTTATATTTGTAGACGTTTCATTTGTTATACACCTTTCAATACATTTAGATATTTATCTTTAGAAATTTCAATTTAAGTTTACTGAAAAATCATAATATGTAAATGATACAAACGAAAGACTTAGATTTTTATAAATAATAATTATTATTATTATTCATAATAAATTTTCGTAATATCTTTATATCACATTTTTTATAAATTTATATTATTAGAGTTAAGATTTTGTAATTTCAATATAGACACTTCATTCCATTCGATCACGATTTTCAAATGAACTAAATTTTTTGTTTCTACTTCATTGATAGTATTATTGTTCTAATTTTTAAAAAAAGTATTTTATTACCGTTTCCCTTATTCTATCTTTGTAGTATCAATCCGGTGGATTGGTTTGCAGCAACAAAATCTTGTAGGTCGATCTCTACTCTTTTTGATCCTCTGTAACCCTCTTTAGCTCAGCATAAGAACTACAACTCATGGGCTCGAACACTTGCTACAAATACTCCCGTCTCTCCTTATTGATTTCTTAAATTTATTTGACTAGCAGCACACCATTCATATTGAGTTAATATTTTTAAAAATCTACGTGAACTCACTTACTGCATAGAAAACTTTTTTAATGTCATTATATAATTAATGATCACATCTGTTGACAAGAATCTTTTAAATTACATTTTTAATTTGCATTCTTCAAAAAGTCCCATGATTATAAGATTTTAATATTTATAAAATCCCAATACCCTTAAAATTTTTATTAAAAAACTCTAGTCTTTAACAATGACTAAGTCAAAATTTGTATAACAACAAATGAAACTAAAAATTAGATTTGTACTTTGATTGATAAGAAAAAATACTTAGATAAAAATATTTTATATTAGATTAGCTTTCCAAAATATGTGTGTCATTTTTATATAACTATTATACAAACCTCTTATGTATTTTCGATATTGATGTGTAATTTAGAATATTTTATAAATAATATATAAAAACATATTATGTACGAATCATCCTTATGAATTCTAAGGTCTCAACATAAATGTGTGTGTTTGTTTTAAGCATATAATATTGCATACATAACAATAGCGAATTAACTTATATGTTGTCGTATTATATACTACGAGTAGTTATATATTATTTCTTATGGATGTTGTAACCCTTCTGCAATCGCACAAAACGAACCCTTTAATTAATAAAATAAATACTAAAATATTAAAAAGATAATATAAATATACAACTATCGACTAATATTCCACCATAGCATTTTTTCTCTTCTTTAGTTTAATACTCATAAAAATGATCATTTTTACGCTAAGAGGAAAAACACTAAAATAAAAATAAACGATAATATTTTTTATGGTAACAGCATTTAATTTTTTTTCGTCAAAAACGTTTTTTTTTTATTATTAAAAAATAGCTCAAGTCTGTTTTACAAGTATAATCCCCACCAAAGTAATATAAAAACTTTAGTCACTCTAATGCAACCCTTCTAATAGTATTTTATTGCATCATCTGCTAAAAAAATATTGCTTGTATTCAAAATACTCGTGTATCGTAAAAAAAAAACTTTAAAAATGTCGTCTAAACACTGTGACATTATCTAGACACCGTTTTCCTATGGCACTGTTTGAATGCATTAACGTATTGTATTCAATGCATCTGGCATATTTCCGTATTTACTCGATTGTGTCAGATGCACACTTGTTCATCTCCACATAACGTATTCTTTTATTCAGATATGCACTTTTGAAAGCTTGTTTTATTCAAAAAAACATATATTTTATTTTTCTACGTTATTTTTCATTTTAGTATGTTATTCTTAAATATTATACTATCACAAAAAAATCTAAATAATTTTGAGTACTGTAAATCGCGTCGATATGCATGTAAAAGATTTTTTTAAGTTGCTGTTGTTGTGTATGCACTATTTACTAAATTAACAATAAGATTATTGTATAAACAGTGGTATATCATAATTACATTATGAATTTATATAAATGCATAATACTGTAATTGCCCTTGACTGTGTACTATATTATATTTCGTTATATTTTCATATTATTAGCACTAATCGTGATTAAAAATAATCTGTGGAGTGGAAGTTTTAATAAACTCTTATTGTAAGTTCTAATGACGTTACAGTAATAAACCTGATGGCCGGAAGGAATTAAACTAAAAATAAATAAAAACAAACGTTTTGACAATGTTACTTGACAAACAATACACCAAAATAAAATTGACCAAAATCGTACAATTTTTATTTCATATATCGAATTTGCTTAATATTGTCGTAGTAAAATGCGCATGGCATCTTGTTTTATAACATCGGTATGTGACGATAAATAACGATTATTTATTTAAATATTTATGTTTTTCACATTTTCTGTCATCCGCGAGGATAGACTAACCAACCGTAATCTCTCATTTATACTGCAATTAAATCAATGACAAGAATAATGTGACATTCAGTCATTTTAAATTGTTTTTAACAATTTATATCGATTTTTTGTTAAAGTTCTCCGTTAAAAATAGACTATAATAAAGAACTCTTCATTAAAATATTGAACTTTATTTTTTTTCTTTCATTTTTTTTTTTTTACGAACCATTACGCTATCCACTTGAACAATATTAATCACGTGATTGAATTATCATTGAAATGACACACTTGCATATTCTCCTAACCGTTCCATAAAATATAACATGTATTTATGGACATCACAAATTGCCACTTACACTCAGTTTTGTCAGTTGCCATTGTCCATGTCTAGTCTCCTTAACTTCTGGCTGCAAACAGACGTCGAGCTATAAAAAAATGTTTCAATGATTATGCTAACACTCCCGAAGCCTGAACCAATTGATTTTGAGGAGCGGCTTAAATATCAATGAGACCTATACAAAATGTTAACGAATTAAAATGCTCTGTATATGTTTTTTAATTCTGGGTACGATATGGCAGAGTTTTTCGATTGTGTGTTCATTGTTGTCGTGACTATATTGTATTTGAAAAGAGATATATTATATTTCTTTTTTTCTTTAGCCTCGCCATTTTCCATCATTGTCTATGAAGGAATTCAATTATTTATTTTGTTTCTTAAATGACATTACAAAATTTATAAGATTTCAATTCCTCATTAAAGTACATATTAACATATCATCTGTCTGTCTGTCCTGCGTTGCATTCTCGGTCAAGCCCAGAGTGTTCAGATTCTTGTCTACAGTTTGGAGTCCAGGTTGCTTGTGGTCTTCCAAGTTATTTTTTCGTGCATCATGGATTATTTTTTTGACGCCAAGGCAGTAGCTTTCTTGGAAAGCTAGAGAGCTGCCGTTGACCGTCAATTCGGTTCATCCGCCACCATCTCAGCTATGAGGTTCTGCCCACCACATAGATCCATCACACATAGCCTCGCCTCCGAATATGTCGGAGAAGCCTATGGATAGTTTTCCACTGGGAGCCTCTACTTCAAAATGTGTTGAAGAAGCCTCCCAGTGTTGTTTTTTGTATCGAAGTTAAAAAGAAATACATTACATAATTATGCTTTTGTGAATGTGTCTCATTTCAATAGTCTAACAATTACTCATCATTTTGTTCATCCTCGTATGAATAACTTTATATAATAGTTTGCATGATAGTCTGTCTACAGTCAATAATTACTTAAAATATTTTTGTTAAACCACAGATTTTTTTAAATTTGAATAAGCTTTTTTCCGGATGACAAAAAAGTTACAGTGGAAAATTGCGTATGTCATTTGTTTTAAATTACGACTGATTGTATAAGATTTTTAAAATTATAAGTATTTTTAAACTCGTAGAATATTTTTGAGGTTTTCTGTAATTACGCACTTTCATCACAAAATATAAGAGAACACATCAATAATTATTTACAGTATTGTTTTATTATTATTATATTTGGTTTAATGTAAACTTTACGAATGAAATGTTATTTAACAGAATTATATTACAAAATACATTAATTAATTATTTAAAAAAATGCAAATTAATGCGATGACAGTAAATAATTTTAATTAAATCAAAAATATTATTTATTATTTTCACTAATTAATACATCGACTAACCTCAACCCAGTAATAATATAAGTGATAATTTTTCAAGTCATTTGAATTTTTTTAGTTTTGTAATTTTCGTGATAGGTCAAATATGAAATTTATAAAATAATTATTTTATTTATTTGTTTGCTTTGTTAAATGATTATTTACGATTAAAATTACGAAATAATACATGACATATTGGAAGCGTTTCATATTTCAATTTAATGAATATATATATAAACGAACAAAAATGTATATAGACATTAAATCAAGTTTATAATGCATGGACAGAATGAATAGTAAATAGTTATATATTTGGCTAAGAAGTTTACTTCTTTTTTCATATTTAAATATTTTTTAAAAGTGTATATATTATTTGAGAAAAATATTTTATTTATGAATAATTTAAACATTTTTTTAAATCCTTTATTTTATGATTTAGAACAAGCGCGTCAATGAGAATACGTTTTGGAACTATTTACATAATATTTTTTTTTTCTTTTTTTTTGTATGTTAGCGTGGATGTAATGAACAAAAATTTTTTAATTATTATATCTACGATTTAAATATTGTCTGTCTACCAAAAATTTGTTTATTTCAGTTTATGGATAAAAATGTATTATAGCATTTGTTGATTCGTATATATATTAATAATGTCATTTAAAGAGTGAAAACAATGACAAATATTAACAATCGATGAACGTTTTTTTTTTCAAAACATTGATTAAAAACCATCTTTGTTATTGTATATAATTTTATTTTGAATCTGAAACGCTTCCTTTATACCCAAAAATGTAACTAAATGAACATTTATGTAAAATTTGAGCTTAATTGTATAAAAATATATTATTGTGAAGTAGAATATTTAAAAATATATTGTGTAATAACATATTATCATACGGGTATTACAACTCATAAGTATTTACATTTACGTAAACTTAGTGTATGTATGTAACTAATGATTAATTTAATTAATTTTAAAAATCTCTCACTACTCGTCTACTATTAATCATAACTTATTTATTAAAACGAATGTAATTTTATTTTAAAAATGTAAAAAGTTTTTTTTTTTTTTCGTATGAGAGTATTTTTCTTAGAAATTTTAAATCGATGTGATTTGCTTTTCGAATCGTTATTTTCAACCGATAGATAATGTCGTAAATTTTATTATCATACATTATTATGACTAAATATATGATATCTCGTTGTAAATTGTGGAACTTATAGGTTAGTGACCCTTTTGTAATCGATTAGGTTATGAATAGTTAGGTAGTTAGTTGGTGAAATCATAAATGTGGAATTGATGTCTCTGTAGAAATGAATATCTCACGTCAGCTGTCTGAAACTATCTATTTATTTCTTCTTCTGTAATGAGAAATTTATGTGTAACGCTTCTATAGTATTTCTTTCAGTGCGACAAATGCATTAAGATCAAATTACTTACTGTAAACTTAAACTTTTCATAGTATAGTCTCAAGCTCCCTTATTTGTGTCAACGTCAACTGGAAAGACATGCCCCAAAAATTTTTTGAAATGTGTCACGTGGTTTATAGTTAATAAATGCAATTTTATTTACAATATTTTAACCCTTTCGTTACGGCTCGGTGAATACAAATTATACTGTCAATAAGGCGTGAATTTTTCAAACCATTTTTTTGCTTGAAACTAGTATTCGAAGCATGAATGTACTTATTTGACCTATTTTTATATATCACATCAAATGATGCCTAGAAAACTATTATAATTAACAAACGTTCATTGTGTAACTCCATACATGTGGTGGCAATGACACATGTGGCTTACAGAAAATCGCTCCTGTGACGAAACCTAACGATATTTGTTTACATGCTTTACAGATTCTTGTAAAGATTACATGAATACATAAAGGGAATGACTGCAGTTCCAGTTTCCTACCGTAGATGTCACAATGAGTACTGAAAGTAGCAAAACAATATATCACGTCAACCGATGTCAACGGTAGGGGAATCTTAGACGGCATATATCGGCTACTGATGGGAAAGGGTTCAATAGGAAGATATATTTCATTGTAATTTCTTATACATATACGAGTATACTATATATAGCGATAATTATTTTTATTCCAAATAATCTAAGAAAATCAATACGTTGTATCTGGTTTTGTTAAAATTGATACACATAAAAAAGAAACTTGATCATTGCTACAAAAGGACATAATCGCTGGTGACTCAGCGATTTTCATCAAAAGGTTAAAAACTTGTTATGAAACTTCATGGCTGAAAATGGCTGTATTCAAAAAACCTAGAAATATGGAGACTTACTCGTATATGGGAGGCCTACATTCAACATAATTTATTACTCAAGGTATTGTCAAGATGTTTTCACTCAGTTGAAATTGAATTTTAAAATTAATTTCATCATTTATTTTATGAAAGGAAACTAAGGAGACTACATAGAAAATGCTAGAAAATGCAGCATAGCCTCAAAGTGGATGTGATTACTCCATTTTTTCTTTTGGTATTGTGCGAGAGTTACATGAGAATAATTTTTTATTTAAATTGCAACCTTAAGAGTCGACACTTTGCGGTAATTTCGACATATATTTCCTTTACAATATTAAATAATATTCTGGGCTTGAAAATCCTCAGACCTTTGACTGAAATGTTCAGATTGTTATGAAATACTGGTTTTACACCGTAAACAGAACTTTATAAAAAAGCGACGGAATAAACGGAATCTATATGATAATCACACAATACAAAGCGATAAATAAACAACGATTTTAATATTATAATTTAAAATATATTTTACTACTAATCACGGCGGGTATAGGTCAATGGTCAAAGCGTTTGTTTGGTAAGCCAAAGGTGGGTTGGATCCCCGACGAAGATTATAAAAAAATAATTTTAATCGATTTGTGAGCTCGAAAATGCCCCCGGTTGGTGTGAATTTGATCCCTCCAGTCATATATCATATTGGTTCTTGTATACTTTAGCTATCAGGTGATACATTAAAAACTATTCTTAGAAGGAAGCATAACGATATATCACGACAACCGATGCGAAAGTTAGAAATTAATATCGCCGTAATTGTTTAACAGCAAAAAAATCTGTAATAACAACCTTAATATGCGTATCTCTACTATAATGTATTACATACTAGCCGGCGGTCATAGTTCAATGGTCAAAGCGTTTGCTTTGCAAGCCAAAGGTCGTGGGTTCGATCCCCGATGGAGATTAAAATAAAAAACGATTTTTAATCGATTTATGAGCTCTAAAATACTCCCGGTTGGTGTGAATTTGATCCATCACCCGTAAAATGCCAGTCATAGCCTAGTTAATTAAAATTGGTGGCAGACGAAAGTCGTCCCGTCAAGACGACCACCACCCATTTACGGTAAAGTCCTGTAATAATAAGGATGATGCTTGAATTTCGGGCTCTAGTCCACGACGTTGGCGGATCAACGCTCCACACGCAGCGCTTAACCATATCACCTTAATCCATAGATGAGACATCAGCATCACTATCACCATCTGTCGGTATTCTCCTGTATTTATTTGCATAAAAAAGACATGAATAAAGTTGTTTTTTCATAAATATTAATTTAAACTATAACAGCATGTATTTCGAAAATAATGTGTTATTTTTTACTTTTTTTAATATATTACTACAATAATACATGAAAGATCTAAAATTATTAAGCTGCAAAGTGATGTTATCGATAGTCGTTTTTGGGTTCTGTCTTCTCCGTTGACCATTTCGGTGTATTTCATGAAACTTATAACGTATTTTTATTGAATTTTATCGATGTGCCAAAAAAGTAGCAACGACATTTTGTATAATATTAAGCGTGTCATTTTTAGTGTGTCATATTAATCTTTTGCATTATTTATCATTTATTGCATTAAATATATAAGGCTTGGAAAATATATACAAATGGATTCATCTCAAATTTAATAAACCTGTATATCATCTAATTTTATGCCGTCACGTGTATATGTGCATTATGGTGTCCCTTAAATAAAATTAAATAATTTATACGTTTCATACATCTCATTTATCTTTTGAATAGAGATAATGTATGTAATATATTTGGTATCGGTCAATGTGCTCAAAACCTTGATGTATTTGTGAAAGTTTTTGGTAGTTTTAAATATAAAATTGTGTTTTATACTCAAGGGACACTAATAATGCTCATAATTGCAACATCTTATACTTATTGTATGTAATATACAAACATGTGCAACGGCATCTATGAGTATAAATTTTTATTTGTTTTTAAAATCGAACGATTAAAAAACCTTTATAAACATTTATGTCGTAAAAAAATATTTAAAAATAATATGAATGTCGTCACCGTATTTTTTGTTTATAAAAATCAATCATTTAATAAATGAAAATGTGAAAATATAAAGTCAAATATTTTAATGAATTATGGATCACACATAATTAGTAATGTGATAAAGAGATTTCACGACAATCCATATTGAATTAATGTATTCAACTTAAAATTAAATATGTTTTTTAATACCTCAAAGTGAATGCAAACGATAAATAGAAGATAGTTTTGATTATTATTATGGTTATAATACTGTTAGTTTGATTAACATTATTTTATGATTATTATTATTATATAGATGATTATGATTTATATTAAAATATATATTATATAATTTTAACACAACTCAATTGCCAGTTAATCAAAACATATTTTATTTCAAATTGATTTTATTTGTTTGCAAATTTCAATTAAAAAAATCTAAAATCTGTGAAATTAAATTTTCAATTTTATTCTTTTGTTATGAATATACTAGCAATATTTTATTTTGAAACGTATCTTTTTACATCACGAATCATTAATTTAATTTGTTTTCAAGATATATTTTTTACAAAGTTCATAACAATGACAATAATCACAAAGAAAAATCTAATGAATGCACTGCATTTTTAATGTAATCCACTTTCTTTTATGTATATTTAATTGTTGATATAAATTTGTTTGATGTTATATGTAAATCATTTCTATGATTATACCCTTTACATCAAAAATTCGAAATGACCAAACCGTTGTTATTTTATTATTTAAAGGGGCTCTTTAAATGTTGGAAGTTACATAATTTAAAATTTCACAATAAAGTCTGTGTACGAAAAACATCTAACAAAGCCCTTGAATTTTAACATGCATGGCAAGTTTTGACTGTCGATCATTGGATTCGGTGGTGTTTTAAATGCAGTATGGAATGGGAATAAAGCTTACTATCTATCAGTTGACACAGATGTCAGGTGGTGTTGTTAGATCGCCAAGTGCCCTAATTTAGGAAATAAAATTTCACAGCGAATATACTAAAAGCGATTCATAATATATAGGTTATACTAATCGCTGCTTGGGTGAGTTGACCATTTCATACGATAATTTTGAAATTCGGTACTCAAAATTACTAAGTCCTAGTCGAAGCACTGTAGAGTTCATTTCGGGTGGTCCCCATACTTGAAAAGATAAGGGAAAATCATCTAAGACCACGTGGTGAAGAAAGCTCTCAACATACCTACGCTGAGAAGAAGACCTGGAAGACCACAGGCAACCTGGACTGCAACTGTAGACAAGGATTTAAAAATTTCTCGCCTTGACCGAGAATGCAGCACGGGACAGACAGACATGGCATATGTGCACAAGGAGAGCCGACCCCAGATGATGGGAAATGGCGAGGTTAAAGAAAGAAACAACAAGTAGTCGTAACAAAGCGCCATGATAAATGTAATACTGTTTACTTTTAAAAAAAATAGTGACTATCGAGATTTCAAAACGAACAATTTAGTGTGAGACATTATCACCAGTGTATATTCTAGTCATACAATTTCAAAATAATTTATTGTTTATTTTACGTGAAAATAACGCAAGCAATATATTAAAGTTAATTTCAAGGAATTCCGATAATAACTAAGTAAGAAAAAATAGAAAAATAAATAATAAAAGTAAATATTTATTTATTTACATCTTGTATATATTTATATGCATGAAAAATATATCGTGAGATGAATACGAGACAAAAATACGTTACTGAAACAAATATTTCAGGATAATGACATAAATAGCCTTCCATGAAAAGCGCTTCAAGGAAATTCTGAAGATAGAAAACTGTCAAACAGATACAAAAATATTCTGAAAAATTCCAACAACAAAATAATAATGTTTTATTAACATGAATCAATACATTGATAATGAATACATCGTTAATGGAACATTTAATAAATGGAATCGTGTTAAATTTTGAAAATGATTGTGACATCCAACGTTATAGAAAGCCCTGTAGTTTTGAACCAGAATAACCATTGTATCTACTACGAACGACGCACACTTAGAATAAAACAAACTAAACAATATTCTATAGTTTTTAAAATATGAATAATATTATTAATTACATCAATTGCACGTTGCTTATTTGTTTTGTTTTGTTTTAACAACTTTATGTAATGTTTAATATTATTAATGATACTATTCCATGATTACTCGTTTTAAAATTTAATTAGTTATCTGTGTAATTTAAATTGTTCAAAGGTGAAACATGATGTAAGTAATTGAATTACGTTTTTAAAAAAGAGAAAATTCCATAATTTATATGATATTGAAACTACGCATTTTTGTCAGTTATTAGTTAATAAAATGAATGATATTATTAATTACACATTATATACTTATGATATGATTATTTATTTAGTTGTGATATTTATCATCTAGTTTATATAATTAAGAGATTGATTTTGAACGTTGAATTTGTTATTTTGACCATTGTGTTATTTCGGCGTGTGACGCGATTTTTAACGAATATTAAGTACTAAATAAATAAAAGTGTAAATCTAATGTTAATATAATAAAAATAAAATGTTGTTTTGTATATAATATAATATAATGAATAAATAAAGTGTGTTTTGTAATACAATTATTTTTTATTCAAGTCCGATTCCTTAAACTTGACACAAACATATGAAACGAATTGGATGTTTGAAATATTATGAAACAATACACGTTTATATATAAAGTTATGTGAATTCCCTTATGTACGAGAAAATATCTCTTATCAAATGCAATGTAGTTGGAATGAGATATCGAAATGTATCATAATTTTTAACAACTATAATATTTAGATATAAATAAAATAATTTTTAGAATGTATTCCACAATATATTTTTTTAAGACATGTTTCAGCCAGGTCGAATGGCCATTTTCAAGTCTTTATAATACTAACAGTATTTGAACAATCATCCAATTGATCCTACTAGTTTTTTTAATGTTTTCAGCATTCACTTTGAGATTCATTATAAGTTATAAATATTTATTTATTTACCTTGTTTTTACATAGATCACGTAATATAAGTTATCTATTAGGAGACTGCAGTTTCAACTAACTCGTAACCTTTCTCAATCCATCACTTGTTATATCTTATATTTTTTCTCTTTTGGTTATCTCTTAACAAGTGATGGATTGAGAAAGGCTACGAGTTAGTTGAAACTGCAGTCTCCTAATAGATAACTTATCTTACGTGATCCAAGTAAAAACAAGGTATATATATAAATATTTATAATCTTACTAATTTTTGCACAAAAAATATATTTAAGTTAAAAGCATTTGATGAGTATGTATTCATTTCCTTTGTTTTTCATTTCAACATTTTCAGTTTTAAGTAGAATAATAAAAATTCCTTCACCATAAGCTTAATCAATCACGTAATTATATTTTTCATAACAATCCAGGTTATGTCTTCGATTCCTCAATAAAAAGTTTTCATCGTTCACTTTAAAGGGAAAATTTTAATAAATTAATATTTAATAAAAAATATACACATATATAAATTTAAGTAAAAATGCAAAAATGCAATATAAATATGTGTAAACTACAATAGTTTATTTCATTGCATTACAAAATTTATCTTCTTTCAAGTGCGAGACATAGATGTCGATAGTATGGCCGAATGAATTTTTAATGTGTTAATTTATTTATCAATAAAATTAAATTAAAATATACTAATCTTTAATAACATGAACATACTGAATATCAAATTATCATATCACATTATTTTTTTGTATAATTACATCAGTAGTGTAATGCTGATAAATATATTATATCATTTTTAATGAAAAATATATGTCGTAACGCAATGTAAGTATCTTCGGTATATATTATAAAATTATTTAATTTTTATAATTTTTTTTTTTAAAAAACAATTCATTACATAAAAAAGTCAGTAACCTAATAATATAAATTATAACACCAATGATTAAAAAAAAAGTATTGGTAAATTATTAAAACGACAATTTTTTTTTTGCTTATATATTTTTTTTATTATTTAAAATGATTGTTTTTTTTATATGAAAAAAACATAGCTTTAATAAATAAATTTTGTTAACATAAAGAATATATAAATCGAATTTATATATTTTATTTAGCACTCAATTCTAGTCCTATATCATGAATAAAAAACACTACTAATTACTATCGGAAACTCTTGAATGTCTGGGTATTAATTAATTATATTTTAAGAATATTTTAAAGCATCACATAATCATATACAAAATTTAATAATACAGTCTATGAAATAAGAAAATTACAATTATGGTCTATAGCGTGTTTATGCAATCACATATTAAATAAACTGTGTTCATCATAATTTGAATATTTCTTTTTAATTACATTAATTCAATAAAAATACGAAAAAAAATAATTTTGAATATAAATAATTAGTTCAAATTATTCTTCAGTCAAGTCAATTGAACATTAAATTATCTTTGATTGATGAACTGAAATTATTTCAAATAATGTTATAAAATAAACCAGAAATAATAGTCAAAAAAATAAAAAAAAAATAGTTACTATTTGACATACCATCTATTTATATTGTGGCTTTTGGGTTTGGCTGTGTGTGGCGAATTTCTTTTAACTAATATTTCGACTGCCATTTCAGGGGTCTTCTTCAGCTAAATCATAACTAAATCATAAATCCTGAAGAAGACCCCTGCAATGGCGGTTGAAATATCGGTTAAAAGAAATTTGCCACACACAGCTAAACCCAAAAGCCACAATATCAAATCTGGCCGTAAAAACCTAAGAAGTTATTTAAACCATCTATTGTACATTCAAAAAACTTAAAATAAATAAAAATGCAATACAGTACAGGCGTATAACTTGCTTTTCTATAACAACGAAATGAGGAAGGTCGTGGAAATTTTACTGTATGAAAATTCTACTCCGTATCGTGTATACAAGTGAAATATATTTTTTAAGTAGTTTGTTATAAATAACGGTATTAAAAAGATTGTGTTTCCTTCAAAACATGCAGTCGTATCATCAGCACAGCCATCATCGCCCTTGCAGGGCTTCAAACAGACGAAATCAGATCCAGCTCTATAGAAACTAGACATGTCTTTGATTATACTCAGTTCCTTTTAGCATCTTCATGAAGATCATCAGATGGGTGATTTCCCTTCGTTGTTTATCGAGTTTTTCAGTTCCACGAGGTCGTTTACTGTTTCCTGAAAGTATTTGTACATTTCGTCAAACTAAATAGTTGCAATATATGGTGTAATATTATCATATTTGTGGGTTAATTTATAAGTCACATGGTCTCACGTCATCGATTGTGTCGTTCCTTATTTCTGAAAGCATTCTATTTGACTGACGACTCGCTTTGTTGGCTGAAGCTATCCGATTCTGAAGTATCTGAAATATATAAGTTTAATTTTTATTCAAAGTATTTTTCATGTATTTTATGAAATGGACACATTTACAAAATTTAAAGAGATATCCTATCATTTCGCTATGTGATACTATCAAAGGTAGATACGTGTTGTAAATGCTGATCCCCTAAAGTAATTTTACTCTAGTTTCGTCATCGCATCGTCCGTTTTTACTAGGACCGACTGTGAATAGAGGATGTTTACGGAACAATATTAATTAACCATCAATTATATCTACAAGTATACAATTAACTACAAAAAAAAAATTCTTGTGCAATACAGTAACACGCCAATAGGATATATTTATCGTTTTTTATAGTAAATTGACTCCGTTTCCTGACGTCCTTTCAGCATTATGAAATAAAGGAGGCTTTAATGCAACTGTAGTATTCGATGCAACAGCAGGCATGTATCAATCAGCTTAGCAATCATCTTCTGCGTGTCAGCGACGTCAAATTGTATCCGCCCAAAATCTGGCAACATAGATGGTCTTGAGATGTGCAGCTAGTTGAGCACATGGGGCAGGATCTTAGGTGTGAGCTTAACTTTGCAATAATGTCGGATAATTAATTCGAAAATAAATATGCCTATACCATAGCATTTATCAATCTAAATTATGCATACCATAATCTTTTATCTAAACAATGACTAATGCTTTGTACCTGTAATGAGATTAGAAATAAACATTCACGAAATATACCATTTCTATGGCGAAAATATGGCAGTTAATAAAAAGACGATATTTCAATATTGCGGGAAAGTATCGTCCCAATTATCTATAACGTTTAAAATTATAACCATTTATTCAGAATTGTATTATTTTCAGAGTTGTTTTGAAGTATTTTTGAAGACGTCATCATTACCGACATTCGCCGCTTCTCAGCTGACTCCATCTTGGACTGCAGATCCTCAAGGGTGCGGCTGGTCTCGCTGACAGGGTGAAGCCGCTGAAGAACTCGAGGAGGAAGTGGAGGATGTCGGCGGATCAGACCCTGCCCGGTCACTTCAGCAACAGGAAGGTCACAAGAACCAGCTTCGTCCAGAGATATCTCAAAGGCAAGTGCTGAAATAGAAAAAGTACTTATGTAACAATTCTTAGAAAATGTTTTTATATCATTATTTTACATTCACCATTCATTTATCATCAGCCTGTGCCCGTCCATTTTTTTTTCCTTTTAAATCCTCCGCCTTCTGCATCCAGGTGACTCCCGCTATTCTTCTGTTGTCAATCTATCTTGCGGGGGGTCGGCCAACGCTCTGTTTGCCAGTTCTTGGACGCCACTCTAGCATTTTTCGTCCTCATCGACCATCATATCTTCGAAAGATATGTCCTTCCCATCGTTAATTGAGCGCTTATTTGTTGGGTAGCCTCTACTACTTGAAATTTTCTGCAGATATTCCTCGTTCCAGATTCTATCTTTTAGTGACACTCCTAGTATGGATCTCTCCATAGCACGCTGGGTGAGCTTTATTTTATGGATAAGACTTGCTGTTAGATTCCACGCCTCTGCGCCATAAGTTAATACAGGGAGAATGCATTGATTAAACGCCTTAGTTTTATGACATTGCGGAATTTTCGCTTTAAAAATGTACTTTAATTTTCCAAATGCTGCCCATCCCAGTTGTATACGCCTGTCAATTTCGTCATAGTTGTATTATTTGTCCCAGATATTGATGCTTGTGCTTCTTCAAATATCCTCGTTTCAGATTCTTTAGACCTTTTTTCCAAATTTTTAAATAATATACAGAGAATGTACTTGACCTAGCTAAGATTGGCAACTGATATGGGATAAGAAACGTGTTGGTTTACAATACTTTGTGGCAGCAGTTCGTGTCGACCATATACTCCAGTATCAGAAATGTTGACGATGATGATTTATTTCGAGATTATTTATCTTTTTTTTTTATCGTATCGCTCATTATTGAGAAATATAATTTTAAAGGAGTTGTATGGTTATACTTATTTCGAAAATTTATAGAATTCTTTGTACAACTTTCATTTTCTGTAGCGATTTAACTGTTTATAAAATTGACGAAACTTTCTTCACTGATATTGTTGCAAATTTATTGTCTTTTGCATTTATTGTGGAACAACGTTGCTTAAAACAGCATACGAGTCTATTCATATTTTGCACTTATTTCTTATATTAAAAATTGAAATTTGTACATCTAGATACAATAATAAAATACATAAGAAAATATTATTGCTGTCCGTTAAACATTTTCTTTGCTAGAAAACGTTCAATTTAAATTTCTACAAGTTTTCTTTATTCGATGTCTACCTACTCTATTCGCCCACTTGCCGCCCGGGTGGGCGAGTAACTAGGTGAGTAGGCGGACGAGTGAATACACGAAAGGCTAGGTTAGTAGGCGGGTACGTACGTAGGCGGAAGAATGCACGGTCGAGAGGGCTGATAAGGTTGAAAGGAGTGGGCAGTTAATAGGCGGGTAGAGTTCAATAAGTGGACAGTAGAGTAGGCGAGGAGTGACCGATAGTGCTACAATTAAAATATTGTTGAATTTATCTTAAGGCTCTTCCTCAAGCCCCTTGAACTCCAACCATCCCCCTTTTCTTACTTCTATACATACGAGTAGCTTCCTATTATTATTGGACTTATTAAACTTTATAATTTTATTTTTAAATATACGCTCTGGAATTCTCTGCCAGCGTCTGTTTCCTCCTTTATACAATCTGCATTTCTTCGAAATATAGATAAATATACACTTGCAATCTCCCCAACCTACACACAAACACAACACGTGTTTCCCGAATACAGCGTCCAGACGCCCTGGCTGAACGTTAAAGAGTGCAGTGGTCTCGACCGGCATCAAATTAACATAAATTTAACATCATCCATCAGTATTTTAGGAACTGATGAAGCCTTTATTAAAGGTGAAACAGCGGTATTCAAGCAATTGTATAAACAGTATTGAGTTTGATATATGAATACAAGATATGGACTATTTATTCTTTAAATATTTTAAATTGTTCTCAAATTGAATCCTCAAAAATAAAAACGAAAAAACTGTTTTTTTTTCTGACGTGTCGGACAACGCTAGAAATAGATTAATCCAACTCAATAAAATTTATATTAAAACAATTTATGAAAAGTTATTTTTATTTTTAGCATTCACTTTGAGATCCATTTCAATATTTAATATAAAAGTATTTCGTACCTTGTTCCAACATGGATTACACTGAGCACTGTTTCACTTGCTTTCAAAAACTGCTATTTTGCCATCAATTAAGGCTTCATCAACGAAACTTTAGTCTTCCAACAAGTGATACAGTGTTCAATGTGATCCATGTATGCAATATTTATCTATTTAATAATTAAAATAATAAGAAGTGTTATTTCATCTTACGGGCGGTGTGACTAAAGTAGACATAGTTCGAAATGAGCATATTCGGGGTTCATTTCGGGTGGCTCGCATACCTGAAAAGATAAGGGAAAACCGCCTAAGATGGTATGGGCATGTGACACGGAGAGATGAGGACCACATGGTGAAGAGAGCCATCAACACACCCACGCTGAGAAAAAGACCTGGAAGACCACAGGCAAACTGAACTGCAACTGTAAACAAAGATCTGAAAACTCTGGGTTTGACCGAGAATGCAACGCAGGACAGACAGACATGGCGAATGTTCACAAGGAGAGCCAACCCCAGATGATGGGAAATGGCTAGGATAAAGAAGATTTCATGTTACGGGGTTTGACAGGTAGTCTCGGTGACATTTCAGTAGGTATCCCATCGTCGCTATTGTTCTTGCTCCCTCCGGCTCCTCTTCTAGGTCTCGCCGCCCCCGCCCTAACAGTCCTCCCATTCTCCACGGCGGAGCTGGGCGCCGAAGATCCGCAGCCCATCCCGCACTTAACCGATCACTTGAAAATGATCTCCGACCGGTGTTGAAACATGTCGACAGCAAATTAAAGCAAATTAACTATTTTTTATTGAATGAATTAAGCGAAGCACTTTTCCACATTAACATTTTATTTTCACATTATTTTTTATTTAACTTAACAACACTTTCATTGATAAAACACTACGTTTATTAAAAAATATATTCACAAACAGTTAATTATCGATTAATGTTTTATGTACTGCAATATTTTTTTTTAATCACCAGTTTATTGATTTATTTACTTTTGCTACAATAACAAAAATAACACTTTCATAAATATTTTAATTTTATAATTTTTATTATAATATTTTTCAATACTCTTTCTTATTTTGTAGATCATTCACTATATTTCAATGATATAAGTAATTAAATACACATACAATTCTACATCAAATTTTATACGCATCAATTCATTCGAAAAATATTGGCAGACGCGGGTAACTAATAATATAAAAAGCTTGTGAATAAATGTAGACTGATTGAATCATAAAATAAAATTATATACATACTCTGAATACATACTACATAGACATCTGTCGTTATATGATGTTAAAAATGGTATATATATATACATCAGGTTGCGCGTATCTGCCCAGGCAGAGAATGGTCGTGTGGATGGCGCGGTGTGTAGAATAGAACAAAGGTGCAAGGCTCGTGGTTCGAATCCCGCGTCTGCCGATATTTTTTCTGAATGAATTGATGTGTAGAAAATAAAATTTAATTACTAAATTAAATGAGTTTAATACTTATTTGACGATTTTAAGATACTTTTGTTAATTCACATTTTATCTGTATTATCATTATTGGTAATTAACAAAAGTTTTCCCATAAGCATCTCCTATTCCCAAAGTAACTATTTAGCTCCCGTAAAAATGACGATACATGAATGCCGTATTGACTGTTGTTTTGATGTTTGAAAATAAATTCTTCATATATAACGCTTAACCTCAAATAATGACAAACGTCAAAGTATATATCTAGCCGATCTTTCATAATTTATATCCTTTTAATATTATTCGATGTATTTTTTAATTACTATAATATAAGATATTATTACATTTACGTATTATTAGCAAAATGTTACTTCCATGACTTTCACTGACGGTACAGTTGAACCTTAAAGTTACTTCGTAAGTAATTCAAGATCCGCCACTTAAGTTGATACTCAAGAAGTTGAGATCACGTTGCTGCATTCAATGAAATCTCTTACAAGTACTGGCCTTAAACGTTTCAACCTCGAGCTTATTCAATGGAACTAGTCATTATAAAACTTGAAAAGCTTACAAAGTGAACAATAATCGACGTGAATATTAAAAATACTCGCATTTAAATTCGTTTTCCTGACACGGAACTAACTAAAAAGAAAATAGTTTTTGTTTAATACACGTTTTGTTGTTACATTCTTTTCACGTTACATTCAATACGTCATCGCATTTTTTCTCGTATATGTTTGCTGCATAAAACTGACTTAATTCAATTAATGGGCAGTAATTATTTAGCAAACGTTCAGTAATAAATACCTGAAAAGGTAAATTAGAAATAATCATTTCGTAGTTGAAAAATATCAATCGGCAGCAGAAAAATAATAAATTTTCAGGAAATAATTAATGAATGGTAATTAATAAAAGGTTAGGTTAGTTTTCCAATTAATAGGATAATTATTCATTCAGCTTACATTCTTTTTTACCAATATTGAATAGATTACTTCCATTTTAATTTTGACTCTTTGAATTAGTTACTGAACAAATAAATACAGGCCCTTATATTTTGCATTTCGATCGGAAAATAATCACACATTTTATGAAAAAGAAGCGCTCAATGAATATTTTTTAAAAAACGTATTTAAAAAGTGTGTTATTATGTTATGTTTATTCTGGGAAAAAATAAGTGTACTTCAAAACTCACAATTTATTGCTACAATTAGTTTTTAGACAATGCATTTATATGATATCTATGTGTATTAACTAGAAGCTGTACGTATTAAAAACACATGAGACTCACGTTCCCGTTTTCCCTTTATTACTTTCGGGAGATTTTTTTACTGAAACTATTGTCATTTTTCCATATCTTCTGAAAGTTTTATAGCATACGATTAAATGCTATAGAAACGCATTTTCGACAGATAATAACAGATACGTAGATACAAATTCGATTAACATTAAGGTTATCAACTAACAATACTTGGTAATACTGCATAAAACTAGGTGTATTATATAGATCACGTCGGTATTTCAACGATAAATAACTTCTTCTTCTATATAAAGGACAAATCCGACCTATCCTTGAATACGGCAGTCACCTTTGGATTGGAGCCCCAAAATACCTTCTAAACTTAATTGACTAGTTCAAAGAAGAGCAATTCGTTTGATAAACAATGACACCCTTACGTCTAATCTACAATCAATGGAACACAGACGTAAGGTTGGTTTTTTAGTCTTTTCTACCGTTATTACCACGGTCGCTGCTCTTCGGAACTTAAAGAACTAATTCCTCCTGCGCCCACCCACAGCCGACAAACTCGTTTTACACTTGCCGAACATCCATACACGGTTAATATATGTCGACCAAGAACTGGCAGCTTCCAAAGTTCCTTCCTTAATGCCACCGGTAAGCTATGGAATGCTCTTCCAGCGTCTGTTTCCTCCTTCCTACAATCTGGATCTCTTCAAGAAACAGATAAATATACACTTGCAATCTCCCCAACCCACACACAAACACGAACACAACACACGTTTCTCGCATGCAGCGTCCAGCCTCCCTGGCTGAGCGTCATAGAGTGCACTGGTCTTGACCAGTTGTGCTCTCCTGCATGCGTTTAAATTAGTTTTAATTAAAAAATTAACAAAATTAAAAATATTTACTTTTGATTGACATTTATTTTAAGCGATTACATTTTTAGGCCTCCCTGGAGACCCATCTTCAATAATGACATGTAATCGCTTAAAATAGATGTGAATCAAAACTAAATACTCTACATTTGTTAATTTTAAAATTAAAATTACAATTTTTAAATTTATTTTTTAAAAAGATATGGTTTTACGATAATTTTACAAGGAAAAAACAACTACGTCGTAGTCCAATAATTATAATATAAAGATAAACACTATAACCTTTAAACGCCCAGTGGTCCCATACGGGAACGCAAATTTGCGTCGTTCAATGCCCTAGCAGGCCAATGTTTGTAATGTTTCGTCACACAATAGATTCTTCCATGAACTTACTTTAATACTATTATTACAAATTAATGTAATTCGATTGTGAAATGAACCATAAGCACTTCCTGTATGGGACCATAGGGCATTGAACGATGCAAATCTGCGGTCCCGTAAGGAAACCACTGTGCGTTGAAAGGATAATAAGGTAGGCGGCAAACATTATTTAGTTTTTAGAACACTCTTTAACAGTTAATCGATTCACAAAATGGTAAATGGTGTTGGAAAAATAAACAAAGTGGTAACTAGTGAAAAGTGGTTGACACCCGCCTACAGACCAACCCGCCCATAGACTTTTGCCGCTCAACATTAAGTACTTACAGGGGGCATTACTTATTCAAAAATCAATTACCATCGGATAGAGTAACGAGGTGTTTGTCCTGCTAACCAAAATAAAGTTGAACACTAATTTAATCAATGACTTTATTTATTTCGACCGACGAGTTTGGTTTTGTCGTCGTTTTGGGAGCCTCAAGTTCATCATCAGCCTGTATCCGTCCACTGTTGAACGTAAGCCTCCCGTATGAGTCTCCATCCTCTTCGATCTTCCGCCTTCCGCATCCAGGTCACTCCCGCTATTCTCCTTTTGTCGTCAGTCCATCGTCGGCCAATGCTTCATTTACCAGTTCTTGGGCGCCATTTCAATACTTTTCTTCCCCATCGACCGTCGTCTCTTCGACAAATATGTCCTGCCCATTGCCACTTGAGTGCGCCTATTCGTTGGGTAGCATCCACTATTTGAGTTCTTTTACGTATTTCCTCGTTTCGGATTCTATCTTTTAGCGACACTCTTAGCATGGATCTCTGCATAGCACGCTGGGTGACCTTTATTTAATGGGTAAGACTTGCTGTCAGATTCCACGTCTCTGCACCATAAGTTAATACAGGAAGGATGCATTGGTTAAACGCCTTAGTTTTAAGACATTTCGGAATTTTCGCTTTAAAAATGTACTTTAGTTTTCCAAATGCTGTCCATCCCAGTTGTATACGCCTGTCGATTTCTTTTTAGAAATAAATTCGTCCTAGTTGTATTACTTGTCGAAATTTATAAGCGATTAACTTGACGAGTCTCAAGTTAATCGCTTACAAATGCCTAGAATACTATTTGCCTAGGATATGGCTTCTAGTCGTGGAAAACCTTTGGAAACTTTACTTTGAACGTAATTGTTAGAGCTTCAGGTGCAAACATAACTTGGGACGAAGCAATGATCATGACAGCTGGTAAAACATACTCGTAATGGCGGCTATTTATAACAACCAGCGAACAATTTGAATAACTTCAATTATTCTAAGAAATAATAATAACTTAATCATTTTAAAATCTGTTGTATTATTTTAGTATGAATAATTAAAAAATTTAATATCTTATATTTTGTACTAAAATAACTGTGAGAAACAATTAAATGGTCTGCAAGTAAAATATATTGTAATTTATTTAAAATAAATTTAAATAATTTATGTTATTATTTTATTGGTTATCTTACTCTTTGTCGAAACTCTAAGGTCTCACAGTGTACTTTGGTTTTTAAAATATTTTATAACTAGAGTTAATGTAATTAGAAAATCTTTATTGCAAAATAAATCAATGTTTAAATAATATGTGGCAAAAATAACTCTTTTTTCAGTTTAGTAATTATGAAACTAGTCTAATCACCATTGATAGATTGCTTACTTTGATAAGCCTTTTTAATATGCTTTTAATTATTCAATGTTATCTGGTAAATGTAGCCTTAATTGTATAAATCTATTTATTTGTAAGAGGTGGATCAGAAACTGCGTAATTACTTTTTATAACAGTTTTCAGTTAATCACTAATTAATGATATTATGTAGGGTGTAAATCTGTAATATGCATCACCTCTATTATTTACATTATTTTAAATCAATGAATCGGGAAAGTTGGGCTGATCATTCAATCTCCTTACAAAACGCTGATTATTGAAACTCAAAAGGTTGGCAAAAAAGGCTGACGATTTTCGTCGTTGTTTTGATTTAAAACCGTCAGCTTTTTTCCGATCCCTGTATATCTCTGGTATGACAGCCACAGTCTATGCAAGTTTGTGGGCTATTCCTTTGGAGACTCAATAAGATATGAACAATATTACTGAAATTAATTACAAGTATATTGTTTTTTTTTATATTTTACTTCAAAACGGTTAAACTCATTCAGAATGAAAAAAAAACAATCAATATATCCAACTAGCCTGTAATGACTAGTCACTACTAAGTGACTATATTTTTTATGCGTAAAATTCAACTAAGTGAAAAGAAAAACCGTTATAGCTTCCGTAATGACTTTTCGCAACGTACAACGGCCCGTTACTAGAGAAAAAGTAACTTTAAACGGCCGCCGCTTAAAAGATATTAACGGCTTCGTTACAACGGCTATTAATGAATTCCGTTAGCTTCTATTGTGTCTGGCTGAGTATATTTTCCTGTAGAAAAATAACGTCTTTTATAAACATTGACAATATAATTTATTAATTTTCAGTCTTCAGATATTAATTTTGGAAGAAATATTATTTTCTTTTACATTTGCTCTTTGGCTGCAGCAAAACGTCTATAATTGTCACAATAAATTTCTTTCAGCTGTCATAGACAGACAATAAAATTTGACATAATTTTTTTTTAAATACTGACTTTCAGTGAGTGGAACACCGGATCACCACAGGATGCCTACATGAAGGCGCATCTAGTGCCCCACCAACCGGTTGTCTCAATATAATAAAAAAATACCACAGCGATTAATTGTAAAATCGTTTTAATTGCTGGGTTTATATAATATAATATTTAATATATTATATGATTTGCCACATATATAAAACATTTATATTTTGTACAATATGTATAATAACTTTTATTAACTTTGTGTATTGTTAGTAATCCTACATTGAATTGAACCAAAAAAAGAAATGACTCTCACTAGCGATCAATTTGGATTCAGAAAAAGAATGAGAACCAGAGAAGCAATCTTATCCCTGCGTATGATCTTGGAGAAGAGGATAAAAGTGGACCAAGATACATTTATTGCCTTCGTGGACATTGAAAAATCATTTGATAAAGTAGATTGGGAGAGGCTCTTCGAAGTAATGAAATAAATTGGAGTCAAATACAAGGAACGCTCATATTTTCACTTTACAAAGAAGAAGCTGCCATAATATCACTTGGAAATGTCCATAAGGAAGCAAAAATACGTCAAGGGGTGAGACAAGGAAGCTTTCTGTCGCCTGTACTCTTCAACGTATACATACGAAATGCAATTAATAACATCAGGGAAAAAATGGGCCATAGAGAGGGGGTTACAATACATGGCCAAAAGATTGATATGATAAGGTTTGCTGACGACATTGCTCTGATTGCTGAAACTGAAGATGAACTCACTGAAGCGCTGACAGCCAGGGAAAACATATTTAATTCCAACTACAATATGAAGATAAATAGCACAAAAACCAAAGTCATAAGAGTAAGTCGCAATGAGCAGCAGAAAATTAACATATCAATGCTAGGAGTACCCCTAAAAGATGCAAAATAATTTGTATATCTTGGAAGTACGATCACCTGGGATGGCAGAACAAAAAGAGAAGTCAGCAGTCGAATACATCAAGCAAGGCTAGCTTTCAATAAAAAAGCCAAAATTCTTGATTCAAAGAATATTACTTTAGGGCTCCGCAAGCAACTTGCCAATACACTTGTTTGGAGCATCTTAATGTACGGCTGTGAGACATGGTGCTTATCTGAAAGTGATAAAAAAAGACTAGAGGCCTTTGAGATGTGGTCGTACAGAAGAATTCTCGGAATTTCCTGGAGAGACCACGTCACGAACAATGAGGTTCTCAGGATAATCAACGAAGATAGGCATCTAATAAGAACCATCTCAGAGAGGCGAGCCCGATGGATTGGTCACATCATGCGCCACGATGGTCTTCTTCACGATATCGTGGAGGGAATGGTTGAGGGTAGAAACTGTAGAGGGCGCCCTAGACGGGAGTATTTGCAGCAAGTATTCGAGGACATGAATTGTAGCGCTTATGCTGAGCTGAAAAGGGTTGCGGAGGACCGAGAGGAATGGAGATCGAGATGCAAGATTCTGTTGCTGCAAACCAATCCACCGGATTGATACTACGAAGAAAAAATTGTTAGCTAAGAATAATTTAATATTTTTTTCGTAGATAACATTAAATATTAATCAGATTATTGGAAAACTATTAAAAATAATAAAAAAGTTGTGTATTTGACTAGTCAGTTCTAAACTCTTTTTCAATCAAACGATCAGTATTAAAAAATTCAATATTAAATAGCTTTTACCTAATAATACTTATCCATTTATTAATTAATTCCATATTAATCTTCCGCTATTCAAAAACTGACCGCACAGTATATTTAAGCGAATCAATTTGGTTATAAACAATTCCCTTAAATTTGAATAACATAATTATATTGATTGAAATATTAAAATTTTAATTTATTCCAAAAATACAATCATTCAAAAAATTCCACTTTTAAAAGACGATTTAATTGTTAAAAAGCAAGTTACATTACAAAATTTAGATTTCAATTTCAGAATTTCAGATATAAAGCAGCGATACTTGAGTTTTTCTCCATTTGAATAATTATGGGTAACTTTTTCGAATGAAAATCGGTGATCAACGATTCCCCGAACAGTCCAACAAGAAAGAAAACAAAAAGAAAAGCCATTGTTACGCTGCAGTAATTTTTCAGTGAATTTTCAGTAAATTTTTCAGTCGCAACAAATGGAAATGGAGTAATAATTTGGCGCGTTTTCTGATGAATGTTCTAGAATTTGTGAACTACAACCTTTACAGAAGATTTTTCATGCCGCGGAAAGTGCTTGAAAATGTTTGTTTGATGGAATGTTCAGTTTTATATTTATATAGTTGATAGTAAGTACTTAATAATACATAATGAAATAAAACCATTTATTGTGTCTGCTACTTACCTAACCTATTTATTATTTTCTATTTTTATTTGCTTCAACACTAAAATCGATCAAATAAAATGTCCATTTGCGATTCAAAGCATCGATTAGGTTGATAACTATCATAATTGTTAGTGTTCATAAACTTTTATTAGGTTAAAAAAGCATTTCTATTATTAGCTCTTGTAACATCGTAGAGTCCGCATACAGCAGAATACCAATAGATGGTGATAGTGATTCTGAAGTCTAATCTGTGGAATTCTATGACGCTTACAATGCTACATATGACTCAGCGCTGCATGTGGAGTGTTAATCTGCCAACGTCGTCTACAGCCTGACATTCAAGCATCATCCTTGTTATTACAGGATTTCGCTAGGAATGTGCGGTGTTCACGGGACGAATTTCGTCCAATTTTGATTATTAAGCTAATCGCTGGTATTTTACGGGTGAGGGATAAAATTCACACCAATCGAGGGTATTTTAAAGCTCAGAAAGAGATTTAAATCATTCTTTTTTTTATTCCTGTTGGGAATCGAACCAATGACCTTCGGCTTTCCAAGCAAACGCTTTAACGGCTAAGTTTTACCCGCCGGCAAATAAAAACTCTATTTTTATTAAATATTTAATTTTTAATCAGTTAATGTTTCAAGTCATCGGAAAGTGCGAATGAAGTAGGAGCAAAAAATATACAAAATGTTGTTCAAAAACTAATTGAAAAATGTTTTGATAAATATATATATCAAAATTCATTTAACTAGTGATAATTTGAAATAAGTGAAAATTCTAGTACCTTTCAACTTTCAACAGTTTTGTTGTGAAGAATTGCTAGAAGTAAATTTTTTGATTAAAATTGGTCGTAGACGAAAGTCATACCGTGAAGACCACCCATTCATATTAAATTCCTGTAATAATAAGGATTATGCGTGAAACTCAAACTGTAGTCTATGACGAAGGATCAACACTCCGCATGCAGCGCTTATCCATATGCACCATAGTAAGCGTCATAGAATTCTACAGATGTGTAACTTCAGAATTACTATCACCATTCGTCGGTATTTTCCTGTATGTGTTTACAGAAAAAAAAGAACTACAATGCATATATTACGAAATTACATAACAGAAAATGTGATAACACTTCAAACGTGAAAAAAAACATCGATCGATACTTGTGTCCTGAAAAAGCTCTGAAAAAATCAGGTCGTTAAGCTTTGTAATTTTGTGTTTGCGTTCGCCGGCCATATGTCCATGCGACGTATTACGTGTACGAGGCTCGGGTTAATGATTGCTTCCGAGCGAAGCCTGAAGTTTCAGGCTGATCGCATCACTGTCACCGCAGGAACTAAAACTAATACAGTATCCGGGGAGCAGACTGTGAAGGCTGTGTGACATTTATTGCAAGTTTGTGGACATCGTGGACAGAACAGAGTTAATACAAAAGTTTTCAGCTACTATCAACTATACTTTAAGCTTATCATGTAAGCATATACATTTTAAGTAAAGCGTTTGCAGTTAAGATTTACACAATTGATTGGATCAAATTATGCATTTCTTAATAAACGAAAAGTAGATTTTTTATACGTGTTAAATACTTAAAAATCAATTCAGCCGTTACATGAGCTTAGAGAACAAATGATTGTTTAGAATATTATAAATAAGATTGTATAGGTTTTTTTTTCAGGCAAACACAATGAGAAAGTGTGTTTCACTTATTTTGTTATGTAAAATTTACTCGGCTAATGTTACTTCTACAACTTTTTAAAACTTGTCAAATACGTTAAATTTTCACAATTTCATGTATGTAATAAAAACAATGCATTGCGTAACAACTGAAAGTGAGCCCATATGTAAATTATAATTTTTGAGTTACTAAGTAAATAACATTACATAATTAATTTAAAGCTCCGCTAGCAACTTGCCAAAACATTTGTTTGGAGCATCTTGATGTACGGCTGTGAGACATGGTGCTTATCTGAAAGTGATAAAAAAGACTAAAGGTCTTTGATATGTAGTCATATAGGAGAAATCTCGAAATTTTCTGGAGAGACCGCGTCACGAACAATGAGGTTCTCAGCATAATCAAGGAAGATAGTCACCTAGTAAGAACTATCTCAAAGAGGCGAGTCTGATGGATCGGTCTCATCATGCGCCACGATGGTCTTCTTCACGACATTGTATAAAGGATGGTTGAAGATAGAAATTTTAGACGGTAGTATTTGCAGCAAGTGCTCGAGGACATGAGTTTTTGCTTTTATGCTGAGCTGAAGAGGATTGCAGAGGATCGAAAAAAATGGAGATCGAGATGTAAGATTTTGTTGCTACAATCCAATCCACCGGATTGAAACTACGAATAAGAAGTATTGTCCTTTTTTATCTCCATCTCCACAAGCAAACGCACATAAAGTTAATCACCAAGATCCTAAAAAAAATTGCTACTTACTAAAAATTATCCATGTATTTTTTTACTAAAAATCAAAAATAATTCAAATGACTGCTTTTATTATCTGGACTGTACTTTTTTCACAACACACTATCATTTAAAGATGAAAGTAAAGTATTTTTGAACGTGCGTTTTTTCTGAATATCGTCAGTTCATAGCTGATATTTTTGCTTTAATACTTGTACGTGTCCCCGAAACGTAGACAAACGGTTAATCTTTAGTCACCCCTAACTTATGATTAAGGAATTTATAAAATTTGTCATGCATGGTGATATAATTAATCGAATAACGTTTAGTTCGCGGAATGTGTCAAAATAAGGCTCGTTTGTAATTAACTACTGTCATACTACGTAAGTGTCAACGTGGTATGAGGATCCCTTTTATACGTAGAATAGTACACACTACAGTGATTAGAGTAAATGTGTTACATGGCATAACTATAACACATAGCACAATACCGAGAATTTATGCCCGAAACTTAGAAATACTGAAAGTTAATCGCCTATTACCAAAGTTAGATAATTTACTCGCTTACCTGATCACTTTAATAAATTACATTATCTCTGAATTAATTACATTAATTTATTAAATAAAGTTTACAAACATAAGTATACTCGAAGCAATTTAATCGCTTAGGCCTTAAAGTAATTAGATTTGAAAAATATATTAAATAAACTAATACACGAGTACCATAAACAATGTTTCATATTTATTATGGAATTTTATGTCCATGATATTCGCAAATATACATCTATCTCCGTTTCATAAACAAATTTCAAATAATTTGATTTTTTTTAAATACATAATTTTATATTTTTATCAATGGAATGGCAACTAAATAAATGGTCGAAAATTCAAATCAACTTTCGTCAGGTTTAATAAGATTAGTTAGTTAAAGTTATGTAAGATTGAGTTGGGTTAATGTAAGTATTGAAGAACATTTTAAATAATGCAAAATAATAATTATTTTATTTTTTTATTCTTACAAAAAACATTCTCATTATCTTACCGGAAAATAACGAATCTAATAATTTTATATGAAAATTTAAATTTCTATTAAAATGTATTTATATATTATTATAAGTAACTCACTACAAGCATGTAAAAGTATTTATGAAGTTTTTTACATTGATTTCGAAAAATACTTTTTTTAATATGTACGTTTTTAGTATTCGTGTATACTCAATCAAATTGCACTTAACAATAAAATCTTGATTAATTAACACTTAATTAAAAAGTAATTTTAACAGTTTTTCACATTTTTTTTATCGATTCTATTTTTTTGTCACAAAAACTTCAATTTCGGAAAGCGGTCGCTTATTGAACGATCGTACCGCTCGACTGCCTTCGACACTAGTTGACAGACAATGGTATAGGAAGGCATGTGGTTCTGTAAGGGTAGGCGGTTCTATGGGTGGTGAGTCAACTACCGCCCTAGGGGCCTCACTCCACCCCACCCACCCTCCCGCGCTGAAATAATGTTCTGAAATAATCCTGAAATCATGAAACGTCAATTAGCGATTAGAAGCAAGGAATAAATTATTGTCCTAATTGATATCATTTTAATTGATTTTTCAATTATCGAAAATTATATCAATTAAGTTTAATATACTTAAAGTAATCTATTTAACACATCAGGTTTTTTAAAAAAATCGTCTCGGGTATTAAAACAATTGTTATCATTATTTTTTATTTATTTATTGAATTAATTAAAATCATTTTCTTACTAACAATGCTTGGTGATACTTAGTAATTATAGTTCTTAGTCAAAAAAAGGACAAATTATTAAAATTACTTAATTTAGGCTCATATTTATTTATTATGATTGAAACGTTTTAACTCCCAAAAGAGACATATTTTATAATGTTTATATTTTTTAATAATTTGCTTATAATGGGTGAATATAATCTAAAGTTTTGACAAAACAGTTTCACAAAAATAACCGCTTAAAATATATTTATATATACTTTTTCGTTTCTCGTGTAATGTAGATAAAAAGTCTAAGTAAAAACTTGTCTAAGTAACAGCACGAACATATTTTATTTATATAATATTATTATTAAGCTGTACTATTAAAACAGCAATAAACTTACAAATCACAGCAATAAGATGTTTATCAATCTTCGAACTCTAATTTTACATATTAATTCCTATTACGTTCCATAGTAACTGCCCTGCCATATAAATATAACCACCTGGTTCCTAATCGACTACAAGGGGATAATAATATTTCAACTTATATATAGTATGGTGCAGCTAAATTATATTTCAATTTAATGATTTAACTACTTAACACAGTCACTCATGAATGTGTATCATAACTGCTATGCAGCGTTGTTTTTTTATTATAATATAAAGGCTTACAAATATCATTTTTATCTTCTTCGTAGTAGTATCAATCCAGTGGATTGGTTTGCAGCAACAGAATCTTGCATCTCGATCTCCTAGCAATCATTTTTTTGCTGATGAATGGGATGTCTTTTAGACCTTTAATGTGGTATTTTCCCCTTTATTTCCACATCCTAATGCCGTTGACCATAAAGGTTCATCCGCCTTAGGAGAGCATTTACTCCCTCCAGGACAATAGAGTGCCCTAACCAGGACCTGATGAGGTTAGCTGGGTGTTAGCTTTTTCCGGCCAACAATCGGTCCCTGTCTATATTGGCCGACTGATGTCGCTCACCCCCCACCACGAGAAGGAGATAGATCAGGATTTTCCTTTCATCGAACCTGTGAGCAGAGTCCTCCAGTACTTTTAGGGGGACAATTTTATATTTCATTGTTAAATAACTTATGTTGAACGATATCTTCGTTGGTACCTACAATCACCTTCGATAGCTCAGTTGGTAGAGCGGTGAACTGTAGTGGAAATATCATAGCTGGCATCCATAGGTCACTGGTTCAAATCCGGTTCGAAGGATATTTTTTTATTAAAAATATTTTTTATTTAATTTAAAATTCAGAAAACAATATATGGATGTTTTTGATTGTAATCATTAAGTCCGAATGTCGTCGAAAGATTGAAACATATGAATCTTCTGTTATAAAGTGATTATTTTTCTATATTTTTTTAATCAATTCTTGGTATGGGCAGACCTCACCCATACTGGCGTGGCATACTCGCCAGCAGAGAAACAGAGAGCTAGAGCACTTGTGCGGATCAGGTTTGGTTAGGCTCCCTACTTCGTACCGGCCACTTTTAGGAAAAGGTTGTTCTGGTGGACATCTTTCTCTTAACGCACTGACAGTGTTTCTGATATGTTAGGGTCCTATCCAATCTAACCCCTACTACGGCAACAACAACAGTATGTAAATAACCAGTGCTCAACACGATTCATATTTAAATAAGCTAAATATTATTAATATATTAAATATACCCATATGTGCTTTGGATAATTCAAATGCAATTGTTATTATTGATGGGAAAATATGACTTTGGACGATTTACATTACATATCTTTAATGACCGCTAATTTCAGCTTGAATGTGGATATGATAAAAGAAAAAGAAAATATATCAATTTAGTGTTGTTAAATTTTCAATGTTAATTCTCACTCATTGCTCATTGTAAGTGGGTTTCATTTCTTCTATTCGACTGAATGTGACTGCGGCATGGAGCAGACCCTGACGTCGTCGCCCACTTCTGGGCATACAGGATCTGACGCTGTTTTTTCCGAAACTATATATATACATATATCCATATAACATTTTTTTGCATTGTTATAAGAATGAAATATTTTTCTTAGGTGAAAGAATATTTGGAATTATGCCACTATTTTCTGCTAAATAATATAATAATAAATAAAACTAATAAAAAATATATCATACATTAAATAAACTCATTCAACTCTCATTTAAGTCACTTGAAAACGGCTTCTCGACGATGCCGAAGCGTGTCGCATAAAATAGTAGCATAATTCCAAATATTGTTTCATCTAAGAGTATTTCATTCTTATAACAACGCAAGAAAATGTATGATTGATATCCATAATCTACAACATTTATCAAATTCCCTCCATAACGTTTTGCTCCAAAAGCTCGCCTCACCAATCCACTTGAATGTGTTTTCTCAACGACAAGCGTATTGAGCCGCTCGTCGGAAAATATGACCCGGCGTGTCAATTGTGTGAAATTAGGTGTGAATATGAGTTTATTGAACTCATATTTACATTCGACCCACAAAATGCCGGCGACTCCTTCCGTGGGGATCGACCATTGAAAGCTCTCTCGCTACATTATCGGACAAGTTTTCCCGTGTACTCAAACTATACAATATATTTTTTTTTTTTATGTAAGCACATACAGGATAATACCGACAGATATTGATAGTAATTCTGAATTCTCATCTGTGGAATTATATGACGCTTACCATGGTGTATATGGCTAAACGCTGCATGTGGAGTATTCATCCGCCAACGTCAGAGACTACAGACCGAGATTCACGCATCATTCTTTATTATTACAGGAATTTACTATGAATGACTTTCGTTTACCACCATTTTTGATTATTAGGCTATGACTGGCATTTTACGGGTGATGGATCAAATTCACACCAACCGGGGGTATTTTAGAGCTCATAAATCGATTAAAAATCCTTTTTTTTTTTAATCTCCGTCGGGGATCGAACCCACCATCTTTGGCTTTCAAAGCAAACGCTTTGAGCATTGAGCTATGACCGCCGGCATAATATGACCGCCGGCATAAATGACCGCCGGCATATATTTGAGCACTTGGATATCTTATTTTACTCGCACATTACACGTGGAATGTGTCACGAAATATATTTCTCATTGAATGTCCTTGAAACGGTTTTTCATCTCTGATTGGATCACCAATAATTTTGTGTATTTCATGAGATGGACAATATTTAAACCTTTTACAGGAACTTGACTGATAATATTTTAATTCTTTATGTTTAAATAAAACAAATAGTCCGTTATAGAAGCTTTCGTTTTTGGAACAATGATTAATCTCTTTTTTACTTCTAATATCCGTTTCGTGTCTACAACATTTGGTCGCCACATATTAGCGCTAAGTTCTGAGTCAGTAGGCAATGACCGTAACTTCTCACAAAACATATATATCTACATCTGAAAAACCACTTAGGAATAAATGGATCCCGATGGTCTTCAGGCCAGGAGCCTTGAAGAGACGACATCATTCGAGCCATATTTTGGGTGATTTTTTAATCTGAATTTTCTAAGGAAATAAAATAATTAATACATTTTACCAAGGCCTAAACTATTTAGGTACTAAAATAAGGCTAAACGCAACTAATGACATGCGATAGGCAATGAGTTGAGAACTATTTTTTTTTCGCGTCTAACTTGTATTTACTTAAATTTTGTCATCTAAAATTAGCAGCGCTTACAATTTGCTCGCTTTTATTGTTGGTTTAAACCAAGGGTCATCAACCTGGTCCATACCGCCCACTAGTGGGCGATACGGGCTTCCGTGGTGGACGGTGGGCGGTTTTTGTCTCTCTAGAATCTCCTACATTTCTTCTAGAATTTTTTCCACCCATATACTGAATTGAAAAAAAGCGAGGTTGGTGGGCGGTAGGGAAATTTTACCATGAAAAATAGGCAAAAGTGGGCGCTAGTCATAAAAAGGTGTAAGACCCCTGGTCTAAACTCTAAAGTATTAGATAAAAATATTTATTTAAATTTTTGTGTCAATGAATGTACAATTTGCTATCGTATATTATATTTATTTAATTTAATTAATATGCTATTCCTTTTTAATTTATTATCATATCGAACTGTAAAATATGATTGTTGAAATTTTACATCCGAAGATTTTCCGCGTCCTTGATTTAACATACTTTCGGCAGACGAATTTTAATATAATCTCACTATTTTATTCAAGATTTTCTCAATATGAATAAAGGGTTCATATATTAAATAACCCTACATTCATAATGAGAACTCTGCAAATAAGCGAAATTCAATTATGATATCTATAATCTCATCATTGGAACAAAGAAGTTTAGCCTGTTTTCAAAACCTATTAAAGTTAATCGCTACTATGATAGACAGTGCTATTTAAAACTATCAATTGATTCCACCTGCACCAGATCCGTGAAAACCTCTCCACGCATTCTTTAACTAAACATAATATTACAACTCAGAGGAAACAGTTCATTCAGCTTCTTCTACAACACCATACGTAGGCCTTGTTATGATCTTCCATCTCCTGTGCTCCATCTATCATGCATTCCGAATATTTTTCTAAAGAAAATTAAGAAATACTCACAACTCCTTTTAATCCATTCACGCATATAACAAGTACGAATCATTTTCACTAAAAAAACTTTGAACTGTCTAGCAAACTCGAATGCTCGCCATATAATGCAGTAGAAAACGGAAAACCTTTTGCTAGTTTGAGTAGTTTCCTGTGTAGTTCAATTAAAAAATATTGATTTGCGTTTTTTTCTACAATGTATCATTTGAGTCATTAAATAATTATACTAGTCCCTGCCAAGTGCAAAATATTATTGATAGCGGTCATAGTCGGTCACGTACGCCACATTGTGTCCTGTCCGTGAAGCCATGCGATGGTTCACAAATTGTCACGTGACTTCCGGTTCGATGGCCTAATGGCGCGCCGCCGGCTATCATTAGGTATTATCATCATCATCATCGACATTAATGACAATCGGCGCCCTCTTATCAAAACCAGAAATAATAACAAGTGCATGTTTTAGTTGTAAAACATGCACGCATGTAAAAACTGCATGATGCATTGCAACAAGAGATCGAGAGAGATATATCGAAATGGAACATGTGATTAGTGTATATTAATCATAGCTTTAAAACACATTGATTACTTTGAATATTACAATAAAAAAACTATATTATACCATGTGCTTATGACATATCATGATGCAACCCGTAATGTATTTTTATATACTTTTTTAATTGCTTAGTGTAATAATGATTAACCCTCCAGAAATGAGCGTGACCGTATGGTAACAGTGAACACTTTTATCTATTTATCCCTACTCCGGTTCCTTTTCTACCTAAACATTGTATCTTTCGCTCAGTTTCGGTTAAGAAGTGTCTCCACCACAGTTATTTTGCAGCCGCGGCAACGGAAACAGTTACCAAGTACCATTGTGAGTTATTTTATTTCATGTTGAATTTTTTTTCAAAAAAATGCATACATCAAAAGACTAAATACAATTTTCGATATTTTTAAAAATGATTTACATAATTTTTGCTAATTCATTTCGAATGACAATATGTTGATCTAAGAAGGTAATATCATAAATATTTTCAGTGTAGCTGTATTTCAACCCCAAAGACTAGCCAAGGTTAGAATCTATACAAAAAACAAAATAAAGAATAATTTTTCATACAAAATAAGTTGTCAACGGTAAGGACTAGCGTGACCATACGGTCACATAGCTTTTCTACAAGAAAACATCGTGTATTTTTTTTTTAAATTATTTTTGCTAGGTGAATACATGCTGATAAAATAAAGCTTACAACTTTATTTTGTATCAAAAAAAATCTTTCGTCTCTGGAAGGTTAATTCCAAAACTATTGTTTATAATAAAAATACTTGCTTTCACGCGCAACATTTTATTATTGCTGTTTCACCTTTACATATATAAATAATGTTTTATTGCAAATTAAATTGTACTGGACAATTTATTTCTATTCAACTGTAATCACCTTCGATAGCTCAGTTGGTAGAGCGGTGGACTGTAGAGGAAATATCATAACTGGCATCCATAGGTCACTGGTTCAAATCCGGTTCGAAGGATATTTTTTTTTTATAAACCTGTACACTTATTTTACCTTGAATATGGTAATAGTATTTAATTTACAGATTTTTTATATAATTGTTAAATGTTTTAAAATACTTACAAAGTTCTCACTCATCATGCGTGATTGTTTATAAATTTGGAGTATTAATATATATATTATATAACATTGTAAGAACGATAACGAAACTTGATGACGAGAATAAACTGTAGGTGCAGTTTCTCCAGGAACCCAAGCTCTCGCCTATCTGCATGGCCTTCGGAAACTATACATCTTCTATTATATAGAATCATATATTACGGATAACCCTCGTATGATGATGCAATAATCATGAACAACAGTTACTTTTGATGAAAAATTATGACAACCAAATACGAGCTAGGTACTAGGGAGCAAATTATACAAAGAGGTTTTGGGTTGCTTAGCGGTAAGGTTGAAGGCCTTTATATTCTTATAAAATTATCTAATGCATTATTAAAATAATTTATAGTCACTTTTATTCCTGTTTGCGTTAATTCTTTCATTGCAGCTCGGTGGAATACAAATTATACTGTCAATTATTAAACAAGTATTTGAAGCATAAATGTACTTATCTGGTCTATTTTCATATATCACATTGGTTTATGTATCATTTAGCTATCAGATGATACATAAAATACTATTCTAAAAAAAAAAAATATACCCAGTTAAAAAACAGATCTCTTATGTATTGAAAGATGTTAAATCTTACTCGTATAGAAACACTTTAGTGATAACCTGACACGGGTTATCGAATCAATAATAATTATTATATCATTTTAATAACAAGTAAACGATTATTAAAATACTCATTAAATAGTGATTAAAAATATTTACAATTATTCGTTTTGTAAATAAAAATTTAAAAATTTAAAAATATAAAAATATAAATTAAGAATCATTATTTATGTTGGCAGCAATTTATCATGCTGGACATATTTTGGCTCACACAGACTATCACCTTCGATAGCTCAGTTGGTAGAGCGGTGGACTGTAGTAGGAATTTGATAACTGTCATCCATAGGTCACTGGTTCAAATCCGGTTCGAAGGATTATTTTTATTAATATTTTAAATTAGTTTTTTTTGTTGACATCAAATCTGATTCTCCTGAAGCCTTGAGTTATTTATTGAAATGTAAAAATATAGAAAATTTTCAACTTACCGTTGTGGAAAAGTTTTATTTGCATATCTATAACGCTTATAATTTTAATAAAGAAAAGCCATTGAATGCAGAGTGTTGATCTCCCATCGTCATTAGACTATAGCCCAGCATTCACAGATCATCTATTTGTACGCTATGTACTCTTGTCTTTACGGGACGATTTTCGTCTGCCGCAGATTTAGTCATAAATAGTGGCTCGTAATAATTAGATATATAAGCTCATTATCAACATTCATATTATATTCAAATTTATTTAACATGATACCTCATATTTTAATCAAAACAGGCTGCTTTTCATTTAATTAAATTGATTTTTAATCAAAATAATGAAGCCCTTTCCATATATTTTGCACATTATTAATCACGTTAATAAATAAAAGTTTGTATTTAAAGATAGATTATAAAAAAAATGCTGTAAAATGATAAAACAAGTATTTACTTTACAAAATATAATAGATGTATATTAAAACGCTAAGTAAGTAGATTATGCATATTTCATAACTGAAATATGATGTATTCAATAATGAAATATCACCATTAGCTAGAGGTAAGCCGAAGCATACATCCATTAATACCTGCGGTGTTTCAGCGTAATTCCTGAACAATATTATTGTTTCGAGCCTCTATTTACGAAGGCTTCCACGCTGCTGAAACAATTCAGTGATAATGCACACTATGCGAGTATATGAAATATCAGACTATTACATACATGGACGTAACTATGACGTATCTTCAGCAAGCTTGTAATATATTATTGCGGAAGTCGTATTACAATGTAAATTTTTAAAATCAAAATGTAAGTGAGATATATCGGAATATATTTTCAAAATAAATAACAAAGTGAGAAAATAAGTAAGTTTTATCAGCACACAAGTAAATAACTGAGAAAATATAAATACTTCTTACCTTGTTTTAACATGGATCACACTGAGAACTGTCTGTTTGCTTGTTGGGAGAACCAGCAATTGAACAAATTGTGTGATTCATGTTTAAAAAAGGTGGGAAGTATTTATCCACTTGATTTTTGAATTGGATCAATGCTTTCAATATAAATAGGAATATATTGATTATTTTTTTTGACCTTTAAAAATTATGAATAAATATACATTTAATTTATTACAACTGCTATATATAAATAAGACGTATTCATCATAATAATAGAATGGTTTTGTATGTATTAGTTGATGACTATTGGTATAAACTTTCGTCCGCTTTTATATTATTAAAAATATTTTTAAAATATATTCTTACCTCAAAAAACAGAATATGCGCTGATATCAATAACCCTTGCTGACAATCTTTCGTCTCTTATTTCTGTTCGCTTGTTGTACATGCATGTGTCACCATATCGGCATTTTGGACTAGTTACGTAGATCGCCACTTGGGCGCTGGGCGACAGCCTCAGCGTCAACGAGCGCGCTCAGTTGTGTGCCGACTTCGGCGAGATTGCATTGTTAAAAGTCTTGATCGATTGAGGTGAAAGTAACGCCGTGCTACGATCGATCTGGGAAACCAGGTCTTTATTATGAATATATATTTGCTTCTGAAAACGGCTTTGTGTTATTAATCTGCCTCTTATCCTGCCCCCACACGACGGAGTTACACCTTTTAAAAAGAGGAGGATGTTAGCATATAGTTTTCTACATGAAATTTATAAATACTATTATTAAAATAGGAGTTCCGACTCAACCTGAAATAAACTGGATATTTATCCAGATTTAGAGTGTATACTAATTACTATCTATTACTACACAGTTTCGATGTAAATATATAATAAGTTATCATTTATTTCTCCAAATAATATTTGCGCATTCAACAACAAATTATTGTGTTACATTAATTGATAAAATTTACAATAATCATTTAATTGCTTACATGGTGTCAAATTGTTGAGTGTAACATTGAATAATATACAATTAGACAATAGTGTGGATATTGCATCAAAAACTCATGAAACGTTTCACATTACAATTCGTGCATTATGAAAACCGTGTCACACGCAATGTGTTATAAAAACACGTTGTGCGCTTGTTTTTTTAACGTTGATAATAATATTTTATTGTTATTATATCAGAAATTGATGGCCTAGCATAAAACATTTATTTCATCGATTGAGTGCAGATTGCATCGAAATAATAATGCAGTTGAATGCATTAAATGCGTCCAAGTCAAACGTTTTCGATGCAAAAACGCCAATTCATCGGTTTTAATGTTTCACTACTTTCACGTGATATTGCATATTTTTTAGCCTACTAATGATGCTAACCAATAGTATATCAGTAAGCAACATTATTTATGAGTGGCCAGTTATTATTAAAGGTTAATAAACGTTATTTTACGTTTCATATTAAATCATGATAATGATTCTCTGTTTACTGTAATATAATATTCATGAAAAATGGTAATTCATTTTATACTCTTTGTTTAAATGAAATGGCGCGCTTTTAATGGTATCTTAACTGTCTTTAACTGTGTTTATCATGGTATTTGACCTAATTCATATTTTTTGTATAAATATATACATATATTTTATACATACACATATGTTTCAATATAAACAAATAAATAAGAAAGGGTACAAGAATCCAGTACAAATTATGCCTCTTAGCTTACAAGGCACTCAACGGAACTGCACCGGGCTATTTGACAGAACTTATCAAGCCTTCAGAAATAAGCGCGCGTGGAGAGACACTCAGATCGGCTAGAGCAAATAGAAGTACCCTGCAGCTGACGGGAGGTAGTCTTAGCAGGGTCTTTGGCAATCGGGCTTTCAGCTACGCGGCACCAATGGCTTGGAACTCGCTACCGGAAAGCATAAGAGAGCTTAAAGCGGAGGCATCCTTCAGAAGCAGACTCAAGACCCACCTTTTTACTCAGAGAGGCAAAGAAGCGGTTTTGGAATGATCATTCGGTCATAAAAGAGCGCTATACAAATACTTATATAAGAATAATAATAAATATATTATTGCTTTGAATTTTTTCGGAAGTATGTTAAATTAATTTCACATATACAGGGAGCGGCAAAAAAAGCTGACGATTTTAAATCAAAACAACGACGAAAACCATCAGCTTTTTTGCCGCTCCCTATTTTTATGATATTTCCCGAGTGCTACGTAATGCACTGCTACTGTAAAAAACTCTATTACTTAAAAATAAATCATTTTATTATGACGACTTTCTGCATTGCGCTTATTAAGTGACAAAGTCAGTGCAATACCCTCAAAATAAATTATTTGTGTTAGAGGTTAGCAGGTTAAATATTTACCAAACGTAACTGTCGTCCAATAAATCGAATATTGATTGATGGGTACGCAGGAACTGAGCAAACGCGTGCCCAGCACTTGCTACCTCTGGCGCCTGCAAATCTAATGTGGGCAACCCGGCGCACACCTCACTTTCTGACCGCTAGGCATTTTTATTTGAATTTAAGAATACGATCGTAACGAATTTTGTTACGATCGTTTATAATAAACATACATTACTTGTGTTTTGAAAGGATTTTTTCGTGTCATCCTAACGAATATTGGTTAGTATTTTTACGATATATATAACTTGTAAAGTAATATAATATCGAGTCCCCTAATATTTACGATAACTCTTGGTGAAAAAATAAACAACATTATATTCAAATTAATTTGAGGTCATTTTTAGTGACAATTCAAAGTGAGTAAATATCATTTTATGTAATCTAATTAAAAATATATATTGGGCGACATTTTTTAAATGATTTTTAATAGTTTTCTACAAGGCGGTCAATTATTTTAAATAAAACATAATTGAAACATATTGTTAAAAATAAGCCATTTTCAACTGACTTAACTTTTTTATGTAGACACATACAGGAGAATACCTACAGATGGTGATAGTGATTCTGAAGTCTCATCTGTGAAATTCTATAAAGCTTACCATCGTGCATATGGCTAAGCGCTGCATGTGGAGTGTTGAAACGCCAACTTCATAGACTACAGTCCGAGATTCACGCAACATCCTTATTATTACAGGACTTTACTATGAATTGGGTGGTCTTCACGCAACGACCTTCGTCTACCAACAATTTTAATGAATAGGCTATGACTGTCATTTTGCGGGTGAGGAATCAAATTCACACCGACCGGGGTATTTTAAATCTCAGATATTTTTTTTAATCTCCTTCGGGAATCGAACCCATGACCTTTGGCTTGCAAAGCAAACGCTTTAACCATAGAGCTATACCCGCCGGCTAACTGTTACATATTTATTTATTTATGTGTTTATATTTTACCAGCGACCATAGCATATCGTATTACCTGTTCTAGTTTGAGAATCTAAGTTAAGCAGTATTCACACTAGATAGGTTGTTCCGCCACATGTTAGATTTCACGGTTCAAGCATCGGGAACGTCAGGTTAATCTTTTAAGCTACTTGTATGGTTAATAGTACTATGATATGGTTAATAACTTCGCAACATACTCAATAGCCTCTGAAACCATCGACATAATTATTTTAAAAAGGCCAATTATAATCAAACAGTATTCAATGAAACTACGGTATCTTGGCTTACTAGAAGCATAATTTCACTAAACACGTTAATATTATTTCAAATATATGAATGCTTAACTCATTACAAAATATATCATCATCAGCCTGTATTCGTCCACTGTTAAACGTAGGCCTCCCGCATAAGTCTCCATCCTCTTCGATCCTCTGCCGTCCGCATCGAGGTCACTCCCGCTATTCTCCTTATGTCGTTAGTCTATCTTGCAGGGGGTCGGCCAACACTTCGTTTACCAGTTTTTGGGCGCCACTATAATACTTTTCTTCCCCATTGACCGTCGTCTTTTGGACAGATATGTCCTGCCCATTACCACTTGAGTCTGCCTATTTGTTGGGTAGCATGCACAACTTAAGTTCTTCTACGGATATCCTCGTTCCAGATTTTATTTTGCAGCGAATTTTCGCTTTAAAAATGTACTTTAGTTTTCCAAATGCTGCCCATCCCAGTTGTATACGCTTATCGATTTATTTTAAGAAGTTATTTTATTCCAGTTGCATTACTTGTCTCAGATAGGTATAGTCATTTACAACCTCTATTTGTGTTTCTCCAATGGAAATCGATACAAAAATAAAAAGTTGTAAAATCTCTGCTGTCAAAACTCTTCGAGTGTCCATTATCTAAAGAGTGGATTAAAGGAATAATTGGTTCTGATAATTAGTCCCGGGGAGGCTTGTTTGTATAGTCTAATGATTCAAATGAGTTGGGACGTTTTAATTTGTTGGCAACTGGGGCGGCGGTCGGGAGAGGAGTGCGGGGCGCGCTTAATTGAGGGTCGACTTATCGATAGGCATCCACAATTATATTAAACAGAGGGATTACTGCCCTCAAGACCTTTTAAGCTGCTCCTCAAGTTGTGGTCAAGTGGATGGATAGATGGAAATAGACAGATCAAATTTTCTCTCGTTTAAACTGATCTAAAGACGCGTATTTTTCGTATCAAAAAGCGATTACTTCTACAATACAAATTAAATGTTGCATGTTATTACATCCTCCTCTCTCTCAAAATGTTGGTTCTCCGTCGCGTGATGGCAGGATTAGGAGCAGATTGATAACACAGACTTTTTCAGAAGCACATTGACATATATTTACGATAAAACATTACAAATTTAGGGCTCGCCTAGTCACAGCATTAGGCCGAGCCACAATACAATATGCTCTCGCCGACGGGCGGGACATAACTAGCCCGATGGTCTGTCGCACTGGCGCCACCAGCGGCGGTCTATATAACTAGTCCCAATATGGCGGACACATAAATGTATGACAAGCGAACAGAAATAAGAGACGAAAGATTGTATATTGAGGTTTTCGGTAGCAGTCAGCAAGAGCTACATCATGCTGATGTCATTATGTAATAAAAATTTATTAAAATACTTAATGAATTCACACATGAAAAGAGATACACCTATTCAGGTTTTTGTTACAGGTTACTTTTGCTGTACAACAATTACGGCAATAAATTAAGCACGTAAATTTTGTCGCACTTGTATAATATTGTTCTCTTGAATGTCCTTCAGTCAACAATAGTAATTCAAACACAATTTTCATGTAAAAGTAACTAAATCAATATGTATAATCTAGCATGAAAGATGAATTTGAACTGTATGAAAAGTAAATGAATGATAGTACTTTGTAACAATAGATCTGTACATACGAATTCATAGCAAACATCATCTTATGATATTTCTCTCATCAATATCTAAAAAAAAACTTAGAGAAAACATCAATTATTTGGCTTTTGCCAATCGTTCACAAAGCCACAGATTCTGCAAAGCACTACAAAATGGCGATATTATCTGACGGCCGACTTTTTACTTGCATGCGCTTTCGCGGAAAAAAAAACGGAAACCTCGAACCAAAATTATTCACAAAACGGAGCGCCGATATTTGGCTCGTGTCGAAGGCAAAAAGTGAGTTTATTATATGATTTTTTAGGCCGCGGTGCTTTATTATAGTTAGGCCGATGAACCAACTTTGGCGCAAATGTGTCACATCATGCTGTTTAACAATTTTCAATCGATACAGTTCCACACAAAAAAACACAATCGGCTTATAACAAACAGTGTGAATGTTGCTTTATATTTTCAAACAGGGTAGAGCTAAGAAAATTAAAATAAAAGTAGTAAAAACTTGACAATTCATATTTTTATATATTTTTTTAAAAGTAACTACATCACAAAATTATTTCCATGTCCGCTCCCCTAATTGGGGCATATGATCATCACAAACTGCAGCCTTAAAGCTCTCTATTAGCTTCGATAGTTCTCGCTTCATCCCATGTCAGTTGTGCCTCCCACAGCTCTTCCGAATACAATATATGTATAGTTCCTGACTAGTGAGCCCAGAGGCTTGACAAAAAAGCTGCTATTGTTAATAATACCCAGTTTCTTATTTTTTTATTTTTTTCCTTAAATAACATTACAAAATAGATTACATTTCAATGCGTCATTAAAGTATATACAAACATAAGTGTGGCGATGTAAATTTAGTGACACATTTAGTGTCAATGACCTCATACTCAGAACTAGCGTCAGGAGACTCAAGATAAATAGTTTGACTTGTAACAACAAAAACCCTGTCATAAGTATATCATGATTGACACACAAATAACAAGGCATTATTGTCACAAAATCAAACGTCCAACATTTTGCATCTATCAACGCCAGCACTGAACCTGAAGCAATATTACACCAAATATATCAATATCTTCACTTAAGCTGGTTTCAACCACTGTTCACTGCGATTCTTTCGTCTTACACGTATCCAGGGTTGAACGATGGTCTTTTCAGGCCACACTTCAGGCTCCATAAGAGACTCCAGCGAAGCCGCGATGACCCCGACTTTGAAAGAAGTTGACAGCGTCCGTCTGCTGATAATCCTCCTGATATGTTAATGCTCTTTTGCGGCTACCAAAGTATATATACTAATATCAGACATTACATGTGTGACGTTGGCATCGAAACTCTGATTTTACAAAAACGAATAGCCCTGAAAAATATGCAACGCAAAAAAAATAATATAAAGATTCAAATTTGGAACAAAAGTGAATTCCTCTGTTTTTCGAATGTTTTGTTTCATTTGTGTTTGACTTTTCTAACGTTTGGTAGTGTTTACGCCAACCTCTCTCAAAAGTGATCGATCTGATCGTGGACTAACCTCAAGGACAATTTCACTTATTTATTTCGTATTTCAAAATTCTTTAATGTGTTTTCTTTATTTTTTCACTAAATAAGAGTTACGTGAGTGCCGTGGATTCTTAATTTTACTTGTTTGGTATCAGTATATGTAAAAAACTAGTGATTCAAATATTTTTATTATTGCTCAAAATACATACAAATAACAACATACATTTTCATCACTTTCGACAACCTCATTATTGTTACATACCTGGGACTTCAAAATTGGGTAAGAAAAAATATCATTTCATTAAAATAAATTGATTTTTAAATCAGATTCGAATTGAAAAAAAACCGTATAAGGGGTTAGTGCCACGAGTATAACGCTCTCTGCAAATATATAAATCGGGAATAAAAACAATTTCTATTCCAAGTTCGATTTGCTTCGATTAGAATCCATTGTGAAGTGTAATGAACCCCCGGCCAAAAAGTGCGCACAAGTATGTAGGAGCTTTGTCGCCGACTTTACTTTTTTCTCGGTCCTTCGTGATTAATGAGTGTCTGACAAGGGACTGGTGGGGGCGGGAGGAGGCGGCGGACGGGGATCGGACGACTGAAAAACACCGAAACGAGTGACATTCTGAAATCCGACTTGTATTATGTGGCCACTGGAAACACTAATGTGGTTTGTCTGTTGTTTTTTTTACCTAAGAATTTTATTACGTTTGAAATTGTTCGCATACAAAAATACACGAGTTTTTTATCAGATTAAATTATATTTTTTCTTCAATTGAAATATTTTTTTTCATAAGATATATATATGTAATTCGATTATTTATCATTCAACCAATTTTATGGTTGAGGTTATGAACTGTCGATTTTTGGTGAAACTGCATAATTACAATTGTACTATTCATAGTTTTAAATGAACATATTCGTTCCGAAGCTCGTACAATATTACTTTCTTCGTAGTATCAATCCGGTAGATTGGTTTGCAGCAACAAAATATTGCTCCACTCTTCTCGATCCTCTACAATCCTCTTTAGCTCAGCATAAGAGTTTCAACTCATGTCCTCGAACACTTGCTGCAAATATTCTCGTCTAGGGCACCCTCTGCAGTATCTACCCTCAACCATCCCTTCCACAATGTCGTGAAGAAGACCATCGTGGCGCATGATGTAGCCCATCCATCGGGCTCGCTTCTCTGAGATGGTTATTACTAGGTGTCTAACTTCCTTGATTATGCTGAGAGCCTCAGTATTCGTGACAATTATTTAAAATTAATAAACGTGAAAAAAAAAAAATTACGTTTAATTTGTACATACTAATTTATAACCAGATTTTGAATATTGTAAAGCAATTAAGAACGATTTCTTTACATAAGAAATCTTAGTATGATCACTGATTATTTAAGTAATTAAGTTATACTCGTATTTAATATGATTCAAGCTCGTATAGAAGTTAAAATACTTGAAATCACTGAACGCATGTAAAAGAAATTAGTTGTATAGAATAAATATGTGAAATATTATATTTTAAAAATCTAATTAATATCAATAATTTAGGTGAATACTCAATAATCATGTTTATTTTCATAAATATGGGTGTAGTAAGCTCTCAACACTTTGAATTAATTTATTTCATCATATTATTTAAGGATAAAGAGGCACATATTGTTTTTTCTTCCTAGAAATAATATTAATCTGCCAGACTATGCCTCTTGGGAGAGTGATCAGACTGTTCAACCATATCGCCTCGAATATTGATATATTCCACTTGAGAGAAGCCCAGTTTTGACATGAGCTCCAGGAATTTATTTATCAAAGTAATTTCGTGGAGTCTTCTGTTTAGCGAGAGGACTTTTTAATAATTGTTGTTGACTTTCTTCATTTCTATTACTTTAGTTATTTAGTAATTAATCATAAATATAACCTATATTTTATGCATTGTTTCTTCTACTTTTTTTTTACATTAGAACACACTTTTTGTGTTTGTTTTTTATATTGATTTATATATATTATTTCATCATTTCTGAACGTAATAAACTTACGTTTGTAATGTTTGTAAATTTAAAATAAACAATGAAATTAAAATGAAATTCTTGTCAATTATTATTTTTTTTTTTAATTTTTATCAGAATATTATTTTATTATTTCAATATTCTAATCTACTTTTATAGATCATTGACTATATTACAATATTATTATTACTTAAATATACATATACTAAACATAAAATTCTTTTTTCAACGTAAGTAAAGTAATAATATTAAAGCTTGTGAATAAATGAAGACTGATAGAATAATAATAAAAATATACATACTTTGAATATATACTATGGCGACATCTGTCGTACGATTATAACAATGATATAAATACTAGTTTCACCGCACGTCAGTCTGGGCATAGCAATGGCGCGATTCGCCGAGTGGTATGAATACCTGGGCATAGTTGGATTCCAAGGTCCGCGGTTCGCATCCCGCTTCTGCCGTTATTTTTGTGCTTGGATTGACGCGTTGAAAAAAGAATTTTATGTTTAGTATATGTATATTTAAGTAATAATGAAATTCTTGTCATTTCAACACTTTACAATGGCTACCTGTCGTAGCCAAAACATGTCCTACAATATAAAAAAAATGTGGAACGTTTTCTAGATAATATTTTACTTTTATTTTGATATTATGGAATTCCACTTAGCGTTATTGATCAAAATAATAAAAAAATCAATAATTTTGCATTCAGGAAATGTTAAAGATTAATTTTGCAGAAGGAAAAGTGGTTAATGACTTTTATATAGACTGCATAATCGAGTATCAATGTGACAATATCCTGCAATATGATTGCTGATACGTGTTTATTATAATCGTAATTATATTTCATAGCACGCACTCTCAGTTCATTATTTTAATATAGCCGGGAAATCCCAAGAAAACGTTGTGTCAGTTTATTAAAAAACTAAGTACAAAACATCCGTGAACGATCAATGAAGATATTTAAAAACAATTATTTGCAAATTTGCATTAATTTTAATAAAAATATAGCTGACGACATTATCTAGTAAATTTTAATGTTGAAGGGCAAAATTTAATGACTGAAGTGATCTCGAGAATAAATCAAATAAATAAATTTATATATAGTATACGAGTAATGTCATCTTTAATTTACATTGACATCAGCATGATGTAGTCTTCGCTTACTGTTACCGAAAACCTCGATATACGACCTTTCGTCTCTTATTTCGGGTCGCTTGTCGTGCATTTAAGTGCGCGGTCATATTGTTATTTTTGTACAGGTCCGCTCACGGGTGTGTTAGTGATAAACATCACCGCTCATGGCACTGAGCGAGATCCTTCGCTCCGGCGAGCCCACACGTGAGTCGGCCCCACCCTTTGGCTTGGCAAGGTCGCATTGCGGCCACGCAGCATGTTAACCCGCCTGGTCATAAAGTTTGTAATGTTTTTAAAGTAAATATAATCTGTGCTTCTAAAAGAAAGTGTTTTTCTGATGACCTGCTCCTCATCCTGCCCTGCGCGACGTAATAATTGAGAGAGGAGGATGTTAACATTAACAGTTAACATAAATATTAATAAGTATACGAACATTTGATTTTTAAATAAATCATATAAAAAATAAATATTTACTTATAATTTGAACTTTAAATAGTAAATACATTCAAATCCAAGTATAAGCATAACACCCACGCTGATCACTGCGCCATTTAACATGTACACTAAAAATTGAAAATGTGACACACATTCATATAAAGATAATATATTATAGAGTGTTTTTTTAAGAGCTTGAAAACTTTAAATAATAATACAAGATAGAAATATTGTTGAATGATTTTGTAAATATTTTAATCTGGTGGATAATTTCATCACATGTATTTTTTAAATACGATTTTTGGCATATATCCGCTACAGCTACGAGTTACATAGTACATTCAATCAGTCCACGACATATGGCGTCAACGGTGGCTTAAATATTGTCATCCAATACTATAGAGTTGCATATAATTTTCGTAGAGGGTACATGCTTTAATATTGTGGCTTTTGTGTTAAGCCGTGTGTGGCGAATTACTTTTTTTCAATATTTCGACCGCCATTGCAGGGGTCTTCTTCAGGGTTGACGGCTTACCACTAGGTCATCAACCCTTAAAAAGATTGGCGGTCGAAATATTGGAAAATAGTAATTCTCGCCATACACGGTAAACCTAAAAGCCACAATATCAAATCTGGCTGTGAAATCCTAAGAAGTTATTTAGGTACATGCTTTAGATAAAAGTGAAATTAATTTTAACTTTCAGAAATATTATTTTTCAAATTAGTAAAACAAATAATAAAAAAGTTAATTAAATTAACAGAAATAGAATTTTGAAATAATAAACATAAAAGACTTACGTTTTAGAATTCGTGAATTTTTATTGAAGGTCATATTATCATTTAATGCGCTGCTATAAGCAATATTTTTCAATCTTATTGTTTGTAAGCAATAATTTGAAGAAAGCCGATTTTAATATTGAAACGAATTTTCATTTATTTATTAGAAAACTTTCTCGTACAAAATGCGTGCAAGTTATATTCTCTGCGTAGAAAAAGTTCCAGTTATTTAAATAAAATAAAGTCGGCGGAACTTTTAGGCGGGAAAAGTTTTGAAATTAAATCTGACAGCGTTGTATTTGCCAAATGAAGGACTTCTTGCCTTAAATTCACAAAAGTTTTGAGCTTCGCAAGATAAATAATGTTGAAAAATTAGTGGGTACACGTTATTATCTCATTCAAGAGATTTATAATTACTTTAATTGATTTCTTTCAGGAGATCGTGGGCGGACATTTTCATTCAAATCAAGATTTCAGGCGCGAGAGGCTTTCAATGATGTTTTTGCCTCTACGATGAGTTTTTTGTTTTTTTTGTTTTTATATTTATTTTTAGCACTCACTTCGAAGTTTCTTAGTAAAACGTTTTGGTCTAATATAAACATGGAAAAGGTATTAAGATTTAATAAATGAACACTTAGTTTATACGTAGAATTTATGAAAAAATTCATTAATTAATATACAGCTTCTTGAAAAGAAGAAAAAATTTGGCATTAAATTTAATATGAACTCGTGTTTTGTGTCACATAATTGAAAAACACAAAACAACTGATAGACGTACAAAAAATTAAATATTATATCTTGATAATAAATTAATTGAATCTTAATAAATATACCTAAACAGTAGTATAAGCGGCATCTATAAATAATACTTTGTGATAATACAGTATGTACGTCTTAATTTCTCGACTCGAATGGCAATAAATGAAATGAATACGTTTGCAAAGATTCGTGGTTCGAATCTCAGCGTCTGCCCGTTTATTTATTTTGCAGTTGATGTTAAGCAGTTGATCAATATTTTTATAAATCTTTAGTGGTTTATAAAGTATTAGAATGTTAAAATACTTGCATATTATATACCGACCAAAAATTTTATGGGATAAATATGTAGTTGTCTTGGGACAAAGCGTAGACAACGGCAACTTATAGAACTGAATGGTGACAATTTGTAACAGATATATGGGAAGCAAAAATGTTCAAAATTAGCTGAATATAAAATTTAATGCATTCCATTGAAATCTATATTTTTTTATGTAAGCACATACAAGAGAATACCGACAGATGGTGATAGTAGTTCTGAAGTCTCATCTCTGGAATTCTTTGACGCTTACTATAGTGCATATGGCTAAGCGCTGCATGTGGAGTGTTGATCTGCCAACGTCTTAGACTACAGCCCGAGATTCGCGCATCTTCCTTATTATTACAGGAATTTACTATGAATGGGTGGTCTTCACGGGACGACTTTCGTCTACCACTAATTTTAATTAGTAGGCTATGACTGGCATTTCAAGATCAAATTCACAGCTACCGAGGTATTTTAGAGCTCAGAGATCGATTAAAAATCTTTTTTTTTATAATCTCCGTCGGGGATCGAACCCACGACCTTTGACTTCCAAAGCAAACGCTTTGACCATTGAGCTATACCCGGCGGCAAGTGTAACTGATTTAATTATTTAGTGGAAATTATACTACAACTTACATTAATTAAGTGTAAAAATCGTTTATCAAATGCATCAAAATGGCGCTGAGCTCAAAAGACTAAACCTTACTTATTGAAAATACTAACATTTTACAATAAGTAGTATTACCGTAATAAACACCAAACAGTATCTGAATAAATTAAATCCTTATCGAGTGCATCGTTGCGATTACTTTCCCTGATTCATGAATGGTCGATCCATTGATCGAGTCGGTTTTTGGCCCGGTGACTTCGTCCCAAGTTCATTGTCATCACCGAATTTGGTTATCCATCGCCATATCCACTAAATCTGCTGCGAGCTCCTCCCCTACAAGGAGGCTCCATCCCGTGAGGGTCTGGTCTTCCAAATAGGAACCCGCGCCAGCTAAAAAGGAATCGACTACCGGACATTTCCCTTCGAGTTAAGGAGTGAAGGAGCTATCTATAAGGACTTGCCCGGTGACCCACTGCTCTAAAATGGTCGACAGCTGTGACTTAATCGATGTCGTGACCGCTTCGGATTGCAGTTCTTGACTATAAACTGATGCACTCTGATTATAACGCGATTATCGTACATTATAATTTGTAATATTCATCATCATCCTGTGTCCGTCCACTGTTGAACGTTGGCCTCCAGCAGTCACCATCCTCTTCGATTCTATGCCATCCGCATCCAGGCTACTTGCGCTATCTTTCTGAAATCGTCAGTTTTATAGGGGGTCAGCCAACGCTGTGTTGGCCAGTTCTTAAGCAACTCTAACACCTTTTTTATCCATCGACCGTTCGACAGATATTTCCTGCCTATTGCCACTTGAGTGTGCCTTTTCATTGAGTGTGCCTTTTCATTGAGTGGCCTCCATCACTCGAGTTCTTATTCGGAAATCCTCGTTTTGGATAGTCACTCTTTCAATCTAAGTCAATCTTTCATGCGTACATAAATCATTGTCTATTTCAGTAATAAACAGTTGACGTTTCAAGGATATTCTTATTATAAAGGGTCCGCCATCTAACGTTTTCTTTTTCAACTAGTGTTTATTTCATGAATGGTAACACTAAGCTCATGTCTGATTTGACAGATAATTAGTTTTATCTTTCCGCTGAACGAATATGGTTGTGTATACGCTTGAACAATGCTAGGAAATATTGCGACATTACTTTGAAAATCAGGCCATTTTTCTTCGAAAATGAGCAAGGAGTGGCCGTTACAGTCAATGGCGATCGTTATCGGGCCATTTTTGTTCACAAAATTTGAGGATATTGGCAACATTTGGTTTCAACAGGACGGCGCTACGTGCCACACAGCCGAAGCTACACTCGATGTTTTGCGCCCCATTTTCAAAAAAAAAAGTTATTTCGCGGACCCTTTATATGTTTATAATGTTTAAGTATTATGAATGCCACATTTAAGCAGCTTATTAATACTGGGAATATAAATGAATTCTTCGTTTTTTTGTCGTTTCGCTTGCATCTTGATAAGACTGCGTAGATGGAGGTAACTGAAAGTGACACTGGTACGTCATTAAAATATATATTTTTAATTTATTCTCGGGTGTGGCCGAATTCCGTGTTTTTTCATCGATTAACGTAATTGCCCGATATGGAGTTCGCCGGGGTGCTGCATTCATGTCGATGCGGAGACCACGGCGTCCGTTGCATCAGAGACCAGAGACCTGTGCTGAGGTCTCCTTTCCCCATCATCGTCCGTTTTGGGAGTCACTTCACCATAATGAAGCCGGGCGGACAACATGCCCGCCGCCGCAGAGCATGACAAAAACATCGACGACATGCATGGCAGTATCGGGATTATTCGCAATTGATTTTATGCACGATTTAAATGACAATCATCATCAGAATCATACCATGTACGCTCTCCTATTTAGAGCAGAAAGCGAACAAACTTAACCTAACCTATGGTCGCCACGAACTGCCGCCGCGTAAGTTCTGTTAGCCGCCATGGTCCACGTTTCATTCCATGTCAAATTAACTTAACCATTTCATTACGGCTCGGTGTAAATACAAATTATACTGTCAATTATAAAACTAGTATTTGAAGCATAAATGTACTTATTTGATCTATTTTCATATATCACATTGGCTCCTGTATCATTTAGCTATCAGATTATGCATAAAAAACTATTCTAAGAAAGTAGCAAAACGATATATCACGTCAACCGATGTCAACGGTCGAGGAATTTTATGACTGCATATGCCGACAACTGATGCGAAAGGGTTAAGCAATATTGGACGTTGTACTTCACAGAACTGTATAACGCTGTAGTGAGTATTAGTTCCAGATATGACCGCATTTTTTAAATAAATTTACGTTCTTTTACACTATTTTTCGTTCTTTTAAAGCTCGTACTACTTCAGTGCTTGCCTTTTTCTCCATTTAACTTTACATTCTACGTATTGAGTAAGTCTACTAAGCGTTAGACGTAGTAGACTTTCTTTGGCGGAAAGTGTGCCCTACGCGCTTAAATAAATTTCACTTCAAAAAATATATTTATTTAAGAATATTAAATTGACAGATTACCATGAGAAAACCAAAAAAATTCTACAAAATAGAGATTGGACTAGTAAATTAAAAAACTTTAACATATCTAAAGTAAAATGTAAATTAAAAATGACTTTTTAATATAATCAGTGACTGCGTTATCAAATCACATTGGACTATGAGTTTTTGTATTCAAGTTTTAGATTAGTAATAAAATTAGACAGAGTTTTAAATTAGTAAAAAAAATATATTATTTATAGTTTTAACACTGACTTTGAGATCCGTTTGAGATATATACCCTTTACCTTGTTTTCATATGGATCACACTGAGCACTGTGCTTTCATTTTCTGTAACACCACGGTTTCGTTTTCAGTATGTTTACACACACAGAGACTTGATGAAGCTTTCGTTGAAGTGAACAGCGTTTCATTGACGTAACTGACTTCATATCATGTTAAAACAATTCAAGGATTATTGATGTATTTAATAAAATAATATTCATTCATTCTAGGTTGAACATTAATATAATATAATAATAAATTAATTTAAATTAATAATATATTTTTATTAGTGTAGTTACGCTGGTGTTGTTTTAGCTGTCAGTGAGCTTACACAACCCGACCACAGATGTCGCTGCAAGTCGACACGCGCTCCTATGTAAAAAACGCAAAAGTGAAAACGAAATTAAACTCAAAAATAAATTACTCTCTTGTTAGAAAAGAGATTAAAGTAATACTTCATTACGCTAGCGTTACATAGCACGTTTATAAAACTTACATGACATGTAATGTTGCATATTTTAAATATCATATTCGATTATATTTAGAATGTTTCAAAAAAGTGTCTTGTGTTATAAAAAAAAGCCTTAAAATATTGTGATTCTTATAATTATATCCTCATATATGAAATTCAACTCATAATATTTTTTTAAATGAAAAATAATATTTAATGTAATAATAAATTAATATTTTTTAAACGTGTAAATAATTTAACATTATAAAGATTTTTTTTATTTTTTAAATATTTCTTTAACATACATTATTGTGATTATGAAAAATAATTGTAATTAATTAAAAACGCAAGTAATTTTTCTATTAAATTGACAACTACCGCTAGCTGCTTTTAGTACTTTAAAAATAATTAGATTTATCTAAAAGAAAAGTCAAATAATAACATCCAAGTGTCATCATTGTTTGCCTCTCCATACCGATGACAACTAGTACACAGAAGAAAGGTAAGAATTCTGCATTCTCCATCGTTCGCTTAAATTTGAAGGATTGATTTCATTTAAACACCGGGGTTACCAGTGGCAGAAAATTAAAAAACATACAAGTGATATTCAAAATTAAACATTCTCAGTTTAAGTTATCAGCAATGACCAATTAGAATGTTATATTTTTTATAAATAAATATTTTTTATTAAAATAATAAAACGTACAAAATTTAACATAAATTCGTATTCAAATAAATACTTTTATAAACGAAGGAAATAATTGCGATTAGCACTGAATTATTTTTGTATGCTTAACGTATTAATAACAATGAGATATTTACATTTAATTCAAATAATTAACATGCTTAATTGTCTGTTTTAATGCCATATATTAATACTAATTCACAATCATATTACCAAATGTATTCAAATGTTATAATACAAGTAAATTATAGATCATTCACCAATTTAATGCCTATATTCAGATTGTAAAATAATTGCTCAATGGTCAAAGCGTTTGCTTTGTAAGCGAAAGGTCGTGGGTTCAATCCCCGACGGAGATTAACAAATAAAAATAATAAAAAAAGGATTTATGAGCTCTAAAATATCCCCGGTTGGTGTGAATTTGATCGATCGCCCGTAAAATGCCAGTCATAGCCTATTAATCAAAATTGGTGCTAGACGAAAGTCGTCCCGTGAAGACCACCCATTCATAGTAAATTCCTGGAATAATAATAAAGGATGATGCGTGAATCCCGGGCTGTAGTCTATGACGTTGGCGGACCAACACTCCACAATATACACCATGGTAAGCGTCATAAAATTCCACAGATAAGACATCAAAATTAATATCACCATCTGTCGGTATTCTCTTTTATGTGCTTACATTTAAAAAAAATGTTTTAATAAAATAAATACGATTTATTTATATATATTTTAGTATATACCTAAAGTAGTAGTTTGTATGTGCATTTATATATAAAAAATACGTATGTAGATAGTAAATAAAGTGTATGTAGATACGTCAATAAATCACAAGGAATAAATTAAGCTCCGATGGCCGCTCGTCATAAAAGGACACACAAGTCATTTCGAAATGCTGGACATTTTTTAATGCACAGGTGCGCTCGCAATGATCACAGGTATTTTTACTTATTATGTTGATAATATATATTGTAAGCAACGACATTACAATATTCAACTGTTGACACGCGAGCCTATTTAAAAATAATTATTATAAGGCTTCAATTCATGGGGAAAAAAATGTTTATAATATACAGTGGAACTCGTAATTATTGTTCTCGTATAATACTTGTACGTTTCCAGCTTAGACCGTTAATTTTGTAAAGTCTCGGTAAACTTACGATTTATAACTACGTATTTTAAATTTTGTCATATATTACGTATTCCTGCATATGTCCTTTTTTCTACGGTCCCTTAAAAAACACAAAATCAAGGTTTTACTTTACTTGTATTTTTACCAAAACTGTAATAAATGAGAAAAATGAAAAGTCTAAGAAACGTTATTTATCACAAGGTCTTGGGATGTGATTTGGACTTTTTTTCTATATCCGCTTCATTGAAAGTATGATCGAATTTTTCGCATAGAGTTATGTAAGCCGCCATGTCAATTCTGTTTTTCTAAGCTCCACCAAGTATATTTTATGTATAGACCACGACGGCCTTTCAGGACAGTGTGAGTCTTGAGGTCTGAAGAAAATGCTTTGGTTTGTACCCTCTGTGACATCCAGAAAACATGTCCCAAAAAGTTGTAACTTGGCTTCTTGACCGACTGTTGTAGGATGAAAGACTACCGTGTCTGCTCTCTTACCTCGCATCCTGGCTTACAGACTCAGTGACCTGTACACCGCGTTATATCTGAAACTTTCAATCCACTTTTAAGTCAGAACACTGCAGATAATGTCCTTATATCTCAATATATATCTTGACAGATGCCATTGCATAACAAGTGAATCAACTTTGAACTAATTCGCATTTATTTTATCGTTCCATATCCGCTCCCTTAACTGAACCTAGTTGTCAAAAACTACTAACACAAAGCTCTAACAGCCGTCAAAAACCTAGCATTTTTTCATGTCAGCTCTGGAGGAGGCTAAAGCTCTACCAATTACATTAAATGTATAACCCCATCCGTTTTTATGTGACTCATTGGTTCCAGAATAAGGCGCTAAATTTTTTTTCTTATAATTCAATGAATCTGAATAAAAAATAAAAATATCGCTTAAATCATTCGTTACCTAGTAACAATGAGTATATTAAGTAAAAAAAATAACAGTACGGTTGAAAAAATTGCGTTAAAACAAAATCGCGTAAAAAAGTTTCGTAAAAAAAGTGGGTGTAAATCCTGAAGGTCTTCCAGAACAGTTCTCATCGTATAAGGGACTTTTCTTCAGGAAGCTTAAATATATGTGGTTTATGCTCTCACACTTTATTCTAAGTATATATTTTGGCCACTTCAACATGCCTTGTCCGATGGTTACCTCATATAATAGTAAAAATAAATAAACATTTTAAAATACTGAAAATTGTTACGTTAAGCTTGTGTGTATAAACCGGAAGTCCTGATTATGTCTGATAATGATATCGATGCATTTTATACAATAACCACTACTGTAAATACTAATCTGATAATAATCATTATTGAAAGGGTAAGCTATTAGCATCCCCTACAATCCGCCGGCCTTTAAAGATGGGTTATTATGTTTTCCCATCTGATGTAGGGCTCTTTTGCCGTAGATCAGGAAACCTACATAAATTACGCAGAAACCCTTTTGGGGATGACGAAAATCTCTTGGCGTATGAATATCTTACGGTCAGGCATTATTATTCAAAATAATCATTTCAATATTAATATCTTTGCTTCTTCGCGTAGTTGACAGATTATATTTATCCTAAGAAAGACGCCATCTTTGACCTACAAAGTTAACCGATTATTTAGAAATCAATACGTTTTATACGACACTGTTGATGTTATACAAATTTAAATGTATATATTTTCCTGTTACCGTTCTAGATATGGTGCATATATCCGCCACACATTGCAGTTGCAATGTGTGGCGGATATGTGGATAGTTATCAATATCTTGTCATTTATCACCTCTGTACCCGAAGAACAATCTGCGTATCACCTTTTTTTATTAAAGCACCAAAGATAAGCAATATACGAACTATAACTTATTTGGATAGTAACTGCTTAGGTAAAATACTCATCGCTGGTTGTGTAGACTCACACTTGTAGTACTATTTTATTTACCGTAGTAACGTCAAGAGATTTTTTTTTCCCTTTAAAAATGCAGAATAACAAATTTTATAAGACGTCTCAGTTTTTTTGTATCAATATATAAAATCAACATGTTTAATTATATATATTCTTTTTTCATACCCGCTTATTTTAGAACTTCAATATTGCCTTATTATATATGAAAATGGACACAAAAATTGATCTCCATTCGATCGCGGTCTTTTTAGTAGAAAACTACTAAAATACTATAAAATTATAAAAATAATATTTTTTAGCCAATTAATGTATATTGTTACACGATTTCTAAAAAACAAATATGTCAGATATCATCTTAATTTTTCGAACTCAATCCAATAGACCATTTATTTAGTTATTATTCTTCTTCGTAGTATCAATCCGGTGGATTGGTTTGCAGCAACAGAATCTTGCATCTCGATCTCCATTCCTCTCGGTCCTCCGCAACCCTTTTCAGCTCAGCATAAGCGCTACAGTTCATGTCCTCGAATACTTGCTGCAAATACTCCCGTCTAGGGCGCCGTTCTGCAGTAATGTTCGAACATTCCAGGTGGCATATCTTGTTGGCTGAAGGTTTTTCTTATTTGTCTTGGTTGTTTTGTCTCGAGCAGTCCCCACCCGGAGATCCGATTGGGGGACTATTTTATCTCCGGAAAATTTTACTTGAGATGCAATCATTTTTTTGCTGATACGTGGGATGTCTTCAAGACCTTTAATGTGGTATTTTCCCCTTTATTTCCACATCCTAATGCCGTTGACCATAAAGGTTCATCCGCCTTAGGAGGGCATTTACTACCTCCAGGACAATAGAGTGCCCTAACCAGCTTGACCTGATGAGGTTAGCTGGGTGTTAGCTTATTCCGGCCAACATTCGGTCCAAAAAATCTGATCTTTCAAATTATCATCAACCACAACGCAAATTGTTTTTCTGCGTAAAATTTCGTACAAGAAAAATGATTCATATGAGTTGCCATGGAGATATAAATAAAATAAAAAATGGCCGACATCGGCACGTCACGAGATCTTCCGCCAAAGATGTTGCGCGTCGATGCTGCTTAACGAGCGATCGCTAAAGATGCATATAAACCATAATGCACGTTTTGTAGTTATTATTATATTTAAATAATTTGACCAATTCAATAATACAGCTGAAATGTGAACCGTGAGTCTCGAAAATTCGTGTAAAGCTCATGACGTCTTTACACGCTCGGTATATTTAAATACGTATATTAAACTGAAAAATAAAATTCAATATTATATCAACTTCTGATGGCAACTTGTTAACTGTCTATTTTGATTAATATTTTTACTACCTGAATAAATTTGATGAAAAAGTTAATAAAATTAAGTTTCAACGTATCTGCATAAATATTTGTAATTTGGCAAACCACCGAGAAAGAGAGCGCACGTGCACCTTATTGTATATATTATAATATACGAATATATATTATTATATACTTGGAGGCAACATTTCCTCCAACTTCAGAACGAAATAAAGCCTCTGCCGGCGGAGCAATGCCCTATATTGCTTCCAGCGGGAAAATGCTCAACCAGAGATATTTACATTACAAACTTTCTTCCTCTTTCATCTGCAAAGTTTCAGGTTTCAGCCAAGAATCATTTAATAAACCGTCTTGTATAATAAACGATTGAGGACTAAAGCAACGATTTCTCTCAGAGTGGCGATTTCAGCAGAAATATCTGGAATTAAACTTGTTTATGATTTGTATTGTTTACCATAGTTTGTTAGGCACAAACAACCGTAACTATTTATTGAACTCAAACAATAATTGATCAAGTTATGCCTTTAAACTGTTGTAACGGTTTTCAGTTTTAAATAGGATATTAATATTATAATGGATGATTATTATTTAATGCACTAATTTATTTTCACTTTGCTGTGCTTACTCTTTGATTTAAAGCCGTATTATTTATACAATAGTTTTTTTTTTAATTTAAGGCATTTCAGTTCTGACATACTAGTTGTTAAAAGATAGTTTTTTCTCTTTTTATGGTATGTTCTCCCATTTGTTTATTATATTTTTTGATAGAGAAACGCCGTTTTACATACTATGTTGATTTATTTTATTCGTAATTTAAATTTTTCAAATATTTTATTATTTTTTACCAGAAAATTCTTACATTCATATTTTTTTCTTTATCTGTATACATATTTCAGTGAATATATCTACATGTTATGGTTAATTTTTCCCAACATTTTTTTTTTCATTTATATTTTTTATATTGATATACTTTGTTCACAGTTATTACTTTATTTATAGGGCAAAGCTTATATGGTTTCTTACATTTGAAAATATTTAATTTATGTTATTATCATTTATGTTTTAATTATTTTTATTTTTATTTATTAGTCTGATTTTTTCTTTTCTGTAAATTATGTTATATAAAAGCCTATTGAACGTATATAATAAATAATTTTGCTAACACTCTTATCCTATGACGTCCAACTTTTATAGAATTTCAAATATAAATAAAATATTCTTTATAATTTGATCCACATATTTTTATTGACGAAAAATATATTTCGGTTACATCGGGTAAGCATTGTCGAGTTTTATAAAATTATATCAACATAAATTATTCCAATTAACCCTTTCGCATCGGTTGTCAGCATATGCCGTCAAAGCTTCACCGACTGTTGACATCGATTGACGTAATATATCGTTTTGCTACTTCCAGTACTCATTGTAACATCTGCGGTAGGAAATTGGAAGTGCAGTCATTTCCTTTATCAACCTACATGTATGTTTTACAGGAAATCTAATGTAATGTAAATCATGTAAATAAATATCGTTAGGTTTCGTCACAGGAGCAATTTTTCTGTAAGCCACACGTGTCAATGCCACCACATGTATAGACTTACATAATGAACGTTTGTTAAATATTATAGTTTTTTATGCATCATCTGATAGCTAAAGAATAGAAGAACCAATGTGATATATGAAAAAAGGTCAGATAAGTTAATTTACGCTTCAAATACTTGTTTTAAGTAAAAAAAAATGGTTTGATAAATTCACACCGTATTGACAGTATAATTTGTATTCCACCGAGCCGTAACGAAAGGGTTAAGAATATATAAAGGATATATCCATGGAACAATTTACCATTCCAGAGTATTAAATGTTGAATTAATGATTACTGAATATTCTGGAATTGTAAACTCTAAAATAACAATAATTTGTATTCATTGCATACAAATCATGGTTTATTCTGTATTCAAAAATCAATCGGAAAACGTATATAATATATTTAAAAGTCTAAAAAATATATTCGATAACGAGAAGTCGTATTTCAGAGCGGTGGCGCAACAAGACATCGGTCGATTCGCGAAGATTTCCAGATATGAAATTTGTTTCGAAAATAAATTGCCGAAATAATTTACTCGCGTCCGCGGCCCTCCAGACATAAATGACCGAAAATTTGAATTCGAATTTGGCAGAAGCGTGCTCCGGCGACATCGATCCCTCCCCGCGATACATACAGAGCGTCAATTAAAAATAACATCATCCCCGGCGGATACTCTTCGGCGTCAATTTACGGGGCGCGCGAACGGAGGAAACGTGAAATAAGTTTGGCGTAAAAAATGGGCTCGGGCGAACTCGGAGGAGGCTGTTGGACGCTGAGTCGAATGCTGATGCCTCGGTTGGGCCTTTACGCCATTTGCGATGGATTTGCTCATCACGTAACTAAACTGATGTGAAAACTACGTTAGTTTGACCGCTGCACGATAAACTTACGCTTTCGAAGATAAAGTTTGTTTCATATGTGGTAATCAACGAAATTCTTGGTGTCAATAATACACAAATGTTTTTAACTAGACTTAATGATAACACTAACATTATACTTATGTTCCGGAACCGAGGTCACGGTTTCGAAATTACAGCATCAGCTAAATGGTGATGCCGGAATACCGAGATTCCGGCACTGAGGATAAGACCAATGACCGGAGATGCGTTAGTACTAATTTATTAAATACGAGTACCCCTTTTATAGCCTAATTTACAACATGAGTAAGCAGTTACAAAAATAATATTAATACATTTGAATGTCATACACTGCACATTTCTCGATACGGTTTTTGGACCTTGATTCCTTCAACCCACATAGAGTGGCAGATTATTGGGATGGTCCATGCTCCGTATCGATGCGTAAGCATTCCTTATAATTATTAATATTAATATTACTAATACATAGAATTTCGTACACCACAAATTCCTCATAATTGTTGTTTTGAACTTTGATCCCTGGCTGTATGAATTGACAGATTCCATCTAAGATAGAGAGTTGATTATAACAATTACTTTGGAGGTTTCATACAAATAGTTATGCTTAAAATAACGTTTTGAACACTTTTGAAATATGAATCTTGTAGATTGGTTTGTTAGGTTTTTTTTGCTAGCTGGTTTTCAGGGGATTCACCCTCACCTTTTTCGCAATTTAAAGCAATTAGAATTGTCTTCTAATACATAAATGTTTTAATACTCTTAATTGTCATTTTTTCATAAAAACTTAAAAAATCGGTGACGCAAAAGACTTAGAAAGGTCAAAACACTTACGAGAGAGTCACAGTGTTACCGAATTTATATATAAGTATGAAAACATTAGGGAGATCTAAATACATATAATAAGTAATATTGTAATAAGTATTAATGAATTAATAAATTTTGTCCCTGCATTCTAAGAAATATTAAAACTAGGAAAAAATAATACACTCCCATTTAAATGTACACCATATAATATTTAATAAGGCACTTTAATCATTTGCATGCATTAAAACATTGATATTATAAAAAATGAAGCTTTCTGTAGATTTCATAAATTATATAAATAAACAATATGTTTATTGGAACAGTTATGTATAATATGAGTTTCAAGCTATTTTCCAGGTCTTTTCGTAAAAAGTACAATAAATATAAAAATAGTGAAATAAATAAATATGTATAGTGGCGTTTCTCAGGGTGATAGCGTAAACTTATGAATAAATCATACTTTTTATGCTTATACTCGTATTTTATTGAGAGCATTGTGAACAAGAGTAGCCTGCCATCTTCTTTCTATCAAAGACGAACGTTATTCAATCGAGAATTTCATACCCATAGAGAAAGCACTTTGTAATTGTTTAATTGTGATCGTTGAGTCATAAATTTCAATTAGAAATTATCATTACGTCACTGTATTCAAGATGGCAAAGAAAATTATTATATATATTTATGAAATTGTATTGCAATAATACATTTTCAGATGATATAGTAAGTAATACAATGGAAAACATAAAAGAGCCCTTATTTGTTTTACAAAGTAAAATATCTTGTAGCTCATTCCAATTAGAGACTTGAAGTGAACTGTGAAAGTTAGATCATATAATGTACGAGAGGGTAGTTCTTTATTTCTTATCATTTCTATTGTTATGTACATTTTATTTGTATACTGGAATTCGAAATCAAGTTTTGTTATTATTCGTATACAAAGGTCAGAGATGGGTAGTGCAAATTTTAAAGCTATCTTAAAGCTTCTATTTTTTTGTTATTAAAATAAATATGAGGTTTATTTTATTTTTATGCAATGATTAACAATTCTTTTCACCTTGGAACAAATTTACCTTGATATACGTATATTATAATTAATTCCATCAATTTACGTAATACGCTGTGAAGGCATTACATGTAACTAAATCAGGCAACATATATACTTAAGATAATATTGTCTCCATACATTGTTCATTAACAACTCCTTTTGAATTTCAAAATCCATATTTTGTAACCCTTTCTTATTCATTGATGTCTGAAAGCTTTTTTTTTTTAAATGATAGAAATTAAATTAGAATGTCATCTTCAAGAGTTGTAACATTGTCGAATCATTTCAGTTTGTGTTTCCACTCATGTCATGATTAACATTTGCAACATTGATACTTGGTAGTATTAATTTTTCCATTGATGCTAATTAACTTTTGCTACATTGAAGCTAGCGAGATGGTCAAAATCGCAACTTTTATAATGATGATTTGCAATATTGACGATTGCAAATCGGCAGGTGTTACCGTAATAATTAAAATTTGCTACATTGATGCATGCGAGGTGGTCAATGTTGCCACTGTAATAATAAATATTCGCAAAAGAGATTTTTTCAAAGGGGTCGGAGTTACTTCTATGATAATGAAGAGTTCCAACATTGCCGAAAGCGATTCAGTCAGTGTTGCCACTGTGTCAATGATCACTTTGAAGATTGACGACTGGGAGTAGGTCAGTGATGCTACTTGAGATAACTTACATTTGCAACATTGGTGCTTGCAAGATTGTCAATGTTACCACTGCTATAATGATGAGTTTCATATTGACAATTACGACACGGTCAATGTTGCTAAAGTGTCAATGATGAGTTTTAGCATTGACAATTAGGAATATGTTAGTTTGTCACTGTAATGCTATATATTTGCTACATTGATGCTTGCGAGGCGGTCAATGTTCGCACAATGATAATTTAAATTTGCAACATTAATGAATATTAATTTAAGGCTCCGCAAGCAACTTGCCACAACATTTGTTTGGAGCATCTTGATGTACGGCTGTGAGACATAGCGCTTATCAGAAAGTGATAAAAAAAGACTAGAGGCCTTTGAGATGTGGTCATACAGAATAATTCTCGGAGAAACCACGTCACGAACAATGAGGTTCTCATGATAATCAAGGAAGATAGGCACCTAATAAGAACCATCTCAGATAGGCAAGACCGACACATCATGTGCCACGATGGTCTTCTTTACGACATTGTGAAGGGTATGTTTGAGGGTTGAAACTGTAGAGGGCGCCCTAGACGGGAGTATTTGCAGCAAGTGTTCGAGGACATGAGTTGTAGCACTTATGCTGAGCTGAAGAGGGTTTCGGAGGACCGAGACAGATCAAGATGCAAGCTTCTGTTGCTGCAAACCAATCCACCTGATTGATACTACAAGGAAGAACATTAATGATTGTAAGGTGGTCAATGTTGCCACCACTACAATGATGAGTTGCAACATTGACGATCGCGAGTCGGTCAGTGTTGCCACTGTTCCCCGGATGCCGGGATCGTCGCCGACCAGTCTCGGGTGGCTTGCCTATTCGGGCCGCGGCAAAAACAGCCGCGCTCCAAAGAAGGGCCGGGGGCCCAAGTAGGGCGCGGCCCCAAGTAGGGCCCGCGCCCATGTAGGGCCCGGCAGCCGGCCCGCGACTCTAGCCGGCCGGGGACCAATCAGAAGCGGAAAAAATCCTCGCAGGAGATCTTCTTTGTGAGGCTTTTAATTTAGTTTTGAATCCCGATTGTCCCCGTGGAAGTCGACTCCTCGCCTCCTAGTCTACGAGCGGCTATTCTGCTTGTGTACAAATGAACGAACGCAGTAAATAAACGCACGTAAAATGTAGGTACGATCTATTTTTAACGCGATTCTACCTTTTTGATATTTTACGGTGAGTCCTGTACTAGAAATTTACCCTCATGTCAGATTCTTCCACTCTACTAGTATATTTTACATGAATAGATGACATATTGTACATATTTGCGGCAGGTATACCTCAATGGTCAAAGCGTTTGCTTTGAAAGCCAAAGATCGTGCGCTCGATCCCCGACGAGATTAAAAAAAAAAATTTTTTTTAATCGATTTCTGAACTCTAAAATTACCCCCGGTTGGTGTGAATTTTATCCCTCACCCGTTAAATGCCAGTCATAGCCTATTAACCAAAATTGGTGGTAGATGAAAGTCGTCACGTGAAGAACACCCATTCATAGTAAATTCCTGTAATAATAAAGGATTATGCGTTAATTTCGGTCTATGACGTTGACATCAACACTCCACATACAGCGCTTAGTCATATGCACCATGGTAAGCGTCATAGAATTCCACAGATAAGACTTCAGAATAACTCTTACCATCTGTCGTTATTCTCTTGTATGTGTTTACATAAAAAAAAATACAATAATAATAATTTATTTTACTTCATCAGTATCTTCTACTTATCTGGAACTTAAAGTTTCTGCCTCCTGCAACTTTTCCAGGTACAATATATTTTTAGTTCCCGACGGCCTAGTTTATACTCTCCTGCGGCATCCATGAGTAGTAATAATAAAATCTGCCATAAAGTTTCAACAGCCGCCATAATGCTCGTTTAATTTTAAGCTATGCATTCCGACGCGCCACCGATTAAATTGTATATATAGTTCCTAGCGGTCTTGTAGTACGATAGAAAAGCGGATTTTTAACAGCAATATTTTTTTTTCCTCATCGAAAACGTTGCTTTTCCGGAGATATGACGAAAACTCGTACTTTCAAAATTACATGATCTTTAACCTAAATAAATTTACTAAATTAAAAATTCGGTAAGCTAATCCACTTAAGACGAAAACTCTCAGACTCTTTGCAGAACTGACAATCCGATACAATGTAAGAAATATTTAAAAAAAAAAGGGCTGAGATATCGTACGTAAATAAAGAGATTGGAGAGATCACGATGGAAGTTCTGTAAGCACATAAAGGAGAATACCGACAGATGATGATAGTAATTCTGAAGTCTCATCTGTGGAATTCTGTGACGCTTACCATAGTGCATATGGCTAAGCGCTGCATGTGGAGTATTGATCCTCCAACGGCATAGACTACAGCCCGAGATTCACGTATCATCCTTTATTAGAACAGGAATTTACTATGAATGGGTGGTCTACTGGTCGGAAGACTTTCGTCTACCACCAATTTTAATTAATAGTCTATGACTGTCATTTTACGGGTGAGGGATCAAATTCACACCAATGGGGGATTTAGAGCTCAGAAATAGATTAAAAATAAAAAAAAATCATCGCCGTCAGTGATTAAACCCACGACCTTTGGCTTGCAAAGCAAACGCTTTGACAATTGAGCTATACCCGCCGGCCAAAATTATTAAGGATTGGTGAACATAGCAGCTGACGAGATCTAGAGAAAGTAGTGTTTTTTCGATAGTCAGTTATTATCGATTTAAAATGCATGTTAACGAGTGTATTTATATCCTTCTTTTCTTCGCATTGTCATAAACTCAAGGACGCTTAAAAAATATTTGACTTAACGAATGGATGCCTTGACATTTTATATATTATTCTCTCAAAACAATATAACATTTATGAGCAATAATAATGTATAAGGTAGAACATAACAGATGATTAAAATGGCTGCTTTCAGAAGGCTTCTGTTTAACTGCAGATCACTAAAAACACAGACGTCATGGAGTTTCATGTCTTCATTGCTATTACATTGAATGGACAAAGTACATTGTTAATGATAATATTATGTACAAGTTATTAATGAAGATGGCATATTAATGAAGACGATATTAAATGGAAATGTGAGATGAATGAATAATTTAATTCTTGATGCGTGAATGACATGTAATTTAAAATTAAAACTATTAACTGAAAAATTGTGGTCTTCTTCTTCGTGTCAGCGACGTCAAATTACTTCTGCCCAGTATCTGGCAACATCGATAGTCCGTGTGTTGCCTAGCATTAGGTCTTGAGGTGTGTAGCTTGTTGGGTATATGGAGCAGGATCTTAATGTGAGGCGGTCTGCAGGTATCCACAGTCGCACAACAGTGACTCTCCCTGACTTTGCGTCTTATGTTTGGTGGTGCGACACCACCCAAGGGGTATAGTTTTGAAATGGTTGTCGGTTTGAGGCAGCTTGTGACAACTCTGCATGCATCATTCAAGACAGAATCAACTGGACTACATTGGGCTGATCGTCCCCACACTGGTGCCTCATATTCTCCGGCTGAGAAACAAAGTGCTAAAGATGAGGTTCGAAGAAGGGGTGGGAGGGTGCGATCTGCAAATTTATGGTGAAGTAGCATTAATACAACAGTAATCAAAATACAGTTGAGTAAAAAAATAAAAATTGTCATTACATATCCGCTTCATTAAGCTAAAGCCTATGTTTCACAATGTTTTGTCAGCTATTGTAGTCCTCGCATTATTTTATGTCAACTCTGCCTTCCACGGCCCTCTAAATACATTATATTCATTGTTTTGGGCTTCAACAGTGCTTACCTGGGGGCTTGTAAAATAGTTTGCTGCAGTATATGGTCTCCTGCAACATCCTAGAAATAAGCCCTAGTCAAGTCCACCTTCGTTTCTTAACTAACTGTTATATGGAAAGCTGGCATCGCACCCGAAGAAAACATTATTCCAAGGTATATATTTTCAAAACCTAATGAACAACTGTATCGGCTTATGGTGATATGTTAACACACTGCGGAAATCGCAACTGAGGGGAATACTTGGATTGCTCCGAAAGAGGACCTAGCCCTTGGACATGACCAGGGGTGGTAATATGGAGGTCCCTTAATAGACTTCGGACTGGAGTATGCAAGACGAGGACACAAATGAAAGCTGTTTTACAGCGGACCGACTGAATGTGACTGCAGCGTGAAGCAGACCCTGTTACACCTTCTGGAGTGTACACTGTGCCCAAATAGCTGCACCCAGTAAGACCAGATGATGGCCGAGAGTAATCCCATCGACCTCGTCCACTTCTGGGCAGACAGGATCTGACCCTGTTGTTTCCGACACGATTATATATACTGCGGGAATAAACAATTATTTTAATATTTTGAGGTGCGATTTAAGATTTATATTTAGATGAAATACGTTGTTTCAAAATAAATAATGTTACATAAGAATCATTTTTTTTAATGTATTTCTTCACTTTTAATTAACATTTAATGTTGTGATTATTTTTATTAATCTACATTGCATTAATCATCGTAAAAATATACAAAATATTTAAATTAAACATTTGCTAATTTTCTCTTTTTGATTGCGTTGTTTCACATAAGATCCAAAATATAATTTAAGTAACTCAAGTGTGTGTTGAAATGTTATACAATGTACATTTTAAATTTGAATAAAACGTTCCATTGAATTTAATACTCTTCGACTGTTTTCGCTAAGAGATATTTCAATATAACAGTAATTTTGCAATATATTGTATGAGAGAATCCGCATGAATAAACCTCCTCACTGCCTTTGGAACCGCAAGTCTGGCTCATTATAGTAAAGGCTGCCTTCAGCTGGGAACTAACCCTGAGAGAATTTCCTTGTTTCGCACACATTCGCATCGCCATCTAATATTATACTACTGTGCCACCTTGTATAGTCACGACAAACCTATGGATGGCGACCCAAAACCACTCGTTGATGATGATTTTAATTCATTATTTTGATTTTTTCGATCGATAATTCTTGGTGGAATTCCATAATATCGGATATAAAAAATAAAAAAAAAATGAATTTATCCCACAATAAATTTGTAGACGACACGTTTCAGCCACGTCGAGTGGCCATTTTCAAGTCAATTAGTAAAGTGAGTGTTGGCTCTATATAAAGCAAAGAGTGAGTGAAAAGGTGGACAAATATATTGTGGGATAAATTCTAAAAAATTATTTTATTTATATCTGATATTAATTCACATTCTTTATATAAAGTCGCATGTTTTCACTGCGAGATTTTTAATTGTAACTTTTCAGTTAAGCTATATGTGGTAAAAAGCTCACTATATTTTTAATGATAACAGTATAAATTCAAATAAATTGTTAAAGAAAATATAAAACTGTATGAAATCAATGGAACAAAGGCGTAAGATTGGTTCACTTAGTCTTTTCTACCGTTATTACCACGGTCGCTGCTCATTCGCAAAAGAGATTATTTCAAAGGGGTCAGAGTTCTTCAATGATAATAAAGCAGCGACTATATCTTCATTTTGTTGGACTAAAATCACTTAGTATTTTAAAAATATTCATCACTATTTTCAAACCATTTTCCCCATTTAATATTGATTGTCTTTTGGGATCTCTATCGACAAGAAAAGGTTGACAGAAGCTGCTCTGAACGTCTACAAATATCTCTGATAATAATTACCTTATAAATTCGGTTTCTCGCGGTTTAGCGAAATTTACATAAAACGGGCGGCTTTTGCGCGGTCGCCATCTTACCTAAATAACCTCCTTCAGCGAATAATTTACAATTTCAGCGCATTGCTAACGGAGGCTTTAATTAAGAGCACTTCACAGGTGCGCGCGCTACCTGCGAAGACTAACGCCAGACGATGCATTCCAAGCAAAACGTCACCTAATTATTAACTACCTGCAGCAAACAATGTCCTTGTTTCTGGGCAAAAATCTAAAGCATTCCGAGGAATGCGCTTTTCTTTGTACGCAATCGACTGAAACTATTTCTTCACTAAGAGTTTCGCTCGTGTCTGATCTTAAAAGATCACACAAACATTCTTGAATCTCCTGCAGCTTCCAAAATTATTATGTTGACTATTTTAATTCTGTTCTGTTTTAATATGGATCACGTTGAGCATGTAAAAACAATAATTTATAAAAATGTTAACTATTATATTTACTCCTAAGTTAACGAAAAACTTTTATTATTTAGGTTACATTACCTTAATATATGGATAAAATATTTATTAGAATATTATTTTATTATTTTCAATATTCTAATCTACTTTTATAGATCATTTACTATATTACAATATTATTAGTAATTAAATATACAGATACTATTCATCCTGTGAATAATTTTTGACTGATTGAATAATAAAAAATAATAATATACATACTCTGAATATATACTATAGAGACATCTATCGTCATACGATGATAAAAATAGTATAAATAGAAGTTCTAATGCGTGTCAGCTCAGGCAAAGAAATAGCCGAGGTGGCTAAGCGGTATATAAAGACCTGGGCAAAGGTTGGTTCCAAGGCCCGCGGTTCGCATCCCGCTTTTGCCGATATTTTTCTGAATGAATTGATGGGTATACAGAATTTGATGTATAGTATGTGTATATGTAATTACTACATTACATTAGGTTTGAAGTTTTAACTAAAAAGATGAACTTGATTTCAAAACTCCTGTAAAAATCACTTATACAAAAATAAAAATAATTTTTAACCGAAAAATTATGCTGTATATTATAGGTTAACTAAAATATCAAAATTAACTGCAAAAATTACAGGTTTTTTTCGTGGTTTTAAAATTAATGAATAAGACAGTTAACACCGAAGTATTGTGATTTTAAAGATGCAATTACTAAGAATGGTAAAGACTTATTATACAAACTCCTGACAACACATTTTTTTAAAACGGTTTGTTTATCAAACTGAAAAGTTGTTATCATCGAAAAATAGCTTATTTACATTTTCATATTTTCCATGATTCAATACATTGTACACGAGTATCATGCATTTTTGAGAATTCACGTTTACAATACAAAAAATTACATAATTGTACATAAAACATCGTTTGATTCGCTTTTCTTCCCGGCTCGGTATTGGTTCGAGAATGCTCGCGATAATTCTAGAACACGTCTCCGATTGATTGATGACTCGCGATCTGAAAAAATATTATCAATAACACATGATCGCCGGTGAATGCCGTCGCTACGGCGATAATTCAGGATCGTTCATTTTGACTACGTGCCGAATCGTCAGGCATGCGCGGCGGATCGCTCACGAGAACATTAAACATTTAAACAATGTTATTTTGAGCGATTTGTTATTCCGGCGGGGATTGCGCGAGCCCAAAATGGCGGCGCGCGAGCGCGCAGGAAACGGAAACGCAGCCATTTCTGGACGCGATCTAACCCTCGAAGAAAATTCGGTTGGCAAACCTGGCACGCTTCGGTCAGCGAATCGCCGACTCGAACGACGGATGCAGAACATCGCATTTTGTTATTTATAAATAAATTAATTAATAAAACTATGTTATTCTCGTGAGTAACATGAGCTGACGATATTTTTGGTCTTGTCTTATCTTTTTTTACGTAGAGCGCATCTTTGAGAAGGCATAAAAAATAGCAGCTGGCAGAACTGTGTGGTGGTAGTTTGCGGTCTTCTAGGGAGTATATTTAATTAAAAAATACGTTAAATATGGTAAAAGGCATATATTTTATGTAACCTTTAAAATAAAGTAAGATAATTAATATGGCAAGCTACCGATAGTATATTAGATAATTCTAATGAATGCTCACCAAGAAAATGATTAGACTAGTAATATAAAAATATAACTTAATTAACATGATAATTATATTTTTCATTTATAATTAAACACAATTCACGCTTAGTTTATAGACGTCTAGAACGTGAGAATTGCCCGAGGGACTCTTCATTGTTTTGTTGAAAACACCTTTAAAAAAATGACTAAGTCATCATTAATCAACAAGAGTAGTTAAGTAATTGATACTCCTTCTTAATGATACAACTGTATATCATATCAAATCTCACGGGACTTCATTTTCCCCCATATGCAGCACGTAACTGCTTAAAAACTGTGAGTAAGGAATGCTATTACACGGTTTTTCAGTTTCAATGTAATCGTGCGATCATATTGATATTAAATTAATACATTTAAAATTAAAAGGAGCGTATGTAAACATTAATGTATACATTAATGTTTTTTTTTACCTTTTACATATAATTATTAATAAATTGTGACTTTTTTCGGTGGTGTTTTTTACGTAAAAGTTTTTTTAATAACAGAATGTTTTAATTGTAAGAAAATAAAATTTGACGAAAATTAATTTACTTGAAAACTTAAAAATTAACATTGATCAAAACAAATAAAACTTAAAACATTACAGTACGTACCACAGATAAACTATTGCGTATTCAGTTTTGGGTGATTGGAGTTAAAAGAAAAATAAAATAATAATGTGAAATGAATGTTTGAAATAAAGATAAATGCATAAACATCGCATTTTATCAATGACCAATTTTTCTTAGCATGTTTACTTAACCCTTGGTGGAATACAAATTATACTGTCAATACGGCGTGAATTTATAAAACCATTTTTTTTTTTGCTTAAAACTAGTATTTGAAGCATAAATACTTATCTGGCTTATTTTCATATATCACATTGGTTCTTGTATCCTTTAGCTATCAGATGATGCATACAAACTATTATATTTAACAAACGTTCATTATGTAACTCCATACATGTGGTGGCATTCACACATGTGGTTTACAGAAAAATCGCTTCTGTGACAAAACAATTATTTACAGATTCCTGTAAATAATACATGTAGGTTGATAAAGGGAATAACTGCACTTCCAATTTCCTACCGTAGATGTCACAATGAGTACTGAAAGTAGCAAAACGATATATCACGTCAACCGATGTTAACGGTCGGGGAATCTTTGAGGGCATATGCCGATAACCGATGCAAAAGAGTTAAAACATATTAATTATAATATATACACGCGTCAATTATTTGATAATAATTTATTAGGTGGGTAAAGGTTTTTTTTTATAAAACACGTACTCACAAAGCATGCACTTCGTTATAAAAAATCAACGTCGGTCGCATTTTTTTGCTCACCTCTGCGTAGATTCCTGAAAATGTATTTTTCAGGTGTGCTGGCTGAACAAACAGCGCTGCGGTACGACGTCTGAATTAACTTTCAGTTCACACAAATGCAAATAACCGCAGGCCATTATTATTTTTTCCGCCCGAGGATTATAAATTATAATTAATATAATCAGAGCTGAGTGGTTAATCAGAGGAAGTGCAGATCCCGTTGAAGCGATAACCGCCCATTGAAATATTCAGCTTTCGATTGAAATCTATTAAATTATTAATTGCGCTTCGAAGAAATCGCGAACGGGGATAAAGTTATAATCAAACTTTTTACGCTTCAGAAATCATGAAATATATTACGTGATTTTCAGATAATATATATTTATTTCTATATTAAAAAACAAGCAAACAATAACGTTCATATGTGTAAATAACATTCACTAATGCATTATATTCAACATACTTTATACGAGTATATACAGTAGAAAAATTAATATTGTCTATCACAGTATTAAATATCGGCTTGAGCCGCCCCTTAGAACAAATTGATCAAAGCCTTGATATGGTCGAACTAATCATACGATTTCACTGTAAAATCCGATTGATTATCACCTGAAAATATGCCTTTGATACTATAGAAACTCCTTCTTTAAGTACTCGAACTTCTGCTCTGCAGATTGTCGAGAATCATATATATTCCCAAGTGAACCTTCAGATAAAAATTTGTCCTAGAACTAGGAAGGACAGCGGCAGCTTACAGAACTAAGTATTGGCAGTTTTTGGTTACCATACGTTTCAGGTGTGGAACGGATTTGGGATGAAATGTATTAAGCAATGTTGAAATTGGTACCGATAGATGATTTCTCAAAAATGCAAAGTGTCATCGATATTGTCAAATTTTCTATGTATAACCTGATATTTCAAGTTCCAAAGCGTAAAGCTAGTCCAACATATATATTTAAATGTGATTCGAATAAGTCCAGGCTCTTATCATGGAAACTTTGCAACTTGGAACGAAGCAAAGGTAATGGAAGCTGAGAACTGTACGTTGGCATTTTTTGCATGTAATCCAGCTAGATATAATATATAAAGGAAGATTCATTCCAGAGAATATCTCATTTCAATGGAACAATGCGTACAACTTTCAACGATTTATTTGAATTCATTAACTCAGTGGAAAATATTTTAATAAACTACATCCAATTGTGAAACAGTTACTCTTGATGTTCTGAAATTAAATTGTTTTATATTGTTTTATATGGCTATTGTGAAAATCACTTTCACCTCCTAGCACGAATGCCTCTTATCTTATCCGTTTATTGTATCAGACACATAATAGGCCTGCTGCTGAAATATCGATATCATTGATCACTGAGATATTTAATTTGGATCTGGTGTACGTTGGTTGTCGCCCGCCATATTGCCGCGATGTCATTTCCAATAATAATTGCAAATGGCTGCCCTTCTTTGGCACAATGACCAGGAGCGTCTCTGAAATAACAATCAGCCAATGGGCGGCATAGCTACATGGATTACTTGTACCGGCGTACTTAGGCATTCCGATATGTTCCTATTGCATTAATGTCTCGGCATTTTATGTTATTAAGGATATTGCGGCCATAAAGAAAACAATAATCAGGAACAATCGCAGTGTTATATTTTGCAATTTAGAGCGATTAACGACCTTATAACATTGAGTTATTGCGCGATTGTAATATTACAATCTGAGTAAAGCACAATGTCAACTAAATTAAACATTGTGATAGAAACTTAGATGAAGTAAGGCAAGTATCCATTGTATATTTTATAATTCGACCTTATTACGAAATTGAAAAGTATTAAAAGTGGATATCTTTATAGACTTCGACAAACTTAAATGCTCTTAACAAGCATATAGTCGATTATATTAACTACAATTGTAAGTCATATCTACACCAAGAGCTCCGTCGAGCACAAACCATGCATAGCTCCCAAGGGAGTTTCTCTTTCATGGGTTCTTATTAACACCTTTGTGTAGTATCGGTTGCCAATTCATCATTATATTTTAATGAACGCATAATCAAGCAGACTCATTGTTTTCCGATGTGATTAGATTTTGAAGCCAAAAAAGTCTAGTCTATAACTGACTATGTTTGCGTATGGCAGAAACCATTCATTCCCAGCATTATTGCGTCACCGTGTTGCCGGCTTCTGGAGCAGGATAAGGAAGTCCAACAACGCCATCATCCTGACTGCTTCTGAATGGCTCAATTCCTCCCTGAGCCATCGTTGGATGGAGATGATGCAACGACCACCATGAATTATTATATTCATGTATAATTATTGATTTGTATGTACTATATATAAATATATATTTATCTAAAAATATGGCATATTGTGAATTGCACAAGCTACCCAATCCTGCTGGAAAAAAAAACTTTTGTTATAACCATCTCCAGCGCGAGAGCTGAATAAGTTTATATAGAAAACTGATGTTGTATCCGAAAGCACTTTGAATTACCTTTTTTAAGAAGATAAGATGATAAATTTGACAATACGAATCTTATACATTTATTCTTAAAAGACGGCTTAATCCAAGAAGTATAAAATATTATGAAGAGATTTCTTTCAAATGTGACCGGAATAGCAAACTGTAAAGTCATTAGAACAACTCAAATAGCTAGATTGTCAGTATAAGTCATTAGAGAAACTAACCACGATAATGAGAAATGCTATCGAGAATTCTACAGCTTATTACTGCTTACAAGAAACTGATGAGTATTGATTATGGTATAAATACAAAAGTGATACAGAGCCTTCTGTGAACCCTGAAATTAATTAAAACATACAAGTTAGGAACTGGAGTACTTTGACCATATCGTGAAACGAACATGGAGAGCTCCAGCACATCGTTCAAAACAAGATTCAAGGAAAAAAATATCGACGGAAGAAAAATATCTGACCGAAGATATTGCTTCAATTTTATTATTGTAAAGCTTTCGTATGCTTTACCACAGCTGCATTAAAACAAACTATAAACGTAGTATTATTTACGTTTCAATAGGTTACAAAAAGATGTTAAAGTACCCTTCAAATATCACTGCTATGAAATACAATTCTTTGATTTATTATTCAGCGTAAGTTTTATCGAAGTTGCAAGGAATGTAGCGTGAAATATATGGCGGGAGAATTTCAGTGTAGTGAAATATTTTGAAAAAATAATTTTATTTTACGCCCAGAAAATTAAATCAATATTTTTATATCTACGTGAGAAAAATGATACGTAATATTCCATTATACCTTTTCGAGGAGAATGATAATAATAGTAATTAATTAATATGTATAAAGAAGTATATAACTTTCTTCTGTGCAAAGTATATTACCCAAGTATGTACTTTTGCAACAATAAAATAAATAATTCATTGAGTAATAAATTTGATATCATAATTAATTATCAACCCTTTCGCATTGGTTGTCAGCATATGCCGTCATAAGATTCCCCTACCGTTGACATCGGTAGCCGTGATAGATTGTTTTGCTACTTTCAGTACTCATTGTTACATCTACAGTAGGATCTTGGAACTGCAGTCATTCCCTTTATCAACCTACATGTATTATTTACAGAAATCTGTAAAGCATGTTAATAAATATCGTTAGGTTTCGTCACAGGAGCGATTTTTATGTAAACCACGTGTGTCAATGCCACCACATGTATGGAGTTATATAATGAACGTTTGTTAAATGTAATAGTTTTTTATGCATCATTTGATAGTTTAAGAATACAAGAACCAATGTGATATATGAAAATAGGTCAGATAAGTACATTTATGCTTCAAATACTAGTTTTAAGCAAAAAAAATGGTTTGAAGAATTCACGCCGTATTGACATTATAATTTGTATTCCACCGAACTGTAAGGAAAGGGTTTATTATTAATACTGTATAGCTTATGTTTTTTAATGTATTCAAAACAATCATCAATAATTACACTTTAATGAAGCTAAATAACCAACACAATAGCAAATTCTTAGCACAGTTCTCGTTAGTTCACCTAAATTGAGTAACATTAGACGTGGCCCGAAACTCAGATTGTCTGCTTCCACAAATTTGTCAATCCTGAAGAAGACCCCCGCAATGGCGGTCGAAATATTAGTACGAGACACTTCACCATACACGGCTTAACCCAAAAGCCACAACACCATATATATTATATTTACCGGCAATTACTTTCAGCAAATACTTGGGTTTTGGTCATTTGCATAAAGCTGATGCAGGATAAAAGGAAATAAAATAAATAAAACACGTAATTTTTCATGTAAAAAGGATATATTTTTTTATTAATATTCAATACAAATTCTCGGAAAACATTATTTTATTTTTGACTAGCATAACAAAACAAACTGTATGCAGTGGCGGGATACACGAAAACTTACATACTATTTGAAATAAATAATTAAAACGCTGCGGCATTTAATTAAGTGACGCCATTTAAAAAAATACTCCACAAAAAACAGAGTCTAATCAGTCAACAACAAAAAAAATCTTACGACTATCGGATATTTATTTTTATTCTCAAATAAAACAGAGAAAAAGTAAACGACGGCAGACGTAGGATTCGAATTCGCAACAGTGCGCATCCCAGTCAATTTTCAAAATATTTTTAATTATTTTTTAATTATTTTACCTTTACAGAAATCTGCACACGGTATGAAATAGTGCCATCTATGATTTCAAATAGCAATTTATTGTTTGATTTTATTTGTTACGATGATCACTGTCGTCATTTCAGAATCAATCTTAGTTAATTCATCGACATGATATTGAACCACACGATAAGAACTAAAGGGACTAGTACAATATTTTTGACTGCAATAATGAATGGAGATACACAATTAAAAGACGTCTATGGGAATTTTTTACTCCATCCATAATTTCGTCATGAAATATCGCACTTAGAATAATAATATAGCCCATAAAAATAATTTAAAGTGTGTATTTAAGTTTTTTAAAATATTTTTTATGTGTTACGACATTTAAATTTTAATTTCTTCATGAAAATATTATTTTTAATAAATATAAAAATTTAGTAGATACACGAATTTTGTAAATCATTTCAAGAAAATGAAATTATATATTTGACAAAAAAAATGTATAAATAAATTCAATACATTTAACTCATAACTAGTTTACCAGTATTCATTTCTATAATTTTAAAAAATTGCGATAGGTTAGAAGTTCTAGTTTCAATATTTCCAAGAGTGCGAAGCACGATATGTCATTGTAATTTGTCAGCAATTTAGTTTATTTTTTATAATCTTTATCATTTTCTGTCGCATGGCAACACCGGCATTCGAATGGTACGCCCATCAGATTCAAACTAACCAATGGGAACACACATTTCTCTAGGTGTTATTGAGACGATCGGCGAAAAGATTATTGTTTTTGAGTTGAAAGATGAAATCTTTATTTAAACTAACCTAAAAATAATTCATCAAATGTTTTTCTTTTTCCACTGCTTAACCCTTTTGCATCGGTTGTCGGCATATACCGTCAAAGATTCCCCAACCGTTTTTATCGGTTGACGTGATATATGGTTTTGCTACTTTCAATACTCATTGTGACATCTACGGTAAGAAATTGGAAGTGCAGTCAATCCCTTTATCAACCTACACGTATTCGTTACAGGAATCTGTAAAGCATGTAAATAAATAGCGTAAGGTTTCGTCACAGAAGCGATTTTTCTGTAAACCACATGTGTCAATGCCACCACATGTATGGAGTTACATAATGAACGTTTGTTAAATATAACAGTTTTTTATGCATCATTTGATAGCTAAAGGATAGAAGAACGAATGTGATATATGAAAATAGACCAGATAAGTACATTTATGCTTCAAATACTAGTTCTAAGCAAAAATAATGGTTTGAAAAATTCACGCTCTATTGACAGTATAATTTGTATACCACCGAGCCGTAACGAAAGGGTTAGTGGTAAAAATGCTTCAATTTTTCACAAGATGTCGAATATTTTTAATTTAATATAAAAATTCATTTACATACAATAAAATACACTCATTTCCATAAAGTAATATAAAAATAAGTCTTAAATTTACGTCTTCTCACATTAAGCTACTTAAATTAATAACAAACTGCAAAAAAAGCCTACAATTTAGATTTTGATCATACATTAATTTAATTTTGATAAACCCACCCATAAGCACCAGACATAATTTTGAAAGAAATTATGATTTTTTTTTAGTTCATGCTTTTATACTAAAAAAAAATTCTAATGTTAATACAATTTTCGAAACTATTCATATTAAAATGTGAATATTATAAACTATTATTTAAGAAAAAAAATCTTTCTTTAAAAAAAATACATTATTTAAGTCTTTTTTTGGTTTATGTCACTTTACAATTACTTACAATTATTATAGAAATCTTTAATTTATCAAAAATGATATTGAAATTTGATATTTTTTTGATTAGAATACAAAATTAATGGTGAATTTGAAACAGCATATTTCAACATATGAATCTTAATGTTTTGGTATAAGAAGTGACAGAAGGTATAATTAAGAAGCTTTATATTTTTCTGGTATTTTAATTTCAAAATATTCTTGTTTTAAAATTAACTTATTTAAATATAATGAAATATATAAAATGTTGTGTCAAAAATAAAATGGTATAACATCTCTGAAAACCTAAATATTTTAGTGAAAATTATGGTTAAAAAGCAGTGAAATTAATTTAGATATCATAAATATCTGTGGTATTATATAGATAAGGACACAAATAAAAGCCTGGCAGTTTTACAGCGGACTGACTGAATGTGACTGCGGCGTGGAGCAGATAATTTCCGACCTTCTGGAGTGTGCGCTGTGTCCGAGCAGCTGCACCCAGGAGGACCTGATGATGGCCGGGAGTAATGACATATATGTAAGAATAAGGTACAATGCTCGTACTAAAATCTTGTATAAAATTACTGATACCGTTCATAAAATAATTAAATGTCTTTATATAATATTTTTAATTAACATCCAGCCGTACCGCTGAGCGCCACAGAGTCAATTGAAAGAATTCGACCCACTTTTGGTGTTCTGCTACATACATGTACATTTTTAAAAATTCATATAAAATGACAACTAATCTGTAATGCTCCCATGACATAAACCAATATTTGATATTAAATTAACATTAAACTTATCCTAAAAACTATTATTATATAATAAAATATAAAATTAAGATATTAAGGGTAATTAAAAACATATATATATATACTTGATTCTAAAGATAGAACAGATTTTATATAGCTCCACACATGTACAAAACGAATACATATAAATATGTTACAGAATAATTGTAGAGTGACTTTTATATTTTAAAATCATTACTGTTACTAAAATCAGCAATTAAATCAATTTGGTACCAGATTCAATTTTATTTTGTATATTTTGAATCATTCACAAATTTAAATTTTAATCATTTAATACTACTCATTGTAATGTATAATTCGGTTATAATTTTATAAATGAAAATGCATTGAACAGATATTTAATTGCACTGTACAGCCATTGTTGATTTTATGAAGAACAAAGTCACTATGCTCATTGAAATAAGCATTGAAGCATCATTCAGTAAATGATCAACCAACACTTAAAGATAACAACTGAATAAGGACATAACTAGTCTTAAAGACCCTTGATCTATTTATTTCCTTGCTGCAAAAGCAATTTTTGAATGGGTGATATCATTACAATATACGTTTCATACTGTATGGCGTAGACATATTATATTAGCAATGTCACTTGCAGTGGTTATTAAGTACTGAATAGTATTTATTTGAAACAGACAATATATTTTATTCCATAAACAGAAGAAGCATTTATGTCTTTCAAGTGATTGGCTTGCAAATTGCGCAGCAAGATTAAGATATCATAAATAAAGCCAAGAAATGTACAGGTGTTTCGTGCAACCAGTCAATGTATACAACATTAAAAGGTGGCTTTAATGACAGAGCCAAAGTTGTTGAGAAAAAATTACTGATAATAATGCAATTGCTTAATTCTTTTCAACATTTTCACTTTCAGTTTCAAACACTACAACAATAATAATTCTTGCTTTATGTAAGTTTTCAGCATCACGTTACACTTGTTTAATTATTTGAATCAAATTGTGTTGTCTTAAATGACAAGCATTTCACTTTTTTTATGTAATCGCATGCAGGAGAGCACAGCCGGTGTATTCTATGACGCTCAGCCAGGGAAGCTGGACGCTGCATGCAGGAAACGTGTGTTGCGTTCGTGTTTGTGTGTTGAAGAGATTGCAAGTGTATATTTATCTGTTTTTTGAAGATATCCAGATTGATGGAAGGAAGAAACACATGCTGGAAGAGCATTCCAAAGCTTACCGGTGGAATTAAGGAAGTAACTTTGGAAACTGCCAGTTCTTGGTCGACACACATTAACCGACGTATGGATGTTCGGTAAGTGTAAGACAAGTTTGTCGGTTGTGGGTGGATGCAGGAGGAATTGGTTCTTTAAGTTCCTTAGAGCAGCGACCATGGTAATAACGGTAGAAATAACTAAGTAAACCAATCTTACGCCTGTATTCCATTGATTGCAGGTTACACGTAAGAGTGTCATTGTTTATCAAATGAAATTCATCAGTATTCAAGGATAGGGTGGATATGTCCTTTGTATAGAAGAAGTAGTTTATCGTTGAAATACCGACGTGATCTATATAATACACCTAGTTTTTTGGGAGCGAGACCGGCTTTAAGCCGGATTGATACTCCAATTAATAAATTATTTTTAAAAAAGTGTAATCCATAATGAAAACATTTATGAAAATAATATATATTAAATAATAATGATGAAATAAACATAATTTATGATGAATTACGCTTCTTCACTGATATATGAACAACTTTATGTAAAATATATGTTTGAAAACAGTTTTTTAGACAATAATTAGGTTGAAACTTATTGATTTAGCCAACTGTCATTTTTTCTTGTTTAACCAACAAATTTCAGATTCAAATAAAATTGGAATTATTTTCTAGATTGATGTTTTGTATGTTTCAATGATAATGACAATTTTGATTTTTATGCAGTGCATTATATTCTCCAGTTAATGTAGATCTAATATCATTATTAGATAGTATCGTTTAAATTTGTTTTGAATATCAATGCCACTTGAGATGAAATGCTTCCAGTCTTAATGCGTTTAACGCCAAGTAATGTTTTTAATGCATTCGACTCAGAGGCACCATATACCTGTAGGTCACATTCAATGTTAAAATTCCAATGAAATGTAACCGCTGGCGTACAGGGACTGTTTGTTCGAGAAAAAAACGTAGGTCATCGGTGACCTACGTGGCGTGGAACGTGTTAATAATTTATATTAAAATAAAACATTATGAATGAAATTTTTTTTATATGCCCTAGACGGGAGTATTTGCAGCAAGTAGTCGAGGACATGAATTGTAGCGCTTATGCTGAGCTGAAAAGGGTTGCGGAGGACCGAGAAGAATGGAGATCGAGATGCAAGATTCTGTTGCTGCAAACCAATCCACCGGATTGATACTACGAAGAAGAAGAAGAATGAAATTGAAATTATGAAGTTTCACAAAGAAAGGAGTCAACATTTTTTAAATTATGATAGTTGAGGTTGATTGAATTTGCTGAAATGAAGCATATTAGCAAAAACATCAGAACTTACATGTGTGGAATAAATTATTTGAACAAAAAATATATCAATAAACTAAATGTTTATTTTTAATGACAAAATATTTCATATCATATTGTTATATTATAAGCATTATTATATAATATTTATATTATTATTTGGCATAGTAAATATTTACTTAGAAATACAAAAAAAGCTATATTGATTATGGAGTAAGGTGTTAATACGTTTTATTATTTTCAATAAAAATATTAAAAAGTGAACCACAAACAATCGCAAAGCAAAATTACTTAATATTATAAAAAACTACATATTTTAGGAGGAAAATAATACAATTGTCATTATTGTGTCTTGTAATTACATACTTTTTCTTAATTAAAAATTACTTTAAAATACACACATTTAATCATATTGGACTTTAGTCAAATAAAAAATATTCATGAAAAAAGCAATTTGAAAAAGAATATGTTTACAAATCAGGCAAATAACATGTAAAAATAGTTTATTTTCCAATTGTTTAATCAATTGTTAAGCAATAATTCAATTTATTTTTCATGTCAAGTGATTAGTAAAAATGTTATGAAAATTATATGTTTTCTTATTCTATTATATTGTTATATTATGTTATGTTATTATATTCACTTTAGAAATTTTGAAAAAAAATTTAAGAACTTAATTTAAAAATTATTGAACATAGGAATATAATAATTTTACTAGAAATATATTTAACTATTTTTTCAAGTGATTGCTTACAAATGTATTGAAGAATGTTTTTTTTTATAAAATGTTACAAAAAACAAATATTTTTTTATGTGCATTTTATTTATAAAATTTAGAAGATACTTAAATTATTAAATAAAGAGATAACAATTAGAGACAGTGTCTCAGAGTGCAAAAAAAAATTATGTTTTCAATGTATTTGATTAAATTTTACTTTTTATAATTTACATAATACGTACATTGCCGAATTAAAAGATTATGTATATCAAGTTAAAAAAAAAATATTGATTCCTCACTAGTAGAGTTATAATACCCAATTCAAATTCAAATTGTATATACATCAAGATTTGTCAAAAAAAAATATTATATAGTGTTTTTTAAGCATTATTATTTTGTAATTTAAAGAAGTAAAAGAAATGAGCTTTGTCAATGTACCATTTATTTAAACCTATTTCATTTACAATTAAGGATAAAAATACGCGACTATTATTTAACTTTATTATAATTTATAATTATAATATAAAACAAAAAAATAAACTAAGAATATTAAGTATGTGTACCTCGATTTTCTTATTTTGATAATTTGATGAACATAAAAACCCTTTTTTTTTAATAATTATTTTCATCGTGATTTTATTAAAGTTTTATGCTTACTTTATGCATTACAAAATATTAAAAAAAGATATCTTTGATTTTAATATTTACACTATGATTTATGAATTTATTATTAAATTCATGATAATTTTCAATAAAATACTACATAAAAAAACAAACTTTTTAATACTTTAATGCACAAATATTTTTTAGTAATCTTATAAAATTAATAAAAAAACATACATTACACTTAAATAAAAATTACGTCAATTTTATGTTTTATGAATTATGTAGTAGGTATGTTATGTACATACAAACTTTTTTTTTATTCTATGTTTTAGATTTACTTTAATTTTCAGTATTTTTATTTCATTATTATATGTGTTGCAATATTGCTACGCCGATGCAATACTTACTAAAAACCAAAATATAACATAATTCTGAAACGCTAATTTATAATTATAGGTTTTCGTTTTCAGATACTAATTTTTTTTTCGAGATCGATACTTTTACGATTGACCCCGTGTGTGTTTTCATAATTATGAATTCAAAAAAAAAAAAAAAACGCTTATGCGCCGATCAAATTATCCACTTTCAGGAAACAATTGATCATTAATCGCTTAATACACAAAACGAGTAGTGGAAACTCTCTAATTCAGGCCGGAAACCGTTCTTAAAGACCGACGGTCAACTTATCAATTTCACAATCAAGACAATCTGTTGAATTCTAGTAAAAAATCTCTTCCTCTTTTGCCGTTCTACCTTTTAAACATCCCTATATTCATGATGCATAACAATAAGAAAATGTAAGCACTACGATCCTGAAACATTTTTAAATACTGATAATCCTCTTCTTGGTGTCGCGAAGATAGGCCAAACCTTTATAGAATATCTCTAATAATTCCGTATTCAGTAAATAACTGCGTAAGATGAAAATCAACGTAGTTTTTCTTTTTTCCACGTCAATAAATGATCTATGGATGGAAAGTAATATTTGGTTTATTCCTCCGGAAGTTGATTCGCTTACTGGGATACCACAATTTCACCTCCAATTAAATAAAAAGTGCTCGGTGTGATCCATATTAAAGCAATATAAGAAGAAGTATTTATTTATTTAAGACAATTTATAGTAAATTTTCAAAAAAACCCTTAATTTTTTCAGTCCCAAACCGCATTGACAACATTTGATCATTGATTTCATGCGTTTTTACTAATTATGTTCAGAAATAAATAACGTCAACACTGAAAACAACTACATCAGCTTCAGGCAACAGGTGATCGTCGATGTCTTCTTCAACATGCATGACATGTTTGTTTGATGGTCGAAGAATGTCCTTCAGGTCACTTCCTCGGAGGCCGCGACAGATCTTGGAGACCGTTGGTTTGAGGCTGCTGCGGGGCGGAGACCGTGGTGCTCTGGGAGGCAGCGGCCGCGGCCATGGCCATCGACAACGGGATCGTGATGAACTGAGGCTGGACTCCTCCACCTGCACAGTAAAAACAAGCAAGTCATGACTTGTCAATGCAGAAACACGGCTTTGTGCGAATGGCAACAGTGACTTCATATTCAAGCGGCCTCTGCTCACCGCAATGAAGAATTAACCGCTGATTAGATTAATGTAAATTTGCATTTGTTTCATTATATTCAATGCTATTGTAATAAATTTGCACTGCGTTTCCTGTAGTAAAAATATATGCGAGTTTATTTTTATATCATTGACGTACTGTACAAATCTCGTAATTAAATAAGAATGCTTATAATAGATGATGATCAATTAGAGCTACAAATAATTTCCCCACACTGGTATCAAAAGCCCCGCACTTAAATTCACCAGATAGACTACGAAATGAATTTTCATGATTTCTGTTCCGGAACCGAGATCGCGGTCCCGAAATTACGGCGTCAGCTAAATGGTGACGCCGAAATACCAAGGTTCCGGCACTGAGGATAAGTTCAAAGAACCGAGTTGAATTGGTACTGATTTATTTGATAAAATATCTCTTTTTATACTTTAGTGTACAACATGAGTAAGCATTCTTTATTTTATGAAATTAATATTTATAAATTGATTTTCATACACCGCAAATTCCTAGATACCTGTTGTTTTGGACATTGATCCCTTCGGTTTACATAGAGTGGAAAAATATTGTGATGGTCAATGCCCTGTGCCGTACCTGACTGTATGAATCGACAAATTTGAGCTAAGATAGAGAATTTGATTATAATTTGACAATTAATACTTTAAAGACTTTTGGATGTCATACAAAATAATTATGTTCAACTAACGATTTGAACAGTTTCTGTTATCAAAATTGTTTAAGAAATTTACAGAATGTGCATCATATTATAAATAAAGATTTTACACTTCAAAACAGTCAGTATAAAGGTATATATTACTAATCTAGTGCATTTTCGAACGTATGTTGACGGTATATTTTCCAGCGTACTCCAAAGTAATAATAATTATTATGGCATGGAAGCCATCCACTCGCGCCTCCGTTAACATGTCTGAGGCTCTGCAGTGCACCATTATACATAAACTCATCATTCAATTACTTGGTTATACAGTGAATCAATGATAATTGTAATTTTTGAAATTAAAATTTGTCATAAATGAAAAAAAAATAACAGTCACATTAAATCGCTCTGTGAGAAACATAGATTTAAAATAAAAGATCAATTAACTCATAGCCTAATCGTGTAAGAATTATCAAGGCTCCATTACACCTGGATTATTGAGTAAATGGATAAATAATTTTACATACAGTGGAACTGAGGATGATCACTGATGATAGTTCAAGAAGTTGTTATGTATACATTGTTCCTGTTATGACAGTTAACTACGTTGTTACTAATTCATTTTTCCTATAATCATAGTTCACGATACGTTTTTGTATATCTTGTTTCTATGATGAAACACGTAGATTACAATGTTCCTCTAATGATACTCGTAATTTACGATGTCTTCATGAATACCTTATTTTGGTGATGATAGTTCATACTGTTCTTATCACGATCAGATCACGATTTTGTTATGCATCTATACCTTGTTCCTTATCCTATGATAATTCACAATATTATTACGTATCCATTGTTCCTCTGATGACAGTTTACGATGTTCCTCCTTATACACTGTACTTATACACAGTTGGCGTGGTTGTTAATCATACCTTGTTCTTGCGCTTGTGCCGCCGCTGCTAGGCTGAGGATGACCCCGGGCTGGTAGAGCATCCCTCCCGCTGGGAACAGTCCGCCGGCGTCATCCGCTTCCCTGCACCACCCGCCCACCAGAAACAAACAAAATTATCAACATCTACATGAAATCATGCGTCATAACAATCGAGTTGACCCTAAAACGTCAACCAAAATATTTATTGAAGCTTAGCAATTTATAAGATCCACACAACTTCTCACATCCAGCCCTGAAACTGAAAGACTCCAGCTCTGGCAACAAATAGCATCAAAATATTTCATTGCCTCAAAAGAAAGCCTCCCAACTGGTAAGAGCTTTGACTAGCGAACCTGAAAATCCCTGAAAAGATTAAGAACTGGAGTCAGTAGAACAGAGGACAATTTCGAGCGATGGGGAACGGTTCGGCAGGGAGAGTCACTGCTTTGACACTGTGGAGACGTGCAGACCTCACACCTAAGATCTTGCCTCATGTGCCCAACTAGCTGCACATCCCAAGACCTATTACAAAGCAGCACCCGGGGTATCGGTGTTGCTCTATATTGGGCGGAAACAATTTAATGTTGCTGAAACGGAGAAGAAGAATAAGAACTGCCTATATAAAATAAATATATTTAAAATAATTTAAAAAACGATCTTCAAGGAACACCAACTCAAGTTCAGTTCTCAAGGGCATTTGTTCTGAAATTTCTCTTATCATTTACTCGATATAGACCAAACCCATGGACACAAATATAAACGAAACTGTAATTTCGTAGGTTCTCATAGTCAGATTTGAAAAGATTGCGTTAGGGTTGAGATGTGTGTGGCAATTTTCTCTTCTCTTCCATATAATTAGACCAACCCTGCAGGGATCATCTTCAGAGTTGATGAATGTTCATAAAATCTGTAACAAAGAGACATTCGCCGTACACGGCACAATAAGTTGCACATCATTACATTCTTCTCTTCTTTAGCCTCGCCATTTACCATCATCTGGGGTCGGCTCTCCTTGTGCACATTCACCATATCTGTCCGTCCTGCGTTGCATTCTCGGTCAAACCAAAAAAAAACAGATCCTTATTTACAGTTGCAGTCCAGGTTGCCTGTGGTCTTCCAGGTCATCTTTTCAGCGTTGGTATGTTGAGGGCTCTCTTCACCATGTGATCATCATCTCTCCGTGTCACATGCCCATACCATCTAAGCCGGTTTTCCTTATCTTTTCAGGTATGGGGGCCACCCGAAATGAACCCCGAATATGCTCATTTCGAACTCTGTCCACTCTAATCACACCGCCCGCCCATCTCAGCATCTTCATCTCTGCCACATGAATCCTTTCACGCTTCAGTGGGGTCCAACACTCCAATCCGTAGAGCATAGCTAGCCTTACAGCATTTTTGTATATTTTACCTTTGGTCCTAACTGGAATCTTGCTGTCACACAAAACCCCAGAGAGAGACCTCCGTGTGAATATCATCACATTATGAAGAAGAAATCAAACTATGACATACACTCGTAATATAATATAATCGTCTCACCTGGCCCCAGCAAGATCCGGTGATGGACTGCGCCTGGCTCCAGGAGACTCTGGATCACTTCCAGACTCCTCACCACTCTCTTCAGCACCAGAGCTGAGAGGAGATCTTTCAACCTGAGAACAAAGAAAAGTAACATTAATGAATGTAAAAGAAATGTATTCTCATTTTTTTTAAATTTCATATTAATTTAATCTTACTGAACGCGTTTTTATCTCCCTATGATGACATCATCAACAGTGGTGCAAAGATTTTTACAAAAAACGATGATAAAGGTAAGAGTTGAACTTGTATTGGGATATTCATATTCTCACATAGATTAAATAAACACATTAAATTAACCTGATCATACTATATACATTACATGTTGTAATAAGGCAACTTTTTTTTGGCAGTATTTAATTCAATTAATGGACATTAATTATTTAGCAAACGGTCACTAATAACCTACCTAAATACCTAAAAAGGAAAGTGAAAAATAATCATTTGGCAATAGAAAAATATCAAGCGGCGGTAGAAAAATAATAAACTGGCAGGAAATAATTAATGAATAGTATTTAATAATACGTCACGTTAGGTTTCCATTTTATGAGTTAATTATTCATAATTATAGATATTTTTTTACCAATATTGAATATATTATTGCCATTTGAATTTTATAACTGACAACCTTCATACTGACACAGTGGATACTGCGAATTTGAATAGTTTACTGGCGATAAAATGTATTTACTTCTAATTGATTTAACTTACTGCCAAAACCTTGAATTAGTGACTGAACAAAGAAATACAGGCTTCTTAATAACATTAATAACAATAGAATTAAGCAGTTTCGTCGAGAATTGACGCTTAATGGCATTAACTTAAATAATGTATTATCATATGTCAATAGTCACATGTATACTCGTACGAGGTATAATATTATGACATACAAGTTTTATATCAGTACCCTCGACATATAAGTTATAATGTTAATATGATACTTTGGACTGGAGAATTACTACATGGCTCAAAGTAGAGAGTTCACTTATTCTTAGATGTGCTGAAAGATTTCACTTTAGACTGAATATTCGAGAGCGAAAAAAATATAAATAAATAACAGTGCATATATAGTAATACATACTAGAATAATATTTTAATTAAATATACGACGGTATTTGTTCAAAACGTTTTTTTTTAACATAATCATTTGTAGACAATTATTTATTTTAGACAATTATTTATTTATTTCCTTCAATAACATTACAAAATATTTTTACATCTTAATTCATTATTGAAGTATTTACATAAAAGTGTGGCCCTGTAAATTTATTGACACATTTAGTGTCAATGACCTCACACCCAGAACAAGCGTTAGGAGACTCAATGCAAATGTTGACTTGTAACAACAAAAACCCTGTTATAAGTAAATCATGGATGACCCACAAATAACATGGCATTATTGTCACAACATCAAACTTCCAAAATTTCGCCATCGTCAACACTAGCACTGAATCTGAAGCAATATAACACTAAATATGTCAATATCTTCACTCAAGTTGGTTTCAACCACTGTTCATTGCGATTCTTTCGTCTTACACGTATCCAGGGTTGAACGATGGTCTTTTCAGGCCACACTTCAGGCTCCATGAGAGACTCTAGCGAAGTCGCGATGACCCCGACTTTGAAAGAAGTTGACAGCGTCCGTCTGCTGATAATCCTCCTGATGGTCATCCAAGAGGGATTGAATGCAGCGGTCACTGCCAAGAAGCTCTGCAAGTCATCAGCTGTTGTATCCGGGTGAAGACCCTTGACGTGAAGATACGCCATCTTCACTCCGGTAACCTTCTTCGAAGGAGCTGCAGAGCCGCGGATCACCCGACGTGCTGAACGCCTTTCCCCATCAGAAGAGGCATGACTCATATCCGAGTGGTAAACTTCCTCGGAAAGACTGCTCGTCGGAGAGAGAGAGCATCCACGGAGAGAGCATTCCGGGCCTCCAGTTCCTCGAACCACGAGCTGGAGGACCTTCTTGAGAGCCCTACTCATTATTTTGTATTAAATCTCCAAAAGTCTTTAAAGTAATTATTATAATCAAACTCTTTATGGAATCTGTCGATTCATACAGTCGCATCGACACGGAGCATTGACCAACCAATGTAAATTGAAGGAATCAAGGTCCAAAACAACATGTAACGAAGAATTTGCGTATGAATTTTAATGTATTAATATTAATTTTGTAAATGCTTACTCATGTCATAGACTAAGGTATAAAAAGGGGTCTCTCGTCAAATAAATTAGTATCAATTCAACTCCGGTCTTTGGATTTATCCTCAGTGCCAGAACCTTGGTATTCCGGTATCACCATTTTAGCTGATGCCGTCATTTCGGGACCGCGACCTCGGTTCCGGAACAGTATTATTAAGATTTAAAAATATTTTTTAAATCGTTTAATTTTTAAATATTTGGATAAAAAAACGTTGATACACTGCTATTATATTACTGAAAGCTCTGAGATATTGTTTTTAAACTTTTCACTGATATGTTGAAATGTATTAAATTAAATAATATATTTCAAAATATGTACAACTTCATGATTTACAAAACATCGTTAATAATTTATTTACTGACATATTTTAAAAATTAACCGATAAAGTAATGGAGAGTGTTATGAAAAAATATGTACGTTAAGTTATCGACAGCTTAAAAGGCCATTAAACGAGAATGCGATAATATGGAGCACAAAAATACGGATTTGAAAAGAATTCTACAGTATGAAAATGCACAACATTGCAAAACTTGGCAGTTCTTATAATAGGAAACAAGAATATAGAAAGTAATGCGTTGGCAGAGTTCGCCAATTCTGGAGTTACAATATTTAATAATTCTTATATTATTTTATATCCCGAATGCGAATCACAGTTCTGTCGCTGTATTATCCTTGCCTTGTCCCAAGTAATCTATACACCAGAAGCTTCGCCGAGTACATACAACGTACAGTTTTCGACGGCCTCCAAGGCGTGTGATTTAAGAGAACGAAGCTATAGTATACAAGCTAGACGTTTACTGGCTATGTAGAAAGTTTCTGAAGTAGTTTCGCCTCTCTTCTAATGACGACAAAGCCCAAAGCAAATAGAATATAATGTGGAAAAAAGGTTTGTGCTAAAGGCTCATTAAATTATTTAATTGTTCAATTTAATTGTTTTAATTTAGTGTACAATCTTAGAATACAACAACCTATAAGACATTATCTATGTTGTACATTATCTACGATAATAGGAAAAACAAAAGGATTTTAATTTAAACGTGCATAATTCAGAAGTTTTTGAAATTTGTTTAGGAAAAACCTTCTAGAACTGTTACTTATTCCTGACAATTCATTTTCTATTGAACTACATCAAATGCATCGTCGGGATAGCGTGCACAGTTAACGATCCTGAAATAAATTGAAGTTATTTTCTCTAATAGAGTCGCCTTGTGTGCAATTTGTAAACTAACTTAAAGTAACTATTTTTTACATAATTTTTTTGTAAATAAGATTTTGGTTAAGTTTGAGTATCAGGGACATTATAAAGGCATTAGTTGATTTTAAAAAAATGTTAATTATATTGTTTGAAGTTGAGAAAAAAATGTTTTCAGTTTTCAGTGTTCAGTAGTGCTGTGTTGACGAGGTCTGCAATATCACATGGCGGAGCCCGGCGGTCTGGCCCTGTGAGACTGCGACCTGCGCGCAGCAGATGGAGGGACATTAGGAAACCCGTGCAGGTGTTACTGCCTAGACTGCAGGCAGAAGTAGACAACCTGAGAGATTTTCCAAAAAAAAAATCGAGATAACTAAACCTGCCTTTTCTTCAAATCCTCCGACTCGCAAAGACCGCTAGGAACTATACAATGAATATACTCTGAGGAGCTGCGGGAAGCAGAGCTGATACAGGATGAGGCGAGGATCATGGCGACTAGAAGAGCTTTTGTAGCTTCAGTTAAGGGAGCGGTGATGGTGATGATGATGATTGTTTTGATAACTTTGAAACGCGGAAAACTACCCATAAAAACTTCTTGGTCGATAAAAGTGCGTATAAAATCTTTAACTAGAGACCAATACAGGAAAAATACTGATTAGCTTGCTGACGTCCTAATTAAATCTATTTATTCAATATTTTTGCGAGAGTTTTATGTTAACGATTGAAAAATGATTTTTAGTTTGTTACTAAGCACTACCGACACATTTATTTAAAATTAAAGCCTAAAAGCAAGACAGTGTAAGTCTGTTAACTCACCGGGAATTCCCATTTTCAGATATATTTCAAGAACAAGTTTATGAATTACGAGTATACAACGCATTAAATAGGGTTGTTTTGACAATGTATTTTGACTTAAGACCGGTATTAATACACAGTCTACGTAACATGGCAAACTGCTTTACGGACCATTCAATTCAAAAGTATTGCACCACTGGATAGTATTCGTACAAAGGCCGATTTAAGCCAAACGAACGAACTTATTATTACATATTTACTCCTTCAAATTCAGCGCAGCGAGCGAATTTAATTGCAGTAACCAAGCGAATTTAAGGAAGTGAAGGTATTAAGTGCATTTGATCGTTTTGTTAAGGTTCCATATATGCCATTGACAATGAAATAATACGATTTGGAATTTGGCATTTAAAAAACTCTCTTAAATAACATTATTTATCACTTATCTAAATTTAAAAAATCGATTTGATTATATTAAAAAAAAACATGATTCTGAGTATTTATTTGAGTAATTATAATAAAATATAATGTTTCACTTGTTTTCTCGAAATAACTAAGAGCTAGTGCCTACTTGAGCGGGTTTATATTTTTTTATTTTATATAAACCTAGATTCAAGTGAATATAATTTATTTAGTTACATAGTCGAAGATCAACCTAAATTTTCTTGTGAATCAACCAAATAAAGATTATCCTTTTCAATGACAAAGACTATTTAAAGGATATTAAATTTTATGGAAACATAAAATATTAAAAAAGATGTATGTATTTTTTTATGTAATCACATGCAGGAGAGCACAGCCAGTCAAGACCTCTATGACGCTCAGCTGGGGAGGCTGGACGTTGCATGCGGGAAATGTTTGTATGTGGGTTGGGGAGATTGCAAGTGTATATTTATCTGTTCCTTGAAGAGATCCAGATTGTAGGAAAAAGGGAAACACAGACGCTGTAAGAGCATTCCAAAGCTTACCGGTGGCATTAAGGAAGGAACTTTGGAAACTGCCAGTTCTTGGTCGACACACATAACCCGTGTATGGATGTTCGGCAAGTGTAAGACGAGTTTGTCGGTTGTGGGTGGGTGCAGGAGGAATTAGTTCTTTATGTTCCGAAGAGCAGCGACCGTGGTAATAACGGTAGAAAATACTAAGTGAACCAATCTTACGCCTGTCTTCCATAATACTCTATATTATATATTTTTTATCATATATAATAGGTAATATACGTGCATGAAGTGAGAAAACGATAAGATAATACTATACATCAATAAGGTACTATAAATACATTTGATCCAAGTGTTATTTATAGTAAAACGTTTTTTCAGAAAGGTTTTTATTTTTATTACTATTGATATTTTCACAAAATAAAGGCGTTATATTTGCTGTGTTGATACGTATATTTATTTACTCATGTACGTTTACTTCAGCATTTCAGGACCGAATGAAATAAATTACAGATGTTAAGTGCTTACGGTCTGACCCCAAACAATTCCTCTACTCCCGACGACAGCTTTGATCTGTTCGATCGGCACTTCTGTGGCCGGCTCTCGAGTGCCACTCCAACATTCCTGCGGTGTTAACCCACCCTCACGACCGCCCTTGACCAAAACGTTAAATGAGCTCTTGATATTGTGTTCTGCCATGAGAGTATTTACCTCTTATTGTGAAAATCTGAATAATAATAATGAGTTGTATAAGTTGCTCCAAGTGTACCCCCAGGGGATACCTTCATTTTTTACTTCATAATAAGAACCATCTCAGAGTGCCCGATGAATCGGTCACATCATGCGCCACGATGGTCTTCTTCACGACATTGTGGAGGGGATGGTTGAGGGTAGAAACTGTAGAGGGCGCCCTAGACGGGAGTATTTGCAGCAAGTGTTCGAGGACATGAATTGTAGGTCTTATGCTGAGCTGAAGAGGGTTGTGAAGGACCGAGAGGAATGGAGATCGAGATGCAAGATTCTGTTGCTGCAAACCAATCCACCGGATTGATACTACGAAGAAGATAAAATAATGCTGAGGATACGATGGTTTGAGCGGACAAGGGAACGGACAAAGCAGCTTTCTGTACTACAAAAAAGAGACGAAGATAGACCTGTTTGGGACATATGCTTCGGATGCCACAGAAGAGCATAAACTACAGTAGTTTTTTTTTTTTTTCGAAAACTCAAGCTCGCGTCATCATCAAAGGTTCTCTAGAACTATATATATAATATGCTTGGCGAAGTTCTGGGAAGCAGAGCTGGCATGTGAGGCGAGAACCGCGGCAAAAAACAAAACTTTGTGGTGGTAATTCGTAACGAAGATATGCTTTAGTTAGGAATATTCATCGTACCCGAACAGGGTACTATATATAATCGTGTCGGAAACAACAGGGTCAGATCCTGTCTGCCCAGTAGTGGGTGACGTCGATGGCGTTACTCTCGGCCATCATCAGGTCTTCCTGGGTGCAGCTACTCGGACACAGCGCACACTCCAGAAGGTGTGACAGGGTCTGCTCCACGCCGCAGTCTGATAATATAACATATCTGATGATTTTCTCTAGCTTAGTAGTTTACATTTAGATTACAATGTATACACATACAAATCTTTAACAAATATAATACTTTTTATGCGTTATTTCATTCATCGATTATGCGTGAGATTCTGACCGCAGACAGTATTCTCATGTCCTGTTCATTGCACTCGACGCTGACCACTGATCTAATTTAGATAAAATCGATAAGTAAGCAAGTTACGTGTTTCATTACGTAAACGTTAGCACCTCTGCACCAGCGACCCGATCATTCGATAATGACATACAACTACTGTCTTGGCGATGACGAAAGGCCGCTGCGGAGTCGCAATACTCGTCTCTTGCTCAGCAATCCTGCTGGAAGTCGCGGGCCTTGTAGGGACCAACCAAGGCACCGGCATCAGCGGGTGAAGAGTTCGAAACACTTAAGTCCGTAAAACGATAATTTTACAGGGCCTTTCCGTGATATTTGAATCCTCATTTTCATATTTAAGTTACCATGCTTTATCCTAAATTTTAACACCTGAAATTTCTCCTGAGAACATATTACGACTCCAGAACAAATGCCTAGTAACTCTAAAGTGAGTGAATGTCATTTCCAAAGCGTATATGTTTTTTTTTTTGGACAATTATTTATTTATTTCCTTCAATAACATTACAAAATACTTTGACATCCTAATTCATTATTGAAGTATTTACATAAAAGTGTGGCCCTGTAAATTTATTGACACATTTAGTGTCAATGACCTCACACCCGGAACAAGCGTTAGGAGACTCGATGCAAATAGTTGACTTGTAACAACAAAAACCCTGTTATAAGCAAATCATGGATGACCCACAAATAGCATGGCAATATTGTCACAACATCAAACTTCCAAAATTTCGCCTTCGTCAACACCAGCGCTGAATCTGATGCAATATAACACTAAATATGTCAATATCTTCACTCAAGTTGGTTTCAACCACTGCTCACTGCGATTTTTTCGTCTTACACGTATCCACGGTTGAACGATGGTCTTTTCAGGCCAGTATTGAAGTGTATGTAATCATAATTTAAAAGGAAATATTACGATTAGTCCTACACTTCCACAATTTTCTCTATCTGTTCTTAAGAAGCGTTGTAACCCAACTAACGATAGACACATTGCAATAACATTAAGGTTATCAACTGACAATACTTGGTGAAACTGCATAATTATAATTTAACAATTAATTTTAATTAAATTAATTAATTTATTAATTTTTTAATTAAAATTAATTCTTAAATTATAACATTGCAATAAGCAAAAGGCGTTAATATTTATGACATATGTTTACCACAAGACGCATTGTACCTGCCTTATCGTAAGACATTTTTGCCGGTGGGTATAGCTCAATGGTCAAAGCGTTTGCTTTGCAAGCCAAAGGTCGTGGGTTCGATCCCCGACGGAATTTAAAAAAAGGATTTTTAATCGATTTCTGAGCTCTAAAATACCCCGGTAGGTGTGAATTTGATCCCTCACCCGTATAATGCCAGTCATAGCCTATTTATCAAAATTGGTGGTAGATGAAAGTCGTCCCTTGAAGACCACCCGTTCATAGTAAATTCCTGTAATAATAAGGATGATGCGTGAATCTCGGGCTGTAGTCTATGACATTGGCAGACCAACACTCCACATGCAGCATTTAGCCATGTGCACCGTGGTAAGCGTCATAGAATTCCACAGATGAGACTTCAGCATCACAATCACAATCTGTCGGTATTCTCCTGTATGTGTTTATACAAAAACCAAAAAAAAAACTGAAAAATTGCCTAAGAACATATTACGGTCCCCAAAAGTCTCCAGAGCGAAAGCCGAGAGACTCTAAAGTGACAGTAACTATTGTTTCTAAGCCCTTGTAGACGACAGCTTCCAGTTCCGCTGACGATCCGCTCTACGGGCGTGTATCGGTTTTCCGCTCTTCACTAGACCATCTTCTCCCAGTTACTTGTAAGGTAACTAGTTACGCCATCAATCTGAAGTGGGCGGACAGCCTCATTTCTCCAGATTTCAGGCAGCCGGCGCGGCTTTACAGGAGGGTGGGAGGTAGAAATGAAACGCAAGAGATTCAAGTCTAAAACTGATTTATTTAACGTTCAAGTCGGTGCTTTTATACATTCATTTTCTGGTACCTACTTTTGCGGCCGTGGGAACAGTTTCGGTCGCACGGGTCTGTATTCCTTTCTTAGGGTTTTATTACTATATGAAACGTTCCTGGAGATCTGTAATCCTAGCCATAACATCGGTTTATGTTTTTATGGCTAAAACTGAAACGTATCCTAGGCTCGTTCGCACGCTTTACTAAACAAAGGAACACTTTCTGAATATTTAATATTTATGACATCTTCCCGAGAATAGACGCCTCTCACGCTGGCCAACAAAGGGCGACGTTTTTGGCTTATTTAATATTTATGGCATCTTCCCGAGAATAGACGCATCTCACGCTGGCCAACAAAGGGCAACACTTTTGGCTTATTTAATATTTATGGCCCCCTTTCTAACAATCGGTCGGGGCTCACGGACTGTTTCTTTATTGAAGGTCCGCCCGATAATACTCGTGGGATGCAAAGTATAATAAACCATCGAATTCCTATATCATTACAAATAACACATTTACAAATAACACATAACTATCAACAGCTGTCGTTTTCAGCGCGTGACGTACGTAACAGCCCTATATAATTTTTTGTTGGCGTTTTTAAGTATTTGTGAATCTTTATTTTAAAAGGATATATTATGATTATTATTATTATATTAGTATTTGTATAGCGCTCTTTTATGACCGAATGATCATTCCAAAAGCGCTTCTTTGCCTCTCTGAGTAAAAAGGTAGGTCTTGAGTCTGCTTCTGAAGGATGCCTCCGCTTTAAGCTCTCTTATGCTTTCCGGTAGTGAGTTCCAGGCCATTGGTGCAGCGTAGCTGAAAGCCCGATTGCCAAAGACCGTGCTAGGACTACCTCCCGTCAGCTGCAGGGTGCTTCTATTTGCTCTAGCCGATCTGAGTGTCTCTCCACGCGCGCTTATTTCTGAAGGCTTGATAAGTTCTGTCAGATAGCCCGGTGCAGTTCCGTTGAGTGCCTTAGTTAGATTAGTCTGACACTTTGTCCGTCTTGACTATTTAGTCCCAAAAAGCGACACAACTCAACCAACAAAAATGCAATTACCAAAAGGTGATGCCTAATCCAAGTTATGGTCCACGTTTTATGTTGCTTCACTTTGGTGATCAAACGAACATTGCATCTCCGGTGTGTGATAAAAGGAGACTTGTAATAGTTTTTTTCGTAAATTTTATATAATTTATGTGCAGTTTCCATTATGTTGACTTTTAGTCATTAATTTTGATACAAAAGTACGATGAAAAAATGCCGTTCTGATTATCAATCTCTCCATCACTTTTAGTTGCAGAAAAATATAATAATTTCATATTTCAGTCAGTACCATCAGTCATATTTATATTCATCAACGTGACTTTTTATTTTTCCAACAAATACAATAAATATACATATTAATATCGACTGTCTTAAAAATGGCGTTATCCGTGTCAATTGTAAGTGTCGTATTACTATACCTTTACCATTTCAATTTAACGTGAAATTAAATAAAGTACTTTTTATACAAAATAAACATAATATTGCTTCAGATTCAGTGCTGGTGTTGACAGATACAAAATGTTGGACGTTTGATTTTGTAACAATAATGCCGTGTTATTTGTGTGTCAACCGTGATATACTTATGACATGGTTTTTGTTGTTGCAAGTCCAACTATTAGCGTTGAGTGTCCCGACACTTGTTCTAAGTGTGAGGTCATTGATACTAAATGTTTCAATACATTTACAACGCCACACTTATATGTTAGTAGTTCAATAATTAATTAAAATGTAAAATACTTTGTAATGTTATTGAAGGAAAAAAAAAATTAATTGAACATGTACGAGGGGTAAAATCATATTATAACGTCTAAAATGGAATGCTCCAAAAGTCATAGTAAAAAATATATTTGTATTGAATCGACTTGAGTGTTTTACACTGTAAGCCAGCTGTATGCTGGGTCTTACATTGGTACTCCCAGATGGCGTCGTCCAGGCTGCCACCGACTGTTGCGATTAGTTCTACAGCCTGACACTCAACTATTCACAGGGCGAGCCAGTGTTCAAAGGTAATCATTCTACTAGTGATGTGTCTATGGTTACGTTTATCAATATTTATAATATCTAGGTACTCGAGAGCTTAACTGATCTAACAAAGAAACAATTATATTTATTACAAACTTATTACTAGCCGCAAGTAGATCCGTTAGAATGAAGGCATTATAACCTTTGTTGATTATTTTAACTATATAACTCTAGTTTATTTTTTATTAGGACATTAATGAAATTTTAACCCTGTCATTACAGCTCGGTTTGAATACAAATTATATTGTCAGCTATAAAACTAGTATTTGAAGCATAAATGTACTTATCTGGTCTATTTTCATATATCACATTGGTTCTTGTATCCTTTAGCTATCAGATGATGCATAAAAACCTATTCTAAGAAAGTAACAAAACGATATATCACGTCAACCAATGTCTAAGGTAGGGGAATCTTATGACGGCATATGCCGACAACGGATGCGAAAGGGTTAATAGATTCTGATGTGAAAAAGTTCAGTCCAAGACTTGACGCAGGGTGCGTGATTTATATACAGCCAAACCGCTGAACAAATCGTCAAAATAAAATATATTTATAAAGTTTTTTGTTTAATTTTTAGTTTGTTTATTGGAGTTTATTAATGAAACAAAATATTAAGCCTTCGCGTTGCCTTTAGGTCAACTGGACGGAATGGCCAATAGGGAATCGAGGCACACATAGACACTGACACGCTCTAAATGCACACAAAGCGTATCATAGTATTCATCGGGATTTAGTTAGGGGCGGAAGAATGTATGAAGAGAGTAATTGGTGGTATCAAAAAAACTTTAAAATACATTTATCTTTTTTTTCGTAACAACACGCGCCGGAAAACACGAGTATTTCAGTATGGAATAAATTGGTAAGTTAAGCTTCAGACAATCTGTAATGTTACGGTAACTCAGTTAAGTTCGTATTTTTTTTCTCAACAAGCAGCCTTTGATATTTCAAAATAATTTTACCAAACGGTTATATTCCGTTGCATTTTTTTTTCAGGAAATTTAATTTGGATAAAGCAGGACGTGGCTGCCTTGGCATCGTGAATAATTTGATACTAGATCCGAGAGCTCTCGGATGTCAATCGGTGGATCCAGGAGGCTCGAGGGCGGAAATTAAAAATTGCGTTACGACCGCGCACCGGATGCGGCCCTAATGGCGCCCACCGGAAATTGCAATGAAAGCCTTATTGGAAACGGAAATGCCCCGCGCCGAGATTTTGTGTAAAACAAACGGCTGAAAATGTTTCGGGATTTTTTTTAAAACCGCGAACTTAAGCGATGTGTCAAAATAAATTAGAAAAAAAAACACAATTAATTTTAATTATATGTTGTATGTTTCTTTTTTGCCTTCAGTGGTGGACTGCTAGTACTTATAAGTCGTCAGTATCTGAACTATTCACAATCTTCGGAAAAAGAGGTTTTTTTTTTATATAATTCTTCAATTGTCATATATACGACATATTTATATTTAGAATAATTTAAAATGTCAATTAATTATTTAATATGTTTTTAACCCTTTCGCATCGGTTTTCGATATATGCCGTCAAAGATTCCCCGACCTTTGACATCAGTTGACGTGATATATCGTTTTGCTACGTTCAGTAGTCATTGTGACTTCTACGGTAGGAAATTGGAAGTGCAGTCGTTCCCTTTATCAACATACATGTATTCTTTACAGGAATCTGTAAAGCATGTAAATAAATATCATAAGGTTTCGTCACAGGAGCGATTTTTCTGTAAACCACATGTGTCAATGCCACCACATGTATGGAATTACATAATGAATGTTTGTTAAATATTATAGTTTTTTATGCATCATCTGATAGCTAAAAGATTGAAGAACCAATGTGATATATGAAAATAGGTCAGATAAGTACATTTATGCTTCAAATACTAGTATTAAGCAAAAAAAATGGTTTGAAAATTTCACGCCGTATTGACAGTATAATTTGTATTTCACCGAGCCGTAACGAAAGGGTTAATAGCAATATTTAAAGTATACAATACAAGTATGTACAATAGTTAGATGGTATTTTTTTTTATCTAATATGCGTTTTCATGTGTAAAAGTATTATATGGTTTTCACATACAGGTATATAACTAAATATCACAGTGCATCCTGAAAACAAATCAGTGTTGTTTTCAATCGATTTGATCGTCTTATTGAAGACATTTTACATACTCAACTTTTGTGTGGGCTTCTAACGAACATTCCAATCATTCCTAATGTCTTTTTTCGCTCTGCCAACTCTGACCAATTCACTTAGGGCAAATAAATATCAACCCTTAACGCGCCTACTTGCCGGACCGTGGTTAATTGCCCCAGTGCCCAGCGCCCTCCGAAATGGCCCTGCAAATGATCCGGCCAAAGTTCGGCCACAATCGATGGCTCTTAACGGCTTTCCGATCACGGACGATCACTATTGTTTCGAAAGGGAGACCTTTCGAGTAAATTCCTCTCGCCACATTTCGACCGATACGACAGCATTCTTTTCAATGCAAGAGTCAACAAAGCAGATTTTTTCTAGTAAAACAAAAAGACCGATTCTTTACAAATATACACATGATATATTCATTGTATGGTACAAGAGCAAAACTGGTTAAAGCAACTTTACAAATACATCATTCAAATCATTGCAAATATGTTCAATGTCCGATAATCGTTGTTTGAATACATTAATGGTTAATTGATTATTTGATATCAACCATTTTAATAATACCCTAAGTTCACCATTATGTAAAATTAAATACTTTACTATCGGTATTTAAGCTTGAAATTATTAATCTTATTTTACATATAATATTATTTCAACACAAAAATTTTATGATTAATCAATATATCATCCTTATTTGTCAGCAGGATAATTTATCATCCGAGGCTTATTTATGTCTTAAATACCGAAATGTTTAATTTAATTTCCTCCCGCTTGTAGCACCAGTACTTAAAATATTAACACCTAATATGTATTCGAATGTACAGAATTATGAGGTTTAGTGTGCAGTTGTTTTTTTTTTCAACTAACAAAATGTATATATCTTTTTAAAATAAGCATTAAAAACTTTAAAATAAGGTCTCTAAAGATGACGTGAATTCGTTCTGTCAAAACCTCCAAAAGAGAGAGTAATTCCAATATACAAAATAATTACATGATCAGATATACCAAACTTATAAAAACACGAGAAGTATCTTGAAAAAACATGTTTTTAAGTGTAATAATTTATTTAAAAATGAAAATATATATTTTGAAAGACAAACCAATAAAAAGCCACAGAACATTACTTTTTTTGTTGTAACTTTGATGTTACTAACTCTGGGTCACACGCACCCCACGACGCTAACCCTAGGTTGGTAAACACATTATGTATCAGGGTAGCAGAAATGTGCAAAGGTAGATAGAACATTCCCAAATGTGTTACCGAGTTTAGTGATGAAATAGTGTATGAATCTTTTGGGTGTGCAAAAAATATTTTTTAAATATTTACACTACATTAAATATGATTATCACATTTTTTAAATGAGACAAAATTATACGCAATACCTTTATTTTCAAATTATGCATATTTAATGTAATATTTTATATGAAGAAATATTATTTATATTTCTGATATCAAGAATAATATTAGTAATAAAGAGATAATTTAATTTTGTGTTTAAAGTCAAAATATGAATTTATAATAATAGCGATTCGGTTATGATTATTCACGACATTTTTACAACCCAAGTACCAGGATCGCAGAAATGGCGCAGAGATACAGATTTCATCCCAACGACTAAATGTGATGATAGCTGTTGCTACCCGAAGGGTGAATAATAAATTCCAAACGCTCTCGCTGTTACTAGGGGCTCCCATTCCTGATACCAGGGCAGCAGAAAGGCGCACGGGTAGCGAGAAATAGATTTTCTCAAATAAACCAACACGCACAGAGTTCGTTGCATTCCTAGTTCTAAAAACCTACCGAAATATGGATTGCAGGCAATTTATTTCATTTTATGTATTAGGGTAGCATGAGCAGAGTAGTGAGCGAACAAGGGTATTTATTATATTATCAGCAGGCCGGCGGCTTCTGTTAGTGAACACCCGCCCCTTGCACTCTAAGCCCCGCCCCCCCTATCAAGCGGGGGCTATGCACCGCGCTCCGATAGTATTAGTATTACAACGCAGCTGCAGTATCGTTTACCTCCTCGAGTCTTTGCTGCCCTGATACTTTTGTACGCTCGCTGCACAGGAACAATGCAAAGGAATTTCTTTCCTTTTACTATGAGAATAATTGTTTTTATAATGACAGCACTACTCCATTTCCTAGTATCGCAGTTACAAACATTAAAAAATAGATATTGTTAGAAATATGTGTAAGAGTAATAAAATATTTTATACATAAATATGATTTTACATAAAGTTGATATGATAGCTCTTACTGCGTGTGTTGTGTATATTCTCACACACGATAAAGATACACATATATAAGTTATGTATTTATTCTATGTTTCATTTTCGATTCCCATACAGTGGCGGTAGACAATAAATAGGTAATAAATAAAAATGTAAATAGTTTTTACTAAGAAACATAAGTAATACTAAAACAATAAATAAAAACATAGTTTTTTATTGTCTACGACATGTTTCGACTATGTTGAGTATCAAGTGAATTAAATGGTAAGATCAAATATATTAAATAAGTTGTTTAAGATATGTGAAATATGTCGTCAACAAATAAAATAAAATGTAATACTTCTAAATAATCTTTTATTTTTATCTGATATTATGGAATTCCACCAAAAATTATCGATCGAAAAATGATAATAAAAAACTTATTTATGTTTTAAGTTATCATATAATATTTATATATTTTATGCTATTTAAATTTTAGCTTAAAACATCGGTTCAAATGGCGAAAATGTTATTTTATTTTAACTAAAAATTAAATTCATAATAATAATACGAATCTCAACTAAAGTACGAATTCAAATATGTATAAATAATAATGTTAAACTTCAAAATATATCGTGCTTATATAAAATTCATCTTGAATAAAATTGAATATTAATTAGACGATTCGTCGTCTTTGCTGTTTTTATATCAGTGTGTATAAAGAGCAAAAACTACTCACATGGTATTATTATAAGTAAAAAAATGAAAAGAAACATTTAAGCATTTTACAAGCGTACAAGCTAGGTGTATCAAAAAGTATTATAAGTATTATTTTCAAAGCATTGTTATTTTCTGCCCACAAACTACTGTATACTTTATCAACTTGAAGGTACAATATAAATTAAACATCCTATTTTCTTAGACAAGTATTTACAAGACCGCTGTTGTGCGATATTATAAGCTGTCCTCTAAGTGAATCACCGTCTCCATATAAGCGTGCGACCGATTGTGTCTCTCATTAAAGAGGTACATATCTCCCGCAAAAGTAACTTCTATCATCTCCGCTAGCCATAAATCCCGTCCGTCGGGCCGCACACGTGTATGCGGGCCGTAACTTACCGACCCCTGCAAGCATCGCAATTTTTTTCAGATGCATTGCATTACAAAGGTAATGAATCTTGTTGACAAAAGCCTTTAGTTACAATGATTCACTAAAACTTAGTCAATATATATATAATCGTGTCGGAAACAACAGGGTCAGATCCTGTCTGCCCAGAAGTGGGCGACGTCGATGGCGTTACTTCTGGCCATCATCAGGTCTTCCTGGTTGCAGCTATTCGGGCACAGCGCACACTCCAGAAGGTGTGACAGGGTCTGCTCCACGCCGCAGTCACATTCAGTCGGTCCGCTGTAAAACTGCCAGGCCCTCATTTGTGTCCTCGTCTTGCATACTCCGGGTCTCATAGGTCTCAAATAACTACCTGTATAATAAAGCTACACTGTTCACATACTGAAGTAGAAGAGTAAAGGTCAGCGTGCATGTAAAAGGTATTAAAAATATGTGTACATACATTACTCGTACATGTCGTAAAATGCACGAAAATAGTTTACAAATGACGGCGCGAATTTTCCAAATCAAATGTTAAAATTCGAAAAGGTTGGTAATTTTAATTGTTGCTACTCTGAAATTCGGCTAAAAGCGATGCCTTTTTTAATATAAATCGGTAAGCATTAACATCTAACATCTAAGCTTGTGCGAAACTAAGTTTATTATAAAATTATATGGATACTTAGCATTATTTGTTACAAAAACTAAAAAAAAATATCTAAGAAAAAAACAATTATATTGCGCACATGTTTTTTGAAAACAGTGCCGAATTACTACAATAAAAGTAAGAGATGCACGCTTTAGGCCTCAGAATTTTTGGGACCACAATAATGTCAAATACAACTAACATACTATATTATGTTTATGTTTTTTTATATAAACACATACAGGAGAATACCGACAGTTGGTGATAGTAATTCTGAAGTCTCAACTGTGGAATTCTATGACGCTTACCATGCTGCATATGGATAAGCGCTGCATGTGGAGTGTTGATCCGCCAACGTCATAGACTACAGCCCGAGATTTACGCATCATCTTTTATTATTACAGGAATTTACTATGAATGGGTGGTCTTCACGGGACGATTTTCGCCAACACCAATTTTAATTATTAGGCTATGGCTGGCATTTTACTGGTGAAGGATCAAATTCACACCAACCGGGGGGTATTTCAGAGCTCGGAAATCGATTAAAATATATATTTTTTTAATCTCCGTCGGGGATCGAACCTTGGCTTGCTTGGATGGCTTGCAAAGCAAACGCTATGACCATTTAGCTATACCCGCTGGCAAACCAAATGTTGTTGGACCAAACCAAAAATAAAGCGTTACCATTTATGCCACGCATGCTCCCAATCATAGTCGTGCGGCATAAATCCATCAACGATTAATATCGAATAATATTTCTAAAAATACATAAAATCAATGTTTTTTGGGGGGTTTTAATCGTTGAGGTCTCTTAAATATGTCTGGAGTGTTAAATATCACGTACTTTATCCGCCACTGTTTGCAAGCATCCCCTATTGTTTGGTCCGCACAAAGTACGTACCACAACAATAAGTAGACGCATCGAAGAATTCCAAAACCACAGCATATGGCTCTCCGCCGTACGCGTACTATGTCCTCAGAATGCGTCCACGCTGGCTGTGGTAATGGGCAGGAGTTGTAGAGAGACGCATTCCTTAAATGCCCCGATGCTCGATACAACTGCCACAAAAACCGGACTCTGGACATATCACTGACCGGACAGCGCGTGCACTATAACTAATATTTTCCGCATCGCGTCAAATAAGGAGAATTCAAATTTTCAGCATTGTTCAGTAATTATAGCATCGATCCTGAAAAGCGTGCAATGCTGCTGCTAAGGTACTGTAAATATCATCATTATCATCAGCCACTGTTGAACGTAGGCCTCCCGCAAGAGTCTCAATCCTCTTCGATCCTGCGCCTTCCGCATCCAGGTTACTCACTTTATTCGTCTTATATCGACAGTCCATCTTGTAGGGGGTTGGCCAATGCTTCGTTTGCCAGTTCTTGGGGGGCATTCCAATACTTTTCTTCCCCATCGACCGTCGTCTCTTCGACAGATATATGTAAATATAGCCCATTTTTTAAAAAATAAATTAAATTTTATAGAACTAGCATAGCAACTATCAGGTATTATAGAAATAGATTGGTTTGAAAAGCGAGATTTTTTAAATATCTAATAATGGCTTTTTTCGAAGCACCATTTAGTGTGATATATGACGACGATAATATTTTGAAAAAATATAACAATTTATCGAACTAAATTTGCACAGATCTTAAGCAATAAATACGTTTAAATTATTATCAATATAAATTTTAAGAATATTTATTCATTCGAACATGGATGATTAAAATATACTTCATAATGCAAGCTTCGTCTCTGAGCGATACGTAGCCCAAAATTTGAAAAAAATAACACAAAAACAATGTTAGTTATTGCATATACGATTATCGTTGTGTAAAACATAAATGTTTTAGAATCTAACAGCTGTTAAATCAAATGTTAATTAAAAATTATTAGCGATATAATAACATTCAAAGTAAGGTATCATAAATTACGAAAATATTTTTTTGTTGATAAATTAATATATCAACATTTATAGAAAATATAACTAACGCAAAAAAACGCAATACACAATTTTTTAGCCATGTTGTGGTAGTCTTGTCTTCGTTGCTTTGTTATCAAAATGTTATATTTATTGAATCTGATAAGTTCAAAAAATGATACATTCAAACAACATAATCATAATAATTTGTGTCTACATTTTCTGGTCTTGTAAATGAGCGATGAGCTCATCTACATAAGATACCTTTCAAGGCATTACCCTAACATACCGAATCAATTACATGATAATTAATAAGACACTTAACACTAACATTCCGAGAATACTAGAGTTCGTGCACTTCTATTAGTCACCTGAACAATAATGTAATGTTTGCTAGTTGGGTATGAATTACTATACAGGAACGACGTGTGCCAATACCAACGTGTGTATAATGAAGACTCATATTTTGCCCAAAAGAGGGAGCATAACAAAATATTACAACATGGTCCAACGATTTTATTATTTTTTTATGTCATAGCACGTGCCTTGGAGACACAAAACAAAGTTATGAGCAATAGAATTTATTAACTGAAAAAAATATATAGTCATCATGATTATACTACAACTGAAGATTACTTCAGGCATAATATAGTGTAAATTTTACTACGTGTTGTTGTTTAGTTAAGCCGTATCTTAATAGTTAAGACAACATAGGCCATGTCACGAAAGAGTCGGGATAAGCATTCGATCTTCTTATAAATTCTGATTAAAATAAAATCTTAAAAATGTGCCTCGAATATTAATTCTGTCTTCTTGACAAATTTATAACATTTCGCACTGGAGGCCGTCGGAACAATGTGGCGACAATTTGCAATGTACAATTAGTAATAATCATTGTTAACTTTAGAAATATACTCGTACAATACTGTGGTTTTGAGTTGGTTAACCGTAAAAACATTAATTCTAACAAAGCTAATATATTGCGTTTGGTTAAAACTAAAAAATAAACTAAAATAATCATTAATTTTTAATTTTTTTTTTATTTTTTTTTTATTTTTTTTTTTATTAGAATATTATTTTATTATTTCAATATTATAATCTACTTTTATGAATAAATATAATTAAGCTTGTGAATAGATGAATACTGATAGAATAATAATAAAAATATACATACTTTGAATATATACTATGGCGACATCTGTCGTACGATAATAACAATGATATAAATACTAGTTTCATCGCAGGTCGGTCTGGGCATAGCAATGGCGCGATTCGCCGAGCGGTATGAATACCTGGGCATAGTTGGTTTCCAAAGTCCGCGGTTCGCATCCCGCTTCTGCCGATATTTTTGTGCTTGGATTGACGCGTTGAAAAAAGAATTTTATGTTTAGTATATGTATATTTAAGTAATAATAATATTGTAATATAGTCAATGATCTATAAAATTAGATTAGAATATTGAAATAATAAAATAATATTCTAATAAAAAAAAATAAAAAAAAAAATTAATAATGTCTCCTTGAGACAATATCAAGAAGGTAAAAATTATCCATCAGTAACACAGGTAAATGATTGGTTATAAAGTCCGAGTCGGAACTATAAGTAGTCGTTTCACATCCATTCAGTCTATAGTTTGGTTCGAGACCCGAGTGGTACTTACTAAAATAAATAGACTGCCGGAAAGTAATAATATTAAGCTTGTGAATAAATGAATACTGATAGAATAATAATAAAAATATACATACTTTGAATATATACTATGGCGACATCTGTCGTACGATAATAACAATGATATAAATACTAGTTTCATCGCAGGTCGGTCTGGGCATAGCAATGGCGCGATTCGCCGAGCGGTATGAATACCTGGGCATAGTTGGTTTCCAAAGTCCGCGGTTCACATCCCGCTTCTGCCGTTATTTTTGTGCTTGGATTGACGCGTTGAAAAAAGAATTTTATGTTTAGTATATGTATATTTAAGTAATAAAATAATCATTTTCAATTAAAAAAAAACAAGAAGCATTTTATTGTATATAAAAACAATAGCATATTTACTACGATTTATGTCTTACATAGGTATTTATTCAACAGTTTACGCAGTAGCAAAGAAACTGGTTGATATTCTAAGTCTATATGACATCAGCATGATATAGCCCTTGCTGACTGGTACCGAAAACCTCGATATACAATCTTACGTCTCTTATTTCTGTTCGCTTGACGTACATGTACGTGTCGCCATATTGACATATTGGACAAGTCCGGTCACGGGTGTGACGTTAGTTATATAGATTGCTACTTGCGGCGCTGGTGACCGACCACGGCGCCGAACGGGTCAGTCGTGTACCGACCGCGAGACATGTCATATTATGGCCCGGCCTGAATGCTGTGACTAGGTCCGGGCCATAAGTTTGTAAAATTTATTGAAAAATATATGTCAATGTGCTTCAGATTTTTTTGTGTATTCTTAATCTGCTCCTAATCCTGCCACCACGCGACTTAATAACACCGTTTAGAGAGAGTAGGATGTTAATAAATTGAGGTTACAGTGCTGTAAAATTATCTATTTTCCAATAACATAAATTAATAAGTAAAAACACATAATCAATCTCTAATCAAATTAAAAGCAAACAAGGCGGTACCACGTTCATAATTAATTACTTGTATCAGACAATGCTTACCTGTCACCTTTAACACCCGTACACAGAGATATTCCAACCTATAATAGCTACTCTGCTTAATAATGATTAAAGCCTCAGCTCTTAAGAATCTTAAGAAATGTCTTTGCATACAGTAATGCGTTTATTAACGATTCCAATGAACCTATCGGTTGCCTAGCCAAATGGAGTAAATTTTCTAATCACTAATAAGACGCGCGACAAACAATTTCTCTCCTCGGAGCACCACAACAAATGCTGCTCGTTTATCGTCTCCTGGTAGCACGTGCAAGGCTTTCTTCTTGCACCGGCGGAGGCGGTGTCTGCGTGTCTCCGGTACCTTTGTTCTGTTCACCTCCTGCTCCTTGCTAAGTGCCGGATAAGCCATCACAATGGCCGCGCTTGTGCTTGATAGAGCCTTAACTTATCTCCGCAATAAATTCCTGCATTATTCCCGCACAAAGCCCGGGAGAAGGTTTTTAGCTCTAGTTGTTATTATTTTATTAATTACCTGACATATTAAGCTTGCCATTGTTTATTTTTGAAACAATGCCGTTTAGTACTTCAGCTATCTTTGAACAAAATAGACTGTATACACTCAACCATTCTATAGCGCTTCTATAGTGTACATTTTGAGTTGAACCAAACGATTCTTACATCGGAAGCATCAGGCTAATCAACTGATTTTATTTTAAAGTCTGATTAACAAATCAACTTAGATATGACTCATATATTGCAGCTGACGTCTTTTCAAAAATTTTGGTGGTCGTCGGGAAAAGCCGGTGGCAGATATTTTGGTACAAGGAAGAGTCAATGGCAACATACAAGTAATAGGACTTAGTGATGAAATCTGTAGTGATTAGTTTTTCAGATATGGAACAGATTTGCCGGCGGGTATAGCTTAATGGTCAAAGCGTTTGCTTTGCAAGCCAAAGGTCGTGTGTTCGATCCCCGACGGAGAATAAAAAAATTTAAAAAATGATTTTTAATCGTTTTCTGAGCTCTAAAATACCCCCGGTTGGTGTGAATTTGATCCTTCACCCGTAAAATGTCAGTCATAGCCTATTAATTAAAATTGGTGGTAGACGAAATTCGTCCCGTGGAGACCACCCATTCATAGTAAATTCCTGTAAATAATAAGGATGATGCGTGAATCTCGGGCTGTAGTCTATGACGTTGGCGGATCAACACTCCACATGCAGCGCTTAGCCATATGCACCATGGAAAGCGTCATAGAATTCCACAGATGAGACTTCAGAATTACTATCTGCCGGTATTCTGCTGTATGTGCTTACATAAAAAATAAAAAAATAGCGAGAACACATGAATTTAAAAGTTCTCCAATATGCACGCAAAATATAATAATGCAATACTACGCTTTCCTTATTTCCACGGCCAATGGGGTTCTATTTAAGGTTGCTGTGGAGACTTCGAATATGGAAAAACAATATCAGATAAGAAGTTGTAAAGAAAATAAGACATAAATTTTGCTTCCATTCAAACATGTTACTTTTACTTCCATTGCTGTAAAATTTTATTTGGTTAATTTTAAGGTATCAACGTCCAAAATCTTGGTAAATACCTCCGCTAGTCGATGGTTGTAAACATTGCCGATTTTAGGGGGTGGCGAAGTAAGTCGGTGGCCCAGGGCGTCGAATAAGCTAGAGGCGCCGATGGCAACCAATCTTTCTTAGATGTTTAAAAATAACAACAATATGGGGCGCTAGAAAAAAAATCCCCAGGGCACCGCAGCGTCTAAAATCGGTACTGGTTGTAAAGTAAAAGTGCATATTTGCCATGGTTCGTGGATCGAATTCCAACGCCTGCCGTTTAATTATCTCAAATTTTTTAATAAGATAAATGTCAAATGAGATAATTTTTGCTGTGAATTTTTAATGTGTGTATCGGTTGTTGAAATAAAAAGTCATCCGGTGGAGCATACCTGTATACGAGTGTGCGCTCCTGTGCCATTTTGGCCGTTGCCAATAATTATTTCGCTACTCCCGCCGATAATAGAGATAATCCTGTTTAATAGTGCATTAATTAAATTATCGCAATAATGGACAATGAGGTTCTGTTTGTCGTCTAATGGGCAGTGCCAGGGCAAGGTGGGTGAAGGTGGAAGGTAGCAGGAGAGCATCAAAGTGAACCGGCCGCATTAAGTTGGGTCCAGGTTCGCAGGATAGCGAGTACCACACCATTGTCCAAGACGTACTTCCATGTTCCATATGAGTTCCGATTCTACCTATCAACTGTTCTCACAAAACCCAATATGATCCTAAAATACTTCTTCGTAGTATCAATCCGGTGGATTGGTTTGCAGCAACAAAATCTTGCATCTCGATCTCCACTCCTCTCGATCCTCTGCAGTCCTCTTCAGCTCAGCATAAGAGCTACAACTCATGTCCTCGAACACTTGCTGCAAATACTCCCGTCTAGGGTGCCCTCTACAGTTACTACCCTCAACCATCCCCTCTACAATGTCGTGAAGAAGACCATCGTGGCGCATGATGATACCGATCCATCGGGCTCGCCTCTCTGAGATGGTTCTTATTAGGTGCCTATCTTCCTTGATTATCCTTAGAACCTCATTGTTCGTGACGTGGTCTCTCCAGGAAATTCCGAGAATTTTTCTGTATGACCACATCTCAAAGGCCTCTAGTCTTTTTTTAAGTTATTGCATCTTTAAAATCACAATACTTCGGTGTTAACTGTCTTACTCATTAATTTTAAAACCATAAAAAAAAACTGTAATATATGCGGTTTATTTTGATATTTTGGTAAAACTATTATATTTTTTATCACTTTCAGAAAAGCACCATGTCTCACAGCCGTACATCAAGATGCTTTAAACAAATGTTTTGGCAAGTTGCTTGCGGAGCCTTAAAGTAATATTCTTTGACTCAAGGATTTTCGCTTTTTTTATTGAAAGCTAGCCTTGCTTGATGTATGCGACTGTTGACTTCTCTTTTTGTTCTGTGGTCTCTTCTTTATACTAGTCATTTCCCATCATCTGGGATCGGCTCTCATTGTGCACGTTCGCCATGTCTGTCTGTCCTGCGTTGTATTCTCGGTCTAGCCCAGGGTTTTCAGATCCTTGTTTACAGTTGCAGTCCAGGTTGCCTGCGGTCTTCCAGGTCTTCTTCTCAGCGTGGGTATGTTGAGGACTCTCTTCACCATGTGGTCCTCATCTCTCCGTGTCACATGCCCATACCATCTTAGGCGGTTTTCCCTTATCTTTTCAGGTATAGGGGCCACCCGAAATGAACCCCGAATATGCTCATTTCGAACTCTGTCTACTCTAGTCACACCGCCCGCCCACCTCAGCATCTTCATCTCTGCCACATGAATCCTATCTAAGTCACGTTTCAGCGGAGTCCAACACTCTTTTTGTTCTGTGGTCATCATAGAAAATTAATTCCTCACTCTATGAATGTCATGCTCCGTGGTGGATAACGCAAGATGGCGTCCCTTTGCGTCCAGCTGGGCAGCCGCCGCGTGGGCTCGACAATACGACAATGGGAATTATATAAATTAAACTTTAAAACTGTTGTAATTGAGAACGGGCCCAGCCGGGGCTTTGTTTGTTTCCTCCGCTGGCAGTAATGGACCAACTATATAAATGCCTACACAATACAACACACCTACTAGGTATTTAATTGTATGGCCGGTGTTGCCAAGTCTAAAAGTCTGAAAGCGGCGCGCGGGTTTGCCGCCAAAACAACTGTCAAAGTTCGCGACTTGCCCCGTAACGAATTCGGAACGCTACTAGAAAGTGCAGCGGGCGGGTATAAACGTTACAGAGAGGTCTTTAAAAACTACAACAAACTATTTAAAAATATTTATATGCAAATAATACTGTTGTAAGGTACGGTTATGGAAATAACATTATAAATCCTTCATATACGAATGCAAAGGCAACAGAAGGCAACAAACGACATTGGAATACTTCAAAAGTATTCCATTATATGAGATTTATACAAAAATATTACCCAACTCATTTTCTGCTAAGGATGATTTCTTTCCATTCGTTACAGTCTCGAAATAAAATTGCTGCTCTCGAACATTCATTCCTTCTTGCGGTGCAATTCACAACCCTGAGATTCTTAAATGTCTTAACCTCTACGGTCCAGATAAATACAGCCGTGCTCGTAGTCATCCATTGATCCCAGTTGATACTTGAAGAGCTTCAAGCACTAAATTTAGTATAACGGCAATGGCGCTCCTAAATGGCCTACCAGCACACTTCGATCCTTTTCATACATCATTTTCTTCTTTAGTCGATGGTATTATTCTCCTAGATCTATGTGATCTCTGACACGTGTCATCTTCTTCTTGTTTTATGTTATTTTTATTTTTTATTATCTTTTGTATGTATTGTATATCTATGTATATCTATGTATATCTATGTACACTCTATGTTTCTTATTATTCGTACCTTGTAACTTCGGTTCTGTGAAATAAATAAATATTTTGTCAGTAATAGAGCCGCGTATCGTCCAACACCAAAGCCCCCGGTAACAACGATTTAACGATTACAATACAGCGTCGGGCAAATAAATTGCGGTGCGAGGCTGTTCGCGTATCATAATACCAACATAAACTTTTACTACCGGCGGATCGTTGATTAATCCCGGGTCACGCGGGCCTCGCCCCGGCCTCAGTGTGACAGTTCTGATCCCTTGACGGGTGTTGACTTTACAGGAGTCAAATACGAAAAGGCTAGCGCGTGATATTTCAGGGAAAAAATTATACGCCAATATGAAACGGAAATGCTTTCCCCGATTTAAAACCATCCCCGAGAGTCTACAATGCGGGATATATGAATATAAGGATTGCCCCAACGTGCCATGTAGAGATCCATGCTCGGAGTAAACAACTCAAGTAATGGAGAATTTTCAAAAAATACTCTTAGGCACACTTAAATGGCAATAGGCTGGACACATGTCGAAGAGATGACGGTCGATGTGGAAGAAAATGATTATTTTTCATTTTTTATGTAAACGCATGCCGGAGAGCACAGCCGGTCTAAATCAGTGCACTTTATGACGCTCAGCCAGAGAAGCTGGACCCTGCATGCGGTAAACGTATTTTGTGTTCGTGTTTGTGTGTGGGTTGGGGAGATTGCAAGTGTATATTTATCTGTTACTTGAAGAGATCCAGATTGTACGAAGGAGGAAACACAGACGCTGGAAGAGCATTACAAAGCTTACCGTTGGCATTAAAGAAGGAACTTTGGAAACTGCCAGTTCTTGGTCGACACATATTAACCGTGTATGGATGTTCGGCAAGTGTAAGACGAGTTTGTCGATTGTGTATGGGTGCAGGAGGAAATAGTTATTTAAATTTCGAAGAGTGGTAATAACGGTAGAAAAGACTAAGTGAACCAATCTTACGCCTGTGTTCCATTGATTGCAGGTTAGATGAAAAAGTGTCATTTTTTATCAAACGAATTGCTTAAAGGGTTTGAACAGTTATCCAAGCACTCATAATAAATGTCCAACGCAGCAGCCAATGCACGGATTTTTTTCTCATAACATATATAAATAAATAAATAAATATATATTATTGTGCACACATTCAATTTTCAGTCAACATGCTTCAGCAATATGTTTAACAGTCAATCAAAAATTTCGGCGAAATATCGACCATTTTGTTAGTTGTGGCGGTTTTCAGGCGCCTGAAACGTTCCACGTTTAAAATGCTCGTACGACCAGGTTTGTTCACTGCCACTTAATGTTTTAAATGAAGGGGAGGTTTCACCATTTACAGAGTCAAAATCATCTTTTACTTCCTGGAATTTTTTCCTACAAAAAAATATCTCATCAATGCTAAATTTTAGATTTTCTCTGTTGTTGACAAACAATGTTATCTAACCATTTTGAAAACCGCCATAGACTAAGTAATGATCAGAATTATTTGAATTTTTTAGAATCTAATAGAAGTTGAGGACACCTTCATAGACTTCGCATGATATTTATCACGAATAAAAGACACACAATTGAAATCTTTTCAAATTCATTGAATAAAGAGTTGACATCAGCATTATGTAGCCCTTGCTGACTGGTACCGAAAACCTCGATAAACAATCTTTCGTCTCTAATTTCTGTTCGCTTGTCGACATGCATGTGTCCGCCATATTGGCATTTCATGACGTCGTGATGTCGTGTGCTGACGGCCGAGAAGGTCGCATTACCTGGCCGGAAGCTTGTAAAGTTTTAACGTACATATATGTCAATGTGCTTCTGAAAAATCTTTGTTTGCTGATCTGCTCCTCAGCATGCCCTCACGCGACGGAATAACACCTTTTTGAGAGAGATGAGGATGTTAGAGTAAATAATTCATAAACATTTTCGATGATCTTCTTTCAAAGTTGAAAAAATATGTATTTAAATTCTAATCGCATTTTAACTTTTATTTTCGTCATTACAAAAAAAGCTCCATATTTTGGCAACCATATGCACTAGATAATAATCGGATAAAGAATGAATAAAAAGAAGATAATTTTCACGTTTGATGTTTTACGTCTAAAAAATATATCCCCTGGTTTGACCCTGGAACACGCTAACCCCAAACAACCCTTTACGATTTACAGTCGACCCCGTGTTCAGAAAATACGTAGGATGAATGCATAAACCTCTTTACCAATTATTAAAGTCAACACCCTGTATATTTATGTACTACGCGATAGCCGAAAGGAATGTACAACCAAGCACATGTGTTATACTAATGTCGAAAGTATAACAATTAAAAGCGCCTATCAAAAAAAAGCTGTTCGTCTTCATTTAAAAAACTATTTATTATTACAATACTATGGCAATAGAGACTTCATGGAAAACATGTTTTTTTTCTTGCTGGAGTCAACTTGGCTTATAAAAGTACTCCAAACAAATTATGTAGTCAACGATTTTTTTATGACGATCAAAGTAATAGGATTCGTATAAATGACTAATAATTAAACTTATATAAGTGTGAGGTGATAAGAAGTGTTTTGGTATAAATACAAACGATCAACCACGTGAAAATAGTAAAGAAATTTCCTTTTCTCGTGCTCTAATTACCTACAGTTAGATGATGTGTTATGCTGCCTTTTATGACTGAATAGATGCAATTGTCAATTTAAGGCTATCATATGATTTCCTTTCACAATATCTAATTAACAAATTCAGACACTGAAGCGTATTATATTTAAGCCCCAGTGTTCAAAATGTTATTTTGAACATAACTGTGTTGTATTAAACAGCCAAAAGTCTTTAAAGTAATTGTTATAATCAACTCTTTATCTTAGCAAGTACGATTCATTCAGTCAGGTACGACAAAGGGCATTTTACCGCTCTATGTAAATTGAGGGAATCAAAGTCCAAGACATCAAGTATCGAGGAATTTGCGGTGTACGAAATTGTATGTATTAATATAAATAAAGAATGCTTACGCATCGATACGGAGCATTGACCATCCCAATAATCTGCCACTCCATGTGGATTGAAGAGATCAAGGTCTAAAAATGGTATCGAGGAATGTGTAGTGTATGACATTCAGTGTATTAATATTACTTTTATACATGCTTTCTCATGTTGTAAATTAGGGTATAAAAAGTGGTCTCGTATCAAATAAATTAGTATCAACTCAACTCCGGTCTTTGGATTTATCCTCAGTGCTGGAACCTTGGTATTCCGGCATCACCATTTAAGCTGATTCTGTTATTTCGGGACCGTGACCTCGGTTCCGGAACACCCAGGCTCTTATGTAAGAAGGCCATTAAAGATTTTCATTAAAGACGATTAAAATTCAGAGATTGACTTGGTGCAAAGCAAGGATCATGACATGACAATTTGCAGCATTGGATCTTCTAAAGCAACCAGAAACTCTAGTAAACATGTATAAGAGAGAAAAATATAATAGGTGTACCGGAAAAGAATGTCGTTTTTTATGGCTTTTGAGTGGTCAGTTGTGCTTCGGCAGTCGAACTTTTACAACGTGTTCTGTGCTGTTTCTCTGACTACAAATACCTGGAGTGTACTAGGACTTTTAAACTAAAAAAAATTACAACCATTTATACAATGGAGAGCATCATACCATATGAGGAATTCATTCAAAACATTATGCTTTACCATTTCATGAAGAAAGAAAGTGCAACACGTGCTACAAAAAATATTTGTGATTTACTGGGAGATATTTTGAATGTTCGTAAATGCCAGAGATGGTTTAAACAATTCAAATTCGGCATTTTTTTATATTAAACCTAATAATTAGACTATAAACATAATACATGAATACGTTTCGGTATAACAGTATGGGAAAGTAATACTTCAACGATAGGCACTGCCGTACGTGTATAACTCCATCAAATAGAGAGAATCGCAAATTATTTATTTGATACGAGACCCCTTTTTATACCCTAATTTACAACATGAGTAAGCATATATAAAAGTAATATTAATACATTGAATTAATACATACACTGCACATTCCTCGATACCGTTTTTGGACCTTGATCCTTTCAATCCACATAGAGTGGATGTTTAATGCTCCGTATCGATGCGTAAGCATTCTTTATTGATTCTTGAATGTTTTAACTTCTATGTTCCGGATAAGTACACCCGTGCTTGTAGCCATCTATTGTTTTTGATCCCAGTTGATGCTTGTGGAGCTTCAAGCACTCAATTTGGTACAACGGTAATGGCGCTCCTAAATGTCCTACCAGCACACCTCGATCCTTTTCCTCTTTTGTCGATGGTATTGTTCTCCAAGATCTTTAGATCTTTGACACGTGTCATCTTTTTCTTCTTTTATGTTATTTTTATGTTTTATTATTTTTTGTATGTATTGTTTATTCAATGCTCTGTTTCTTATTATTTTGTAAACTTTTTTCTTGGAACTTGTGTAATAAATCAATAAATATATTCGTGTATAAGTCCATCAAATAAAGAGACTCACAAATGATGTCCACAATTTTCTTTTTTCTATTAATGTAAGCATTTATAATTGGTTGCTCCTGACTCTTCACTCGTGAACAGCGGAAGTGACTCCGCGACCAGGGAGCAGTTTACTTTGGCGAAACGTCGCCAGTTGTAAATAGACCCACGCGACTGTCGCCGCAAACGTGGTTTGAAATTACAAACAAAATCAACACGGTACCTTTGATGTGCCAACTACCTGCTTGTATAATATATATAGATACATTGTCAAGACTGGGCGTTGCCTCATTTTTTAGCAAGTAAACACAATCGTAAGAAAATGCTGGACTTAATGACGTCAGAAAATGTCACTGGACGCTAGATACTGAAAATATTTGCTGTGTTTGTGTACGGATTAGGGAGATTTTATGCGTATATATTTTTTGGAGAGATCCAGATATTATAAAAGAGGAAAAACACAGCTTACCAATGACATTTAGAAAGGAGACTTAGCAAGTATGATTTAAGTGTTACAAGTACAAAAGTGATATCAGCTTGATATAGTCCTTTTAGACTGATGCCGAAAAGCCTCGAAAAACGATCTTTTGTCTCTTATTTTTGTCCGCTCGCTTGACATGTACATCTGTAAATGTTAGTTTTAATTATATAAAATTACCCGGCGTTTGCATACGCCATTTTATTTGTTATAACAGTTGCTCTATTTCATGTTGGTGCAACTGTCATTTTTAATTTACTTTTTTGTCGTGATTGTCTTGGCGGCGCTGGATGTCACAGTGTTCCGGCAGTTGTCAGTTAACTCTCGTCTGGCCGGCGAAATGCCATACCGGTAAGACGAGAAAATCAAGTCTTTATTAAATATAAATGCGAATTGTGTTGTGTTCAAAAAAAAGCTCTTTGTGTTGTTAATCTGCTCCTGGATCCTTCCTCCACGCGGCCACGTGACGATCCCGCAACTTATCGTCTTTTTAAAGACGGGAGATGTCAAAAGTATCATCCATCTATCAAGGCCAGTAAATATGAAAGACAGAATAATATAGAAGACATCTAGCAAAATATTTGAATACGGGATTTTTTCTTTGGTTTAAGCCACAAAGCGGGTAGAAGCTATGATCATTATACGAGTATATTATTAAATATATAAAACGGAGAACTGTTTATTCACTTGCTGGAATACCGAGGTTTCGCATATCAATGAAAACTTTATTAATTCTTCACATGTATGAAGACTTATAGTGATGGATAAAACTACGTTAATAATCTTCATGTACATATAATGAAATGAGTAAAATTCTTCAAGTATAATAACAATAGGAAAGTATGTAGGAAAGTAAGGAAGGGAGGATGTGTGGAGCATAAGAGACCTGTGTAAGTTACCTAGTAGTGATGTTACAGTAAAATTCAAATTACATATTAACGTTAATCATTTTAAATAAAGATCTTAGATTAAAAACGATACTAAATGATAACATTGTTTTTTAATTGTGTTGACCTACGAGTAAGTATGTTAATACATGAGTCATGTATCAGGATAACATGTCTTGCGAGAGAGCGATGTTAAACCAAATCCCTTGAGGTGGTGGAGTTAGGCTTCGTCCATAGTTAGGGCGCGGCCGAGGCGATCGCCCGTCGTGTTTCCCCGGGGCGCCGACTCGGAGCGGCTTCCGACCCACCGACAGCCAACCGACCCAACATTTCCATAAATTTTCATATCAAAATAATTATGCACGGCAATATATGCCGCCCTTTTCACACTTCTACCACTCGAATGAGAGAGACGTGCGCCAGAAAATACGTGTATCGACGTGTGCTATGTGATACGGTAAAATAATAACTGGTGAATACATTGAGTAACATCCTGTCATAAGTGGATAAATAGGAACGACGAGTAATAAGAAAATGCAACCGGTAATTTGACATAAAACTAAAATTGTTGAGCTAAGTTGTTGAAGTATTTTGCTATTTTTTATCGTTCGAAATCGAATAAATCAAGACACAAAGCTTATATTATTACATATATTACCCATAAAATAAAGGTAGCCCAGCGTGCTATGGAGAGATCCATGATCGGAGTGTCGCTTAAAGATAGAATCCGAAACTAGAAAATACGCAGCAGAACTCAAGTAGTGGATGCTACCCAACGAATAGGCACACTCAAGTGGCAATGGGCAGGACATATCTGTCGAAGAGACGACGGTCGATGGGGAAGAAGAGTATTGAAATGGCGCCCAAGAACTGGCAAATGAAGCATTGGCCGACCACCTGCAAGATGGACTGACGACATAAGAAGAATAGCGGAGTGACCTGGATGCGGAAGGCGGAGGATTGAAGAGGATGGAGACTAATGCGGGAGGCTTACGTTCAACAGTGGATGGATACAGGCTAATGATGATGATTATACAACTGCGAATTTTGGCATCTTACCTAAATCTAATACAGCCGAATAATGTGTTTTGAGAACAGATGCTTACGTAAAATATTAGTTATTGTTGATATTGGTTTGACTAAGTGAGGCAGCTTATGGTTTTCGACAATCTACTATACTCGGGGACTTAAAGAGACGACAGCTGAATTCGAGGCATATTTTCGTGTGATTTTATAATGGAAATTTTTTAGGGAGATCACATGAGTATTTGGGGTTGCCCTGGCTATCCGCCACGATTTTTCGTACCCTCTATTCTTCACTTGTTCTATCTGTTCTGGAATATGGGAGCTTAGTTTGGAATTCCAATAAATCCAAACACATTATCATGCTTGAAAAAATTCATAAAAAAAATCTCCGACGTCTCTATTTTTATATTCACGGTAACTATTCATTCAATTCAATAAATTCCGAACACTACCCAACTCTTTTTCTTCTAGGGATGCTTTCTTTCCATTCGTTCCAGGAAAATTGCTGCTCTCAGACATTCATTCCTTCTTCTTCGCGGTGCAATTCACAACCCTAGGATTCTTGAATGTTTTAACTTCTACTTTCCAGATAAGTACATCCGTGCTCGTAGCTATCCATCGTTCTTGATCCCAATTGATACTTGTGGAGCTTCGAGCACTCAATTTAGTACAACGGCAATGGCGCTCCTAAATGACCTACCAGCACACCTCGATCCTTTGCTTATATCCTTTTCCTCTTTTGTCGATGGTATTGTTCTCCAAGACCTGTGTGATCTTTGACACGTGTCATCTTCTTCTTCTTTTATGTTTTTTTTCTGTTTTGTATGTATTGTGTGTTTATGTATACTCTATGTTTCTTATTATTTCTTATTCTGCGGTTCTATCAAATAAATAAAATGAGTAGCTTGAAGCTTCTGAGATTAATTGGTACAATAAAGCAGTTCAACCTAATCAACGACTCGCAGTATGTTTCGGTCCGCGTGCAATGTTGCTTAATTTCGCTGATATAACGAGAACACCGCTTACAGTGTACATGCTTTTGTTTGACAATTTTAAAAATACAAATTAAAAAGTCACTTCAGCCACTGGCCTACGTAAAGTTAAATAAAAATAATTCCCCCGAAATTTGCGGGAATAAATAAATTCCAATTCCATTTCACTCCGATAGATTTTCTTATTTTTCCAGTCTGTAACGAAGGCACGGAATTGTGCCGGCGCGACGCTTCAGCTTTTATCTCCGGCACGCTTGAATATCTTCCTTTTTAGGTGTTTTTTTATTTCATTTTAATTTAAAATGCTAAATCAAATTCCGGCTTCCGAAGTGGAAATAATGGGCGTCAAAAGCAAACGTCTCGAGACCCCGCGATTAGGGGGACAGAAATGAATAAGGGGGAGACGACAAATATATTTATCAGAGGAACGAGACGAACTTCGAGATCAGATGGCGATATCTTATAGATAGCTTTCCATGCAATAATAACCTTTATTTATTTTTTATTAAATATACTGCAACCATCACATAATAAAATGATTTTATGAATTTTGTCATAATTTAAGGATGACTAGCAATATAGAGTGTAAATCAATGACAATTCTTCTTCTTATGCGTAGCCATTTCCTATCATCTGGGGTCGGCTCTTCTTGTGCACATTCGCCATGTCTGTCTGTCCTGCGTTGCATTCTCGGTCAAGCCCAGAGTTTTCATATCCTTGTTTACAGTTGCAGTCCAGGTTGCCTGTCGTCTTCCAGGTCATCTTCTCAGCGTGGGTATTTTAAGGGCTCTCTTCACCATGCGTTCCTCATCTCTCCGTGCCACATGCCCATACCGTCTTAGGCGGCTTTCCCTTATCTTTTCAGGTATAGGGGCCACCCGAAATGAACCCCGAAAATGTTCATTTCGAACTCTGTCCACTCTAGTCACACCGCTCACCCACCTCAGCATCTTCATATCTGCCACATGAATCCTATCCAAGTCATGTTTCAGCGGGGTCCAACACTCCGATCCGTAGAGCATAGCTGTCCTTACAGCAGTTTTGTGGATTTTACATTTGGTCCTAACTGGAATCTTGCTGTCACACAAAACCCCAATGACAATTATTTATTCAAACTCAGTTATAGCTCGGATATCATCGAAGTAAAGCAGCATTAGACGACGACCAAAACTTAAATCGGATATATATTGTCTATAGCGTGTCGGTGAATGAATTGACTCGTCTATTAGGAGTATAGGACTTACCATCCGATCTCTTTAAAAATGCTGCTTTATAAATGAGTAATAGTGCTCTGGGTGCTTAGATTACTTGGCAGATTTGGTAATGCAGGACCCACTTAATGCTGCTTTTTTATTTTTTTATTTTATATAAACACATACAGGAGAATACCGACAGATGGCGATAGTAATTCTGAAGTCTCATCTGTGAAATTCTATGACGCTCACCATGCTGTATATGGCTAAGCGCTGCATATGGAGTGTCGATCCGCCAACATTATAGACTACAGCCCGAGATTCACGCATCATCCTTGATTAACATAGGAATTTACTATGATTGGGTGAGGGTGAGGGATCAAATTCACACTTGAGCTCAGAAATCGATTAATTTTTTTTTTTTATAAATCTCCGTCGGGGATCGAACGCACAACGTTTGGCATGCAAAGCAAACGCTTTGACCATTGAGCTATACCCGCTGCAATTTGTAATGACCATCAAAATACAACTAAAAATATATATTATTTTAATTCTAATTAAAATTAAATTACAAACATAATGTCTTCATTTTCTCGAATGAAACGTTCATTTCAAACTAAAATGTCGAATAAAATAAAACATTATGGTTTGACGCATGATTTAAAACGTGCCGTAAATAAAATCGGAGCCAATGAAATGCGCAATGGTAATGCGCATGTCGAATGCATCCAGTTCTGTAAGTGCTTAATGAAGAGGTGTACAAGACACGGGACCGAAGGCCGCGAGATTCTTGCCCTTAATGATCAACGATCGCATCTTTGGATCAGAAAAAAAAACCTTCATCTCCATAGTATCAATTCGGTGGATTGGTTTGCAGCAACATAATCTTGCATCTCGATCTCCATTCCTCTCGGTCTTCCGCAACCCTCTTCAGCTCAGCATAAGAGCTACAACTCATGTCCTCGAACACTTACTGCAAGCACTCCCGTCCAGGGCGCCCTCTACAGTTTCTACCCTCAACCATCCATTCCACAATATCGTGAAGAAAACCATCGTGGCGCATGATGTGACCGATCGCCTCTCTGAGATGGTTCTTACTAGGTGCCTATCTTCCTTGATTATAATGAGAACCTCATTATTCGTGACGTGGTCTCTCCAGGAAATTCCGAGAATTCTTCCGTATGACCACATCTCACAGGCCTCTAGTCTTTTTGAAAAAACCTTATCTCAAATTTATTGAAAAAAAAAGTATCAAAATAAAATGTCTGTCTGTTGCAATTGTCTATAATAAAACATCTCCGTACCCAAAAGACCACTTGGAAATTTAAATGGTTTAAGACGACCTCTACAGCATGAATTTGGAGACTTGAATATACGGCAGCTGCTGTATCCGAGGTATATTTTGGGTAGTAATCAAATACACAGATACAATTATACATCAAAAAAATTTATACGCATCAATTCATTCGAAAAATATCGGCAGACGCGGGATTCGAACCACGAACCTTGCACCTTCGCTCCGTTCTACACGCCGCGCTATCCACACGACTATTCTCAGCCTGAGCAGATACGCAAACCTGATGTAAATATATATACCATTGTTAACATCATAAAACGACAGCTGTCTTTGTAGTATATATTCAGAGCATGTATGTTATTATTTTTTATGATTCAATCAGTCAACATTTATTCACAAGATTTTTATATTATTAGTTGGTTACCGACAGTCTATTTATTTTAGTAAGTACCACTCGGGTCTCGAACCGAACTATATACTGAATGGATGACAACAACTTCTTGTGAATCCTACGCGGATATTACAACCAGTCAAAACCAGGTAAATTTTTAATCTGATCTTTTATTTGATTGTCCATGCTCCATCACATTTCTCACTTGATAACATAAATAGTAATTGACAACCTCCACTGTTGTATCCAAAGCAATTGATTTGAAATGATTTGTCAATTGTAACTTTAAGATAATCGAATGATTAATCCGACAATCCCGAAACTAAGACCATTTGGTCCTAACATTCCTCATTATCATTTCCATGTCCGCTCCCATAGCTGGAACATATGGTCATTAGGAACTTCCGACATGAAAATCTATCAGCCGAGATAGTCCTCGCTTCATCCCATGTCAGCTGTCTCCCGGATCTCCGCCAAGTGTGAACATTATATGTAAAGTTCCCGTCGGCCTCCAAAGAAGGGGCAAGAAGAAAAAACCGCTGTAGTTAAACTACAAATATTTTTTCTACATTTTTTTTTTTTTAGAGTTTGCAAGAGTCCATTTACACCAAATTATAACGAGTCGGCTAAAACAAATGTCTCTAGACAGCTTTCTAGTAAAAAAGAATTAATTGGTTGTTACGTGTTTTACATTGATTTATGTGGGAAAATTAGTTTCGCTAAGCGAGTATTTCACATAACGAGCAAGATTCTGGAACGAATTGTGCTCGTTATGAGAGGTTGCACTGTATACTGAATTTCAAATATTTGATCGGTTTAATTTAGTCGTACATAATAAAAATTGTGATCTATCTGGTTCATCTTGGAGGTCCTTAATCTGCTAGATTTACGATAGCATTAAGACTTAGCAAGACAGAGAACAGTCTTGTGGCGTTAGTACAGGTACCTACCTGACCTAGGAGGCTCATCGTGAGGCGGACATTACAGGGTTAGCTGCTAACACTTGCACGGCGATTATGGCGCCCTGGAGTGCGCCGCACCCATAACCAGCGCTCGTGCCAATCTTAAACCCCGAGGATATCTTAACCCGATATGACCAAAAAAAATCCGACAAAAATCACAAGACTCAACCTACCTCGCACCTATGATATGTTTTTTTTTTACTGCAAAAAAATCAGAGGCGGATTTCCTAGGGCGTCTTTTCGTTTCGAGAACTCATAGGAGCGGGAATGACTTTGGACGAGGCATAGATAATTGCAGCTGATATAACGTTTTTGAGGCAATTTGTGCAACTATATACTATAGACAGTGGTGTTATCTTAAAGTTTCCACCAGTTTCCGAAAATATTTTATTGAAAACATGCATAGGAAGTCCCTTGTATGCAATCGTACTGCATAATGGCAACGCAATGGTCGCTGTGTGGGCGGATAGGTGGGACTCACGATTGGAGGGGCACTGGATGCGCCTTCACATGGCCATCCAGAGGGAATCCGGTGCTCCACTCACTGTACAATAATAATAATGTGGTGTATGTGTACATGCCGATTCATATTTATATTTTCATTCTATTCTGTTTTATTTAAATTTTATTTTTTCTGTATTTGCTTGGAATTTTTTATGTAAAATTTTGATTATGGCACTAGTGGCTAAATAAATAAATTTTATCATTTTGTTATTATTATTAAAAAATATATATATTTTAATTTCCATATAAAAATAAGAGATACTGTTTTTGGAGTGAGATAGTGGAAATAAGTTTTCAATTGTGATCTTATTTAAAAATACATTTGTTTATTTTTACAGACCATTAATTTTTACTCGTGTAAATAAAATCGTGTCGATGTACGATTTTAAAACTTTCTTTACTCCATAGAACACGATAATTTCGATCATAATCATTGTTAGGTTAGGTTAGGTTTTAGGTTAGTTTACGTTAGATTAGGATAAGGCTATGTTAGGTTAGATAAAAAATACGTACAGATTCTAAAGCTTTCAATAGTCCACAGAACGCAATCATTTATATAGTTACTTGCGAGTTGCGAGGTTAGATGTCGCCCAGAGCGGTGGGCAGGTCTATCGGTGCGATTTAGCCGAGGTACGAACCGTCATTTACCTGGAGAGTGTGAGAACCACTCGCAGCTGATGAGCGCCCCTCGACTCGGGGCAAGGTGATAATTTGCCTTGTTAGCCGACATGAGCGCGGTTCAGAAGCTAACTGTGGACGGAACAGACAGTGGCGAATCAAAAGATTTTGCTGCCCTAGGCACATTTTAGCCTCCTTTTCGAATGGTAAAAATATACCTAATACAATATAATTTAGTGTAATATTGCTTCAGATTCAGTGCTGGTGTTGACTGATACGAAATGTTTTCGGATGTTTGATTTTGTAACAATAATGCCGTGTTATGTGTGTGTCAAACATGATATAATTATTACATGGTTTTTGTTGTAGCAAGTCCAAATTTATTGCGTGAGAATCCCGACACTAGTTCTGAGTGTGAGGTCATTGACAGTAAATATGTCAATACATTTACAATGCCACACCTGTAATTACTTTAATAATGAATTATAATATAAATATTTTGTAATGTTATTAAAGGAAATAAAAATAATTGAATTGAAGAATTGAATTGATAATTTATAACAGTTTAACTGTTGTGGTACAACTATGGACTGGACATATAACAGACAGTGGCGAATCGAGAAATTTTAAAGCCCTGGGCGCATTTATAACCGTCATTTTCGAATAATAAAAAAAACAATATAATTTATTGCATTTAATTTTTTTGTATAATTCCAAAATTTTAATTTTGTAAATAAAAGTAACGTGTCAGCATAGTCCAGTGGTAAGAGGGTTTGTTTGTCATTCAGACGGTTCGAATCCCGACCAAGCATGATTTTCAAAAAAAAAAAAATTAAAATCTAAGCTCTATATCAGCGGTCGGGGAACTTTTTTAACCATTGACCCAAAATATTTTTACGTAAGTCGATATAACACCAAAGTATTTTTGCGTAAGTCGATATTACCCCTTCCTCCCATTTTGAAAAGAAGACAATCAATGTATATTTAAATAAACATTATTCATTGAATTAATTTAGACGGAAAATAACTAAAAAGTTACATGAAAATAGTAATTTTTATGAAATAGAAAATTAGAAAATTTTCCTTATTACCCCACAAAACATATTTTTACCCCATTTGGGGTAATTTACCCCGGTTCCCCGACCGCTGCTCTATATGGACAGACCTCGGGAGCGAAAGTCTGATCATCCGATCTCCTTAAAAAATGCTTATTATTGAACAACGAAATATTTCTCTGGCACTACAGCTGCAGTCTATGCAAGTTCGTGAGCTCTTGCCTTGGAGGCTCCCGGGAACGAACTATGTTGTAATGTGGGTATACAGGTGTAATAGAACATGGCATAGATAATCTGAGCGCCAAATATGGAGCGGATAATTTTAATATTAAAGTATTATTTGTTTAAATCTCACGGTTTTATTTTTTACGAGAAGCCGATTAAGTTTTTAAATACTGATCACTGACTGAGAAATCTGAATCGCAAAATGCCAGTCATATGCTATTAATCAAAATTGGTAATAGACGAAATTCGTTCCGTAAACACCGCCCGCTAATAATAAATTCCTGATGAAGATAGAAAATTCGTGAATTATCGTCTGTAGCGTATGAAGTTAACGGATCATATTCCACGTGAAACGTTTAACCACATGCAAAATGGTTAGCGTCACAGAATCCACAGATGAGATTTTTCGCGACCTATCTTCTCCTGTATGTGTTTCTTCTTCTTTAGCCTCGCCATTTCCCATCATCTAGGGTCGGCTCTCCTTGTGCGCATTCACCATGTCTGTCTGTCCTGCGTTGCGTTCTCGGTCAAGCCCAGAGTTTTAAGATCCTTGTCTATAGAGGCCTTTGAGATGTGGTCGTACAGAAGAATTCTCGGAATTTCCTGGAGTGACCACGTCACGAACAATGAGGTTCTCAGGATAATCAAGGAAGATAGGCACCCAATAAGAACCATCTCAGAGAGGCGAGCCCGATGGATTGGTCACATCATGCGCCACGATGGTCTTCTTCACGATATTGTGGAGGGGATGGTTGAGGGTAGAAACTGTAGAGGGCGCCCTAGACGGGAGTATTTGCAGCAAGTATTCGAGGACATGAATTGTAGCGCTTATGCTGAGCTGAAAAGGGTTGCGGAGGACCGAGACGAATGTAGATCGAGATGCAAGATTCTGTTGCTGCAAACCAATCCACCGGATTGATACTACGAAGAAAAGTCTACAGTTGCAGTCCAGGTTGCCTGTGGTCTTTCAGGTCTTCTTGTGTATCATGTTTTTTTTTTTGGCAGTTTTTTTTACGCAAAGGCAGTAGCTTTCTTGAAAAGCTAGAGACCTGCCGTTGACCGCCAATTCGGTTCATCCGCCACCATCTCAGCTAAGAGGTCCTGCCCACAACATAGATCCATCATAGCCTCACCTCCGAATATTTCGGAGAAACCTATGGATGGTCTTCCACTGGGAGCCTCTCCTTCAAAATGTGTTGAAGAAGCCTCCCAGTGTGGGTTTTTGTATCGAAGTTTGCCTTCTCCGGCCTGTTTGTCCGCGGGAGGTATTTTATTTCCCTCCTACCATCCATATCTGGAAGGTCTTCCCCTATCCGCAACCTGGGGACGCCCCCGATGAGGGATAGGCTCCCCACACTTCTCCTGTATACGTTTACATAAAAAAAAATCAATTTGATGAAAACATCAAACGTATGCAGAGCAGAGCTCTATTCAACTCGCAGTAAATTATTATTATTATATATACAGTATAAACTGCAACACAAATGTTTGTAGAAAGTTTGGCGTAAAATACGCTGCAAGTGCAGCTTCATAAACGTTGTCGGTTATTTGCCGACGTTTAATAATTCCGTAAGAACGCAGAAGTCGGAAAATTGTTTGCTTTGTTCACAATATTTATACGAGCAATTACACTGCAACGGCTAATTTTGCGAAAATTTAAGTTTTGTTGTTTGTACAAGAGACGCTGGCAGCGGTCTCTGGAGAATGTTTGGCGAACCATTTTAATGAGACTAAAGACTAACAATTATAAAAGTAAAATTCAGTCAATCCTCCTATGACGTTTTATTAAGACCTGATGATCAGCCTGATGCTCCCAAATCCTGAGATATATATATTTAAAAAATGGTCGCAAACACTCACAGCCTGTATCTACAGATGATATTTCTCCACCACCATTATTCGGTATTCTTATCTATTGTTTACTTTAAAATGTACGCTTTTAAGCTGCGAGATGGCCAAGATCGAAGCCCCTTTGTGAGCGGTTATAGCTTAGTGTTTAAAAAGTTTTCTTACCAAACCGAAGATCGTGGTTCGATTTTTATTTTTATTTCGATTTAATCGATTTATTAGTTCCATAATTGGTTGGTGTGTATGTGATCCCTCGCCTGAAAAATACTAGTCATCCTCTCTTCATCAAAATTGGTGGTAGACGAAAGTCGCCCCGTGAACACCGCCCATTCATAGTGAATTCTTATAATAATTGATTTTTTTTATCCAGCCAGGGAGGCTGGACGCTGCGTGCGGGAAACGTGTGTTGTGTGTTTGTGTTTGTGTGTGGGTTAGGGAGATTGCAAGTGTATATTTATCTGTTTCTTGAAGAGATCCAGATTGTAGAAAGGAGGAAACACAGACGCTGGAAGAGCATTCCATAGCTTACCGGTGGAATTAAGGAAGGAACTTTGGAAACTGCCAGTTCTTGGTCGACATATATTAACCGTATATGGTTGTTCGGCAAGTGTAAGACAAGGTTGTCGGTTGTGGATGGGTGCAGGAGGAATTAGTTCTTTAAGTTCCGAAGAGCAGCGACCGTGGTAATAACGGTAGAAAAGACTAAGAGAACCAATCTTACGCCTGTGTTGCATTGATTGTAGGTTAGACGTAAGAGTGTCATTTTTTATCAAACGAATTGCTCTTCTTTGAACTGAGTCGATCAAGTGTAGAAGGTATTTTGGGGCTCCAATCCAAAGGCGACTGCCGTATTCAAGGATAGGTCGGATTTATCCTTTATATGGAAGAAGAAGTTGTTTATCGTTAAAATACCGTCGTGATCTATATATAATACACCTATTTTTTTGGAAACGAGACCGGCTTTATACTCGAAGCGTGAATTTTGGGCTGTAGTCTATGACGTTGGCGGATTAACACTGCATGTGCACCTCTTATAAAGCACGGTAAGCGGCATAGAATCCACAGGTGTGACTTCAGTATCACTATCACTATCCGTCAGTATTCTCTTATATGTGTTTACGTGAAAATGTATTTATATATATATGACGATTTCAATTTTGTATGACCATATGTGGTCAATCGACAAAGTGATGTATTAATTTGATCAAATAAACAATGCGGTATATTGCGGTATGACTCACATACAATGTGGTAATGCACGTTCTAGGATAAACAAAGTGTTGAATTCAATCAAAACAATAATATTGTAATAGACTAGTGACCCGGTTATAGCGTCATAGACGGTCAGGAATGTATGATGTTGGTTTGGATATGGAATTTGCTACATTCAGCACGTGTTACTAATACATATATGGATGCCATCGTTGTTAAAAAATGACATAAGTGACTGTCTTGTTATTTTTATTTTGTGAAATGATGCATTGCGAAAGAATTTCAGTAATGTGATATCACATATATTGAATTTCAAAACTATTTCACCCCTTGGCTGGTATCGCACCACCAAACATGAGACGCAAAGTCATATGCGCCGAAGAAATGCGTAAGGCAATCAACTGACCGTCCCACTGCTTGCATACTCAGATACCCCCAACACCCAGACTGAAGTAGCGAAGCAGCTTTCTGAGATCCACACAACCTCTCACATCCGGCCCTGAAAATGAGAGAATTCAGCTCTGGAAACAAGTCGCATCAGAGGATTTCATTACTCGAAAGGAAGGTCTCCCAACTGGCAAGAGCCTTGACTGGCGGACCTGGAAATCCCTGAACAGATTAAGAACCGAAGTTGGTAGAACAAAGGACAACCTCGAGCGGTGGGGAATGCTTCGGCAGGGAGAGTCACTATTGTGCGACTGTGGAGACCTGCAGACTGCCTCACACCTAAGATCCTGCTACATGAGCCAAACAAGCTGCACATCTCAGGAAGAAGAAGACATTAATTTAATAATAAATTCAGGTTGAAGATTTTGTGATCAATTTCGTGAAAATAGGCAATCCTGAATATGACACCTGCAATGGTGATCGAAATATTAGTACGAAGAAATTCGCCACACAAGGATAAACCCAAAAGCCACAATACGAGCATAAAGTACATTGCTTTTTCTTCAGGCCGTCAGAAACTATATGCATAGAATTTAGCCGGAGGAGCGAAGACCATGACCAATACATGCTCTGATGAAATAAATATATATATTTTTAAATATTCTAAGTAATGAAAAACAGTACGGAACGTGACAAACATTACACTACAAGAAATCAAAACATTTCAAACGGAATAAGTATAACATTTTGAAATAACTTACTCATCAAAAATCCTACGGCGGATGCACTATTACGAGTATTAAATAATATTGATTTACGATACCCGCGAAGGTAATGTGGAGTATCGATTTAAAAATGACATCAGGCTTGCGGAACTTTTCAAACCAGAGTAGGCAGTGGATGATGCAGCCGCCGCGCTATGGAGCCTCTTCATACACGAAGGACGCGCCCAGCATCCTGATGAGCAGCGTCAACCATCGGCGGAGACGTGAAGAGATACCAGATGCGAAACTATAAAAATATTTCACCGCGGTGCTATCAACCGGTAAGGTACTTAAAAAAAAGCTTCGAGTTCCGAGACGTCGCGACGGGTTGCGGCGCAGCGCCGCAAAAAGCGCAGCGAGCTTTCGATCGAGTAAATCGAGTTAAAAATAGTAGTACCGGGCAGCATAGTAGAGGCTTTTTACACAAATACTTTACGCTACGCTCGGAGAGTGGACGGTTTTACTACGCGAGTCGTGCGTACTCCGGAGCCTTTTATGGGCAGGGAGGAGAGGACAGGATTCTTGGTGAGGACACCGCACTAAGGGGACAGGAGCAGGAGAAGTTGCAACCGTAGGTCGCCTGTCAGGAGAGATCAAATATCGCGGTTGGAGACAGTGACGCACGGCGATGCAACGACAAACGTCAGTACGAGCACCGAGGAAGGAAAAGTAATATCAATTGTTGACGCCGTAATATAACAATGCCAGTTCATACGCAAGGTAGCATCTCTCTTCTATTTACAATACATCCGCGTCTAAATTGCAGCATATTACAACAAAAACAACCTTTTAAACATTTTTCATCAAATCTTTAGCTAACCTTACTTAACCTAACATTACTTTACCGAACCAAATGTAACCTAACCCAATAAAGCTCCGTTTTAAAATTAAAACTAAAGAAATAATGTCGCAGATGATTTGAAAGAATGGCGATATTATGCTCACATGTACGTTAAATTTAAAATGTGATCTCCTTTATCTGCACTGAAATAATCATTGGTGACTTTGTTGTACAAGTAGAGAAGCATTTTTACAAGTGTAAATATAATAATTACTTGTGTTTTAATTATATAAAGATACAATTAAATAAAAAATGAAAAAATTATACACATCATCTACCCGAAGACCTACGTTAGTAGTTCCGTTAAATAGATCAACGAAATTTTAGTTTGTCACAATTTGACATACGTAATAAATATACTCGTATATTGTCGTAATGTGAATTGTCGATATATTTTTAACGTCATATTACATTAAATTTGATTACGTTCATTCATTTTTGTGACGTTAATAAAGTTACTAATACAGTAGTCTGTAAAACATTTAATACAGATAATAATTATATTACTGCAATAGATATTTATCGTTATTCAAATTAAATTGACTAAGCCAAAATAAACATTTAATTAATTTAGATTACATGCTTTGTTGTCCGACTAACGATTTAGGCGCTAGAGAACGTAATGAGAGAAAATTTTGAAAAAAAAAAGAACTCTTCTAAAGAGATTATGAGAGGAAATCAACATTTAGAAACCCTGTCAAATTATATCGTTGGTGGTTATTTTAATTTTTGTATGTAAACACATACAGGAGAATACCGGCAGATGGTGATAGTAATTCTGAAGTCTCATCTGTGAATTCTATGACGTTTATCATGCCGCATATGGCTAAGCGCTGCATGTGGAGTGTTGATCCGTCATAGACTACAGCCCGAGATTCACTCATCATCCTTTATTATTACAGGAATTTACTATGAATGGGTGGTCTTCACGGGACGACTTTCGTCTTACCACCAATTTTGATTAATAGGCTATGACGTGCATTTTACGGGTGAGGAATCAGATTAACACCATCCGGGGGTAATTTTAGAGCTAAGAAAAAGATTAAAAATCCTTTTTTTTAATTCTCGTCGGGAATCAAACCCTCGACCTTTGGATTGTCAAGCAAACACATTAACCATTGAGCTATACCTGCCTGGTTTGACAAAATTCAATTATTTTACGTAAAGAGAAAAATAAAATAAACTACATAAATACGTAACGAATAAATGATTTTCTTAATATGCCAAACTGACTATGAAAAATAATGGTATAAGTTGAAAATCATACTGAAAAAGTAAATAAACTCGATGCCAACCACACAGTCTTATCACTTATATCGATCTATGCGATATCAAAATATTCTGTGAGATTTCAGGCCACACGTTAAATCAACTCATACTGTTGGCGGACTTCTATAATTTTGCTCGAGATGACGATCCAGGACCCGTCCAAGGCGCTTTGACGGTTAATCTTCATCTCCGATCGAAAATATCAGCAAAGTGTTTTTTACGTAAGCACTCACAGGAGAATACCGACAGACGTTGGATAAAAAATCTGATTCTATAACGCTTCCCGATTTGAGAAAGAGCAAGAGCTTCACGTGCAGTGTTTTTTTGTTATTTTGCCGATGGAAATATACTTGCGCTATAGAACGTCATTCACTCATCGACGATTTTTACAAATACTCGCTGTGATGGTGTTTGCTGAACGATATTCAAATATCAAAAAAAATAGATTTAAGTGCTTAAATAGGTACTTACACTCCTGAACAGTCTCACACTGACACTACTAACTTGGGAATAATTATAGATATTTTGACATATCTTTATCCCTTTCTTCTTTTTCTATCGTATTCTTTCCAAAGCTGTAGCACGTGATTCTTTCAATTTGTCGCTATAAGGTTATGTAAATATTCATGTTTTTTAAGTCTAGGCTTAATTTATGTATCTGCCACAAAGTATGTAGTCTTGCCAAGATATCATTGTATCCGAAGCCTTTCCGAGTACATTTTAACTAAATATAACTCCCAAATGATGAAATTCTAGAAATAAAACTCAGTTTTACTATTTGTGGCTTATCATTTATACAATCGGCTGTTAATAAACATTATCGAGGATATTGAAAAATGCACTCGGAAGCAATATATATATTAATGATATCATTACGTCGAAAGTTGTCAGAAGGTGAAAGAATCGGTATTGATATACCGCGCTTTGTATAGAATAGAAATAATGTGCATATTTCACGGTTCAAATCCCAGCGTTTGCCGTTTCTTTTTCCCCGAAATTAATGAGAGAAAAAAATATGCTTCCTGGGGATTTAATCCGTGACTTTTCGCGTAGCAAGCGATTGTTGTGGTCTATGCAGCACCCCTCTGAAAATGATCCGTAGCGCGATACCGATCAGGAGATGGAAGTTTTCGATAAATAAGTAAAGGAGCCCCGCCGCCACTGCCGGCGTTCCTGCGGCCGGTTCCAGAGAGTCCAATCATTATTATTCGCCAGGTAGTATTGTGTTTGCCGTACGCATCCGCGGCCGCAATAAAAACAAAACAGGTACGTCGCGGGGGCCACGGGGGGGCGACGGGGCGGCGGCGCTGGGCCGCATAATGAGCCCCAACGTACGGCGACACCTGCCCCCGGAAAACACCCTCAAACCGACACCGACACCTCCAAGAGCATAACCTCCCCTGCACCTGCCCCCCAACACGAAAAACTACACGGACGTGCGCTTTCCATAATTTTTCATAATAATTTCTCATATATACCAAGTTACACGCTTGCAGGAGGTACTTGAGCGTCATGACAGTTGACAGAACTGTCACATCATCATGAGGACGTCAACGAGATCCGCGGTGTCAGAAGCAGCTGTGGTGATGATGAGATCAATGTTATTTTTAAAGAGGTCATTAACCTGACGCTGTTATTTAATGATGACGATACCAGGTGATGCCATCTTAAAATCTTTAATTTTACAATACATTTATATATACGATATATATTGACCAACTGCAATAGAGTATAGTAACATAAATATATTATACTCTTATATAATGTAATGTTAATAATTATGTGTTTTAGCTATAAGCTAGGTAATAACGTCATAGACTACAGCTCGAGATTCACGAATCATCCTTTATTATTACAGGAATTTACTATGATTACAGCGCAGACTGCCATTGCATTGTTACTAACTTTTGGACGAAATGGTCCTTCTGACTAATAATCCGATCTCTTCAGGCTAAAAATTACAGTTTACAAATCACCCAAAAATGCTTCGGATACTATAACAGCAGTCTTTTCAAATCACTGGGGTCCTGCCTGCGTCGCTGCCGACCACATACCTGTATGTTTCAAATATAGACCTTCACGTGCAGAGATATCATGTACAAAACAACAAATTACAGAACTGATTAACGACAATTTGAGTTATGTTACAGACAAACTTTATGTATCGTGTTTTACTACACATTAGTCCCTATAGATGGGGTCAAAATACACGGCCAAAAGATGGATATGATAAGGTTTGCTGACGACATTACTCTGATTGCTGAAACTAAAGAAGAAATCACTGAAATTGAAATCCATGGAAAGCATATTTAATTCTAACTTTAATATGAAGATAAACAACACAAAAACCAAAGTCAAGAGAGTAAGCCGCAATGAGCAGCAGAACATTAATATATTAATGGTAGGAGTAACCCTAAAAGATCCAAAAGAGTCACCTGGGATGGCAGAACAAAAAGAGAAGTTCAATAAAAAATCGAAAATTCTTGAGTCAAAAAATATTAATTTAAAGCTCCGCAAGCGACTTGCCAAAACATTTGTTTGGAACATCTTGATGTACGGCTGTGAGACATGGTGCTTATTTGAAAGTGATAAAAAAAGACTAGAGGCCTCTAAGATGTGGTCATACAGAAGAATTCTCGGAATTTCCTGAAGAGACACGTCACGAACAAAGAGGTTCTCAGGATAATCACGGAATATAGTAAGAACCATCTCAGAGGCGAGCCCGATGGATCGGTCACATCATGCGCCATAATGGTCTACTTCACGACATTGTGGAGGGTATGGTTGAGAGTAGAAACTGTACTGGGAGTATTTGCAGCAAGTGTTCGAGGACATGAGTTGTAGCTCTTATGCTGAGCTGAAGAGGATTGCAGAGTATCGAGAGGAGTGGAGATCGAGATGCAAGATTTTGTTGCTGCAAACCAATCCACCGGATTGATACTACGAAGAAGTCCCTCTATCGATGAAGTAAAAAGCCTGACTGAAACATTATTTCAAAATAATGTTTCAGGATGTTATGGGGAAAACGTTGCGGTAAAATTGATTTGCACAACAGGTAAAATGTTTACATAAATATTGATATCAGCTTGCTTCTTAAGGCCGATGCCGTAAAGCCTCGACAAGCGATCTTTTGTCTATTATTTTTGTCCGCTTGCCTGACATCTACATCGAATGTTTATTTTAATTATATAATGTTGCACGGCGCTTGCATACGCCATCTTGTTTGTTATGACAGTTGGCCTATTGCCGGTTGGTAGGACTGTCATATTGGCAGTTGGTACCGGGGAGATGTGAGATCGCGCCGTGGGCTGGCAGTTGAAGTTTGACACGCGCCCGTCACAGTGCGCGCGTCCTGTGCGTTCGCTGTGGCGGGCGACGTTTGTGACAATAAACAAATAATATGTGAATCAAGTGTTTATATTGTAAACCTGATCCTGCATCCTTCATCCAGTAAACCGATGTCATAAATGGAAGAGGAGGATATCAATATATATAATGAAATTTTGATGTCGCAAAGTAGGAATTTTTCACCTCACACACTGGTCGCATCTCAACGCATTCGTTATACAGCTTATAAAGTGCAGCGATGGCAAGCATCTCGTAGGCATTCTCGGTCACTGCATTAAAGGGCTACGGACCAAATTCCACTATGGCGATTACCGAAATTTTCAACATGACAATGCGCTGTAATGTTGCATATTACAATGCATTATTTTATAACATGAAATCATAAAAATAAAATAAATATTCGCACAAAAGCCATAACGTGTTCAAACACCGACTCTCGTACGGTCATAAAGTTAAATAGCATTGAATGCAAATTTTACTTGGATGGAACATTACGTGATAATAGCTATGTTCTCGAGAATATAAAGCTAATCATCATATCACATTTAAAAATATAAGTGACATATTAATCGCCGTTGCAGAGGTCGCAGTCTAACAAAGCAAAAAAACTAAATTTTGTTTTTAAAGAAATGTTCATAAAATTTATATCTTTACAATTTAAATTTATTTTATTTTAAGTTTCAGTACCTGTGAATATAACTAATGACATGGCGTGTTGTAAGATCCGTTCTTGATCGATCACAAAAGTTAAGAATCACCGAACATGGAACGTATTGTATTTGGATGGTGACCGTTTGATTATACCGCATATCACTTGTTGTAGCGAGTACTACATTGGAAGAATCTTCTGTTTTATGTTGGTTTTATCAGAACTCGTGAAAGTGTTGATTACAAAGCACCCTCGAATACTATTACTGCCTTCATGCCCTTAGAGAGGCCGTCGCAAGCACGCAAGGTATGTGATAAAAAAAAGCTCTAGTGTAGAAATTAATGGGATATTATAAGACGAAGCAAGGAAAATGTGGCTAACAAAAATGCATAAAAGCAGTTTCTATCGATCATATGCTCCAGCTAGGGAATGGACATTGAATGCTTCTAGAATGTAATAAAGATGTCAAACGGCTCATTAAAATTATTTCATTAAACATATATTTAATAATTGGTATACCATTATCGGTACAGACGAAACAGTCTGTATCTAAATAGATACAAGATTGATGGCACAACTCTTTTCCGTGACAATCCCGAGCTGCGGATTCACAGCAGGTACTAAAGACTATAACCGTATATTTTTAATGTTGTTAAAACAAATAAATATTAAATTAAATGATATATTTTGATATCAGTGGATGTTTCAGACTATTCACGTTAGTATGGGTCGGTACATATTTGGATTGATACTAAGCGCTGAAAGCGAAACAAATCTCTACGCACCTGAACTGAGAACCGTGACATCGACACAGCGACTTACTGAAGTTGCCATGAGAGATTTGTTTTACCGAAGTATATTCCATGAAAAAAATCATTAACATCCAAGCAAAAAGGAAAGGCCTAGAAAATCACACTAAATGATGATTTTACTCGTATGCAACAATAAAAAATTTGACCTTAAACAAATAACCAAGATATATACTATGTATGTAGAATTTCAATGCTTTTACCTGCATAAAGTTGGCAGCAGTTTTTTTTTTCATGTTACGACCCCTTCTACAGTGCACATTTTAAGTTGGATAAGAGGTTTGACATACAGTTTACAATAAAAAATTAAAAATTAAGTATACATAACAAATATGAGCAACTATCAGATTATATACATATAATACTCGTAGTCAGATTTGAAAAATTTGGGAGAGTCACCCTAAAAATGAAAACATAAAAATATAGACGAGTATGTTTACTACGGCTTAGTACATACAAGTATTTTTATTCTACGGTTAAACTTCAGTATCCTCCAGCATTTGGAATAAACTGCCCCATATAAGTCCAGGCTTCAAGAACGTCGAGCTCATCAGCAGATCTTCTTAAAAATGGACCCAGATGTGGATGATGTAGAAATTACTCGGTACTAAGCATGGCCAATGACAGTTATCAGAACTGAGTGGCGGCAAATTTTCTCTAAAAATATGCTGCAAATATGGAACGACTATAGGAAAAAAAAAACAAAAATGAACGATGGGCATTTAAGTCTGAATCAACGATTTCAGGGTTTGACAATGGCAAGCGTTGTAGCTTAGCATATTAAAATGATAAGATGCTTTCATTTCTCATATACGAGAAGGTTTGATAATTGATACACGCATACAAATACATAGCAAACATCACCTTTTATGATATTTCTCTCATCAATAAATCGGAGAAAAATAAACGGCAGACGACATTTCAATTATTGAATATTAGTATATTTATATTTAGTATAAAAATCCACAAAAAACAATTTGATGCATCGACAGTAAGCGATTTGCTTTTGCAAAAAAAAAACGTTTCGGTACAAATTTATATTAGCAGCAAAATAACTTTCTAATATAATTCACTGCGGTTGATACTCTTGTCAATTTCTAATTGCGAATTAATATAAGTTACTATCAAATTAACGATATTTGGGTGATGATAAGGATAAGGAAATTAGCAATCTGGAATCGATAAGAAATGTATCGAGATTGTAGAGAAGCAACTGAGAGGCCTTCCCCGAAATTGAGACTTCGAGTTTTTCAGCGGTCAGTACAGACGGTAACAAAAGTAAAAAACAGTTCAATTATAACAAGGTTTTTTACGGTACTATTATATAATACTTTCAGTTAAAAATACTCTGTTTGTATTTAAATCTATGCAAACAATGTTTGACAAAAGTTCAGTTGTACCTGCACCTATACAACTGAATTCATTATGTAAAAATTTGAAAACTTTCAGAAACTTTTATCGAAAGACTCGAGATTACTTTAAGCTAATCAAGAAGAGCTTCGCAGCGTTGGTAGTCGAAATGAATGAAAAATAAATAAATTTTACAAACTTATACGGCATTGATCATAGAAGATTTAAGACTTAAATATTAGTAATGCACACAACCATTCTTATAATAATTGATAGCTGTTCCAATAAAAGACAGTTTTAACGAAGTAATCTTTTAAATTAATTTAATATTCAACAATAAACCCCATAATGATATATATTCTGATAATGAGATGTACTATTATAATATATTTTAATTAATTATTTAATTGTGTAACTGAGTTTTAAGGCACGTTGAAGGTAGATTGTTTTGATATAAATTCACACTACCATTTCTGCCTGAAGATATTTATTTTTTAGCGATTAACACTGGCAAGCTCGTCGTGATCTTATCATAATAAATTATAAGTTAATAATGTAGCAATTGACACGTTATTCATTTCACGAAAATCATTTGACATGTCATCAACTTCCTTAATCCGTAAATTTTGCATTATAGTTATTGCGGTTAATACTCTCGTTTGAAAAAATTAACAATTATTAACTTCTGTTTTATAATTTTAGAAGAGTAAATTCTACACCATTATACTGTAACAATAATTTTTTGTATTTTTACAGTTTCTACTTTGCACACAGAAAATGTATAGTTTTCCTGAAGGTTTCTGTCCCAGCAGATTTGAAAGCTTCCCAGAGTACAAATCTCCACTTGAGTCCGCGACCTTTACCGTCCATCGGGTGGCTGTTACAAACAAAGGTATCTTAGACGGGAAAAGTAAATATAACAAAGTTGCATTACACAAGCATATAAATGCACTGGATGCGCCTTCACGTGGCCATTCAGCGGGGATCCGGTGCTCCACTCACTGAGTTAACTGAGTAGTAGTTGTTAAAATTGTTAAATGTTATTTATTACCTTGTATTTTCTGTATGTATGAAATTGTAATTTTTATGGCTCTGGTGGCTGAATAAAGATAGTAATTGTATGAACTGATTAGTAGAGTATATTATATAATACGAGTGTGTTGAACTATCGTATAATACGTCTAAACCCAAGCCTGGAATCACAAATAAGGCCAAAGATACAGATATTAACAATTGTATTGTTTAGCTTTTAGTATTTGTTAGCTTCATGACACAATATAATTAAAATAGTTAATTAATTTAAAAAAACGTAAGTTTAATAAAATCATATCAGATCAAGCAAATATTTCATTATACGGTATCATTATTGATAATTGAATTTAATATACGACCATAAAAAACAGTTTATATTTTCATTAAGACAAAAAGTACTTATATCCCATGATTGAATACTTATATGAAAATATCTTCTAAGTCCGATCCCTAGCTAGAACACTCCTTTCCAAAAAATTCCCGACACACAGTCATCTACTATTGTGTTGCTTATTTCCAAGTTATCTATGCAGTCTACATCCATAACTCTACAAAATAGATATTTTGCATATTTAACCGTTCAATTAGTATTTTTAGAGAACGAATGATTGATACTACCCTCCCGAGTCTTCCACAATGTGATTTCAAAAAGGTCACAGAAGTAAGAACACAAAAAAAGACAAATAGGCCATTGCTTTTTGTTTACTTTGATCAACAGTCAATTCGTTATTAAACTACGTATATTAGACAATATATAGGTTAGAGATAAGGCACATCTAAGATGAGTTTGAACTCGATTTCTGTTCACCAGATTGTGCTCTAGGGTAGCTCTTCCTCTGCTCTCTTCCACGGTTGCTCTGATCAGCTCCTGGTTCCCTTCTCTGCTCATCTCGTATGTATTTTATGCGGCTGCCCCGCTGTCCGGTTTTTTCGTCCTTTGTCTCCCGGTTCGTTGTCTTGTCTCGGACCGGCGGGAAGAATTCGAAATGGTGACGTCACCAACGACTTGCGACGAAACGAAGGATTTGGAAAAATAACCGAAGATACAAGTATAATATAAAAATACTGAAATCTTTGTAAGCTCGATAAATCAGATACAATACTGTAGTTGATGCGATTCGGAAGTGTTAAGCTGAATATTTGACATTGTTCGAGATTGATAACCCAAGAATGTTGATGGAGCTTGATTTTGGAAGAGAACAACCGTTGAAAGATACAGGATCCATAGCAGTCTTCTTGGTGGAGAAAGTACATGATTTTGTATTGGAAATGTTGAAACTGACGAGGTTGAAGTCACCCCATCGTGAAACCCTTTCAAGAGACATGTTCATCTTCTCCACCAGAGATTCCTTAGCAGCAGATACTTCCGATATGAAAATTATAATGAACAAACGTTGAATGTAAGAACCTTATATAATCGTATTTGTTCAACATGTAGTAAATGCCATTGCCACGTAATGAACATCAACACTTACGTCTACTCTCAAATCATTAGAACAAAGATGTAAGATTGGTTAATTTAGTCTTTTCCACCGCTTTTACCCACAACTGACAGACTCCTCTGGCACTTGCCGAACAATATTAATTAATGTCGACTAAGATCTATCAATTTTCAAAATATATTTCCGTCTAAAGCAGTTCGTCTCATAAATAATGGCACACCTATAACTAATATCCATTCTACGGATGACAGTTTGATTCGAATAGTCGTATCTATCGTTTTAACCATCGCTACTCCTCTGAACTCAAAGACTTAAGCATATTGCACACGTATACAACTGATAGACTCGCAACTATCTTGCTGAACACCCATTCATGATAAATATATGTCAACTAAGAACATTTTTGCATTTTTTTTAATTATTTACTAAATGCCATCGATAAGCTCTGAAATTCTCTTTCAAAATACATGTTTGCCTCTTTATATAGAATTTTAGCAAGATAACATCCATACAAACTTTTATATATGTAATCTCCCAAATTTATACATAAGTATATCCTTGATAAAAGCTTGACAATTTATAATCACTACAAATAAAAATAATAAACATAAAGAATAATAGGTAAATCATTAATAATCACTAAATATGTTTCCAAAAAATTCGCTCTATTCAACTGTTCCGTCTACAGGTGTCTCTATCACTTATCCTCTCTTCTTCACTTCTTCTTCGTAGTATCAATCCGGTGGATTGGTTTGCAGCAACAAAATCTTGCATCTCGATCTCCACTCCTCTCGGTCCTCCGCAATCCTTTTCAGCTCAGCATAAGCGCTACAATTCATGTCCTCGAATACTTGCTGCAAATACTCCCGTCTAGGGCGTCCTCTACAGTTTCTACCCTCAACCATCCACTCCACAATATCGTGAAGAAGACCATCGTGGCGCATGATGTGACCAATCCATTGGGCTGGCCTTTCTGAGATGGTTCCTATTAGGTGCCTGTCTTCCTTGATTATCCTAAGAACCTCATTGTTCGTGACGTGGTCTCTCCAGGAAATTCCGTGAATTCTTCTGAACGACCGCATCTCAAAGGCCACTAGTCTTCTTCACTATGTTATCCTTATTAACTGTTCTGCATTTAGGTTCAGTTTTAAGTCACTGAAACCGGTAGAACTCTGTACTTCAATGAAACACAATGGTTTCATACAAAGTTTTACTTGTTTAATTATTTTTCTACGTTTCTCCCTTTTCCAGTTGATTTCTTTACACTTAAATTTATACATAAAAAACAACACATTTCTCACTGCATTTTCTAGTTATTTTGATACGTATCATGACATAAATCAGATTATATGGTAAAAAATATTTATGGTAAATAAGAACTCAATAATGTGCTATTAATTATTCTTGGCGAATTTCAGTACGCGCCGTCCTTTTGCACGGGGGCTGCCGTGGCCGGCGGGGCGCCAGGAATCCGCGGCACAATCAAATTGAATTATTGAAAATTTAATAAGGGAGTAAAAAAATCTGGGCGGCCGTGTGTCATGAGAGGGACATGTGTTTTGTGGCGCAGGAATGATATATGCGGCAAATGCGCGGCGCGCCCGAGCAAAGGACATACATTCTAGGACATGAGCCGACAACTCTGGACTTATATAACAAAAATAAATACTTATAAAAAATAGAACAGGTATTCAAATATTACTACTAATAGTACTACAGCCCGGCGCTTCTCCCAAACCCATAAAAAAGCTTTGTGCTGATGCCCTCACGGCCGCATGGCAAAAACGTTGGTTATCTTCCACCAAAGGTAAAACTACCTTTCTGTTCTTTCCGGTCATTTATTCTAGACTAACTGCTAAATGGATAAGCCCTGATCACTTGTCTACCCAGCTAATGACTGGGCACGGCGCTTTTAATGACAGATTATACTCATTTAATTTAGTTTCAAACCCTAGTTGCCCCTGTGGCGCCCCCTTCCAGACCTCAAAGCACATTCTCTGGGACTGTCAGTTCCTCTCGTTAGAAAGAGGAGTCCTTTTCGATTGAGTTCGAGGGACTCGCCGCGGCCCTATCGGGCATGCAGACTTTGTTGCGACTAAAAAAAAATTCCACGGATTTACAATCTCTGCTCGTATTTTCGGTGAGAAAATCTATCTTCCATCTCCGTCTCTTTACAACCCATCAATGCGATTCTAATCTCTTTCACGGGTTCTTTCTTTTAGCACTTCTGTGCAGTGGCCACAATTGTTCAGAGGGGACTCCCAAAAGACTTATCAGTTGTTAACTGATCATAACCTGAATGAGCGCGTCATCAAGGAAACTTGACTGTCCTCCGGTGTGATGCGGGTGTGAGGCGGTTAAAGTCCAGTCCAGGTATTAAAATATCACTTAAAAAGTATTTATTTTTAAGTATATATTTAAAGCAACTCGCATCTAAAGGCGACATATTATGAACATCACGAAGAAAAAATTTACAGTTGCTCTGCGTGGAATATGTTACATTTGCGAGTACTCTGAAAATGTGACTTTTCGGCATTCTTCTGAATGATAATATGAGAAGTGGTGTGGTTATTTTCCGAATTCGAATAACAATGAGGAACGGGACAACGGTAAACCATCCAAGAATCACGAGCAAAAGATGTATTACTATATAAAGGAGCTGTCCTCGTGTAATCGTCAATGTTGAAAAGTATGTGCTCGAAAATCGACCAAAAAGTGTATACTTTTGTCTGAAAATTTCAAAAAATCGTGGAGATGTTATACGACGTGTCAGTTGGAGAAATTTAAATCAAATTACAACTAGAATATCAATCAAAATTTGAATTCGACATTTTATTATTTATTTCGAAATGGCACTAGCAAAAATACCTTCACTATGTTAAACAATGTTGCTAACTAGTTGATAAAACGAATAAAATAACTATTTAAATGGTTGGCTACAGCTTCTTATTGTGTGTATCCCATGTAAGACTAATATTGTATTATATTTACAGATATTGAATGATGTTCCGATATTGCAAAATTTATATGGAAGTATGAATCGATTAAGTTAACAAAAAAAAACGTTTTTTTTTATCAAAACCGCACAGGATTTGACCAAAGTATGTTCAGCGTCACATACAGGTGATGCGAAATATAATAGATTAATTTATCAATAAGGAAATTGCATCACTAAATAGCTGATTATGAAATTCATATTTGTATAGCCACGTTTTATGTGGCATTTAAATCAAATGTCTTTTCACATTTTGGCTTATTAGGTATTACGCAACCAATAACTAAACAATAAATTGCTAATTAACTGATTCACAATTAAATAGTAAAGCAAATACGATAAATTTGAAAAACGACGCTGAATATGATCGATACATGAAATCCAAAGAAAAATTGTGAAATTTTAAGCATGCCTCAAATTCATCTTCTTCCTTATGGACGCCACGGATTTCAGTCACACGTGTCTGTCAGAGGTGCCATTATTACTGCTTCCTTCCGGTCATTTTTAAGCCCGAAGTTCCATATAGTAAATATTGTATAGTTTATAGTTTATAGTTCCCGACGACCTCATGCATGAAGGTTTAAAAAGAATGCAGCTATAATATGAATATTTGAGCTTTTTTCGATCGGAATTTAAAGGAGATCAGATTAGCTTGACACTTCGAAGGCATTGACTATTTGATGATAAATGTCAGCTAAATCCATGAAACATTATTTGCTTTTGAAAATTGATGATATATAAATTTAAAAAAGATTGATTACAATCTTCAAAATGCATACGTGAAAAACGAAACTTTTTAGCAGAAAAGAATCGTGTCTAGCTTTCAACGATCTTCATAGACGGTATTTATTCTCTTATAATTCCCCTATCGGTATTCAACTGCATATTTTATGTACAAAAACATGGATGGGCAAAATAGTTGATCGAAATCAATCGCCGACGCTTTTTACCTTAGCCGTACAGCCTAGATCTAATTAGCTGTATAGAAATATTCCTATCACGAATTAATTATAAACAATAAACATACGTTATTATCATATGGGTGGGATGCCTGGCATACGTTCCTTGATCAACACAGAGCGAGATATGAAAAAGGTATTCCTGAAACATTTGAAAATACAGGACCGCATAAGGGCGACTACTGAAGCTAGATATATAAGCTAAAAGTAAAAGAAAATGTAGATATGCTCATTTTTCAACATCAGAAAATTTTCGAACAATTTATTCAAATTAGAAGTGGTGTAAAAACACCTAATCAATTTTTGTGCAAAAAAATCCCCGGAGTTCTGTTTATTTTTTCTCTTTAGTCGCATTACTACAAACCTTTATCTTCATATCACAAAAGTATGATCTTTATATGTATTTACTTATTGTTTTCAACTATATCTTTCTATTTATTTGTTTTCATAAACGTAACCATTTTTAATTAAGTCGTTTATACAACAACAAGAAAAAAAAATAACAGAAAAAATAATGTGTAATTTGTTCACTTAAAAAGAAATATCGTCTCACAGAAAGTAATTACATCAGCAATATTATACATTTACATACACAGTAAGCATTCTGGATACATTTATATGTATCTGGCCCACTGGGTTATAGATGATCTTAGTGATAGCGCTGATATTGAGAGGGAGCGCAGGGCGCTGTCGGTTCGATGCAATATGGTGATTCCTAGGTTTGCACGTTATACTAAAAACGTTAAGCTGTCGCCTTGTCTCAATCTTTCTACGCGTGCGGCCTATGGGCTGGCTATACTCAGAACGTGTGCACTCCGGGTCCATTATAACAACGCCTTTCGAATGTTGTTGGGTCTGCCGAGATACTGCAGTGCCTCAGGCATGTTGACGGAGGATGAGCGAGTGGATGACTTCCATTCCATAATAAGGAAGCGTTGCGCTTCTATGTGGGCGCGCGTTTGCGGCAGTCCCAACGCAATGATCGCTGTGTGGGCGGCGGATAGGTGGGACTCACGGTTGGAGGGGCACTGGATTCGCCTTCACGTGGCCATCCAAAGGGGATCCGGTGCTCCACTCACTGAGAAGTACAAAAATAATAATGTGGTGTATGTGAACATGCCGATTTATATTTTCTTTCTATTCTGTTTAATTTAAATTTTGTTTTTTTTCTGTATTTGCTTGGAATTATATTTAGTATGTATGTAAAATTTTGATTATGGCACTAGTGGATAAATAAATAAATTTTAATATAAATATTATTTATATTGCAATATAAGATTCGTTACTGAAATGGGATCCTTATTTAAAACAAACTATAAAAACATTACATAAAAGAAGTATAAATTTGACACTAATTTTATTTGAGTATCAAATATCTGCTCTTGAGACTTGCGAGAAAGCTCAAAATGAGCTTTTTGACCAAAGATCCACGATTTTTGTTGTTGTAATTCATGTCCATAGAAACTAAATGACTTTAATCAAAAAATTTTTTTTCATTATAAGTTACACTCAGTTTCCTATGTAATAAAGTATTTATGATAAATGGTACGTTTTATAATGAGCAATTTTATATTCTACTTCGGCCCTGTAATCTTAATATGTATTATGTTAAATGTTATTGAGATGTCGTTTTTTGGCGCATTGAATATGTTAGCATGAATTCCCTTGCGATAGACCCCGAGCACAATAAAAATTCATATCGTTTAAATAACTGAACCAGACTAATCATGGTTTATTACATTATGAAATTTCAAATAACATTTCATAAAAACCTCTGGAATGATATCAAAAATCTTGCACTGAATATTATTGAAGAAATTAATCTATTGAATATGTCAAACTCTGATAAATCAATTAGCAGATGAATGATCTTCATATAAATAATATTATAATAGAAATACCTTTGTAAAATTAAAAACGATTAAGTGTTGATAAGAAGCTTACGTATATATATTAAATAAACAAGTAAAGAATAGATTCAACTGTACCTGTACTATGTGAAAATGCAGCGAAAATCGTTTTTAGTAATTTATTACTCGAAAATCTAATCTTAAAGTTCTTGACTGGTGCCCCGCAGAGTATGGATTATTTGCAAGATTATTCAAGGTGTACCGCGAAGCGTTTATAATAAAAAAAAATCTAAGTGAGTGAAGTCTAAAATTATAACAGATGATTATGTAAATATAAAACATTATAAAATATAAATTTACATTAAAAAATATATTGTTTTTTTTGCCTTCGGTTACTTTTAAATTTGCAAAGTTCATGTTAAAAAAAATAAGACAAGGCATTCTGAAATTCAAATCTTCAGTTTTTGGTTCAGTCGTTCGTCTTCGCAAGTATCAGGAGCGCAGGAGGCATGCGAAGATCTATGTTTCCATATCGTACTTACTGCTAACAAAATATAACTCTCGCATCGCCCTACGCGAATGCCGCGTCATGAGTGTTGGGGTCGGCTCGAAGGGAACAATGACAATCGCAAAACCGGGGGAGCCGCGCAATATTCTGAGCTCCTGGTCCAAAAAAAGTTATAACATATGCAGAAGAATAGAACCCTCTGTGAAAAGGTTTGGCAAAGAGATGTTTTGATCTGTCGAAGTTACTCGTGTAGTTACTAGAAGCGAGACTAAGCGTTACAATATTGTATTTCGTGATTTTCTACATTTTCGTCCTCGGCTTACTTCGGTTAACTTAAACAATGGAGATAGCTCGACGAGTAGTATTTCACGATATCTAAGTACATCAAAGATTTGGGCTAAATTAAATTATTTTTAACAGTTATTATTTATAAATACATACAGTGAATACCGAACGACGGTGATGGAAGTATCACATATGTGAATCATATGACGCTTGCCTTTTTAAAGATGACCAAAAACGCTGTACTACTGGGTACACTATTGATCCGATAACGTCAATAGACTACATTCATGTACATTTTTTACAAGAACTCACGATGAACTTTAAGTGTTCACAAGACAACTTTCAAATACAACCTATTTTGATAAATTTGCTATAACTTGTCATATTAGTATTTATAAAGTTAAAAAAATATTTTTTAAATAAACTTTGTCGGGTATATCGAACCAACGACATCTGGTTTAGTAAGCAAACACTCTCCCTACCTATAAGCCTTCAACGTTTTAGAAGATTTTTAAATTCATTTTATGTAATGATTTGTCTTCGCAAGTATCAGGAGTGCATAAAATTACGCTGGTCAGCGAACGTGTAACTAGTATGAAACACGAAATATTTTACGAGATTTTCAAGATATTTGCATCATCCAAGATGAAATGTGAATTTCTTAATCTTGACATTTTTGAAATCTTAAAAATGCATTTTGTTGGGTAGTTTGTCTTCGCGAGTATCAGGCGCGCATAAGATTACGCGAGGCATGCGAAGATCCCTGTTTTCATATCGTACAACCGCCCTATGCAAATGCCGCTTATTATGAGTGGTGGGGTCGCTGCGCCGGGGAACAATGACGATCGCAAGACCGGGAGCCGCGATACTGTCTGCGCTCCTGATACCAGATTACCAGCATCGGAGGAGATGAAAAGGTAAAATAAAAATTCAAATGTAATAAATGTACGGCATTTTAAACGATAAAGGGGAATACACCAAAAATAATACTTATTTGTATTATTATTTACATTATGTTATTAAGTACACAACGCACTAACATAAAAATTTCATTATTTAAAAATTCAGTGACGACTTCCTTCATATCTCCTCCATATATGAAACATGGTTGTCTCAAAATACTAACATGTGGTTTAGTAGGCTGTCATGATTTTCGCCTTGTTGAAAGTCAAATCTGCCTCCGGGAGCTCCGTCGAGTACATTAAATGTATATTTCCCGATAGCCTTCCAGGACAATGATCGTCCGCGATAGAAAAGGCATCAAAAGTATACTTATATTTAGGATATAATATCGATGTTTGTCAATCGTTTATCTCCAAGACGAGAGCCCGAAGACTTAAAAACATAATAGCCATAACATCCGAAACATGTTTTGGCGTTTGTTAATCATGATTTTTAAATAAAACAGATGACTAACCCGACGCTGTCGAGAAATGATCTATTTCATTATAAAAAACGCCAAAACCTACGACACGCGGTGGGCAACAGTCGGTGATTCATTTAAGTTTTGGTCAACGACCAATGTTGCAGAATTTATGTGATCGAACGTGAACCATTTTTTCATTATGTCATCTCCTTAACTTATGGCTGTTAATATAAAACAATATGTTATATAACTCAACTCTATTATAAAAGGATATTATAATTTATTGCACAAAAAGCCATGTAAGCTGTTAAGTCTAGAAAGGGGAGGTCAAAAAATTAACCTTCAATAAATCAGTTAGTTTAATCGTAGGGTCTACAACACCATAAGTAATTAAGAATTTCAAGATCGGCTATTATGAGACTCTCGCAACAATGCAGGGGAGTTGCACGCCCGGCCCGCGGCCCACGGGACAATAAAGCATACCTAATTGCTGGCATGCGCCGTCCTGATGCCGCTACCGATAACGAGACCCCTGAGACAGGGATCACCAAGTTACTAATGCGTAATATACGAGTATGAATAAAGAACTTTTGCTTCTTTTTGGTGGATAATTTGTATTAAGCAGTGTCTTAGGACCAAAAAGATTAAGCTATTGAAGCATTTAAAAACGCATCTTAATTAACATGGATTTTAATATTTATTTGAATATTATTTTATTTTTTCAATATTCTAATCTTCTTTTATAGATCATTGACTATGTTACAATATTATTAGTAATTAAATATACACATACTATACATCAAATTCTTTATACGCATCAATTCATTCAGAAAAAATATCGGCAGAAGCGGGATGCGAACCGCGAGCCTTGGAACCAACCGTTGCTCTTGTTGAGGTCGTGGGTTCGATCCCCGACGAAGATTACAACATAATACGTAACATACTTTGAATCGATTTCTGTGCTCTAAAATTACCCCCGGTTGGTGTTAATTTGATCCCTCACTTGTAAAATGCCAGTCATAGCCTATCAATCAAAATTGTTGGTAGACAAAAGTCGTCCCGTAAAGACCACCCATTCATAGTAAATTCCTATAATAATAAAGGATGATGCGTGAATCTCGGGCTGTAGTCTATGACGTTGGCAGATCAACACTCCACATGCAGCGCTTAGTCATATGCACCATAGTAAGCATCATTGAATTCCACAGAAGAGACTTCAGAATTACTATTACCATCTGTCGGTATTCTCCTGTATGTTTTTACATAAAAAAATAAAGTATCATTACAAGTATGTTCCGCTTTATTTTAATAATACAAAAAAACATTGCACGCGAATACCCGCTTACTTAATACATTTATGTGTGTGATGTTTCTGCATTGTTTTACCAACTACCAATATAAATTTAAAACACTCAGAATTCGGTGAATATCCATGATGTTGGAGAGTTATCCGCCACTGAAGGGGAAGAGTTACCAGCGGCGTGGTTATTACGCGGGACGTATACGATATTGCCGACATGGCCCAGCTGCCCATAAAGCACGGTCCTGTCCGGCCCTGGTCAGCGAGAGTCCGGCTTATCGCGAGCACAATGCTATGAAAAAATCAATTTCGCAGCCCATATCAGCCGCATCTTCTTGGGTCGCCAAGAGACGCAACAATGTGGGCGCCAGAATTCAACCAAAACATATAAAACACATAATTCAATGCGCAGAAACTGTTAATGATGCGTATTGTCATAGCTGATGCTGGTGTTGTGACTTAGAAGAAGTGGTAATAGTGCACAGTCTTCAATACGGGAGTAATCTTCAGTTGCATCAAGTCTCAAGTGCGAAAAATACGATGCTGTACAATGGCAAAGTTAGCCGTTTACAGCCGAAAATCGCTTTCTTAAGCCTGATGAAAATGAGGCACGTTTTTAATACTCGTAACAAAAGGCTTATGCTTATTTATTTGTCTTTAACAATTGTTCTTAGATTCAACGTACTAAGTACTTCTTAAACTAAGCAGCCAGTGTAAAAAAAAAGTTTGATATAATTTAATTGATAAACATCACACGCAAATGATAGCCAAAGAGATACTATACGTAAACAGGTAAACAATCTACTTTGATTTAGATTTATAAATGGTTCTAAATATTATCAACGTAGGTGTGTAATATTTAGAATTTAGATGGTGTCGAAAAAATAGGGGCAGAGCTTTCACCAATTTAATGATTTTAACTTTATAATGGTTTTAATTTTAATCTAGTACCTCAGTGATCAAAATAGTTTAAATATAAGATCCTTACAGACGAAGAGAAACCAATTGAATAACTGCAAATAAAGAAAATATTTTAAGAAAACATTGTTATAAACATATAACTTATCTGAGAGAAATGGACCATAGATATAACGCTCTTTCGTAGATCTTAAGTAAAATGCTGAAATAACAAAAACTTCATGTTATGCCCTACATTATTGAAATGTTTAAGATGGATTTCGAAAAAAACCGTATTTAATATTCATTCTACTCAGCTTGATAAGCTTTCGCAAAAGTGTGAAATAAAAAAGGATGTCTTCAATAAATGACGCAGTAAACATTAAATTAAAAAAAATATTTGCAGAGATAAAGTTATCTATGTAAGCGATGTAGTAAGAAAATCCTACATAAAGGCTTTTATTTAAACATGAAGATTAATAATTCTCTTTCCTTTGGTTTAAACTTTAAAGCTTCATGTTTTGATTAACTTAAGTAATTATTAAGTTGCCGCGTTGCGCATGCACCTGCCAAGAAGCGTCATTTACAATAATGAAGCTTTTATAAAGTGCAATCTCTAGGATGTTGAGCCAAGATTTCCCAGCGGTACAGCCTTGCAAGGCAATACATTTTCATAGAAAACTTTCAAGAAAATGCAAAGCACAGGCGACCACTTAATTTTACGTAAGGCTTCGTTTTACTATTGTATAATACAATAGTTTGTGATTTATCAAATCGATAAATATATGCCAAATGGAATGATGTGAAAAATCCGAAACCCGGCAAAAAAAATAATGTTCAAAACGTTATTTTTAACATAATTTCTTCGTATTAAACATCCAAAAGTCTTTAAAGTAATTAATACAATCAAACTTTCTATCTTAGAAGGAATCTGTCGATTCATACAGTCGGGTACGACACAGCGCATTGACCATCACAATATTTTGCCACTCTATGTAAATTAAGGGGATCAAGGTTCAAAACAACAGGTATCGAGGAATTTACGGTGTATGAAATTCAATGTATTAATATTTATTTTATAAATGCTTACTCATATTGTATACTAAGATATGAAAGGTGTATTTTGTCAAATAAATTAGTATCAATTCAACCCCGGTCTTTGGATTTATCCTCAGTGCCGGAACCTTGGTATTCCGGCGTCACCATTTAGCTGACGCTGTAATTTCGGTACAGCGACCTCGGTTCTGGAACAATATTACTAAAAATCTATAAATAAGCCCAAAAATTCACTTTAAAAATGATGATACCTTCAAAACGCATACGAAATATACTCGTAAATATTATAATTTATATTTCATTGTAAGTGTAATAAATATTTAAATTAAATGACAGTTGTTAATTAATTAATCAATCGATTAATTTTCTACTTCCATTGTGCTTTTACATAAAAATAGAAGAAAAAGTAATAACATCATACAGATTACAATGTAAAGGCTAGTAAATGCGTCATTGAAAAATTAACACGGTAAAATAATAATTAAAAAATCACCATTAATAATTCAATCATATGTTGCCATTAAATTAAATAAAAAATAATTATACTATTGATTAATATGATGCAATATCATACAATATTGTATTTATTTTTTATTTGATTACTGGCCTATTTGAATTCTCACATCCGAAAGTTATTTATTTTGTGAGTTTTAGCATAGAAAGACATGTAAGATTATAACGTTATATTCAATAATACAATTATATATTAAAAGAAATATTAAAAATTAAAAAAATTACTACACATTATTTTTAAGTATTTCGGCGATAGAGAAGAGCTGGAAGAAGCGGTTCTCAGGTATCTGCGTGCATGGCGGCAGATATTTTTGACTCGAGCATTCAAAAGCTCGTATACCGCATGCAAAAATGCATTGATCTCAGTGGCGACTTTGTAGAAAAATAGTTGAAAATCTGACCTGTCCAAAAATGTACGCATTCATGGAATTAAACATGTTTATGAAACTTATTTTACGGATAACCCTCGTAATTGTACAATTGTACATGTTACAGACCAATCCAGTTCCATTTTCAACAATGAGATGACTCTTCAACGTTAATCGATTTTTAATCAAAATTAACTTAATGTAGTTTCACAAGTGTTGTCAGTTAAATATCTTAATGTCTTCTAATAATATTGTCGGATTAAAACCCTACATGTAGGTTGTAGCCACATTTTAATATAACTCGTTTAAACTGACATTCTTACTATGCACCGAAGAAATGCGTAAGGCAATCTACCAACTGTCTCACTGCTTGTATAATCAGATACCCCCAACACCCAGACTGAAGTCACGAAGCAGCTTTCTGAAATCCACACAACCTCTCACATCTGGCCCTGAAAATGAGAGACCAGCTCTGGCAACAAGTCGCATCAGAGGATTTCATTACTCCAAAAGAAGGCCTCCTAACTGGCAAGAACCTTGACTGGCGGACCTGGAAATCCCTGAACAGATTAAGAACCGGAGTTGGTAGAACAAAGGACAACCTCGAGCGGTGGGAAATGCTTAGACAGGGAGAGTGATTATTGTGCGACTGCGGATCCAGCTCCATGTGCCCAACAAGCTGCACACCTCAAAACCCAATGCTAGGCAACACACGTGCTATCGATGTTCCCAGATACTACGCAGAAATAATTTGACGTCACTGACACAAAGAAGAAGAAGATGACTGATATTCTCATATTCTTTTTTAAGAAAACATTAAATTCATCTGCAATTTCAGACGCAGGAATTAATTAAATAGCAATTACGTGAAACTACTTTAGTCTGCGACATTACCGAGCAGAGCTTTCCGTTTGGGAGAAAAGTTGTTGATTTACTGCTAAGCTGACTGGAAGGCTTCGCTAATACTCCGGAACGAGTAATTAGATGGGAGAGATGCCGGCGGACCCTGCAATATTACTCAACAACTAAACAGCACCTGGATTAATCAATTTAATTAACCTGTTAACTGCGGCGATATCTAATTAATAAACCGACTGCGCGAATCGCCTGATTAATGAAATCCGCAACCGATGAAATCAATTAACACCTGGGCTGTACAAACTCGCATACAAATTGATCCTCGGCAATTATAATTATAAATGGCCGGATCAACTTAATTATGATTAATTTTGATTTGAGAAGCTTTGCATTAATTATCACCTTAAATTATGTTTTACTGACGCATCTTCGTTAGCTGTCAATTGACTCATAAAAAATTAATCATTTATTAGCCTAATGAATTTATTCACAAAATGCAATGCGGTTAATGATTTTAATATACTAAAAAAGAGTGTGTATTATATGTGCATGAAAAATCTAGCATGATCTCTATGGGAGTTGATAAATTTGTCTCAATACAACCTTGTAAGTGTATTCGGTGATATAATTAATAATATCATCATCCATTGTAGACTAGAACCGAATAAATATTTAAGAAAAACGCAAAAAAATATATTAAAAAATTGATACATATTATTTTTTTATGTTTTGAGCATTCACTTTGAGATCCATAATAAATTATAAATATTTATTTATTTATTTACCTTGTTTTCGCATGGATCACGTAACAAAAGTTCTCTATTAGGAGACTGCAGTTTCGACTAGCTCGTAGTCTTCCTCAATATATGTAGAAATATTATTATTATATGTAGTATTTATAATTTTTATACTTATTTATTTATTTAACGGAAACAATTTTAAAATTGGTGAATTAATTAAGGTATTTAGTTGGTTATTAATTATATCTTCTTTCTTATTAATGGCTTTATAAATACATATTGTTACAAATTACACGTATCAAAATCAGAAAAATATTTGTTGTCCTGCATCGATGTTTTTCTTCTTTTGACTGTTAAATCCAGGGATATATTAAAGATAATCAGATTAAGATAAGGCACTTGCTTGGTTTTGTTTTACGAAGTGGCAGGGTTTTCTCGAGCACATACGTACGTGATGGTAGTGTTGTTTGGTCCGTAGCATACTCGAGAGCGGGTCTATCATTTGGGCACCTCACGAGTTGAAATATAGCCTCATGTTGAAGAGGGTACAGAAGAAATTTCTGAGGTTTTTCTACACGAGGGTGTACGGATACTATCCGTGGTTGTATCCAACTAACTTCATACAGTTAGGGTACATTGAGTTGAAGACAAGAAGGGATGTGTGCTTAGGTATGCATTTCTTCCGGCTGTTACGTGGCGTGTTGGGGAGTCCTGATATTTTGTTAAAAATCGGTCTGTATGTTCCCGATAAATATCTGAGAATAAGGAGGCACAGATTGTTCGCTCTCCCAAAGAGTAACATTAACCTGCCAGAGACTTTGCCTATTGGGAGAGGGATCAGACTGTTTTACCAAATCGCCACGGATGTTGGTATATTTCACGTAACTCCACGAGTGTCTTTGGAGGAATGACTTGCTGGAGACGTCTGTTTGATGAGCATTGGGACCTTATGTTACTTGTCTTTATTGCTTTGTTCTTAGTACTTAATGATAAGTACATATATTTGTATATTAATCTTGATTGTACTTCAGTAACGATTTGAATTTTTTTAATTTGTAATGTTTCTGTAAGAGAAAAAAAATTGAAATTGAATTAAGAATTTTATTTTTGTAAATATATAAGTAATTTAAATTTTTAATCATTATTAAATAAATCCGAGTCAATATACATTTGAACATAACGACATTTGTGAAACATGTAAATAGAATGTCAGATATCCTCTTAAAACTAGATTGAGTTTAACCAAGCATTGTTACATAATATTTAAAGTAAAATAAAACGAATATCAAAATTATGTTAATACATCGGTTGATGACTTGATGTTTTAATTAGGTTGGTTTAATATGTGTTTGTTTAGGTATGTTTAAATCCTACTATCTCTCAAACGTAGGGCCCATTACAATAAGTAACTTCACCGCTGTATCAATAACGACGTACTCGCAGCTACCGAACTGATGAGAACTTTTTTCCATGTTTGATTAAACTCCGTTAGTGGATCGGGATTCGGTTCCCGTGGGAGTCGAACTGTTTAGTGACGGAACGGACCGAAGGAAGACTAATTGAATTAGCGACCAGGTGTCGAATACCTAGGAAAAATGCTCAATGCTTACATAACAATACATCGCACTGCGGAGCGCAGTTAACAATTGGATAATACTTGAAAGCCACTAGTCTTTGTATTATCAATGATCAGAAATCACTTTAAGATCGTCAGTTTACTATATTTATATATTGGAAATATTCTTAAAAGTGTAATGAATTAGTAATTAACTTTTTTGTAATTAAATTAGTAAATAACAAGAATTGGAATGCTGCATGGAGATGATTAAGTGACCACCATGACTTATTATTCATATAGCTTTTTTTAAATATTCTTTAAAAGTCTATTTATGTATTTGAAAATATGGCAGATTGGGTAATGCAGGACCCACCCAATCCTGCTGGAATAAAAGCACTATTATAAAAGCATCGGTCGTGGTACGAGTGATAACGGTAGAAAAGACGAACACCCCGTAAGCAGAGACATTTCTTGACTTAAAGTAACTAATTTAACACCCATTTGCAGAAGAGTTTCTTAAGATTTGAGGTGAGTCGAGAGCTGAAGCTTCCTCACTTTAATCATTCTAAAAAAAAGTAAAAGTTTGATTACCATAAAAAGTATATTTGTATACGGATCTTAAGTAGGCTACGTTAAACCAAGGAGTGACTCTGCATACAGATGTTAGTGAACAAATCTTATATACCTGTATACGTATGTGTTCCAAGAATTGAAGGTTAGTCATAAGTGTTCGGTTGTGATTTGTAATGTAAATAAATGCTTTAATAAATTAAATGAAACGGAAATGGAAACTTATCTAGCCCACTGCACACATGTGATCGCATTGTCAACCAGGTGGCTAGAACCTCGTCCGCAGCACACGCTGCTCTCGTTCAGCCCCGAGGCTGTCGTCTCCAGCGACATCCGGCTGATCAACTGCTGGAGGCTGCTGCACGCGACCTTCTGCTGCTGCATCCGGTAAGGAGCGCAGACTTACGACCAGGAAACCGGTGCCACAGCCCTCACTCGTGATGCACCACATCGTCCGGATCGAGGGCATCGACGTTGAGGCGGCATTTTTACTTTTATAGAAAATAATATGGTTACACAAACGATTTATGTATCACTCTGCCTCACATTGAAGAATAATGCTTCATCGGACTTTGACGAAAAACAATAAATTTGCCACGCATCTTTTAAATATTATTTCAACTACTTATATAACGCTTTTTATTTGTTTTTTATAAGGGTCACATTGATCAAGTGTCAATGATATAATAACGTATATTTTTTATACAATCGCATGCAGGAGAGCACAACCGGTCGATACAAGTTTACTCTATGACGTTCAGCCAGGACGACTGGACGCTATATGCAGGAAACGTGTGCTGTGTTTGTGTGTGGGTTGGGGAGATATATATATCGTGTCGGAAACAACAGGGTCAGATCCTGTCTGCCCAAAAGTGGGCGACGTCGATGGCGTTACTCCCAGCCATCATCAGGTCTTCCTGGGTGCAGCTACTCGGACACAGCGCACACTCCAGAAGGTGTGACAGGGTCTGCTCCGCGCCGCAATCACATTCACAGTTGGGGAGATTGGATGTGTATATTTACAAGTATCTATTTCTTGAAGATATCCAGATTGTATGAAGGACGAAGGTCTTTGTTAGTAAAATAACACTCCATTTATGTGATAAGCAGATGCTCAACGAGATCCAACAAAAAAGTTTAAATTTCATTATACATACAATATTTAAAATGGGTCTTTAAGCGAATATTATAATATTTTATAATAAGAAACACACGTGTTATTTACTTCTACCAGTATTCTTAGACTACTGCCAGAATTCATGAAACATTAATTTTAAGTAGACTTACTGAAACTAAATTGGTGTTAAATATATAGTACCCTGGATACGTGTAAGACGAAATAATAGCAGTGAACAGTGGTTGAAACCAACTTGAGTGAAGATATTGACATATTTAGTGTAATATTGCTTCAGATTCAGTGCTGGTGTGGACGGATACGAAATGTTGAACGTTTGATTTTGTGACAATAATGCTGTGTTATTTGTGTGTCAACCATGTTATACTTATAACATGGTTTCTGTTACTAGAAATCCTAACTATTTGCGTTGCGTATTCCGACACTTGTTCTGAGTGTGAGGTCATTGACACTAAGTGTGTCAATACATTTACATCGTCACACTTACGTTAGTACTTCAATAACGAATTCAAATTGTAATATATTATGTAATGACATTGAAGGAAATTAAATAAAAATTGTATAAATAGTGTAAATACTTTATGAAAAACAATTTGCCCTATGGCACCAAAAAGATTAAAGACAACTTACTTACAAATCATCTTAATTATTGTGGAAGTAATAAATATAAAATATTTTTTATATTTTACCGGTAGATTTTCAAATATTTTATGCACTCTATCAGAGTTTTACATAAGAGACGATGCTCATGCGTTTGCATTGATTTACAAACTCAAGCAACAATGTTAATAAAAAATTAAATAATTTATATTAGATACTCGTATGTGAATATTAACATATGAATGTAAATGTTACAAAGAATGAGTCACACAATCGCTATTGAAAGGCTGTCACAAGAGTCTCCGACTCTCTCGCCAGTCTCCTGCATGTGTTTACATAAAAACCGATAAATTATTGCGGATGTCGCGCTACGTGCCCAGTGGAAGACAATATTAAACGTTGGTCTGTGACACTGTTGTGACTTGTGAGGCTGCAAATGCAGTTCTTCCATAAATGCAGCGTCCCAAATGAAACCGACTCTACGCCACCGGAAGCGGAGATCACATGAAGCAGGGGGTTTCAAACCTACAAGAGCCTACTTCAATGTTCATTAAACGACATGTTCGATAAAAACATATTTACTTTGTTAAGAATATTCAGTTTATGTGTTGTCACTGACTACACAGGTATAAGGGTTCATCCGTATGACAGTAGTAAAATAAGTGTTTTAAAGCTAAGTTACTATGATTTTATTTGTAATTATGATTAGCCAAAAAGTTATTGCTTTACTGAAAAATGTAAATATATCTTCTCTAAACAGTAACAGACAGATATTGAATCGTTATTTCTGAAGTAACAATAAATAGTAATTTTACTAATGTAGTTAATTTTGAGTAGTGGTTTTAATGTTTAATCATTTCGGGTTCACAGCGCTGTACCTAATTGTTTTAACGTATTTGTTTTAATCAAAATCTAGGAATGCCTCTATTGACGAAATTTCACATAAAATATTGTAATTTAAACTGCGTAGAACGACAAATCATATATATATTATAGGGTCCGCCAAATAACTTTTTTTTTTTGAAAATGGGGCGCAAAACATCGAGTGTTGCTTCGGCTATGTGGCACGTAGCGCCGTCTCGTTGAAACCAAGTGTTGCTAATATCATCCTCTTTAATTTTTGTGAACAAAAATGGCCCGATAACGATTGCCATTGACTGTAACGGCCACTCCTTGCTCATTTTCGAAGAAAAATGGTCTGATTTTCAAAGTAATGTCGCAATATTTCCCAGCGTTGTTCAAGCGTATACACAACCATATTCGTTTAGCGGAAGGATAAAACTAATTATCTGTCAAATCAGATATGACCTAAGTGTTACCATTCACGAAATAAGCACTAGTTGAAAAAAAAAACGTTAGATGGCGGACCCGTTATATTGATTAATTATGTTCAAAAGCTTTTTTTAAAATCCACTCTTTTACGGAGAATCTAAAATTGAATGATAATATTTTTTAAATTTATTTTTACCTTTAATTCGCTGATATTATTTTTAATTATGTAATATGAAACAGATTTTTAGTTTAAATTCCTCAATTTCATTTCTGACGACTTGTTTCTAAAAGGAGCAGGTAAGTATTTTATAGTTCATAATTTAACAATTTGAATGATATAACTTTCCCAAAACATATAAGCTCCCACTATCTCGATGTAGATCTAAAATACACTTGAAAATGACTTCTTGACGAAATTTAAGAATGTGAGATATAAAATTGCGGAATTTAAACTAAAAATCATCTTTGACATACAAATTTATATCATGCAATTCCACCAACGATTATCGATTGAAAAAATTAAACACGTGATTGTATGTCTCACTAAACGTATGGTGAAGCTGGTATATTATAGATGGAAAATATTGGATATATCAGTAGTAGTCAAATTGAAGTTGGCCTCCCCTGTCTGGGTAATAATTAGTGTGGTAAGGCGCGTGCTGCCCGCGGTGGTGGCCCAGTGACCGCTGCGGAGGTTCCCGGAACGGCGGAACCTGCGATCTCTGTCGAATACCAGGTCCGCCCTGTCGCGAGGCAAAGATATTTATTTTTTTTGTAAACGCATGCAGGAGAGCACAACCGGTCAAGACCAGTGCACTCTATGACGCTCAGCCAGGGAGGCTGGACGCTGCATGCGGGAAACGTGTGTTGTGTTCGTATTTGTGTGTGGGTTGGGGAGATTGCAAGTGTACATTTATCTGTTTCTTGAAGAGATCCAGATTGTAGGAAGGAGGAAACACAGACGCTGGAAGAGCATTCCATACTTTACCGGTGGTATTAAGGAAGGAACTTTGGAAGCTGCCAGTTCTTGGTGTAATTGATACAGCAATATTGAGTGTAATTGATACAGCAATTCAAAAACAACAATATAAGAGTAAGTAGACTCCATTTTTTGTAAGACACACATATTTCTTTCGAAATTTATTTTTCAAAAAATACCAATATTTTTCTGAAATGAAAATGATATTCTTATCACACGTATAATTTTTATGTATTGACATCAGCACGATGTAGCCCTTGCTGACTGGTACCGAAAACCTCGATAAGCAATATTTCGTCTCATACCTCTGTTCGCTTGTCATACACTTATGTGTTGCCATATTGGCATCTTGGACAAGCCCACTCACGGATGTGTGAGTTATATAGTTTTGCCACCGACGTCGCTGGTGACCGACCACGGGCCGCGGGAGTCAGTGATGTGTTAACGACCGAGAGTCTCTCATTATGGCCGGCGGCATATCATTCCGCCTGGCCGGAAGATTGTAACGTTTTAACGTAAATACTTGTCAATTTGCTTCTGAAAAAGTCTGTGTTATCAATCTACTCCTCATCCTGCCCTCACGCGACGTATTAACATCCTTTTGAAAGAGAGGAAGATGTTAGTATTTAATAAGTTAAATTATTTATATCCGATCTTTAATTTACTAACCATAGCTCAATTACGCATCTCGTATTTTATTAGGGAGCGAGTACTGGGAAAAAATTACCAGTGGTTTACAGTCAACGTATGTAAATCGTTTATATAAGATCTTATGATAAGCCCAATGCTCCCGAGGCTTGAACTATTAAATCTGAGATGCGGCTCAACTCAAAATATTAACATAGTAGTTTTATGAAAAAATTGCCGTAAACACTATAAGAAAAACCACTGTTAATTATTTTTAAAAATCGTGCATTATAGGAGGGTTCACTGCACTCTATTATGGAGCGGTTACTATGAAAAAGAATAGCAATACTATACAGTCAACCCTGCCATAGCGTTTTCATAAGATCGGATGATTAGCACGACGTTCCCGAAGCCTGAACCATTTTATCCTGACAGGCTGTTCAATCCAAAACATCAATTCATTCAGAAAAAATATCGGCAGATGCGGGATTCGAACCACGAGCCTTGGAACCAACCTTTGCTGTGTTCTTTTACACCGTCCAGTCCACTTGACTATTTCTCCGCCTGAATAGACACGCGATAGATGTTGTATTTGTACCATTGTTACCATCGTATAACGATAGATGTCTCTATATTATATATTCAGAGCATGTTTATTATTTTATTTTTTTTATTCAATAAATCAACATTTATTCGCAAGCTTTTTATATTATTACTTTCCTACTTTTAAAATTTGATGTATAATTGTATGCGTATATTTAATAACTAATAATACTGAAATATAGTCAATGATCTATAAAAGAAGATTAGGGTATTGAAAAAATATTCTAATAAAAATTTAAATACATGCAAAATATCAACATTATATGAAAAATTGCCGCAAATACTACATGTACAATCTCCGTTACTTATTTTAAAAAAACATTGCGTTATAGGAGTATACATTGTACGACAATGTATGTATTGACAATTATTTAGTGTAAGAGTGCGCAAACTGGATTCGTGTATAAAAAGTACCGAGTCTCGGCGGTGTTCCTATTTATTGTTACAGAAGAGATAGCGTTCACTATCTGCAGTGCACGGCGACAACGCACAAAGCACTGGGAGACGATCTCATGCGATCCTGATCCTTGGAGGCTGCTGCTCCGCATTCCTGCGCACGGGTGTCGGGGCGAGGGGGGCGCTGCACGTGCGAAAGAAACACCCCAAATCACGGCACACGTGTCAAAAAAAACACCGCCCTCGAATGCCATCTTAAAGCCCGACAAAAAATCTACAACTTTGTGTAAATTATTTTTTCATTGCAACATTATTTGCATACAGGTTTCAGTAATAATTTAATATATACTGAAAGAATAACGTAACGTTTATACGTAATTCTAGCCAGGTGTTATAATAAAAAAATAAACCCAAGTAGTGGATGCTACCCAACGAATAGGCAGGACATATCTGTCGAAGAGACGACGGTCGACGGGGAAGAAAAGAATTCGAATGGCGCCCAAGAACTGGCAAACGAAGCATTGGCCGATCCCCTTCAAGATGAACTGACGACATAAGAAGAATAGCGGGAGTGGCCTGCATGCGGAAGGCGGAGGATCGAAGAGGATGGAGACTCTTGCGGGAGGCTTACGTTCAACAGTGGACGGATACAGTCTGATGATATATTATAATATAATAGAGTGTAACGTTTTTTTCGAGAGCAAATTAAGAAATGCATCGTTTACGTATTAAGTGTCACGATCAATATTTGTTTAGATAATATATATAAGACATAATGAAAAAAACTTGTAGTTATTGTAAAAGCTCTATTGATTGAGCTTTAAAGTACTCGTAATGTGCATTTTTGAGTATTTTTATTTTATTGACTTTTATTTAACGATGGTATTATTTTTCATTTAACATTTTTATTTATTGTGCTTCGAAGGCGACTATTGTGTCCCATAAACGTTAACAATATTTACTTTTAAGGCTATCGTTTAAATAAACATAAAAATTAATAAGAATAATTTGTCAAAGATAAAATAAAAGATTATTTACAAATCATTTCACATTTTTTTTTAATATAGGACGACATATTTTGGGTACGTCGGGTGGCCATTGTCGAGTTCATTAGGCAAGGAAGTGTGATCGTTTATATAATCGTAAGGCAAGGTGTGAGTGCGATTTATCGATCAAAAAAACGAAATAATTAATATTTGGTTTTTTTATCACACCAATCGTATTACGTCCTAAAAACTGATTGCCCTGCGATAGCGGTCTAATTACGACAGCAAAAACATAGCAAAAAAAAAATAATTTAAAAATGTATATCTATCCGTGCATATTTATGTATTTCATCATCAGCCTGTATCCGTCCACTGTTGAACGTAAGCCTCCCGCATGAGTCTACACCCTCTTCGATCCTCCGGCTTCCGCATCCAGGTCACTCCCGCTATTCTTCTTATGTCATCAGTCCATCTTGCAGGGGGTAGGCCAATGCTTCGTTTGCCAGTTCTTGGGTGCCACTCCAATACTTTTCTTCCCCATCAACCGCCGTCTCTTTGACAGATATGTCCTGCCCATTGCCACGTGAGTGTGCCTATTCGTTGGGTAGCATCCACTACTTGAGTTATTCTGCGTATTTCCTCGTTTCGGATTCTATCTTTTAGCGACACTCCGAGCATGGATCTCTCCATAGTATGCTGGGTGACCTTTATTTTATGGGTAACACTTGCTGTTAGATTCCACGTCTCTGCGCCATAAGTTAATACAGGGAGGATGCATTGGTTAGACGCCTTAGTCTTAAGACATTACGGAATTTTCGCTTTACAAATGTACTTTAGTTTTCCAAATGCTGCCCATCCCAATTGTATACGCCTGTCGATGTATGTATTTAACATTTGCGAAATACGCTCATTATAAATTGATCAAGTAAATACTGCGGAGAAATTAATATAAAGCATTTCAAAAAATGTATGAAACAGATTGTATATACTGTATGTGCCTGCGAAGATCGTAATTATGATGTTGTCGAAAAAAAGAATAATAAAAATGATGCAGTCAAAAAAGGATGTTTTCGAATCAACACTTTCATGCAGCGTTAACCCTTTGTGGCAAAAATCACATAAACGAAACACTTCAAGGTTGCTTTCGTAATTTTTTAGCGCATATTATTAAGACTATAAAAGTCCAATGCAACGAAGATGCACATACCGATTGGCTAACAAATTCGAAGCGCATTCCATAGGTTACGGCGAAACAATTCATTGGCAAAGCTACTGGTTTCGATGCGATCATAATCAAGCGGTTAAAAGTGCTCGATGAGTTACCCGCGGTTTAATGTTCGTGGTTAAAAGTTTGATGCACAAAATGACTATGTCTAAAATGTCACGTTGGCAACGCTGGAGCGTAATTTAACAGCGCGTGTCATAAATGTCTGGTGATTGCAATTATACTCGATGAAAAGAAAGTCCTGCCTGAACAGCGCATGTCGTCTTTCATCAAGGCTGAAAAATTGAATTTTAACTAGCTGCACAATTAAATCATACGTGCGCATGCCTAGCATTCTGGCATCACTGTGTTACCCTAATTTTCAATATACTTGTAGTTTCCTACAGTCGACAACGGAACTGGTGATACCTGAGGCCACCCTGCGGCTGAACATGTGCAGAAGCGCAACTGAGGGGAATACTTGGATTGCCCCAAAAGAGGACCTAGCCCCCGGACATGACCAGGGGTGGAATATATGGAGGTCCCTTAACAGACTTCGGACCGGAGTATGCAAGACAAGGACACAAATGAAAGCCTGTCAGTTTTACAGCGGACCGACTGAATGTGACTGCGGCGCGGAGCAGACCCTGTCACACCTTCTGGAGTGTGCGTTGTGTCCGAGTAGCTACACCCAGGAGGACCTGATGATGGCCGGGAGTAACGCCATCGACGCCGCCCACTTCTGGGCAGACAGGATCCGACCCTGTTGCTTCCGACACGATTATATATAATATACTGCATCTCACCTGATTCTAATTCAGGCTGAAAATAAGTCCTGAGATGCCTGCATATAGTCGTAATGTTTAGGTGTACAACGACTTTGTTAGGACACTGTCATTTAAGAGACAAAGGTGAACGTGTGTATTAGAGATGTTCTTTGAATACAGCAGGACAGCATAAACTATAGTGCCTTCAAGGCCATCGGTATCACTATGCATAGAATCAAATTATACAAAAAAATCTCCTGCACCCACACATAAACGTCAGACTTTTCTTAAACTTGTCGAACATCCATATATGAATGTTTAATGTATGTCGATCATAAAGATTGTATTTTCAAAATTCCTCCTAAAAAGTACCGATATGCATGTCTAACAAAAGAGTTTTCATAGCATATAAAGCGGCATAAAAATATAATGTTTTCAGTTTACATTTGATATCTACAAAACCTTTAAACAAGCATAATAGTCCGCGGCGTGTTCAGAAATCCTGATATTTTGTTGGAAATCGGTTTGTTTGTCCCTGACAATTATTTAAGGATAAGGAGGCACAGATTGTTTGTTCTTCCTAGAAGTAATACTAACCTATCACAGACCATGCCTCTTGGGAGAGTGATCAGACTGTTCAACCATAACGCCTCAAATATTGATATATTCCACTTAGAGAAGCCAAGTTTCGACATGAGCTCCACGAATTTATTTTTCAAAGTAATTTCGTGGATTCTTCGTGACTTTTTAATAATTGTTTTTAATAATTGTTGTTGACTTTCTTCTTTTTTATTACTTTAGTACTTGATCATAAGTACATACCTATATTTTATGCATTGTTTCATCTACTTTTTTTGTACCTTAGAACTTCATTTTTGTGTTTGTTGTTTTTATTGATTTTTATTGATTATTTCATTATATATGAACGCAATAAACTAACGTTTGTAATGTTTTTAATAAATAAAATTTTGTAACTGAACTTTCGGCAATTTGTGACACAAAAAAAGTTCCAGGTAAGAAGCGTGTATGGAAGAGGTAGACTAAGAAAATAAGGTAGTACGATTCAAAATGGTTAAGATAAAAAAGCCATATAAATAGTATTGTTTGATATTAATAATAGTCGTTATTTCTTAATAAAGAAATTTAATCATAACATTAAACAATAACGCAATGTTTAATGTTTATTTAATGCAATTATTGCTTTGAGAGCAAACCGCCGACGTAAAAATAATGACACAATAAATTATAAAGTACTACATCGAAAATTGCACATAGTAGCGTACAGTCGCGAATACTGGATACAGCCTGTTCCGGAACCGAGGTCGCGGTCCTAAAATTACAGCATCAGCTTATATGGTGATGCCGGAATACCAAGTATCCGGCACTGAGGATAAAACCAAAGACCAGAGATGAGTTGGTACTAATTTATTGAATACGAGACCCCTTTTTATACCCTAATTTACAACATGAGTAGGCAGTTATAAAAGTAATATTAATACATTTAATGTCATACACTGCACATTCCTCGATACAGTTTTTGGACCTTGATCCCATCAATCCACATAGTGGCAGATTATTGGGATGGTCCATGCTCAATATTACTAATACATAGAGTTTCGTACACCGCAAATTCCTTTTATTGTTTTGGACCTTGATCGTACCTGACTGTATGAATCTAAGATACAGAGTTTATTGTAACAATTACTTTGGAGGCTTAATACAAATAGTAATGTTTGAAATAACGTTTTGAACACAGCCTGTATCAGTGGTTAATGTTGCCATCGCTGAAATAAAAATACATATAAGACAATTCAGGTTTTGTGAACTTTGCGATACAATAAATTAAATCGATAATCGTCCCGGTGTGTTGGTCATTAAGGCTCGGTTCGATATCGTACCGCGCTAACAAAGAGGCTGTCTGTGACGGTAAAAAGTGACGGTCCGAGATCTCGAGCGTCACACGGGGACAACAATTAGCGGAGGTTTTCCTCGGAAGATGCGGAGACGAGGCAGACGGTGACTCATCCGACTATGGTCCTGAGTGTTGGTGTTATCCACGCGAAAGGGTCACACAAATGCATGAGCTTCAAAAGGGGATTTTCAGGTTTTTTACAGGTGTGCAAATATCACGAAAAAAATATATTTCCTTTTTCATGGAAAGAAATTACCCAACACGAATTTAAAAATTTGAATGTAGCAATCTGAAAAGATAAGGGGAAACCGCCTAAGATGGTATGGGCATGTGACACGAAGAGATGAGGACCACATGGTGAAGAGAGCCCTCAACATACCCACGCTGACAAGAAGACCTGGAAGACCACAGGCAACCTGGACTGCAACTGTAAACAAGGATCTGAAAACTCTGGGTTTGACCGAGAATGCAACGCAGGACAGACAGACATGGCGAATGTGCACAAGGAGAGCCGAACCCAGATGATGGTAAATGGCGACGTTAAAGAAGAGAATTGCCAATGTAGCGGAAATAGCACATGGTCCGCACGGTTCTCGTAATATCATTGAAATTTAGCAAAATTGGGGGCGAAACAAAATTTTGATAGGTTACAGTCTGTTGCTGGTTATGTCACTTATCGGGTTAAGGAGTCTCATGATCTACCGACTGAGCTAGCCAGGCAAGCATTTCCTTATCCATTCCCACGTATTTCGTGGGTAACAACGTGTTACCAAAGAAGGCAATTCGAGACTCGCTGTAGTATACTATTTTCGCAGTCTTACACTGAGGTCTATTTGACATCTAACAAATGCACCTAGAATCACGGGAAGGCCTTCAGCCACTCTCTAACAAGTAGCTTTTTGCGTGCGTCCAGTAACGGGTCCCCATGTGGGTCTCCAAAAAAAGACGGGACAGGGAGTGTTTTCACCAAGCGAGTCTGTTGCTGGTCATGTCGCTAATCGGGTTAAACTGATTCATAGAACCAAATGATCCAAACCTAAGGAGCGTCAGATTTCACCTTAAAAACATCCATACATGCATCGTACACTACATCTGTCACGTGTTGTTACTAAATAAGGAGGATATAGTTTAAAAAAGTTAAAAAAAAAACAATGAGACAAAACGAAAAACATATTCTAGCTGGTGTGGTTCAGAACAACTCGAAACCATTTACATAATTTTTGAGTTGTTCGGTGTAAAAGCAGGAACACTTAAATATGAAGTGTGCTCTTTGTTAGATTTTGAAAAGAATCATCATCTAATGATAGGTACTTATGATCAGTACATTTCATTTGGAAATGAAAAAACAGTGTTTCTAAACATATGATGACTGGTGTCCTGTTTCAGTCAGGGATCTGAAGTTTGCGATGAGTCGCCAGGAGTGGAAGAGGGGCAGTGGAGGGGACAGGACCGCTTTTTCCCTTCGGGCGGCCGCTGGAGCCGCGGGGTAATGACCCTGGACAGCAAAAGCCGTTCCTGGGAGCTCCGGGAAAGGGGGTGACAAAAAACGCGCGACCAACATGTTTAGAACTTGTGGAAAACGCGCTCAAAAAAAAAAACCATCAACAAATACAATGCTCAAATATTTTAACACAGTAGAATGAATATAGAATAAAAAACAAACGCTGGCAAACGAAGCGTTGGCTGACGCCCTACAAGATGGACTGACGACATAATATAAATAGCGGAAGTAGCCTGGATGCATAAGGCGGAAGATCGAAGACGACAGAGACTCATGCGGGAGGCCTACGTTTAACAGTGAACGGACAAAGGTTGATGATTATGGGTGTAATCAAATTAAGAAAATCTTAGTTTTAAATTTAGCGATATCTAATGCTAGCGTTTAACTAGTAAAAACTTTTAGGGTATTTGTTAATCAGTTTTTTTAATGGGATTTGATGGTTATCCCGATTTGGTTCCGTTTGGTTCTATGTAGCGATTCAATCCAGGCGACAAAGTGCAATGTACCCAAGCACTATTTAATGTAATTTTTTGGGGTCATAATATTTTTTTATTCAATATTTTTATTACATTATGTATACAAATTCACTTGTAAACATTCTACAGTACTTAAATATAAGCTACAAATACATAGCAAACATCGTCTTATAAGACACTTCTCTCATCAATAAATCGAATAAAATGAACAACAGACGCGGGAATTCGAACTACGAGCTTTGTATATCACTACCATTTTTTTGCCCAACGCCATGACCACTTGGCCACTTTCGCCGCTTCTTTAAGTGTAGAAATAAACTAGTATTAAATGACTTAACCCTTTGCGAGGTGCGGATATATCCGCACCAACTTCCGTCCTGAAAAAAAACACGTGGCTTCAGTGCGAGATGCGGATTTATCCGAATAGTATATTGAATATAATTTTGTTTCGTATTCCGACATTCTTTCAATAATTTTTTTTTACGATATTTATCGAGTTGTGGGTCATTCTACACATGTTTTTAATTTGCCCTTTTTTTTAAATAATGTGTTTATTTAATTTAGTTCTGAAGGTGAATATAAATGCAGCACTGAACAATCAAAACACATAAAAAAATCGTCGTTAAATATTCAACTTAATTTTTCATTGACTAATTGACTTTATTCGTGACTTTTTACGAAATCTTATTCCGCACGTAAAGGGTTAAACATATAAGTCATAGATGGCGCGTGTTATAAGTCGCATGTGCAATTATTTTGGCAAGGTTCAATCAATTAATTTATTTACAATTATTATTTATTATCAAAAATCCGTTTATTGTGATTACACAATTTAATGTTTTTGTAATAATAATAAATAATTATAAATATTTAAATAACTTCGATTGATGTACGAGAAGTTATGTTGCAGCATGATATGGTCATTGGTTAGGCTTTAACAGTACTTAAGTGCTAAGGCCTGCGCTAATGACAGGCGCAGATGGGTTGTTATAACTAATCTGTCAAGTACAATATAATTAGGTAGTTAAAGCAAGCACGCCGTATAACATCATTCGTTTATTAATGCATCCAGTGAGATGTTTCACTGTGTCAAATCAAAAATGCATCGACATCAAGTCGTTAAGTTAACTACCTACCCAGAATATTTACACCGTAATTTTACACTCACTTGCTTATGAAATCGTATTAAATGTAAGTATTTTATTAATTAAATATACATATACTATACATAAAATTCTTTTTTCAGCGCGTCAATCTAAGCACAAAAATAACGGCAGAAGCGGGATGCGAACCGCGGACCTTGGAAACCAACTATGCCCAGGTATTCATACCGCTCGGCAAACTGCGCCATTGCTATGCCTAGACTGACTCGCGTTGAAACTAGTATTTATATCATTGTTATCATCGTACGATAGATGTCGCTATAGTATATATTCAAAGTATGTATATTTTTATTATTATTCAATCAGTCTTCATTTATTCACAAGCTTAATATTATTTCTTTCCGACACTCTATTTATTTTAGTAAGTACCACTCGGGTCTCGAACCAACTTTGATTGACGCGTTGAAAAAAGAATTTTATTTATTTATTATATATATATATTATATTATTATATTATATTTCCGATATTTTTCTGAATGAATTGATGCGAATAAAGAAATTGATGTACAGTATGTGTATATTTAATTACTAATTAATTCAAAAATTATTAAATCTGATATAATCGTAATAAAAAAAATCTCTCTTGTCCATTAGCCGCATGAGTTCGTCCATTTTATCGTCATTTAATTGCGAATGCGCCATTGTTTTCACGTGAATAATCGTCCATTTGATCGGAATAAAACTCAATTAAGCCTAAAACGAAATTCGGTAATAAAAATGGCCGGGCACGCGCGCGCAGCACGTTCCCGCCATTTTTCGGGCGTGCTTCACATTCTAAGATGGCGCCGGGCGCGCTTCCGGCGCACCGCAAGATGGCGGACGCAACGCCGGAAGCGGAGAACGAAATCAAGTGTATTCGCGCAAGGAAAGGTCATAGTATGTCAAAATATTGAAATGAAGATCTAGAAAGCAAGTGTTTATCTAGATAAGTACTAATTATATAATAGTATAGTGCAGTGCTCCGTAACCGGTGTGCCGCGGCACACTGGTGTGCCGTAAGCCGATACAGGTGTGCCGCGATCAAATAAGGCAGTATTATAAATAAATAAGTTTACAACGGTCCTCAAGCTTCCAGCGCCTATGGCCTATTTATGTAGGAATACAACGAGGTACTTGCTTTATTAAGTTCTAAATGAAATTTAAAAAAAAGTGAAATTGATCAAATTAATATATATTTTTGGCTTTTGGTGTGCCGCGGTATTCAAGGTGAGAATTTTGGTGTGCCGTAAAATCCAAAGAAGTAGTTTGGTGTGCCGTAGATGAGAAAAGGTTGCGAAGCTCTGGTATAGAGTACCCTCCTACAAAGTTTTCACAGAATTGTATGATTAGTCTGATGCTCCTAAGGCTTGGATCGTTTCTCTTAAAAAGCGGATCAAGACAAAACAAAGAAGATACCGTTTTATTCAAAATCAACGCAAAACAAAAACGGAAAAATCCTCCGTTACAAAATTTAAAAATGCGTACGTTATAGGAGGGTTGACTGTATCTGACCACATTCACAATGAGCAACTCTATTAAGTTATAATATTTTTGACTTTTTCAATAACATTAAGGTTATCAACTGACAATACTTGGTGAAACTGCATAATTATAATTTAAAATACATTTTAATTAAAAAATTAACTAATTAAAAACATTTAGTTTTGATTCACATTTATTTAAAACGATTACATGTTTCGGCCCCCCTGGTGTTATCTTCAATAATGCTATTTTTTAAATTAAAAATAATTTACAATCATAATATTAATTGTCATGTACAACATTGTTCCGCAAAGTGTGTGCCGCGTTACACTGGTGTGTACCGTGGTATTAGTTGGTGTGCAGCAAAAGAAAAGTTACGTTATTCAAGATAATACATCTAAAAGCTTCAACCGAGTGATAACTGTGCTCAGTTAATAAGATTTAAATCCTCATTAAACATATCTTCATATTATATTGATTTAAAAATAAATAAATATAAAAGATATAAAAATAAATAATAACAATAGGTTTTTCCTTTGGCGTGTCTCTAAAAAAAGCCTTAATTTGGTGGGTGTGCCTTGAACAAAAAAGTTTGCAAAACACTGATCAACAATATAGTTTAAATCGTATAAAGTACTTATTTGCTAACCTAATCAATACCCCAATCCAACTACAGACTATGTGCCATATAAGTCATTAAGCGTTTTATAGATGGATTCTTAATGAATGAATGAGTATATATATCCATCTCAGAGAGGCGAACCCGATGGATCGGTCACATCATGCGCCACGATGGTCTTCTTCACGACATTGTGGAAGGAATGGTTGATGGTAGAAACTGTAGAGGGCGCCCTAGACGGGAGTATTTGCAGCAAGTGTTCAAGAACATGAGTTGTAGCTCTTATGCTGAGGACCGAGAGGAATGGAGATCGAAATGCAAGATTCTGTTGCTGCAAACCAATCCACCGGATTGATACTACGAAGAAGACGATGGATTCATTTTTTGAGTGGAAGTAAAAAACGATTTTTCAAATTATACGTAACATATAGTCGTATATGTATTTTTATTAAATTTCCTTATCACATATTTTTATATTTTTTACCTATCGTCGGACGTGTATCCGCGTTGTGTTCGAGAAATGAACACGTACGCCTGTGAACACGCCCGCGCGTCCGCCGCTGCGCCCGAAAATGGTGATCCAACACTCCGTTATGTCTTATCTATTTTGCATACGGAAGGTGGAATTTACATCAAATATGGCGCGACGATTTCGAACACACGTCGACGTTCATTTCGTGAAACTGTTTACTCTTCATATATCCGCACTCTTGCACGAGCATACAACGAATTTCCGTTACAAAGAATTGTCATCTGTCATTATTAATATTTTTTCATTCCAAGTCACCTCTGCATCCGAAGAATCGCCGAGTACATTCTATGCACATCACTCAATAACCCGATAATCACCAAGAAAACAGCAGGGGGCCAAAATTGAAAACAGCTGTAATATCCGAGGCTTCAATCCAAAGCGAAGAAACCACAAGAAACTATTACAGTAGACATTATAAACGTTTTTATACTGGATTCTTCAATATTCTATTGACGTAAGCGGGTCAATACTCGACATAGCGCTCAGCCACATTAAAAAATTGCAAACGTCATAGATAACAGATATGAAATCATCAAATTATCGTATACATGTGTAATATTCTGTACATTTTTTTATAAAAATAACACAGAATAAGACCCTTTTCCAGTTTAATTTTTCTATAAGCTTTACACAAAACCTACATGATGTATACAGAGATTTATGGCGGCAGTTCGTAACGACCAAATGCTCCAGTTATAGGAGCGAGCATGGGACTGATAATTATGATGTAGCTAAGACAAATTCCTTCAATTCAACCCCCCAGAAGGTCTTGAATTGTCCTGGAGGGCCATCAAAAACATTACGTATTATTATGTATTATATACTTGGCGGGGCTTCGGTTGCTGCGATGACTTTGGACCAGTGAAGCATCAAGACTACTATTAAGAGACGAGAACCATGGCGGCTAAGAGAGCTCTATGGAGTCAGTTCGTGACGACCATATGCTCCAGTTAGGGTAGCAAACATGGAAATAATGATTACGTAGTGCAAGCCAAATATCTTCAAATCGAGCCCTATAAAAAAATCTTGCGTATTGGATATATACACGTACTCAGTGGAGCTTCCGTTGCAGCGATAACTTGGGACGCATCAAGGATCAAGAGAGCTACTAACTAAATTTTCTCTTTTATATATTTTTTTACAAAATATATGTTACAGTTATATCCGGATAGATTTATAACTACATCTTGATACAAAAAATGCATAATAGAGTGCGAAACGCGCAATGAATGCGCGACGAGATATCCTCGGTAAGGTTCTGGACAGACGAACTATTTCCGGGTTCCCTGGAGCGGATGCGCTTCCCGCACGCGGCCCACCGGAAGTGACCTCAACGACAAGTGCTGGAACCTGGCGGCGGGAATGACAATGAGACATCAGGTGCTTTATGACATTTCACTCGTTACTATTTAACGGAGGCGTGCATTAATCGTAAATTTCGTTAATGACGCTAATTATAAATTTAATTGAGCATTTAATGAAACGATGCAGTAAATTGTAATTGACTATTGTGCATATTGATGACGTCAGACTAAAGCTTATTGTCATTAAAGGTCTTTTAAAAATAATCTCTGTTAGTATAATATGAAAATTTGGATGGGGTATTGTCAAACACCCACCCTGCAGCCCGGACTTAGCCCCAAGTGACTACCATCTCTTCCCTGACATGAAGAAACACCTGGATGGAACGCATTTCGGTGATAGAGAAGAGCTGGAAGAAGCGGTTGTCAGGTATCTGCGTGGCTAGGCGGGAATTTTTTTGACTCGGGCATTCAAAAGCACGTATACCGCATGCAAAAATACATTGACCTCAGTGGCGACTATGTAGAAAAATAGGTAAAAGTCTGAACTTTCCAAAAATGTACGCATTCATGGAATTAAACATGTCTTACACTGTGAAAAATCACTGGGAACCTTATTTTACGGATAACTCTCGTATCTTTTTATAATATTTAAGTATTTTCTTATGTCCAACTGCTATGTATTGTATAAGTAATATTGCATTATACAGTTAGATAAATAACAACACTAGGTGAGAATAGTATTTGGATGGGTGACCGCCTGCGTAAACCGTATTATGTTGGTTGAGTTGAGTCGCTCCTTTAAAACTAAATTATCGAAGCGTCGCGCTAATCATTCGACCTCTTTTTTTAAATGCTAGCAAAAAATGCCTCGGATAATAAAGACGCATTCTTTTGAAATCGTAGGAAATCGGTAATCATAAGTCATCAGTCGGTATTCTCCTGTATGTGTTTACATAAAAAAAAGATTACACCTGTATATTAAGTTAAAATGTATATTATATCACTTACTGTACAAATCTTGTATGAAGATAGTTGGTACCTTTGGATTAAACTCGTGTAAAAATTGTCGAACTCACCTGCAAAAAAAGAAAACAAATAATTAGTTTGAGCATTATTTTTAACATTTAAAACTATCTTCTCGGGGGTCAATTTCACGCCAACCTGGAAAATATTGAAAATCATTTTTTTAGATACCTTATTTAGGAAAGGCGTATTCGGCATGTTTAGATCAAGCGTCAAACCATAACATTTTATTTATTCGACATTTCATTTTGAAATGAACGTTTTATTCGAGGAAAGGAAGAAAATATGTTTGTAATTTATTTTATATAAAAAAATCAAGCCAAGGGTCTTGGATTCGATCCTCGATGGAGATTAAACAACAGAAGATTTTAATTCGATTTCTGAGCTCTAAAATACCCCCCGGTTGGTGTGAATTTGATCCCTCACCCGTAAAATGCCATATTTCCTGGAATGGAAAGGATATGGGATAATGCTATATTAACGATAAAATATTATGACCGTAATTATAAGGCTTATCGAGCCCTTTAAAGATTCACGTATTTCCCAAACAAATCACGTCGCTTATAATCACTTTTTACAAAGACAATATGGCGTATTAATCAAAATCGTTATCTTATATGTGATGTTCCCATCAAATCTGATCGCTTCCGGAGACTTGCAAAGGTGCGATGGGAACGTGGCCGGGAACCTGACACGTGGAACTGAGAGTAATGATCTCAAACTTAAAACACAATAAAGGTCATTCCCGATTTCAAAATACGAAAGAAACCTGGAACTTTTTTTGTCCTGATTGAAAACATACTTTACAGGAATTGCCTGGATAGTAATAGGACTGAGTCGATTTAAAAAAAAAATGAGCCAATCGTTACAATTCTTTAAAAACTTTCAAAGTAGGCTTCTTCTGCGTCGATGCAGCGCTGCCAGCGCGATTTCCAAGCATTGGGGGCGTCGCGGAAGGCATTCTCCGGAACAGCCTTTAGAGCCGCGGTGCAAGCTGTTTGGATCCCCTCTGTCGTCTCAAAATGCTTGCCTTTCATCGGCCTGTATATGCCATTCCCTGGCCTTAGGTCGCCCTTGACGGAAGTATTTGCAGCAAGTGTTCGAGGACATGAGTTGCAGCTCTTATGCTGAGCTGAAGAGGGTTGCGGAGGACCGAGAGGAATGGAGAACGAGATGCAAGATTCTGTTGTTGCAAACCAATCCACCGGATTGATACTACGAAGAAGACTGGCCTTAGAAAATGTACAGAAATTTTACACAATTTTAAAACAATTTTTTTTTTAAATAAAAGTGTTTTATGATTCACGAATAAGACTGAATTGACAAAGCGTGGTCTGTTGTAAAAAAAAAAAATGTTTACTTAAATATATGCACAGATAATATGAAGTTTATGGCTAGTCTCTAGAGTACCTTGTTAATAAAGTTTCTAGGCCAAACACTTAATTATTTCAACAACAGGCTAAACAGTTCGATACATTCAGAATAGTCACATGTCTCAATGACCTATCAGCCTGGATGTCTAGACAATGACGCAATTATATACTAATATGAACTGTCATTACATACTACCTGAATAGGTATTAACATGTAAAAACAGTTAATACGTAGAACGTGAGTTTTGTATATCCGAAATTGTATATCTGAGGTAGCGAGGAAGAAAAATGGTCGCATTTGAGACGCGGTTCTGTAGAAGATTGGCTCTATCAAAGAAGCTAGAGGACTGCTATTCGTTGCTATTCGTCTCTATTCGTTGCTATTCGCCTGACTGGCTGCAGAGAGACATGGAAAATATTCAGCACGCCTCAATCAAGAATAAGTTGCACATTTCTAAAACATTTCTCTTATATAAGACGTTGCACATACGTAATGTTGAATTCTGTCAATTATTAGAAGATATTTTGTAGAATCATTTACAGAAGAATGTCAAAAGATGTAGATGGAGAATCCGCATTTATAGATAATATTAATCTTGCCATTTTTAAGAATGGTACAGCGGTGTATAAAGAATATTGATTCCCTAATGAGATTACGAGGGTTATCTCATTAGGGAATCAATTATAATATTGAAAAAAAAATATTATGATACGGCGCGAAAATACAGTAGTATAAAGTTTATTTCTTAGTGTTTGGAGGAAGAAGTTTAAAAAGAAAATTACATTTCTAGGCATGTATTAGTTCTAATCGTGTGCGAGTGCTTATCTATCCGGACAATGATTTCCTGACGAATTAAATAATAGACAGGCGTTGCGTAAACGTGTGCCAATAAACAATTGCGAATAATGCTTCTTTCTCCAGACGGAACTTGAACACGTTGGTCATTAACCCTTCACCAATCATATTCCGGTCACGGAGGAGCTTTCAAATATTATATCTTGCGCGCGCGGCTTCCGGTGCAGCAAGTTCCGGCGTCAACATTTAGGTCTACGACCCCGTCCGAATCTCAGACCAGGCATTAGAAGAAATAAGCAACTATTCTAAAAAAAATATATATACATGAATAACAATAACCACAGACTGGTTCAAGGTATCCACTGGCGTGCAAGAAGGCTGCATACTAGGTCAGTATCTCTTTATAAAGTTACTTTATTAAATATTATAGATAAATATGTTAAATACCACAGTTCTGAAGCGTTCATTGAAGATAGAAATGAAGACTTCCAACAACTGATTAAGCAATATGTGCAATGTGATTCATGTTAAAACATCGTACGAAATATTTATATTTAACCCTTTCGCATCGGTTGTCGGCATATGCCGTCAAATATTCCCCGACTTTTGACATCGGTTGACGTGATATATCGTTTTTCTACTTTCAGTACTCATTGTGACATCTACGGTAGGAAATTGGAAGTACAGTCAATCCCTTCAACAACCTACATGTATTATTTACAGGAATCTGTAAAGCATGTAAATAAATATCGTTAGGTTTCGTCACAGGAGCGATTTTTCTGTAAACCACATGTGTCAATGCCACCACATGTATGGAGTTACATAATGAAAGTTTGTTAAATATAATAGTTTTTTATGCATCACCTAATAGCTAAATGATAGAAGAACCAATGTGATATATGAAAGTAGGTCAGATAAGTACATTTATGCTTCAAATACTAGTTTTAAGCAAAAAAAATGGTTTGAAAAATTCACGCCGTATTGACAGCATAATTTGTATTCCACCGAGCCGTAACGAAAGGTTTAATTTAATATTGAAATTGATCTCATAGTGAATGCTATAATAGCATCAAGCTACTAGAGTGGCTGTGAACAACTGTCAACGTCTGCAATGTACGTTGATGACGCTGGTATCATCAAACACTCCACTGCAGATCTGCAAGATATCATTGCCAGGTTGCAAGCAAACTACTGCAGCAGCTCATGAGTTGCAAGGAATATCTCTATTAAGACGGTTAAGAATATGGATATTTTTAACTTCATGCACAATATTTGAGACTAGAATCGTCGGCTAATCGTCACCACTTCACAACATTTCTTCCCCACTTATCACCTTTTCATCTGTACTAGATACAACACTTGGTAAAGCATAGATAAGTCTATTATTTGGTATATTACCTGTGATTAGTAAATAGTTTGTTTGGTGAAATTTTTTGTATCTGCTCCATAGGTCCATAATGGGTCAGACACAATGCAAGTACGACACTCGCCCAATTTTACTTCAATGATCGTAAGAAAACAAGTACTTTAAGCAAGGTACGGTCTTCAGTTAAAGTGTAAGCGTTTTTTAAGAATGTTATCGCAAATCAGGTGTTTTTAACTTCAATCACGTCGCACCGTTGCAGAGATGCGTATCATCTGCGGCCTATTGCTATTCTCCTCGGAGGAATCGCTTTTCCAACCAGTAGCGCGCTGAGACATCAAACACCTGAAGTCATCGGCATGCACACACCGCAAGACACAATCGCGAGACATCTATTCGAGATCTGCAGAACGGTGGTCGGCTGTACGCCCATATTGATGCGACATTGTGAAAATAACTACACTGTCCATCTATCGATTAAAAACCAAACAATATTAAAAACACCCGTTATTCATCTGCTTGTAACTATTTGGTTGGTTGATTTGAGATGCAAATTAAGCACAAATGATAAAGTTTTCGTGAACAGTCTAATCTGCTAAAAAAACACTTAAACTATTATAAACATATGCAGAAGAGCACAGCACGTCGAAACCAGTTGACTCTATAATGCTCTTCATAAGCGACTGCAGGCGGAAATGACGTGCGATTTTTATTTTAGGGTCGGAGAATTCGCAAATGTATTACGAGTATATTCAGTTTTTTAAACAATCTTGATAGTTTAAATGCAATTTTTAAATTGTCTTGATCTATATGTGTATTAACCGAATGCCGGTGATAAAAAATTACCAAGTTTATATATATTACAGCTTCTTTCTCTACAAGCCTTCAAATCTCTTGTTGAAGAGGCTGTTATGTTAATATGCGAATAATGAACTAGGCAGCTATTCGGATGCCTATATAACTCATAAACGAAAGAATATATCATATTTTTATATGCAGAAGTCGAAGAGCACAAAAGGTTCATTGATACATCGATTTTGTAGTACAAACATAATACTCGTATTAACATATAAGACCAATTTTTATGGATGTGTTTTTTTATGTAAATACATACAGGAGAATACCGACATATGGCGATAGTAATTCTGAATTCTCATCTGTGAAATTCTATGACGATTACCATGGTACATATGGATAAGCGCTGCATGTGGAGTGTTGATCCGCCAACTGAATAGACTACAGTCCGAGATTCACGCATCATCTTTTATTATTACAGGAATTTACTATGAATACCCGGTGGTCTTCACGGGACGACTTTAATCTCCGTCGGGGATTGAACCTACGATCTTTGGCTTGCAAAGAAAACGCTTTGACCATTGAGCAATACCCACCGGCGTGTGTCAGTGCACGAAAACTGTGTGTCTTCGGTATTATAATATGCTCTAGAAAAAGGCTTAATCAACTATTGGTGACAACTTTAATTTAAGAAGAATCGCATATTATACAAACATACGACTGATGATATAGTCGTTTAATGAACTCACCTGTTGTCACGGTTTCGGTTATCGCGGGCATCGCCTCTCAGCCCACGGCGCTAGAACACGCGGGGGATGGCAGTTAACCGTTGCTGTGAGCTACTCTGCTACCTATCGCATGCAAAATCAGCTGATAATGGCTATCCAAGTTTCACAACAATCGAAGCGAATAAATATAACTGGAAGTGTACCACAGGTGGCTAGGCGAATTGTATACACTTTACGCAGGTGTACTGGCATTGTATGACGGTCAGTGTAACTTAGAAAGCGATTAAAAATATAATTTCACCATTGTCATTATGTAAAAATAAATAAACCAATGAGAATTTTTCAAATATAAAAGGGATTTACAATAATAATAATAAAAGAAAACCGTTTCATACCTGGAACATTTGATCACCAGATAGTTTTATTTAATCGTCGGCACTCAGTTCTTTCAGTTGCCATTGTGCATGTAGTTAAATAACGTAGGAACATATTCCATCTCAGCCTCGTTAACCGCTCTTGTAGTTAAACAGCAAGGGACCGTCAGAACTAAGCAGCAATTAAGGAAAATGTTCCCAAGAAATGGTAAAAAAATTCCCAGGCGACAACACAGAATGCGTCTCCTGTTCTCATGGAAGATGCACTCCACGAGAGAGTGTCTCACTGTCTGTTGCATGCCTGGATCACATGGAGATGCGTCGCAAGAAGAGAGACCAAATATTTTTAGAAATTCTCTGAAAATTCGGTGTCCGGTAAACGCTTGAGTGAGATGAAAGTCCACGGAGTTCGTCTAGTATCGTATCATCTATTATTGTATTGTTGTTTATTATATTTTATATTTAGATATGACATCATTTTAATCGTTAAAAACTTCACGTATTTCGTATTGTGTGTATAATGCAGTTAAAGTAGTCAAACATGTCGAGGGCACGTATCGCATCGGCTAGAACAAGTGTTTTGATTGGAATCCGCATAAGTTTCGGATTTAACCGAGACCGGCCGACGTACTGATGTGTTTATGCATTGTCTCGCAGATGGGCGGGAGATGGATGGTGAAGAACTGACGCTGCAGCACGGAGCAGCGCCGACAAACAGACGGTAGGCGGCTGTACGGGACGCGAGATGCGATAAGGATAATAAAGCGCAGGGCAACGAGAATCGCGTGTTTGCAGATTCAACAAACTACTGCAAAGGAGTTAGCATTAGAGCAACGCGTCTCATGAATGCGTTACCAAAAGAAGTAGACCAAATTTCGTTTAATTTTTCGCAATTTATCGAATGCATCAATCCTGTGAGTTAGACAGCAGAGGTAATTTTTCAGACACTTGCTTATTAGAACTCTGAACGTCTATTGTGATTCAAATAAAATGTTATTTGTTTTTAAAAAGGTATTTATTTAATAAGGAGAACTAAAAAAAATTAGAAGAAGAACTAAAGTAGTGGAGGCTACCAAACGAATAGGCACACTCAAGTGGCAATCTGCTTTTTTGGAAAACTAAAGTACATTGTTAAAGCGAAAATTCCGCAATATCTTAAAACTATGTCATTTAACCAATGCATACTCCCTGTATTAACTTATGGCGCAGAGACGTGGAATCTAACAGCAAGTCTTTCTTACCCATAAAATAAAGTCACGCAGCGTGCTGGAGAGATCCATGCTCGGAGTGTCGCTAAAAGATAGAATCCGAAACGAGGATATCCGCAGAAGAAATCAAGTAGTGGATACTACCCAACGAATAGGCACACTAAAGTGGCAATGGGCAGGACATATCTGTCGAAGAGACGACGGTCGACGGGGAAAAAAGTATTCGAATGGCGCCCAAGAACTGGCAAACGAAGCATTGGCCGACACCCTACAAGATGGACTGACGACGTTAAAAGATAGCAGGAGTGGCCTGGATGCAGAAGGCACAGGATCGAAGAGGATGGAGACTCATGCTAGAGGCTTTCGTTCAACAGTGGACGGATACAAACTGATGATGATGAAGTATCGTATCACATCAAGTAAGCAATCTGCACGAATCACAGCAAAGCTTACTTTAAGTTAACTTAAAGGGTAGCATCCACTACTTGGTTTCTTCTGCGTATTTCCTCGTTTCAGATTATATCTTTTAGCGGCACTCCGAGCATGGATCTCTCCATTGCACGCTGGGTGACCTTTATTTTATGGGTAATACTTGGTGTTAGATTCCACGTCTTTGCGCCATAAATTAATACAGGGAGGATGCATTGGTTAAACGCCTTAGTTTTTAGGCTTGTTTATTTTAGATAGAACCTAAGTATCGTATCACATCAAGTAAACAAACTGCACTAATCACAACAAAGCAAAGTTTAAGCTAGTCGATCTCGGTGCAGAGATGTCGTGTTAAGTTGTCGAGGCTCGAGAGCTGCGCACGGCACATAGGGTGACGTCAGTGCGGGGGCCGCGGCCGTACAAGGCGGCGCCGCGGGCCCGGCCCACGCGCCCCTGGACAAGCAACGACCGGCAACACAACAACGCCTATCTTCCGCAGGCATCACCTTCATCGACATCATCAACAGCCTGTGTGTCAGTCCTCCGATCTATCACTCTCAATCCTGCGTCCAACACCCGCCATCAAGTCAATCAAGAACGAGATTTTTTCAAAAAATCCTTAGAAAATGCATCTTAAACTAGACAAGATACCAATACAGATACTAGTATAGCATTATAAATCATTTCTGTATCTTTAATTTAAAAAATCGCTAAAAAACAGTTCATGGTCGATATACGAGGGTTATCCGTAAAATAAGGTTCCCAGTGATTTTTCACAGTATAAAACATGTTTAATTCCATAAATGCGTACATTTTTGAAAAGTTCAGACTTTTACCTATTTTTTTACATAGCCGCCACTGAGGTCAATGCATTTTCGCATGCGGTATACGAGGTTTTGAATGCCCGAGTCAAAAAAATCTGCCGCCAAGCCACGCAGATAGCTGCGAACCGCTTCTTCCAGCTCTTCTCTATTGCCGAAATGCGTTCCACCCAGGTGTTTCTTCATGTCAGGGGAGAGATGGTAGTCACTTGGAGCTAGATCCGGGCTGTAGGGTGGGTGTTTGACAATACCCCAATAATGATAATAATAGTAATAAAAATCGAAGTGAATCAACATTATCTCTGCGTTTAAAGTTTATTAAAGGTCACATAAGTATGACATTATTTACGAGTATTATGGTAACTGCTCCTTTTTAAACAGAGTCGACGCAGGAGGCATTAATTCTCTGAGTTCAGAAGAGCAGTAACAATGAAAATAACGGTAAAATATACTAAATTAACCAACTATACCTTAGTGCTCTAAAGGGATTTGAAGTCAGACGTTAATGTGATATTATCGAATTAACTTCTTAGGTTTCTTCTTAGGTTTTGACGGCCAGATTTGATATTGTGGCTTTCGGGTTTAGCCGTGTGTGGCGAATTTCTTTTGACCAATATTTCGACCGCCATTGCAGGGGTCTTCTTCAGGATTAATGATTTAGTTGTGAGTTGGTGACATTATATATTTGCAAACACTTTTGAAACCAAGTCGATACGGAGAAGTTTGTTCATATGAAATATTTTGCATGTGTGAAGTATTTGCTAGCGAGTATGGCTTAGTATTAAATCGTTTGCTTACCATACCGAAAGTCATGGATTCAATGCTGACGGAAATTATAATAAATATTATTCATAAGCAATACTATGCTCCTAAAATACCCGCCATCGGTCTGAATTTAATCCTTCACCCATAAAATGTTATTCATTGCCTATTAATTAATAAGGTAGATAAAAGTCGTCCCGTAAGCACAACTAATTCAACGTGAATTACTATTAAAAAATTAATGATGCGTTAATTTCAGACTGTACTCTAACGTTAGCGGATTAGTATTCCACATGCAAAGTTCAGCCTTTAAAATGGTAAGCATCAAATAATTCACAAACGAGATTTATTCAGCACCATATGTTAGTATTATACTGTACATGTGTGCATAAAAAAGTATTAAATTTAATAAGTAAATATTTAAAAATATATTTTTCGATTATCGACTAAAAGCATTTCGAATCTGCTTCTCAAGGTCGTGGGTCGTTGTCATATGCGTCCAATCTCATTGCCCAAAAATTAGCGAGCTCTCGCAGAGCAAACAAACAAAATGTCCGTCGCGAAAATTCTTCGTCGAGAGTTCACTTAGGAAATCCGCAAGAGCCTCACCCCCTCCACTGTCTGCTAAGACCCGCCCACTCACTGTGACGTCACGCTTGGTGGGCGTGGTCAAGGAGGGCGATCGTGGCGAGGGGAGGGGGTACTCACCTGCGCGCCAGTACCGCCGCGGCAGCCTTCAGAGGAGGTTGTCACGCCAAAACGCACAAGAAAATCCACTGAACACGACACCGCAACAATCACACACACCGGTCGCAAAAATCGATTATAAAACTGCTTTACGCAACAAAAATCGCAGTGACAACTCTTGCATTCAATGCAGCTGCAAGAAAAACGTATTTGTACAGTGTTTGAATGTGAAAATCGGGCGTTTTTTCAGTTTTTTACAATTTCACTTGAATTTCAGTTTTAATGTATGTAATATATTTTTTTTTATAATTTTTGATTCGTTTTATTGGCGCGATAGTTTTTTTCGTGATCGTTTCGATAGTCGCGCGTATTTTGAAAGTTTCAGCGCGTTTTCGGCGACCGGATGGCGGGCGCGCTCGCGACAGGTGGCCGGCGGCGGGCTGCGCGCGCACGTGGTCGGAAAATCGCCCGGGAACCGGAAAAGCGGCCGCGGGCGGCGGCGGGCCGAGAGCAGGTGGCGCCGCGCGGGAAAATGCAACACCCTGCGAAGGAAATTTGAAAATCGGAGCCCATTTGACGGAGAGCCGGAACTTTCAACTCACAGGTGGGTTGAGTCTTTATATGCGAGTATGTACCCCGGGTCGTTATGCCGGAGCGTTTTTTGTAGGTTCTTGTTTGCTCGGCGATTGTCGATAGGCTTTTTGTGAGCATTCGGCGGCCGAAAGACGGATTGATCGACGGATGGAGGACGATTGAAAGAAACCGACGGATAAATTTCATATTAATGCTTTTGTCATCAATTTTTTGAGTCTAAAAAAGCGCATACCTGATAATATTATAGTATTTTTTGTATGTAAGCGTATACAGGATAATACTGATAAACAAATATGGAAAAATCATTTTTAAGCATTATATTACACGCTTGAAATTTCCAGCATTCCTAAGCGCTGTACGTACACTGCTAATCAATGGACGTGATTAGAATATATTACGGCATTAGAGCATCGTCTGTTTATTTGTTGTTTAATATGATGTAAAGATTTTTGTGGACCTTTTTTTAGATCAACTGAATCAGTTTTTTCATGTCACACAAATTATGTGACATATAGTCACCAGAAATGAAATTTCATGATGACTACTGGTATTTAAATGACAACCCAGCACTTTAAGTCGCATATTTCTGTAAGCCATTCTCTGTCACACAGAATATGTGTCATTATTTTTAGCAGCAATAACATCGGACTATAATAGTCTACATGTTAAAAATGACATATCTTTCAGCTTTAAAAAAGTTCACATACTATATCTCTATACGCAACCCTTCACACAGATTGACATTTTCGTCACCAAACTGCAACAAGTCGTATATATCCACTGTGTCCTTTTACACATACTGTATGACATTGTTGTCACCAGAGATGACATTTGACGATTATCACTGACTTGTTTTGGATTATCCAACACTGAAACAAATCGCATACCTCTGAATGCCATGTTCTGTGACACATATTATAAGCATTGTCATCAGCATATGAGACATCCGACCATGATCACCAGGCATTTGACGACCACCGAGCACTGAAAAAAGTCGCATATCTTCACTCGTCGTGTCGTGTTACACATATTTATATGACATATTATGATGATCACTAATATGCTTGGGACCACCCAGCAATGAAACAAATCGCATATCACCACATGCCGTGTTCTGTCACACATAGTCATCACCAGACAAGATATCTGATGACGGTCACTGTCACATCAGGGATATCACTGATACAATTCGCATATTTCTGCACACTGTGTCGTGTCACACAGATTGGTGTGACATTGTCATCAGTATTATGACCATTATGACGATTGTCATAAGCATTGTCACCCAGCACTGATACATGTCGTATATCCCGACGTGCTGTGTTCTGTCACATATTGGTTTGACGTTGCCATCAGCAGTCATGACGTCTGATGACGATCACTGTCATGTCAGGGACCACCCAGCACTGCATCGAGACGCATATCTCCGCATGCCGTGTCCTGTCACACAGATTGTGTAACATTGTCATCGGCGGGCCGCCTGCAGTAATGACATGCAAATTTGCGAATTGCCGCGGAACGCATAGCCGGCAAGCTGCTAAGGGGTTATCATGCACGGAGGGCTACTTGTGGATTCTATGCCGCCGCGAAAACAGTCCCGAACTGGGCATGCGATTATTTGGCAAACGATCAAATCGTCATCAGCATGTGTCCGTCCACCGTTGAACATAGCCCTTCCTCGTGAGTCTCCATCTATAAAAACTCTACCCGAGAATATTTATTATTGATACTTGAAACATATAAGAAATTTCGAAAAAAAAGTCATTAATATATCAAATATACTAGTAAAGTATAACAAATCAAACTAAATTTATATAATCATTAAGTTGAAAAAAATAAACGGTGAAACTGAGGATTCGAAACACAGACAAAATATATGTGTCTTGTTCCTTGCACTCGAAGCTAACTACTGAGCGAATGACAACACATCATCTACTATTATTTTTTTACTATAATTATAAGAATTGACATATATTATGAACCATACACATAAGAACATAATTTTTCATTCGTTTTACATAACATAAAGTAGTAGTAGATAGTACATGTGTAATTTCAATAAAAAACATTGTAATTTGTATTTTTGATACTAAATCGATGTAGTGAAGTATCAGGAGCAAAGAAGTTAGAAGAGGTGTTATAAAATCGACTGAAAGTAAACAAAAGAGAGGCAGTCCTCCGACTTCGCATATGGAAATGATTGCCATTCGATGAACCCACTGGTCCGTGCAACATCGCTTTATGACCGATGTAATTTATTATCGAATGCCTTTTCTTAATGCACAGATGGTGTCGGGAGTCGTAAAGGTGCTGTGCTCCAACCTGGATGGAGCGCATTAATGGCGGACACGCTTCAGGATTTCGGTGAGTTACCATCAATTCGCCTTTTGCTTTTATTAGTCGCGAAGCAAAAAAACGTCTCGACAGTGCATTTATGCAGGTGTTTTACACGAAAACATTAACCCGTCATGTCAAAGATTAACCCATTCACATGTATCACACTGGGTATCTAATACCGTTAATCTTAGATTTATATTCATAGAAGTATACAAATCTAGTGATAGAATTCAATATAATACAACGTCCTAAGCATCTTCTTGTTGTTTTGTTAAGTTTTTACATGAAACATTAAAAAATAAATTTCCCTACAAAATATTTAAAGGATCTTTCATCACTTAATCGATGCAAAATATATACATACTAACATCCTCTTCTCTTTCAAAAACGGTTTTACTCCGTCGCGTGAGGGCATGATGAGGAGCAGGTCAGAAAACAAAGACTTTTTCAGAAGCACATTGACATATATTTACGTTAAAACTTTACAAGCTTACGGCCAGGCGGAATGACATGCCGCTGGGCGTAATGCGGCCTTCTCGGTCGTCCACACTCAACTGCCCGCTCGACGGTGTCCAACGCTCAAGTGGTGATGTCTATAACTAACACACACGTGAGCGGACAAGCGAAGAGAAAATAAGAGACGAAAGATTGTATATCGAGGTTTTCGGGAAGGGCTACATCATGCTGATGTCAGTACTTATTAGAATATGATCAACGAAATTTTGGTCTATGGCCGAACGACAAAACCTGGCCAGTACCGACCAAGTTTTGAAGCAAAATTCCAATGGTCGGAAAGTTGACTTCCCAAATGTCTCAGCAAAAGTATGTATTTTACTTCATGAAAACCTGCAATATATTACATTTAGCCGGATCAGGTCACTTGTAATATAAATTATACTTGTTATATAAGTTAATACTAAATTGACGTTTATTCATAAAGTGCACGAAATTTTACTACCTTCAGTAATTATTACATACAATATATTCATAACTCAAGACTAACATTTAAACATTAGATTGAACATATTGAATATTATATATACATATTTAATCAACTAAAGATAATCGGTTTTAAGTCCACGAAACGATTCTTTAATAATAAAAAAACAGATTTAATACACAATTCAAACCTCAATTCCACAAGCCAATGACTTCAAAAATATATAAACATTTCCTGTTGCATACCAATACATTTGATTTTTGTATCTCATAGATATTTGATCAATTATAAGGTTAAAATATCAAACTCAGTAACAAAATGATTCGATACTTGTATATCTTAAGTAATTTAAGCACCACTAAAAATTTGAAAAAATTTACTAAATTCATTTTTATTTTCCTCTTTTAAAAACATGATTAATTAGATTTTATAAACAATTGAATATAAAGATAACATGAAATTTATACCAAAAATAACATTTCTAATTAAAAATAATAAAATAAGAAGAAATAAAATAACAAATATGCCAGAAATATACTAGGAAGTTCCAAGCTCGCAGAAGACTCGACGAAATTACTTCAACAAACAAATTCGTGGAGCTCATGTCTGAACTGAGCTTCTCTCACGTGGAATATATCAACATTTAATGACGTTAGAAAAAGGTGAATTAAAATTACATGTTTGCAAATTAAAGTCATGAATTTATGACTTTAAGTTCAGATTGATCGTCTTTCGCAAGCCACGTTATCTGGATACCTTCGATTATTACGACGCAAGGATCGAAGGATGCAGCATTCATTGCAGAAGCTATAAATGTTTCGTATGACGATAATTCCGTGATCATTGAGATGCAGCGCTCGCCTCCTCCGGCACTTTGCATTCACCTCGCTGTCTCGCTGCATCGGTGAATAAATCAATATGACTAATTAATTTCGTCTTCTGCATATTGAAATGAAAATAAGAATAAACAATAATGTGATAAATTGAGAATAGCAACAGGCGAAATCGATTCACCGACGCGATAATGCCCCGCGATGCGTTAGTCAGCGAAACTAATCGTTTATTTCCGAATTAAACTCTCAGCGCACAATGATTTTTTTAAATTTTATTATTTGAATATGCCTTCGTTAAATCTGAGTCACAACGAATTTATGGCAGCCGTATTTAATGCCTTGTACATTCGTTAGTACACAAAAATTTGTTCAGTACAGTTATACCATATTAACTACATCAAATAACTGACATCAGCATTATATAGCCCTTGCTGACTGGTACCGAAAACCTCGATATACAATCTTTCGTCTCTTATTTCTGTTCGTTTATCAGACATGATGACAGAGACCGCGGCGCCCGGTGCCCAGTCAGTTGTGGGCCAACCGTGAAAGGTCGTATTATGGCCAGCCCGGCATGTTATATCGCCCGGGCCGGAAGTTTGTAAAGTTTATCATGAAAATATATGTGCTTCTGGAAAAGTCTGAGTGTTGTTTTTCTGCTCCTCATCCCGCCACCACGCAATTCAATAACTAACTTCTGGAGGAGGATGTTACTACCTAGTTGGATCATATGATCGTCACGAATTGCCGTCATAGTCTTCGCCTCGTCTTATACCTGCTTCACAAAGCTTCACCAAATACATTATATGGATATACTAGTCCTGAACAAGAAAATGTAGTTTTAGTTTATGCAGCATAGGTATCCGTCTCTTGAATTAAATCAGAATCGGAAGATTGTCATATCCACCTTCTTACCTCACAAAGACAAACCATCATGCATCTGCTTTCAAAATCCATTAAGTTCGCTATTGGTAATATGTCTGGATTATAAAAGATTTGCGGGGTGGTAAAAATAAATGTATGAAAGGCTTTGTTTTTTGGTCCCTTTGATCTCAATCAATATAGACAAACATTCCTATTTACATAATGTGTTGACTGAATTTCAGGACATCGAACTATTTCAAGTCAAATTTAGTATGATGAACTTTATAACTATGATATGTAGTAGCCACATTTTGTAACTAAAGAATGGATACAATTTTATAGGGTTACGATATTTTTGCTTCTACAATTCGGCTCTGCGATTTAACTAGATTATTACAAGCTGATGAATGGTTGTGTGCCTCGAACCGGTCTCCATTGCTTTAAATAATAATAGTACTTACTACAAGCAGGACCACTCAGAGTCAAATCGATTTGTAAAGGAGGATCGCGAAGCTTAAATAAGAACTTACATGATACAGCAATGAGGGCTTTTATAATGTCCAGTTGCAAATTTGAATAATTGCATGACGTGCTCGGTGACCACATAGAAGCCTAACTCATTAGCCTTAATTACAAAGCAAATACGTAATAAAATATCATCCATCATTTTCATGAGAATTAATCGTTTAACATATATATTCTCTGGGTTCAAATGTGAGATTATCACGATGGTATTTAACATAGAATAAGACAACTGCATTTCATTAACCTTATCCCAACTACGCTAAAATTACCGTCAATATATTTTTTAGAAATATTGTTTAGTTATGGGAATCTAATGAGTCCTCGTCACACATTGCTGACAACTACTTGTATTAAGAGAGACGAGTGATAATGGTTTCAAAATCCATTATTTTATTTTACAAAAGAAATATAAATATTCAACAATTCATATTCAACATATAATAGATAGTCAGATGATAACAATGAGGTTCTCAGCATAATCAAGGAGGACAGGCACCTAGTAAGAACCAACTCAGAGAGGCGAGCCCGGTGGATCGGTCACATCATGCGTCACTATGGTCTTCTTCACGACATTGTGGAAGGGATGGTTGAGGGTAGAAACTGTAGAGGGCAGTATTTGCAGCAAGTGTTCGAGGACATGAGTTGTAGCTCTTATGCTGAGCTGAAGAGACTGCAGAGGATTGAGAGGAGTGGAGATCGAGATGCAAGATTTTGTTGCATACCAATCCACCGGATTGATACTACGAAGAAGAAGTCAGATGAACCGTACTTGGCGACTAGAATAGTATCCAGAAACTATATTCAGGAGTTCAGTACTTCGACTTCTTTACCATGCCAACCTCATATTATTTGACCAATTTTATAAGTATAATTTAGAAGTAATGTTGCTCATATTTTTTTTATAGAATTCGAAAATTTGAATGAAGATCTACGTATATTTATTATCCCTTCGTACCAAATTTGAACCGATTTCATTTGCAGAAATAAATACGTAATATCTTGTAGCATTTTTAATCACCAAATAATCGTATATACTTTCTATTTTTCTGTTTAATATAGTTGACTTTAATATGATGCAAGATTTTGTTACTGCAAACCATTCCACCGCATTGATACTACGAAGAAGAAAATGATACATACGATCAACATAGAAAAATGCACAAAGAACCTCCGTTATAATTTCATCAAGAGTCTTTCAGGATATTGAAAGTATGGGGATTTAAGAAAAATATCGTAACACCCAACAATCAAGAGAACCTTGCTATTGAAGTCCAATTTTATTTGTAGCAAACTCTTAAGTCGTAATGAAGCATTAAGCTTAACTAAAATACGCTTTTGTTGAGTGAATTGAAATTGATTGTTTATCAATAATTGCAGAGCCCATTAAAACTGTAGTCAAATTGATTTACAGCAAAAATGATTTGCGTGGTATTGTTAGGCTCAACGACGACAGGGTCATCACAATCAGTAGTAAATATTCCTAAATCGTCCTTTTTACGTGAGAATGCTGCGGTGGGACGTAATCGATATTTTTAATGAGGTCATGTTATGACTCCAACGCACTATATATTGACACGATCATTCTATATCGTCTTTCTAGCACGATCATATACTCGTCACAATCTTGTTTAAATAAGCTAAATGCGTGCAAATTGCAAGTTCATTGATTATGTACATTGTCTGCAGTAACGTAAATAGGTATTTTGAAAAATCGTTTTGTCGTAAATAAATGTATCGTTTTTTGTGTTAGTTTAATTTAACCTAACTTTATCCAGTCCATTTTTATAATTAAAAAAACCTATTTATTTAAATGTATAAACGTGATTTGAAATGACATTTAGTTTAGTAATCAACAAATAAAAAAATCAAATAAAACGGGCGCCAAATTTACGTCCATTTTTACATTAAAAAAAACTTTACTGAAAACGTGATTTGAAATTTCACATTTGCGAAATTTTTTAAAGGCATAAAATGTTATTTTATTGTACATTTTTGACAGACGATTCAAGAAGGAGGTTACTGCGCAGATTACAACTCAGCACATACATGGCGACCAATCAGCAGGCGGAGACTACCAGAGCAATCGGAGGTAAGCATTGCCCCCTTAACCGGTTTTTCTAAGTAATATATTAGTATAATTTACCATCGATAATGACATGTAAAATATTCTTTAGATAGGTAATAATTGCAATTATCACATGTTTTTTTTTCGTAACAATTTATTATGAAGCACTTAAACTAGGCATTAATAATCACAAATCCTCTTTTATAAATTTAATGTGTCTGCCACAATATATAGTTAATTGATTTTAAACTACTATAATGCTAGAATTAATCACTTCTTAATAAAGATCACCATTTTTAATAGTAACGTCTGGTCATTATAAAATGTTATACCAAGATATATTTTTACTCTTTTTAATATAAAAAATCCTATATACGGCCATATTAATACATAAATAACGTAGTCAAATATATAATTGATGAAAATCCACAGGTATTTTTTTAAATATATTATAATTATAGATAAATAAGCGATGTACCCAAAAATACATTTTAATATACGTAAGTCTTATTTAAAATAGTTTGATAATATAATAGCCCTACCTTCGAACGGCATAACTTCCAATTTACCGGAAAATTCAATGCTGAAAGTCTTTCACGGAAAATATAGATGGAGCTAGTGACGAAATTCGGTACGTGTAAAATAAGAATATATTAATTGAAAAAAGTATCAGGATAGCATCATAATAGTGAAACGTTAAATAAATGTTGAAAAAATAGTACCGAATTATTTAATATTCGGTAACATTAATTGTATTTTTGTTTTAAGAAAATCTAGCATTATGCGAGATACTGACTAAATATCTTGATATTTATTAGAATTTATAGTTTTTCTCAAATAAGCCTTAAGTACGAGTATCTTACCGTGAAACAAACGCTTAGTGTAGATAAATTTTAGTAAAATTATTAAGATAAATAAATAGAAGGCAATATATATTTTTTAAATGATATTTTGTTAAATATACATATGTTTTGGTCCGTAAATGCTTAATTAGCTTAACTTATGAACATAATTGATGAGTTTTATTTATTTACTGTGGCTTTTGTCCGTTGTGTGCGAGTTTTCCGACTCGAAATAAAAAAACTATAAATAACAAGGGGCCAATAATAATAACAAGTCGAGTTATGCTTTTCGGAAATAATAAATATGCCATTGAAGTGCCCGGCTCCAATATGTTTTTGTTGCGAAGAGGTCGGTTAAAGAGAGCCCACGCCGACCTACAAGTCGCTCGCGGTCTCGCCCGGGTATCAGGAGCGCACACAACTCGAGGAGATACGGGCGAAGTCTAAGCGCGCCGTGAGAACTTCACGTATAGTATTATATTATACGCGTGTATGAGATTCGGCGCGGTCGTGGTACTGTAATTTTCTACCTCCTACGCCGTCTTGCCGCCCTGATACTTTGCCCATACAAAAACAACGTCACGTGTTTTTCTTTTATGTGCAAAGAAATACGTTATTAAAAAAATATAATACGCCATAAAAATGAAATAATTAAAATGTCACAATAAAATAATGTTTATAATTTCAATTTACATACTTTTAAAGTACAAGTATATAACAAAATGCTTATGTATATCACAGTCATCGAGTAAGACTGTGTAATTTTCCACGTGGAAATAAAGTACGAGTACTCGTTTATAACTTTTTTACATTGTCAAGTCACGCCTGTACCCGAAACACCACGTGGGTACATAGAAACCTCGGGAAGGCACTGTTGTATACGAAGCATATTTAGACTCTAGTAATTATAAATTTTAAGGAGATCGGATGATAAACCCGTCGTTTTAAAAAAATCTTAGTCGCTTTTGACCGTGAAATCATATAAACAATATTACAATCAAAATAAATTATTGCATTCAATCAAAAATTACAATAAATCAAAACCCACAAATATAACAATTTATAACCGGACAAAGAGACACATTGCTTGCTATTAAATGACAACAATAAGAATAATTGTAGTCTTATATATGTATATTTATTCAATATACTTATTAATCAATTTAATATGAATGTAGGTATGCTGTATTAGCATGCATAATAATATTGTATATCATCAATATTAATTGTATTTACCGACTATTTATTATAGAAAAGATATCCAAACAATATTAAAGAGCAATTCTAAGCAATTAAGCATCCTATCTTCCCACAGTATTGGATAAGAAAATATAAAAAATACGCTTTTTACAAAAGTTTTTCCTCGTATTACATAAATACATTATAATGCAATAAAAATTATTATATGTATTTGTTTTCACACGAAAATTTAGTACCCAGTCCAAACATAAGAAGCGATGAAATAGCTTACTTACATACAAATTTTCGCACATTTAATGCGACTATTTGGTTTGATTTAAGAAGACGTATCACCCTGTTGATCCCTGAAACGGTGGTGGAAATGTTTTATGAAAACAATCCTTTTACACGGCATAACGCAAAAGCCATGAATTAGAAAATAATTTGGTGCCAATGCGCGCGCCGGCGTTTACTGTCAGCCGGGTCGTGAGCGTGCTTTCCCGGGCATTCAAATATCGAACACGACATTTCAAATTATGAACGATAATTTTTGTTTTATTTATTACAATGGCTGCTGAACAAAGATAACACATATTTTATGAATATTGTGTTACTGCAACAACGTTACTTTTCATTCTTTGGAAATCACGTGTAAGTCATTTGTGAACAGTGTTGAAAGAAATAAGTGAAAAATAATAGATAAAACGAATTGAAGTTTTGATGAATATTGAGTATGACGTTTTTTGTTAGCACTACCCAGATGGATGGAATAAAAACGAAGATTAGAATATCATTATTTAAAAACTAGACCATTGGTTTTAAATGGGGTGCCCCACAAAGCATGTATTTTCGTAATGAAAAATACATTTATTGGTAAGCATTAACAATCGTCATTTTCACTACAAATACCCATTACCAGTTAACAGTGCTGTTCACGTATTTGTTTCCGTAAAAATAATTAAAGTTTGTCAATTTAAAAAATCTACCGAACAATGAATAAAAATATTTTACAGTATTTTTTATTTCTTTGCTACATAAAATACAAAACATAAAGTCGTTAGCCCTGAAGAAGTCCCCTGCAATGGCGGTCGAAATATTGGTACTAAAGAATTCGCCACACACGGCTAAACCAAAAAGCCACAATACCAACAAATATATTATCATCAATAGGTTATTTGTTGCCTACCCTCAGATCTTTAAAGGAAAAATATGCTGTCAAACGCAAACAATATACTTTTGCTGTATTTTACATTCAAAATGATACTCTCCTACTTGTGAGAACATAATAATTACTCTCATGATTCATACATCTTCTAGACAAAAGCTTAATTTTCTTTACTTTCGTCTTCTCTAGAGGTGTCGCAACTCGTCGACATAATTCCGATTACGTTAGTTCTGATGCTCCTGTGCCGCTTCCCACCGCGGTGATCTCACCCGAGAAGACACCGCCATGCACTTCTGCACTTTCCTGCACTCCTGGTCCCTATGCACCGCGCATTGCGCATGCCGACACGTACTAAGTAATGCACTTCTTAAATTACTCCGGCAAAATATTAATTACAAACGAATAACTCCGCCGTGCAAAACCCACTATGCAATTGCATTTAAAACTCGAAAATATGTTCAGAACGCTCAAAGAATAGAAGATTGAAATGTGAGTATTAAAACATTGTTTCGTACTCACGAAATATGATATTCCAATTATGAAGTTACTCAATAAATACTTAAGTATGTTCACTAGCGATGCACAAAATATGTACCAATAACATAAAAACACTTTAGAAATATCACTTTTCTACAACCCGTCTAAAGATCAACGTTATCAGAATCATACTATTAAAATGCTTGTTAATTATCGAATATAATCGAATAAAAAAGGGAGGCATTTGGGTTTTACAATACAAGTATATAAAAAATATGACATTCAACATATTTATTATATGTACTTATAAAAATTATAGTTTTGCCGTTAATCACAGACTTAAAGACAGCTGTTTCGCACTCAATAAGCGTTTCATCAGTTCTCCGCTTGTAAAAGTACAAGTTACAAAAGTATACATGATAATATGTACAAATAGCAATAACGTAACTGTTGTTTGTTATTTTTACCGAATAACGACAAATCTGATATTGATTTATTGAATTCAAGACCAATTAGAAAGCAGTTTCATTTATATGTAATTCATTTCTATACATTTAAAATCGTACTTATGTTTAACTTTATGCTAAAATTAGCGGTGTTGTTAGCTAAGAAACGATATTTTGCATTTATACTCGTATATTAGGTTCTAATGCAAGATTTTTAGCGACTATTAAAATGTATTCTTTTCTCGCAATTCACAGTTTATAAGTTAATTGTTTTTAAATCTATAGAAATAGCGTTCAAAAGCCAAAACAATCCAGTGGTATTTTCTCACTTAATGATAGCGCAGATATAGTATACGTAAAAAAGTAAAATCTATGTATGCATGTTTTTATATGATACATTATTCAGTCGGATTAAACCCGGTCGTATGTATCATCAAATGCCGCGATTTAGAGATGAAAAAAAATGATAATGTAAATTGATTTGACGTGCTATCTCAATCCAGTGTATCGGCGATCAATTAATCAGGCGGCTAACAGTAAATAAATAAATATATCAAAAATTATTAACCGAGGGGGCATTTCGAGCGGAGCCTAAGCAAAAAGCGGCGGCGGGCGCATGTTCTATTGAACAATAGGATCCGGTGAAAAAACGTACGAGGCGGTTTTAGAACATAGAACCACGTAACCCTAGGGCAGGTGTGGGGGTTAAAAAAAACACCAAGACGAATATTGTACGAGATGTACATATTTTAGAAACATGTTGCTGTTGTACCATCAATTGATAACACGCTAACACTGCTGAGATTTCGTTAGAATAAAATATGTTGAAAAAATACCCATATACTAGTATATTATGTCACATTTGTTTCGTTTCCCATCGGCTACTTAACATTATTAATACGCGATCATAAAAAAATATACTTTTTTATGTAAGCACATACAGGATAATACCGACAGATGATGATAGTAATTCTGAAGTCTCATCTGTGGAATTCTATGACGCTTACCATGTGCATATAGCAAAGCACTGCATGTGGAGTGTTGATAAGTCAACGTCATAGACTACGGCTCGAGATTGACGCATTATCCTTATTATTACAGGAATTTAGTATGAATGGGTAGTCTTCATGGGACGACTTTCGTCTACCACCAATTTTAATTAATAGGCTATGACGCATTTTACTGGTGAGGGATCAAATTCACACCAACCGGTGGTATTTTAGAGCTCAGAAATAGATTAAAAATTCTTTTTTTTTAAATCTCCGTCGGGGATCGAACAAACGACGTTTGGCTTGCAAAGCAAACGCTTTGATCATTGACCTATACCCGCCGACTTACTAATCTGTGAATAGTTTTATTGATACAAAAAAACTATGATGACAATTTATTATGGAAAATATTACAGAATAAAAAATGTAAAAGTTTTTTTTTTGAAATCTCTTTTCCTTCCTTGTAGATGATACCCCTACATCTGTATGCATCTTTTTCCATTTAAGATGCTTCTGTAATGATATAGTAGCTCCATTTTTTTTTCTACAGTTGTCTTCATTTACAAAAAAAAACAGATTTAAGTAGTTTATGTTTGTTAAAAGCAAGGATGTAGGAATGAGACGAGTGTCACGACAGCTAGCAGAGCCTTATGGTGGCGTATATATGATGCAATTAAGGAAGCAAAAATGGACAAATATGATGCAAGTAGATACATCTAATATCGTCAATTAAATAAAGATAATTCAAAGAATGAAAAAATACGCTTTATAAAACTTTTGTAAAACTACGAATATGAAAAATGCTCATAATTTAATTTGAAAAACATTTAATTGTTAAAAAACCAGTCTAAGCATTGATTAACCAACAAGGAAGTCTCACTTTAAGAATATAGAGAATCATACATTTGTTTCCATCAATAAACATTTGAATATTTAATTATACGATAATATTATTATTTATTTTGAGGGTTTTGCGCTTCTGTGGGTTAAATTCCATCGAATTGAGCTGGACGTCAAGTATTTGAACTATCAATCTCTCGCCGGGCGCGCGGACGGGCCGCGATACAAAAAGATCCAAATTGAACCATTAGGGGCTCAAAACGAGAGACGTGGCAGCTCTTTAATTGAGCCGGCGCGCGGGTGCGGGAGCGACCGAAGAAATACCAAAACCAAGAAAAACGCACATAAACACTTAACCGATTCACATTACCACAAGTAATAACTGAATTTACTTGAAGTAAAGTATTTCTCTTTGTGGTAAAGGGTTTTCACCAAACAGTTTAACTGAAAAGTATATTTTCAGCGAAGTTTAATTTTATGCAGGAAATACTGAAATAAAATATAATTCGCGAATTATCGTATTCGTAATTTAAATGCCTACATTGATTTCATATCTACTAACAATCATAAGATCGATGCCTTTGATATCAGCTTGATATAGCTCTTTTAGGCTGATGCCGTAAAGCCTCGAAAAACGATCTTTTGTCCCTTATTTTTGTTCGGTCGCCTGACATGCACATCTAATAACGTTAGTTTTAATTATATAATATTACACGGCGTTTGCATGCGCCATTTTATTTGTTATGACAGTTGCTCCATTTCATGTTGGTGCAACTGTCATCTTTAATTTGCTTTTTTTGCCGCGATTGTTGGCGGCGCTGGATGTCATAGGTTCCAGCAGTTGTCAGTTCAACAGAATTAGGAAATCAAGTCTTTATTAAAAATAAACGCGAACTGTGCTTCAAAAACAAGTTTTTGTGTTGTTAATCTGCTCATGCATCCTTCCTCCACGCGTCCACGTGACGAACCCGCGACTTGTCGTCTTTTTAAAGAAGAGGGATGTCACCTTATATTATTTTTTTTCTATTTCTTGGTTGAATTCCGCAATAAACAATCAGTAAATGTAAGAATGTGTAGAATTATTCCACGGTTGTACGAGTTTTTTTAATGTTTCACTTGAAAAAGTGCTTCTTGTCAAAGCCAAAATACGTCGCATCCAAATAAAGTTGTGTTACAATTCTTAATATGTTTTATTTTGTTAAATTCATTCGTAAATTGAATAGATTCCTCAACTGATTGACGCAAATTGATGCAAAAAAACCTCGCCACAAACCGAACCACTCACTGTGTATTGTAGCAATACACAAGAAAGTGATAACAATTTAGCTCACCAGAGTATTGAATAGTCACTCCTCTATTACATTTAGTACGGTATACAAGTCATGTCGTCAAACACGTGGGTGGTGTTTTGTCTCTGCGCCATCTAATCAAAGGTCTACGACAAGGTGATCGCACCAGTATGGTGAAGTTCGACTTTGGGGATGTGTCCGAGTAACCCTCGACAGGGTGAGAGTCTTGGTGGTGCCGACAATGGGCTGAAGGTGTCGCAGGTGGGCTTCCGGTCTGCTGGGCGGGAGAGAAGAGGGGGAGGTGGGAGGTCGTGCTCTCCGCCGGGCAATGAGGCCCCATTGTGCTGAGAACCTCTCGATGTCAGACGTAAACAATATTTTCTAATATTTACAACAATACGTAAATTCAACAGTTATTGACAAGGCTACTTATGAATCTGTGAACATTATCACAACTTGGTGAAAATCATTGAAATGAAAAAGATAATCTTTCTTTGATGTAAGTAAAGAACGCATCCTTAGATACCTGAGTACATTTTTGCATAAAATATAATCACGCAGGTGAGAAAACCTACAGATTGTTTTGGTCTTTTCATCCTCTTTTGGTGTACTGGACATTCTTTCTAATAGGTTTTAATACAACGCATTCATATTTGAAGCAAACAGCATCTAATGTTCCTTTTATATTGTATATGTAATATGAAGTCAATATAACACTTCATTGATTGTTATATTTCTTAAGTAAATCACCCTTATGTATGATATTTATAACATATGGAGCATTTATTATTTACAGTTAATATAGCTTGTTTAGCATAAATTAAGCCTTATTTTTATTCTTTATCTTGCTCTCATTATAAAGGACGATTGTTAAAAATAGACATACTCGTATTTGAGTTTTAGAAAGCGGAATTTAATAGGGACATGACAATTGATCAAAACAAATTAAAGTTGCTGATATAATATATAGTGGTCATAAACTCCAATTTGAAAACTGATATTATAAAGTAAATAGTCAGTGTATAACATTAAATACTTGACAAATATCAGTAAGATTACTTACAAAAGTAGGTCTTTTATCAAATTCCAATTTCATAATTTTTACATATATTTGCATGTGAATATAATGTGAATGTTAGATATAATTGTAAAAGCATTTATTTGTAGTTTTTATCGAATTATTCATTATGATCATTCGAGTTCCATCTAAAAAGATAGACGTTTTAGACAGTAATATAAAAATATGATCACGCAAACCTGCGGTGCGATACACCTGGAGGCTTTGTAGTGTGGCCGAGAAAGAGGTCTAACAGCTGATGCGGTGGGGGGTAGAGGCCAAGCGAAGAGAAGGAGGAGGGAAGTCGGAGCCCAATTCAAATTTCGAAAGCGCGAGACGTGATAATTGCAGGGCGGGAAATAAAAAGAAACTTTAAGTGCGCCGGGGGATAAATATCGATAACTCAGGTAACGTAACATGTCTCGTTAATTGAAGACAGATATCGCGATTTAATTAATCATAGTAAATAGGGGAGCAGATTACCGTCCCGATGTATCACTACACATAAAGTTTCATGAGCTGCCATAGAATAAGCGTTTGATAGGAGTAAATGTCGATATTCTTCTACGTATTAGTATCAATCCGGTGCATTGGTTTGCAGCAACAAAATCTTGCATCTCGATCTCCACTCTTCTCGATACTCTGCAACCCTCTTCACCTCAGCATAAGAGCGACAACTCATGTCCTCGAACACTTGCTGCAAATTATATTATTGGACATTTAGTTGTATAATTGCCATAAGCTGCATTTAAATGAACCACTCATACAAGTAAATATCGATAAGCCAGGTTTTGTATAACACAATTCGTTCGTCGATTACCGTAGGTGGTATGAAATAATGATAAGTTGCGAAGCGTTACATGTCTCGCTAAATCAAAATATGGATCATGTTTCGTTACCTTAATAAATGGGGATGGAGATTACTCTCATAACGTATCACTGCACAGCTAGTTATACCTGTATGGCATAATCATTCTTAAAGAATAAGCCATTTATAAATATCGACAAGTCATGTAACATGTCTCGTTAAATCAAGAAGACAAGCAGGACATCACGCATCATTACCTCACTAAATGTGGGGTAAGGCTATCGTCCGGACGTATCACTACGCAGCTAGTTGTATGTCCCTTATATATTTATAATATCGATACGTCACGAATCGTAACGTGTCTTGTTAAATCAATACAAATATCACGGAAGTAAGGGAGTTTACAAGATTAACGTTGGGACATATCACTGCATAGCTTGATGTTAGAAGAGTTTCGGCTAGAATCCAGTATAAATTATGCCTCTTAGCTTACAAGGCACTCAACGGAACTGCACCGGGCTATCTGACAGAACTTATCAAGCTTTCAGAAACAAGCGCGCGTGGAGAGACACTCAGATCGGCTAGAGCAAATAGAAGCACCCTGCAGCTGACGGGAGGTAGTCCTAGCACGGTCTTTGGCAATCGGGCTTTCAGCTACGCTGCACCAATGGCCTGGAACTCACTACCGGAAAGCATAAGAGAGCTTAAAGCGGAGGCATCCTTTAGAAGCAGACTCAAGACCCACCTTTTTACTCAGAGAGGCAAAGAAGCGCTTTTGGAATGATCATTCGGTCATAAAAGAGCGCTATACAAATACTAATATAATAATAATAATAATGTTCATGTCTCGTAAGCTAACATAGAATAATCCTGTTAAAACTACGTGGTGAAGGTACATCATTATATAAATTGTGATAAAATAAATTTGCATCGGTCACATCATGCGCCACGATGGTCTTCTTCACGACATTGCGGAGGGGATGGTTGAGGGTAGAAACTGTAGAGGGCGCCCTAGACGGGAGTATTTGCAGCAAGTGTTCTAGGGCATGAATTGTAGCTTTTACGCTGAGCTGAAGAGGGTTGCGGAGGACCGAGAGGAATGGAGATCGAGATGCAAAATTTTGTTGATGCAAACCAACCCACCGTATTGATACTACGAAGAAGAAATTAGCATCCATGTTGATCACAGGGTCTGTTTCGGGAAGACGACCAAGAGGAAGTAGGAAAACATAAGCCATGTTTCTTAAAAGAGCTTTAGCACTTGCAATGACTGTAGTCTCTAAACGCAGACACAACACGTTTGTATAAAAACAACCCTTCATATTCCCGGACTCTGGTTGTTCTAAAAGTATGTCGGGAACTATGCGTAGAATATACTTGCGTAGCTTTTGGATCAAAAGAAGAAAGGAATCAGATGAAGAAAATATTATTTGAATTATCTTTATTGAGAATTTTTGTGTCAAATTAATGCTTAATATAAGCGCATATGAAAAACTGCAAGTAAAATGTCAACAGTAAAATACCTCATACGATTAATTACATGTGCAATATCATAATACATTTGAATTTGTTATAATGCTTGGATTTGTCCTTGCAAACGTAATATAATCCACGTGAACGTACTGTTGAATTGCTCGTCTTTCCGTCCGATGAATCACATCTACCAGGCTCTCATAAGCCGGCAGGGGCCGCGTCCCGAGTAATTCGAAACGGCGTTTTTGTACACGGCCGCTGCATACATTTCGTGTGGATAAACATTAAAGACATGCTTCACGCGTGAGATCGATCTGTTTTGATTACAGTATGCGCTCCTGATATCGTATATCTTATCAGGTCCACAGGATGATCGATATTTTTAACACTGAGACACCGTCTTGGTTTGAAGACAAGTTTTTCGGATGCCAAAAGAGAAATATAAAGCAAATTTTTTTCGAGCCCCCAAGCATTCGATATCCTGTAAAATCGTGGAGAACTTTACATATAATATACTCCACAGAGCTGCGAATACAAGATTAAGAACTGAGATGGGAAAATGTGATATAAAACAAAGCGAAGTCTCGAAACTTAGTTTAAAATCAATATAATATGTTGTTATTGCATATCCATTAAACTTGTCGGCGGGTATAGTTCAATGGTTAAAGCGTTTGCTTTGCAAGCCAAAGGTCATGGGTTCGATCCCCGACGGAGATTAAAAAAAGGATTTTTACTCGATTTCTGAGCTTTAGGTTTGTGTGAATTTGATCCCTCATCCGTAAAATGGCAGTCATTGCCTATTAATCAAAATTGGTGGTAAACGAAAGACCACCCATTCATAGTAAATTCCTGTAATAATAAAGGATGAAGCGTGAATCTCGGGCTGTAGCCTATGACGTTGGCGGATCAACTGAGACTTCAGAATTACTATCACCATCTGTCAGTATTCTCCTGTATATATATATATATATACACTGCTTCAATTAGGGCGGTCATTATGACAAACGCATTTTTTTAATATTCTTTTTTGTGATATTCAAAACACTCTGTATCCACGCCCAATAAAAACTAATCGTGGCGCCAATCGCATGCCATCTAATTGATTAGCATATTATATGAAAGTGGAGATTGATTTATTGCTTATTTTAATCATACATTTCTGCGTCCCGTCACACACCACACGCGGTGTAATATCCTAAATAATCTCGGTTACATCCACCGATGGCCGTGTAATTGATGACTCCGTAACTACGGGGCGAGAGTAATGACTCCGCACCAAAAACGGCTCTAAACACCTCGCTCAATTATTATCATCATCCATGTTTATTAGCGTCTATTAATACGCAACACGCTTAAACATAGCGTCATCTTCATAGACATGAATGAAGCCCAGGGCTCTAGATGTCTTTCTTTCGTTTTAATTTTAACCCTTTCGCATCGGTTGTCGGCATATGCCGTCAAATATTCCCCGACCGTTGACATCAGGTTTGAAAAATTCACGCCGTATTGACAGTATAATTTGTATTCCACCAAGCCATAGCAAAAGGGTTAATAATACGTGTATATTTCTTGAATAGATTTACATAGATTTAGTAGAGAAAAAAATAGACGCCAAAATAGTATTCCAAAGTCTTCATAAGGCGTTAATAAAAGAGCTGAAAATAATAGAATATTATATGATTAATATATATTATCATATCACCGACGTGCAAAAATAAACGCGACAGAACATTGGATGGGTCACCGGAGGCTACTGTGTCGTTGTTCGGGTTAAGTCGATACTTAGGATATAATTTTCAAGGCCTCGAGAGCGACGAGTTAATTATTCAATCACTTTTAAAAAATCTGATTAACAAATCGACCAAAAATATGCCTTTATACTACAGCAGCCGTCTCTTCAATTCCTCGGGCTTCTGCTCAATATTTCGTTGGTAGCCATATATGTTCCCAGATAGAACATATGGCACAGAAATGTCTTGGGACGATCCATGGACTATGGCATTTGACAGAACAGAATGTTGGAAATTTATCGTGACCATATGCTCCAGATATGGAATAAAAATGGGAAGAAAAAAAAAAAAGAAAAGTTGTAGTTTTTGAGACATTCAAATCTTATACGAGATTTAATTGGGTTGTTTGAACGCTAAATGTGTAAGACTGTACGTATAGAATGTTCGCAATTATTTTTATCATACAAATTTCAGATTCAATGCTACAAAAGATTTTTGAAGAAACATTACAAACGAACAACAAATTCAAATGTTAACCTACAAAATAACATTACATTCTACAGAAAATTTTAAACTAGCTTGATATACTCGTTTATGATATTAAGAGTATGTTATGGTAAGAAGGCGTTTGTGTAAACCTAATTGTCATGCGTTAAGAGTCCTGGGAGCTATAGACTGTTCTCACTGCCTTCCTGAAAACTTCAGCAATGTTATTTATGAGTTCCGTAAAGTAGTAGTGAACTGAGCTTCTTTAACAGTGTTTAAAATCTACACTGCATTCAAACATAAATAATCATATGCTCACGTTAACCGTATCCACGTGATAAAACTATTATATTATCTTTTGGTTGTTTACACTCGTATTATCTAATGCGAACTTTTAAAGCACGTAATAATAAAATGATGAAATGTGTTTTTGTGATGAAACGAAAACACAGAAATGAAGGAGATAAAACACGCTGAAAGATTGAAATACCCGAGAAAATGTGCTTTAATATTTGAACGCTTGCTCTTCTTAAGCTTTGAAGGATCTAAAATATTCATTGAGCTTCTGAGCTTTCAGCTTCAAACGGAAGTATCGTGCTTTCAATGTTATTTCCTTGCCTGAATCTACACAATGACATACAATGTTTATTCGGAAGGGAAGGTTAATCTTTCTAGAGATCTTCATTTCCTTGCTTTTAATTAAATATTGCGTTTTAAATGATTAATAATCAAAAGCAAAGTTAGTCAATTATGATTATTACGAACTATTTTTCTTGTTTCATTTATTGAACATTGCAATCAATATTATTAAAAATATACATTCAAAGATTTACATATAAAAAGTCTTGACTTTCATACTTGTAATCATAATTGAACACATTTACACTTATAATAAATTAGGTCTTATTGAAACTAATTGGACACATTTACGAGAAATTATTTTGTAAAATTTTTAATTGACAAGACTTACTGCTTAGTGTGTTAGGGTAGTATTTTTTGTTTAAATTTAACGTTCTCTATCGTTCAAATCATTTATCGAAAACAAGGTTAAAAAAACAATATGAGATTATTTCGAATTTTAGACCGCATTTTGTGCATACTTCGTGAGTCAATCACTAGTAAAAATTCAATATTCTTTTGTGTAACATAAAGAGAGTGCAATGACGCTTCTAAATCCCTTCTACCAGCAAACCTCGATCATTTTTTTCACATCATTTTCAAGTGATCTTTGACATGACTTTTTAATATATTTTTAAATCTTATTTTTCTGTATTTTATTTAAAGATGTACTCTGTTTATAAATAAATAATAACTCAGCCAAGAAATGTAATCTGAAATTTAATATTAATTTGCATGATCAATGTCTAATTTCGCTTGTCTGATGATATATTGTTATTCCGATAACCTCACGTACGTCTTCAATTTTTTTATCACGTTACACCATGCGCGTTAATAAGCCATCAATGGCCTTAATGATAAGTTATAGATTGATTCATGGGCAAGGGGATTGATTCACGAGCGCGACCATTTGGTCACGCGGCGCCGCTGCGATGTGACCAGATGGCCGTGTCAAGTCCGCGGTGTGTCCGCCCTGTAATTAGCGCCTGCCTAAAGACGAGACGGTCCATCATCATACCGGTCCAATCACGCGTATCCTAGACCTGAGAGCAACTCCGCTAACGACGTGCGACCGTCTTTTCGGTCACACGTTATCACGTACATTGTCAATACCATCCTAATTTCACCGAATTATTAATCCCTTCGCTGTCTAATCCCTAGTAAATTGTCTACAGCTTAAGAAAATGTTCTACTTGTCTTTGACATTCAACTAACATTCATCTCTACCCATGTCGACATATAAATGATATAAGAGTCTCGTGTAGCCTGAAGTGTGGCCTAAAAGGACCATACTTAAGATACGTGTAAGACGAAAGAATCGCAGTGAACAGTGGTTGAAACCAACTTTGGTGTACATATTGACATATTTAGTGTAATATTGCTTCAGATTCAGTGCTGGGGTGGACGGATACGAAATTTTTGACTTTGATATTGTGACAATAATGCCGTTTTATTTGTGTGTCAACCACGATACAATTATGAGATGGTTTTTGCTGTCACAAATCCTAACTCTTTGCGCTGTGTATCCGACACTTGTTCTGAGTGTGACGTCATTGACACTAAACGTGTCAATACATTTACATCGTCACACTTACGTTAGTACTTCAATAACGATTTAAAATTGTGTATTTTGTAATGTCATTGAAGGAAAAGAAATAAAAAATTGAAATTACGTATATGATAACATTTAATTGAATCCCATAATCTCGATGTAAAAAATATAAAGGATGCTTCGGGAAGGCGCCATCCTGAAAGGCGCCATCCAAGACTATACAAATAATGTACTTGGCAGAGCTGACATGGGATGAGGCGAGGCCCATGGCGGTTAACAGAGCTTTTGCAGACATGGAAATTAATGAAATTAAATTGGGTTACGTGTATAAATTTCACAATTGTATTTTTGAGGACAAGTTTACAACAGCTTTAAGGTATTCTCCACAAAGACAAAAAATGTCGTCATCATTGAAACTGATATACATTAAAATCAACTACAAATATTTTGCATTAATTTTTGCCTTGAAACAAATTGCTTTAAATGTACTGATATCAGCTTGATATAGCTCTTTTGGGCTGATGCCGTAAAGCCTCGAAAAACGATCTTTTGTCTCATATTTTTGTTCGCTCGCCTGACATGCACATCTAATAATGTTAGTTTGAATTATATAAAATTAGACGGCGTTTGCATACGCCATTTTACTTGTTATGACAGTTGCTTCATTTCATGTTGGTGCAACTGTCATCTTTAATTTGCTTTTTTGCCGCGACTGTTTTGGGGCGCTAGATGTCAGTGTTTGGCAGTTGTCAATTGACTGGCGCCCGGCCGGCGAAATGCCATACCGGTCGGGCGTAGAAATCAAGTCTTTATTTAAAAGAAACGCGAATTGTGCTTCGAAAACAAGTTCTTTGTGTTATTAATCTGGTACTGCATCGTGTCACCCAATAATTCGAGAACCAACTTAGTGAGGAGGATATTTACTATGGTTTCAGTTTATCACAAACAAATATTTAAATTTGCACCTTTAGAAAAAAAACGCTCTAAGGCTATAAGAAACAATACAAAATTTAGCTACAATTTAAGTTCACATAGTTCTGTCGTCAAATAAACGGCTTAGGCGCCATATAACGTTAAACTTTATACAAAAGAAAAAACAACCACACGCGAGATTAGTACGATTAGAAATTACCGCAATATCTTTGGCCAATAAATAGGACATCACTGTTCCATCGTGTTATCATTAACTAAATGTAAGCAAAGTGGGTGCCCTGAACAAACAGTTTATGAGTGGGAGACAGTACAGCAGTGTTCTCCGCCGAAGTCTCTCTCTCTAGCGATGAGATCGATTAAATTGATTGCTCCGATGAGAAATTACGTTTTAATCTACGGATAGATCGTTACACAATCTAAGGCCGAACAGTCGACCGTTTTGATGTTCTCTGTAATTGGATTTGGATTGACGGACATTTAATTCCAAACCGGACGACGGAGAGAGATCAGGCGGATCGCTGAAATTGAATCGATATTAGGCGTTTTCATATCGCCTCAAGTTGTAAAACCTATCATCGTAGCTTGAAGAGGGCAGCCTTTTTTAAATGTGAGGATTCCCGATAATAAAATGAATGAAAATGATCAAAATCAAAATATCACAGAATTAAAAAAAAAAGTATCCAAATAAGAACTCTTGTAGTTGACGACACCGAAAGAATAGGCGCTCTGAAGTGGCAATTAACAGGATATATCTGCTGAAGGAATAACGGTCAATGGGGAAGAAAAGTGTTGCAGTGGCGTTCAAAAACTGTCAAAACAGTGTTAAATTTGAGCGAACAGAGAAATCCAAATGAGTTCCAAAAATGAATTCGTTGATATCTAATTTAAATTTCTCATGCTGGTATATATCCACTTTTGAGACGATGTGTTTGAGCAGACTAATCATCCTCTTAATTCGTATCGTCTCTAGCAGGTTAGAGAAAATGAATAATAGATGTCTTGTACCCTGAAATAATTGTCAGATGATGATTTAGAATCAATTAATTTATATTAGGCATATATGAAATGGAAAACGAAGCATTGCCCGACCCCCTGCAAGGTGGACTGACGATATCAGAATAATATCAGGAAGTGGTTGGATACGAAAAGTGGAGGATCGAGAAGGATGGAGTCATGCGGGAGGCCTACGTTCAACAGTGGATGAACACAAGCTGATGATGATGACGATGATATATAATAAGCACACCTTGTATACTGCAACCATGCATTCGGTATTGAAATTATATATCATGAAGATAAGTAGTTTTGCAGATGTTTGGCCAAATGTCGCGTAAAAAACATAATAATATTGGTAGGATCTTTATTAGTGGCAAAATCGAAGGTCGACGATTGTAAAGAAGAACGTCCAGAAGATGGACCATCCAAATTAAAAGTTAGACAAATTTGGCGCTGCAAAATGCAATCAGCTCTTATAATTGTTGTTAAAGAATGATAGGTAAGGACCCATTCACAGGGGTCCCATAAATATGGATGATGCACAAATGCAAAGTTGCGTTCTGATTACGTTGGGGGTTCAACAATTCACACACGGCGCTGAGTCATCCTCAAAATGCCAAGCGTTATATAATCCACACATTAAATTTCTCCATCAGCGCCTGTAGGTATTTGCTTGTAGGAGTTTATATAAAAAAAATACAACAGAATAAAAATACAATAACAAAAAGGATAAACCACCATACTGATTGACATCAGCATGATGTAGTCCTTGCTGACTGGTACGGAAAACCTCGATAGACAATCTTACGTCTCTTATTTCTGGTCGCTTGTCGTGCATTTAGGTGCGCCGTGTTGTCATTTTGGACGGTTCCGCTAACGGGTGTGTTAGTTAAAAATACCACCACTCGTAGCGCGAGCGAAAGCCGAGACAGCGCGGAGATCGGCAGTCGGTCCCCACCCTTTAGCGAGACTAAGTTGCATTACGGCCAGCGGTATGTTTCCGCTTGGCCGGGAGCTTGTAAAGTTTTAAGTAAATATAATCAATGTGCTTTTAAAAGAAAGTCTTTGTCTGCTGATCTGCTCTACATCCTATCCTCACGCGACGGAATAACACCCTCTTTTTTAAAGAGGAGGATGTTATAATATTATGTTATGTAATATTATAACATATAGCAATATAATTATGTTACCTATTGTATTTTTATTTTATTATTATTGTACTTCAGAAATGCATTGAGTTGATAAAATTTGTAATGTTTCTGCAAGGAAAAAAAAAAAAAAAAATGAAAAAATATCAAATCATTTGATTCAATTGGGGATATATTAAGTACATTGACGTCTGTAAACAATCGACTAAGAATTTCCAACAATTTCCGGGTGCGTAAAGTGATTTCCGCAAGTTCCTCAAGTTAGCTGTAAATGTATAAAAAAATATGTGTGAGATTTCTTCGTATTTTCTTTTCGCTTTGATACGCTTGTATAATAGTATTGTCGCGTATAAATACAATAACGATCCAGATCACTAGTCCAACATGTCTATTCGATCGCTTATGGACTTTTCTAAATGCGTTGTATCGAATCCGCGCGCCATACCAAGATGATGTGCAGAAAATGGACGGGCAAAAAAGCTATCCATCTTATATATTAATGCTCTTACTTCCCCGGGCATCCGGCACAGATATGTGGAGAGTGACACTCGCTCGGCCGGCACGCGAGCGAGACCATTCTTGGGCCGGAGGAGCCTTCGAGATGCAACTAGATGAACATTTTCAACTCAGAAAAATAACCCAAATTAAATCATAATAACGGTGTATTTTTTTTACTTAAATTGGTTAAAAATACAAGTACTTATAATGCATTTAAGTAAAGTTACAAGTACCTAAGCTGTGCGTAGAAAAGATGACCGAAAATCGGAGAAAATAAATCGTATAAAGAGTTTTATATATTGTACTTTTGTTACCAAAAAGCAATGCCTTTGAAAAGCTTTAACTGTTGATATCAGCATGATTTAGCCCTTGCTGACTGGTACCGAAAACCTCGATACAAAATCTTTCGTCTCTTATTTCTGTTCGCTTGTCATACATTTATGTGTCCGCCATATTGGGAATAGTGATGCAGACCGCCGTTGTGGCGACGGTGCGACAGCCCCGCCCTTCGGCGAGAGCATATTGTATTGTGGCTCGGTCGAATGCTAGGTCGAGCCATAAATTTGTAAAGTTTTATCGTAAATATATGTCAATGTGCTTCTGAAAAAGTCTGTGTTATAAATCTGCTCCTAATCCTGCCGTCACGCGACAGAATAACAACCTTTTGAGAGAGTGGAGGATGTTACCATATTATTAATTTTTTAATAAATTATTATTTGACGTTATCGACTTAGAAGAAGATAGTTCACAATGAAAACTCATTTTCTTGACAGAAACTATTCGGGACTTTCATACGGTACGGCAGATTAATCACTTTGCTCCTTACGCAAAAATATGTCCTCACCATAGACTCGCACCCTAGATTTTTTGGTATATATAATTCAAGACATTGTGGTGATGTGCTTCCAATTAAAAAACTATTGTTACACGACAACGAAAACCTATACTGCTTAATTATATTATCACCAGACTATCATCATGCAAGATAACTAACGACTATATAATTAATACACAGTTGATTTGGAACAATTCGGTTCACCTAGCAATAGGTAGAGCTTAATGGCGAACATAAATATATATTTACGAATAGTGTTCCGGAGTCGAGGTCGAGGTCGAGGTCCCGAAATTACAGCATCACTAAATGGTAATGCTGGAATACTAATGTTCCGGCACTGAGGATAAGTCCAAAGACCGGAGTTGAGTTGGTACTAATTTAATTAATTAATTTAAATATAAAGAGTTGATTATAACAATTACTTTACTAATCGATTACTTTAAAATAATGTTTTGAAGAAATATAAATAGTTGAAAGAAAGCTTTTGTAAGTGTCCATACTTGATATTTCAAATTAAAGTTTATCAAATTGTTTCTCTGTTCGTTATTTGCTTCTCCCGTCCATTTGTCTCTCGCTGGTAAGGGCCGGACTGGGCGCGGGGCCGGACACGGCCGGACAATGCGGATAATTGCAGGTCGCTGCTTCGCGGAATCCGCGCGGACTCCGCGCGCATAAACACTCTATCGAGATGTCGACTATGCGGTAATGAAGCCAACCGCCTATACAGCGTCACAATTACGCGAAACGCGAATAAAGCTTTTAGAGAAAAATAAATAATTGTCACATCTCATCAAATCGTTCGTCTAATATGTTATATGTGTTATGCGCTTTTTATATACTGCCCATTTTAAAATTATGATAAAATTAAAAAAAAAGTAAATAAAATGTATTAATTTAGAGTCCAGGCTTATGAAAAACTTTAAATTACTGAAAATATGTACAAGCAAACACTTATTAAGAAAATTTTACGAGTACTATTTGACTAATTGAATTTTATCTACTAGTGTTCCGGAACCGAGGTCGCGGTCCCGAAATTACAGCATCAGCAACTGGTGATGCCGGAATACTAAGGTTCCGGCGCTGATAAATCCAAAGACCGGAGTTGATACTAATTTATTTGATACGAGACCCCTTTTTATACCCTAATTTACAATATGAGTAAGCATGTATAAAAGTAATATTAATACATTGAATGTCATACACCGCGCATTCCTCGATACCGTTTTTGAACCTTTATCCCTTCAATCCACAGAGGGGCATATTATCGGAATGGTCAATGCTCCGTAGCAATGCGTAAGCATTCTTTGTTAATATTAATACATAGAATTTCGTACACCGCAAATTCCACGATACTTGTCTTGTCGAGTGGCAAAAACGCCCTGTGTCGTACCTGACTGATTGAATCTAAGATAAAAAGTTGATTATAACAATTACTTTTTTAAGACTTTTGGATGTTTAATATACAACACAGTTATGTTCAAAATAACGTTTTGAACAACTAGGATCCGGGTGAATTAAATGAAATTATTTAAAAGTCAAAATACTTTATTGAAATTAGGAACAAAGTATCAGTTATTTGAATCAATGGCATGAAATATTAAAAAACGTAAAAAACAATTATTTTTTAAAAACTCCTAAAATCGTAAAAAAGGTATAAAATATTATTTTACAAAAAAAAACCGCTATAATGCGTGACGGTACTTCTTACGATATTCCTTAAGGTAATCATCATATAAAAGCCACTCTGCTTTAGACTGATAAAAGTGAGGAAGCTTCAAACATCGATTCACGTCAAATCTTAAAGCGTCTCTGCATACAGGTGTAAGTCAAGTAAGACGTTGTCTGCTTCGGGCGACGATGGCCTCATTCTTTGTGCAACACTATCGAATGAGATAATCATGTTGGAGATAAGAGCAACAGTCATGCGGTGTCTTCAGACGGTTGAAAATGAAGTGTTGGGTAAATGTAGCGTGGAGCAGGGGGTACCAGGAGCACAGCAGGCAGCAGGAGTTGTATTCTGACTTGTGTTCGCATGCCTGCTCGAGCTACATCGCTTACGCATTATCCAGCATACCTTGGAGATACCGCCAGAGGCGTAACCACAGCATAAAAGAGATAAATATTTTTTAACAAATCGATACATACAAATAGTACAAATCTACAGCAAACATATTTTTTCTAACCCAAAAGGTAGGAGATATCAACCGTATAATTTGAAGGACGTTCACATGCCAAAATATCAAGAGTCCTTTGATTTCATTTTTTTTTTTATGTAAACGCATGCAGGAGAGCACAACCGGTCAAGACCAGTGCACTCTATGACGCTCAGCCAGGGAGGCTGGACGCTGCATGCGGGAAACGTGTGTTGTGTTCGTATTTGTGTGTGGGTTGGAGAGATTGCAAGTGTATATTTATCTGTTTCTTGAAGAGATCCAGATTGTAGGAAGGAGGAAACACAGACGCTGGAAGAGCATTCCATAGCTTACCGGTGGCATTAAGGAAGGAACTTTGGAAGCTGCCAGTTCTTGGTCGACATATATTAACCGTGTATGGATGTTCGGCAAGTGTAAGACGAGTTTGTCGGCTGTGAGTGGGTGCAGGAGGAATTTGTTCTTTAAGTTCCGAAGAGCAGCGACCGTGGTAATAACGGTAGAAAAGACTAAGAGAACCAATCTTACGTCTGTGTTCCATTGATTGTAGATTAGACATAAGGGTGTCATTGTTTAATATATATTATTCATCTCTGATTAATGGGCCAATTAACAATCGAATAGAATCCAGCCCGTAAACATTTTAAAGTAATAATTATTAAGTCAAGTCGTTAACATCATTGCTCTTTTCTTCTTATCGATTTAAGCAAGAATTAAAATGATGATCTTACAAATTCACAGCTAACATAATTTTATACGACGTTTTTCTCCTTTTATATTTATATATAAACACATACAGGAGAATACCAACATATGATGATAGTAATTCTGAAGTCTCATCTGTGGAATTCTATGACGCTTAACCATGATGTATATACAGCTAAGCGCTGCATATGGAGTGTTGATCCGCCAACGTCATAGACTACAACCTGTGATTCACGCACCATTCTTATTATTACAGGAATTTACTATGAATGGGTGGTCTCACGGGACGACTTTTTTCTACCGCCAATTTTAATTAATAGACTATGACTGGCATTTTACGGGTGAGGGATCAAATTTACGGGTGAGGGATCAAAAAAAACTAATTTAAAAAATAAAATAAAATAAAGGGTTCTACGGGTAACAATTGAGAAAATTCGTAAGAGATCTTGTTAATATTACTTAAATATACATATACTAAACATAAAATTCTTTTTTCAACGCGTCAATCCAAGCACAAAAATAACGGCAGAAGCGGGATGCGAACCGCGGACCTTGGAAACCAACTATGCCCAGGTATTCATACCGCTCGGCGAATCACGCCATTGCTATGCCCAGACTGACCTGCGATGAAACTAGTATTTATATCATTGTTATTATCATACGACAGATGTCGCCATAGTATATATTCAAAGTGTGTATATTTTTATTATTATTCTATCAGTATTCATTTATTCACAATCTTGATCACAGATCTTGTTAATGTTGAGGTTTGTGAATTGCTCAAAGTTTAAGTAGTTACTTCACTGATGCAAAAAATGCTCGATCTTTAGTCGGCTGGCGGCGTCTTGGTCGCTCGGTGGGTTGGTGAGTTGGCGGGTTGGTGGTTGGTGGCCGGGCTGGCGGTATTCGGATGCTTTGCATAAAAATGCGCGCTCCGCGGTCCCCTTTATTTCAGCCGCTCGCTGACAACCGCGTATATCACTATCGAGCCGACCGCTACCGGCCGGTAGGGAACTTACTATTTTTTTGCTCCGCGACCAAAAAACTTAAAGCTTTCGACAATTGACGACGGCGAAGAAAAAATAAACGTTTCGATTTTAAAAATGTGTAATCAAAGAAAACTATCAAGATCCAACGACAATAAATATATATATATATTAAGGCATTGAAGATAAGCAACATAAACGACATACGTAATACGACATACATGTGGTGGCCTTTTGCAGGACGCTGAACACGTTCTGTGGCATTGCCCAATGTTAGTTTTAAGTATGGAAAGGCTCTTTAGCGTAATCCAACAGAAGCCTGTACAGATTGGATATGTCGATCTCATCGCTACGGAGTCCAAATACCATGCCTTTTCTGTATACGCGGCGACCTTCGGCGAAGAAGTCAAAAAGTCAAAATTTCAAACGTCTGAACTATTAAGTTTTACACCCACGTTTGGTGTTGCTCACCAAAGCCCGTTACTTGTATAACGAGAAAGTACTCTGAAAACGATGCCTTGACTACCAAGCGCTTTTTTCTAGTCGCGTGTTGCTGTTCGATCTCCGCTTTTTCTTAAGACCAAATGGTCCAAGCCTCGGAAGCAAGGCGCTCATCATCCGTTCTTTATAACATTAATTAACAAGTCACCTGAAAATATGCCCCGGATACTATAGCTACTGTCTTTTAAAATCCTGCTCTGGAGGCTGCCGGGTACCAAATATGTTCCCAGGTGAACCTTCGAGTGCAGAAATGTCTTGGGACGAGGCGCTTATTAAATCAAATCAACTGACAAAACTGATAGGCAACAATTTTTGGTCACCATATTTCTTAAAATATGGAATGTATTATGCGATTGAATCTAAGATGAAAAATGCTTTCAGTAAAAAAAAAAATTTCGATGATGTTAACTGGCGGAGAGCGTAACATGGAAAATAATATGAAATATATAAAAATTAACGGGTCTCTTAGGTTTAAATGGTTCGGGAGCGACGGGGTAGTCATCCAAACTGCTAATAATTTATGATTTAATTAACCCGACGATCGTCCTGTGCGCCATAAGCGCAGCTGTGCGCGCTTCGCAATATTTGAAAGATGTATTTCAAAATTAATTCCGTTTTTTTCACAACAACATCAATGAATAGTATAAAATATTAACAAACCAAAAAGGATCGATATTTTTCGATAGTTTAGGAGATATATATTCAAGAGATGGTTGCTGCGCTGTTTCTACTAACATGTGGCGATGAAGTGGTTAACACACAAAATCATGCTTTTTGTGAAAAAAGAGAAGTAAACTTATTAACGGTGTAAATTAATTTTCATTACAAAGTCTACAAAAAAAATACGAAGTTACAATCGTACGTGGAATCGTAGTCTCAGAAGCAAGCATTTTTTTTAATCTCACATAATAATACAGTTTAGACCGTGGAACTATTCACGTGATACATGTGCTCGCAAACATAAATAAATAAATACGCGGAAGGATATTGCAACGTATGATACACAGCAGTGCGATATCGCAGATGCGCCATCTGGAATGCCGGGAGTGCTGCTCCATAGTACTATGAGGACTCTTTAAAAAGTTTCCAGACTCATAGGCATTACATTAACGTAATATATGAAAACTGTAAGATTTTCATGTGATTGTGTATATTATAACCCCGATAATAATTGAGAATAAGGAGGCAAAGATTGTTCGCTCTCCCAAAGAGTAACACTAACCTGCGAGAGAATATGCCTCTTGGGAGAGGGATCAGACTGTTTAACCAAATCGCCTCGGATGTTGATATATTTCACGTAAGGGAGACCCAATTCAGACATGAACTCCACGAGTTTCTTTGGAGGAATAATTTGTTGGAGTCGTCTGTTTGAGCATTGGGACCTTCTGTTGCTTGTCTTTATCGCTTTGTTCACAGTACTTAATCATAAGTACCTATATTTGTATATATTGTATTTTTTTATTTTATGATTGATTCTTATTGTGCTTCAGAAACGAATTGAGTTGTTCAAATTTGTAATGTTTCTGTAAGGGAAAAAAATATTTGAAAAAATAACATAACTATAAGCAGTCTTTTAAAGCTTTTATCAAACGAGCTTTTATTAAACGAGATTTTATTCTATTTTTAGCGAGAAAGGCAGCCTGCGCGCGATATTTTTTTTCAAATCTAAACATTTATATAAAATCTTTTGTACCCATTCAGATGAAATATCACAAGCACAATAACAGTTAATCAATAATTTTTCATCGAAGTTTGATGCACTTAAACGTACATTCTGTCGATTTTATCGGTTTTCAGGTGCCTGAAACATTACTATACGCAAGAAAACATAGCACGATAACTGAATTTTTAACTAAATAAATTATATTTAATAAAATCCAAACATATTTAACCCATTCAATACGCTCGGTTTGAATACAAATTATACTGTCAATTATAAAACTAGTATTTGAAGCATAAATGTACTTAATTGGTCTATTTTCATATATCACATTTGTTCTTGTATCTTTTAGCTATCAGATGATGCATAAAAAAACTATTCTAAGACAGTAGCAAAACGATATATCACGTCAATAGATATCAACGTCAAGCTTATGACGGCATATGCCGACAACCGATGCGAAAGGGTTAACTGTCAAAATAATAAAAATCACTGAAAGCAGGTACAAGCTATTAGCTATGTCTAGCAAATATTTTAAACATTACAAAGTCTAATAAATCAATTATTTATGTAAATACTCAGGGATCAAGCTATATTTTATTGAGTGCACGATCTAAACGCTTTCACAACTAAGCCATACCCGCCGGCTTATACTGTCAACTTTTCAAAAAGCCCTCGTAGTGCGACCTCAGGTCCGGTAGTGGTCGCAAAGTGCGCAGGACCGAAGCCAGTTTTTGCCCTGGACGGACCGTGGGAGAGCCTGAAGCCTCGGCTGTCAGTGACGAGGCTCTGGACTGGAAGTTGACAGGGAAAATCACCTGAAAAAGATCAGGAACACAATGGCAATCGAGAATGCGCGTCGCCGCACGACTCGCACGGTAATGATCGACCGCTGATTAATACAGATTTTAATTGAATTATTTTCTTGATGAATATTACTCGCGCATAACTTCACGTCGGCAAAGAACATACTACGTTATTTATATTTTTAATATTCCCTTTGAGACCCATTTCGATATTAAATAGATACGTATATCATGCCTTGTTTTGACATGCATCACGCTAAGCACTGTTTCATTTGATGGAAGACTGCAGATTCGCGATTAAGCCTTCATAGATCGCGAAACTGTTATCTTCTAGCAAAGGAAACAGTGTTCAGTGTGATCCATGTTAAAACAAGGTATAAAATACTTCTAAATCTATTAAACTATAAAATTATTTTAATTATATGCGCAATGTCAGTGTTTTGAAGCTTCCCTCCATCAAAACAAACGTCTATATCATATGTAGCGCTTGTATCTTCCCTGTTTTCGTTTACTGCTGTATCTCCAAAAATTAACGCAGACATGTAATGGGTTTCTAAAGCCGATACCTTGGTAGAATATTGGGAGTACGATGGTTTGATTTGAGAGAGCGGACAAGGCAAACATCCATTTTACAGTCGTTCAAAAGGCGAAAAAGGACCTTGTTGTAATATACACTAAGATTCCCCAAAACAGTATTAACTACAGCGGCGTTTTCTTCAAGCTTTCATTCTAGAATCCGCGGTCAAATTAAAGTTTAAATTACTTTAAATTGCTATAATGTAAGTTAATTCGTTTTAAATAACTCGATTTTGTTATCAGACGTAATCAAAAGATACTTTTTCTGACAAATTTGTTTGCTGGGATGTAAATAAAGCATTGAAACCATTAAGAATATATAATAAAACCATTAGCATGTCTGAAAATCCATTACAAAAATATCGGTAAGAAATCTGTACTTCATATAATTTACAGTTTACATTGTACTATCATAAAAAGTTTTTTTTTACATCTCATATATACATTATATTGCTCTTTGAGCATAAGAACTTCTTACTAAATATTCTGTCTAAGTAGTACTGTAGCAATGATAGCATGGTTGAAACCAACTTGAGTGAAGATATTGACATATTTAGTGTAATGTTGCTTCAGATTCAGTGCTGGTGTTGACAGATACAAAATGTTTGACGTTTGATTTTGTAACAATAATGCCGTGTTATTTGTGTGTCAACCATGATATACTTATGACATGGTTTTTGTTGTTACAAGTCCAACTATTTGCGTCGAGTATCCCGACACTTGTTCTGAGTGTGAGGTCATTGACACTAAATGTGTCAATACATTTACAACGCCACACTTATATGTTAAATATTAGTACTTCAATAATGAATTAAAATTTAAAATATTTTGTAATGTTATTGAAGGAAATAAATAAAGAACTGAATTGAATAAATGTACATAGCCACTTGTCCCAAAAATCTCTCAAGTCTTTATGATTCTCGGTTTACCCTCGCCTTACTATGTTAAAAACTTCCGCGCGTTCCGATGGTATGTACTCGTTACACATTCTGATTGAAAGTGAATAAAATGAGTAGAAATTCGAAAAAATGAAAATATTCAAAGATATTGCTTAATTTTATAATAGTTGATGTCAATAAGCAGTAATAATTGACATTTAATAGCTAAAAACATGAAAAACATCAGACGAAGACCTCAAACGGCCAGACGCAGCTTGCCTCGTGAACTTCCGAGAGCTACTAACATTAGTTAGCCTGTCGACATATCGATGAGCTGGCGAAACTGAGGTAGTAGCCAACGCAACTGAGGTTTCCCGTCTCGCTCACTCATATTAGTACGTCAGCGAGAGTGAGGAGTATAGATGCCTACGTATCTGGGTATTTTTTAATATTTTTTTTTTGCACACGCTTTTGTATGACTTCCGACAGGTCGAATGAATACATGACAGTTGACGCGTCTTGAGTGTAGTGGTGAATTTATTCCGGATTTTAGAAAAATATTTCCTGCTCCCGATGAGTGCCTATTATTATAAATATATTTTTTTTCAATACGTAAATGTATAAAGGAGGAATACCTAAAATCTGAACCCTGTATGTATTATATTTACAGAGATATTTAAGTTATTACAAGCAATGTGTAGTCGATAGACATCACCGGGGAGGAGAGGTTAAAGATTGTCTCAGTAGGTATATTGTGGTATGGCGGGCACGCTCGGTGCGGGCAGCGCGTGCTAGGCGTGCTCGGGAGCCGGCACGCGCGGATCCGTGGGAAGCGAGCACGACTAACGGGATTCGTTTGCCAACCTGCGTGGTGAGTACGGGTGTATCTCACCATCACACTACGGAGTAATGCGTCGCAAAAAGAATCGTCGAGCCAAAAGGCTGCGACAACGTTGTGCAGAAAACTATTTGTTATTTTAGTTATATTTTTATTTCTGGATTTTTTCACCGTTTCCTACATAAGTCCTTTAGAATTGTGGCTTAATACACAATAGATAATAAATTTCAATCCTCATTGAAAAAAATTGTGTTTTTATACAGAATCGTATATTTTGAATAGTTTCAAATCAAACTCATACGATAACGCATCATATATAATACGAATATTACACTTTATATTTATTTTTTTATAAATTAATATTCATCTTACTTAACAATATCACAATACTTGTTTTTCCATATTTTTCCGTTGAGAGGAATTTTTTTCAGCCATGATATAAATTTGAAATAAATATTTTTCCCTCCAAAAGTCTTTAAAGTAATTGTTCTTTCGAATCAACTCTCTATCTTAGATTCATTCAGTAAGGTGCGACAAAGGGCATTTTGCCACTCTATGCAAATTGAGGGGATCAAGGTCCAAAACAAAAAGTATCGAGGAATTTGCGGTGTACGAAATTCTATGTATTAGTAATATTAATAAGGAATGTTTACGCATCGATACGGAGCATGGACCATCCCAATAATTTGCCACTCTATGTGGATTGAAGGTATCAATGTCCAAAAACGGTATCGAGGAATGAGCAGTGTATGACATTCAATATATATAACTGCTTGCTCATGTTGTAAATTAGGGTATAAAAAGGGGTGTAGTATTAAATAAATAAGTACCAACCAATTTTACTCGTATCAAGAGCAACGGTATTGCTGGTAAAAAATATATACTTTAAGATTACTGAGTAATTATGTATTGTATATTAAGAAAAATAAATGCTTAGTAATTTCATCGTCGCTTTTCTTGTGTTGTAATAATCGATGTCTGCTTATAGGAGAAGTCAATTTGATAATCAATAAAGCGAATATATTTTCAGAAAGCTTTAAGCACAAAGTTGCGCATCTTTCACGAGATACCGTTACTTTGGTAACACAGTACTCGTATGCGATGACGTCGCCTGTTAAATTATTCCTGCTGGGTACTCTCTCTGCGTACACTTTGTTGGTAGTACGTTTTATTTTGTACCTCAGACGACCAGCCGCAGAGACGCCGAGCTGCACAGACCATCTGCGGAAAAGACGCCAAGGCTGGGCGTCTAAACACGACATATTGAAATGTCCAACTACACAGGCTTGTAAAGGACGTCGAAATTCATACATCGGTTGCAAATGCAATATAAATATTCGTAATTTATGGTGATATAAATAGTGATGATTCATTTCGTTAGTACGCAACAAAACACAATCCAATGACTGAAAATCGTTGAAACAACAACAATCTGAAACAAAATTTGTACATATCCTTAAGATTTTTTAATGCTACTGTTCTATTATAAAATGTTTGCCAATAGATTGTAACTCTTTTTATAAGTATTTATTCGGTAATGCTTTACACACTTTTTACATACTATACTTTTAATAAATATTTTTGCGCTGTATGATTCAATAGATGTGTGTACTTAGACAAAGCAAATGTTCATACATTTATCTCATTCCTTCAAATTTGCTTGGTGTTAACAGGACATAGGCATTAAAACTTTAAACTTTATATAATTGCAGCAATATTCGTACGACTTTGATGTAAGCGCCGCAAGTTTGACACCGTTTACACTAAAAAAAAAACATTTTACTCACGTTACATATCTACATTAACTTTACAAACATTGAAAATTAACTTTAAAAAATTTAAATGTTTAAAACTTCGCGGATTTTGCCGAAAATTTTTGTTACAAATCACGCCAGGTACTGTAATGGCTACTCTGTTTTAGAAAAGTTAAAGTGAGGAAGATTCATCCCTTGATTCACATCATATCTTAAGAAAATTCAGTGCATACGTGTGATGGACAATACATTGCACAATATCTTTAAAATGAACATTATTTACAATAGCTTCTGTACATATTTGTAAAACTCCATTAAAAACTCACGTAACCTGTCGTAAACTCAGCAAGTACCGTACAGCCGTATACATAATGCATAATTGTGCGTAAACCACTGCGTGTATTCCCGTAATTTGTACGCTGACCCATCACCACAATGGCGCACGGCAGTAGTAGTAGATAACAGTAACTGTCTTTTCCGAGAAGCAGCCTTCGCGCGGAGCTTTCTGGTTCCCGCCGCCAGATGTTCTCGGAAATTTATGCGAGAGCTTTTCCCGCGAGCTTTTTTTCTCCATATTCAATCTTCTCCGTGTGGAGCGAAATGGGAAAACCTGACGCAAAGGAGGAAACCCTGTACGTGAACAGCATTTTACGCAAAATGAGAACTTTGTCGTCAGACTAAAGAGTTGCCAATAAAAAAAGCTCGGTGTCAAAAAGACTTCGACGCCTTTTTTTAAATAACCGAATTGATTACTGAAGTACTTTTTCTTTGTACCTGATTTAGTAAATGAATACAGTGAAGAAATTAAAGCTAGAAATGAATACAAATTTGTCTTTTTTGATTAAAAATTACACACAGGACTCCGCAAGCAACTTGCCAAAACACTTGTTTGGAGCATCTTAATGTACGGCTGTGAGACATGGTGCTTATCTGAAAGTGATAAAAAAAGACTAGAGGCCTTTGAGATGTGGTCGTACAGAAGAATTCTCGGAATTTCCTGGAGAGACCACGTCACGAACAATGAGGTTCTTAGGATTATCAAGGAAGATAGGCACCTAATAATAACCATCTCAGAGAGGCGAGCCCGATAGATTGGTCTCATCATGCGCCACGATGGTCTTCTTCACGATATTGTGGAGGGGATGGTTGAGGGTAGAAACTGTAGAGGGCACCCTAGACGGGAGTATTTACAGCAAGTATTCGAGGACATGAATTGTAGCGCTTATGCTGAGCTGAAAAGGGTTGCGGAGGACCGAGAGGAATGGAGATCGAGATGCAAGATTCTGTTGCTGCAAACCAATCCACCGGATTGATACTACGAAGAAGAAGCCAGAACGGATGGACGCTGCATATGGTTAACTTGTGTTGTGTTTCTGTAAAGGTTGGGGAAATTGCAATTGTATATAAACCTGTTTTTTGAAGATACTCGTATTACGACAGTTACCGGAAAAACATTTCAGAGTTTAACGTTGGGTTTTACATGTAGGTTTTCAGTAGAATACTAACAATAACGATTTTCACAAACTGGGCTCTATGATGATTAAATAAGTGGATGCTGGCAAGCGAAGAACGTGTGACATATGGGGGAAGCTTTGAGGACTCACTAATATAGAGGTCATCACTGTAAAAAGAGCCTAGACTTGTTATTTATGAAATTTTATAAATTAAGAAAAAAAATAACTGTTGTCATTATACGAAAAATACTATTTTCACTCCATTTTATCGTGACATCGATCACGAATAGTAAAAAGGTTGCACCGCGTAAACGTAATATATTTTATATCCGCACTCGAGAGTGATACGCTGTCTCAAATCAGGGTTCGACAAATAAAGGCTTACGGGCTTATAATGGAATTTAAATTTTTTTAGGATACTTTGAACTTACTTCGTCGTAACTGTCGACTATACTCGTAAAACACTATAAGCGAGTAAATTTCAAGAAACATACACAAATTTTTGTAGTCATATAAAAGCGCTTTATTTTTAAAAACAATAGTTTACTTTTTAAATTTTCTTTGAAATCCACTGTGGAAATTAAATAAACAAAAATGTATTTGCCTTGTTTAATACATAGACAACATTGAGCATCTGTTATCATATAAATGAGACTGCGATTTCGCGTTTACTGAAACTCTAAACGCCTTGAACAATTGCTGAAGGACTGACGAAGCTATTTAGTAAACGAAAACCGCGGTCTCGATTCTTTGATTACCAGTTTCTCAGAGTGATCTATGTTAAAAAGAGATTAAAATCGATGTTTATTTAAAAACACTATTATTATCAGGATTGTACGTTTCTTTTATTTGCCGCCGCTATAATGTTTTTTTATACACGCTGTCAAAAAAAATATTTCAGGTTTTTTTTTTATTTTAAAGCGGATATGAAAATCATGAATCTATTGTCATACTATTATATGATTTGGCACACCGAATTTGTGTACCTATGCATAAATACCAAAAAAAAACTTATAACTAAACACAAGCAAGGATAGATTTCATTTTAATTTTAGCTAGATCAAACCTACGGAAATTGCATCAAATTCGAAGAAATTTGCAGTGAAGAAAAGCAACGTTAAAATACGGATAAAAATTAAACAAAATTCGAAGGAGAGGGTATATATTGTGCTATGCCCGTTTGGTCTAAATGCGCTAATAATCATCATATCAGCGCCAGGTCTAAGTCAACTAATTTTTCATTTTTCTTTTAAATTTTCAAACATTACAAACGTTAGGTTATTGCGTTCATAAATAATGAAATAATCAATATAAATCAATACAAACAACAAACACAAAAAATAAGTTCAAAGGTACAAGAAAGTAGAAGAAACAATGCATAAAATAAAGGTATGTACTTATGAATAAATACTAAAGTAACACAAAAGAAGAAAGTCAACAATTATTTTAAAAAAATATTAAAAAGCCCCGAAGCTCGCTAAACAGAAGACTCCAGGAAATTACTTTGATAAATGAATTCGTGGAGCTCATGTCGAAACTGGGCTTCTCTCGAGTGGAATATATCAATATTCGAGGCGATGTGGTTGAACAGTCTGATCACTCTCCCGATAATCGACGTAGCCTGGTGACATGTGTGAAAAGATTTGTGACCGCTGGTTCAGAGGCCCGTTTAGTTTCCGAGCGGACCCCAGCGGCGTGGCTTATTGCTGGTCTATATAAGGCCGCTCACCTGTGCCGGAGACAAAACAAGGTATAACGACCCGCACCGGATTATACTAACCAAACAAACAAACACTCAGTTCCAGGAGCTGTTGATCGTTCGCCGGGTGATGGACAGGTTGAGTACCCGTGGGAAGTCAGCCGGGATCCGTTTTGAAGACCTTAGACCTATTTTCCGTAATAAATACAAGCCGATTTACGATGCAATCTTAAAAGGAAGTTCCTCTTTTTCTGCTGTATAACAATAACATAAGCTACGCGGAAAATGAACCTATCTAATAACACGGCGTAAATGTTAAAGTATATTGGGTTTTTAGTAAACAACAAATCAAGTCGGAATCAACCAAGAAACTTAACTAAAAAACGTCTTTATATACATTAATACCTATTCATTTAACTCCATTACAAAAACCTTTTTATTTTCTTCACAAGATAAAAATTTAATACGATCTATTTCTGTTATGTACGAGAAAATAATTTTCAAGTCATCAAAAAGTAAAAATCTAAAATATGGTAGTTCATACATATACTTCGCAAACACTAAGTTTTTTTAGTGCGGGCAGTGTTTGGATTTGATTTTTAATGCATGGTAGTAATTTATCACTTTACTTGTATAAAAAACATGTCATTCAAATATGTGACATTAAAAATGTTATACATAAGTAATATATTTAAGAAAATTACGCATAATCCGTGACAATTTAATATTCAACTACATAAATTATATTTATTATTCAGGCGTTTATAAAAGTTAAAATTACATTTATTGAAAGTATATACAAGTTACTTGTATTACTTATTTGAAGCAAAACAGTGAAACAATGTGTCCTCCATGTGTACCTCCAAAAGGTTATAGATTTCCATACGTGAATTCAATTATGCTTGCCATTTGAAATTAATTTGCGTAAAACTAGATTCAGTTCATATTTTTTTATCGCGTAACTGTTTTTTTTTGTGTAAATTAATTTAATAAAACACAACATATAAAAAGCCAATGAGTAAAACAACAGTAGAGTGCCTCCAAACAATTATATAAATATACTATCAGTGATTCCAATAATGTAAGATATTTTAAACGAATTTGTTTGAAGCAACATTCAGATCAATATAAAGTTATTGAGTGACTGGTTGCTTGTGTCGAATATTGTTAAATTAATTCAATAGAATACAACATAGTAAAATCCAATGAGTATCCCTTGCGTCTGAGATACAGCATCACAAGGCTTAGCGCAGGATGCCCATCATTCGTTAATTGGTCCCGGCTACAAAGATGCAAGCAAGGTAAATCCTCAGGAGTCCGGAGACCTTCCATTCACCGTCCGCGCAACGTCGAATTGTTACCTGCGCATAAGCATTATAATTACGGGAGCTTTCAGACGTCAGAAAGGAGCTTTCCTCCGATGCGGAGCTTTGAAGGCGGCTTCCTCAAGGGTCGTCCCTCGAGGGAACGTCAAAATATCAAATTGTCCAGATTTTCGCCATCAGCCACGTAATTATAAGCGACTATTTAATGTGGCTCTTGTCAATTAAATGCATTCACAATGTAATGCATGTTTCGTTCGATACGCGATTAAATAACTTTTTAAAAAAGTCGCTACATAAATTAAAATACTTTCAACATCAATAAATTATTGGTTTTCAATATTACAATTAATTTATTAATTTCCCTTTAAAAGTATAGCTGCCATAAAAGCAGGTACTTACGGTTCGCACATTATTTTTTTAAAGAAATTATATATTTTAGTTTAATGATATGGGAAACGAATCAACACTATTTACAGCGAATATCATGACAATGTACTGGAGGACTCTGCGAAATGCCTTATGGTCATAGGTCCGATGAAAGAAAATTCCTGATCTATCTCCTTTTCGTCGTGGGGGGTGAGCGATATCAGTTGGCTAATATAGACAGAGACCGAATGTTGGCCGGAAAAAGCTAACACCCAGCCAACCTCATCAGGTCAAGCTGGTTAGGGCACTCTTTTGTCCTGGAGGTAGTAAATGCTCTCTTAAGGCGGATGTACCTTTATGGTCAACGGCATTAGGATGTGGAAATAAAGGGGAAAATACCACATTAAAGGTCTAAAAGACATCTCATGTATCAACAAAAAATTATTGCATCTCAAGTTAGTGGAGATCAAGATGCAAGATTATGTTGCTGCAAACCAATCCACCGGATTGATACTACTACGAATGAGAAGAAGCATGACAAATACTCGAAGTACGTTAATCGTCTAATGAGTAAAATTACGTAAAAAATATATTTTTGTTTATTTTTTCTGTGGAGGATTAATAGAGTGTTTTGTTAACCATTACATTGATTTACTTAGCTCGCCTCTGAAAGAACATTGGCCGTGTGAACGTGGCCACACGACGCGGACATTAGCATAAGTTCTAAAGGAAAAAGTGACACTAGAAACGTGCCGTTAGAAAACGTAAACGCTTACGCTCAGATTTTAACTTTCATTGTTAAATTTTTAAGCTAGGTCTTGTTAAACTATTATATATCTGACGTACATTGTGCGTGTTACATTGTGGCTTTTCAGTAGTATAATGCAGCACAAGTAAAAGTGATACATGAAGCTTTATTTTTATAACAAAAAGTTACTGGAATACGGCATGCGTTGCAATATTTTGTGTTTATTATTGAATGATTTTGCTTCCTTTTGCATTTGAAACTTACGGAAACTATCGCTGGCATGCACACAAGATCAGACTGCTTAACCAAATCGCTTCGAATGTTGATATATTTCATGAAAGGGAGGCCCAATTTTGTTCTTAGTACTTAATCAAAAGTACCTATATTTGCATATATTGTTTTTTTTTATTTTGTGATTTATTCTTATTTTACTTCAGAAACGAATTGAGTTGTTCAAATTTGTAATGTTTCTGTAAGATATTTTTTTTTTTTTAACAATAACTCCTATAAGTTTTATCGCAATCGGTTGAACCGTACAAGAACGCATCTTAACATTCCTGTCTCGTTCGTATTCCCATTTTTTTATAATTACACATAAATATGGATTCATACAATATTTACAGATTTGATTGTGTATCATATGGTAAATATTATAAATATTACAATATTAAAAAGAAACGCAAGGGTATGTAACTTATTCTTGTTTTGCCGTTTTCGTTTTTGTAACACAGATCTTATATACACACATATAGTTTTTTACGATCTGTGTTTTGAAAGCTTTTATTTACTATCGGAGACAAATGAAACGGACGTTCGAATCCCAGCAGACGATGGGATTCGAACCACGGACTTAGCACTTTTGTTCTATTCTATTCACGCGATAGTCCATTGACCAATTGCTTCCACCTACCGACTTGAGTATTTTCGCTTATATAACATTTTCGATAGATGTTTCCAGGCAAGTATGGTTTGGGAATCGCTGTTGTTAGTAATGGCCGCTCGCGGGGCTCTCCCCTTTGATCTCTGGTCTGGCGGGGCGTAATCCCATCTGGCGCGCCGCTATCGGACGCCAGGGGCCACGACACGACAGGCGGCCAGTTTATCGATAAGCTTGTATCGGCCGAACCATCAAAACGTATCGATCGAGGTGTCAAAACAGAATATCTCTTCGTCGTGACGAAGACTGTACAGCATTCGATCGGTTCACTGTTGCGATGTATACATTAATTGAAGCGCGCAAATAGAATGTACAAATTCCATACATACAGAAAGAGCCATACAGTGCCGGTTATAGGGGGTGGCGCAGTGGGTCAGTGGCCTAGGTGTCGAATGAGCTAGGGGCTCCAAAGGCAATCTATCTCATATATATATTTTAAATACGTACAATATGGGGCGCCAGAAAAAAAATTGCCCTAGGGCGCCGCAGGGTCTAGAGCCGGCACTGGAGCCATACATACATGAAACAAAAACTATACTCGATCAATAAGTAGTAATATCCATACAGCACTTGTATTGCGCCCATCCTTCTATACATTTGCGATTTGTGACATCGTACCAAAAACCAATGCAAACGTATAATGACTTTGGAAAACATATATTTGCATTAATGACGAGATGAGGGAGCAGACAAGGCAGCCTTCCATGCTGCACTCGGTTAAAAGACAAATCGAGAATTAGTTGAGATATATACTTCGGATGCTGCAGAAGAGCATAAACTATAGCCGTATTTTCATCAGGCCTTGGGCTCTTGCCGGTTTTGGCAGGCCTTCAGGAACTATACATAGTATGTACTCGGCATAACTCCGAGATGAAGTGAGGACATTAAAGGCTTACTATAAGGCTTACTTTTGTGTTCATAACGACCATAGTTACCCGTATTGTTTTATATAATTATTTTTTTAATTTTTAATTACAAAATTACGAAATTAAAAATATTTACATTGATTTCATACATTTTTTAATGTGATTACATGCTTCGGACTCTATCGAGTCCATAGTCATACACCGTAGGGTGCAATTAATATAAGTCTCTTTTACGTTAATATAATAGTATAATTCAAAAGCTTATCAGTTTAACCATAAAAGCTCATCAATAGAAACCGTAATTTCACTAAACGGTCTTATACGATTATATCAAACAAACATCATATGAGAAAACGTCAATTTTTCATTATAGTATATTTTATAAGCTCTTTAAATTAACCTCAGTTTGTGCGAAATCGATCCCTCACTAGTAAAACGCCAGTCGTAGCATATTAATCAGTATTGTTTGCAGACGAAAGAAACCCATTCAAATTATGTCCCCGTAAAAATGGACTATGCGGTATTCTTCAGTATGTTTTCAATTTTAAATATATATTTGCATGTTTATATTGTATTAAGGCTACGGGTAAGCGACACTTGATTGGTTTGCTTGTGAAAAGTACCAAAAAGTCTAAAAAAAAATACAATGGGTTGTACAAAAACACGTGCAAACAGCGATCCTCACAAAGGCTGTTTCCTGGCTGAGGAGCCGTCGAAAGGCGGAGTCCCAACATTTGCTGTGAGGTGTGATGATGCTGACCGGCACAATGGGCAGGGAGGCGTTATCAGCGCGAGGATCGGAGGAGAGATGCCTCTAGATGGGCGCGTGACGCGGCGTTTACACCCCGGAAAGTTGCCACCTCTCACCTCGGAGATCGAAGGATAGATTCCGTGACCAGGGCCGCATCTTCATTCCAAGTGTCTTTTAAATTCTCAAATAACAATAATCAAATATTTCAATATACAATTCACCAATCGTTTACAGGAAGCAACGGAAACATTACAAAAAAAACACACTCAATGCTCCAAAAATGTATTCATTACGTATTCAAAGTATTTAGTGTAATATTGCTTCAGATTCAGAACTGGTGTGGACGGATACGAAATGTTAAACGTTTGATTTTGTGACAATAATGCCGTGTTATTTGTGTGTCAACCGTGATATACTTATGACACGGTTTTTGCTGTCACAATCCTAACTATTTACATACGTTTTCCGACACTTGTTCCGAGTGTGAGGTCATTGACACTAAATGTGTCAATACATTTACATCGCCACACTTACGTAAGTACTTCAATGACGAATTAAAATTGTAATATATTTTGTAATGTCATCGAAGGAAAAGAAATAAAAATCGTATAAGTAATATCGGATGATTAGTCAGATACACATACAAGAAATGTAGGTGAATAATACTTCTTTCAAAATAAAAATATTTTGATAAAACTTTCAATATAAACTCATTTGGTGATTTTACTATGCACCAATACGTCCCACGTGTTGTACTGGGTCCAAGTTGTGGACCGACCGTCTGATATTCAAATAGTCGCGGAACAATCGCCTTTGAGATGAGTCATTCAACTGGAAAAGTCACACAAGAGAGCTAGAAACACACCGGTGAGTGCAGCACCATGTGCACCGCAGTACCAGAGTATCAGGAGAACAGAACGCGTCAAGGGTAATATGGAAGATAACAGGTGGGCGCGTGTGTCATGACACAAAGCAATTTGCAATAAACAAGCGTATCTAAGTGTCAAAACAAATATACAGTTAAAATTCTAAGGATATTTTAAACTGTTTTTACTTGATAACATAAGCTCACGTCATTTGGTGTAAAATACAATTTATTTAAATATATTAAACAAATTTAAATACTGAACAATTAACGACGTTTGGTTAGTGAAGAGCCTTCACTAAGTCACTTTCTATTGATTGATCTAATACATAGTCTAATCTTGAAGTCTAAGCTTATCAACAAATACTCTTTTTTTTACTTTTTAGATCCATAACTTTTGGTGGAATATCATAATATCAAAAAAGATGTAGCCCTTGCTGACTGGTACCGAAAACCTCGATATACAATCTTTCGTCTCTTATTTCTGTTCGCTTGTCATAGATTTATGTTTTCGCCATATTGGGACTAGTTAAATAGACCGCCGCTAAGGGCGTCGGTACGACAGCCCATCACGCCAGTTGCGTCCCGCCCGTCGGCGAGAGCATATTGTATTGTGGCTCGGCCTAATGCTGTGACTAGGTCAAGCCCTAAATTTGTAATGTTTAATCGTAGATATAGGGTCTGCCAAATATTTTTTTTTTTTTTGAAAAACATCGCAAAACATCGAGTGTAGCTTCGGCTGTGCGGCACGTAGCGCCGTCCTGTTGAAACCAAATGTTGCCAATATCCTCCTCTTCAATTTTTGTGAACAAAAATGGCCCGATAACGATCGCCATTGACTGTAACGGCCACTCCTTGCTCATTTTGGAAGAAAAATGGCCTGATTTTCAAAGTAATGTCGCAATATTTCCCAGTGTTGTTCAAGCGTATACACAACCATATTCGTTTAGCGGAAGGATAAAACTAATTATCTGTCAAATCAGACATGAGCTAAGTGTTACTATTCACGAAATAAGCACTAGTTGAAAAAAAAACGTTAGATGGCGGACCCTATATATGTCAATGTGCTTCTGTAAAAGTCTGCGTTATCAATCTGCTCCTAATCCTGCCATCTCGTGACGGAATAACAACCTTTTGAGAGAGAGGAGGATGTTAGTTTTTATTTGTAATAGAAACATCTAAAAAAAATAAACAACGTCCATTTCATGAGTATGATTTCCAATTCTTTTTTTCGTTTTATACTTTTCGATATACAGCAAACACACGTTGATTTTGTGTAATAAATAAAACATATTTTTTTGACACTATTTCAACGTCGATGGAAACTTTTTAAAATGCGTGTGTCGCATCTTGATTCTTTTAAAGCTTGATTCTAGTTAAACTATTACTAGGTAATATTTAATATATATTTTTTTGTATTTTACGTGCCGTTAAATTTTCTTTCAGCTCCTCCCGGTCGAAATCGGCGAAACAGTTCAATAATGATAAATCGCGAGGTTTCGATACATTTCTCGGTTACCTGCGCTAGGCGCCGGGAGCCGGTTTGCCCAGGCAGATATACGAGCCCCGCTCAGGTAGATCGCCTCGGACAAAACCAAACACTTATCGCAGGCCATAATCATTATCGGCACCCACGATCGCCGCAATTATGACAAATATCTATGCGTAATATCAATAATGTTAATTCTACGAGCGACTAATGCGACGAGATTTTTTATGTTATTAAAAAAAAAAAAACATTAATGTCGGATTAAAAATATTTATTTATCGAACTATTTAGCCGAGCAATCATTTAATTTAAACGTACGAGTACAACTCATTAGGTTTTTTTTTAGAAACGCACAAAATCATGCAATATCCTGCGAAACCTTCTGATACAAACATCATCTTGTCAGTTTTTCTCACCAAAAATCGTAGAAAAAAATTGGCAGGTGGTGGGATTCAAACTACGAACCACTGAATATGCGACTAGTATACGTGCTACTGTGGTAACATTCACATGAGCATTCGGTTTGCAGGATACCGCAAAAATTCGATCCGTTCGAAATGTGCTGTACGGTTTTGCCACTAAAAACTGGACGAATGGATCCAATAAAATACGGTATCCAGTTTAGTTACGTACATAGTTTAATGGAAGTGTTTCCACTAGCATCCTGGATACGTTTTTTTACGACATTACGAAATGTGCCTAATCTCGATCGTAGTTTTAGGATCGGGTGAACTCAAAATCTTATTTTTTGCATTGCTTTCGGCAGCGAAAGTACCAGTATAATATCAGTAGAGTATTCACGTCCATTGCGTCTGAATTTTCTTCTCCGACTGCCAATGATATCCCGAAAAAACAGGATGCAAGCTTCTGTGTGTGAACACAGGTATGATTTTTGCGGTATCCAATAAAAAACTGATCCTGCAAAACTGGACGTCCGTTGGAAAGGGCCCTTATGTTGATCTGCCAATTATATAAAAATTAAAGCCTTCACCAGCATTGATTCCCTTCATCATTTCCAAGCTATTTTGCTCTCAATGGACATTATTTTACGCGTGTATTTAGGAATTGTTTTGCTCAAATGTATTTCATCGTTAGTAAGTCATTGACTTGTTGCGCAAATCGCTAGTAATGTTAAAAATAAGATATTCTCGGATTATCGTCGAAAGTGACACGAGTCGATGTAAAAGACTTGGTGACGCATACTCATATGTTTAGCGGATTAGTATTACTGCACCATTGTGACTGTATCCATGGAAACAGCACGAAATATTACATACTTCAAAGCTTATTCTATTATAATACTCGTATATATATTCGTACATTATATACCACCGATAGGATATAATATAATATAAGGAAATACAATACGTTTTGATTGATTGTTGATTTGAGATTCAAAACATTTGCTATAAGGAAAAATAACCATTTATTTACATGAAAAGCTTTGTAAATTTCATAAATGCAAAGTATTATATGCGATATATCTGGATGCGAAAGGTGGAGAATCGAGAAGGATGAAAACTCATGCGGGAGGCTTACGTTCAACAGGCTGATGATGAAAGTATTACATATTTTTATAATGTTATTTTATAATACTGTGCAGTATATTTTTTATATAATTGCTACTGTAACGGAAGCCAAATGATATATTTTTCGAAGTACGAGAATCCTAGAACAATTTTACACCGATTATCACACTCAAAGATTCTCCGACTGTTAACATCGGTTGACGTGATATATCGTTTTGCTACTTTCAGTACTCATTGTGACATCTACGGTAGGAAATTGGAAGTGCAGTCATTCCCTTTATCAACCTACATGTTTCTTTACAGGAATCTGTAAAGCATGTATATAAATATCGTTAGGTTTCGTCACAGGAGCATTTTTTCTGTAAACCACATGTGTGAATGCCACCACATGTATGGAGTTATATAATGAATGTTTGTTAAATATAATAGTTTTTTGTGCATCATCTGATAGCTAAAGGATACAAGAACTAATGCGATATATGAAAATAGGTCAGATAAGTACATTTATGCCTTAAATACTAGTTTTAAGTAAAAAAAATCACGCCGTTTTGACAATATAATTTGTATTCCACCGAGCCGCAACGAAAGAGTTAAATAATAAAAAGGTTTTTTTAAATATTTTTTGAATATTTTAAAATATATTTATTTATTTGCGTGGTTTAAAACAACGATTTATTATAAGATAACGTGAAGGTTGCAAGTTATATGTCCATCGACAGTGAAATTTACCGTTCACTGCTAAACTAAATGTCCAATATCTTGTTCTGAAGATAAACAAAGCCTCAGGAGGTAATAAGTGACCCGCTATTTACAGAGATCGCGATTTGTGGTCCTCAGAGGTCGAGAGGAATAAGGAGTGTTTCTTTTACGTAAACACACACAAGAGAACACCCCCAGAGCGTGAAATAAAAAGTATATTTTTTAGTATATGTGAAGCTTAGAATTTTTTTAAGAAGGCATCTGCCAACTTCAATTACCTTCTATCGCATCTTCCAAAAGGTGTTCATAATGTTATATTTTTAAACATAATTGTATTAACGAGATATTCATCTAACGCATAGTAAAATTAATATATTCTATATTTTTGTATCGAAAGAGATTGGTGTCATAACAATATAGATAGATTACTTAATTGATTTAACTATTGTTATCCTTTGATTCGACAAGGATAATTTTCAAGGATAAACCGTTATACTCATAAATAGGAACATGGTTTCGTATACTATGTACACTTCCACAGTAGATAACAATTACGAATGAGCATAGCATGAGACTTTAGTGTCATGAGACCCATTTACGAGTACACCAAACGAACGAATAGAAATTATATTTCATCTGGATATAATTGGCAGATATTATAATAGATCGCACAAATCAAATTCGATAGCTACCTTGAATTTTAAGGAAAAGTCATGAAATTTACATTTTTTGCTTGATTTAAATGCAGCTTTAATCGCTTACACCAAAATCGTGTTCTTTTACTTGTAATTGCAACGAAAAATCGAAATGGATTATATTTTATCGAACGGTATGAAACTGTCACTTAATGTGTTAGTCTACGGATTTATTGCAAGTGTATTTTGATGTGTTTCTTGAAGAGATTAAGATTTTATAAAGAAGGAAACGCACATGCTATAACAAGCATTCTAAGCTTCTGCATTCCGGAAGTTGTTTTAACCCTTCCATTACGGCTCGGTTTGAAGACAAATCATACTGTCAATTATAAAACAAGTATTTGAACCATAAATGTACTTATCTGGTCTATATTCATATATCACATTGGTTCTTGTATCCTTTAGCTATCAGATGATGCATAAAAAAATATTAATTTATTATAAGAAAGTAGGAAAACAAGATATAACGTCAACCGATGTCAACGGTCGGGGAAACTTATGACGGCATATGCCGACAACCGATGCGAAAGGGTTACAAACGGCCTGTTCCTAATCGGTATACATTAACCATGTATCAAATTGGATTCGAGAGTTGGGCGGGTGTGAACTCATGACTGCTAGGATGCCAGTCGGGAGATACATGATCACGTTGCGTCCCTAAGGTCCGCAGAACTGGTAGAGGTCTCGGGAGGTGGGAGCGACCATATGGTCTGCGTTACGTCACGAGTGAGCCTCCCGCCCCCGCCCCGCAGCATGAGAGGCGCACGCCGCTGGACCAATGCAAGACATCGAGATGAGGCAGATACAGCGAGAGTCTCGCGCACCAGTTAAAGGGTCAATGCTTTTAAAACCGATTTACAGAGATGCGATAAACGTCATCGCAGATCATCGCTATAGATCACAAAAAAAAACTATTTTTTAATAATGTTGAATTAATGACAACGTGATTGATTGGGTTTTGCAGTTTATTGCCCTAAATGAAAATTAAAAATTAAAGATACGAATATATTATATCAACTTTCTTGAAGGTTTGCGTACTAAGTACGAAACGGACGATCGAAAGCGAATTATTATTTATTATATAATTCAATATTAATTTTGACACTTTGGAAAATTTCAGGCTTTGAAAAATTACGTAAAAACGTAACGCCACACACGTGTAAACTCAAAAAAATTATACAAAATTTTGCCGTGAAAAATTTACGATCTTTTTAAAAATAACTAAATTTCACTTTAAAATACGTTTGAAAATCTATTAAGAATACTTTTACGAAGATAAAACCCCTGAATTCGGTAAATAGTATTTAAAAAAATATATATTTTGCTTTTGTGCTGTTTTCTATTTTTTTTCTTTTATTTAAAACTATTATATAGACACGAGTATATATAATAATATATGCATATCAAAGGATGGTTTAAGATTTAAAGTAGTTTATTTTATTACTAACTGTGAGTACTATTAGCTTACTTTTTTGTTTGAAACAATTATTTATTTTAAACATTACTTAAACACTTCCTAAGTTCAGTTCTTGAAGTGTATAAACCTTCTAATGAAGCTTTCGTTGAAGACAAAACTGCAATATTCCAGCAAATGATTATACATTGCTCAGTGTGACCCAATTTAAAGAATATATTTATCACTGCTTCACTTATGTAATACAATATAAATATTTTAAATTAGGCAAAAAAACATCAAGTAATCATCACCTGCCGGTGATTAGTGAGTACCGGGCTTCGAACCAAAGTCGCTGAGAAATCCGCGGACGAGTTCACAAGTGGACCAAATCTCGTGGGAGGAAAATAATACCCATGTACAATGCGATTGGTACGTAAGAAGACTCTGTGTAGGAGGTAACTTCGTGTTAAACTGAACAGCCTCGACCCTAGATAATTCATGTACTCCGGATACGTCATCGTTATGCAACTAGCCTTTTTATTTACCAATTTTATTTTTTTACTACTAGTCATTAAGTTTTTTTTTCGTTTACCTAATCGATTACGACTGTATACGAAATAATAAAAATAATAAAAAAATCCAAACGAATCGGAATGCGTATTAATGCGTTTTTGTCGTTGTAGCGTTAAAAGTATCCAATTTCAAGTATTTTTATTTTTTTATTAATAAAATTAGGATCCGTCATACGACTCTAGACAGTGGGTTTTATTATTGCTGTATACAGTGAAACCTCCTACAACGCACACCTTTTTATTTGTAATTTGTTTTCTAGTGTTTGAGGTTGATTTTTTATACAACGGTTGTTATCTTGGACTGAAATTGGACGGTGTTAAGGCCTCTTAAGAGTAAATGATTCAGGAATCAGGAGCATTAATCATCCAATCGTATGAAAACGTATATAAGAGTTGCTTGCATAATATTTTGCCCCCCAAATGGACTCTATGACACTCAACCTGGTCGGGTAAACTGCGTGAATAGAATGTGTATAGTATACAGCAATTACTATCATTTATAGCATTTAAAAATTAAAAAACAGTGAAAATGAATCGGTAAACGTAAGATTCCAACAGCAAACAGTATACGCAAGTACTGTCCACTGCTCTCACGTTAACCACTACGTCATTTCACCACCTGTGACATATATGAGTATGACACCATTTAATATGGAATTTAGTTAGTTAAAAAAATATTACATTAATATTTTTACTATACTTTAATTCATGTTTGTAGCCTAGAGTTTTTTTGCTCCATGCGTCTTTATGTACATATTACATGTATTTTAATCGGAATAATTTTCTAGGCATTGGCACATTAATGAATTAACGTGAAGGCAGTACATTCATAAATCCAACATGGCATATTTAATTAAGTGCTCAAGTACAAACCTATGAATGAACTGCGTCCATTTAGTAAAATAATGAACGCAAATGGCGTCATAACTATTTATAGTTTTCTGCTTGTATAATCACGCGGTAGCCGAGTGTGGGCGATAATTCGATAGAAATTGGAATCGATTAGCTGATGGATAAGAAGTAAACTGTCATACATGTGATGATAATAATGTGTGCGAGATATTGAAAGGCAGGGCGATAAGGGGGTATGCATAAAAACGTAAACAAGCATAATACGAGGCTTAATTGCGAGGAAAATCGATCGTTTCGTTATTCATAAAAAGGGAATTTTTCATAGTAGCTTGGTAATATCAGAGGGCGGTTCATATTCATACAAACAATTCAAACATATTTAAACGTTAAAATAAATTAGTAATTAAATATGCATATACTATACAACAAATTCTTTTTAAGCGCGTCAATTCAAGCAGAAAAATAACGGCAGAAGCGGGATGCGAACCGCGGACCTTGGAAACCAACTATGCCCAGGTATTCATACCGCTCAGCCACCTTGGCTATTGCTGTGCCTGAACTGACTCACGTTGAAACTTATATTTATGTCATTGTTATCATCGTATGATAGATGTCGCTATAGTATATATTCAAAGTATGTTTATTTTTATTTTTTTTATTCAATCAGTCTGCATTTATTCACAAGCTTAATATTATTACTTTCCGTACCATACACACACAAATGTTAAAATAAATATTTAAGTTGCATTTACAACGCGATTTCAAGAAACACTTAATCTATTCGCGATCAGAGGTTATCTTTATGCAGTTTAAACAAATTAATTAAATCGCAATCGCGATAGGCACTAGTGTAATAAGAGGGAGGTGTATGCACATCGGACAGCTCATTTGCACATTTCAACGATTAGAGAAAAAAAAATGTTGAAAAAATAATGTAAGAGGAAAATCAAACAGGTGACTTTTGCTCCCAATAAGTAAAAATTGTTAACGAAAGTGCGTAAAATGGAGACGATATATTTTACACACAATATGTTAAACGGGGTGGGGTAGCAAATCAGGGGACCGCCTCGATCCTGGTAACGTCACTGATAAAATGTTTATGTGTCTCTGTGTTTGGAAGATACAGGGAGCGGCAAAAAAAGCTGATGGTTTTCGTCGTTGTTTTGATTTTTTGCCGCTCCTGTATTGGAATATCAAATACATTTTTCAATCATCGTCTTTGTTGTTTATTATATGTTGGAAATGTCCACAAGGAAAAGAGACGAAATCAAAAAAATCGTAGGCCAACAGTGGAGCCCAATGGGCATCCTTGGAAGAGGCCTTCTCCCAACCTAGGATCCATTCGGAAAATTGATGCAAGAATGAAAAGCTTTTTCCAATTTTATTTTTTTATTTAAACGGGAATTAGAAAAAAATTAAGCGCTAGTACTTTGCAAACATAGATTTTAAATTATTGTCGTATTAAAAATAATATAATATTTTTATTGCAACATTGAACGGCCTGTTTGGCTTGGTTAGTATGCATACTGTACGAAGCGGCGAGACTGGCGCCTGGTCTTAGTCATTGCTCGGCGACTTCTTAGCCAGGCTGCAGGTTACCAACCACGAAGGCATCACCAGCCACTGCCTATAAAACCGAAGACATGTTAACCCCGCGGACAGTCGGTCGCCGGACGCCGAGGCGACAGGACCTTCGATTTGAACCGGACGGTCGATATCATGTTTCAATCAATTTTATGAAAATCCACACAATCGTTTTTTTCCATCTTATCAGTATCAAGCCGCCTTATCAAACTGCATACGATTTTCTTTGAATCCGTTTAGTACACAGTTCCGCGAAAGATTGATAATAAATATCAATTTTTTAACTAAATGATTCTACATATAAATGCAAAACCGTACAAAAAAAAATATATTTTAACAATAATAGCATTGATGAAAAATTTACGCTCTTCTTAGTAAAAAAAGATTATTTTTTATTACATGTTAACAATATTTTTATCATTTTTATAGACTAGGGGGGTACACTTTTGGTATAATATTATACAATAAAATAAGTACAAATATATCGATTATTAATCATGTTAAAGCTTTGTTATCACATTATTTAATATATATAACAACTTCCCTGCATTTATTTTAATTTATGTTACTTTTTTTTTAAATATTTTCTTTTCTTTTTCAGATGCACAAATGGGAGCCACTGCAGGGAAGATGTTTTTACAAATAAAAATTAAGAAAGACTCGATTTACAAAAAAATATTTATTACTCTAAATTAATATTTTTTTATAAACTATACAACATTCAGTCTTTCTTAATGATATTAAAACTAAGTGCCTTTATAATATTAAAAATAAATTAGTTGGAGTTGCTTATATCATAAAGATTAATATAAAAAGAAAACCATTTTAATGAGATTAATATATTATTACACAATTAATACTTTTATGAGATCTTTTTTCATTTGGAACGTATTACTAAAATTTTAATCATTTTTATTCATCTTCTTAAATGTGGTTGTTAATGATTTGATTATTATAAATTGATTAAATAAATCTGCATATTTCTAATCAAATTAATTAAGATCAAGGTTATTTTTGTAAAATATATAATGAAAAGGTAAACACAAAAAAGTAAAAACTTCGCACGAAATAAAAAAAAAACTATTTCAAACAGTCGTATAATAAAAAAATAAACATTTCTGTAATTTAAAAATTGTGGAAATTTATATCAATACTTTCATAACATATAATTGTAAATTATTTTGAAAATATTCAATAGTTTATTTATCGATTAGGTCAAATTTTACCATCTGTTTACAACCACGAAAAAATCCGGAGTTTTTGTCATTCAAGTGTGAACGAAATACTAGTTTAATTTTTAAAATCGTTTTCAATTATAATGTTAATGACATGTTTCAGCTTCCGTAAGAAACTATACTCTAGTAATGAATTTTACAAAAAAACCTTTTTCATTTTTATCTTTTAAATTATGGAAATTAACCAATAATTATCGATCGATAATAACTTAAGCATTAGATATGCTTTCAAAATCATTTCATGAACTATATATATTTTTATGTTAAATAAACAATCCGTAGTCTTCAATAATTTTATTTTATATTTTTGTAAATCAATATGTTGCTGCAAGTAAAAATTAAAAATATATTATTTATTCAAATTCTAATTAATGCAATATTCTAAAATAAAACAGAACATTCAAAATGGCAACTAATTTATTTGGAAGTATTTAATTCAATGGGCTGTAATTATTTAATAAATTGTCAGCAATAAATACCTAAAAAGTTAAGTAAAAAATAATCATTTGGCTGTAAAATAACAATCGGCAGTAGACAAATAATAAATTGGCATGAAATAATGAATGAATGTTAGGTTATCCATTTAATGGGTTAATTATTCATTTATTTAACATTAATTTTTACAAATGTTGAATATATTAATGTCATTTTAATTTTATAACTGATCACACTAGTGACACAGTGAACACCGCCAATTTATTTAGTCTAGTGCCGATTAATTTTATGTACTGCCAATTGATTTACCTTACTGCCGAAACATTTGAATAAGTTACTGTACAAAGAAATACTGACCATTCAAAATTAAATGAAAAATTTGTTTATTAATCAGTACTGTCAAAACATTATCGATTTATGTATTTATACAATTATGTACATGTTTTTAATTGTTTTATAAAAAATATTAATGTCTTACAATTGCTTGTGAATTGACTAGTAAATAAGTAGTAAAATATAAATAATGTATAATGTTGAAATAAAATATTTTTATTTACGGTCTTGTTCATTCCCCACCAACACTATGACACAATGTTAACTATGACAATATATTACATAATTAAAAATTAAATAATATAAACGAATGCTTTTGATTAATACTATTATACACTAAGTATTTGTATTACACATCATTGAAGAAATGTTGAGAAGCTTTGCAGCGCACTTTTTTCCATAAATCTATGAACTTTAAGCTTTTTTACAGATGATGGGTGTAAGGTGAATAACATGAATAAAATAAAAAGAATAATTTATAAATATTTACAAAATATATATATTTATTTATAAACGTGTTGTAGAATCGTAATTTAATGTTTCAATAAAAAAAAACTGCCAGAAATAATTAAACTTCAGTAATAAAATTAAAGTTTCAAGCTTTTCTCAAAGTTCTTGGTCTAAAAATAAATTGAAAATAAAATAATCGGAACAACGTATAAATTTAATACAGCGGCAAAAAAAGCTGACGGTTTTAAATAAAAAACGACGACAAAAACTATCAGCTTTTTTTGCCGCTCCCTGTTATTTTCAGATTGTTTTTTGACCGAAAAAATAGTTTAGTAGTTTCTCCAAGATAGTAAAATAATATAAAAAAATACAAGATATAAAAATATCGAAGAAAAACCTTTTTTAAAAACTAAAAGTACGAATAAAAATAATTTATTTTCAAACGCAACTTTATTTGAACTTAAATTAAATAAATAACATATTCATAAAATATATAACGATATTAATTTGAAATCGGTATGTTTCATCAACAAAATAGAGTTCTTAAAAGATTTTTTCAAGTGATTACAAAATAAAAAAGCTATGTACGCTATTACATTTCCAAAAAAAAACTGTCTTCCTAATGATGTGATATTTTTATATGCAAAAACCGAACGATTGCCGTTCTTGTACTCTCGGTCACTTGAAACCCTCGCATACGACAGACGGGTAAAATTTTCGTTTATTCCCGCGCTAATTCTCTTCGAAATATTTTTTCCACTTTGAACAATGGCGGTCAGTTTTCCCGCCATTAATTGCTGGTCGGCTGCGCAGACGGCCGGCGGTCGGTCTTCTGCGCATCAATACTACAAGTGACTAAGTAAGTCTGGGACAAAAGCGTTGATAAGAGCAGTACTAGAATAAATAATCGAAATAATGCCTAGGTAACACAAACGAGTATATCAAAACCATATAAAATGCTACCAAATTACTATCGGAAAAATTCGCCTTGTCGCGTGCCTTTTTAGATCAAGTTTTGAACGAAATTGCACGTCAAAAAATACGTTAGAAAAATTAACTCGAAATCATTTTTTCTGTTCCAAATCATCAATCTGTAACGTACGTTAATGGGAAATCCGTATATACGCAAAATATACATATATTCATATTAAGAGTACATATATAAAGGAATTTTGTTGCATAAACGATAATCTTGTTATCATAAAATATGATTTCAGTGTGTTTCTGAATAAGGTTGCTTCTCTGAACAAGACAACTGTCTCACACTTGATAAACAACCATTAATGGTCAATGTACGTCGAAAAAAAACTGTCAGTTTCCAAAATTCTTTCCCAAATGCTACCGATATTTTTTACTCTTCCATTATCCGTGTTTCCTTAGTAAAACAATCTGTATATTTTTAAGAAATAGATCAACCAACCGTTAACGTTTTTATAATATCGAACGATTAGCCTGATGCTGCCGACGCCTGAACCATGTATTCCTGAGAGACGGTTCAATCAAAAATACCGCTAATACAATAATAAATATAAAAGAGACCCTTATGAATTGCAGCATTTTTTAAAGAAAAAGCTAGCGTTATAGGAGATTGACTATACATTTGCAATCTCCCCAATCCACACACAAACACAAAGTCATAGAGCCTTTTATTCTCGACCGCTTGTGCTCAACTGCATGTGATTGAATACAAAAAGATCGCTTAGTTTCAATTGTGTGCAATAATCAAAGAAATAGCTTCAAAACGTCGAATAACATTTATAGTTTTGTACGTTGTTCAAGATGTTTAAGATAGTTGTTTGGGACTTTCAATAGACGTTAAATAATTGAGTTTTTATAGGGTAAGGTTTGATTCGAAGGGTTTTTAAGCTTTTGTGCTCGAATGCACCTCTGCCCAATACACTGCGCGCGTTCCGTTGCACAAAAAGCCTCACCCGCGTGCGCGCTGAATGCGTAATGCGCCGAACCGGGCGAATAACGATGTACGCGCACGGTTCTGCGCAGTCCGCGACCCGCCCGCACCGCGTGCTCCCGCTAGTTACAACAGTTGCACGAAATAAAAAAATGGGACGTTTAAGTGCTCGACAAAGTCATGAGAGAGAGACACAGGTAGAAAAGTAAAGTGAAAGAGTTCAGGACTTAAACGAAACGATAAGTCTTTGGAATAAATGTATTCCTCAGTAAAGTGTGAGCAGTACCGGCTTTAGACCTTGCGTCGCCCTAGAGTATTTTTCTCTATCGCCTCATATTGTTTATATTTTTAAAAATCTAAGAAAGATTGGTTGCCCTCGGCGCCCTTAGCTTATCCGACGCCCTGGGGCACCGACCCACTTCGCCACCCCCTAAAACTGGCACTGAGTATAAGTGATAATCGATATTAGTAGATGGAAAAGAGATGTACGCGATCAAATTGTTTTTGATGGGTTTAGAATATAATTCAAGATTCCAATATTTATAAACTCCCATTTTTTTACGTAATAATTGGTTCCACAGAGTGGAAAAAAAATCTAACTCAATGAATCGGTTCCAACAATCAAAATATCGCCTAATAGTACGAAGTAAATCACGTAAAAATAAACGGCGATGTCTAAAAAGATGCGTAAAAGCCAAATCGCATAAAGAAGTCGCGTAAAACAAGAAACTGGGTGTACCAATATTGAACAGCTGATACAAATTCACGGCAAACATCATCTTATAATAAGGTGATGTTTGCTATGAATTTATATATGTCTATATCTTAATAAAAGTGCGAATTTGTAAGTGTATCAGTTGTTCAATACATTATATATGAGTGTGGGATTTTATAAAATTACATTTGTCGATAAAGTACTTACAAACGTTTTATAAGAAAACGTTTAAAGGTAAACTGATAAATAACAAAGACTATGTTTACGTAAGTATAAACAAAGCGTACCTCAAAAATATAGTATTAAATGAATTTCTCAATTTATAAAAATGTGTTTATAGTATTAGTGTTGTGAAAGTAAAACGAATAGAAACTTTTTTTGTTAAAATGTAAGTAAAATACTAGTGATGTTACATTTCAAAATAAGAGTCTCGAGAAAAGAACGGTGGTGAATTCAATTTATTTTTTAAATAACGTACAAATAAGTGCGTTCAATGTCAAATACGTGAATAAGATATTTGTAGATGTAATTGAATTAAAATGCTATTACGTAAAACCATCAATTGTAACTTATAAAAAAATAAATGCATATTATTAAATAACAAAACCTATTATAATGACTCATAAATGTGTACAGAATCTATTGAAAGACTGACGCTTTGTGACGGTGAGAAAAAAATATCGAAAGTAGTATAATTGGGTTTCGAGCACAAAATCATAATGAGAAGATTGCATATTAGAATACGTTTTTTTGTATGAAAAATCTGTAAGTTCTCAGGAATATTATACAACTGTAAACGAAGGGATCGCATAGTGTTAGGTTACTAACAAGCTCGGGGAGGAAAAACCAATGAATAATGTAAGTATAATGTTATCAAATATGTGTCCGCTAACTCGACGAATAAAAAAATAATGTACGAACATGAAAAGCGATTCTCGTGTATGTACGTACGTGGCAAGAAATGATGAAAACGGGGACAGATTTTACACACAAAAAATTCAATCTTTTCCGTTGAATTTGTGTGACGCTCCGTTGATAAGTGACAGAAGAATGATGCGTTTGATGAAATACAGTCCACGGCGTATAAACCATCTATGATTTATGTTAACTAAACCGATGGCGGTCCGCCGCGGGATGAAAAAAATAAGTTATGTTGGTTGCGACACAAGTTATGTTGTTCGGGAGCGTATTTGAGACGCGGCACGGGATGCTCAGGCATGGGAGATTTATACAGAGATGGCCCGTGACAAATGCCCGAGACTCTGCTGTAAATTTGAGTGCCGTAATGAAATGATTGGAAATTTTCAAGAAACGCATTAAAATTCGAAAGCTTTAAATTAATGAACGATATCCACAAAATACAGACTTAAAATAATATTATATATGAGGATGAAAATGATCCTGAAAAACCTTGTTTAGGAATTTTTTGTTTGGTAACTAGTAATGAAAAAAACCTATTTTTTGTAGTTTGAATTATACTTGGTTTTGAGAAATAATCAAATTCCATTATCATGAGAGATATGATGTCAAATAACAAGCATATTAGCATTATTTTTTCTAGAATTGAACTTTACTATGTACAATATATTTAATATTATTATTATTAATACGGTTTTAAAATTACGTAAAAACCGTTGCATTGTATTCAAAAAGTGGATTAGAAATGAAGCATGAAAGTTCGAATTGTTTAAATAATGCAAAGTGTTTGGAAATGTGCAAGTACTAACACAGAATAATGTTCCGATTACGTTGAAATAAGCAGGGAATTTCTGAATTGTAATAGGGACTTTTATTAGAAAGGCATAATATAACTACGAGTCTGTGTAGAGTGTAATGATTCAATAAGAAAAGAAGCACATAATTTCGAATTATTAAATAATAATGTAAAGTATTTGGCAAGGTACTCTTAAAGACGATATCGATTGAATTGAAATATACAGAGAATTTTTGAATTGGAAGAGGGATTTTTATAATAAGACTTGTATAAAAGAAATGCGGTGTGCATCCAGCGTGTACCTGACAACGTGGCGACGGTCTTCGCGGCTCGACAAGGGCAGCCGCGCATCCCGACGTCCCAACTGAATTAAACAACGTCCCAAATAAATATAAATATCCCTGGGGTTTCGCTCCCGAAGGACTGTTTATACGACAGAACGGCCAAAGTGGCCGAAATGAGATCGAGTGCCTTATTTTTCATTTTAAAGCAAACATTATTTTTATTGTGCTTTGACTTTTATGTATTTCATTTCGAAATATTATTCTTTTAAAGTTTGAACCGGGAGCGCTTTTCGAGGTTCATAAATATTTAAGCGCGGCTTTGGAGATATCGTTTTTAAAAAATAACGTTATTTTAATTGAGCCATAGAATACTAAATATTTTTAAAAAAATACTATTAAATATATGTGCATTGAATACTTTATAAACTTCCATGTAGTTGTTACGATAAACATAATGTATTCGAGAGACTAAATTAATCTGAGCTTGTCTTGTGAAAATGAACGTTTTAGAGGCTTAACGCTGGAAAGCTTATAATATTCCTTAATTTTATACATTTCAGGTGCTAAATGGCGCAGATGTCAACGTAAATGTAATGAACAAGATGTGGGTATACTATCGAAGATGCGAATCCTATCCATGGCTATTTTTTCTCTTGAATAAATTATTTTTTTAATGATTTGTTTGTACATACAAACGAACATAATGTTAACTAATGAATAAATACCACAATGGAATAGCTGAAACTCTTTAAAAATGCTTAAAACTATGTACTGTTAATTGTTTAATATTGTTGAAATTAATTTAATTTATTAACACTTTAATTGAACTGAATGTACATTTCTATTGTATTTCTATGGGTTAATAGCAAGTAATTTAGACGTTAGTAAGTAGGGTCAATCGACATTAATTTTGTATCTTTCAAATTACCTAATTATGAATTGTAAATAATAATATGTAAACACTTAATTGCTTTAATGTTATAATTGTTAACCTCACATGTGCTGCCGTGTGTACGAAAATTTTTAAATACAGTATAACAAAATAAATAAATAAAAAAATCACTTACATTGTTTTCACTTCACACCTTCTCAATATTTTACTTCTGTGTATAGAATACTATGTGTATAATAGTGAAAAAAACATTTTTTAAAAAACACTTGTACCATGAAATAAAATATTCGTTTTTAATACGATGAGTATCATTTCGTTCGATTTATTATCACGTTGCAATAACATTTCAACAAAATATTAATAAATATATAAAAAAAATGTTTAATTGTATTATTACCTAAATCGATGTTTTTTTTTAATATTTCTTACACAATACAAACTAACATAACTCTTAAATACTTTTTGCTATAAAATATATATTCGAATGTGTCTGTAAATTATTATACAATATATATGTACAGTTTAAAACACTAATTATTCAATCTATCTACAGACAATTCATATTTTAAATCCACATTGAATGTATTTCTTCAATAATCTTATTACACAAGTTCACAGTTCACTTCAAAGCACTTGATATTAAAATCCAAATAAAATGTACAAAAAAAAACATTTTTTAAAACATATATATATATAACATAGTCCATATAATAATAATAAGTACTTTTGCACGGTGTCACGACCTACCGTTCCCAGACGATTCGTTCAACGACCCATCAGCAACGACGTGGGGCGCACTGGACGTCTGGTGCACTGGATGTCACGCTAACCTAACCTAACCTAACCTAAACTAAGGATTTGTCCAGTGATCGTATTTACAGAGATCCATAGGTCTCGTTAACAAAATAACATAGGTTATTTTAGGTTAGGTTAGCGAGACATCCAGTGCACCAATTGTCCCGTGCACCAAATTTTCCGTGCACCAGACGTCTAGTACGCCTCACTTGGTTACCAATGAGTTGTTGAACGAATTGTCTGGGAACGAAATGCGGCGGATTGCACCCATACAACCTCACAACTTTATATTCATAAGTTCTCAACACTGAATTTAATTAAATATAATTTAATCAGTACAAGATTGACATCATTTTTTGAATTGTTATGTTATAGGTAAAAATAACAAATATTTTTTTATAAGAATAATACTCTACGTAAGTACAAAAATTGCATTTTTTACCAATACATAACAGTTCATTACACTTTTATAAAACATATTTATATATAATAATTTAAGTATTATAGTTTAATTTAAATTCAGCAGCACAATATATATTTTTTTAAATCGACTTACTTTCGATATAGATTTTTTAATGGATACATATAATGAATATAAGGACCTCAATATCATTAAATGATACAAAAGCTAATTGTTTTACAACGATTTTGATTTATAATCATATTTCAGCAAATTATCCACTTGATAAATAAATGCTTTATTTATAATTTAGACTTTAAAAATTTATTAAAAAATTGCTGATTTATATAATATTTCCAATAACAATTTACTATATATATCCCCATTCAAAATTATTCGAGCAAAATTCAAATACACAACGTAGAAATAGATGCTGTTCATTATTATCAACGATATTGATAGATATATATATATATCGAGTGATTAGATATTTTATATACTAATCAATACTATTGCGGAAGACAAAAGAGAGCACCATTTATAATATAAAAAATACATAAAAAAATATTACATATTTACGATATTCTACATAAAATGTCATGGGTATTCGTTAAACTTCATCAAATATAGCATCAATCTAATGCGATCAAGATTTCCAGGTGTATACTTTAAAAACAGGTAATTTATGAATTAAAAAATCAGTTCAAAAATTACGTTATTGACATTGGATAGCTGTTTAGAACATTACCACAAAATTTTCACTGCTATCAAAAGGTTACAATAGAAGTACATAAAATTCATTATAAAATTAATATAAGAAAGGGTAAAATTTTATATTCGGATATATGATTATTTCAATTTAATTGACTCAAAATCGCACCGTTTTGGGTAGCTTGAACATCATCAAATTTGAAGTATCAAGAGTTTTATCTCTTTAAGACAGACAACCGGGTAAGGAGGCGATTAAAAAATGGTATTTATTTTTATCTTAATCGTCCATAAAGTTTATTGCTCGCATGTAATATAATAATAAATATCGGCTACGCCCCTGTAATACGAAAGACAAACATCAGGTTGGCCTCAACCTACGCGCGCATTATTGTATGAAATATATTTGTTACGATTGAAAACGTATCGGGGGCGTAAGTAATAATTATTTTCATTAAATATTAATAAAGACCTGAAAAACTACATAAAAAACGCAGTCGTCCAACCGCTACAAGGGTTATTAACCCTTCGCGAAATATGCTGATGAAGAACACTCGAAAAAGACAATATTCCATTTTTACAATAAAATCCAACGTTTGCAAAAAATAATTTAGCTGCTGATGCATTTAGTGTACAATACGCAGTAAATATTTTATCAGAATGCGAGACCGAAGAATTGCAGTAAAAAGGAACTTAGGTTTGTGCTCTCATGCTCACCTCTTCAGAAAACAAAATGCTACAGATAAACAGTACATGTATAGTTTTCATTATTGGGTTTAAAAAAAAATTACGAAAAAATGCTTGAAATTAATGAATTCAAACATACGAGGACATCAATCCACGTTGTTTAAAGATAACTATAATCTTATGATTGAAAATCAGTTTATAAAACACCAAATAGAGCTACGTTTTGCAAAAACCAACGTTCGAAGAAAAACTGCAACGTAATACAATACTAAATCAATGAGTTTTAACAGCAGAACATACTTTACTCATAAGTTTTGTGTATATTGAATCAATCCATGTTTTTGTATGAAGAAAGATCGACTTGGCGATAATTATCGAATAATTTTCTAAAATATTGGTAAGATACGAAACAAATCATGTCATAAGCGGACTTCTTCTTCGTAGTATCAATCCGGTGGATTGGTTTGCAGCAACAGAATCTTGCATCTCGATCTCCATTCCTCTCGGTCCTCCGCAACCCTTTTCAGCTCAGCATAAGCGCTACAGTTCATGTCCTCGAATACTTGCTGCAAATACTCCCGTCTAGGGCGCCGTTCTGCAGTAATGTTCGAACATTCCAGGTGGCATATCTTGTTGGCTGAAGGTTTTTCTTATTTGTCTTGGTTGTTTTGTCTCGAGCAGTCCCCACCCGGAGATCCGATTGGGGGACTATTTTATCTCCGGAAAATTTTACTTGAGATGCAATCATTTTTTTCTGATACGTGGGATGTCTTTAAGACCTTTAATGTGGTATTTTCCCCTTTATTAAGCGGACTATAAAACAACAAATTGTAAGATCCCTCATATTTTGTTTGTCAAACACATTTCAAATTGATAAAATCGCGTCGATCTAATCGTATTAAATAACGAATGCACGATAGCGATTATTTTATCGGCGATGGTTGTCCATTTCGTTTGTGCAATTTTCGCCGAAGCGCAATATCGAGACAAAAACAATTAAATGACTAACGTAAATAGCGTTCTTCATACGCACCTGAGGCATCTTCAGCATACAAATGAAGAAATTATTATATTTCTTACGAGGATTGTTTTCACCGCATGCATCGCTCAGGCCTTCGAATCGAACACCAACAATGTCACATGAAAATATCACAGCAATGATTCAACACCAATAACGTTTTTTTTTTCATTTGTCACTAAAAGGCAATAAAATAAAAAGAATATCCGACTAAAAAGTTATCATCGTAATTAAACAGAGGGCAAAACTAATAACATTCGAATTAAAAAAAACGAACATTAATTTAACAAATTTACGTTAAGTACCTACCTATCAATCAACAGGATTATTTGGACTAATTTAGTTACCTATTCATGAACGGTATGTAGCTTGCTACGTCACGAACAATGAGGTTATCATAATAATCAAGGAAGATAGGCACCTAATAAGAACCATCTCACAGAGGCGAGCCCGATGGATCGGTCACATCATGCGCCACGATGGTCTTCTTCGCGACATTGTGGAAGGGATGTTTGAGGGTAGAAACTGCAGAGGGCGCCCTAAACAGGAATATTTGCAGCAAGTGTTCGAGGACATGAATTGTAGCTCTTATGAGGAGCTTAAGAGGATTGCAGAGAAACGAGAGAAGTGGAGATCGAGATGCAAGATTTTGTTGCTGCAAACCAATCCATCGGATTGGTTTACTACGAAGAAGAAGAAGTTGCCTATTCATGAACGGTATGTAGCTAACGGATTTCATAATCAATCTAAATATTGCCATGGCAACGACAATATCGAAAAAACTTTTAAAGAAATGACGTATTCGAATAACGGCGTAATAGTTGGCTTGTTAAATTATTACCTTTTAAATGGGGATTTATCAAAGAAAACTCATTATCATCGACATCATGTTTATGCGTAAAATTTCAGCTAGATTGCATGATAAAAAAAAACAGTTAAATTGTGCTTCTAAAATTTGTCCCGTGTTGTATCAATCAAGATCATCGACGAAATCAATATATATATAGTTTTTAAAAACAAAATTAATTATTCCATGTCAGTCGTTTAAAATAGCTGTCTGCTTATGTGAGTATTAGATTACACATTCAAAAAACACAATTCAATATGTCCAAAACGTATGAAAATATTTTACATTTTATGAATACATATTTAAGTACAATTTAAGCACTTCCGTGATATGTTAAACAAACATACAATGTGCTTAACCCTCGCCCGTGTTAAAAACGTTACGCATTCTGATTTAAAAAGAATTCTGATTTAAATTCGAAAAAAGTGAAATTCGAATAAAATTAAAATATTCAAAGATATCGCTTAATTTTATAATAGTTGATGTCAATAAGCAGTAATAATTGACATTTAATAGCTGAAAACATAAAAAACATCAGACGAAGACCTCAAACGGCCAGACGCACCTTGGCGTGAACTTCCGAAAGCTACTAACACTACTTAGCCTGTCGACATATCGATGAGCCGACGCGCATCGATATCATTTCGAACTAGCCGACCAACTGAGGTTTCCCGTCTCGCTCACTCATATTAGTACGTCAGCGAGAGTGAGGAGTATAGATGCCGACGCATCTGGGTATTTTTTTATTTTATTTTTGCACACGCTTTTGTATGACTTCCGACAGGTCGAATGAATTCATGACAGTTGACGCGTCTTGATTGTAGTGGTGAATTTATTCCGGATTTTAGAAAAATATTTCCTGCTCCCGATGGAGTGCCTATTATTGTAAATATTTGTTTTTTTCAATACGTAAATGTATTAAGGAGGAATACCTAAAATCTGAACCCTGTGTGTTTTATATATTTACAGAGATATTTAAGTTATTACAAGCAATGTGTAGTCGATACACATCACCGGGGGAGAGGTTAATATCATCAAATTAGTTATAAAACTGAGAAATAAAACTTAAAAAATATCAGATAATATGCATATTTCAGAAATAGGTTGCAAACGGTTTCAAAGAGGTCATCGTACACGATATATTGTAGAATTTCATGTAGAAAAAATGACAATAATAAAATTATTAAGTGGTGGTGGGTGTGAAAAGAAGAAATGTCCGTTATACGAGTTTCATTAATTATTCGGCTTTGTGTGTTAACGTCTTGTACAGAAATGTTGTATCGCCTAAAAAACCTCAAAACTACAAGCTAATAATTTCGATCGGATAACAAAATGAACGCCGGTAGCCTCCCACGGGATGGTATTAATTTTTCCGGCGTATTTAATGCGGCAAATAAAAAATATTCAATTTAAGTATAGATAAAACCATTTTTAATAGTCATTATTAATTTAATGCATTCGTATAACCAATATTATACCGATGATAAGGAAGAAAAATGCAAGATAGTAACATCCTCCTCTCTCTCAAAAAGCGTGTTATTACGTCGCGTGATGGCAGGATTAGGAGCAAATTGATAACACAGAAATTTTCAGAAGCACATTGACATTTGTTTATGATAAACTTTACAAGCTTGTGGCCTGGACCTAGTCGCAGCAGTAGGCCGAGCCACAATACAATATGGTCTCGCCGAAGGGCAGGGCCCAACTGATCGCACTCGTTGGCGCTGTCGCACCGGCGCACAAAGGTTGTATATCGAGTTTTTCGGTACCAGTCAGCAAGGGCTATATCATGCTGATGTCAATAGCTATTGAGTATCAAATCGATTCGATAACTTCAGTACCTTAAGCTACGAAAAAACATCACAGCCGCAAGCAACTGCACATTTTTCTTCCATATTCGCTCACTAGGTAGTGCATATATTCGCCACAAATTACCGTATAAGTTATGTCAACTCCTCAGTCATCGCTCATTTCAAGTCAGCTTTGTTTCCTATCACCCGCCGAAGTTACTACTTAGTTCATTGTAATCATAGCTTGTAGAAAACAAATGCACTAAGAGACTTGATCATTAATGGTGATGTTTAACAGACGATAATGTGAATTTCATTATTGAATATTTTTAATTTACAAATACATCAGACATTAAGTATACCGCGGATTTAATTGGAATGTCAACACCCTTAAAAAACATTGATTTGTCCCCAGCACAGCAGCCTCAGACACTGGACTTGATATGTTATTTATGATAACAAAATGCTCATGTATGTAGTGCTTCTAGAAGGAGAATTATAATTTACGTTGTACTAAAGGTACCTCAACCTCGTTATCTTAAAACAGGGGATTACATAACGTATTTTGCAGAATTTTGAAATACAAAACTGTGTGCAGTTATCGCAAATCTACAAACAACTTCTGAAATACCCTGAAGCTGAGAGGCTCTGACACTGGCAAGAACGTAACTGGCGGACCTGGAAATCCATGAACAGATTAATAGCCTGAGTAGGTAGAACAAATGACAAGCTCGATCGTTGGAGAGTGCTTTTTCAAGGAAGAGTCACTGTTGTGCGACTGTGGAGACCTGCAAACCGTCTAACACCTAAGGTTCTGCTCCATGTGCCCGACTAGCTGCACATCCCAAGACCAAATCTCTGAGCAGCACATGGGCAATCGATATTGCTAGATATTGGGCAAAATTAAATTTAATGTCACTGACACGAAGAAGGAGATCGCAAAATACCTGACAACTGAAATCCTGATGTTGTTACTGCGGTGGCTATTTACTCTATCTTGATAATTTATTTCCGAAAACTTTCTTTTATCGCTTGACAATGTTGTAAACAATACTAATATAAACTACGAGTATTTCAGGTATCTTGTATTCTACGTCAAAAATATGATCAGTAAATCGTTTTTATTGATGAAAAATAATGCATTTGTTTATCAAAAATTCAAAAAAGTTCTATTCTCCTACGGTTTCCCGCGTCACTGAGCCACGTTCGACCGCCCAGTAAATTTGAATGACTAAATAAAAAAATATTAAATTGCAGTTTAGACGCGAAGCTATCGTAACAGTTATTCCCAATGGTGCACTTTGTGAAGCGGCCGGTCATTATAATAATCTTTATTGTTCTGTTTGAAATATGAACATGATTCATAGAGAAAAAACGCATCTAGCCGAACAGCTTCCGGTGAGCGGCGCCAACGAATCTTCATATAAAACACACGAGATTTACACGCGGGGCAAAACAAACAATTTTCAAACAACTTTCTCTAAGCCTACCAATAAGATGAAGATTAAAAAATATATGCTTTTTTATACACGATTCAAATAATGCTGCAGCAATTAGAATTAGTCGTAGAAAAGCAATTACTTCACAAAACTCGCAAGACATGGTTAAGCTGAGGCTTCCTCACTTTAACGATTCAAAATCTCTTATAGGTTTATGTCTCTGGATATCAGCGGTCGGGGAACCGGGGCTATTTACCCCAAATGGGGTAAAAATGTGTTTTTTTGGGTAGTAAGGATATTTTTCTAGTTTGCTATTTCATTAAACTTACTATTTTCATGTAACTTTATTTTATTTTCCGTGTAAATGAATTCAATAAATAATGTTTATTTAAATATACATTGATTATCTTCTTTTCAAAATGGGGGGAAGGGGTAATATTGACTTACGTAAAAATATTTTGGGGTAATGGTTACAAAAGTTCCCCGACCGCTGCTGTATACGGGAACTAAAATTATTAACCCTTCCAGCACCCACCCACAACTGACAGAACCGTTTATTTTTTGCTGAACTTAACGTTTAATGCATTTCAACCGAGAGCATGTAACTTAAAAAAATCCTCCCGAAATGCCACTGCTTATCTCTGGAATATTTTTCTGGTATATGTGTATTATTGTACACACAATCTTGATGTATTCAATAATCAGATCAATAATATAATATGTTCTCTCGCAATCTCCCAAAACAAATCGATACATATTTTTCTGTAGCGTACAGTTGTGTCATATAGCCCACTGGTTTCAACCGGTTGTGCTCTCCTGCTTGCGTTTTGATTTTCATTTGATCCCAGACAACAGTCGTGTATCGTCCGGTTGATCACACCGCGGAAGAGCATCTACCGAGGAGCTGTTGCTACTAATGCTCGGCTCACATGGGTATTATTAAACGAGCGACCAATGACCAAAATAAACCTTCGCTCTAAATGGCACGGGAAGGGATAACAAACTATGAAAGAATCAAAATTATCTTCAAAAAACACAGAGACAAATTTTTCATAAATTAGTGCTACCATTACGACATCATCTTCATTACTGATGATAAATATTATAACAGTAACGTCGATCATATTATTTATATATTGTTATGTTTCATATGTCACTAGACAATTTGTGGTGACAAGATATTGAACGATATGGCAACAATAAAAAATAGCAAGATTATACGCGGACCAAAACTTGGATAGGTCACCACCTGTTGCTAAACTGTTTGAGTCGAGTCACCCCTTAAGAGCTTCGGGTTACTCAATCGACATCCTTCAAAATTCCAAACTACTGTTCTTAAACCATATGTGTCCACGATTATGAAAGTGGTGTGAGTCAGATTTAAAGGTTTTTTATATTTATTTTTATGTAAGCACATACAGGAGAATACCGACAGATGACGATAGTAATTCTGAAGTCTCATCTGCTTACCATGGTGTATATGGCTAAACACTGCATGTGGAGTGTTGATCTGCCAATGTCATAGACTACAGCCTGAGATTCACGCATCATCCTTTATAATTACAGGAATTTACTATGAATGGGTGGTCTTCACGGGACGACTATCGTCTACCACCAATTTTAATTAATAGGCTATGACTAGCATTTTACGGGTGATGGATCAAACTCACACCAACCGGGGGTATTTTAGAGCTCATAAATCGATTGAAAATCCTTTTTTTAATCTCCGTCGGGGATCAAACCCACGACCTTTGGCTTGCAAAACAAACGACCATTGAGCTATGACCGCCGGCAAATGGTTGAATATTGGTTGAAACCGATAAAAGTAACAACTTTATGTTACATGAAATGCTATATTTAGATTTTTTCAAATTTATGTTGTATTAAGATTATATTAATTCACAACAATATACACCGTAATAAATGAATAACACATTTTTTTTCAATGTCTTGACTTACACCACTTTTATAATTATGTGCACATAGTATGTTCCCTAGTGGACCTTCGTGTGTAAAGGGAGGAGGACAGATCTATGGTAACTGGCATACTGAGTTGCGGCGATTGTGTGACCAGATATGGAACATATACATAAAGAAGTTTTAGTTTTAACGAGCATGATTATCGAGCAGATTTTTCGTTTTTTTTTGTTGTAAGATTTGTTACCTCTGAATCATAACAAAATGTTGTCGAAATGTTTCTGTGTTGCGTGCCAAGTGTCTTAGGGAAAACCAAAACTCTCTCGGCCTGCGAGGCGCTAAAATTACTTAATCCTCCCGTATGGGGAACCAAGGAAACTGTAGGAGATCCGGATTTACGCTCATAATACAGTATAACAGAGTACATACAACATTCAGAGGATGATGGCAGCACTCTCAGATGAAACTTTTATCATTTGTCGTGCTAGTTGCGAGGCACTTTTAACTCTTTCGCATCGGTTGTCGGGATATGCCGTCATAAAATTCCTCAGCCGTTGACATCGTGATATATCGTTTTGCTACTCTCTTAGAATAGTTTTTTATGCATCATCTGATAGCTAAAGGATACAAGAACTAATGTGGTATAAGAAAATAGACCAGATAAGTACATTTATGCTTCAAATACTAGTTTTATAACGGACAGTTTAATTTGTATTCCACCAAGCCGAAATGAGGATTAAACAAAATGATTGGGCGTATCACGTTTTCATCTAAATAATGTATTATGCGACCATTTTCTATCGAATTTTCGTTAGTTTCGACGTTACTACAAGTATTTTCTCCGAATGTTTTATTGTAAATCGGTTTGTATGCAGACTTTAGTCTACTTTATGAACATTACTGTCACAATTAAATTAAATACAATTACACAAAGGATATTAGCAACAAGTGTTTTTACGCGGCGAGTAGGTAAATAAAGCCCCGCCCACACCGGGCGATTGTGCCGCTCCACAAAACAAATCGGCACATGTCAGAAGGCATAATAATATTGCCGGACCGGCGACCGGCAGAAATAGGCCCCAACGGACCGGGTCCACAAATAAAAATATGCGCGTGGCCTCGTTTTTATTTCGCTTTTTCGCATCTAGAAGAGATTTGCGCTCACTTGCTCTAGTAACAAACACTATGCGGACGTGCAGAGCGCCAGGGTTACCAAATACTCCCAAGTTCAAAAACCGTCTGAAAAAGTGGTAAGAAAAAATTAAGAAACAATCCATCGAAAGAAAATATGTAATAGTAAATAATTCAAGTTGTGTGTGGCGAATTACTGCTTTCCAATATTTCGACCGCCATTGCAGGGGTCTTCTTCAAGGTTGATGACTTAGTGATGAGTTGGCGTCTGGAGGTAGTTTAGCCGTCAGCCTAACGTACCTCCACGACAGTCATGTCGGAGAATTGTGTACGGTGGGTATGTTCCAAGAAGCGTACCTCCATAATGAGGATGTTTTAAGGGACATACCTCCTCGAACGTCATGTCGGACTGTAGTTGTCCTTGCTTTTCTGTACAGGTTTTTGAGAAAACCTAAGAAGTTATTTAAATATATATGCAGTTTATAAAAAGCGCAATCAAAAAATAATATTAATTTAAGCAAAAAAAAATGGTTTGAAAAATTCACGCCGTATTGACAGTATAATTTGTATTCCACCGAGCCGTAACGAAAGGGTCAATGAAACGATTTCATTTAGTTTTGAAGTAAATGTAAAATCAAATAAAAAAAACTCTTTAGTAAGAGTATATAATCTCGGCATATCATATTTATTACTTAACAACTTCTTGCCTTCATCATTTATCATATTTTTGCGCTTTTCTCTACATCATAAAAAACTCGAATTTTTTATGATTTTGACTAGCCCTGGGGAATGGCGTGCAAAATTAATGTTTCACTTTTCTAAAAAAGTATATTTTAATATTTTAAATATCGCTGCACCTGTGACCCTGACGTCCAGCCAGAAAAGCGTGTATTAAATACATCAATGAGACGTATACGAGTATTTCTGGGGCTTTTTATTTCCCTTGACTGGTTTTCGCGAATATTATATTTTAATATTATTTTTTGCGCGGAAGCTCGATGAGTGACGCTGGCATCGTTCATTCATATTTTATTCACATTTTTTTTCCTTTAGAAGAGGTGTGTTTTGTATACAGTAAATATATACGAGTATACCCTACGCGCTCTTTATATTGAGACTCTCGCGTACTCGAAACATACAGCTCACTGTTATTATAATATTCATAAATACGTTACATACTGCGGAGGTTCAAAGTAAGTTACACAATATCGTCTTGAAAACATGAAAAGCGTGGAAATAAGACGTTAAAATTGTATTGTGCTGACGGTGATAAGAAAAAACAATCTCGTGTGTGTGAACTACTTTTCGAACAGACAGGTGTCGAGGTGTGGACATACTTTACCGGATGGCTGAAGACGTGAATGCTGGGCGGAATGGCAGCCAACATTTCTGAAGAATGATAGTCAATGAAACGTTTCAAATATACAGAGTAGACACCCATCATATTATTATATTCATACATATAACAACTATTGTGGCTGATTGGAATTCAAAGTATACTACAAATTAAATTATATTTATAATCACGCCGTGTAAGTCTGCAAACTTATTTTCAATACAAAAAATAGCGTTTACAATAGTTTGTTAGGTACAGTGTAAAAATGTAGTCTATAAGCAATTACATACAATTTGTAAGGTTGATTAAATGTTTGCCTTTAGATAAATCATTCAAAATAATGAAGCAATGGAATAAACGAGCAAATTCTAGTTAAGGTAAGTAGTATTACCTTTCAGCGGTTTCGAGTGCAGTTTTTAACTATTGTAAAAGCATAATGTTCTATAGTACATAAACAGTACCTGACCGCCTTAGGGGTCTAAGAGGCCGTTAAGGAGGTGACATTACTTAAGTTTCTACTTTTGATGATTAAGGGATTTGTTAATTGTTAAAACGTGACTAAATATAATGTTGAATGTGTTCAATGTATCCTTCCTCGAGAGATGATGACACTGGCTGGCGAAACACTGGTAGAGTGTTGAAAGTGGCGTCTGTGGGACGTGAACAGACACCCACGGGTTGGATAGCCACGGTGGCCTGCGATGCTGCAAACGGAAACGGTCCAGAACTCCGGTAAATGTGCAGTGTACAGTAAACTATGCGTCACGCGAGAAGTGAAATTTCGGCAATGCGCAATGACTCAAGAAAAACATCCAAAAGATCCAAATGATTGGTAGAAACAAGGAGTATTTATTGTGGTTTTCTAGATATTGAAGCATCCATTTATATGAGTTTACTTGGTGAATAACGTGGTTAGGGAGCTTTCTTATATAGATAAACTTACTGGGACATGTTCTTTGGGTGACACAGGAGAGCATTAACTATTGCTACTGTCTCTCTCGCCGTTCTGGATGGCAGTTGGGAACTAAAAATGTAATGTATACGCGAAATTTTGAGAGGCAGAACTGGCACTCGATGGGAGTAAAAACATTGTTGGCGGACTGAATGATAAAGTCGCAATTTGTGACAACCATATGCTGCAGCTAGGGAGCGGATACAGAATAATGGTGATCGTGGTATAGTGATCATAACAGCGTATTTCGTGGTTAGCAACGTGTTACCGAAGACGGAAATTCGAGACTCGTTGTAGTATACTAACTTCGTAGTCTTAGACTGAGGTCTATATGACATATAAATGATACACCTAGAATCACGGGAAAGCCTTCAAGCCACTCTCTAACAAGTAGCTTTTTGCGTGCGTCCAAAAGGGGGTCCCCATCTGGGTCTCCAAAACAGAACGGGACAGGGAGGATTTTCACCTAGCGAGATCATAATAGCACGTTTTATTTAATGCCAATCCACCAAATAATCAAAATTGAACAGTTACAATTCGATTTCTATTTGTTTTTTTAAATTATGTAAACAGTTTCACACGTCATTCTTTCCTAATCTCATTTATTCGCTTCCTACACCTGTACTCCCAAATCTAACTAACAATGAAGTAAACTGATCAGAAATTATCCTATTTCACAGTGCAGTCGAGTCGTTAGGACTAACTGGCAATTCTCGGAAGTTTGGAAGTCCACATGGTTGTACGATAGTCGTTCTGTTCTGGTTGGCCACCGCTTGTGTTGGTCTATGCTCTGCAGTGTTCTCCCAGTGGTGGCGGGAGTCCGCCCGCGACTACACTTCCTTCTATTTCTGTTCCCGCTGGCCATATCGCGCTCGGCTGCGGTTTAGAGCCAATTTGGAGCTGACTCCCATTCCGGGGACTATTTCGGGAGGCGGTAGCGCACGTGGCTCCGCTACACCAGCCGAGCCACTCCGCCAAACATAACCTCAAAACCGTGCTGAGTTTTCCACTCTCGAAAAACGAAATCATCTAACTCGTTTTCAGACAACTTTCATGAAATCAATACATTTTGAAACACCACCAATTTCGATCAATTCTAATCAATATTCCTACTTGTACAAAACTCTTTTCGTCAGTTACGTGCATATACTACTCTTTATTAGTGAAATTTCTATTTATTTAACTCTAGCAGAATGTACGGAGCGTTGTTCTTGGTCTTTTTTCATCTAAAAATAGGTTAGATTGAGTTGTAAAATGCTTTTAATGGTACAGAAACCTCTCCAGATGCGAAATTAACAAATTTACAAAATTTCATCGCGATTGGGTAAGCAGTAAAAGCATCCATAAGTTATTTACATACAAGTACATACAAACATGAATTACTTTAAAGCAAAACAACAAGTATTTGTAGCTCAGGATTTTTCCTTTATAACGTTACTCATTTTTAAGATACATTTACCATTTTATCATTAAAAATTCAATTTTTACACGTTATAGGCTTTTTTAACTGACTGTATAGATGTGTAACTTTTTATATCAATTTATTGTTTATAAATTACATATTGAAAATTTTATTAAACAATCTAAAAATTACAGCATCAATTGTTGATGAAAAATCTAAATGGAGCAAATGTATTTTAGATCTAAATTAAATCATACATAAGTTATAATGTAGAAAACAAACATAAAAGTATCAAAAGTAATTAGGAGTCTAAATCGTGGTATTCATTTTAAAATGAAAATTCAGTAATATTTCATGGAAAAGACTTTTTAATGAATAATGGTTTCCTATTCATAAAAATGCTGGTCAGGAAAACATCTATTATGAAATATAATTTTGATGTTAGGAAATTTCAAAGTACATAATAAAATGAAATCTACCTTCGAGCTGAACTTAATGCAACCGCTTGGTACTACTTATCGATTATTTTATTCCCACGTGTGGACTTTGGTTCGGCGTGGGAGCACCTAGCCCAGCAAGAAAAAAGTATTTCGCAATTAATTTATGGTATTGGGCAAGACACGTAACGAATAACGACAAAAATCAAGTGAAGAAAATTAATCCCTAAATAACGTTAAACCGTCAAGACTGTCATAAATGTCTTCCCAAAACAAGAGTTAATCCTGATAATTGCGATATAAATTTCAAACCTAATTTTCTAACTTAGAATGTCAAATTAAATGGTTAGGTAAAGTGGGGATAATCGAATAATATTAAAGTACAATTCAGTTTTTTATCAAAATAATGTCCCGTTTTAATCTTCGACATGTTCATCTTTATTTAAGTTCATGGACACACTAAAATAATTGCAATATAATAATATTCTGACGACTTGACATGCGGCATCTTTTTTCCAGGAAGACCACGTAAAAGATGGAGAGACAGCTGAACATCCGTGTCCTAAGAACATGCTTCAAGTAATAACAGGACGCACTTCTCATGAATCAGAAGACAATTTTAAATACTAAATTACATCGTCGACATCTTCATAATTGATTTTACTTAGATTTTTTTTATATAAATGTATACTGAATATTCATATTTATTTTTAACTTAATGTTTCCATCTGTACATAATAATAACCAACGGACGAATTAAATTGGATGTTATTTAAAAAAGGATAAAAGTCTCACTTTTGGACAAACTGAGTGATATATTATCTTCTTCGTAGTATCAATCCGGTGGATTGGTTTGCAGCAACAGAATCTTGCACCTCAATCTCCATTACTCTCGGTCCTCCACAACCCTCTTCAGCTCAGCATAAGAGCTACAACTCATGTCCTCGAACACTTGCTGCAAATATTCCCGTCTAGGGCGCCTTTTACAGTTTCTACCCTCAACCATCCCTTACATAATATCGTGAAGAAGACCATCGTGACGCATGATGTGACCGATCTATCGGGCTCGCCTCTCTGAGATGGTTCTTATTAGGTGCCTATCTTCCATATACATCAATATAATAGATTCATGATAACAAAAAAGAGTCTCACCAACATACATTTATTTTCATCAAACTGGTTTTAGTTTTTCCAATAAAAATTATATTCTTAGACTCATTTTTTAATAACCGATTCCGACTAAATAACCTCGCTTGCAAACAAACCTCTCAATAACAAATAAAAAATAAAAATTGTGATATAAACTATGAGGTTTTTAATGTCACCGTAAAATCGTCTTGAAACGCGAGATTAGCCTTCATCTAAAATGATACCAGAAGAGTATGAATCACTGCCGAGAAAGTCCGAAATATATTTTTTGATGTCGATCTTTAAATTTTGATCAGACAGAGACAAAAACATTGTTTTATATGAGTTGTATGACCGTGAACCATGAGGAGTCTGTCCCGTACATGAGATCTCAGATCAGCTGATCGCCTCGGTGTTTACACGCCGATTTGCACTGCCTTTTATGTTCCGATAGAGACGCCCGCCCCGCCCACACAACACGCTTCATTAGAAGCCTATGCGGTGACCAACGATCACTCAACACCTGATTCAAAAAATTGGAAAAATAAGAGTAAGAAGCATCAGTTAAAAGGCTGCAATACTTGGGTGCTCACAGTAATAATGATACATCCTCTAACTCGAACGATAACGTATATTTCATTAGCCCAAAGGAAAGCCTTCCAACTGGCAAGAACCTTAACCTAGAAATCCCTGAACAGACTAAGAACTAGAGTCAGTAGTACAAAGGACAACTTTTAGCTTTGGGGAATGCATTGACAGGGAGAGTAACTGTTGTGTGACTGTGGAGAACGATTTTATGTATATTGCATTTTAGCTTTGTTAATTGCGTGCGAGATACATACGATGTGCTTGATGCAGTTCAATAACAAGACCTCTTTAGGATCAAAACGTCAGTTTATTAATTACTTCCCAAAAATTACGTTAACTCATTAACAACAAAACAAAATGCGTTTCATATTCTCATTGATGATACACTCCATCATATACTAAGAGTATCTTACGGTTTGCTGTTTGACAAAATCACATATACCGGCAAAACTGCTAGAGGAGCTGTTTAAATATTCGGTGTACAGTAAACGGAACGTGCTCGATGAATGAAGGAATGTTTTGGTAATTCATCTAGAGCACAAATATTTTTCTATGTTACGTTTATTAATAAAAATAATTCATTCGTTTTTCAGTGAATAAATATAAGTGTGAGTAGAGAAAGGACGACATTTATGAGCAAATATACAAATTTCTATTACGTGTGAAGTAGCGTCAGGGTAAGGCATTTATCTCTACGTGCTACCCCATCTTCAATTGAACAGAAGATATGACTTGTGGAACATCGTCGCCAAAGAATTACATAAATTGACAGTGACCTAAAGCGTTTTATGAAGTAATTCATGTTGAGCGTTCTCCGAAGAGACCTGTTGAGGTGTTAATAAACGAGGGAGCCTTACTTAGGTGTAAAAAATAATATGCGAAAAAATACAAAAAAAAACGTCAACGGATTGAACATGTCCCCCGGTGGGCAGATGGAAACGTGTTTGTTTTCGAAGCGGAAGTCGCGGGTTCGAAGCCCATCAGATCCTGGCCGTGGCATCACCTCGGACGTAAAAAATATCCTGTCATAGCACGTCAATTAAAATAAATGGTTGAAGCTGTCGAGGGAAACAACCTGTACGGATCCTGTGAAGAAAATTGATGAATATTTATTGCGTCACCTTGAAATGTACAGCGCACCAGCGGATTTTGTGACGCTTACTATTCTAAGATGTCTGAACGTTTTACACGTATGTTGATCAGCCAATATCGTATTACTGCAGTAATACTAAGGAGCGAATATATATTTTATGTGACTACAACGAAATTATCGATAGATTTATCATCATCAGCCTGTGTCCGTCCATTGTTGAACGTAGGCCTCCCGCATGAATCTCTATTTTCTTGATCCTCCACCATATTCATCCATACTAATTTAGCTACATACTCGTATATATACGTAGCACTGTTATGTAGCACTCTAATTATAGATTGTATAAACCTTTGCCATTTTCGAAGAAGGCTAAGCGCTGCTCGTGATGTCTCGATCTGGCGATTTTATTAGATTATATCACAAAATTGACGTACTATCCTTTTTAAAAGGACTGATAGTGCATGGGTGATATTGAAATTCATCTTCCAACTATTTTGACTGCATTATATGATTGGTAATGTTTATGTCCGTTGATTTGCTATTGATCCATGGTCATACGAATAATTCACACTAAAATAATCCTCGCTACCTTATATGGCCGACCGCGTGGCTAGCGACGCCTAATCAGCCACAAAAATGGCCCGAAATGGTCACGGTCCTCCCCCGCAAACCACAATGATGGACAACAAAGAACCACGGGGACTGTTATCGTGGTCTAACCACCACAGAAGACCGAAATTTCGCTGCGTTGATGCAGAGTGCTGATCTAAAGTAGTGTTGCTCTGCTGATCAGAGGATGGCTACAAATTTCAGAAGCAAGCAATACCCACTACGAGTTATGCTATGAGTCTGAGAAGGCTTCAATTTGTAGTACTGAAACTGTAGTGAGTGACAATAAACGAGACTAACCAAAATTAACGAGTGTCTTTTACGTTTAGTCGAACCTTGTGTATTTAATTCTCAATTTATTTATTAATTATCTCCTTTTATGAAATCGTATGCAGAAGAGCATAACCGGTAGAGAACAGTGGACTACGAGTATAAGGCACTCAGTCAGGACGGCTGGACGCTGCACGCAAGAAAGGTGTGTTGTATTTGTGTGTGGGTTAGGAGATTGAATGTGTATATTAATCCGTTTCTTAGAGAGATCCAGATTGCATAAAGGCGCAAAGATAGATACTGGAAGAGCATTTCATAGCTTATCGGTGGCATTTAAAAATTAATTTTGTAAACTGCCTAACTGACAACTATGCAACATCTTTAACAACATAGTAATTTTTAACAATAAACCACAAACTCATGTATTGAAAAAAATGTTTAAGTTGACATCAGCATGATAGAGCCCTTGCTGACTGGTACCGAAAACCTCGATATACAATCTTTCGTCTCTTATTTCTGTCCGCTTGTCTTACATGAATGTGTCCGCCATATTGGCATTTGAGACTAGTTATATAGACCGCCGCTTGTGGCGCTGGGCGAGAGCCATCACGAGCGCATCAGTCGAGCCCCGCTCTTCGGCGAGAGCATATTGTATTGTGGCTCGGCCTAATGCTGAGACTAGGTCGAGCCATACGTTTGTAAAGTTTATCGTAAATGTATGTCAATGTGCTTCAGAGTCTGTGTTATTAAACTGCTCCTAATCCTGACCTCGCGCGACTTAATAACACTTTTTGAATGAGAGGAGGATGTTAAAAGTACGTTACGGAAATATGTTTAAAGAAGTGTGCCAAATCAAGACTTGTATTAAAATTGCATACTTTTTGCTACCTCAATATATACACACCTCGTCACAGCTAGGATTATGTACATACTGAATTTGATCGGCATTTAAAATATAACAAAAGAAGGCCTAATGGAATATTCCTACTGTCGATCGATTCGAATATCAATGATGTTTTTAATTACCGAAAGATGTCGCAAGCGAGCAGCGACGTCACAAGCTCCTTCGTCGATGCTGCGTCAGATAGAGAGATCATCCTACAAATGGACATGTCAAAAGTGATGGAACAATGTATGTAGATGAAACAGGTACCGCTGGGCGAGGCGAGCTTACAATGGCGGGCTAAGCGGCTGACTGAGTACCCTCAAAACATTTCAGGTCTCGTATAATACAAACAACATAATGGACGGAGGAATTCGATATGAAACGAATCTGTGTGTATACAATGAATAAAAAAAACAAACCAGTTGTTTTGATCGTCTTTTAGTACGCGTATTTATAAGTACCATTCAACCCTGTGCGATAGTTTCGATGATTTGATTATAAAAACGTTTAGAAGTAGAGTAATATCATTTTGACTGAAAGCTCAAAAATGACAACGAAAAATAAACCTTCAAGATATTTTCTACGTAAAAAATCTTGGATAAATATTAACGTATTTTATATATTTATATGTAAGATATTTTAATGGAATAAATGTGTTACAAGGCACAAATATGGATGGTTCATACGTCGCAAGAATACTAAAAATATTATACTTATTACTTATTGATGTAATGGACTGAATTATTTCATATATATATATAATACGACAATCTTTTTATGGCGAGAGCACATTCATCGGACCATGTATGGAATGTGTATGAAGTAACAAACGGACGGATAAGTTACCATTTATTCGAAGACATTATGTATGTACACATAAAAATGTACAGCAGCTACTGTGGTAATGATTTATTAGAAAAAATAAGAAAAATGTGGATTGTCTTAATTATTATAATGATAAGATAAAATGATTACTTTTTAAACTATTCGATATTGGCTACACAGTAGCCGTTCCTCTAGAAACGTTTCCCGATGTAAGATGCTCCCCATCTTTATAACAATCGTGATGATAATCATCAATCATCGAAGTCATTTATGGTGATAATTGCTGCCCCTAGAAATTGTGGAGAGATCGGGAAAGTACAGTTAAAAAATACACCACTCAAAAAAAAACATATCAAATCAAATAAACCACGTGAAATGTGCAATCGTTTTATTGCAGCTAGAATTTACGTTAAATATTGTCAATTTTTAGGCAACTCAATTATTTTTACATCATGTTTAACCCTTTCGCATCGGTTGTCGGCATATGCCGTCATGAGATACCCCGACCGTTGACATCGTTTGACGTGATATATCGTTTTGCTACTTTCTTAGAATGGTTTGTTATGCATCATCTGATAGCTAAAGGATACAAGAACCAATGTGATATATGAAAATAGACCAGATAAGTACATGTATGCTTGAAATACTAGTTTTATAATTGACAGTATAATTTGTTTTCAAACCGAGCCGTAATGTAAGGTTTAAGTTTTGTCGTATTTGTATGAATATATAATAATTCATTTTTCAAAACTCGTACGTGCTATTTTGAGTTATTTGGCACATATTCTGGGAGGGTATACCGTACAATTCATAAAATATTTTGATATTTCACATTTGATTTATTTAAAAGCTAATTTTTTCAATAACAATCACTTGAAATAGTGTGCATTTTCCACGTGGTTTATAAGAGTACGAGACAAAAACAAAATACAAAAAAAAAACATACACTGTACAAAACATACTAGAATAATAAAAGAATACAAACCTTGCATTTCTTCAACATGGCATACCTATGTGAATTATTTTAAACATAGTCAGAATCGATACGACTAGCCTGAGAAATCATTTGAGATTATTTTCTAGGTATACAAATATCACTCTAAAATACTAAAAACGACGACGATAGAAAAAATACATTACGAATGAACAAAGTACCTTCAATTAAGATTTTATTATAAAAAGATTTTTAGTGTAATATTTCTAAGAACTGTTTTCAATGTTTTTGCGAGTACATATTATGCTTTGAGTATTTTCAGAGTGACATTTTAAGAGAGTACAAATCGATAAAATTAAAATATAATTTCACTGAATAGCGAAACCTTAGCAGGTATCATACTCCTGCGATTATTAATTTAAATATAATTTATATGCTTAATACTTACATATTATAATATGTAACAAATATATATATATATATATATGTGTATCATGAAATTGTGAAATAAGAATGATATCGTAAATAAATTTTCCGAATCGGAAAACGTGCTTTGAAAAACATTTACTAATTCATCACTGTTCCATTTAAATAATCCATCATTGTTTTTATATCAACTCTATTATCCACATGCCCAACTTTGTGCTCTTTCCAAGACTTAATATTGGGCAAGAGCAGGCCATCGATGTTGCCAGGTATAGAGCTGATTTACCAGAATATATTTTGCATCGCTAATACGAAAAAAAAACACATTTTTAACTTATTCAATTATGATTATTCAGTTAAATAATTGAATGTGCAATTCTTGGTGAACGATAAAGGATTTATTCAAAACCAAAGAATATGACTTTAAGACTGAAAAACTTTGCAATTTATATGTTTAAATGAAACGGTAATGAAAGTTAAATATCTTAGTAAAAATAATGTAAACAATGAGTTTAGGCATGTGATAACATACTCACAACAATTATCTAAACAAATAATTAAAAAAACTCACCGAAAAAACACAAAAAGCACACGATATTTCAAAATGAAAGAAAACCAAGTACAATGGAGAAAATCGTGCCAAGCATAATAACTAGCAAACGTGCTAAAGAAAATGCTCACAATGCCCTCCGATAGTCCAAAAATACAAATACATATGCCTCAATTCAATGGAAAATACAACATCCAGTACGACCAAAATACATGTTTTGATATAAAATAGATTTTGTATCAATCTTTGGTGTGATCTAAGAGAAAAATGAGTAATTTATCGTCTTAACGAATAATCATATCGAAACTTCTAATAGTAATGCTTTAGAGTTTAAAAATTATATTCTTTGAGAGGATACCTTACAAAAATTGAAGCAATGAGGTAATAAAGTGCATTGATTACTGTGTGAAATATTGACGATAACCTTTTTTATATCATTTCATTAAAAAAATGATAATTTTTAATGATGAAAGGGGGAGTGAAATAATGTAAGATATTGTGTATTAAAAAGATGCAAAGCTCGAGTTGGGTTTTATAAATCATTCCCACGTTTCGATTCATGAATCAATATGCATAATGAATAGTTATTTATCATTTAATACTCCTATAATATTTGTCTAACGTTATCTCTTTTTTCCTCTTCATCAAAACGGTACTACATTATGCATCGCAGATTAATAAGAATACTCTCAATTACGTACTAAGTTCGACGTACCCATCACACAAGCAGCAAAAAAACTAAGAGATTGGAATTATTTTAAAGATTATCTCTCGGTTTAAATATTGCCATGAAAGAAAAACACATTTGCGTCTAGCTTACGACTGTCAATCAATAATGTTAATTATTCGAAATTGATATGTTACAGTCTTTTATTGCGGGGCTGGTATGACAAGTAGAAATATTATCGATAGCAATTACAGTGTGTATTTAGTTGCTTGTTCTAGTAGAATAGACATCATTAGTGACTGATTGATGACTCGACATATTCATTCCTTTCTTTCAATGGTAAGAGTATTCGACCGCTGTTGCATATTGTTGCTACCGTGGCGTCTAAAGAAGAGATTTGGAATTAATAATAAACGCATTAACAATGCAATATTATCACATACAAACTATTGATATTGCTAATGCATCATGAAAATAAGTAAATTATCATTAATTTTGCAAAACTTCATTACGCTGGTAAACTTTAATCTAAAGTGACAAAAAAAACCTCATATTCTGATATTATAAATTAAACCTTTACATTTAATTGTTGTATACATACTCGTTTTAAGTTTTCAAGAGATAAAAACTAATACAGCGTCTGAATCGCGGTAAAGATTACTTTAAATCGTGACGCCTTATTGATGGATAAGTAAAATGATTTATTTTAATCACTTAATATAGGTTGTAATAATTTTTCCAGAAAACAAATTTGACAGTTGTCGCCTATACTTATCAACTAAAATAATATATCAAGCTTCTTTTAAACGTGTAAGTATACTATATCAGTAATAGATAATCCTCGATGAAGCGATAAGGCGTAACACTTTGAGAAAAATTTAAAAAATATATAATTGAGCCTGAAATATTTTTATGTTAAAGATCACCGTTTTGCGCAAAAGGTTTTGCAGTATCATTGATAATTCTTTGAAAATAAAGATTTAAATAAAGACACGGTTTCCCAAACAATGCCTGAATTCCGTGACAATTTTGAAAGGTACATTAACACTAAAATGTAATATGGATTAAACTTGCGAATAAATGTAGACTGAGTGAATAATAAAAAATCATGATATATACACTCTGAATATATAGTATAGAGACATCTATCGTTATATGATAAACAATGATATAAATGCAACATATTCCATGCAGCAATTCGGGCAGAGGATGGTCGAGCGTTCAAGGGTAATGAACTTGATGAAATGGTTTGTTCCAAGGTTCGCTGGTTCGCATCCCGCCTCTGCCGATATTTTTCTGAACGAATTGATGCGTATAAAGAATAAAAAAATTCAGGATTTCAGAAGTGTTGCATTGAAGACGCAGTAAGGGAAACCCTGTTTGGGGGAGGTAAAAAATTTTGGACTATCGGGTAGCGTGGTAGCGCTCGTGCACTACCGCTGCGTGTGCGCGTGCGCGTGCGAGTGCATGTGAGGATGCGGCGCATACTGCTGCGCCAGCGCTGGCGGCAGCGGCAGCGGGAGCGGAGATCCGCACTGCTGGTGATGGTGGTACCCCTGCGAGACCCCTCCGCCCATGGAGGCGTGGTGCTCGGCGTGCTGGTACCCCTGCAGGTGCGCAGGAGAACCCCCGTACGCTAGCTGTCTTACTTTGGTCTCCTCGTCGGCGATGTTGTAGGTGAGCTCCGTCTCCTCGAAGCCCGTGGCGGACATTCGCTGGTCTCCCGCGTGGGCTCCTGCTCCCTGAGGAGGGTCTGGTGAGTTGAGGCACGTCTGGATGAGGCGCTTGCCAGAGTCGCTGGTGATCATCGGCTGCAGCTTGCGCGTGGCAAACGTGTATACGTGACCTGTCTCTGACGCTACCAGCAGCATTACTTGTGTGCCAGTCAGTGTGGACAGCTCGTATGCCTAGACAAAAAACACATTACTTCAATTAGTACAACTGGTAAATCAAAACCACACTGATAATAACAAAAATAAGTCATAAATAATTTGCATACCAATTTACAACACTATCGTGTATGATATTTATCTCATCAATAAATTGGAGAAAAATAAACGGCATACGATCATAAGATCTGATGATTAGACGGACACCCAACCCTCGAGGCCTGGACTATTTAGGTCATGTGGTTCAGCCCGAAATAACAATATAGAAGGGACCGTTACATGAAAAATCACCGCAAAATAACAGTCATTTACAGGTATCGAACCCACGACCTTTGGCTTGCAAAGCAAACGCTTTGACCATTGAGCTATACCCGCCGACGATAAATAGCTTTAAATAAGCTTTCTGCATATCTCGAACCTGTTTTTCGCATAATTTTCATCCTTTTGTCAATGTCAGTACTTTCTCTGATTTATAAATGTCTTTGATATATATATATTGACAAAATTTAAATTGTATTATCTAATTTCGGTATTTTCTATTCGCCTATTGTGCCTTTTTATAAATCTTGAAACTTAATTAAATAAATGAATTAAATAAATTAGTAACATAACAAAAATCTGCATATTTTTTATTATTTCGTCTATACACTATATCAATATTTAATACTTATTAACCCTTTCACTATGGCTCGGTTTGAATACAAATTATACTGTCAATTATAAAACAAGTATTTGAAGCACAAATGTCTCTGGTCTATTTTCATATTTCACATTTGTTCTTGTATCTTTTAGCTATCAGATGATGCATAAAAAATTATTCTAAGAAAGTAGCAATACGATATATCACGTCAACCGATGTCAACGCTCGGGGAATCTTATGACGGCATATGCCGACAATCGATGCGAATGGGTTAAATGCTAATAAGGAAGATATTTTTGTTAATAATTTAACGGTATCTTCACAGCAAAAAGTATCATCGTCTGATTTATGTAGTCAACTGTACAACAGAGCCAACTAAAAATAATGATGAATTGATTTATGTAATTTTTTTAATAGACTTTATCGATTCCCACCTCGCAATTAAAAGCCGCAAAATGATAATGAGCCATAAAAATAAGTCCCGCGTCTCCCGATCGGTTCTTCTTGCAGGTCTCACAACTGCTTGCATTCCTCTCATTGTTTCCCCGAAGAGAGATGACCCCGGGGGGCTCCCGAGCAAGAGAGTGACTCATGAGGACCACGCAGCCTCCAGGTTCCATTGTCCAGAAGTTTCTTAGCGCCGGAGCAAGCAGCGGACTCGCCGCGCGTTGCTGGACGTGATCTGAATCCACTAAGGAGCAACTAAGGATAGCGTGGGAATACTACAAGACACCATGGTTGTAACGTATGAAACTTTGAACCATCATAAAATAGGTTACAACATATGGCTATCAAATATTGTCGTCAGTTTCCACTGTCCATGCCTCATCCCAAGATACATATGCACCTGAAAGTCTACCTGGGAACATATACGGTTCTCGAAAGCCTCCAGAGCAGAAGCCTGAGGACTTGAAGGGACATCCGCTGTAGTATACGAGGGCATATTTTTAGGCTGAAGTGTTAGTCATAATGAGATTTAGTTAGGTGAAGATAAAGACTCAAGTAGTGAGGGCTCCCCAACAAAAAGGTTAACTCAAGTGAAAATAGGCAGGATATATATATCAAAAAGATGAGGGTCGATAGAAAGAAAAGTGTTGGAGTGGCGTCCAGAAACTGGGAAACGGAGCGTTGGCCGACCCCCTATAAGTTGAACAGTGGACGGACACAGGCTGATGATGATAGGTGCAGATACATATAGTGGTATCGATTATTTGAGTGCAACTGATTAAACTTACGTGACGTTTCACGTGATAATACTCGTAATTAAATTATCAAAAAACTGTTTCTAGAACTTAAGTTTCACTTTTAACGTGTGAGAGCCTCGTGCAGTTTTTGTTGTTGTTTCTGCGGTTTCAATGGTTTTGCTTTCGAATTTACAAATTTCAGAAGACATAGATGAAACCTCTTTTCAGGTATCCAAAACAAACACTATTGATATTTTCTTATCTTGTTAGTAAAGGGCATTGTTTTTGATGAAATGCGGAATAAGCCTCTCAATTCCTTTGGATATGTATGACAAAATGAAAATTTAATTTTGACAGGTTTATGCAATCATTTATATCCGTTCTCCTACTGCGAGTATCATATTTTTCATAACATTTCCTTGTAGTACTTACTTCTAACGTGGATATGTCGCAGTACTGTAAATAGTCGCATCTACACATAAATTGATTATTTCAGAACTTAATTTCCACCTGCACAATATACCAACGAGTCCACAAGAATTTTTTTTTTCATTTTTTTTTTTCTTTTTTCCTTTCAGAAACATTACAAATTTTATCAATTCAATGCATTTCTGAAGTACAATAATATAAATACAATAATATAATATAAAATAAAAATACAATAGGTAACATAAATGTGGTGATGTAAAAATATATAAAAATAAAAGAATGGTCCATTTCACGAGAATATACCTACTTCAAGTCTAACAACGTCTAAATTATTTTCATTTTAGCATCTTAAATAGGTTATGATATTTTGGCAACATGGAACATCTCAAGATGCTGTCGACCGGCCTCGCCATAGCATACATTCTTCCTTGATACTTCTTTATTATGCTTGAATGCTACATTTTTTGTTCTAGCATCTTAAATATGATATTCCGGTAAAATTGAACACGTCAAGGTGTTGAGCATAAGGATGGTTGCGCCTCTGAGGGCCACCAATGTGACCGGACAAGAAGTGTCGCCTCGGAACCAGATTTGAAGCACGTGACGAGAAACAAACATCACATTCTGCTCGAACATGCCGGCAGCATCTCAAGTCCTGCACAAAGTATGCGGTGCCCGGTGTGAGCTCTTCATACGGGAACTGTCCTGCAAGACGTGAACATCCGATACAGTTATTCCGACACTGAAATCTCCACGCGAGAGAGCAAACGCTGGTGAGGTCATACATTTCAATGCTCAGAACACCTACGTAAGTAATGCACAAGTGTGTACCTGCTGTTTTGTATTATGCAGTAACAGAATATCGATAATCTCGCGAAACCTATTTTGACGGATACTTATTATAATCCTAATAAAATAATATCTTTTGATACATTACTACATGGGGGCTCTTGGGTGGTGATGCGCACCTACCGACTGCTATTAAAACAGCAGTTTATAGCCTCTCACAACCAACTCCACTCCCACCTGTACGTGGTGAGCCCTACATAGTCATGTCACATCAAGATTGCGGTAACCAATCCCTTTGGCGATATGACGTGATGAACTGACGGGAGAAAGGAGGGCTAAGAGAGTTATCAAAAGAACTCTCCCAGCTTCAACTAGGCACGGTGTAAACCGGCCATAAACTCGCCAAGCCGCCTGGCAAGCGTGGCGTTTTAAGCCAACAACCCCGAATGAAAGACTCATGCGGGAGGCCTACGTTCAACAGTGGACGGACACAGGCTGATGATGATGACATTACTACATTTATATTAACCCTTTGGTTACAAAGCGTCGAATATTCGACGGTCGATTCTCGTGCGAAAAATACGAAGCGTCGAATATTCGACGCACATCTAAACATTTTTTTAAGGTTTATATATCAACCAACTATAGATTTTTTATTTGGTATTCCATAAAAAAAGGTTTGGAACTTTGATATTTGAATTATATTAGTTTGAAACATGTCATACATATTCATACTTCAAGCTTTTAAAATGTGTTTTTAGATTTTTTGACTGTTTTGAGATTTTGTTTCTATATTTATATAGTATGTATATGATTTTTACTATCAATTTTCATCAAGTTGACAGTAATAAAGATTTATTATTTACAATCATATATGATCTCAAAATAAAAATTTGAGTGGGGATTTTGTAGTTTTTGATGTTTATATTTTTTTATTTACAAATATAATCATTATTTATTAAAAATTTATTTGCTTAATCTGAATTATGAACTGCTTGGAATGAACAATATTTTTATTTTTTTAATCTAGCGTTAAAAAGATAAAAATTATGTTAAATTTATCAAGTACTAAAAAATGGTCTAAAATAGCTTCGTCTTTTTCGCAAGTTCGCTAAGAAAATGCTTCGTAACCAAAGGGTTAATTACGTGCCCTGCAAACTATAAAAAAAAACGGTAAATTCAAATATTGATGTGTTAAGTTTCTCATTCACTAGCGTGCAAAATCGCATATCTGACGACGAAAGCTTTAGTACGTATTTTTTGTACATTCAACCCTCCTTTAACGTTTTTATTAGATCGAACGATTAGCCCGATGCTTACGAGGCCAGGACCATTTAGTCCTAAAAGGCGGTGCAGCACAAAATAACAATATAGAAGGGATCGTTATATGAAGAAATCGCCATAGACACTATAGTAAAAATTTCGTTACAAATCCAAAAAAAGGGTGTTTTGTGTAATTGTATAAGGGACCTATACACAGAATGTACTCGGCGGAGCTTTGGCAGACAGAGCTGACATGGGATGAGGCGAGAACCATGGCGACTAACGGACCTTTATGGCGGCAGTTCGTGACGATAATATGTGTATTAAATTATTTTTATGCAGTTAAATTATGTATATATGTAAAAAATGATATTTTTGTTTATATGAAAATTTCATGTAACATTAGATAGTTGTAATGATGGTTGGAAAATCACCAAAGTCAGCCCATTACACTTATTAAGAACAAGATAAATATGAAAGAACTCGAGAACTGGCGATCAGTCTTGACTGATAAGACTGCAACCAACAATTGTAAGTATCATGTCATAGAAGAACCTGGGGGTGCCTAAAACCTACCCCAATATAACAAAGCTATATCAACTCTAGGGCATCGCCCGACCAAACATACGGCGAGAAGTCACCAACAAGAAGGAGCTCTCCAAAGCAACCCACGACACACTCCACCCTATGTTTGGGTATCAAAAGATCACGGCTCAAATCAAGAAGAAGTTCCCTACAGTCAACAACGGAACTGGTGATACCTGAGGCCACCCTGCGGCTGAACATGTAAGAAGCGCAACTGAGGGGAATACTTGGGTTGCCCCGAAAGAGGACCTAGCCCCTGGACACGACCAGGGGTGGAATATATGGAGGTCCCTTAACAGACTTCGGACCGGAGTATGCAAGACGAGGACACAAATGATGGCAGTTTTACAGCGGACCGACTGAATGTGACTGCGGCGTGGAGCAGACCCTGTCACACCTTCTGGAGTGTGCGCTGTGTCCGAGTAAGACCTGATGATGGCCGAGAGTAACGCCATCGATGTCGCCCACTTCTGGGCAGACAGGATCTGACCCTGTTGTTTCCGACACGATTATATATATGGAGGAACCTTGCATAGGATCTGCAATCATGCAGTATAGTTTTCAGTTGTAGCTTTGTCATCAGGTAAACGATTTAAGCCTGAGACAACGTTGAACTTAAAACTCTTATTTTTTAACTCAAGACCATTGAAATATGAAAATCCCAATCATTGATGATGACACAAGTACAACAGTATATAAAACAAATATCTCTCTACACTCATCTCAGCGGTCAACATTTCAAGTTGATTGGCCGAGATTAAAACATTTCTTAATCGTGTGGACAGGAATGACCTGACCACGGCTCGCCATGACCTCTCCGTCTCTTCTCATCTCCTTGATCAAGACCCCAGCATATTGGATCCATCATGCCGGTGATTAATTGTGCACAATAGACAATGGACTCGTGTCGGCCTCTCGGCTGGATCTCTTCCTGGTGAAGACACAAGAGTAACTACTACGAAGCGCAGGGTATTCGGTTCACATTCCTTTACATTCCGGTTTGCTCCAAAAACAATGTTTGATATTTACGTAACATGAAACATACTATATATATATTATCATGTAGCTTATGTTTAACAATAACACATCTTTGACTGATAAAACAACTAATGGATTTATTTAGGTACATCACAAATCATAATATTACTAGTTCTGCTTTGGGAATGCTGGAGGTTCATTCGATTCGCGATATATCTTGCATTTTCAGATTTACTCAATCAAAATAATCACCGTTTTTATTTCGTATATATAATCAGTGCGATGGAGCTTGCTTTTGGAAGAGAACAACCGTTGAAAGATACAGGATCCATAGCAGTCTTCTTGGTGAAGAAAGTACATGATTGGGTTTTGGAAATGTTGAAACTGACGAGGTTGAGGTCACCCCATCTTGAAACCCTTTCAAGAGACATGTTCATTTTCTCCACCAGAGATTGCCTAGCAGCAGATAGTTCCGAATGTTTCGGAGGTTTATGGAAGATTATACTCTCATCGACAGTGCTGTCGTCGTCATAGCAGTGAATGCTTGCACATTGAAGAAAATCATTCACATGCAGAAGGAAAAGAGTGGGCGACAGCACTGTGAAACTCCTGTGGAACTCCTGTGGAACTCCCGAGTTGATTTTATGGCAGGAAGAAGAAAAGCCATCTGGCACCTTACCTAAAGCCAATACTGCCGTATAAGTTTTGATAACAGGTGCCTGCGTAAAATATTAGGGGTTGGATGATTTCTATGACGATTAACTAGGTAAGAAAGCAGACAAAGGTGCCTTCCATTTTATAGTAGGTTAATAGATGAAGGTGGGCTTGATTAGGACATTTCACCATCACATTATCTGGACACCACAGAAGAAGATAAAGTACGGCTATCTTTTTTCAGGCGCCGAGATCTCACCATTTTTGAAAGGCGTCAGAAACTATAAGGATACGGAAAGGAGAAGAACTTGTAATGTTATTACTTAAATACTAATTATTATTTTATTACAGTCGATTCCGCTTAATTGGGAGACCGCATAATTGGGACAGCCGCTTATTCGGGACAAATCTCAAAGAACAGAAACCAAACCAAGAAACCAATTGTAAATTTATATGTTTAATTGGGACAACATTCCGCTTAATTGGGACAGTAAATTTAAGATCACAGCACATATTATGTTACACATATTCAAATTAGAGAAATATGACGACGATGCTGATGAGTCACCTTTGCCTGTGACTAACCAAAAGGCAAAAACATGTATCACCGTGTTACAGCGTTATTTAATGCAGGAAGAAAATGAAGGGAGCCCTGCATCCGCACTGAATATCTGTGCTGATTTTGTAAAAAGTGAAATGTTACAAAAGCAAAAGACAGACTACACTTGACTCATTTTTGCATTGAATTAAATTGTATGTACCTACCCAATTAATTATTTTAATTAGGATTTTTTTTCTAAAAAGTTTATATAACATATTTGTAATTTATACGAAAATTTATATTATCTATATGTAATTTACAGTTTCCAAGAGTTTATAAAATAAAATTATATTATAAAAAATTTAAAAAAATGCATTGTTTAATTTTATATGTGTATTACTGGTTAATGGCCTTAGTTGCCAAACCAAATAAATGAATTTAAAAAAAAAGTAAAATTAATTGGGACAACATGACCAAGTCCCGATGTGTCCCAATTAAGCGGAATCGACTATAGTTGAGCCGGCGAAGCGTTTCACGGGTTATATGTGGTTGAAATAAGCAAAATGCGATTAAAGTTTGTTTTTTACTCGGAACCTTATTGCCCCTATAAAAAAATATGTAATGGTAATAATACATAAATTTACAAATAATATATATAAAATACAACTTCAAAATTTTAATATATGCCATTATATTTTATCAAAAAAATGGTGCCTAACCCCGGCAAAGGCGCTGAGCACATATATATTACGATATTTTCTTTGTTACGCTTACTAATAATTTTAAATTAATTCCAATTCATTCATATTAACATCCTCCTCTCTCTCAAAAAGGTGTTATTCAGTCGCGTGATGGCATGGTTAGGAGCAGATTTATAACACAGACTTTTTCAGAAGCACATTGACATAAATTTACGATAAAACTTTACAAATTTATGGCTCGACCTAGCATTCGGCCGAGCCACAATACAATATCTCTCGCCGAAGGGCGGGGACCGACTGCCGCGCTCGCGATGGCTCTCGCCACGAAAGATTGTATATCGAGGTTTTCGGTACCAGTCAGCAAGGGCTACATCATGCTAATGTCAATATATTATGCTTATAATTTAATTAAAAATAATGTATTACTTACGCATTCGAAATTATATAAACTGTTATTTTTAATGAGATTCCAAAAACGACATTTATTTCGACAATCGCGTATTTCCGTCACGTCATAACTTAACAATTCGATTTAAACAATTCGAAGAAATTAAAGAAAAAAGAAAAAGTAAAATGCCCGGCGCGCGTAGCACGGGCAAGCAGCATTCAGTGACAGCAAAATTGACTGCAGAAGATCGTATCTGGCAGCAGCATACATTACACAAGTGAGTAAGAAGTGCGGATAAGCGCGAGCCGGGACATTAAGTACCTGTCATTAGGGTGTACAATGTCGCTGTGTGGCGAACAGGTGTGAATTGAATTCATTCCGAGATAAACGCACCAGGTAAAGGTCACCCAGGTAATAAATTGCGACCGGTTAACCGAAATGAGACAAGATTGCTCTTAAGAGAATGAAAACAATTTAAAAAAGACTCTCTTCAAAAAAAGTACGAGTACTTAACAGATTTCAATGAATTTTGCAATCAATAAAAGAGGTAGACTGTCGGAAAGTAATAATTTAAAGTAATAATGTGAAGTAGTTAAAAAATTTGGATTCATCCTTTCTCAAATCACCCATGAGATTACGAAATATGCCTAATCTCGACCGTAGTTTTAAGATCGGGTGAACCCAAAATCTTCTTTTTTTGCATTTCTTTCGGCGGCGAAAGTACCAGTATAATACCAGAAGAGTATTCACGTCCATTGCGTTTGAAATTTCTTCTCCGACTACCAAAGTTATCCCGTAAAAAAAAGGGTGCAAACTTCTGTGTGTGAACATAGGTATGATTTTTGCGGTATCCAGTAAAAAACCGATCCTGCAAAACTGAACGTCCGTGAGATAGAGCCGTAAACGCTTCCATGTTCAATGTTGCTTCAATGATAAAACGAGAACCGTGCTTGTAATGTGCTGTCATTATCGGTGAATGTCCAACAAGCATGAAAAAAATATTTTTCAATTGCGTCATTTTTTTTTTGCAAATGTTTTGTACAAGCAATTAGAACTGCAAAAACAACTTGTACTGCCTACTTGTAACGTGCACACCTGAACGTTTATGCGAGTTTTGCTCAGGTGTAAGTCGACCATTCTTTGTCCGTTGGATCGGTACTCCCACACGGCATGTAGCCCTGATTGCGCGTGTTACTGTTGACGCTACACCCGACAGCTGGACGGAAATATGGCGCCGATTCGTTTGTGTGATTTTAAAATCGAATAAATAATAAATTAATAACTAACGATCCGGTGCGTGCGGGTGCGGGTGCCGCGTGGGAGCTGCGGTTCCGGATGTAAAAAACGCAGTTGTACCTGCGCCGCCGTCGTGAGGGTCAAGATTTATCGCGCTGCGCATGCGTAAGCGGCGGCTCATGAATATCTAGACCTGAAGTTTATCAGCTGATGCCGCCTACGCCTACTCCCAGCCGTCAAAAACCCATCGAACTTGCGCAGTTCTTAACAACGAAAGTCGACGAAGCAAAGCATGGTGTTGTCATGATACACAGAAAACACACGACAGTTTTTATGACTTTTCTGACATTAATTTATTTGTCGAAAATCACATTTTATATTGATCTCAAGGTTTAAAATACCTTAATCATTTATCTGACAAACAATGCATAATTTTTTTATTTTTTTTATGTAAGCGCATGCAGGAGAGCACACCCGGTCAAGATCAGTGCACTCTATGACGCTCAGCCAGGGAGGCTGGACGCTGCATGCGGGAAACGTGTGTTGTGTTCGTGTTTGTGTGTGGGTTGGGGAGATTGCAAGTGTATATTTATCTGTTTCTTGAAGAGATCCAGATTGTAGGAAGGAGAAAACAAAGACGCTGGAAGAGCATTCCATAGCTTACCGGTGGCATTAAGGAAGGAACTTTGGAAGCTGCCAGTTCTTGGTCGACATACATTAACCGTGTATGGATGTTCGGCAAGTGCAAGACGAGTTAGTCGGCTGTGAGTGGGTGCAGGAGGAATTAGTTCTTTAAGTTTCGAAGAGCAGCGACCGTGGTAATAACGGTAGAAAAGACTAAGAGAACCAACCTTACGCCTGTGTTCCATTGATTGCAGGTTTAGACGTAAGGGTGTCATTGTTTATCAAACGAATTGCTCTTCTCTGAACTGAGGCAATTAAGTTTAGAGGGTATTTTGGGGCTCCAATCTAAAGGTGACTGCCGTATTCAAGGATAGGTCGGATTTGTCCTTTATATAGAAGAAGAAGTTGTTTATCGCTGAAATACCGACGTGATCTATATAATACACCATTATAAAAGTAAATTTGAAAAAAAAACATTTTTCACATTTTATATAATATGCAAATTAAGCAATATGACTTTTCTAGCACATTTAAAATAAAATAGTTGAATTTGCTTTGGTTTGAGATAAGCATGTTTAGTCGTAAGATTAAAATAAAAGTTTATACGCTAGAGAACGTTAAACTTATATTACATAATATCTCTGAAATAGGAAATCAAAATGAAAATTTTATAAATTTAATTTCATTTTAACGTGATTAAGTATGGATTCATATTAAGATTTCTTCTATATCCCTTTTATATCCGGAACTGGTTACTACAGAGTACCTTCATCTGAATATTTTATGTAGATCGGACGATTAAGCCGACGCTCTCGATGCCTATGCCATTTTTTTGTCCTGAGGAGTGTCTCTACCCGACCAGCGACACGCGGTTAGCAACAGGCGGTCACTAACCCAGTCGCGGTCCGCGTCCAATTAACGCTTGAACGCTGACCACAAAAACATCTGTGAATTAACAATAACTACGATAACCGCGCTAACGATGTGCCATTGGTAATGCATATTCAAATAATGCAGAATAAAATTCTTACGTATGTACTTATATCATCAAATATGGCAGGTTAAGATTGCAATACTCACCTAATCCTGGAAGGAATAAAATTCATAGTCAAACTAGCAAATCCATTTTGAAACGCACTTAACGAGATGAGCCACATAGCGTTCATGAGCTGTAATATCTTAATTTGTAATAAAGTATTGTATTCAATTAGAAAGCCAAGTATTATTGTAGTAAAACACTAACGTAAATTGAGCTATGTAAAGTATCGTAATCTTGAATAATAATTTAATGATACTAACTACCTGCGCATAATTACTGTACTGCAATCATATAATACTTGCAGCCACCGGCCTCAGCACACAAGATCCTTAATCAAATAATATTGATATAATGCAAGCGTGTGCCTGCGAATAGGTGTTTCCCAGCACGCCTCTAGGCTGCCGACTGCCGCCCACGTGTCTTTGACGTCTGTCAGGTGCGCGATACTCAAGTCTGGTGAAGTCTAATACACCTGAACAACTCAGCGCGTGCGATACAGATGAAGAAGTTTGACGAGTAATATAAGAACCACTCATCAACTAGATATCCACCTTAATACGTCCCTTACAAACACGTAATTTGCATTCTCTTCTTGCGACGCATGTCCCATGTGATCCAGGCATACAACAGAGAGTGAGACATTCTGTGATGGAGTGCATCGGCAATGAGAATAGGAGACGCGTTCTGTATTATCACCTAGGAGTCTCTGCCATTTCTTGGGAGGATTTTCCTGAACTGCTGCTTAGTTCTGACGGTCCCTTGCTGTTAAACTAAATTAAGGATATCGTGGTAATAACACACGCAGCAAACGAGGCTGTGTTAAAAAAATAATCATAAAAAACGTCTAATCAACATGACTTTTTTTCACCACTATGGTCAATGGTCAAAGCGTTTGCTTTACAAGCCAAAAGACGGGGGTTCGATCCCCGACGGAGATTTAAAAAAAAGTTTTTAATCGATTTTTGAGCTCTAAAATACCCCCGGTTGGTGTGAATTTGATCCCTCACCCGTAAAATGCCAGTCATAGCATATTAATTAAAATTGGCGGTAGACGAAAGTCGTCCCGTGAAGACCACCCATTAATAGGAAATTCCTGTAATAATAAGGATGGTGCGTGAATCTCGGGCTGTAGTCTTTGACGTTGGCGGATCAACACTTCAAATGCAGCGCATAGCCATATGCACCATGGTTAGCGTCATAGAATTCCACAGATGAGACATCAGAATTACTATCACCATGTGCATGTATTTTAAGAAAATATCTATTAAGAAAAGCAACAAACAGATAAAGAAACAAAATTCATGGTTAATAGCATATATTAAAATTATAAAAAATAAAAAAATTATAGAGATTTTCAAGGTAAAGGAAGCAATGTGTTGTAGTTACACATCACAGGCAAGGAAAGGTTAAGACTCATGTTACAAGTATTGACGAAAAATTGCACACGATTCAACGAGTCAAATGATTACGTGACATTGTTAAAAATTGTGACACATAGTGGCCAACATAGGAAGAGACAACTATAAGAAACAATGATGATTCAGTACACAGAAGTTGTACATACATCTTTTCAAAATTAAATTCTTCGTAGTAATAATACCAATCGGATTAGTTTACAGCAAAAAAAAATTGTTTCTCGATCTCCACTCTTCTCGATCTTCTGCAACCCTCTTTAGCTCAGCATAAGAGCTACAAGTCATGTCCTCAAACACTTGCTGCAAATACTCCCGCAGGGGGCGCACTTTGCCGTTTCTACCCTCAAACATCCCTTCCACAATGTCGCGAAGAAGACCATCATGGCGCATGATGTGACCGATCGCCTCTCTGAGATAGTTCTTTTTAGGTGCCTTTCTTCCTTGGTTATGCTGAGAACCTCATCGTTCAAATTAAATTATCAAAAACACAAAACATAGTATTTAATAATATGCTGTTTGTGGGATAACATACCGATGCTGGGAGAGCATTTTAAAGCTTGCCTGTGATGTTAAAGAAGGAGCTTGACAAGCTTTTCGTGTTTAGAGTCGATATTTGTCAACTATGTAGTGATGCTCGGTAAGGGATCTACATTCTTAAGGTTGAGGAGCGTTCGAAAAAGTGTACATCTTCATCAAATCTTGACGCTTAAAAAACGTTGTTTCCAAATAGTATATTTCAGAGAACGTATCCTGTCTTCTGCATCCAGGCTTCATCCTTCCTATTCTTCGGATGTCGTCTGTCTGTCAATTTCCTACGACGCTTTCAAAATAAAAACGATTAGTTGATTATTATCTGGTGGTGTCAAGATGTCTCATCGTGGATATTGTTGCAATCAGATATGGCGCATTCAACTCTTTATAAAAATTTCCGTCGGCTTGTTGACCAAAGGTCAGCATTCCCAAACGTGGAAGAAAAACAAACAGTGACATTATATGAGTACAATACCAGGAATCTATTGATATTACAGCATTCCTAATAATATAATTACAAAAATATATAAATTTACGAAAATATTGCTGTGTTTTCAATTGATAAATAGTGCATACTTTATATTATTACAATAATGTAAAGAATGGTGGAACTGAGGTTAAATATCTCGGCTCCGTGATATCCTTAGACGCCAAAACTGAATCCGACGTGGAGCATAGAATAAACAGAGGTTGGATAAAATGGAGGTCTCTCTCTGGTGTTTTGTGTGACTGCAAGATTCCAGTTAGGATCAAAGGTAAAATCTACAAAACTGCTGTAAGGCCAGCTATGCTCAATGGATCGGAGTGTTGGACCCCGCTGAAACGTGACTTGGATAGGATTCATGTGGCAGAGATGAAGATGCTGAGGTGGGCGGTATGACTAGTGTGGACAGAGTTCGAAATTAACATATTCGGGGTTCATTTCGGGTGGCCCCCATACCTGAAAAGATAAGGGAAACCGCCTAAGATGGTATGGGCATGTGACACGGAGAGATGAGGACCACAGACAACCTGGACTGCAACTATAAGCAAGGATCTGAAAACTCTGGGCTTGACCGAGAATGCAACGCAGGACAGACAGACATGGCGAATGTGCACAAGGAGAGCCGACACCAGATGATGGGAAATGGCGAGGCTAAAGAAGAAAGAATTGTGGAACTGAGGTATCTTTCTTCTATTGTTCTCATGTTCAATGTGAATAGCACATCGTTAGTGTAATTCTCGTTAAATCGCCGAAGTTAAGCAACATTGGGCACGGACCAAAACATGGATGAGTTACGGCTTGTAGCTATCCACGTGTCGATGGTCGGGTTGAAGCTATCCTTAGGATCAAATGGGCCTCGGGAGTTTCGGACTAATCTTCAGAACTATTACAAAAAATACAATTTAAAAAAAAACAAACGTATGCCACTGATTACTACAGCTACTACTATTTTGATCTACATAAAATACTACGCAGTGTTTTTTGTTGACATAAATATAATTTACATAATATAAACAGCTTTCATCGAAACAATTCGTACCGAGCATTACTTGTATTAGAATCCCAACGAATACAAACACTAAGCGCTTTTCTCTGTCAAAACATGTAAAACGATCTACATACAAACTGCATCGAAACTATTTGCATGAAGCAATTGATACATTAAACACTGTTGGTGTTAGAATCGTAAAGAAACACTAGGCGCTTTTATCGGCCATAACATGAAGAAACAATTTGCATACAAACTTTAAACAAGACTGTTTGCACCGATCGATTGATACATTAAACCTTGTTTGGTGTTGTGTACCTAACTATCTGGCAGTTAAACAGCCTGACCATGACGTCAGCATCTCTTCTGCGGCAAAGACAACAGTCAGAAACGCGCACACAGCTGGTGACACAGGTAACCATGAAGGTGCGTTGGGCAACACAGGCATCGTTGCGAAATCTTAACAGTGAATGAAACCATAAGACGGAGTAAGCTGAATTCGAAAGGCCTTCGACGAAAAACGCGGCATGTATGAAATAGTTTGAAATTCTTCTTCGTAGTATCAATCCGGTCGATTGGTTTGGCAGCAACAAAATCTTGCATCTCCTGCAATCCTATTTAGCTCAGCACAAGAGCTACAACTCAAATCCTCGAACACTTGTTGCAAATATTCCCGTCTAGGGTGCCCTCCATCCCTTCCACAATGTCGTGAAGAAGACCGTCGTGGCGCATGATGTGACCGATTCATCGGACTTGCCTCTCTGAGATGGTTCTCAATAGTCTATCTTCCTTGATTAAGCTGAGAACCTCATTGTATGAAATTATTGAAATCAAAAAAGCTCGACAAGTGATTGCATACTAAAGTGCTCTTGAGTTAAAGGTCTCTAGTGTCAAAACGTTTACCTGACTACTAAGCTTATAAAGTTAAATTAATAGTTTATTTCTCAATAATAACATGCAAATTTTAATTTTTGGTTACAAATGAAAAATATTTTTTTACTTGTTTTCAGTAGCAAACCAAAATTTAAAAATGTACTCTAGAGAAACTTGTATAAAAAATAAAAAATATTATTTTTTTGGTTCAATTTGAAATGATTGTGTTATCTCTACACTCTTCAGGACGAATCATGGATGTACCCTGGTGGGACAAGTTAAAATTGACCGCTATTGTGGTAGCCATTTGCTTCAACTATAGGGTCCGCCATCTAACGTTTTTTTTTCAACTTGTGCTTATTTCGTGAATGGTAACACTTAGCTCATGTTTGATTTGACAGATAATTAGTTTTATCCTTCCGCTGAACGAATATGGTTGTGTATACGCTTGAACAACGCTGGGAAATATTGCGACATTACTGTGAAAATCATGGTAATGTTGCAGAATGTGTGCGAAAATTGCGTACGGATTTTGGAAGAAGAGAATCACCGTCAGCTCCGTATGTTCGTTATCTTGTGAAAAAAGTGAAAGAAACTGGCATCCTCATCGATAAACCAAAGCGTGAAAAGCCAAAAACAGTGCGTACAGCTGAGAATATTGCTGCTGTGGCAGAAAGTGTGCGTGAAGCGCCATCAATGGCGCTTCCATGCGGCGCGGCCATTTTGAACGAATTTTTGTTCACAAAAATTGAAGAGGAGGATATTGGCAACATTTGGTTTCAACAGGACAGCGCTACGTGCCACACAGCCGAAGCTACACTCGATGTTTTGCGCCCTGTTTTAAAAAAAAAAGTTATTTGGCGGACCCTTTATATAATAGATGTATGGGGGGAATCTATTGATCAGGTAGAAAGCGTTTATTAAACTGCTTTTTGAACTGAAGCTCGTTCTTTAATACTTAAGATGGTGATAAGGAAATACCTGTAAAAACTGTACATGTTATAAGTACATATGCCATATACTCGTATAGAGGGACATTTGGAAAAGTATATAGGATACATGATTAATACAGCAGACATGGATGTATAGTAGTAGACTCCAGCAGTGTATTGACAGTGCGTCAACACAAAGTGTCTTATATTACTATAAAAGGACTATGGAGGTCCCTTAATAGACTTCAGACCGAAGTATGCAAGACAAGGACACAAATGAAAGCCTGAGAGCAGACCCTGTCACACCTTATGGAGTGTGCCCTGTGTCCGATTAGCTGCACCCAGGAAGACCTGATCTGGCCGATAGTCACGCTAGAGGTAGACAGGATCTGACCCTGTTGTTTCCGACACGATTATTTATATATTTAAAGGGACCATATATTTTTCAAATAAATGTAATATTATCGAAGCAGTGTTTCAGAATTTGGTCGTCCGCAGTCACGGGTAGGTCAGTGTTCCCCACGCGCTAGAACCAAGCGTGGGAAGGACTATGAACGATCACAGACAGCCCAACAGAAGCTTCAAGGGCCAGAGCTAACCTCACCAAGAGCAGTACTCAGCTGTCGTCGCACATGCCTTATGCTTAAATAAGCTGTCTTCTTGGTAATCTCTTTCTTGAGTTATTCATCCACTTATGTCCAAAGACCACAATCTTATAGATATGAGCTGAACCAGTACCGGCTTTAGACCCTGCGGCGCCCAAGGAGGGCAATTTTTTGTAGCGCCCTATATTGTTTATATTTAAACGTATATAAGAAAGACTGGTTGCCCTCGGAGCCCTTAGCTTATTCGACGCCCTGGAGCACCGACACACTTCACCACCCCCTAAGACCGGCACTGAGCTGAACTTATTGGAAACTAATGATGGCGAGTTGAAGTATAGCATCAACGTTCAAAACAAAGTGCCGTCTATATGGTGCCTGCATCGTCCCCTTTCTCCTTTAGGACTGTGAATCTTGGTATCTCACCAAAAGCCAATGCATTTTTACAATAGGCGTCGAAAGCAGATTCCTGCTTAGAATAATAAAGGGGTTTTTAATGTAAGCACATACAGCAGAATACCGGCAGTTGTGATAGTAATTCTGAAGTCTCATCTGTGGAATTCTATGACGCTTACCATGTTGCATGTGGAGTGTTGATCCGCCAACGTCATAGACTACAGCCCGAGATTCACGCATCATACCTTATTATTACATTAATTTACTATGAATGGGTGGTCTTTACGGGACGGCTTTCGTCTACCACCAATTTTAATTAATAGGCTATGACTGGCATTTTACGGGTGAGGGATCAAATTCACACCAACTGGGGGGTTATTTTAGAGCTCAGAAATCGATTAAAAACTTTTTTTTAATCTAACTTAAGTTAAGCATTAATTAACTATAATGGCAGTTCACCCCAAAATATATATCCATTACATAAATATGTTTCAAATAAAAATAAAAAAAAAACGCACGCAATAGGAGAGTCGACTGTTTATTTGAATGTTAATTTTCACGAAAAAAAATCTTCGAATAATTTCGTGCTGTAACACTTTTAAAACAATTATACGGCTCACAGGCCATTCGGCTTGTGGACGTTATTAATTACATTATAATCCCGCTTTATAGACTCGATACATTCACCTACACACGGGTGTGAAATAAAATATCAGAGAATACAAAAGTGTGGTGTCGGACCGTTATGGCGCACGCCACGCGGATTCCCGAGCGGACGGACGGTTTGGGCTTGCTTTATCTCCGTGATGTATGGAACAGTAATATGAAAAGGCGACTGTCCCCCCGTCCGCATTCGGGCCGACGAATAAATGGGCTCGTAAAATATTGCGCAATAAATATTGTGAGCGCGGCGCTTTCCAAACTTGCGAATTCGTTATTTAAAAAAAAACATATAAAAAAATTATCATCGATAGGCGTACAAAATCCACAGCAAATACAAAAAGTAATCTGAATGAGCGCGTCATCAAGGAGACTTAACTGTCCTCCGGTGTGGTGCGGGTGTGAGGCGGGTAAATTCCAGCAAATACAAAAACATTATCATATGAAAAATAAACGATGCACGATAGAATCAAAGCAAAAGAACACTCGAGTTAATCTACCCGAATCTTAAAACTTTAACGCCTATGAAAGAACCGAGTGCATTGATTGCAGCTACATTTTCTTCGGACCCCCGGGCTGGCGTCATCCTGGAAAGCCGTCGGAAACTATTCATAGAAAATTGCAGCTGTAGGCGAAGCTTCGGGATGCAGAGCTGACAATATAATTTTGTGGTACATGTTTGTAGAATTATTTTTTAATTTAAATCAATTATACTATTCATAATTATTATTATAGATAACCAATTATTTTTTATTTAGTGTACCATTTGGGTCTCTATCAAGTAACAAACTGTCAGAAAACTTAACAACTTTCCTAAAAAGTACAAAATGTATTTTAGCAATATATGTGTGTGATGGTAAACCATATTTTTTTAATTTATTTCAAATAGTAGTTATGATTTACACCAAATAGAATAATAGATAGTTCAAGAATATTATAATGTAATAAATATTTATGCAATAATTAAAAATGTAGAAAAAAAACGTTACAACAGACGACCAAAGATCGAATCAAGTTTGACTCATGTAAATATTATGAATTGTTATTATAAGTTATTATTGATCTCAGTTTTTTTTATTTGTTTTTTTTACGTTACAATAGTATTTTTTTATGTAAACACATACAGGAGAATACCGACAGATAGTAATTCTGAAGTCTCATCTGTGGAATTCTAAGACACTTACCATAGAGCATATGGCTAAGCGCTGCATGTGGAGTGTTGATCCGCCAACGTCATAGACTACAGCCCGAGATTCACGCATCATCCTTATTATTACATGAATTTACTATGAATGGGTGATCTTCACGGGACGACTTTCGTCTACCACTGATATTAATTAATAGGCTATGACTGGCATTTTACGGATGAGGGATCAAATACACACCAACCGGGGGTATTTTAGAGCTCAGAAATCGATTAAAATCATTTTTTTTAATCTCCGTCGGGGATCGAACCCACGACCTTTAGCTTGCTAAGAGAATGCTTTGACCATTGAGCTTTACCCGCCGGCAAGTAGCAGTTATTATAGAAGGTATCCCGAATATATGAAATAGTATTTTGCGAAAAAAATACTAATTATTACTAGACTATTAAATTAATTATTTACCCGATAAATATTAGCTAATTTAAAATCATAGGCAGTGTTTAAGAGTGGCTCAAATTGAACTCTGAGAAAAAAAATAAAGGTTGTTTACATTTAATATAATATCTCAAATTGTGATGAGTTTATAATACACAAATATTATTTTTCGTAGTTCAAATTTACGCCGATTTGCATAAAATAATTCAAAATTGATTCAAATACAAATGCATAAAATGGAATGCATTTTTTGAAAGTTTGGATTCCGCTTAGATTTTACAACGTGTGTGTTGCTATAAAAAACAAAAAAACACACACACGGGGTAAAGGCCGCCGCCGGGGAAATGAGAAAAATCGCTCTGGCAACAAAATGTCCGCTGTCAAAACATTTCCCGCGCGGCAGAGCCGCTATTGGGCTATAAAAAAGCGCGAAACAATAAATATATGTTTATCGCTCAAGAAGATCGAGCAATGATACATGTAATATCGTAATATTGTACCAAGTGATAAAAACGACTAGAGGCCTTTGAGATGTGGTCATACAGAAGAATTCTCGGAATTTCCTGGAGAGACCACGTCACGAACAATGAGGTTCTAAGGATAATCAAGGAAGATAGGCACCTAATAAGAACCATCTCAGAGAGGCGAACCCGATAGATTGGTTACATCATGCGCCACGATGGTCTTCTTCACGACATTGTGGAGGGGATGGTTGAGGGTAGAAACTGTAGAGGGCGCCCTAGATGGGATTATTTGCAGCAAGTGTTCGAGGACATGAATTATAGCTCTTATGCTGAGCTGAAGAGGGTTGCGGAGGACTGAGAGGAATAGAGATCGAAATGCAAGATTCTGCTGCTGCAAACCAATCCACCGGATTGATACTATGAAGATGATTGTACCAAGCTGATGTCGGAAGATTACAATCAATCGTATACACTACTAACTAGTTCAAAATAATAAAGAATATTATATCCTATGTATAGGGTCTGCCAAATAACTTTTTTTTTTGAAAAACATCGCAAAACATCGAGTGTAGCTTCGGCTGTGTGGCACATAGCGCCGTCCTGTTGAAACCAAATGTTGCCAATATCCTCCTCTTCAATTTTTGTGAACAAAAATGGCCCGATAACGATCGCCATTGGCTGTAACGGCCCTCCTTGCTCATTTTCGAAGAAAAATGGCCTGATTTTCAAAGTAATGTCACAATATTTCCCAGCGTTGTTCAAGCGTGTACACAACCATATTCGTTCAGCGGAAGGATAAAACTAATTACCTGTCAAATCAGACATGAGCTAAGTGTTACCATTCACGAAATAAGCACTAGTTAAAAAAAAAACGTTAGATGGCGGACCCTATATTTATAAGCAAAGACGATTAACGGTCGATTAGGTATATATTGCAATTGTACAAATATAATAATTAATATACAGTTCAAAACGTAAATAAAAATATGTATGTAATAAATCATGTGAAATCATATGTAGGTATAAACGATTGTTTTTTTTTTTCAGGTTACTGTTGTCTATGTCTACTTAGAGAAAATGAACAATTTAATGTAAAAATATATTTAACCAAATAGAATGCATGTTGTAGGTTTTTCTTTTCGAAGTAGAGAATGTTTTCATTCAACTAAATAATTTGTTCAATTACTTTAATTTTTCGTAACCACATTTATGTGTAATATAATAAAAAAATGTAAACGTAACATAAAACCATGATAAAATATGTAATTTTACACACGTTCTTTTAAAACTTCTATTTCACCTAAATTGATAATAAAATCAACCTAAAGCAATCACATATAATGAATATAATAAATAAATAAATAATTGTCTAAAAAATATATGTTATTTTTGCGACAGTTCTGTCACACATTTGTCGCCCATTTGTACTTCTCACACGAAACAGCCATTCTATTATGATGAAGATAAAGACATTGTTGGCGAAATTTCGTTTTGAGCCACGTTGCGAAATTTTCGACGACACGACTTTTAAAAACTCCCCGTCCGAAGAAGAGATTTTCACAAGATCTCGATACACAGCCACCTCGGGTCACATCCACTGTCGAAAATTAATAATAATAATATTAGTCATGACGGGCCGCCAGCGTTTCGAAAAGAAACGGTGAAAGGGAAAAAAGTCTAGCGCGAAACGTGCCGGAGATAGAATTGTTCATTTTACAAGAGCCGCCCACATGGCGATTAATGCATCGATTTCTTGTAAGGGGTGAATCATTAAGCTTTGCAAAAATGAATAAAAAGTTAATTCGATCGAGAATGATGGATTATTTTATAGTATGGTAGTGTTATTTGTGTTGGAATGTTCTTATTTTCAAATATTGACACCATAATGTCGAAAAAACGTCAGTCGCGCTTCCCGCGCCGCGGAGGCCAGGCGGGCGGGGGTCGGGGTGTGGAGGGACCCCGCAGGATCTGCGGGAGGCCTTTACGCATTAATAATTATCTTATAAATAAACCGGCGAGGCAAAACGGTATTCAAATATGGAATATTGCCAAAGCGATCGTCGGGGAGGCGAAGGAAACGCAGAATACACTCGATGTGCTGCTCTCTAGCAGAGAAACACAGATGGGATGGTGCTGGCTCGCTCTCTCGCCCGCGGAACGACGCGTATGAGAGAGACGGACGTCCGACTGCGGTTTAAAATTTTTCAAATATATTCTATTCAGGCTATTTCGGCGGCCAGATTAGATTATTGCCGACTTGTGCAAATGGGAAATACAATACGCATCGAAAATAAAGTGAATTATGCAGATAATCATTCATGTAATTAAATTAACAGAATATTAGTCTAAATGCAGATAACATTATCGTCTGTAATATTTTCTTCTTCAGTCGCGATTCATAATTGAGCATCGTGGCACCAATCACATCATATGAGTAAACAAGATTTCCTTCATGTACGCTCTTCCGTAAATATTATCAACGTCTAAGTACGATAAACACAGTACGTAATAAGAAAATGTCTCGACCGTTAAAAGTTTTGTTATAAATAAAGTATGTTATGTTTATGTCATCATGTTATCTATTAATAAAACCGCATTTGAATAAGTATTAAAAAAATACTTCATTTTAACAGTCAAATTGTTATAAATTATAAAATAATATCAATTAAGAAGCTTATCTACCTTAGATAGTTTAAAATATCATGGCTTATTATTAATGTTTTTCCTAGTATAAAAAAAAGTATCCTACTTTACGTCGATATAATTATGATGAAAAATATAATAATTTATGTTGCATACATTTTTTGCAGTTAAAATAATAAAAATAAGGTACAATGCAAACAATAACAAACATTTTTTTCTTGCATTCCTTCATCTTAAATTCAACAGGTATATTCAAAACTTTCACATAATTTACTCTAAATGTTGCACAATAGTGTTTAATCGACAAAATCATTCACATCATGATACCAACATCAATTTATACGTATTCTGTTAACTTGATTTAAAAGAACCGTGCGCCGTTATTAAAAACCTCCTCACTCATCCATTCGTATTGCTACAAAAACAAACTTTCGGCTCATAATCACTTATATCACTTGCAATGATTCAGAGAACACAATTTCCACAACGTCTGTGAATAAGCATGATCTTTTGACAATAACAAGAGCAGCCGTTACGGCTTTGCACACTCTCGGCCTGACGTCTCGCGCAGCCGCGGCCATGCGGAGACACAAATACGTTTGACAGCTGACTGAGAATTAGGTTACCTTTTTCATGATGCCGGTCTTCCGCTTGGAGAACGTTGTATATCTCCTCAGCTTGTTGTCGATGTATTCCATTTTGATCTTAACCCTGCCTTTCGTCTTCTTTCCGTTAGAAGGCGGGGACTTCTTCGGCTGCAACGTAGAGTAGTCGTCCTGCAGCTCTTGCGGCCCGCAGGGATCCAGGCTCATGGACCCCGGCTGAGAGCCCATAGCTCGCTCGTCGTATGTGTCTCCGGGTCGCTTCAAACCTCTCGGAAGACCGCAAGAAGGTAAAAGTCTAGCGGGTAAAGCGGCTTGACCCGGCGCTCTGCCTAGACCGTAAGGATCCTGCGAGTCTCCGCTCAGCAGGCTCATGTTGTACCCCAGATTGAAGCGGGAATCCCGCGCCCCACCGGGACCCTCCATCACCACTTCACAGTACGCCACAGTAGCGACAAAAAAATAACAAAAACACGCGAACCGTCTTTTGACGTTTGTCTTTCGGAGCAAAGCTGCGTGTGCGGACCGTCGCGCTGGCGGCTCGAGTGCGACTGACTTCACTCGCTTAGACAGCCGGCCTCGCACCCCGCGCGTGCCGTCCAGCTCTCGCACACCACAAATTCCATAAGAGAGAGCGAGACAACGAGTCTTCCCGAGCTGCGATTGCTATGTGTCTCACGTAACCTGACACAACTCCTGAACAATATTAATGCGCCGAGAAAATAGTCCCGTTTGAAAACTTTGCCGCTTAAATTTTCCAAAAAACCGTAAACACAAATCTAAAGCTTTATTTTCCTAACGATTCATACGTAAAAATTGTGAAATGTCGATGCCGGACAAATGAATAAACGTAATTTTTCTGTTTATGTCGCTGAGACGGTAGGCCGGCCCCAATGCCATATTTAGAAGCCGCCGATGCCGAATATGGCAATCTTTTCCTAATAAGGAGAACTAAAATCCCCCCTTCTTCGATTAGTACCGTGTGCTTATATCTCCTGCGGAGCCTATTTGCTAAGTGTCGTCGACTAGCAGAAGCGCAATATAAATAATCAACATATATATTAAAATTAATTAAAGTAATTATGTAGTTTGATACAAAGATAATTATTATGTACTTATTATGTAGGTATTTTTCAATTTATTTAAAAACGCTATAATATGTACTTCATATTACTCTTTAAATTTTAGAACAATTAATATTATACAATATTACGTCGTATTAACTCATACATTCAAACAAAACCTTACTAACTTTTATTTGTTACAAATACGATGATCGTAGGTTTTTGTATTAAAATACATAATTAACTATTATTCTTTAATAGACTTGAAATGTAAAAACATATTTACATTTTTATATGATAGCACAATATTTTTGATTCGAGTGAAGTGGTGAGATGGTGCAATTACATTTTGATTCTCGTAATAGGAAACTAAATTAATACACCTATACCTCGATATAAGGCCGTTCTTAACACGGCATTTCGCTATAACGGCCCTCTTCAATTAAGGCATGTTTTCGATTTTCGGCCTATGTTTCGACAAATGTTTCGCTATAACAGCAAAAAAACCTCGATACATACACATATTTTATGTAACATGAACTTGTTTCATTTTTATTTGATGTATTTTTGAGATACATTAAATAAAAAATGAAATAAAAAAATTTTAGTTACATATATATGATCTTCTGTGCGATCGGCAATATGGCTTCCGCCGTAGTCGATCGTGCGGCGATCTCTTGGCATATGTCACACATGTTTGGGGGAAATCCGTCGAATGCTATGGAGAAACGCAAGCTGTTGCCCTGGATATCTCCAAGGCGTTCGATAGAGTCTGGCATCGCGGTCTGGTGAATAAATTACCGTCTTATGGACTAACTCCCTCCCTGTGCTCCTGGATTGAAAACTTCTTGAGTGATCGAAGCATCATCACTGTCGTAGATGGCTTTTCTTCTTCCTGCCATAAAATCAACTCAGGAGTTCCACAGGGCTCTGTGCTGTCGCCCACTCTTTTCCTTCTGCATGTGAATGATTTGCTTCAATGCGCAAAGATTCACTGTTATGCCGACGACAGCACTGTCCATGAGAGTATAATCTTCTATAAACCTCCGAAACATTCGGAACTATCTGCTGCTAGGGAATCTCTGGTGGAGAAGATGAACATGTCTCTTGAAAGGGTTTCACGATGGGGCGACCTCAACATCGTCAGTTTCAACATTTCAAAAACCCAATCATGTACTTTCTCCACCAAGAAGACTGCTATGGATCCTGTATCTTTCAACGGTTGTTCTCTTCCGAAAGCAAGCTCCATCAACATGCTTGGATTATCAATATCGAATAATGTCAAATATTACGAGTCAATTAAGTGTAAAGCCGGTCTCGCTTCCAAAAAACTAGGTGTATTATATAGATCACGTCGGTATTTCAACGATAAACAACTTCTTCTTCTATATAAAGGACAAATCTGACCTATCCTTGAATACGGCAGTCACCTTTGGATTGGAGCCCCAAAATACCTTCTAAACTTAATTGACTCAGTTCAAAGAAGAGCAATTCGTTTGATAAACAATGACACCCTTACGTCTAATCTACAATCAATGGAACACAGACGTAAGGTTGGTTCTCTTAGTCTTTTCTACCGTTATTACCACGGTCGCTGCTCTTCGGAACTTAAAGAACTAATTCCTCCTGCACCCACTCACAGCCGACAAACTCGTCTTACACTTGCCGAACATCCATACACGGTTAATATATGTCGACCAAGAACTGGCAGCTTCCAAAGTTCCTTCCTTAATGCCACCGGTAAGCTATGGAATGCTCTTCCAGCGTCTGTGTTTCCTCCTTCCTACAATCTGGATCTCTTCAAGAAACAGATAAATATACACTTGCAATCTCCCCAACCCACACACAAACACGAACACAACACACGTTTCCCGCATGCAGCGTCCAGCCTCCTACCTAAAAATTCAACATTATAATATTATTCTCTGTTAGGTAACGTGAGATACACTAGTCCTGTTCTGTGTAGCTCCTCCGCTGTTAGAATAATATTATGTCATTTATCGTATTATAACGGTAAATAACATTAAGTTTGTCACACGTACGAAAATGGCGCTCCTTATTCGATATTTTGAATTTCACAATCCGGAAATCGCAAAAGCGGAAGTGCGTGCGCTGTGTGCAATAGCGCTATTTGGTACCTGCATCACGAAACATTTAAAAATCTAGTGATAATATATATGGACGAGGAAATGCCGTTGGTCGTTGATTTTGGTTCGGTCCCTTCGAGTCTATAAATGACATAGACGTGAATTAAAAATATACCAACCCCTTTTTAAAAACGGTAGAAACATAGACGTAACTACAGCGACCAACGCAGAGTACAAAAATGTCCTAAAATAGATTATATATTTATGCGCCTATTTAATATTAATTAAATATACATATACCATACATAAAATTCTTTTTTCAACGCGTCAATTCAAGAACAAAAATAACGGCAGAAGCGGGATGCGAACCGCGGACCTTGGAAACCAACTATGCCCAGGTATTCATACCGCTCAGCCGACTTGGCTATTGCTATGCCTAGACCGACTGACGTTGAAACTAGTATTTATGTCATTGTTATCATCGTATGATAGATGTCGCTATAGTATATATTCAAAGTATGTATATATATTTTTATTAATAATAACCTATTTAATAAATCAATGCTGATATGCTTATTTATAAATATACAATTTTAAGATACATTTATAAATACATTTACTATGCAATATGCACATTGTACAATAATGGAGATAATTTTAATGGCTAAAATGAAAATTGTTTAGAAGAAGTGTGACAGTGAATGCTTTTAACCCTTTCGCATCGGTTGTCGGTATATGCCGTCAAAGATTCCCCGACTGTTGACATCGGTTGACGTGATATATAGTTTTGCTACTTTACTCATTGCGATTTCTACACTATGAATTGGAAGTGCAGTCATTCCCTTTATCAACCTACGTGTATTCTTTATAGGAATCTGTAAAGCATGTATATTAATATCGTTACATTTCGTCGAAGAAGCGATTTTTCTGTAAGCCACATTTGTCAATACCACCGCATGTATGGAGTTACATAATGAATGTTTGTTAAATATAATAGTTTTTTATGCATCATCTGCTAGCTAAAGTATAAAAGAACCAATGTGATATATTAAAATAGACCAGATAAGTACATTTATGCTTCAAATACAAGTTTTAAGCAAAAAAATGGTTTAAAAATTCATGCCGTATTGACAGTATAATTTGTATTCCTCCGAGCCGTGACGAAAGCGTTCACAAAATATATTTTTATGCATTCGTATTACTTTTGTTTTTAATTTATGGATCGATTAAACAACACCAAGTACATGTCACTAGAACACACAAAAATGCAACTACACAACACTAATATTTACATTACACGCTTAAAGTATAATAAGTTAGTATAACATAAGCCGTAAAACTAGTTACTTCACTGATTCCTGAAATCTGAAAAGAAGAACTCCTTTGTAGAAGTTGTCGCGGCGGATGTCACCTTACAAGAGGAAGTCATATTTCACTGACTTTTGAGGAACCAGTTCTTTAAAAAGATCTCCAATTCTAAACTACTTAAATTGTAGTTACTAAAATGCACCCAAATAGATAAAAACGAACGGCTTAACAATTCTTTAAGGAGTTCACTATTTTTAAATCTTCTCTCTCAAATGCTAATTTTGAATACTAGACTAGAAACGAAAATGTATTACTTTCTTGAGAATTATATAGAATAAAATATAAAATCGTTCTTAGTAACGTACGTGGTAAATATTTATTTAACAACAATTTCCCGGAAAAAGTTGATATTCTATTTACTTTTATTTATACGATGTTTCTGAAAGGTTTTCATACATATGTATTTTTATGATTTTTACTTTAATAAAAAATAGCATTGTATTTTTATAAACCTTAACTTTGTATAGGGTCCGCCATCTAACTTTTTTTATTTCAACTAGTGCTTATTTCGTGAATGGTAACACTTAGCTCATGTCTGATTTGACAGATAATTAGTTTTGTCCTTCCGCTGAACGAATATGCTTGTGTATACGCTTGAACAACGCTTACTTGTATTTTATCTACTAATATGTTATTTCGTGAATAAATTATCAAAACTGTATAATTTGCAGCTTATTTTTGTAAAGTGATACACAATACGTGATCATTATAATTATTTATGAGTCAGTGAACTTCGTAATTGTAAAAAATCTTAAAATTAATACCCCTTTGAAAGATAATGGTAATTTAAGTTTGTTTTTAATGTTTTATTACAAAGAAATTTATTTTGAAAATCGCTAACACTGGCGCCATCTCTCGAACATTAGACAAATTATGCCTCCAATGCTTGCACTCCAATTATTTATTAAACGTAAGAAAAATACTCTTTTCATTCCGGAATAAATAGCAAATAAATAACTCATTTATAGTGAGATTCATTCTTCTTCCCTTTCATTAAGATTTTTTCGTACATTATACTATTTTTGCGGTTATTTTGAATTATTTTTTATTCATCCCACGGAAGAAATAAAAACTGTATTTATTTTCACGATTAATCCCTTATCCGATACGAATGTATATAGATACAAATGGACCTATTTCTTTAAATTATCCATATTGATATTTAATACTCTATGTTAATCTATTTTTTTTTTATTTTAGTGCTTTTAGGCTCGACGTCAATAGCAACCAAATTAAAAATAACGTATGAATTAACTGAATAAAAAATAGTATCATTTGATAATATTTTGAATCACTTTTGATTATACTTTGATTCCAATAGGATATTGTATTTAATACTGACTTACATTCACATCAGCCGGCGGGTATGGCTTAGTAGTAGAGCGTTTGCTTACGGAGATAGATATAAAAAATATTCTCAATTATTTTTCGATTTCTTATCTCTACAAATACTCCCGGTTGGTGTAAATTTGATTTTATTTTTCCGGAAGATTCCAACTTAATAATTAAAATTGGTAATGGACGAAATTCGTCTTGTATACACTATCCATTATTGAATTCACGTTGAAAATGGATGATTTGTCAATGCCGGGCTGTAGATCTATGAAATTGGCGGATCAACATTTCACATGCAGCGCTTAACCTATGTTAAAAAGAATATGCAGATGAAATCTCTCCACCACTATTTGTCGGTATTCTCCTGTACGCGCTTACGTCAAAAAATAACTTACTGAAAACACAAATCTTTTATGAATATCCGCAGTACCGGTTTTAGACCCTACGGTACCCTGGGGCATTTTATTCTGGCGCCCCATATTGTAGTAAATTTAAAAAAATCTAAGCAATATTATGTTGCCCTCAGTGCCCCTGGCTTATTCCACGCCCTGGGGCACCGACCCACTTCGCCACCCCCTTAAACCGGCACTGAATATCCGTTATCTTCGCTCACCTAAAAAAAACACTTGGGAACCTACAGTGTACTTTGTTATCGAATTGTGCAGTTTGACGTTTGGGAAGTTGGGCGACAGAGAAGATTTTATTCCGTGAATTAGATTTTTAATGAAAACGCATACAGGAGAATAACGACAGATGGTAATAGTAATTCTGAAGTCAGCTCTGTGGAATTCTATGACGCTCACCATGGTGCATATGGCTAAGCGCTGCGTCTGGAGTGTTGATACGCCAATGTCATAGACTACAGCCCAAAATTCACGCATCATCCTTATTTTTACAGGAATTTAATATTAATCGGTGGTCTTCACGGGACGACTTTCTTCTACCGCCAATTTGAATTAATAGGCTGTGACTGGCATTTTACGAGTGAGGGATCAAAATCACGCCAACCGGGGGTATTTTAGAGCACAGAAATCGATTAAGAATCCTCTTTTTTGTAATCTCCGTCGGGGATCGAACGCAGGATTTTTGGCTTGCAAAGCCAAATGCCATAAAATCAACTCAGGAGTTCCACAGGGCTCTGTGCTGTCGCCCACTCTTTTCCTTCTGCATGTGAATGATTTGCTTCAATGCGCAAACATTCACTGTTATGCCGACGACAGCACTGTCCATGAGAGTATAATCTTCCATAAACCTCCGAAACATTCGGAACTATCTGCTGCTAGGGAATCTCTGGTGGAGAAGATGAACATGTCTCTTGAAAGGGTTTCACGATGGGGCGACCTCAACCTCGTCAGTTTCAACATTTCAAAAACCCAATCATGTACTTTCTCCACCAAGAAGACTGCTATGGATCCTGTATCTTTCAACGGTTGTTCTCTTCCGAAAGCAAGCTCCATCAACATGCTTGGATTATCAATATCGAATAATGTCAAATATTACGAGTCAATTAAGTGTAAAGCCGGTCTCGCTTCCAAAAAACTAGGTGTATTATATAGATCACGTCGGTATTTCAACGATAAACAACTTCTTCTTCTATATAAAGGACAAATCCGACCTATCCTTGAATACGGCAGTCACCTTTGGATTGGAGCCCCAAAATACCTTCTAAACTTAATTGACTCAGTTCAAGAAGAGCAATTCGTTTGATAAACAATGACACCCTTACGTCTAATCTACAATCAATGGAACACAGACGTAAGGTTGGTTCTCTTAGTCTTTTCTACCGTTATTACCACGGTCGCTGCTCTTCGGAACTTAAAGAACTAATTCCTCCTGCACCCACTCACAGCCGACAAACTCTAATATATGTCGACCAAGAACTGGCAGCTTCCAAAGTTCCTTCCTTAATGCCACCGGTAAGCTATGGAATGCTCTTCCAGCGTCTGTGTTTCCTCCTTCCTACAATCTGGATCTCTTCAAGAAACAGATAAATATACACTTGCAATCTCCCAACCCACACAAACACGAACACAACACACGTTTCCGCATGCAGCGTCCAGCCTCCCTGGCTGAGCGTCATAGAGTGCACTGGTCTTGACCGGTTGTGCTCTCCTGCATGCGTTTACATAAAAAAAAAAAAAAAGAGCAAACGCTTCGACCTATACCCGCCGGCAAATTTGGTATGAATTTATAATGTGTCATCTTCTTCCATAACTGCTCCCTAGCAAACATTTGTCGACACTTACAGTACTTACTGTCAACTGTCATATTCTATCTCGACTTCATCTCTGCACCCTATGATTTTCTCCAAGTCTTTTTTATGTAGTTTCCTTAGACAGTGGAAGTGAAAGAAAAGTATAATATGATTATTCCAACATCTAAAACCTGCCAACTGCATCACCAGTACATTTGAAACCACTATAACTGATTAACCAGAGATTCACTATTGACACTGGACGATTTTTCAAAAAAAATATGAACACGATATTATAGGTCACGAAATACAGTAAGGCCCCGCCTAACGCGGGGGATACGTTCCATCAAAGTAGAGCGTAATGCGAAACAGCGCTAAACGAGGCTATCTTAACATGTAAATAATGGGGTTAGGTATTAAATTTAATACTTATGTTTTTTATATACTTATAAAAACAAATAAAAATCTAAGTCAGTCAGATCATTCAGTCTATTGTGTGTATCTAAATTTTTGCCTTTTTGTCAAGAAGGCATCTAATGTAGTTTGCGTTTTCCTTTTGCGTTCTGTTAGAAGATGTTGATAAGTGGATAAATCATATATAACACCCCGTCTTGCTTTTGAACTCCTGTCAAAATTTGGATAATTTTCAACAGATTGGTCCACAATTTCAGTTATAGTGGTTAAACTCTTTTTTACAAACGCCATCGAGAGTTCTTTTTTGCTCTTCTTCGAAATCACTAATATCAATATTTTTGTTTTATTCTTGCTCAGTCAATTCTTCGAGCTCATCATTAGAAAGACTAGCTGCTGTTTCTTGAACTATTTCTTCGACGCCTTCCACATTTACCTCATCTAAACCGGTTTGTATCGCTAATTCCACTATTTTTTCCAATATTTATGCACAATTTCGGGGAATAACCCCGGGTTGAAATAAAAGAGCGCTTAACCGAAACAGCGCTAAACGAGATAGCGTTAAGCAGGGCCTCGCTGTGTGCGCAAAAGAGAGAGTTTTTTATCCAGTAGCAAATCAACAAAGCCTGATGGTCGTGATACTCGTAGGTTTGTTGTTTTTGGCATCAACACGCTTCTTTATGTGCTTCAAAACGTGTTCAACGCTTCACTTGATACCAGCTTAATTGACGGGCCAGGGGCTGGCAAGCATCAAGGTGGCAGGGATCCAGAGATGACCAAGACTTGAAGTCACCAGTTGCCCGAAGTCCCTATTAAGCTCAAGCTGAAGTCACTCTCTCGCCCGTGCCGACTTTCTCCATATCGGCTCGGACATCCGTCACGGATCCATCCCGACGAACGACTTTACTTTTAGTTGCGATTCCTTCGGTTTTATTTTCACCTTGTAAAATTACAATGCTCCGTACGGGGGACGCGATGAAAATCAATCGACTTTAATTTGGTTCCAGAAAATAATGGACACTGTTTATTCATTTTGAGTTGCACGTTTAATGCGCAAATTTCTGACTACGTACACAGATTCATATACGAGTACATTCGATTCGGGACACATCGGGACTTGGTCATTTTGTCCCAATTAAGCGGCTGTCCTAATTAAGCGAATTTCACATTTTTTTAAGTTAATTTATTTGGTTTAGGCAACTAAGGCCATTAACCAGTAATACACACATAAAATGAAACAATGCATTTTTTTCAATAATTATATTTTATAAACTCTTGGAAACTGTAAATTATATATAGGTAATATAAATTTGTTAAAAAATGTTCAGAGCAAGCTGGAGGAAACTTTTCAGCTTGAACTACAAAATCGATTCGCAGCACTGGAAGATAGTGATGACACCGACAAAGTCAACAAACTTAACGACAAAATCATTAATAGCATTAAAGAAACTGCCAAAAAAGTCTTAAAGCAGTGCAAAAAGAAAAAAGGGTCAAAATTCTCAGACAAAACGATAGCTCTTATGGACGAACGTCGTAAAAGCAGAAGCATCCAAGATTACAATACCCTGAACAAAAAGTGAAAAAATCCATGAGATTTGACATTCGTCGTTCAAACACCGAGTATATCATGGAGATTGTTGCACAAGGCCGAGGGTCAAATGCATTTAGCAGACACACCTCTATAGGACAGGCCCAACTTTCCAAACTAAAGACACACGATGGGAAGATAACAACAAATCTTAATGATATACTGAAGGAAATAGAACATTTCTACGGGTTATTGTATTCATCTACGATGCCAGGTCCTAATGACAGATCTGCGGACGACAAGAGGGCTACTCTCACAAAGCACTGGTCTGAAGACATCCCAGATAATAAGTATATTCGAAATTAAATCGGCCCTAAAACAACTTAAGAACAACAAAGCCCCTGGAGAAGACGGAATTACATCTGAGCTTTTGAAAGTAGGAGGAACCCCTCTGTTGAAAGAGCTTAAAAAACTATTCAACAAGGTAATAGAACATGGAGAAACCCCGGTGACATGGAGTACGAGTATTGTGATATTGTTCCACAAAAAGGGGATAAATCACTGCTCAAAACTACCGACCCATTTCCCTTCTTTCCCATGTGTATAAAGTATTCTCCAGAATTTTAACAAACAGGCTGACGGGTCGATTTGATGAATTCCAACCTCGAGAGCAAGCTGGGTTTAGGAAAGGCTTTAGTACAATTAATAATATCCACACGCTAAGACAAATTATTCAGAAAACCGAAGAATATAATCAGCCACTCTGCCTCGCCTTTGTAGACTATGAAAAGGCATTTGACTCAATCGAGACTTGGGCAGTGCTAGATTCACTACAACGCTGCAAAATAGACTATCGGTATATAGAGATAATAAAATCTCTATACAAAACTGCAACAATGATGGTCCAGCTCCATGATAGCACTAACAATATTTCTATAAACAAAGGTGTTAGACAAGGAGATGTTATATCTCCAAAACTCTTCACAAACGCCCTAGAAGATATTTTCAAACTGCTATCCTGGACAAAATGTGGAATAAATATTAACGGAGAGTACATTTCTCACCTCCGATTTGCAGATGACATAGTGCTATAGCCGAATCACCTGACAAGCTCCAAGACATGCTCTACGACCTCAATGAAGCGTCGAACAAAATTGGTCTGAAAATGAACATGGATAAAACAAAAGCCATGATTAATAGTCATATTTCACAGACCTTCGATCCTATTTCCATTGGAGGAACAGAAATAGAGGTTGTAAACGACTATACCTATCTGGGACAAGTAATACAACTAGGGCGAAATAACTTCTCAAAAAGAAATCGACAGGCGCATACAACTGGGATGGGCAGCATTTGGAAAACTAAAGTACATTTTTAAAGCGAAAATTCCGCAATGCCTTAAAACTAAGGCGTTTAACCAATGCATCCTCCTGTATTAACTTATGGCGCAGAGACGTGGAATCTGACAGCAAGTCTTACCCATAAAATAAAAGTCACCCAGCGTGCTATGGAGAGATCCATGCTCGGAGTGTCGCTAAAAGATAGAATCCGAAACGAGGAAATACGCAGAAGAACTCAAGTAGTGGATGCTACCCAACGAATAGGCACACTCAAGTGGTAATGGGCAGGACATATCTGTCGAAGAGACGACGGTCGATGGGGAAGAAAAGTATTGGAATGGCGCCCAAGAACTGGCAAACGAAGCATTGGCCGACCCCCTACAAGATGGACCGACGATATAAGAAGAATAGCGGGAGTGACCTGGATGCGGAAGGCGGAGGATCGAAGAGGATGGAGACTCATGCGGGAGGCCTACGTTCAACAGTGGACGGACACAGGCTGATGATGATGATGATGAATATAAATTATCATATAAATTACAAATATGTAAAATAAACTTTTAAGAACAAGAAAAACCTAATTTAAATAATAAATGGGTAAGTAAATACAATTTAATTCAATACAAAAATCAAGAGTCAAGTGTAGTCTGTCTATAGTTTTTGTAACATTTCACTTCTACACAATCAGCACAGATATTCAGTGCGGATGTACGGCTCCCTTCATTTCCTTCCTGCATAAAATAACGCTGTAACACGGCCATACATTGTGCTGATGTCAGTACTTAATAATTCTTGTTGTTGTTCAAGTTAAACATCATCATGATACAACGCCGTATAAATAACACGCACGGTTAAGATCCGTGTTCTAGTTCTACTTTAGTTTGGTCTAAATGCACTTTTACACAAGCGCTAATCTTCTTCTTCATAGTATCAATCCGGTGGATTGGTTTGCAGCAACAGAATTCTGTATCTCGATATCCATTCCTCTTGGTCCTCCGCAACCCTCTTCAGCTCAGCATAAGAGCTACAACTCATGTCCTCGAACACTTGCTGCAAATATTCCCGTCTAGGGCGCCCTCTACAGTTTCTACCCTCAACCATCCCTCTCCAGAATGTCGTGAAGAAGACCATCGTGGCGCATTATGTGACCGATCCATCGGGCTCGCTTCTCTGAGATGGTTCTTATTAGGTGCCTATCTTCCTTGATTATCCTGAGAACCTCATAGTTCGTGACGTGGTCTCTCCAGGAAATTCCGAGAATTATTCTGTATGACCACATCTCAAAGGTCTCTAGTCTTTTTTTATCACTTTCAGATAAGCACCATGTCTCACAGCCGTACATCAAGATGCTCCAAACAAATGTTTTGGCAAGTTGCTTGCGGAGCCTGAAATTAATATTCTTTGACTCAAGAGTTTTTGCTTTTTATTGAAGCGCTAATAAATTAACAAATATGATCAATCATTCCAGATAGATGTACACCTCCTTGAGATCTGATAAAAAGTTGAAAACTCTGTTAAACTCTTATCCCGTCGGGGTTTAAAGGTCTCCCGGGCGGAATCCCTGCGCGCGACATGATCCCGATGGCGATCTCGATCGCGGCGAGATAAATGCTCTGGAGGAAGGCCGGGGAAGCCGCGAATAAGTTAAGTACTCGACGGGCGAACAAAGCGCAGAAGAGATATCGCGGTAGCCCCGACACCTACACCAACTGTCAGCCTGATACAATGCTGATAGGGAATTTAAAAGACAGGCGGTACGCGTTCGTGTAAATAAAATAAAACCGGCGCAGGTCGCACATCGCAACGAGGAACCATTTTTTTATGTAAACACATACAGGAGAATACCGACAGATGGTGATAGTAATTCTGAAGTCTCATCTGTGGTATTCTATGACGCTTACCGCTCCCTGTACTATATTCAAAGTATGTTTCTTCTATGATGATATTCCAGGTGCTTCGCGAAGCAAAAAAATCTAATTTTTCGTCTTGGACGCATTATTTGAGTTTCACCTCTTCCGTGTTTGAACCACGATGTTTTTGGTTCCTGCGAACAAACTTTATGACTCACGAGAGCTCAGTAGGTAAGGGTAATATTTGACCTAGTATATAGGCTCCATAACATTCTAACAGCTTGATTAGAAAAATTAATACGATTGATAATTTGTTTTCATACTTGATGAATAAAGTATCAAGTTTCATTTATTGTCTGTCTTTAATAAGTATGCAAGGAATTCTTGAGGAGTTTTTTCACGTGTGCTGATAATATGGCCGAAATTATGTTAAAAAATAATTTTAAAAAAAAAAAACATTTTTTAAGCGATTGGTTTCATTTGCAATCACCGATTCAAATTCTTCTAATGAAAAAATTATAGATGAAACAAATCTCTTTCTAATTATATTTCACGCCACATATTTATATATATTATATTTAGCAGCTTCTGCCATCTTGGAAGATATTGACATATTTAGTGTAATATTGCTTCAGATTCAGTGCTGGTGTTGACCGATATGAAATGTTTTCGCATGTTTGATTTTGTAACAATAATGCCGTGTTAATTGTGTGTCAAACATGATATACTTATGACATGGTTTTTCTTGTTGCAAGTCCAACCATTTGCGTGAGTATCCCGACACTAGTTCTGAGTGTGAGGTCATTGACACTGAATATGTCAATACATTTGCAATGCCACACTTGTAATTACTTCAATAATGAATTAAAATATAAATATTTTGTAATGTTTTTGAAGGAAATAAAAAGAATTGAATTGAAAAAGAATTGAATCTCTTCTAAGCTAGAGTGTTGTTTTTTTTCTGTTTTTGTCATTTTTAGCAACTGCTTAATGTATACAGTGTACAGCCAGCTGGAGTTGTCGCAAATCCCACGTAAAGAGTGCAGATTGCGCCGGCTACATTGTCGGACTGTTCCTTGGGCTCGCGGCTGCCGTCCCGCTAGTAGGTATTTAATATAAATGCCTACCGCATGCCTAGCGGGGAGAACAATAAAGCCTCAGGACGTTTGGCCGAATAAAACATGTTTAGTCCCTTTACAAGCGTGTAATTAGTTCCATTATTTACTCGCGAATGTTGCCATGTTCCGGGCTCGCCGCGCGCGCTCGTCGGGCTGCCCGCTACGGCGAGAAAATAAAAATAACGATAATATAACGCGCTCAATTCAAACGCTTGTTAAGTCTTCGAAAACGTCTCATTGTATGTTAAATACTCATAATAAATATTTATATTCCGGGCGCTTATCGCCATCAAAGATTATGCTTCAGATTATAATGCAATTCTTCCGGATACCTAATCCAGATGCGTAAAGAAACAATGCCTTCCTCTCGAATACTCGGATGAACAACGCTTTTGGAAATACAATAATATTGATATTAATATCTTACATTAGCATACCTTTATTCCACAGTGTGGTAACATTGAAAGATGAAAGAATGTCCTAAATCAGGGGTATATATATATTATAGCAACGTTATTTCGTTTGGTGTCCATAGTCATCCTTTTTACTGTAGCACCAAAACAAAAATGTAATTATGTTTAAAATATAGATAAGAAGAATAAAAATAATCGTTACAACTAAGGACTTTTAACGGCACACCAAAAATAATTTATAAAAATGATTAAATGAGGGAATAAAATAAAATAGAACATAAACAAATATGAACTGGTAGGTATGTATATTTATTTTTATGGCAGATTAGAACTTTTAAGTGTGACATATCAAATGTTAATTTGGATTAAAAACTATTATTACGAGAAGTTTTAAAACTTGTACAAGAATAATGCCAAATTTTATCAAGCACATTTTAGAAAATTTTACTTAAATGAACAACAGTTTCTCATCCTATTATTCAAACTTTCAAGCTTAAAAAATTACGCGTTAATGTGTTAATACAGACCTACAATTAGGCATATTTTGCAAAAATAAACTCGGATTTTCGTTGCAAAATACTGATCATATAGATATCTAGTAATTTTATGATGTATTCTACTAATATAGGTACACAAATACCTACTTGTATAAATTCGATGTATAGAATATATTAGACTATACCTACCTATTAATGTAGATCATTTCTACGACAAAAGTGATTTAATGCTAAATAAATGCATGGCAGATACGGGATTTACAACGCTAATGGTTTCTGCAATAAAATATGAATAATATGACTCATCCGCGGGCGAACTCGGTTACCAACCTTTGAAAAAAAATACGAGTAAGCAAACACGAAAAAATTAAATACTGTGCTGCGTTTACGTTACTATTAAATAATAAATACCACTAAATATATTTGACGTTTTGCCCAATTTAATTGTTGCTGGCACAAATTAACGGCAATTCATTGTATGTAATCTAATTCTCCGACTATAAATAAATAATAATTATTGATTAAAAACCAATGAAAAATATTAATATTTATCTTAAAGACAATACAACTAGGGTCACATTAAAAGGAATAATGAGAATGGTTTTGTGTTTGTACAAAAATATAGATAAAAAAAACGTATTTTGGTGTTAATAAATATTTGGTTTGTATTTAACCCTTTCGCATCGGTAGCCGATATATGCCGTCTAAGATTCCCCTACCGTTGACATCGATAGCCGTGATATATCGTTTTGCTACTTTCAGTACTCATTGTTTGACATCTACGGTAGGAACTTGGAACTGCAGTCATTCCCTTTATCAACCTACATGTATTCTTTACAAGAAAGTGTAAACCATGTAAAAAATATCATTAAGTTTCGTCACAGGAGCGATTTTTCTGTAAGCCACATGTGTCAATGCCACCACATGTATGGAGTTATATAATGAATGTTTGTTAAATGTAATTGTTTTTTTTGTATCATCTGACAGCTTAAGGATACAAGAACCAATGTGATATACGAAAATAGGTCAGATAAGTACATTTATGCTTCAAATACTAGTTTTAAGCAAAAAAAAATGGTTTGAAAAATTCACGCCGTATTGACAGTATAATTTGTATTCCACCGAGCCGTAACGAAAGGGTTAATAATATTTAAGTCGTTATTTAATTTGTCCTAAGTACTCCTCTGCGTCTTAGGTGGGTAGGTATGTTAATTTTGTTATTTCAATACATCACCACTCAATGTCAACTAACAGTAACAACCCCATGATGTGTAGGTACTTTTTCGCAAATCTATTTAAATTTCATTCGCAATGATCAAGAGCAATAATCTCCGATACTGACATGCATGATGCAATGTTGCAATATGCTAATCTAATAAGCCAACTACAATTTACTACAACGAATTGTAATATTATCAATCTGGTAACGTGCATCGTCCTTGATTAGGGATGCAAATGAGGACTGGATAAACAAGGAACTAAAACAAATTATTGTACTATCAAGAATAAAATATTCGTATTTATAAGCTCACAATTGAACACTGGTAACAAATTAATGATCATCGGAAATTTGTTCTAAATGTGAATAGAATTCAAAATATTCCAATTTAAAAATTTACTTATTAGATACCGTAAATTGTCAAATGACATTTTGAACATTAAAACCGTAAAAAAAATCAATCATTTTTCATTGCGACAAAAGAAAAACAATAATATTAATTTATTATTCCAATCGAATTTATGATTTTGGTATATTTGAATAATTTCAAAATATATACCCCCCTATCATATAGGGGAGGTATATATTGTATTCCCGCATTTTTAGGTTTTAAAATATAATTTCATAAGTGAATAATAATGAAACAGATTATTCATATCCAAAAATTCATTAAAATATGAAATTTAGTGAATCCTCTCTCGTCCAAATGCACCATAATATTGAAAACCAGTATATATTAAATAAAACTATGTGCTATGCTTATAATTTTATATTTACTTTAATTAAAAAATATATTTATTAAAAATATTTACTTTTCATTACACATTGATTTTTAAGTGATAATAAGATAATTTATTGAAAACTCTGGGGAGTCCGAAACATGTAATCAGTTAAAAATAAATGTGAATAAAATCAAAAGTACATATTTTTATTTTGTTACGTTTTTAATTAAAGTTAATATTAAATTATAATTATGTAATTTCACCTAGTATTGTCAATTGATAACCTTAACGTTATGTGCTGTGCCTTATTTCGTATGGTTTTATTATAAAAGCAAATCTGCTGGATAAATCAAGGATATGAACTATATTTTATTTCTTTACATTTTGCATGTGCAGTGTGTGTATAAATTTATAAATGTCTTGAAATATGTAAATATTTAATGTTTATAAATGAGATTAAAATAATCAAGAATAACTAAATTATAATATCACTTATATTGTTCTCACCTACAATTTTTTTTTTACAACACAGTAACATGGATGAAATATTTAAAAAATTAAAAGCAAATGTATGTAAATATTTATTATTGCTGTGATTTTTTTTTATTAAAACAAACAAATTTGATAATTAAGTTTATTTACACTAGAAAATTAAAAATCAATACATATATAACAGAGACATCTGTAAATATAATATTATATTGTAATATATTGTAATACCATTGACATTATAATAGCCATTATGGCCAAGTTGGTATTTCTGAGACATGAAGTCCTCTATTAATATCCTTTTCGGCCCCTGAATCTTGCACGATTATCAAGCTAAAAATATATTTTATTAATTAAAAACAACATGGTATCAAATAAATAATTTTGAAACATTAATAATTATTATTTGTGTATTATAATTGCCTGTAGCATCAATTATTGGAAATAAACAAACCTATGCTCATGAATAGTTGTGTTTCTTTCAAATAGTGATGGCAAGCTTGATTAAAAATAACTTTAAACAAAACATAATGACACATCAAGTGTGTTGGTTTAAATTGAATCCCGTTACAACCCCACTATGAATAAAAACATATATATAAGCTGGATAAAGTATGGTAAAATATGGGTAAAAGCCATAGAAGTTACTGTTGAATTGTGTAAAAACATATTACTTTTTATATAATGATTTTTAAGTCCAAATTATAACACTTATTTTTTATTAATTGCACCAAGATGAACGGTTCGGAACTTATTTATAACGAATAATGAGTTAATTGTAGATTAAACCCAAATATTAAAATATAAAAGTCAATTTTTCTTTGTTTAACCACTTCCCCGGCGTTCACACGAATATGTGTAAAAAAAGTGTTCCAATTTCGGCGCTCACGCAAATAGTTGTGATACCCGAAGCGGGCCCATATGAGCATTTTAAAATCGTCGTTCGATTTTCGGCGTTCACGCAAATAAGTGTTTCATATAATTTCACGATTTCTGACATTGAAACAAAAAAACAGGGTTTCTAAGCCGGTTTTCGTTCTATTTACATTACAATAGACGTTTGTTAATATTTTAGCCTCTTTGATTATGGAATATTGAATACTGAATATTGTATTGTAAAATGAATTATATAAATTGTACTAAATAATATTCCTTTTCGCTTTTTATAATATTCTAAAAAATATTATGGGAACAAATTCAAAGCCAGAAGACACCCTTAAACTATATTTTTGTGTTTTTTCTGTCGTTTTATTTTTGCATCTCTTATTGTACCATTTTTACTGTGCTTTTCGTCACGGATAAAGTAAACGAAAATAAAAATAGTGTTTTTTTAAGATTTTTACCAAAATAATTTGCCAGGGAAGTGGGTAATATTCACTAGGGTTATAATAGACGTTTGATATGAATCAACACATTTGCGTGTATATATATTTAATAATAAATTCAATACCAACTTACCAATGATCTTTTGCATTCAAAAAATGTGGTCCTAAGAACAAGACATTTTTCTGGCACAGAAGGATCTTTGGTTTTTAAGCATTCTCGGGGAGTTTTTCTTTGCTGGAATATACAAAAATAAAATACAATTAATCAATAATTTATGAAGAATTTTTCAATACTGACTTGTATTAATTTCAAAACACATACTTCTGTTTAACAAAGCGTATTGGAATATAATTTTTTAATTTTGAATGTGCCATGGAAAACATGCCCAACGACCATGACATCTAGACTATGATTACCTAAGTTCAGCACCATTATACACACATTGCGTTTGAATAGGTGACTGCCTGAAAACATAGTCTTGTTGGTTAGGTTATGTCATCACTAAGACCAATTGGGGTAGACCTCGGCAACATCAAGCTAAGTATTAAATAACTTTTTAGGTTTTCACAAAAAAATTATCAATCCTGAAGAAGACCCCTGCAATGGCGGTCGAAATATTGGTTGAAGGAAGTTCGCCACACGCTGCTACACCCAAAAGCCACAATATCTAGTATTAAATGTTCTTAAAAATATAATCAATAAATGTAAAAATATATCCCAGATCAGTATTCACTTCAAGCATCTCTGGCACTCATCTTAGAGTCTGTCAGGAAACAAGCATATTATGCAGTTGGCAGAGCCATAAGCATCCAGTAGACATAGTTTAGTATGATACAGCGTAATGGAGAGCTAAAAACTTTTGCTTTATCTATTTTGTGAGTAGCTAAATTTTTTTTAATTTAATCTTATTCAAGAAATAAACACCTCAGTGTAAAAAGATTATAATTACTAATTTGCAGCAATCTGACTCAAGGAGACACATCTTAAGATCTGCTCTTATAGCCGCGCAGGGAGAGGTGTCCTTTAACCTCTCACCTTCTTCCTCAAAGGTCATCATCTTGAAAAAACTGGTTTGTGCTTAATTTAGTGTCAAACTGAAATGCACAAAATTGAGGTTAAACACATATATTCTTGTATTTTTTTATTATTATTAAATAACACTATTAAAATGAAGTTAAGGAATAATTAAAATGTTATAATTAAATATATTTGCCTAAACAATATATTATTTTCATCCAAATTCCAAAATTGTGATTTTATAAATCAGACAAATTTAATGTACTAAATTGAATTTATTTTTATTGTCATTATGTAAGTGTTTTGCTTATTGTAATAATTATACATATATTTGTATTGATAATAACAACAGGTACAATATTTTGTTGATATACAGGTATGTCAATTCATGTAATTTAAAAAATACTCAAACTTACAATACTCAACACAAAAAATACAGAAGTGTCAAAAAGAATGTTGTGTTGCTACTTAAAAAATACGTAACATTCAAGATGTCCCGGATTTTTTTTAGGAAGAAGCTTAAAATAATAAAGAAACTCAAAACACTTTTTTATTATTTCTCACTTGAAAAATAACAAACGGGACCAAATAATCAATATTTGTGGTAAATGAATATTCCTTTGCCATTACAAGTAAATCCTAATAAAAAATATCAAAAATGAAAACTAATAAACACTTCACTTAAAGCGCCTAAAAATTATCAATAAGATTTATTAACCACCGTCGGTTAGTGTTTTCCTGAAGTACAAATAAAAAACGTGTGTTATATTCTTAATTAAAAAATAAATGAATTTGAATAATTCCCAATCATATACAATTAAAAAAATTGTAAACCGACATTATTATGGGACTTAAAGCAATCCTCAATATATTTACATATTTATTCATCGCTGCATTTATATTTTGTTGAGTTGACAAACTTATGCAGTTTCTTGTTTTGCTTTAGGATTTCAGTGTTCTGTACAGTGATTTGAGTTACGGCAAAGGTTTCAGTCCATTAAATACATAATATGTTCATGGCTCATTCCATGCATAAAAGTTTGTGGCCAAAATTGGACCAGTTAACTAATTAAGTATTAGATCCATAGTTCATTATATCGTATATATGTATGTACATAATTAATTATATTTTTAAAATCTAAATACCTACCCGTTAGTTATTTTACACAATTACAAAAATATTGTCTATTGTTATTATTTTCCAACTTTATAACCTCAAATTTTTTGACAGTCAGCAGAAGTATTTCATGTTTTTTATACGTAATACTTAAATAAGCAATGATATCTGCTAAATTTTTTCGCGAGACATTACGTTTACCTTTATGTTCAAATGCAATCAGATCGAAAAGCTTCTCTAGCAAACCAGAATGGCAACAACCGAGCGGTGTCGATACAGGAATAGCTGTATATAATTGTATATTGAAAAATAAAGTTCCACTCTATCTAAATAATAATGTCGCTACCTGGTATTCTTGTGGACCAACCGTTTACGACTCAGCACATATTGGACATGCCAGTTGTTATGTCAAACTGGATATCATTCAAAAGATTTTGCGTAATTATTTCAAGATTAACCTGATAACTTCAATGGGAGTCACAGATATCGATGATAAAATCATCAAACGAAGCAACGAAACAAACATTAGCACAAAAGATGTAGCAGTGAAATATGAATTAGAATTTTGGAAAAATATGTCCGAATTAGGAGTATCAATGCCACAAATGATATGTCGAGTAACAGATCACATACCTGTTATCAAGGAATTCATTCAAAAAATTATGGATAAAAATCTTTGCTACAAGACCCCTGACAATTCTGTTTACTTTGATACTAAGCTTTATGGTAATTATGGTAAACTCAGAAATGCCCAACATTTGGATGAAGAACTCGATTCGTTTATCAAAAAGTCTATGCCTGATTTTGCTTTATGGAAAAGTCACAAGCCAGGAGAAGTTTACTGGGAATCAGAATGGGGTGATGGAAGACCCGGTTGGCATATAGAATGCTCAGCAATGGCAAGCCGACTGTTTAATGGTGTTCTTGACTTCCATGGCGGTGGCATAGATTTACAATTCCCTCATCATGAAAATGAAGAAGCACAGTCCTGCGCTTATCACAACAGCAAGCAATGGGTAAATTACTGGCTTCACACAGGACATCTTCATTTAAAAGGCGATGTAAAAATGTCTAAGTCGTTGAAAAATACAGTTAGCATAGATGACTTGCTAAAATCACATAACGCAGCCACATTTAGAATGGCTTGCCTGTTGTCACATTACCGTTATTCGATGGAGTACAGTGAAGAAATGATGACCACTGCAAAGGCTTTGATTGTTAAATTTAAGTCCTGCTTGGAAGATTGTAAAAATTACATGAATCAACAAAATGTATTATCGGTAATCGATGAGCCTAAACTATTGTTCCAACTACAAAGCGCCAAAGAAGAAGTGGATCAGGCGCTCAAAGATGATTTTGATACGTCAAAATGCATAACTTCTTTGATAAAATTAATTTCTGATTTGAACAAAATGCTTAGAAATAAATCAAAATCCGGCAATGTGGTTTTTAGACCCGTAGGAGTGGGGTTGACCTCTGAATACATTGCAAAAACTATGAACAGTTTTGGAATAGATTTGCACAAAAGCCCAATGGAAAATGAAACATCAGTTTCTGATATAATTGATAGTCTGGTAAAATTTAGGAATGTGGTAAGGATTCGTGCCCGAGAAACTAAAGATAAAACACTGTTGGCGGAATGTGACAATGTTAGAAATTCATTAAAAACATATAATGTAAAAGTAAATGACAATGCTGACACACAATCTTCTTCATGGATCTATGCAGAGTAATGAACTTAACAATGTTTTTTTTATCTTCTTCGTAGTATCAATCCGGTGGATTGGTTTGCATCAACAGAATCTTGCATCTCGATCTCCATTCCTCTCGGTCCTCCGCAACCCTTTTTTATCTATAATTATAATAAACATCTTGTAAAAAATTATTCACTTTGTTTTTATGTTACCTTCACATAATATATAATTGTACTTAAAAAAATCTATTTTTATGTTTAACATGTATGTATTATCTGAAAGCTAAAATTATTACATCTAAAATAATATTATGTTTGTTTTATAAAGTAACCCATGAATAGTCTGCTTTTAAACAATTAATTACCTCATAATTGCAATTGTGTAAATACAGAGGTAGTTATAGTAGCTCTAGCTGGTGTAAGATTAATCCCCCAAGCAACCTAAAAAAAATCTGTCACTATATGTATATATAAATACTTTTAAATTATGGTAATAGGTGAATACATAAGTAGGATTGAAAAATAATCTACTTACTATTTCGAAGTAACCAACCCAATTGCATCATCTATTGGACAAAAACCCACCCTCGGCATTTTTACTGTAGGTTAATAGATATATACTTGTACATAAAAGAACAAATATTGCTATGTTTTTAACATTTTTATAACGTACATTTGCCTATTTAAAAGCATTTTCTCATGGTCTCTAAAAGTCACCTATAATTATTATAAGCTGTCAAAGCTCAAATTGAGGAGTAGATTTGGTGAAAGAAAGACTTATCCATCTGACAATAACTATATATTATTAAGTAAGAATTGTATTTTATTTATATTCCTGTACCTACCAACGACGGTTATATGGAATATTAATTATTTTTTGTCTATCTACAATCTATTAAAATTAAAATAAAATCTTTAAATGTCAATAATTAAAATAAGAGGTTTAGCGATATTTTAATAATTTAATAATTCATAATATCTGAAATAACCCTAAAATAATATTTAATCTTATAACGTTTTCGTTGCACATAGTAGCCAAATAATAAAATAAAAAATATAATCGCCATAGAGTGGCCTTTTTAGTCTGTGGTCCTTTCTTTCCGCTGTACGTGAAGTGCGGCTGTCGGTAGGTTAATCGTCAGAATCTACAATCATCCGCTAAATATACTACAGATTTTGTCTAAAAACTAACGTTGTACTAAATAATAGAGTCCTACCTTCGCCATCCGCAGCGAAGTTTCGCGACAATAGTTGAATTTATGTCATTCCGACAACTTTTACATTGCATTGTTGACAGTTCCATGTGTGTAGTGATTCGTGGTTTCGTCGGCGAGATAATGCATTGCCTTGTAGCCGTAGTGGGCCCAGTCGCTCTGTCTACATATTGTTTGCATCTTTTCCAGGCCAAAACAGCTCCAACATGAAGTTTAACAAACTAGTAACCGCCTCGAGGAGGAAAAATAGGAAGCGCCACTTCACGGCTCCCTCTCATATCAGACGGAAGCTGATGTCCTCCCCTCTGTCTAAGGAGCTCAGACAGAAGTACAACGTGCGGTCCATGCCCATCCGCAAGGACGATGAAGTCCAGGTACGTAATCATCGGACTTATGAATACCACACTGTTTGACAGTTGGAACTCAATAGTCACCGGAGCATTGCCTTGAACACGTTTTCATTTATAACTTAACCTCTAACTGTAAGTAGTGTTTACTAAGTAATTTTAATATGTTCCTTGTTTTTCACATAGACTCCGAGAATGTACGAATTTATACAATGTTTATATTTTGAGCTTAAGTTATTATATTGACCATTTTACATCTGTTTATATTACAATATGTATAGGTGGTAACGAATCTCTTTATTCTGTCACGATTAGTTTACCATGTTATAGATTTAAATGTTTTTCAAACATTTTACAAAAACTTTGGTAGTTAATAAATATATCAAGCTTTAAAACATTTTTAAATCAATAAATGATTTATGCTGTTCAAACTGACCACTGACAGGTACCGAGTATCATTTCTTAGTGTTACTTGCTATTTTACAAGTTAAAAGTATGTTTGTTACTTACATTGACACTTTTGACAGACTTAATACCTACTGATAACAGAACAGAATTCATTTTAACAAATATTTTGTGAAAATCGTCCCGTGGTGATTGAATTGAACATAACCTCAACCCATTTTAGATTTCTAAAAACACCTTTTTAACAAAGTTTAGCTCTCAACTAGATATAATTTTCTCTCAAAGTCATCATTAAATGTGTGAAAACGCTGTTTCTAAAAGAAAAACATACCATTTCCTTGTGAGGAGCAGTTCTAAAGAGCATTGTCCTTAATAGTTCATGTTGTGTTGTTTAAACACGTTTCCATATTAAATTATAATAAATCATTCTTAAATTCGATAATATTATGGATAAAAAAAAAGCAAGTTATAGTAAGATTTTCTGTTGAGAGAGTTGTATTAAATGATGATCCTATAAACCATTCACAGACCGTAGACTAAAGGCTGTTCGCTGGCAACAGGCCTGGAGGTTTTCTTCAAGCTGGCGGGCTGGTGTTCAGTCTTATCTATGCCGTGGTTAGATTTTGGCTCTGATGATACACATTCTAAAATAATTAATGAAGAAACTAATTTACTTTATGCTTTAGATTATGTTTTTTTAAGCGATATAGTGGCTGACTGACCATTGCATTCTTTACATAACTTCGACATAATAAATGCTGTAGTAAAATAACTAATTAAAAAACAAATAGTTAACTTTTTAGTCCTATCACTTTGTCCGAACAAATACTCTTCTCAATACCTGATATTGACTAGCCAACTGGCCATCGATGTTGTCAGATAATAGACCAAAAGTATTTTTAATATTACTGACACTAAGATAAAAATCTTAAATATGTTCACTGATAGAAATAAGTTAAAATAACAGTCAAATTTATTGGAAACAGATCAAGTCATTAAAAATACAATTAACCTAAAAACAAAGAAATGGTTTTTTGGGTTTTATATAAGTTTGCTGTAAAAATGTATTTTCCACTCAACTTGCTATGTATATTTTCGCTATTAAATATTATTGGGTTCCATTTAAGTTGTTAAATATCAGTGCTTACACAACCGGTGTAAAATTGGTATAATTTAACTGTAAATTTATCATTTTATTTATAATGGGATATCTCCACAAGTGATTTCCTTATTTTACTCCCTTTTTTGTCTCAAAATTATATCTTGTTTTCCCTCAGGTTTTTCGATTATTGATAAAAGAAAGTACTTTTTTTTTTGCAAATTAATGTTGAGGGAATATTTTGACATTTTATTGTTAATTATCCAGGTTGTCCGCGGCCACTACAAGGGTCAGCAGGTGGGCAAAGTGGTGCAGGTCTACCGCAAAAAGTTCGTCATCTACATCGAGCGCATCCAGAGGGAGAAGGCCAACGGGTCCAGCGTCTATGTCGGTATCCACCCCTCAAAGGTAAATAAATATATCACAAATTCTTAACAATCATATAATAAAATACTGCGGAAGCTTTCAAATTGAAACAAACAATTATTAATTTATTCTTTTTCCAAAAAAAAATATTAGTTAAGAATATTATTAAATTTAAAATATGGGCTTATGAATTGCTATGTTAAAAAAGTTTTTTTCTAATTTGTATTACTTTGATTTTATTTGTTTTCCCTTTATACTCATCATTTAATTGACTTATTGAAATGATGACCAAAACCATTCATTGAGTAGTCGTTTAAAAGTTTTACTGACTGGATGCGACCTCAGGGTTTTCCTTTGGAAGCGTTCACCGGTTCTGCTTACTTCTACAATGCTATGAAACTTGGCTCTGATCATAATTAAGTTTAACCTAGTATATTATTCTCAAGAAAAAATTCTGACTATTTAAATAAATAAACTATATTTACCAAAATCCAGAATTTATATGTGTACAAGCTATAAGTTCCACCATAATGATAGATGGTAGGTATTTTAGAGTCTTTGATATTGGTTACTATTTCATGTTTGTGTATTATGGAATAATTTGTCCTTTTTTTATTTTATCTTTGTAAAAAGTTTAGTCACAATTATAAATATTGTAGAAACTAATTTGAACAAATGTACATTTTGTTGCATTAATTACTACTGATAGTTTAAATTTTATTATTGCAAATATTCGCAATGACTTTAATTTGACATTAAAATCTAATGAAATTGATAATTAAAAATTGACAACTTATTATTTTTTCATAGGGTTGTTGAAACACGTGCATTATAAAGAGCTCCGAAACAAGGAAGACAGATTATAGGTAAACACTTATAAGGATATTAGGATTCTTTTTAGCATATCTAATGTTTACATTAGATTTGCTAAAAGAGTGGATAAATTTATGTTATACATGAATGTCAGGCGTGTCTCTATATAATACCAGGGCTCTCAGTGTTGTCGACCACCAAAATGATTGGAATCATATTTTGTATTGGGGGAAAATAAATAGAGCGTTGCTGACAAAAAGGTTGGGCACAATTCTAAGCCTAATGGAGCTTCAAGTGCCTGTTTATAGTAGAATATTAATTAATGTGTTAATTTATATTACGTTTTTCTTCCCATATCCATTCCATATCTGGAACAATATGGTCATCACAAATTTCCGCCATTTACTTTTGTCAGCTTCTTCTGCCCATTTCTCGTTTTAGGACATATCTGCACCTGAAGGTCTACTTGGGAACATATATTTTTCCAGATAACCTCCAGAGTAGAGTCTGAGTGCTTGAGAATGTGGTATGCTTCACTATCTGAGGCACATTCTCAGGTTATTTAGAATTTTTAAAGTCAGATAATTAGCCCGACGCTAACAAGGCCTGGACTAATTTGTCCTTAGGGAGGCTCAACTCAAGATTCAGTTCAATTGGAAGCTCTTGAGTGACTAGCTATGAATATTGGCATCTCACCAAAAGCCCATGTAGCCATATGAGTTTTGAAAGCAGGCACTTGCATAGAATATTGTAGGTGGGATGGTTTGACTTTGTGGATGCTAAGCCTGACGTTCCCGAGCCCTGCATCATTTTTTTCAAAAGATGACTCGACCTGAATCGTTTGTCGTGAAAAAAAAATATGTATGTAATATTTAAATTTGTTCTTGCAGTGTGTCGTCGTCAAGTTGAAGATGGATAAGGACAGGAAGAAGATCGTGGACCGCAGAGCCAAGGGTCGCCTGGCCGCCAAGGGCAAGGACAAGGGAAAGGTCACCGAGGAGACCGCGGCCGCCGCAGCCACCGCGATGGAGGCCTCATAAGTCCCTCGTTTCCCTGTTCACTGTAATTAAGTTACTTCAAAAAATATATTTACAAAAAAACTGCCGCGCTTTGTTTTATTTATTTTCACCAAATGCATATATCAAAAATCTCTGTGCGATGTGATGGTATTCACTGTAGATCAGGCCTTCTTAAACTATGGGTCGCGACCCCAAATGGGGTCGTGTAGCAAAACTCTGGGGTCGCGAGTGATTGATTATTTTGAAATAAGGGAGGATGTTAAATGTCGCCTGAAAACTGAAAACCTTGATATACAATATTTCGTCTTTTATTTGTTACCTAATAAATAAAACATAAAAAAAAATTTATTTATCTTTTATTTATATGGGGTCGTGAATGCATAAAGTTTAAGAAGCCCTGCTGTAGATCCTATAACATGTCTACGGCAGATCCTTCACCTTCAATCTGTGAATGACAATCCTCGGCAATTTTTTACATTCTAATTCAAACTAACATTTATAAGTGCAGCGTTGTAAGAGTATTGTCACATTTAGTGTCCATGACCTCATACTCAGAACTAGTGTCGAAATATTTCAATGCAAATTGATGGAATTGTAACAAAAACCATGCTATAAGTATATCATGGTGGACACACAAATAGCACGGCATTATTGTTACAAAACAAACGTCCAACATTTTATATCAGTCAACACCTGCACTGAATCCAAAGCAATAACACACTAAATATGTCAATATCTTCACTCAAGTTGGGTTTAACCACTGTTCACTGCGATTCTTTCGTCTTACACGTATCCAGGGTTGAACGATGGTCCCTTCAGGCCACACTTCAGGCGCCATGAGAGACTCCAGAGAAGTCTCAATGACCCCTACTTTGAAGGATGTTGACAGTGTCCGTCTGCTGACAATCCTGATGGTCATCCAAGAGGGATTGAATGCAGCGGTCGCTGCCACGAAGCTCTGCAAGTCATCAGTCGTTGTATCTGGGTGAAGACCCTTGGCGTGAAGATACGCCATCTTCACTCCAGCAACATTCTTTGAAGGAGCTGCAGAACCACGAATCACCAGACGTAGTGAACGTTGATGCCTTTCCCCAACAGGAGAGGCGCGACTTAAACCGGACTGATGTACTTCCCCGGAAAGATTGCTCGGGTGACGGAGAGGGCATCCAGGGACAAAGCATCCAGTTCCTCGAATGATGACTCGTCCTGGCATAGAACAGGAGTCAATGGGAGCCTTGTTCGGAACAGCAGGGGCTTCTTGAATAGTAGTAGCAGCTTCAATGACGGCAGGCTCGGAGTTTCTGCTGTCACAGCTGATCGACGGCGAGACTTGGCGAGGACTCCTGACAATTTCAGTGAAGGTAGCCATTTTTTTCGAGGCAAGCGCCTTCTTCGGGAAGACAGGAGACTTGTTGGGCTGAGTGGAGAGTCTACACCAACGGACGTCGATGTGTCCTCCTTTCCGCATCCAACAGCCTTTATGAGCCGCTCTAACAGCAATCGGTGCTCGTCCAAACGCCGATGCACCTGCGTAATGTCACAAGTGCAGCTAAGAGCCATTCTGTAGGTAGGATGACAGACACGTCCGCACGAATCGAGAGTCGAGCGACGAATGATTTGTTTTGTTTGGTTTGTTAATATATTAAAATATTCATAGATATCCTTGTGAGAAAATCGGAATTAATTTTGAAATTAATCTTTCGAATATTGCGAAGCGCTTACGGCGATCGTCGGATTAAAGCAGAATAAAAGAAGAAAATATCAAAAACAAATTAAATTCCCCCCATATCTTTAAAACAAAACAACGATACAAGAGATCGTGCTATAAATTAATGCACATACAGCAATCTTTGATTACTTGATAAATAAAATGGCAAAAATACATGTTTTATTATATTTTCTACTTAAATATACAATCATCTCAAACATCCAGAGACAAGTAACCATATGGTAAGTGATTATAGTGTGTACTTCGGTCCATTTTCAATCTGAACACCGTAGCTATCACTCAATTTCAGTTCAGAAGAATCACTACTGCAGTTATCCTGTAGCCGCGGCAACAAACAACTACCAAATACCCTCAATATTTATTTTCGGTTTAATTATTTTTCATTAATTTTTTCAATGTTTTCAGCTTTAAGATCCATTATAAATTATAAACATTTATTTTTTACCTTGTTTTTACATGGATCATGTAAGATAAGTTCTCTATAAGGAGACTGCAGTTTCGACTAACTCAGCCTTTCTCAATCCATCACTTGTTAAGAGATGGATGATGGATTGAGAAAGGCTACGAGTTAGTCGAAACTGCAGTCTCCTAATAGAGAACTTATCTTACGTGATCCATGTAAAAACAATGTAAATAAATAAATATTCATAATATTACCATCAAATTATACATTTCATTTATTTGTGTGTGTTTTGAAGTTGAAACACATCTTTGATTAAGTAATAATGGGTTGTGAACAAATTTACACACTCAAATGTTTTTATGATTCCTAATTGAAATACAGCTTCATTAATTTACCACTTTCTTTTTTGGAAAATTATAATTCCAAAAATTCAAACGTGGATGTAATTTTATTTTTGCAATGGATTCAGATATCCCTGGGGACATTTTTTTATTGGATACCTATAAATACAGCCCAGAGGAAAGATATATTTTTTGAAAAAGAATGGTTTCAATATCTTAGGATGTAAAAATAAATTATTTTATCACTAGGTGGTCTGCAAACCTTGAAAGGCTTTGAAAGAGGTACTCGATAATGAATGGTTGGAGAAAAATGCTGTACATCAGGATTTGAGTGCAAAATGTATTAGGTAAAACGGAAATAAATGTCATTGTTTCTGGCGCGTCACTTTAAAATCAGTTTGTCAATAAGTTAGCACGTCGTGGTTGGTATCATTTTCAGCTCTGTGTGTACTCTATCCATTTCAACATTTTTTTGCCGTTGTAGAAAAATGGCTTAAGAAGAATTAAAGAAACACATTTGCGCTATTTTACGCTGTTTTAATTCGATAAAGGATAAAAACAAAAAAAACAGCATTTTTTTTCCTCCTGGTATTACTTTAAAGAACCCATTTCTCGCCCCTCATCATCAGTTTAACAGACCGTTATACTTAATATTGTATTTTATAAATTATGTACACTTGGGCCTCGTATAACACGGTTTTATACAACACGGTTGTATAAATTGTGGCATATTTTTATCTAACACGGATTCAATTTTTTTTTTAAATTAATTTACATGTTTAATTTGTACGTCCATATATATAATCGTGTCAGAAACAACAGGGTCAGATCCTGTCTGCCCAGAAGTGGGCGACGTCGATGGCTTTACTCTCGGCCATCATCAGGTCTTCTTGGATGCAGCTATTCGGGCACAGCGCACACTCCAGAAGGTGTGACAGGGTCTGCTCCACGCCGCAGTCACATTCAGTCGGTCCACTGTAAAACTGCCAGGCCCTCATTTGTGTCCTCGTCTTGCATACTCCGGTCCGAAGTCTGTTAAGGGACCTCCATATATTCCACCCTTGGTCATGTCCAGGGGCTAGGTCCTCTTTCGGGGCAATCCAAGTATTCCCCTCAGTTGCGCTTCTCCACATGTTCAGCCGCAGGGTGGCCTCAGGTATCACCAATATAATGTACGTCCATGTAATGTGCACACGACTTATTGGAGAGCCAATAAAAAGTCTTGGACAACAAGTATTATTTTTGAAGATTGGTTTTACAATTGTTTTATACCTGATGCAAGAGATTATATGAGAAACAAGAATCTTGATTTTAAAATATTATTGATATTGGACAATGCACCAGGACATCCGCTTGATTTAAAATATCCAAATGTTGAAATATAATTCTTACCACCAAATACTACGTCTTTAATGCAGCCCTTAGACCAAGGTATAATTTTAGCATTTAAAGCCTATTCGTCGAACATTTGAAAAAATGTTACAAGACAATGATCAAGGTGAAAATTTAACACTTCCACAAGCTTGGAAAAAAAAATCTATTCGAATTTTGTCGATATTGTTTCAGCATCCGCTAAAGAAATATAACAATCCACTTTAAATTCTTGCTGGAAAAAACTATGGCCAGAAGTAGTGTCTGGAGAAAATGTTTTACCACCAATAGAAGATGAATACCAAAGGACAATAAACATTTGTCGTGGTATTGGTGGAGAAGGTTTTAATGACATGAATATTCATGACATCCAAGAAATATTGGAGGATCGTTCATTGAATGAAGAAGAATTAGTCAAAATGTTAGATGAACCCACCACAATTAACAACTCAGAAAGCAGTTGCAGTGAAGCAGCTATTTGTTTCACATTAAAAATGACCAAATGAAGAAGACGGTTTGAATTGACTACATTAAAATTTTTGGAATTGACTAAAATTTTTTTTTTATTGAAAAGGATCCTATAATGGAAAGAAGTGCGAAATTTAAGTGGGAAATGCAACAGATTTTTGAACCTTATAAGGAAATACGTAAGGATTGATACGCTAAAAGCAGACAATCGCTTATTACTGAATTTTTGATATCTAAAACCACAAGAAATCCAGAGTCCTCCGATGATGAAAACGCACAACCGATTTCGAAAAAGAGTAAAACATATAGAATTATAAGTGATAGTGATGATGAATGAATGCCATATTATGTTATTAAAGTTTTTTTCATGAATATGTAAATGTATATTTGTTTATTTAAAAAAATGAAGTATTTATTTATATAAATTATATTCGTTATTTTATTTTTTTGGAACGCAACCCCTAATATTGTATGAACTTCAAACCTTTCATAACACGGATTTGTATTACACAATGTTTTTGTGGAACCATATAACCCTCGTATAAACGAGGCCCAAGTGTAGTTGCGATTATTAACTTTTAGTAAACAGTAGAAAACAAAATAGATATTTTGACCCCCAACTATTTTTCAAGGTTTCAATCAAATTGGATTGTAGGGATTGAAATAAAACAGGTTGAACACAATTGTTTGTCTGATATAGTTTATTATATTAATCAATAATGCGGCAATGACATCATAATGGGAATAATAACATAATTTGAGAAGTATGGAGAGATTGCATCAGCCAATCAGCTTCACTCAGATTTATGATCATGCGATGAAAAGAAGTAAAAAAACAGGTTAATGCATGAAACACTTTCTTTTCCAGCTGGTCAACATTTGTTCATCGTTTGTGTCAAGATTTAAAAAAATTCCTCTGGGCAAATAAATAAACATTCAAGAACAAATCTTTCTAAAGAAGAATTTCTTTAATTAAAGGATAATTTACAACATAAAATATAAATAGTGTTATCGGTCCTTCACCTCATTTCGTTACAGTAAAAACGTCTAATTCATATAATCCTAAACATTAACGCTAGAGTTACGATCGCGGGGTCCGACGGGTCACGCTTGTCCTTCGTCCTCGGAGCTTGTCGTTGTGTTTTGTGGCCTCAAGCTCGGCTTGAAGTGTTTGCGAATGCTGTCGTTGAAGCCTTCCCTGTTTCGAGCGATCTCGATGGCGTAGAACTGGATCCTCGGGACCAGGAGGGTGTTGCGCTCTGTGTACTCCTCCTTGGCGTCGGCCCGCATGAGAGTGCCGAAGCTATAGTCCTCCACGATGTTCTTGAACTTCTCGCAGAAGGGCCGCCACCTGGCCTTGCCCGCCAGGCTCTTGAGATCCTCCTCGTTGATGACGTCCACGTTCATGTCGGGGAAGTCCTGTCTAAAGTGAGAGTAAATGACATCATCGTTCGGGGTCAGTCTGAGTAATTTAGGATCCACTGCACATAAAATCTGAAAGAAATAAAAAAAAAAGTTACAAATATAAACATTTATCAATTGATATACTATATAAATTATACTCTTGCTATAGATTGTCACATAATAATGAAATAAATGTCGTATAAGATGATATAGGCCAGGGGTTGGAAGTTTGACAGATGAGAAAATTATCCTAGACACAAAAAAGCAATGGTACAAGAGAGCCACATATGTATCGTATATAAAGACGTCTATACAAAGAGCCGCATGTGGTTCAAGAGCCACTCCTGTCAACCACTAGTATAGGCTATAGATTTGTAAGAGTATTAACTGTTGAATATGTCTACGAGTCTTCATTGATTTACTGAGTAATAAAAATAAATAAAAATAATAAAATACTATAAGCTTGATTTTGATGACTTTATTTAAAAATAAAAATTCAGGAATTACTTGATTTTGAAGCCCAAAAAACATCGATTTTTTAATTTTATTTCTTTCATGAATATTTAGGAATAGTATTATATATTATATACTGTGGTAAAAAAGTAAACCATTTACAAATATAAAATTAGATACATTCACTATCATGGTGAGGGAGCATCTAAAAGATTGTAATTTAAAATTACTATACACCCCACCATCAACATGTGATAATTGGTATCAGAAAGTGTCACATAAAAAACAATTTTCATATAATTCAATTAATCAGTTCCAACTATCAAAATATCACTTAAAAACATACAAAGTTAATTGTGCAAAAAAAATTGGTACCATCCAAAAACATTGCCAAAAAAAGGACTGGGTGTACCTGAAGTCCTGGTTCACACTGCCTTCTTAAAACCTAGATTATTTGACAACCACAACAGCCCCAGAGGTCTCAAACTGAGTATACACCTTAGATTGCAATTATCAAAATTCTTCATAAAAAGCGGGTTGCCCCAAGGAATACAATATGAAGTGTCTTTTTCTTCAAGCCACGGTCCCTTGTCATTTCAAAACGCATTGAGAACAGAAATTATTCTTTTGGTGTCCTTTGGCGGAGGATTGTGGTGTCCATATGCTCAAAATTTATATTGAATATGGCATAGACACTCATATTCGTTACTACAATTAATTCTTCATATTTTGCAAACTCATATAGCTTCAGTGTCTGTTCTATTTTGAGAAAAACATTGTACAATATTCAATTATTTTTTATGTTAACTATTCTTAGACAAACAAATAGTTCCACAATCTTAAAAAACAATGACTACAAAACATAAATAAACATAATAATATTATAGTGTGTGGTTTTTAGATTATTTTATAGTTAATATCATAAAAATCTTATTATGTCGCTAATAGATAATTATCAATAAATAAGTGAAGAAATACAATAAAATATCCTGATAATGCAACAGACAAATAACAGTTAAAAAGAAATGCGTTTTATTTAAATAACAGGTACTTTATAATTCTTTATAATTAAGACTAATAAAACTCTTTTGATTTGTACAAATTATCATTAATAAAACATTAACCCTTGGATGCCGTGTGCCTATATATCGGCATGACATTTTATGTGGCTAGAGTGCGGCGTGCTGATATACAAAACTGCTTGCGCAATGTAACTATACGAGTCTTGGTGTGTGTCCTGTCAGATAATCACTCCATGCGGTGTGCCTATATATAGGGTATTTAATTAGTTTTTAAAATTAAATTAACACTCAAAAGTAAACTGCCAATATATTTGCCCATGATTATGAAAGTGGTGTAAGTCATGTTTTATTCGTTCTGAGATATTCAAAGGTTTGTGTTTTGATGTTGTTTGAAAACCAATGAAAGTGACAACTTTATGTTGCATAAAATGCAGTATTTAGATTTTTAAAATTAATGTTGGATGAAGATTATATTAATTCACAACATTGGGAACTGAAATAAATGAATAACTCGTTTTACGCAATTTCTTGACTTACGCCACTTTCATAATTATAGGCATATATATTGGTATATTTACTATATGTTGTCATTAACCCTTCAGGTGCGACTAATGTTGTTATCATTGTTCCATAAAAAGTGTCCATAATCCATGGAAAAATAAGATTTTTATGATGAATTATTATTTTATACATATGTACACACCTATATCCATTTATTTTGAACAGGTAATTATTAATTAGCCATCAATTAAAACAAACTATATATTTTTTAAATATAACTCTGTTGTCTTTTCTATATATCGACACACCGCATTCTAGTGACGTATAGGTAATTTAAATAAAATACGCATAAGTAAAAAGTTGTATTGTGTTATTTAAAAAAAATGCTAATTATTTGGTTTAGAGAAAATTGTTTCACAAAAAAACCTTTGAGTAAGATTTAAGTTTTGTCATTGAATAAAAATGATAGTTTAAATTAAAAGAAAAGATTCTCTTATGTTGCAAAAATGTTCTAAAAATCAATTATATATATATTTACAGATCGTGCTGAAAATTAATGGTTAGCAACATTAACATTTTCATCTCCCTAATTGTCATAACATAATAAGATAATTATAAATGTAAATACAAATAAATTAAAATAGTTGAGTTAAAAATACATACTAAAATAAGTCCCGATTATCAGTGTCCTAAGAATTAATTTTATGGATGAAAATTTGAGTGAGAAAAATAATAATAGAAGTAGGTATAACAAATTGATTGGGTTACTAATATGGCAGATTAAGCACATGGATCTAGAAAAGTATATGTGGTTAATCTGTTGCCGAAATATTCAAACAATAAAGGAAAATATATATTAGTAATTAATAGAAATGGAGACATTAATAAAGAATGCTAAATTAGAAAAAAACTTTGCATCACAAACTACCACTGAACACAAGTCAACAATAATATCGGCTCCTGTAAAAAAAGTGATTTTCAGAGATTTTTTTTATTAATATATATTATATTATGTTTCTTATAAGTTTTACAGTATATATGAGATTATAAGTTTATAAAAGGGGAAGCGAAAGTATGAAAAGAAGCATGCATTCGGCATCGGTACATTCTAAATTGTACCTCGTGTTTGCCTTTAAATACCAAAAACAAGAAAAAATAATATAAACTCACGTTAAAATAAATATCGCCGTGCTCTATCGCTTTCGCTGCCCACAAATTTTCTAAGGTTTCGTCGTTCCCGAATTCCTCCGCAGGTCTCGAAAGAACCTTGAAGTCCTGTCAAAACACGTGAATTAATGAAAATACGTAAAGGAAAACAAGTCGGCGTTAAAAAAATACGCCGGGTGTAATTAAACTGACCATGTTTACGGCGAGGTTATTTTGTCGGCGTGGTGGTCGTGTGGAAGATTGTGGTTATTTTGTGTCGTTGTTATTGTAATTAATTATTTTCTTTGGTCGGGCAGAGTCTGGCTCAAGACCGGCACGTGCTCTGGAATGACAGCTGAGTGAACTTAAGACAAAGCTCGGTGTGAAGTTGGCCGCAGGTCCCGCAGCTCCACAGCTGGAGTGAAGTTGGCCGCAGTCTCTATTGGCTCTTCTCGGGCAACAACTCCATCGGCCGCTAACAAAGCAACAAACAACACTGCGTTGTTTGACCTTGACAACGAGCGAGAATGTAAAACCGACTACTTACATCTCTTTAAAAAGATATATTTTTAATACCAACAAGAAATAATTATAAATCAATAACTTCTTAGGCTTTCACGGCCAGTGTGTCGCAAAATTCCTTCAACCAATATTTCGACCGCCATTTCATTGGTATTTAGTTTTTTAACGCTCGTATAAAAATGAATAAACCAATTCAAAACTAAATAAATCATCAACCCTGAAGAAGACCCCTGCAATGGCGGCCGAAATATTGGTTAAAGGAAGTTCGCCACACACGGCTAAACCCAAAAACCACAATATCAATTATGAATAATTTTATGAAATCAAATACATATAATTGTTTTTATCAATTTCCATAAAATTGTACCGCGATAAAAGGATAATTTAGATATTAGATAGGTATAAATTTACAAAAATGGAGTAATTCAATTTTATTAAATGAGTAAGACCTTAGATTATATTACATAATAAAATAAAATTAGGTTTTTATTTATATAAGCACCAAAAGTGGTTAGAAGCCATGGATATATTATTTAAGGTAACTAGTTATATGATGTACAAGATGAAAACTCCCTGCTGAGCTTTATGTCACTAAACCGGAATGGCTGGAAGTGTTTTGTGAGAATAATATAAATAATAATAAATTTAAAAAAAAAGTTTACAAGTTAAGGAAATAACAAATATATATATATTTATTATGAAATATACCGCTGAGAAATGCGAATTCACATACGGAATCATATGCTATAAAGATGAAAGTATTTTGAAAAGACCAACATTCATTCATTAGAAAGGAATAATTTAGTTCGTCAAAATATAATTAATTTATGGGAATATATCAGCGAAGCTTTGAAATGTTATGATTTTGGCGGCTGACAGAACTTTGTAACGGCTATTTTTTGTGATCATCTGATCCATCCAAGAAAAAAATTTGAAAAAAAGTAAAAGATAAGGTAAATGTCATTAGGTACTCTTTTAATAAAATAGATTTTCAGTATAAGGAAAAATATCGATATCGATACTTATTATTTCATTAAATATCTGTTTAATTTAACATGGTTACATGATTTTAAAATTATATCTATAAAATGATTATATAAATTTCCAATTTATGTCATGAGTATTATAGCTGCCTTCACTCCATATATCTGGGCTCACGGATATGTATAGTTGTTTTATGATATTATTTTTTGTTGAAGCATTATTTTATTTTAAATAAATTAAATCTTGGACCTAAATCCAGTTTTTAATTAAGTATAATGTCAGTAGATTAATGATTTTTTACTAATGCTGAATGAAGACTTATCGTCATCCTTAGTAAATGTATTAAGTTCATGGTAACCATATACATTATATAGTCCTCTTAGCTTCGAGCGCAGATATTAATTGAGACGGGACAAGGATATTGACAGTTGACAGCGGATATATCTGACGACCATACGCACCAGTTAGATGAATATTTTTTAAATTTCTTGTTAATTTTAATTTTAAAATAACTAAGTAAAAATATTTAGTAATATTTTACATTAAAGTAATCAGTTGCTCAGGATAAAGCTGATTAAGTCCGAAAGATGTACATTCACTCAAAAATAAAATGTGAAATAAAAATATTTGATTTTTGTTATTAAATTAAAATGAACATTTTATTTTAATTATCTAGTTTCACTAAGTATTATCAGTTTAACATCTTATATACCTAAGAGGTATGTTGAGTTTGCATTCGTAAGACCATAGAGTTATTACGGAACGACTCTGTTCATATTCGAGTTCAGTGACTAAAAACTGACGCATGCGCACCGCAGAGACGCCATCAACTCTCCAGTACAGTCCGCCGTCAGGAGAAAATCAGGACTCGCTCTCGCACCAGTCGCTATGGAGTTCCGCTTCCAGGCCGCACACGTCGAGATCCACTCCGTCTAATGGTAACGTAAGTAGCCGCGGGCGATGGCCCGCCGCGAGTGATATAATCCGCAAAGTTTGTTCTTACGGGAGCGCATTATCTCGCGCCAGCTCGCGAGCCGCGCTATGGAAGAACTAAAACGGATGTCACTTATTCACATTTAGAACATTATTACCGCTCTTTCCATACAAATATCTATTTCCTCGAATGTAGCCTTCGACTTCGCTCGTATTGCTCAACGTACCCCCCTTCTTGCTGCTCAGAAATGTTAATGTTTTTTTTTGTTATGGAGGGAAAGTGATATACATTGTAAAAATGCCGATCGGCGACCGCTAGTTTGTTTACATTCATATGCCAATTTCCTCGCATTTATGTAACTTCGACATTGTTTTTGTGCTTTTTGATTTGTTGTGGAGGAAGACGATGCTGGTGGACGAATAACACCGGGCTAGGTGGGCGTACGTAGATGAGAGGTCACGGCTAGCTCCGAAAGATGCGGGTAGGATTCCTGGTGGCTTATTTTTAAATTTCTGTAAACATAATATGAAATAAAATTATAAAAACTTTTTAAAATTATTTCATAAATAAGTAGGGTAATATAAGTAACCATAATTATTAGGTATTTTTAAAATATGCTAGATAATGCTTTAGCAATGATTGTTCTATTGTAGATCTTTTCAATCATTGCCACATGTTTCTTTGGTGAAACTTCACTTAAGTGTATAACGCGTTATAAGGGCAATAATATGCAAAAAAGGATTGGCGTGATCTATAATAGTGTTACTCATTACCTGATTTACCATTTTCCATCTAAAATTACCGTTTTTCACAGTTCTAATGACAAATTTGACAGGAAAATCGAATTTCCATCAAAATTTTAATTGCAACAAAAAAAACTATTTTCATAAAAATGAAATGTATTAGTTGCATTAGGTAATGTTCAATCAAAACAGCAGCGACATGTTTCCGTATAATTGTTAATGTTTAAACATTGTTTCCTTGGTAGGTATCATATAATGTACACACATACATAATACCCATAGATTGTAATTAAGAAATCTCATATACAGATTCTATGACGCTTCCCATTTATAGGATCACTAAACCGTATCACCTGAAGTATTAACCTGTCAACATCATTAAACTATAGCCTGACATTCACGCAATACCTTTTTATATGGGGACACTGAAAATGGGTGGTGGTGGGTTACATTATGACTTTTGTGTACCATGAATAACGTAATCTCAGAAAATTATAAAAGACTTCAGGATGATATTTTTAAGTTAAAAACATGGAAATCTTTATCTAATAGTTATATTTATTATTTTTATTTCATATAAATAAAATCACAATCTGTATTGACATTAAACCAGACCAGAAACCTGCTTGGTCAATTATGAACTTGTATTTAACTGACCTTACCTTCACTCTAGAAGGATTCTTCTTAATGTGTTTACAACAGTAAAAATACCGTTGTTTACACAAGGACAAGTCAATAATTAACTATTATACTTTCAAAATTATAGCATGATCCCTATGACAGTTAAATAACATTGTTTCAATGAAGCCTTGTGAAGATTTTTATTCTTTTTCATTGATTTTCTCAACAACGGCAAAAAAAGCTGTCAATTTTCGTCATAGTTTTGATTTTAAACCGTCAACATTTTTTTGCCGCTCCCTGTATAAGCCCCTCTTATATTAAATTTAAAATTATTCAAGTAATTGCATCTCATAAAATTAATAATAGTGTTGTATAATTTCATATTGTTTAAAATTACCAAAAACATTTCTGTAAATGAAGTAATATTTGTCAACAGGGTTATTCCACTCTTTAAGCTAGGAAAGGGGTGCATATTTTTTTTTATAAATGGATACAACAATAAATATGCATATTTTAGTATGCAGTCATAATGAATCTTACTTTATTTAAATATACCTCTATTCATTTCAAATGATATTAATTTCTAAAAATGTCGAAAAAAAATATATATAAAAAGACCGGTAAAAAAATCAAGTAAACTACTAATATTGTAATTTAAAAAAATACTTAAAAAGAATTCTAATCAGAATGAGGCAATTGTATTTAATATAAACATTGTTTTTTTTTTTTATACTATCATTCAAGTAATTATTATTATTTAATAACTATTAAAATAACATGTAAACTTGTAGGTGTTTTTTTTAAGAAGTGTGGAAAGTCTTAGCGGATTACTGGTTGAGGAATACTGTTCTAAAACATAATTAAATAAATCACATCTTTAAAAAAACTGTAATACTTAGTCCTACTTTCAAAAGTTTGCGCAAACTTTGTTGTTAGCCTTAAATATTGTAAATTTTGCTTAATAACAGCTTAATACTGGCTGAGAGTCTCCCGGAGTGTGATGGTATGTAATATATCATTATAATGTTCGCTCTCCTAACTAGAGCTTATGGCATTCATGAACTGCAGCAACAAAGCTCCGTCAGCCTCTGTATTGTCTTTGCCTCATCTTATGTCAACTCTTCCTCCCGTTGAGTACATTTCTTATTATACTTCCCGACGCCCTTCCAGGACGGCGCGAGCACGGGGGCTTAAAAAAAAGGCAGTTATATTTGTTACCCTTAAAAAATAGCTTTTCATTCCAGAGGGTGATCCGTTTGCCACCGCACTCGATTCGTCAACACACTCAGCTGATAAGATGAGTTCGGCACTGAAGCCTGCCCTGCCGCAGGGCGCAGGCGGCGGCCAACCTGCGCCGCAGGGCAACCCGGTTAAGGGGGCCCTCGGGGGACCGCCGCTCAGCCAGCACCCGCTGCCCCACCTGGGCCACCACCCGCACCTCGCGCCCAGCCTGGCCCACCTGGGCAGCATGGGCCACATCAACCAGGCGCACGGCGGCCCGGGGCCCGCGCACCTGCCCGGCGCCTTCTCTCCTGGAACCAAAACCCCTGGGCGCTCTGCCCCACTGAGCTTAGTGCAGGAGAAACCACCCGGACAACCACTTGCACTTACAAGGACGCCTGAAAAGAAGGACCCCGAAGTTGCTTAGTCTCCCGGCGGCTCTATCGCCCCGCATTCCAATGGTACTGGGGAGCCCCTGGTTAAGGCGCTTCTGCAGAACTCCCCTGAGAAGCTTCCGGCGGCCTTCAGCCCGGCGAGCCCCTCTAAGCCTCCCACTGCAGCTCCTGTGGCTGAAGAAAAACCAGCTGCTGTCGAACCGGAGGTTAAGGTTTGTGTTTTCTTTTACATTTTGGAAAATAGCAAAGATTATTTTTAATTTTAATTTTATTATTGATAAAAACAAGGGCTCAGCACCCAATGAAACTTTTTAACGTCCAGCCATATTGGAATGCAGAACAAAGTTAATATCCAAATTCCGTAGTGTAAACCCATAAAATACAAAGTGTTCATAATGGGCAAGAATTTTTCTTGTGATCGGCTGCAAAACTACTATTAATTCACTAGAGGCAGTGACCTGCTACATGTAAGGACATCCAAAACCAACTACGGATTCTATTCTCCTATGTTAAGAATGTGTAGACTGGTTAACTCCTCTAGTGACTTGGACTTTTTCGGGGTGGACCTTCCAGCATTTCGCAGATCCCTCTACTAATGTACTAGATCTGTTTTTTTCTCATGTTCATGTTTTGTCTAAATGTATTGTCTTAGCTATTATATTGTTCTGTTTTACCATTTCATTTATTGTATTTTCTATTTTAAAACCGTATGTATTGGCCTAGGCCGTTAATAAAATAAAATAAAATAAAATAAAAATAAAACAATGACAACCGATCGAGCATAATAATTACGAGAAAATATTAAACTTATTGTAACAATTTTAAAGGTGCCTGAAGAAGCGGTCGAGCCAGAAGCAGCTGTTGCCCCGGCGCCCAGCTTGGAGCCTCCGCCCCCGGCCGTTGAGCCTGCAGAGGTCGCCCCGGCCCCGGCGCCCGAGGTCACCAGCAAGGAACCTGCAACCCCCCACAATGCCAAGCCTGCTGATGAACCATCGCAACCGGCGGCAGATCCCGTTCCAGAGAAATCTGTTTCCCCAAAAAATTTATTAGAAAAAATTGAACAGATCAAGCGATCGGTCGAGGATTCTGCTAAACCGGCTGCGGCACCGAGCCCCGTTCTCGCCGCCGTCCCCGTCGAACCGGAAGCAAAAGAAATTAACGTGCCCGAAGAGGACGCTTCTAAAGAAGCATTAAATAATGGCGACGATGCCAGTGATCATCAAAATGAAACATCAAGTTCCGGTAAAGATGACGTTAAACCTGAAGAAATTAAGCCCGAAACGCCAGCTTTACCGGCGGAATCGGCTGAACAGAAAGCTCCTGAAGCCCCTTCTGAAGTTGCGGCGAAGCCAGATTCTCCGAGACTTTCGACCGGCTTGAAGAAAGCTGAAGTGAAACCTAAATCGACGATGAAGCTGGCGACGGTCACCCCGATTCTGTCAAGAAAGCGGAAAAAAGAAGTCAAGACTCCGCTCAAGGCTCTCGGTGATGGACCGAGTTCTCCGAAAAAGGCGGCCATCACTCCGCTGGAGAAGCGAGCCAGCGCCAGCGAGGCTCCCAAAGAGGACGGAGCCGAGTTAGCTGCCACTCCTGATGGACGTCTTAGCAAGAGGAACAGAACCAAGGTGAGGACATTAGCCTAGGGCCCATTTCCCATACCATCTTATCCTGAAAGATGCTCCTCTAGTTAGTAGTTTAGTAATTGACATGTAGAATACATGTCAATCAGTTGGGGCCTGTTAATGTTACGTCTGACTTGATGTTTGGCAAAGACTACCTTATTATGTATTTTCTATATCCATTTTTGCCAAACGCCCCATACAAAATGGTCTCTTAATTTGAATGCATTTTATAATACTGGGCACTTTGTACCTTAATGCTGTAATGTATTCTCTGAGTTTTATACTCCCGTAAAACGTCTTATAGACTGTTTTTTTTTCATTTTCACAACCAGCAAAATAGATGTTTTCTCAACACAAAAAAAAACATATTTTTGCTATAAACTTTGCAGTACACTAGGTCACCATTATTGGTGTTTTTCCAATGAAATACAAAACATAAAGTATTATTGATCAAAAAACAAATCTGAGATGGTAAAATTCCATTCATCATATACAAAGCATGATGTATTATTTTGCATATTGGGAAATTGAAAAAAAAACTGTATATTAATTTTCTGCTTGATAATCATACATCAAAACATTTTTATTTTGCGAATGTATGGCAGTGCTGTGGGTGCACTCTCAAACCTGTTAACCGAGTATGACATAATATTCCGTCATTCCAAGAAAGCAACTGTAGCGGGTATGACGATATACTCTGTCAAGACACTTCTGAAATTACACTCTAACGGGCGTGTCGAGCCACGGCTTATTTTGTTTGTTCAACGTATACCATCTAGGCATCAAGTTGCATGGACTCGCCGCGTGTTTTCTTTTTATCGTGAGCAAAATTGAATTCCTCTATTATTATTATTTTTTTTTTTATGTAAACGCATGCAGGAGAGCACAACCGGTCAAGACTAGTGCACTCTATGACGCTCAGCCAGGGAGGCTGGAAGCTGCATGCGGGAAACGTGTGTTGTGTTCGTGTTTGTGTGTGGGTTGGGGAGATTGCAAGTGTATATTTATCTGTTTCTTGAAGAGATCCAGATTGTAGGAAGGAGGAAACACAGACGCTGGAAGAGCATTCCATAGCTTACCGGTGGCATTAAGGAAGGAACTTTGGAAGCTGCCAGTTCTTGGTCGACATATATTAACCGTGTATGGATGTTCGGCAAGTGTAAGACGAGTTTGTCTGCTGTGAGTGGGTGCAGGATGAATAAGTTCTTTAAGTTCCGAAGAGCAGCGACCGTGGTAATAACGGTAGAAAAGACTAAGAGAACCAACCCTACGCCTGTGTTCCATTGATTGTAGATTAGACGTAAGAGTGTCATTGTTTATCAAACGAATTGCTCTTCTTTGAACTGAGTCAATTAAGTTTAGAAGGTATTTTGGGGCTCCAATCCAAAGGTGACTGCCGTATTCAAGGATAGGTCGGATTTGTCCTTTATATAGAAGAAGAAGTTGTTTATAGTTGAAATACCGACGTGATCTATATAATACACCTAGTTTTTTGGAAGCGAGACCGGCTTTACACTTAATTGACTCGTAATATTTGACATTATTCGATATTGATAATCCAAGCATGTTGATGGAGCTTGCTTTCGGAAGAGAACAACCGTTGAAAGATACAGGATCCATAGCAGTCTTCTTGGTGGAGAAAGTACATGATTGGGTTTTTGAAATGTTGAAACTGACGAGGTTGAGGTCGCCCCATCGTGAAACCCTTTCAAGAGACATGTTCATCTTCTCCACCAGAGATTCCCTAGCAGCAGATAGTTCCGAATGTTTCGGAGGTTTATGGAAGATTATACTCTCATGGACAGTGCTGTCGTCGGCATAACAGTGAATGTTTGCGCATTGAAGCAAATCATTCACATGCAGAAGGAAAAGAGTGGGCGACAGCACAGAGCCCTGTGGAACTCCTGAGTTGATTTTATGGCAGGAAGAAGAAAAGCCATCTACGACAGTGATGATGCTTCGATCACTCAAGAAGTTTTCAATCCAGGAGCACAGGGAGGGAGTTAGTCCATAAGACGGTAATTTATTCACCAGACCGCGATGCCAGACTCTATCGAACGCCTTGGAGATATCCAGGGCAACAGCTTGCGTTTCTCCATAGCATTCGACGGATTTCCCCCAAACATGTGTGACATATGCCAAGAGATCGCCGCACGATCGACTACGGCGGAAGCCAAATTGCCGATCGCACAGAAGATCATTCTTCTCTAAGTAGTTTCGAAGTTGGCTGTTAATTAAACGTTCCATCACTTTGGAAAGTAGTGATGTGATGGCTATTGGGCGATAGTTTGTGGGCTCACTTCGGTCTCCTTTTTTGGAACTGGGTGAACAAGTGCTTTTTTCCATCCCTGGGGGACAATACCACATCTAAAGGACAATCTGAAAAGTTTGGTGAGCACAGGACTAAGTTCAGGAGCGCAAGTTTTTAATACCACCGCTGGTATGCCATCTGGGCCACTGGCTTTGTTGGTTGCTAATTGGAGAAGTTCTCGACGTACGGCTTTGAGGATGAATTTTACAGCCCCCATCTGCTTGCCACAGTGAGGAATGGATGGGGGGTTGGCCCCACCATCGTCGAGTGTGGAATTGGAAGCAAACAGCGAACCAAGAAGTTCAGCCTTCTCTTTGGAGGCTAGAGCCAGTGAGCCATCGGCATTAGTCAGCGGTGGAAAAGAAGAAGTGCAAAAATTGCTGCCAATAGAGTTAGCGAGAGACCAGAATGCTCTACTACCGGCAGGGCAAGCGGACAACTTGTTGCAAATTTGTACATTGAACTTGTTTTTGGAGTCATTAATGGTTTTCTTGCATTCTTTGGTGGCTAAATTGTATGCTGCACGACTTATGGGGTCGTTATTTTTTCGTAGTTTGTTGTATGCGGTATTCCTGCGTTTTACGGCCTCGGCACAGTCCCGGTTAAACCAGCTTTTTAAGGTGGTGCCCATAGTTTTCGTGGAGTGAGGAATAAAACATTCCATTCCTTGGATGATTACATCCTCCACCAGATTGGCACATATTGAAGGGTCCTTATTTTTGAAGCAAATATCTCCCCACGGGTATCCTCCGTAAAATCCACGTAATCCGTTCCAGTCAGCCGACCTGTAGTGCCATACACGTCGTTTGTTTTGTTCTTTTGGTGGCAATGCAGCACTGATTGTAGTTGTTTTCACAAGGCAGTGGTCGGAGTTGCCTAGTGGCGCTTCGACCTCCACCAAGTAATCATTTGGCTGAGAAGTAAGAAATAGGTCGAGTAGAGCTGGACGATGTGATGCGATGTCAGGTTTACGGGTGGGGTTCTGTACGAGCTGTGCAAGGCCATAGCAAGATGCAAATAATTCAGCACAATTGCCAGCAGAGCTTGTCTCTCCCGACCCCAACCATGCAGTGTGGTGCACGTTGAAGTCGCCGAGAACAACAAATTCCGCTTGTGGGTAAGAAAGCAAGAGACCATCAATGGTCTCACCCAGATAGTCGAAGAGCTTAGATGTTTCTGCTTTGGACATGTTAGGGGATCTGTAGAGTCCTGCATAAATCCTAATTCTCTCGGGGTCGTTGACCCTGACCCACAACACTTGGAACTCAGCTCGTTCTACAGAGCGGATTCGGTTGTAGTTGATGTCAGACCTGATAAAGAGCAGTTTATTATTAACAGTTTTTAAGTTATTAACAGTTTAAGTATTATAGTCGATTTTATATCTGAAATATTTCACAATCACAGAACCACATTTGTCGATTCATCCTAAAATCTGTTTTATTCGTCTTTAATAATAATTCATTCTAATTTGGTGTTTGATATCATTTCAGGTCCAACCTTATCAGAGCCCCACCCCAGAGCTGGTCATCCTCACAAAGCTATCGGTTAACCAAGGAAGAACCACCCCCGTTTCCAAGCAGAACGAAGACAAACTCATTGTTTTTTATAAGTACGAACAATCATTTGCGTTTTATTTGTTTTTGCCCGTTTATTAGTCTTATCTACTCTGTATTCGTCACAAACATTATTGTCGTAGAGTAAACACGACCAGCAATAGACAGTTTTATGATTTTTTTCTATTAACGCATTGTTTCCTCCTTCGTACAATCATCATAATATAAGCAGGTCAATATACAATTGCAATATCTGCTGTATATTGAAGACATCCCGATTAAATGGTGGAGCAACACATATGATGGAAAATAAATGAAATTTTTTACAATGAATGGATTGGAAATCCTATTGTGTCATTATAAATATTTATTTATTTACCTTGTTTTCACATGGATCACGTAACAAAAGTTCTCTATTAGGAGACTGCAGTTTCGACTAACTTGTAGCCTTTCTCAATCCTTCTCTTGCTAAGAGACAACTCTTAAGAACTTAATTAACTCTTATCTTAACTCTTTCTAAAGAGTTAAGATAAGAGTTGAGTTCTTAAGAGTTATCTCTTAGCAAGAGAAGGATTGAGAAAGGCTACCAGTTAGTCGAAACTGCAGTCTCCTAATAGATAACTTTTGTTACGTGATCCATGTGAAAACAAGGTAAATAAATAAATATTTATAATTTATAATGGATCTCAAAGTGAATGCTGAAGACATTGAAATAATCTATTGTGTCATTTTATTTTATGAAAATTCAGTAAAATATGCAGTTATTCAACATAATGGGTTACAGAAGGTGTAAATTAGCAATAAGAAATGAAACATGAAATCTTAAGTAATGACTGTAATGAGTAATTGCAAATATAATGCAAAAGTGTTTAAATATCTGCAAAATTATCAGGTAGAGCTGTAGTATTTAATATAATAGTCTGTGTGAACTGGGCTTCACTTGCTCGGTATACATTGAGGTTCATATTATTGTGGTTACGTGGTATGCTTTTAAATATCATATTTATTGTAATTCATGGTTGATTTTTGCAGGAATGAGTTCCTGGCGGTGCGCAATGCCGAAGGCGGTTTCTACGTGTGTCAGACCGTCCAGAACGTTTACCGCTCTTCCCGAAAGATCAAGATCCGCTGGCTCTCGCAAGACAAGACCGCCGACCCTAAGGGGGAAATATATCGGCCTGATTTTTACGATGTCACAGGTATTATCATTAATAATATCCATATATTTTTAGTATAAATACAACACTAATTTATTTGTTCATTTATTCTTTGATTCAATTGTATCAGTTATCAAACTGACAAAAGTTTGTTCTGCATGTGATGCTGATAGATCGGGCAGTCATTAGAACTTGAGATTGCGGTGGGGGTTTCTCTCTCTTCAAGTATTCTCTTGTCTCTTCATCATTTTCTCATAATCCGTAATATTTATTAATTTAGATTATGTGCCAGAATAGTTCATCTTCAGTATATTTCACAGTTAGGTCCATTTAAATTCATTTTTTTTTTTGTAAACACATACAGGAGAATACCGACAGATGGTGATAGTCTTCTGAAGTCTCATCTGTGCAATTCTATGACGTTTACCATGCTGCATATGGCTAAGCGCTGCATGTGGAGTGTTGATCCGCCAACGTCATAGACTACAGCCCGAGATTCATGCATCATCCTTAATTATTACAGGAATTTACTATGAATGAGTGGTCCTCACGGGATGACTTTCGTCTACCACCAATTTTGATTAATTATGACTGGCATTTTACGGGTGAGGGATCAAATTCACACCAACTGCGGGTATTTTCAGCATATGGCATTCACGAACTGGCGTCTTACCCTCATCGCAACTCTGCCGAGTATATTCTATGTATAGTTTCTGATGGCCTTATTGGGCGGTGTGAGATCTCGGGCTTGATGATAAATCCTTCACCTTCGTCTCTTGAACGACTGTAGAATGGAAGGCTGCTTTGTCTACTCTCTCAGCTCGTCATTTGTCACAAAGTGAAACCATCGAATCCCTAGTATTCTATGCAGGCTCTCAAATGGAAGGAGGGATTTATAATGGGATATATCCTTGTAAGCGTATCCCAATTATTATAATTTGTTATGATCTTATCCCCAGTATTCTACACAGGTATCTGCTCTGTTACCCCATTTACGGCTGCATTGATTCATAGCTGTAAAGAAGAATAGAGGCGTAAAGGGGAGGTGTGTAATCAGTCGGTTTTAAATGCAATGTACATTTTCAGATATGGAGTGTGTGTTGACTACGCTGTCGCTGCAGCGGGCGGGCAGCGGGGGCAGCGGGGGCTATGGCTAGGCGCTGCGGAGCTGGCGCGCACGCAGAGCATCCTGGGCCGGGCGCTCGCCCTGGAGCGAGGGGAGCCGGCCCCCGACAGCAGCTTCACCGAGGAGCATCCTGACGGACGTTAGTATATTATAAGAACATCAAGCAAATTTGATGAGTGACTTTTAATCGGGAACATCGGCTCGTCATCCGATCTTCTTAAAAAAAAAAACGCTGATGATTTGAACAGCCAAATATTTCACTGGTAGTACAGCCCAGTGTATGCAAGTTCGCGGGCTCTTGCCCTGAAGGCTCCGGGGAATCATCTATTTTCCCATGTGGACCTCCGGATACAGGTGTCCTAGGTGAAGGCATAGACAATCTGAGCTTACAGAACTGTAAAACAGTAATTTTCGGTGTCCATATGCTCAGAATATGGAGTGGATATAGGAAAAAAAAACAGTTGATCACAGAATTTAGATTTCTGTTTTGTGCACTCTGTACGCTCAGTCAGTTGCAAAAGATCCTATCTATAACAAAATATTTTTTTTTTATAATGAATTCTAAAGTGAGTGATAAAAATATTGATAATCTTTTATAATTAAACTATGTTAACAGTGTTGAACAATAATATGTTTTTTTATTGCAGTGGATCTGTCCCTGTACAAGGACGAATCACAGCTAGAGAAGAAAAAAATGAAGGGTTCCTCGGGCACGCCTTCCCATAAGCGCTCCCACTCCAAGTCTTCCCCACGCGACTCGGCCAAGTCCTCGGAGCTCGACGGGGAAGAGGACAGCGAAGAGGACGAGGAGGACGAGGAGGACGAGGACCAAGAACCTCCGGCCAAGAGTCCCAAGAGATCTGTCGGCCGCCGCATACGCTTGAAGCCGCCCAAAGCCAAGAGTCCCGCCAAAGCCAAGGGCCGGGTCAAGACTCCCAAGATAATTAGTAACCCCCCTCAGCCACCTATTAGTGCTCCGACCACTAACAAGGTAGGCATGATCCAACGGATTTATAGGAATGTACGTATCAACCGTTTCCTCATTTCATTTTCATTGGTTATTGCCATTTTGTAGACTTATTTTGTGGCATTCGGGGAGCTTGACGGGGACTTGATGTCTGCATGACAATTGAGTGACCGAGGCCGCGCAGTTACATTCTATAATATATATAATATATTATACTTATAACCGAACCTCTGCATTACAATATATTACTTAAAATATACGACGCTCATATAAAGTGATCTGCAGATCTTTTTACTTAAATTTATTGCCTTATTTATTTATAAACTAAATCGAGTTTAAAAATACTGAAATGATTTTGGATATTCTAAAATTTTATTTGGCAACTGCGCAAAAAGAAAATTGTTTGAATATTTCACTCAATTTTAATATATATTTAAATGTGATTTGTATATAAAATATCATCGGACGGATATATATAGTCTGCTTAACTTCTCGGCCTCGTTGCACATTAATTGTTTCACAGAAATACCTTCATTACATATTATTTACTTGAATACTTTTCATATTTGCAATTGTTAAATGAAACATAATTAATTTGTAATAAACGTGTATCTTTTAATTTAGTCATTTTTAATGAGCTTGAAAATATGGAGAAAAAATGCTAATTCATTTCCTAATATATATATTTTTATATACTGGATCAATTAAAGTAAAATAATTAATCAAATTATTTTGTAAATAATTGCATAATATCAGGTATTTCTGTGAATACAAAATCCAGCAAAATGATAATTAGGTAAAAATTTATCAAACTATTTGCTAAATTTTTGTTAACTTCAATGCAATTTTGTGACATATTGTGACAAGTGACGTATTAAAAAAAATGCTGGTTTTGTATTAAAAGACATGTTTTTTTTTTTTTTTAATAGAATACCCCTTTTCTATCTGTGTACATTTTATATCAGTTTGATGTGGTTATTTTTGATCCTTACATTCCATAAATATAGTTTCTCTGTCTCTTATATTTAACATTTAGTCTTTAAGCATGTGCACCTCATCTCATGTCTCATCCCACAGACACTAACATTTATGTATTAACTAATTTCAAATCTTATCCATAAAAAATATTTATATTCTTCTACTGTTTTTTTATTCAATATGTACAGTGGTACCTCGACATTCGAGTGTGATTCGTTCCATAACCTTGCTCGTATCTCAAATTACTCGTATCTCAAAGCAAATTTCCCCATTGAAACTAATTGATACTGCCATTCATCCGTTTCATGTTTTTATTCAATACTCATCATCTTTTCTTAGCATTGAACTTTCCACTAACTTTCTTCAGATGCATGGTTATAAAAATAAATGAAGTAAATTTACAAAAGTCACAAAACGCGAGCACAACTTATTAAAGATGCTTTGACAGCGAGAGCACACTGATTCTCTGACGCGGGAAAGCGTGATGCGCGGTTCGTGTACAACCGACCGACCCTCTAAGCCGATTGCTCATATCTCAAATTATGATCGTATTTCAAAGCAAAGAATCGCTCGCTCTACAGCTTGTATCTCAAAAAACTCATATGTTGGAGCACTTGTATGTCAAGGGACCACTGTAATTGGAAAATATGAATCAATATTCTTCTAAATAAAGGGTGATTTTTTAATAGCTATAGGAAATTTTTCCAAAAAAAGACAAAAATTAAGAAAAATGCATGAAATCTTTATTTGAATCGATAGTACAGTCCATATAATTTAATGTTTGAAGATTATTTCATTCAAATGTTGACCGCGGCTGCGCCTCAAATGGTCCATCCGCTTAGTCCAATTTTGGCACACATTTCGGCCGGTATCTCATGAATAAATGCTTCAATGCTGTCTTCCAATGCGTCAATCGAAGCGGGCTTGTCAGTATAGATATGAACCTTAACATAGCCCCACAAAAAATAATCTAAAGGCGTTAAATCGCACGATCTAGGCGGCCAATTGACCGGTCCCAAACGTGAAATAAAGTGTTCACCGAACTTGCCACTCAATTGGTTTATTGTTTCGCGTGCTGTGTGGCATGTGGCACCGTCTTGTTGAAACCACATGTCATGCAAGTCAAGCTCTTCCATTTTGGGCAAAAAAAAGTTGGATATCATCTCACGGTAGCGCTCACCATTCACAATTACGTTGCGATTCGCATCATCTTTGAAGAAGTACGGTCCAATGATGCCACCGGCCCATAATCCGCAGCAAACAGTAACTCTTTCTGGATGCATTGGTAGCTCTTGCAATGCTTCTGGCTGATCTTCACTCCAAAATCGGCAATTCTGCTTATTTACGAATCCATTCAGCCAAAAATGAGCTTCGTCGCTGAACACAATTTTTTAATAAAAATATGGATCTTCCGCCAACTTTTCAAGAGCCCATTCACCAAAAATTCTGCGTTGTGGTAGATCGTTCAGCTTCAATTCTTGCACCAGCTGTATTTTGTAAGGCTTCACACCTAAATTCTTCCGCAAAATTTTCCACGTTGTTGAGTAATAGAGGCCCAATTGCTGCGAACAGCGCCGAATCGATAATTGATGGTCATCACTAAAACTGGCCGATACAGCTGCGATATTTTCTTTAGTTCGCACTGTACGTAAGCGTGTTGGTGATTTAATGTCCAACAATGTAAATTTGGTGCGAAATTTAGTCACAATAACCCGAAAAGCCGCTTCAGTCGGTCGATTAAACTGACCATAAAATGGAAGAAGCGCGCGATGAACTTTCTTAACAAAGCACGCATTTTGACAATAAAATTCAATGATTTGCAAGCGTTGTTCGTTTGTAAGACGATTCATGGTTAAATTATAGACCAAACTGAAGATGTTTGACAGTGACACAAAACACGAAACGTACGTGAGCTGTCAAAATCAGTGTTGCCAAAAAGAAAATAGTTTAAAAATCACCCTTTACAATATCTATTCTTATTGACTTTTAAAAAATAACATTTTAATGAAACAATATTCAGATTTATTTGTTGAAATTGCATTCCTTATCTGTCCTAGTTTTACATGGTGTATGGTTTTTATTAATTTATGAAGATATATATATTATGAGTCTTTTGATATTCTTTATACATATTATATTTTTTTAAACAAGCAAGCTCTCTGAATGCAGTGTTTTTTAATTTTGTGTTTAGTCAATTATACTATTATAATCAAGACACAAGAGAGGGTCTACTTTGGTTAAAAAAAAAACAGTTTAATAAATAGTAAATAAACATTTATAATAAATTTAAATCCAAAGTAAACCCTTAAAACTGTTTTTATTGCCGTATTCAATGTGATTTTTCTTTCGACTAAAAAAACTCAATTGACAGTTTTTTCTTTGAGTTTCAAAAATTTTAATTATTAATTTGATTTTAAACAAAGTGTTTTATGCTGGTTTAATATTCAGTGTTGCATACTAAAAAAAAACCAAGAATATATAAAAATAATATATTAAGATTATATAAATTTTGAAATTATATATTTGGGAATCCAAATATTAATATTCAAGTGATGGACACTTTTTTTGGATGTTTTTAAATACAAGTTTTCAAGATTTGTAATATGACAGTCTGACAACTGAAGATGGCGTGGAAACATTCTCCGACTTCAGAATAGTCAGGACAGGGGATTTTTTTACCGCATGCATTATTTAGTAGAAACTGTTAATTGTCTTATTATTTTTGAAGTAAATACAACACTATATAAATACATTGAAATATTAATTGTTTCAATGTGTTATTTTTGTGCTATTTATTATGTACTATAAAATGAATGGATATTTTTAGCAATGATTTATAAAATTGAATTCCTATTACTAACATTTTATACAATGAGCAGAATTATATATATTTCAGTTGAAACGTCAGATTAATCACCAGACTTCTTTAAAAAAAAATGATTATACAAGTATGTCTCCCTCTCACAACTCTTAACACCGTGGACCCAGATAACATATTTTTGTATTTGAATGCCTATATGCTCTCACAAGTAGAGGTTAATACAGGAGAACATAAATCAAAACTGCCAATTATTAAAATTTACACTCACCATCTTAAAGAACCGTTGAATATAGAACATATTCAGAAAAACTTGGGATGTTGAAATAGTGAGGTGTAAACATCAAGAATGGATGATTTTTGAATGTCGGGTTGTACTGTAATGGCGTTAGCGGAGTAAAGCACCACTTAGTATTGTTATTATTTGTCAAAAACTACATGCATTATTATATTAATAGATTTTATGTTTGCATTACACCATCAGGTGTGATTGTACTGTCGCTGTTTACATAATAATACAATCATTGTTTTCCCTTAATTATTAGACTGATGCCACGGAATGAAATAAAAAGAAAATATACACTTGATTTGTTGAATCAAATATTTTACAAGCTTATGTTACAATTGTAAATATATTGCCGGCGGGTATAGATCAATGGTCAAAGCGTTTGCTTTGCAAGCCAAAGGTCGTGGGTTCGATCCCCGACGGAGATTAAATAAAAAAAGATTTTACAGATTTCTGAGCTTTAAAATACCCCGGTTGGTGTGAATTTGATCCCTCATCCGTAAAATGCCAGTCATAACCTATCAATTGAAATTGGTGGTAGACAAATGTCGTGCCCGTGAAGACCACCCATTCATAGTAAATTCCTGTAATAATAAGGATTTTGCGTGAATCTCGAGCTGCAGTCTATGACATTGGCGGATCAACACTCTACATGCAGCGCTTAGCCATGTGCACCGTGGTAAGCGTCATAGAATTCCACAGATGAGACTTCAGCATCATTATCACCATCTGTTGGTAGTCTCCTGTATGTGTTTATATAAAAATAAAAAAGCGCCCAATTTTGCCTATTTTTCATAGTAAAATTTCCATACCGCCCACCAACCTCGCTATATTTCAATTCAGTATATGGGTGGAAAAAAATTTAGAAGGAATGTAGGAGATTGTAGAGAGACAAAATTCGCCCACCGCCCACCACGGAAGCCCGTATCGCCCATTAGTGGGCGGTACGGACCAGGTTGACGACCCGTGTGCTAGAGGAAGAGAATAAAAAATGTATAAAAATACCATATGCAATGGATTATCTTGTAAAAAAAATGGTAGTAATTATTATTTCAACATATCTATTCATTTTATACTTATTAGATGTGAAATAGCTTAGTAGTAATTAAATGCTCCAGACATTGTGATACTACCTCTCTAATGATTGTGTTTGTGTTGGCGCTGATAGACGGCCACCACACCGGGGAAGAGTGTTCCGGGTCCCAAGGCCACGCCCAAGAAGCCGCCCAAGGCCTCGCCAGCCAAGAACGGGACCCCGGCTAAACCCAAGGCCGACAAAATGCCAAGAACGACTCCTGCTAAAGGTACACACCTTAAAGTATCCTATGTAACTTTACACTTTTCTGCACCATAATTGTTCGAATGAGATTTAATGTTAATAAAATGGGTTACCATTCAGAAATATTTTTTTTTCAAAATTTTTGATTTTGAAGAATGTATTTTTTTATTTGGGTAAAGGTGCGAAAAATTAGGTAAAATTATTTTATTTCAGAGTTTAATAGCAATATACACATACAAAACTAAAACTATTTTGGAACATTAACACACAAAGAATTTAAAAATGAAGAAAATACAAAGTTTAATTTATTATAGGCCGAATACTTTTTCACCTAAGGGGTGAAAAATTAAAATTGAATAGTCCAAAACGGTATGGTATATTTTATAACACTCTGGAACATGCAGGGGAACAAGACACAATTTGCATTCCCAGGTTGTCTCATTCCTAATTTTATTTTTTGTGCACACATTACAAGCCTTTGTAGGGTGAATTTTTTTGTTAGTTGGTTGGATATCTCACAAAATGTCCACAATTTTTGAGGTATGTAAATAAAATATCCGAGGTTATCGAGGTTATCGGCTCACAATAGTATTGTTTACAACAGTTTTGTTGCCTTCAAAATATCAGGGGTTGAAAACCATTGGAAATAATTAAAACAAATTTATTTTTTAAAAGTTTATTTTACATGTAACATTTTATGGTTACATCAAAATACATTTTGGGTATTGTAACTCTTAAAACAAGGAATGCATAGAACTAATTTCTCGTCTTACTTTTTTCCGCTTTTCATCCGTTTTGAAACAGCAAATGGCGCATCGTCTTGTGGCACTTGTTTTATTTGCTGGTGGAATGACATCAATGAAATGCCTTACAGTAAGGCGCAATGAATTTGGAGTCGCAGAGGGTCTTTTTTGGACGCAAATTCTGGGGAATGGTATTTCTCCAAATATTGCATTATGATTTTTTCCCGGAAGTTGGAATTGTTTTCAGTTCCTCATTTTTATTTATAGACAACAAATGCGTTCCACAACGCTTAATAAGTCAAATGGCTAAATGTTGATCTACAGTCTACACGATCAACACCCCCCATAGTAAAATTGTATTCATTGGCAACAGTTAGTCTTTGTTTACCGGCGGCCACTTCAATCATTGTACAACTATGTACAGTGGATAGGAAGAAGACATCCTTCTTGTCTCGCCACCTCAGTACCATCACTTTTCATTTTATATATGCTTTTGTATAACCACGCGCCACTTTTTTTGGAAATGATATGTTTTAAGCACACCTTTGCGCCTAGACCTACGGAGTTTTTGTCCAATTCATCATCTCTTCAGGTTTCTTGATTACGCTTCCACTTGATTCATTTTCAAATTCGTTTTTCGCTTGACATTTTACGGCAATATAAATAGTTCAATATTTAAAAAAAACTCGAAATAAAAGTAGATACTTAAAAATAAAAATGTAAAAGTGAGAATAGTTCTAAAAAAAAAAATCACAATAAAAAATCCCAGTTCAAATTTCACAATAAATTTCAAAATGACTTAAGCACGTAAAAATAAAAGGTTCAAGAAAAAAAGTATTCACAAAAAATAAAGAGTTCAATAAAAAGTTCACTTATAAAACTATTCCCAACTAAGTAAAAAGTTCAAAACGTTCACGTATAAAAGTAATCGCGATAGACGTATTCACAAAATGTAATAGGAAGGAAAAAAAATAAACTTATTCACAAAACGAAATAAAAGTTCAAATATAAAAATGACGATAAAATAGGCAAGTGTTGCGCTCCCCTGCTTGTAGTACTAATTATTATGAATGTCACAAAAAACAGGGAAAGAACCGCTTTCTGCGAATGTCCCCTTGACTTATTACTTACAAAACTGTATCCCTACATCGTATGTATCTCCAACGCATCACATTTGTTAGAAATATTTAAGATATATACTTTTTTTCATACCGACCAATGTCATTCGGGATAATGAAAAATAGACCGTTTATGCGCCCTGAGTCACGTTCGTTCGTGTGTTTAAGGCGGTTAAAGTATTATTTTTTAGAGCCCTCTTTTTAAACTAAAAATTTGAAAGTTTCATTGAAAAATATCAAGTAAATCGAAACATATGAATATTTTATAGAATGTTTGGTGAAAAAATGGCAAAAAAGCGCTGCTTTACAACGCGATTTGGCAGGAAAATGCCCGATTGTATGTGGCCAGTTTTATTCACTTAATAATATATTTGATAAAAAACAAAAAACAGGTCTTTTTCGATCGATACTTCTCAATGGCATTCTAAAATTACAATATTGAAAGTGAATTTTTCGAAAATAAAATAGATTGTAAACATGTCGAACATTCTCAATGATTTTTATATTTATTTTTAATTGTTTTTTTCCAGCTGCCGCCGCTGCCAAGGCGGCCCAGCTGGCCTCCACGCCCTCCACGCCGACGGGGAAGGTCACCCGGACCCCGAGGAAGCCGCCCTCCAAGAAGTAGGCCGCGGGCCGCCGCCAGACGTTAAGGCTGCCTTTCAAATGCAGACATTTGCAAAATGTTTAATATCAATTTTAAATTAGAATTGTATTTAGAATTTGTGTTCCAGCAGGAGACCCCCTCATTGAGCAACATCGCCCGAGACACAGACAGGAATATTCCAGAGCAAAGTTATTTAAATATTGACTCAAATTTATCTGAATGCCGAGCAGAAAGCGAGTATTTCAGATTGAAATACATTGCAGGGATTTATTTCATTGACTTGGGTTACCCTTTATCGATTTTAAAATATAATCATTATCACTTTATCGAGTAAGAACGTCAAAGTAATAATAATTATTGTTGTATATGGAAACTGCAATTTTAGTATAGTAAGTTTATTAGTAATTAAATAAAGTGTTGTTAATTCTTATTTTTATACAATTCCGACTTTAAAATAATATTTTATTTTAAAATAACACTTTACACAACGTTTTCTGTCTGAAAATATTCTTTGTTTGTTGTCTTGAGCGATGTCGATGGTCGGAACGAATGCTTTTAATCAGTTTCTCTGAAATTTTTACTGTTGTGATGTTTGCGAGGCTCGCGTATGGATTCCGTGGACCGTGTGAATTGAGGAACTTCAGTCGCGAGTTTGGCAAATTGATCAAACGGTTTCGGTACAAATCTATTAAAAGGTGTAGATATAAGGGATACAGGTTTGTAGTGACGGGAATTTATTTTTTGAAAGATGAATTATAGGATCTATCTATTATAGTAAGGCGCTCATTGTAATGTTGCTGATGGCGGGGTGATTTGTCCGGAGATACGCAGACGCGACGTCATCGACGCGCGTACAAAAATCTCACTCCATACAAAAATTTTAGTTCTCATTTTTCTGTCCGGTCGAACGTTTTTTTTTTTATATCGTAAGAATATCAAATAAATATTTTATCCCGTTTAATTTTGTGTATTCATAATCCGTCACTTCCTCTCGAGTGATTTTTAGATTATATTATTACGCCTTAAGTTATTCGAATATATATATGTAGATGTATTCGGAATGATTGAGTATTTTTATTGATTATAAAAATAAAAGATGATTGATTTGTTTAAATTGCATCATTATATTTTAGAGGGGTTTTCGCAGCTGATTGTACGACACTGTCTACTGATAATCATTAGTGATGAGACTTGTTATAACAGATTGACTTCAATATAGCTTTGTAAGAAGATCGCAACAATGAGAATATATACTAATTGCTGACTTATATAAGTCTTGTTCATAATATTTTACCCTGATGACTGATTCAATTCACCGGAGACGAGAAATAACTACATGTTAATATTTATTTTTCCTCAATTATTTGATACAATTGCTCTAATATAAGATGGTATTTGCTATAGATTTGTATGCGTATCAATTGTTGAATATGTCCCATAAATCTTCCATGTTGCACAAGTGTCCGGCTGGATGCTGTCGGTTCGTGAAAACAATCTCAATTTTTTTTTATATTGTTTCACTTGATTTTAAAACTTATCGTATTTTAAATTTTTCTCAAAGAGAATTATTACGTTAAAGAGTTTGGAATGTATGGAAGGACTAGCGGTTAATAATATTATATATTATGCATGCAAGCAAGTTCCAGCAATATTCCGCAGGGGAAGCTTCTCGGAAGAAACAGTTTATTTTCTGCGAGCTGTATTAGTGAGAGGTGTCTAGAACCAGTACAGCCAGAACCAATTTAACGATTCAACTAATTTTAAGGATAACTCTTATTAGAAACCGGAGAAACGACAACATCAACAATGGACTCAGACAGTCTCGAGCACCTGTGAATGTAAAATATTGTTTTTAGATTTATAAAGAGGGAGTGAAGGGCCGAGTGTGACTCCGACCGCGCTGAAGCTGCAGCCCTCGAAGGTCTCGCGCTCGGGAGGGCCGCACGTTATAGAGGCGTTGGAACATTTAGTTGATAATGAAGTAGGCATTAAGTAAATGAAACGTTAGGAGATATTATAACAGGTGTCATTTAATGAAAGAAATCTCGGTCGTACGGAGGATTTTTTAAAGAAGGCTTATTCTTTATACTTATTTAAGAAATCTACACGAGTTTGAAGAACTTTTAATGAAATAGGTAAATAAAAATTAGTGTTTAATTAGTTCACTTAAATATAAACATGACTATGTGTTGAAATATAAAATTCTAATAAAAGTGAATCCACAAAAAAAAGTTTAAATGATGTAGTGTCGTATTGTGCAGTGTTGGTTTTCTCCTAGGATTTAAGAGGCATAAGGTATATAAAGTATTAGAATTAGTTTCACAAATTTCGTTTGTTGTACTTTTTGAAATGTCCATTTTTTTAAATTATTTCATTTTAATCTACTTTTGTTATCGCAATATTAAGATTCTAAAAATGACAAATGGTGAAAGTTTGTTCTCAAATTTCGATTGTGATTGTCTCCGATGAGAAGTGAGCGCCTCATTGATTATTTACCTTCCGCCAGTTTGTGTGGTGGAGGCGAATACACTTTGTATTTGTTAACATTTTACTCCCTTTCTTCGGAACTGACTCACTTCCGACATTCAATATTTAGTTTATTATTTTTTATTTCTTTTGATTGACGTAGGTAATATAGTTTACCTTAAAATTTCTTAACGGTATCCTTACAACACATATGCATGTGTTATGATAACCTTGCAAACATGTATGTTAATAGTAACAGTGTATGTACCCTACATTGCTTTTTATTATGACATGTTTACATATTTAAACATTATATAATTGATTGATTTAATGCCTTATAACTTTTTAGACTCTGCTTGTTCTATTGAACGTGAATGAATTTTCGCTGTCTTAAATATCCTGCCAATGATTTTGGCACTTCATTTTTGTATATTGAAATAAATGTTACTTTTCTTGCTGTTGTAATTTTTATTAACTATCCAAGTTTTAGAAAAGTCTCTTGAAGAAAATAATAAATAATATGTATATCGGTTTAGTGCTATTTCATTGTTTTTATTCACTTAAATTTAAGTATCAAAATTTGGCTTCTCTTTTATAGTAATGTTGCTGCACAATTGAAATTCATAATTGTTGTACTTAAATGATGGATCATCAAACGCCATCAATGTTGTAAAGCCTGAGTTGACTTTCCTGATTGATAATATTTATTTTATTAGGCAAAGAGTTCTTTACAGAGACTTATCTACAGGTTGGATTATTTTCTTGTTTCAATATACCTTGTGAGTCAGTAATTCATAATATTGTGTAATTTCATATGATTTTGTAAAGCAATTAAATAAATTTTTCATCATTTATGACTTTTTCATTTACTTTTAACGACTTTTACATCCTTCAGGTGGATTTTTAAACTGTTCACCGGGAAAGCTAGGACTTATTAATACATCACGCTCGGAGGAAAAGTAATTTTATATTATTTTATTATTTATTTATGCTTAAATTATATGTAAAGACTATTAAATTTTTTTTTTTTGTCTATATATATATGAAGCATAATGGAAAATACAAAATAACAAACAAATTGATTCAAATGACCTTTATATTTTTTGTGTAAAATACATATAAAGTGCATTTACAATGCATTTAAGATGAACATATTTTTAAACCGTAGAAAAAAAAATTGACGAACATATACGTCCCGCCCTTTCCAGGGCGCAACATATACTAAGGACGTATTCATATGTCCAACTCGTACCCGATATTTTTTACGTTTGACTTATTTATATGCCTTGCCCGGTTAACACGTTAAATACCAATATATTTTATGCAGAATTAATGATAAGAGTACAGTGGAACCCCGATTAATGATTTTCCTATTTTTCATTTTCCTGCATAAATTGTTAATTTTGTATTGTCCCGGTCAACACCCATAAGAAATAATGTTAATCAATCCTGCAATAGCTGTTTCCCAATTAATCGTTTTCCTCGATCTGTCTAAATATTATGGTCCCTTAACAAATATAATGGCGATAGACAATTTTTTGTAAATCCCTTTTATTTAATTTATTAAATAAAAGGGATATACAAAAAATTGAGTATGCAAGATGAGGACACAAATGAGGGCCTGGCAGTTTTACAGCGGACCGACTGAATGTGACTGCGGCGTGGAGCAGACCCTGTCACACCTTCTGGAGTGTGCGCTGTGCCCGAATAGCTGCACCCAGGAAGACCTGATGATGGCCAGAAGTAACGCCATCGACGTCGCCCACTTCTGGGCAGACAGGATCTGACCCTGTTGTTTCCGACACGATTATATATATATTTAATTTATTTCAAACTTTTTCATTTTTTTACATTTTATTTTTACACCAAAAATTCAAATAATATTGAGTTTATCTGTTGTGGGGAGTTAAGAGGAATGCTTACAGAAGATAATCTGAATGACACATCGTCAGGGAGACTACATTATTCTCTGGTCCAAGATGGGAAAATCGCAATCCAGTCATGACTCCAAGACACATCCACTCATGACTCATGCTATAACTACTGAATTATATGTTATGGCAAATAGTTCTTGCAAATCATCCTGCGTAATCACTAACTCTTCATACGTAATGTTAGTTGTGTGTATTATATGGACTGGAAGAGCTGGGCTGTAGACTATTGCTGTAAGTGTCTTCTTCTTCGTAGTATCAATCCGGTGGATTGGTTTGCAGCAACAGAATCTTGCATCTCGATCTCCACTCCTCTCGATCCTCCACAACCCTCTTCTGCTCAGCATAAGAGCTACAATTCATGTCCTCGAACACTTGCTGCAAATACTCCCGTCTAGGGAACCCTACAGTTTCTACTCTCAAACCTCCCCTCCACAATGTCGTGAAGAAGACCATCATGGCGCATGATGTGACCCGTCTCCATCGGGCCCGCCTCTGAGATGGTTCTTATTAGATGCCTATCTTCCTGATCCTAAGAACCTCATTGTTCGTGATGTGGTCTCTCCAGAAAATTCTGAGAATTCTTCTGTATGACTACATCTCAAAGCTCCTCTAGTCTTTTTTTTATCACTTTCAGATAAGTACTTGAGATGCAATCATTTTTTGCTGATACATGGGATGTCTATTAGACCCTTAATGTGGTATTTTCCCCTTTATTGCCACATCCTAATGCCGTTGACCATAGAGGTTAAGTTTCTTGTGTTTATATTTTCTTGATGACAGTAATACTATAAAAGAAAAATCACAATAGTTCTATGCCATATTTACTCCCAATCTGGCACATTACTATCACAAACATTTACACCACATACTTTGTATTATATATTTTTATTTTTTATTAATCTTTATTTAATCTTGATACATGTACATGAAATTATAAATTGTGGTATAAATATTAAGTTTACAGACAGAGTTATCTTTTACTTAAGATACATTATTATGTTGATTAATATTAAATGAAATTCCCTAAATCACTACGATATATATACTATAGAATCCTTGAAATGGATTCTATTTTTTACACGAGCAAAAACTTAAACCTTGTTAACATACCTAACACTAGACAATTTAAAGAAACACAGAAAAATAAAGAAACAGTGAAAAAATAAAATAAAAAATAACATGATAAGTTCAGCCGCGTAGAGCTGTTGACGGTGAGAACTGCGCAATGACATTGATTCCCCTAACTTTCTGATCAGGGGACTAGTGTGTGTTTTAGTGTAACAGTAAAATTTCAGTGTTAGTCTTCGAAAATGTTGGTGGATGGTGGGGACTTATTTTGGGTAAGGAGGTGTTAGAGTTTAGTTCTAAAAGGTGTGTTGAATATTATTTGAATGGCTTTATTTTGAATGACCTGTAGTTTAGTAAGGTGAGTTTTAGAGTTATAGATCCAGGTCGGTGCCGAGTATGTTATTAAGGGTTTAATTAATGACTTGTAAATGATTTTTTTCTTATGTCGTGAAAGGAGAGATTTTCGATTGAATATTGGTGTCAGGGCTCCCAGCGCACTTTGTATTCTATGGTCTTGCAGGATGATAAGAGACTGGCGTTTGACGAAAAGGTGACTTGGTTTTATTATATTTTAAAATTTAAATTGTCCTTGGTGTAGTCAGGTACTGTAGTGATAACATAATTAAACTCACACACTTTTATTATATAACGGGTCCGCCAAATAACTATTTTTTTTTGGAAATGGGGCGCAAAACATCGAGTGTAGCTTCGGCTGTGTGGCACGTAGCGCCATCCTGTTGAAACCAAATGTTGCCAATATCCTCCTCTTCAATTTTTGTGAACAAAAATGGCCCGATAACGATCGCCATTGACTGTAACGACCACTCCTTGCTCATTTTCGAAGAAAAATGGCCTAATTTTCAAAGTAATGTCGCAATATTTCCCAGCGTTGTTCAAGCGTATACACAACCATATTCGTTCAGCGGAAAGATAAAACTAATTATCTGTCAAATCAGACATGAGCTAAGTGTTACCATTCACGAAATAAGCACTAGTTGAAAAAAAAACGTTAGATGGCGGACAATAGCATGATTTTCAAAGTAATGTCGCAATATTTCCCAGCGTTGTTCAAGCGTATACACAACCATATTCGTTCAGCGGAAGGATAAAACTAATTATCTGTCAAATCAGACATGAGCTAAGTGTTACCATTCACGAAATAAGCACTAGTTGAAAAAAAAACGTTAGATGGCGGACCCTTTACAAGGAAAATTGAATTAAAAAATGTTTTTATCTTTTACATTGACTTTATTGTGTTTATTCAATACATAATAACATATAAGTATGGCAAATATTACACTTAGTCCTGTATAAATTTGTAAACAATACTTTACAATATATCGCCATAAGAAAAAAGTTTCATAGGTATTTCTATTTTAAAATATCCACTGTAGAGCTTACATTGTAGATTTTTGTTTAATGATAGGTGATAATTATTTTTTGAGCCAGAATTTAATGTAAATATAATATTTTTTAACTACTTTACAGACAGAATACACACTAGGTCTACCATGATTTATTTTACCGTTTTTAATTTTCATATTTTTAGTGGGGTCACTTAATTTAAGAATGAGTGAAACAAAAATTATTTTATTTGGTTATTACTTAATAAAAATCTGTAAAAAATGGCAGATAGTCAGGGATATATTATAATAAATAAGATTTATTTTCCAAGAAACTCTTTATATAGAATGTAGAAGATTCTTTATATTGAGACCGTTGTGCTCCAATATGATATGTTGTAAGTATATGATAGGAGTATTTTACGTATAGTAATACAAGTATGTACCTTTAAATATAAATCATTTCATGGGACAATTACACATTTATGCATTAGTTTACTATGGGTTTCATACATTATTGTTACTATAATTAATTCTGTAGTCATTTTATATAAACTAAAAAATTTATTACCAAGCATTTAAATAATACCAGTATATAACAAATATGAATTTACATCTCATTGAAATAAAAAGAAAATAACTATCAGTCTTTTGGATTTTATCAAAGCTTTGCATCAATAAATTGCAGCAGCATTTTCGACTGAAATATTAAACGATGAAAAAAATTATTCAAACAATTATATAAATTAAGCTTTTTAATAATGAGAGAAGGTTAATTTAGGTTGTAATATCATAGGTGAATGTTTCATCATTCTGAAGTGTGTGATATATTTTGGGAAAATTGTAATTTTCTTTTGATATTATGATTTTGTTGATAGATTCACATTACACTACATTGATTTATATATAATTTACTAATTTATTATCACAAAATTAAACCAGCATCCTCTGCTACAAACAAGAGCTTGGCCGATGTTATTCTTTCTTCCTACAAAACATTCAAAAGTTTCCTATAACCATTTGATAAAATCAATATTAAAATTGACTAATTAAAATTCAAAAATATATGTTCACAATAATATATTATTTTAAAATGATAATTATCAATTTGATTTTTAATATCCTTTGATGTTTCGTGTTTGTTTGGAAACATTTGAATGCAATGTCATCATATTCACATTCTCAATAAACATCTACAATATAATAAATGCATTCTCTCAATAGTCAAAATATAAATTGTTAATTCTCTCTATTATAATATATTCTATGTAGTTTTTTTTAAATATACTTGTAGATATCTACATATAATATTTTATTTGGTCTCCTATCACATGAAATTGACACTTGTAAGGTTTTCTACATCACGTATGTGGCTATCTCTGAGAGTCGGGCGTGGAGTAAGTCCATCCTCGGCTCTCCTAAGGTGTGCTCGCTTATTTGATTCGTATCCATGGACCAATTCAGATTCCAAGCATATCTTTTATTCCAATTAAGATTCAAAATTTTAATTATTCGGTGCATAAAACGATTTTTCATGTTCCGTGTTTGATATCACAATTTGAAAACAATCTTCAAAAGATATTTAATTAATAAAACATTAATAGATGTCTAAGGTGTTTTTGGTATAAGTAAGTAATCATATTTTTATTACATACCTACTTAAGTCTTCTTTTAGTTATTATAAATTGAAATAAAACAAATATGTAATTCATTTTTTTAGTATTTTCCCAAATTTCGCATTAATAAGTGGAATAAAAGATGTGAATGGAGGCGTGATAGGTATAAGTGATGTGCATTTAGCAAGTGCATAATGAATTCCACAGTTTAGACATTTTTAGACCTATAGTCTCCTAAGGACATCATATTTATATAAAACATAATATACATACAAGTATCTTTTTATATATTATTTTTATTATAATATATAGATATTAATAATATATTATTATAGTGTATGTTTTTATACATATATTATTTTAAATATTACTAAAATAAATAATACATTTCACTCCTCTTATGAGAAGTATAATTTTATTAGTGAGTAAGCATTTCAATCCAGGCCTTAGTGGGATGATACAAGACGACTCTGAAATGTAGATATAATATTATTTTTAAATGCGGTAAATAATATATTATTTTGGATTACTTTCAGAGCGTCTGATAATAATTTATTTTAATTTTATATACAATAAGTGAGTAACTACTTTATAGTTTTCCATAGAATGTTTTGTTTTATATAGGTGTGACTTTAAAGGGGAAGACAATTAGGTATTTTAGCTTTATGGAATTTTTACAACACCATGGTTTCAAGTTAAGACAATCTTTTGAATTTACAATTTAATATTCACTACCACCTGAGCAGTTTTTAAAACTTTTTTTTTTTTTTTAAATATTATTATTACATATCTTCTGTAATTCTCCAAGTTTATTTAACCCCTTCGCATCGGTTGTCTGCATATGCCGTCATAAGATTCCCTGACCGTTGACATCGGTTAATGTGATATATCGTTTTGCTTCTTTGAATAGATTTTTTTATGCATCATCTGATAGCTAAAGGATACAAGAACCAATGTGAAATATGATAATATACCAGATAAGTACATTTATGCTTCAAATACTAGTTTTATAATTGACAGTATAATTTGTATTCTAACCGAGCCGTAATGAAAGGGTTAAAAAACTGTTCAAATTGTTTTGTTGTAGATAAATGGTTCAGGCGCTAGAGAAAATTACATTTTATCAAAAAATTATCTTAATTTGACAATATACTGGTATAAATTCTCCAGCTATACAAGGTACATATGTATTACAATTGATAAGGTTACATTCTTTGTATAAACATAATTTTATTGTTCAACAAAATATATCTTTTGCCGTGTGGCATTGCATAGTATCATATTTTAATTTTTGATAAATATCAATATTCATTTACACATCTTAATTAGTCTAAGTAATAGAAAAATTTAATGAAAAAGTGCAAAAATTTAGAAATTTCTGGGGTTCTCGATCTACAGAGGACGGTCATAAGGACAAACAATACAAAAAAAAACTTTTAAAATTAAATTATTACAATCCAAATAATGTATTTTTACGACAGGGTGTCCATGTCATTCAAAATAATATTTAAAATATTTAATATTCAAATTGATTTTAATAAAGTATATTCTAAAATGTATTATCTTTTCATGTAACAATTCTGTGCTAACTTTGAAATGATATCATAAATATATATTAGTGAAAAATATTTTTTCTTTTCATTTTTTTAAGTATCATAGTTATTGTATACACAATATATATAATTCCTAATAAAGTGTGATGACTCTAAATCAATATTATTTAACATCAGCATCATTTTCTAACAAATAAAAAGAAATCATAAAGCGTACCAATGTCATTAACAATGGAAGAAAAGTGAAAGTGGTAAAAATAACGTAAAAATAAAGTTATTAATTATAGTTACTGCAGTGCCGGTTTTAGGGGGTGGCGCAGTGGGTGGGCTGCCCAGGGCGCCGAATGAACTAAGAGTGCTAAGGGCTGCCTTAGCTCCTACAGGGGGTATTTTCTGAAGATTTCCTCTCCCACCAAAAAAAAACCAGGGGGCATCAGTTTTTTTTGCCCAGGGCGCCGCAAGGTCTTAAGCCGGCACTGAGTTACTGTCATAAAATAAAAGTAATTTATTAAAAATTATGAAAAATGTCATACTAAACCAAATTGATGGTAAACGTAAGTTGCTTCGTAAATACCACATTTTATGTTGTCTAATGACGTGGGCAGATTAGCCGCCCTCATCCATTACAAAAATGGTAAGGGTCTTAGAATCCACAGAAGATTTTCCATTACCGTCTGGCAAATAAATAATAAGTTTATATATTGTATATTTAAAAAAGTAAACATATTCTTATACGCAAAATCAATATTTTATACATCTCGAAATCCATTAATCGTAATTGTATTGTATCGATAGTAGAGTAATGAATATAATATGTAGATACACATTTATTTAATTTGACGTAAAAAAGTATTGAAAATTTGTCACTAAAATGAACTTACAGATTAGCAATTCGTTTTTTTAAAACAGTTATTTTCTGCAAGAAATCATTAATTTTGTTAATACATTTTTTTAAATTAGTGTATAATTATATTTCAAAAATCTTCTAAAGATACAATAAGAGTGAGGTATACCAATAAAAATCGATTTTACACGATCACAAAAGTACGCATACACAATTAAAAAAATATATACCTACACCTGTGAGGTGCATTTGAGATTTTTTTTATTGTCTCTGACATTTGATTACTGTTGTATTTTAAGTCGAGTCTTATCAGTTTACCTCAATGTCTTTGAATACTGCATTCGGTTTGCCTAAATAAAGCAGCAAAAATAAAATTTTTCGCCTTGATTCAATCATCACGTAAACCCATATGTCAGCTATACGCATTAAAAAAGTTAACAGTTGTAAAACAAGGTAATATTATGCCTTAAATGTAGGGATTTTATATATTATGCACCCATAGAGCTTCCGAAGAGCTTTATTTATTTGATTATGGCGCTGAACGTTTGTAAAACAATGAAATTTCTTGTGACTTCACAAAATTCTTCAGAATTATTTTAAATGTATTAGAAAGTTAACGTGGATGAAAATCCGTTATCTTAATCTATATAAAATTTTGTATAAAAATATCAAATATTAAGTTCGACTCAAACCGATTTAATGGTCATGTACACATGTTACGCGTGGATGTTCTATCCTGCAGCTGACGAGAGGTAATCTTAGCACATTTTCTGGAAATCTTGCTTTCAGTTTCGTCGACGTAGCGCACATCAAGGTCGTAGTGGCCGAGTAAGGTACGACACCCCACGTAGCCGGTAGTCTGAGGCGGGTCAAGGTTGAATCGTTCCTGATTTTGGAATGCTCTACTGGCTGTATCTCAGTCATTAACGCATGCCATAGATAGTCAATTTTTTCGTTGGTAAAAATAATAATTAATGCGCGTATTAGTAGTGTATTATTAGTTGGTGATTCAATCAATGCTTTTCTGTTTGCAAACCGAACGCAGAATGAGATGGTCGTTTCGTCTCAAGTGCTGGATGCAGACAAGACGAAGATAGAGATCCTGGCGCTTAAGGGACACGGATGTCCCTGGCGTGCATGGGCGTGGTGTCTTCAGGGCTGGGGCTGTCGTCGCGATGGGGCTTGACTCGAACCACGGACCGGCGAGCAGACGCGGCTGTTGCTCCGGGGACGAACTGGCCGGGGATCCCGAGGCCGCCTACGGTGTACTAGGGGCCCAGGGCGCCGCCATCACTCAGACGGACCTTCTCCGGGTCGTAGGAGCCGCCCTGGGCGCACTGAGAGGAGAACGCGGCGCCGACGTTCAGTTGCGGGATGTCGTAGAACACAGTGAGGGTCAGCATCATGAACGTCAGCCCAACCAGCAGGTAGACTTGAAAAAAGACGTAAAAAATAAACATAAAAAAGTGCATTTTCAGTAGTAAGAATATATCCATCCTCCTCTCTCTCAAAAAAGTGTTATTCCGTCGCGTGAGGGCATGATGTGGAGCAGGTCAGGCTGTCAAACCCTTTCCGCCTCCGCTTTGTACATGTGTTTCTAATGGAAACACTTCACAGAGCACTACAAAAAGCTTAAGTGTTAGCAAGTGGCTGAGAGCCTTCCCTAGTCTTTGACGCAGCATGCGGCTTGTCAACAAAACCTCAGACTAGAAGTTTCGACTTTAGTATGCTACATGCGTGTCTCGGGTTACCTTCCTTGGTGATTTGTTGCCAGTCCGCTTAATTGCGTGTGTTTGGAAAAGTGGTTGTTATGTCAAGTCTTGTTTGGGGTGTGTCTGTACAAAATAGTTTCAAGAGTAGTATTGAACTCTTTGTGTCATGTCTGGTCAGGTGGTGGTTTCGAAATGTCGGCAAACTGTGGCGCAGAAGCGCTTGAAGGCTGTATAGTTTTTTCTACTGGCAACAAAGTCCGTGTATCTGACCGGCCCTGATACCGGTCGAACATCCTCAAGGAGCGCAACCCGAGCAGAGTGAAAGTCTTTTTCAGAAACACGTTGACATATATTTACGTTAAAACTTTACAAGCTTCCGGCCAGGCGGAATGACATGCCGCCGGCCGTAATGCTACCGGCGGTCACCAGCGCCGTAAGCGGTGGTCTATATAACTAATCCCAATATGACGGACACACAAATGTATGGCAAGCGAACAGACTAGAGACGAAAGATTGTATATTGAGGTTTTCGGTACCAGTCAGCAAGAGCTACATCATGCTGATGTCAATGTATTCCAATGTAAGTAAACAATATTTTGTTTTTGAGCAACTTTTGCAGAATATTACATTTGGGCATAGAGTAGTCAGTAATGATTTGAAAATTTAGTTAGGTTAGTGAGTGAAAAAAGGCACCAAAGTATGTAATATGGTGAATGAGACAAAAAGTTAACACTGAAGTGTTGCGTTGTCTTAGAAGTTTTTGTCAAATATTAGACGTTTTCTTACGCCTAAACTGTTTGTCTGAAATTTAAATAGCAAAAAGTTATTTTTGTCTATGGATAATTTTATCTAAAAGTGCATTTATTAGTAAAAATAAAATGCAGCCAACATTATCGATTTTCCAGTTTGTATAATTTATTTATTTACATTTATGGAAAAGTGGTCAAATACAAAGTTAATCAATAATAATACGTTTTGTCTTCTTAAACCTTTCGCATCTGTTGTCGGCATATGCCGTCATAAGATTCCCCGACCGTTGACATCGGTTGACGTGATATATCGTTTTGCTACTTTCTTAGAATAGTTTTTTATGCATCATCTGATAGCTAGAGGATACAAGAACCAATGCGATATATGAAAATAGTCCAGATAAGTACATTTATGCTTCAAATACTAGTTTTATAATTGACAGAATAATTTGTATTCAAACCGAGCCGTAATGAAAGGGTTAAGTTATTTTGTCAGATTTTGCTGCAATAATGTAATTTAATGTAATGCATGATAATGAGGGACTCACAGGTAGTTGCGACCTTGTAGAGCGGGCGCAGGGGTTGGTTGGGTGTATCTCCAGGGATGTAGTCTCCCAGGCCGATGGTCGTCAGTGAGATGAAGCAGTAGTACAAGGAGTCCAAGTAATCCCACTCAGGTTCCAGGACGCTGAACACAGATGCCGGCAGAGCAAGGAAGAACGTCGCTAGCAACACCACTGAAAGATATTTTGAATTTCATATATTATAAAATAGAATATTTTTTAATTTAACGTGTAACTATGCTCAAGAAAATATACCCAAATCGTTATAATTGTGCTACCCTGCCCCATAAACAGTCAATGCTTAAGTATAATATTCTTAATCTCATATCAAAGGATATAGAAGGATATGGAATTACGCGATATTTTATTCAAATTTATTTGATAATACTCAAGTAAATAAAATAACAGATAAAACGCTTTGTTTATTTTAGTTTAAAATCGACCCGAATCCATGTTTTTGATTAAAATTTGTTAATGAGAAGGTATATTATTTCATCTTAATTCTACTCTAAAGGAAAATTAACATTAAAGTAAATACGCGTGTGTTATAAGACTATAAATGATACGAGGATCATCTCAAGAATCACAACGGTAATCATCAGCCTGTGTCCATTCACTGTTGAACGTAGGCCTTCATGAATCCCTATCCTTCTCCGCATTCTCCGTCCTTCGTATCCAAGCAACTCCTGCCATTCTTCTGATGTCATCAGTCCATCTTGCAGTGTCGGCTAACATTCCATTTTCCAGTCCTTAGACGTCACTCCAAGACTTTTCTACCCCATCGCCCGTCTTCTCACAGGAGGCACAGATTGTTCGCTCTACCAAAGAGTAACACTAACCTGCCAGAGACTATGCCTCTTGGGAGAGGGATCAGACTGTTCAACCAAATCGCCTCAGATGTTGATATATTTCACGTAAGGGAGGCCCAATTCAGGCATGAACTCCACGAGTTTTTTTGGAGAAATGATTTGTTGGCGTCGTCTGTTTGATGAGCATTGGGACCTTCTGTTGCTTGTCTTTATTACTTTGTTTTTAGTACTTAATCATAAGTACCTATATTTGTATATTAATCTTGATTGTGCGAGTACTCTTCGACATACTTATTGCCACTTAAGTATGCCTATTCGTTGGGTAGCCTCCACTACTTGAACAATGATACAAAGTTTAATTAAAATAGTAATTATTTGGATGTTGGTCTCTCACCGATGATGAAGAGGTGCAGCAAGCGGATGCTGAAGGGTTGGTACAGGTGTCCAAGACGGGCGTTTAGAGCTCTGAGGAGAGCAGTGGCTGGTGTGAGGAGTCTCTCTACCAGCGCTCCCAGCAGCACCAGAGTCATGGGGATCCCGGCTGCAGCATAGACCATGCAGAACACCTTGCCAGCACGAGACAGCGGCGTCACGTGCCCGTAACCTGGATCAAAGTTATCAATTAGACGTGCTATCATCAAAATCATAATCAATCTGTATCAGGTCACTAGATTTAGAACATGGTTGTCGCAAACTGCTGCCACAAAGTATAGCCGGCAATGTCCTCGGGTCATTCCATATAAACTGTAGTCATTGAAGCAACAAAACATACGAATATGTGCCCGTGATTATAATGGTGCCATTAGTCATATTTCTTTCGTTTAACCCTTTCGTTACGGCTCGGTGGAATACAGATTATACTGTCAATACGGCGTGAATTTTTGAAACCATTTTTTGCTTAAAACTAGTATTTGAAGCATAAATGTACTTATCCGACCTATTTTCACATATCACATTGGTTCTTGTATCCTTTAGCTATCAAATTATGCATAAACAACTATTCTATTTAACAAACGTTCATTATGTAACTCCAAGCATCTGGAGGCATTGACACATGTGGTTTACAGAAAAATCGCTTCTGTGGCGAAACCTAACGATATTAATTTACATGCTTTACAGATTCTGTAAAGAATACATGTAGGTTGATAAAGGGAATGACTACAGTTTCAAGTTCCTATCGTAGATGTCACAATGAGTACCGAAAGTAGCAAAACGATATATCACGTCAAATAATGTCAACGGTCGGGAAATCTTGGACGGCATATGCCGACAACCGACGCGGAAGGGTTAAAATTTAGCATCTGAAAACATCTATATCCGCATGCTAAGTGTTTTTAAATATTCACGAGTCTGATAGAGGTTTGTTCTGTATGGTAGTAACATTGAATATTACACTAATTTGAAACAATGTAAACTGAAATAAATGAATAAATCATTTTTTCAATGTCTTGACTTACGTCACTTTCATAATTGTGGGCACATAAAATACAATTGTGCTCCATCAACTAAATTATATATATTGTTCTAAATTTATGAGTGTCCGGGTAACAAAGGACACTATAGTTAATGCTCTCCTGTGACATCCAAAGAACATGTCCAAGCCGTTCGTATCTTTTCCGTCTGGGAGTAAGGCTGCGATTGTGCCATGTCACCTACCTTAACTTGTTATTCCTCACAAAGTCAAGCCATTATTCCCCCAGTATTCTATGCAAGCACCAGTTCTTAAAACCCTTTATACATTCGTATTGGACGTGTTAACTTGTGGTTTAAACAATCATTATACCACCTCGGACGTGTTAAAACAAAAACTCGTAAGTATCACGCAGATTTTTCACCCCCCACACCTCCAAAATGTATTCATAAACAATTTATTAATAAGAAAAACAGACTCATTTCGAACGTTGATTCCCGTAAAAAAATATGAGAAAAAAAATATAACTCAGCTCGGATTGTAGCAATAAACATTAAATTGTTATGTTTGAATATGTAACATTTTTGTTAACGAATAGATTACTAATTTAATATGGTGCAATCATCAGTGTGCGGACATCTTTCATAGTGAGAGGTGCTCTGATTAAAGTGGTATTGTTATGCAGCTTACATTATCCATTTTATTTATATTTCTGCTTTTTCAAATTTCTCAGATATCGAAAATCGCTTCTTCGTCAAAAACTGTCAAAAATATGTGCGAAAACGGTTGATCAATGATTTGAAATGTTACGTTGTTACTGTTTTTCGGTTAGGTTTTCATGCCTATAGATTTGTATGTGAAGTTAACTGAAACGATATTTATTAAAACAGAATACTAATACTTAAAATTTAAAATTTTGGCGTTCTATTGCTGTGAAAAAGTATGGTGTCTAAGCATTGACTAGTATGTTAAATAATATATTTAATACCTATCGCACTAAAAATACGATATGATAAATGCAATAATCATTAAAAATGTGAATTTGTGGTGTTTAAATGTGTTTTTTTTTCTTTCATATAATCAGATATACAATGAAGAAAATCAGGTGATATTAACATATTAAATAAAAGCGCAATAATAATATTTGTTCGCGAATTATTACTTCAGATGTGTTAATTTGTGACGAATTTTAAGTGTTATCTTGTTTAATTATGACCAAAAATGTTGTGCTTCTCTAAAAAGACGTTAGAGACTTTGTATATACGCTTTTAAATTATATTGCTATTGATATCTCGTTGTGTGGAAACGATGTTTTACAAATAAATTCTTATATTATATATAAACTGAATTATTGTCTCTTCTAAGTCTTCAAAGCAGATTCTGTCCAGTAAGGTAGGTCCCCGTCGTGGAAAATTCATTTTGTAGTAGTAATACACTTGGTTTATTCATTTTGTAATGTACTATAATACTGACCGTTCTTTCGGTCGCATTTAAATTTAACACGAAGAGTTGTGCGGTTCGTTCATGTCGTTAATATACTTAAACGGTTGGCGAACATAACGTAAGTAAAAGCTACGAAGCGTATCACTTTATCAGCCAACTGCAATTTTCGCTTCCAAGCAGTCAGTAAGCGCATCCAGTATTTCTTCAGGAGCGGGTGTTAGCAAACTTTGTTATGGAAAAAGTTTCAGTAAAAATAGCCATAACCTTCCGGCGACTGCAATTTCCATTATTTTAAACATCTATTTGCATATTCAATAAGACCCTCTGGTGGCCGCTAGAAAAGCGAACAAACTTCAAGTTTTCGACTTGTAACAAGAAACCTTTATGGAAACTGGCTTCTTTATAACAATTGGAAAATACCCCTTGGCGTGTTTCAAATTTGCACGTCATATAAGTTATAAGTTTTCACAATATAATATTGCTGTTAAACCTTTTTTCGAAGACTCGAATATAAAATATTACCGTAATGTTTTAGACTTCATTGTTTATTATTTTATTGATGGTGTTCGTAACAAAAATCTATTTGTAAAATGAATACCTAGAGCGGTAATATTTTGTTGTTGTCATAAATGTATTTTTAAATATATAATTTTGTTTTTTACAACATTTATATTTCTTCATATAATAACATTAATATCTTTGAAAGATTGTGCATTCAAAAATGCATAATCAAATTTATTCACAAAGAATATATCTAATATTATATATACAAGTAAACGGCCACTCCTTGCTCATTTTCGAAGAAAAAATGGCCTGATTTTCAAAGTAATGTCGCAATATTTCCCAGCGTTGTTCAAGCGTATACACAACCATATTCGTTCAGGGGAAAAATAAAACTAATTATTTGTCAAATCAGACATGAGCTAAGTGTTACTATTCACGAAATAAGCACTAGTTGAAAAAAAAAAGTTAGATGGCGGACCCTATATATATATAAATTTAAGGACTTAGATATCAGGTAAATTGGTTCATTCCTCGGGAACGACGAGCTAATCATCAAATCTTATGATGAAAAATCTGTTTTTAAAACGTCCAAATTAAATATGCTTCACATACTAGCATTCCTTTAAGCTTCCTAGACATCCGACATCTTGGAAAGTAAACATATAATTTAGTCAGTGATGCTTTGGGATGCAGAGATGACTTAAAATACTCGTAAGGCCAGAACCATGTTAGATATAAGACATAAAGAAAATATTTTTCTTTATTTCTTGTCACTAGTTAAACTGTTTATACTGAGGAAAAAACTATCTCGTAACGTATTTTTTTGGCTATAAACTATGAGTAATTTTCCGTGCGATCGTAATCTAATGGTCTTTTTTTTATCTACGTTTCACAAAAATACAACATTTAGTTAACCCAGAAAGGGTAATTATTACTGATAGCGGGATGATTGTCAACGGATACAAGAAAGAGGGTACGTGCCTATAGTTGTCACGACAGTGCTAGAAAAGAAAAGGCTCTGTCCGAAGCTCCAGTTTGGTTCTCCGGAGGCATTTCTTGAGGCTGATACGCCGCGGTTACCGGCACGAACCACCTCCTCGATCAGCGCCTCCAATGCCTCTTCTGTGAACAAAACGAAAAAAAACATACATTTTTACAAGTTGTCTTGATTGTAAACCTCAACATTTACGATCGTCTCATCCCTAAAATTCAAGGAGTTATATAAAGACTTTGTTGTTTGTTTGAACACTTCACTGTTATAGGACTAGCTGTCAAGTTTATTTGGCCCAAACGGCACACTGGGTAACGAAAAAGCGGACAAACTGGCCAAAGTGGGGGAGAAACTAAGCACAACACCCCATTACGACTGTTTTACTATCTGCTACGCCTTGAACAATTTAATGCATGATTCGCTAACTGCCTGGAATACAGCATATCAAGAATCAACCTCGGGAGGAATAACCAAGTCTTTCTTTCCATCCATCGAACACTTATTGACGTGGAAAAAGACGAACTCCGTGGACTTTCATCTAACTCAAGTATTTACCGGACACGGAATTTTCAGAGAATTCCTAAAAAGATTTGGCCTCTCTTCTTGCGACGCATGTCCGTGTGATTCAGGCATGCAACAGACGGAGAGACACTCTCGTTGAGTGCATCATCCATTAGAACAGGAGACGCATTCTGTGTTGTCGCCTGAGAGTCTCTACCATTTCTTGGAAGGATTTTCCTGAATTGCTGCTCAGTTCTGATGGTCCCTTACTGTTAAACTTCATCGGGGAAATCGTCGGGGCTACAAGAGCGGTTAATGAGGCTGAAACACTGCCTTGAATGGTAAAAGCCTCTGCTAGTTTGATTTTTAAACTATTTTTTAACATATATTTCACAAATAAGCATTTTACATAGCAAATGTATTAAAAGTATATAAATAGCTTTTGTCTTCAACTTTTTGAGGTGGAAGAGAGAAATTAAATTCCAGCATTTTAGCATGAATTTATGCTTATAAATCGTATCAACGAAACCTTATCAGTTGCACGTTCAATTAACGCAACATCGAGTTTCCTGTATGTGTGATGTACTTCTCGTATATATATGAGAAGTGGTCCACCTTAGTCTAAGCTGAATTTGAATTTAACACAAATAAATGCGTATTACCAATGATCTCATCATTTTAAAAAACAGGTTCTTACCCCATCACTGAAATTAGGAAACTTTGAGCTCAGATTGTACTCAGATGGCTGACTGTTTAAAACGTTATTTTGAACATAACTGTGTTGTAAATATTAAACATCCTAAAGTCTTTGTAATTGGCAAAAGTCATTGTTATAATCAACTCTCTATCTTAAGATTCATTCAGTCAGGTACGACAAAGGGCATTTTACCACTCCATGCAAATTGAGGGGATCAAGGTCCAAAAACGGTATCGAGGAATGTGCAGTGTATGACATTCAATGAATTAATATTACTTTTATAACTGCTTACTCATGCTGTAAATTTGGGTATAAAAAGGGGTCTCGCATTAAATAAATTAGTATCAACTCATCTCCGGTCTTTGGTCTTATCATCAGTGCCGGATACTTTGATATTCCGGCATCACCCTATATTCTGATGCTGTAATTTCAGTACCGCGACCTCGGTTCCGGAATAGTGACCGTTTCGAAACACTGTACGGTTAGGTTGAGTGATTTGTTGTTACGATCAAATGTTCACATACGAGTGTTCGAAGCCCCGCTGGCCTGAGTAAACCATTTCAAGTGAGGACCGGTGTTCACCAGGGCTCGGCCCTGAGTCCATTGCTTTTAACCTCTCCATAGACTATGTCACCAGAGATATTCAAATACCAGTCCCTTGGAATATTTTATATGCTGACGACATTGCTCTAATCAGTGAAAATGCCCAAAGTATTCAGGAAATGCTGGAAGAATGGAGACTGGCTCTGGAGAGTAGTGGACTGCGAATAAGTAGAAGTAAAACCGAGTCGATGTACTTAAATTTCAATTCTGGTTGCACCGCAGTTAACACACCACTCCTCCTACAGAATACACCCGTAAAAGAGGTTGATACTTTTAAATATCTCGGCTCTGTGATATCCTTAGATGCCAAAACTGAATCTGACGTGGAGCATAGAATAAACACAGGATGGCTGAAATGAAGGTCTCTCTCTGGGGTTTTGTGTGACAGCGAGATTCCAGTTAGGATCAAAGATAAAATCTACAAAACTGCTGTAAGGCCAGCTATGCTCTACGGATCGGAGTGTTGGACCCCGCTGGAACGTGACTTGGATAGGATTCATGTGGCAGAGATGAAGATGCTGAGGTGGGCGGTATGACTAGTGTGGACAGAGTTCAAAATGAGCATATTCGGGGTTCATTTCGGGTGGCCCCATACCTGAAAAGATAAGGTAATCCGCCTAAGATGGTATGGGCATGTGACACGGAGAGATGAGGACCACATGGTGAAGAGAGCCTTCAACATACCCACGCTGAGAAAAAGACCTGGAAGACCGCAGGCAACCTGGACTGCAACTGTAAACAAGGATCTGAAAACCCTGGGTTTGACCGAGAATGCAACGCAGGACAGACAGACATGGCGAACGTGCACAAGGAGAGCCGACCCCAGATGACGGGAAATGGCTAGGATAAAGAAGAGATAAAATGTTCAGATATTTCGGGAACGTTAAATGTGATTAAATATATTTATTAAATATTGCTGCGTTCCTTTCAAGCCTCCGGATTCTCGTCTTAGATGTATATAGTAGGGAGCAATTCATAGTATGTTTTCAGCAAAGCTTCAGTTGCAAAGATTGCAAAATCTTGGAATCAGGAAAAAGTAATATCAGTTGGCAGAAACTGCGAAGTAGCTTTTTTCGGCGACCATATTCTTCAGTTAAGGAGCAGATATTGAAGAAAAATAGATGTATAAAGTACCTACAAATGAGATATTAATAGTGCCTACATAAAAATTCTAATATTTGAATTAATTTAATAAAAGAACGATAAAATATCGGCAGCAAATAAGCCATTTTTATCAAATAAATTTATGAAATAAATTAATGAATATATCACATTTATTTTTTAAATTATAATTTCGTAAATTGTTTTGAGTTGTTTCTGAGAAATCGCTGATTGAGAAAAAACATTTTTAGGCTTCATATTATATTAAAACGGCGATCGAAAAATGCGTCAATTTTCACATCTATTTTAGGCACAAAGCATTTATTTTTCGTATAATATTTACACGCTGGCAACACAGACGAGTAACGCGCATAGTTCTGCGGCATGAACTGGATCACTCTATTAAATTAACTTTAAATTATTCACGCCGCTAGTTGGTTGGCTTGCTTTAGAAATTGCTGTCGAATCGATATCTCGCATAAATATTAATGTCATTCGTTTGGCGCGATGTGCCCATTCAGTGGGCAGCTTTGTATGTAAACCGGGGCGACGCCGATTGAATTCAACGACTCTACCCCAACGCTCAGGGGACGTATTATATGATTGTCATTCTCCATACCATTACACTGGAATAAAAAACTCACCTTAAAAATTCGACTTCTTAAAAGAAAAGTTATAAAATCGATTATTTTAAAATTCATCGCTGTATTCAGCGATGCATTCAAATTCAAAGGATAATTCAGCGTTGTTTTTCTTTACGAGGATAAAAGAAATCGGGATTTCGTTGTATAAATTACAAAGAAAAAAAAAACAAATCGAATTATCAACATTACAAAACGTACATTGCGTAACGTAAATCAAACCTTCGATGACAGATATAATGCTGTTTCTATTGACTCATTTGAATCTGATCTGGTGACTAGAAAATGATATAGGTATTAAAAGTTAAATCTCGAATAATTGATAAAATGTATAACTTTTTCTATTTTCATGACTTAAAAGAGAATTGATACTAGAGTATTGTGAGACCGTGAAAAAAGTTCCAAAAGCATGTTATAAATAGTAATTAAATATACACATACTATACATCAAATTCTTTAAAGGCGTCAATTCATTCAGAAAAATATCGGCAGAAGCAGGATGCGAACCGACCTTTTTGTCCAGGTATTCATACCGCTTAGCCACCTCGGCTATTTCTTTGCCTGAGCTGACTCGCGTTGGAAACTTGTATTTATATCATTGTTATCATCGTATGATAGATGTCTCTATAGTATATATTCATAAGTATGTATATTTAATATATATTTTTATAAAGTTCTGTTATAAATATGTTTTTTATTTTTTATTTTTTATTTTTATTAGAATATTATTTTTATTTCAATATTCTAATCTACTTTTATAGATCATTGACTATATTACAATATTATTATTAATTAAATATACATATACTATACATAAAATTTTTTCATAATTTTGTTGTATAATAACGGCAGAAGTGAGAACCGTGGACCTTGGAAACCAACTATGCCCAGGTATTCATACCGCTCGGCAAACTGCGCCATTGCTATGCCTAAGACCGACTCGATTTTTTTAACATTAGTATTTATATCATTGTTATCATCGTACGATAGATGTCGCTAGTATATATTCAAAGTATGTACATTTTTATTATTATTCAATCAGTCTTCATTTATTCACGTTTAATATTTTTCCGACAGTCTATTTATTTTAGTAAGTACCACTTGTCTTAAGCTTCTGCCATTATTTTTGTGCTTGGATTGACGCGTTGAAAAAAGAATTTTATGTATAGTATATGTATATTCTGTTATAAAGTTCTTGAGAGATATTCCTGTCGAGGACTTTCAATGTTTATTAAAGAAAACCTTTTTTTTTCTTAAATAAGCATTTATTTCATAGTTTTATAAATCCGACTACGAAAGTCCCGTCAGGGCACAACTGCACCAAAATGCGCGATTAATATTGGATTTTGTTGTATGAGACTTTCGTACGACTTCCGAAAGTCCCGTCAGTAAATAAAGGGTTAAGCAAATCAGACACATCTCTGTTATGTGTTCATGCAGGGGGAAAGTATTTTGATTTTTTTTAAGCATTTGTACAGATCCAATCAATTAATCTATTTTTCTTAAAAAGTGCACATTCCTTTTGTAATAGATCATGTAAATATTACGCTAACAACGAGATAAATGTTAAATATTGTGTGTAATATATCTTTGTAATGGTTTTTGTCTTAGCCTTTTAAAAGTGCAATAAATTAGTTAGTTTACGAGCACAACAATAATATAAATATTATAACAGATTATTTCATTTGTTACTTACAGCTTGTGTTGTTTGCTTGCAAGCACGTAAATTAATCATGGCGATATAGCCTGTGATAGAAATAGCTACATTTAAGCCACAATGTTTATTTTAACCAACTGAGACACCAGAGGTCCAACGTTCAGTGTACACGTCTACATACTACTGGGTTGTTTGTAATGAAAGTTCCAACGTTGTACGGGTAAACATTAAGGGGGAATCGGGCAAATTGGTTCGTCTGCTAGATTAGATCGCCACACATAACTTTTTATTGGGGATTTAAAAACTAAAAGAGCTATCTAAGGATAACTTTTTTAGTTTTTTTTTTACTAAAGGTATTAATATTCTTTTATCGTAAGGGTTACAAGAATATTCATACATAGATAGATATTTTTTTAAATCAATAGATGTTTGTTTTTGTCTATGGATGAATCGAACGTTTTCAAATATTTTGACATTATCGGCTATACATTATATTACATGCACTATGTAACGTTATTACTTTTATAGTTAATTTATGGTTTATATAGTTTATAAAGTTATTTCTATATTAAACTAGCTGATCGGTCGAATTTCATACCGCCTCAGAATCAAATAATGTTGTGTTAATTACATAAGCTGAATTAAATCCAGTTTATTATTAGAACTCGATGAAGCATCTCAAAGTGGAATGAATAAAAAAAAATCGAAATCAGTTTTTGAGATATACGCATCGTCTCTTAATTTTGGTTTCTGTGATTTATTCCAGTGTTTCAATGGTTACTCTGCCAACATTGGCCAAGAAAAATCCAACTAATCCAAAATCATAAAAATCGATACAGCCGTTCTCGAGTTATAAACGATGTAACTAACTCCACTTTGTTTTATACACATGCGTATATAAACATCAACTTGGAGATTAACTTCAAATATTGAATAGAAAATATATGTTTTTATTGTTATTATATAGATCACCTTTTGTTTATATAAATGAGATGATGGTTCGGTCCACTCTACTCACGTGTTCAGTCATTCGATAGTAAACAATTACTCAATGTGATCAATATAAAAATAATGTAATATCAAATAAATCATTATAAAACGTAGCAGTTGGTTTGCCAGTACTTTACGTCAAAAATTAAACAACGATATCGAAGTGTAAGTTAATCGTTTTTCTTGGAGTTATAATATTTTCAAGAATGCATTTATGCAGAAATATTATAGATTATCCTCGAGCGTACATTATTAAAAAACACATTATCGAACATTTCTTCTTAGCTAGAAAAGCTTATTTTATAGTGTTCATATAGAAGCATTCTGATCATCAGATATATATTAAGATTCTCGGAAGAGCTCTTGGCGCAGACGTTGAGATGAACTTGTTGAGACATCAACTGTATACTTCAGACGACGGGTGGATGAGAAATTTGTAGGAGAAAGCTGTTGGAGACGACAGTTCTGTAGAGCACCTTCCAGAGAGCACAACTTATTTGATAGACAATAGTGGCTTATATATCAAGGATTAACTCATTGTTCTTTTACAATTTCAAAGAATGAATTGATCATAAAAAGTATTACGTGGAATAACCGCTTCTGTGCCAAGAGCGAGACTACTCACATTCTTGGCCGTGCCCAGCAGGCCGGCTATAGAAAAAGAGCGAGTATTCTCGCTCTGGTTTGAGCCTCTGTGTCATCATATGTCCCGTTTTTTTTGGTTAATTTAAAATATAGAACACGTATTGTCAAGAATTATCGATAATACATCGATTTTAAAATGTTTTGAAATAATTAGCTTACTTTACGTATTGTCAAGAATTATCGATAGTAAAAAAAACATCGATTTTAAAAATGTATCTTTTGATTTTTCAAAAAAAAAAAAAAATGACGGCCCTCGGGGTCTCCCCATACGAAAACCGCTAGGCATAGAAAAGGATAACAACCATTTTTGTTCTTATTTAAAAGTATGTCTAATTTTCTATTTTTGCACTTAATTATCAAACAACGTGTGAATTCAATGCACTCATTTGATTTAAATCTACTAATGGATTGCGTGTACCATGCCGCCATATCAAGCAATTCTCTACGTCATTAAAGTTATCAATTAGAACTAAACTTTAATGAGTAAAATAATTGCGCAGTCATAATTAAAGTGACGTTTATCATATTCCCGTAACTACTGAAATATTATTTCACAATCATGATGATTAAAATAACATTTTTTTTAAATACCTGTAGTTTACTTGATGACCTTTTAATACTTATATTTATTATATGAAATAATTCTAAGCATACATTCTAGGTTTTTTTTTTTCACAAATTCGTTTTTTTTATTGTCAATTTATCAGAGAAAATAAAAGGACGGTGATTTTTATAGATTGTTGTTGACTGTTTTGTTCTTCTTTTGAGTAGAATTGCTCATGACTGAATATGAATATATGAATTGATAACATTATTAATAACATTAATTGTAACTATGTGTGTAGTTGTATTGTATATAATTGTAACTATGTGTGTGATAACATTAATTGTAAATATGTGTGTAGGAACTAATTAACTGTCCATGCCTATATAAGCCAATGCCTGTTTTTATTTTTTCATTATTGAAGATGGTCTTCAGGAAGGCCGAAACATGTAATCGTTAAAATAAATTGTGAATCAAAACTAAATATATTTTTAATTTATTAATTTTTTAATTAAAATTATTTCTACAATTATATATGAATTGAATCAATCCAGTTTATTGGTGCTCTCTTGGAAAACTTGTGTAGTGAGATTGTTATCTCGTTATTACGTTGTTACGTAGGAGAGTCTATTGATTAGTTTTTACGTATATGATCCTTGCTTCCAGTTTTTATGTTTTCACATCAGCATTATATAGCCCTTGCTGATTGGTACCGAAAGCCACGATATACAATCTTTCGTCTCTTATTTTCGTTCACGCATGTGTTGTCATTTTGTAATGCCGTTAGAAGGACTAGTTATATAGATCGCCACTTGCCGCGCTGGGTGGCACCGACCACGGCTCCCGGTGCCGTAGTGTGCCAACGGCAAAAAGGTCGTATTGTTGTTGGCCCGGCCTGAAGCTGTGACTAGGTCTGGGCCAGAAATTTGTAAATTTATCGAGATATATATGTCAATGTTCTTCAAGTCTTTGTGTTTTCAATCTGATCCTCATCCTGCCACCACGCAATTCAATAACTAACATAGAGAGGAGGATATCAGTATAGTAAAGCTTTTATTTGCAGATGGCCATTCAAGTCAAATAATATTTGAATGTTCTGTACAATAGTTCTTTTTTTGCAAGCTGAATTACTTAATTTGCATATAATTATAAAGCACAAAAGCAATAAAACAAACGTTAGCATCAGTGAAACACATATTAATCATAAATTTCCCAACGACTTTTATGTTGAATTGAATATTTTCAAGCTCAATATTTATATTTCACATGACGCAACGACATTTTTAAAGTAAAAAAGATCAATAAATAATGAAACAGTTTGTAAGGTCATGAAATGTACCTGTAAGCTGCCTTTAGAATACAAGTGTTTTAATAATGAAGCTATAAAGCCAAGATTAAATTTAAACTGCGTCTTAAGCTTCCATTATGTATATTTAGTTTCGGGCAGTTAAGTTTTCAGGGACCCAAAGTGTACTGAAAATTAAATAAATTATAAAGGATCACTTCAATATTTGCGCAACAATTCTGTATTACGATCTCCGGGCGAGATTAAAGTAGTTGTCCATAGGCTATGGAAGCTGCTTGTTTTCATAGATTTTGACTTTTTAGGCACCGTTAAGGTTTATTTATTCAGCCAGTTCTAGAGGTAATGAGCTAGCGTAGAAAAAGCCCCTCGTAATTACGTTAACAATAATTTGATTTTATATTTAAGCTATCACAAAAAAATTAAAAAAGTATCCATCGTTATTTTTTTAAGAGTTATTAGTTGTATACACTGAAGGCCAAAATTATCCTCTGAAAATAAATAATACAAAATTAAACTATTTATTATTATTATTTTTTCTTATTAATTTACTATTATACTATATTTATTTTTTCTCCCCAGTTACCATAGCATGTTACTACAACAATTCTAGTTTCATCATCAAAATGTTAAGCAACATTGAACGCGAATCGTACAAAGGTTGCGACTACTAAGTATTAGGCATGTTGGGTTGAGCCTACACATAAAATTATATGGTCCTTGAAAACTTCAGGATAATCATCAAATTTTCATAACAATTCTGATTAACAAACGCCAAAAATATGCGATGAAAACTGCACATGTCTTTTTTAAAGTTTTCGACCTCTCGTTTTGAAAGCCGTCGGAAAACACGTATGTACTCGTATGCGAACAATGAGGTTCTCCAGCATAATCAAGGAGGATAGGCACCTAGTAAGAACCATCTCAGAGAGGCAAGCCCGATGGATCGGTCACATCATGCGCCACGATGGTCTTCACGACATTGCGGGAGGGACGGTTGAGGAAAGAAACTGTAGAAGGTGCCCTAGACGGGAGTATTTGCAGCAAGTGTTCGAGGATATGAGTTGCAGCTCTTATGCTGAGCTGAAGAGGACTGCAGAGAATCGAGAGGAGTGGAGATCGAGATGCAAGATTTTGTTGCTGCAAACCAATCCACTGGATTGATACTACGAAGAAGACTCGTATGTACCCAGATGGTGCTCCAGGTGCATGGATAATAACAGCCGTCAGAATTAAGTGGTGGCAATTCGAGACAGTCATGTGCTTCAGTTATTTATTTATTTATTACGGAACAGAAGTTCCAAGAAAAAAGTTACAGACCATAGAATATACAATACATACATACAAAAGATAATAAGCAGATAAAAATAACATAAAAGAATAAGAATATGACACATGTCAATGTCTAAAGATCTAGGAGAACAATACCATCGACAAAAGAGGAAAAGGATGTAAGAAAAGGATTAAGGTGTGCTGGTAGGCCATTTAGGAGCGACATTGCCGTTGTACCAAATTGAGTGCTTGAAGCTCCACAAGCATCAACTGGGATCAAAAACAATGGATGGCTACGAGCACGGGTGTACTTATCTGGAACATAGAAGTTAAAACATTCAAGAATCCCAGGGTTGTGAATTGTACCGCGAAGAAGAAGGAATGAATGTTTGAGTGCAGCAATTTTCCTCCGGGACTCTTATGTTATGAATTAACGGATATGGATTAAAGTAACGTAAAAGTATTTTTTAACTTACGAAAGTGACATATAGTAGACTTTGTTTTTCATCATCATCTTTTGTCCGTCTCCTGTTGAACGTGAGCCTCCCGCATGAATATCCACCCCACATGATTACAAATTTGTTTAACAATCAAAAATTATAGAGTGTAACTATTTGACTGCAGCCGATTTAACTTCAAAAGCTCTGGGAAACAAAAAATGTGCAAATTCTTATTTATGTACCGAGAAAATCGATTCCATTGCACCATCCTTTGTAGTCTGCATTCGCGTAGTGAGAGCAAAATTAATGTTTTTGCTGTTGATAACGAGATAAAATGCAAAGTGAACTTTCACAAAGACAATTATGTCATGAAAATATTATTTTCTGTGGGAATATCGAGCGGCGTTAGCTTTGGATATATATTTATATATTATTAATCCAAACATCAGGTGGTGGATTACTTGGAATATTTTCCGAGGGAAATTGTTCTCGTTCGGAGCTCTTTGTTTTCGGATCAAAGTTTATTAATTCGATAGCTATGAGCAGCGAGAGAAATAATTCAATTAATTACTGCGACCTTTTAAGCAGGTATTAATTAAATATAGAAAGGTTTATCGCAACTTGATTGTTATTTAGAAATAATTATTTACTCGTCTGCTTGAATTTAGAATATTGAACATAGAGTTTGAAATGATTTATTTTGTAAATTAATTTACGTAGAACTTCATAAATGCAATTATCTTAATACTATCATAATTAAAAACATACTTTATCAAAAAATCAGCTCCTAAAATAATTAAAATAACAATATTTTAAAATATAAATCAATTCAATACAAACTTACTAGTATATGCTACAATAATAACGAAGATAATAGTAGATTAATGAAAAAAAACGTAATGAATTGTATTCGATTTTTGTAAAATATTTTTATACATAAGCAATTAGAAGGTCTCAAAGTTTACAAAATAGAAAACTTCAAGAAATGAGTTCCAAAAATGAATTCGTTGATACATAATTTATGTTTATATTGCTGGTTTATATCAATTTTCGAAACGATGTGATTAAGCAGACTAATCAACCTTCTAAGACGCATCGTCTCTAGCAGGTTAGAGAAAATGAACAATATGTGTCTTCTACCCTATAGAGATAATTGTCAAAATGATACTTTAGAATCAATTAATATATCAAGTATTTATTCGTGTATACTATAGATATACATGTGTAAGTTTTTCTTCCTTTATTATATTGAGACGAAGTTTCATTGAAGTCGAAACCGTGGTATTCCAGCAAGTGAATAGTGCTTAGTATGATCCATGTAAAACAAGGTTGAAAGTTTTCATGTATTCAATATTTTAATTGAATGTCGAAGTGAATGTTAAAAGTATAAAACAATATATGCATTGTTTATCCAGATTTTATTTCACTGATTTGTTAAATTAATCAAAACAACAGTGAACTTCTTAACATGACAATACGAGAGTCATATATTTACATAGAGCACCAAAATCTTTCCATCTTAGTTTCTTCCAAATAACGGCCCCCAGATTCACGTAGAAGCGAGTTCTGTTACAGGTGTTGCAATATACTGAAAACGCTTTCTTCAACTGAAAGCATTAAAAGCTCCGTAATGGCACCATTAATCTTGGCCTTTTCTTCTACAATAGAACCACGCAAACCGAGTCTGTGGTTGTTGGACTTTCAAACTATGTTCCAAATTTTATGGCCATTCTTTTGTATTTTTTTATTATTATTTATGAACGTTCTAATAATGCAGTAAATCAATAAAGCCCATCATTTTATTATAAAGGCATTACGGTGCGATATTATAGGTCACAGTCTACGTAGCACAGTGAATATTATTTTATTCTATTATTATTTAAAAGATAATTGAATATTTTTATTACATGTCATATAATTATACACAGTTAAGGTTAGGTTAGCGTTAGCGAGACATTCAGTGCACCAGTTGTCCCGTGTGCCAAATTTCCCATGCACAAGACGTCCAGTGCGTCCCACGTCGTTACTGAAGAGTCACTGAACGAATTGTCTGGGAACGATAGGTCGTGACACCGTTCTTGAAACTCATTAAATGACTTCACTAGCATTTTGTTTGAACATACAGGGGCTTTAAAGAGACACTCAACAGAATAATAAACTATGTAGAGTTTTTTAAATAAATTTATTTCAATCATTTTTCATATATATATTCTCACTTTGGAAGGATGCAGCGGCAGGTCGCAAAGCAAAAGAACATGTTTAGAAGCACAATTCACGTTTTTTTCAATCTAAGACTTCGGTTTAACCGACCGACCGTAACATATTGTATCGTGGGCATCGGTCGGACGGGGACTGTCCGCGGACACGGGCTGACTGACTGGCACAATACCAGTCAGCGCCCCAAAGATATCGCGGCTAAATAATAAACTAAAGTTGACAGTTGAACCAACATGATATGAAGCAACTGTCAAAACAAAATAAATGGCGTATGCAAACGCCGTGTATTATATATATATTGTATAAAATTAAGACTAACACTAAGACGTGCATGTCAGGCGAGAGAACAAAAATAAGAGATATAAGATCGCTTATCGAGGCTTTTTGGGATCGGCTTTAAAGAGCTATATCAAGCAGATATCATTATAAATAGGGAGTCTAATGTATAATTAAATATTTATTCATTTAATTGAACTAAATATTGTATATGAAAATAGAAAATTAGAAAATCCATACATTATGAAGTCGTTTATTATGTATATTGTGCAATCTTAGTTGTAATAAAAAACGCAATAATATTTTATGAAATGGAATATCATCATATGAAGCAGCCCACCGAGCTATTATTGCGTAGAACGAATAAATTTTATTCGTAGACTTTTTTAATCATGAAAAATTCTATTGTGCAGACAAATATGTGGGTGTATGAGAACAGAGGCTGTCATGCTTGGTTAGCAAACTCAATATAATAATACAGAGCATAAAACTGTGTGATGATGACAAGATTTTTTATGAGCAATGACTCGAATAATTGGAAAAAGCATGTTAGATTTTGATCAAAAACATACGTATAGAACCAATATGAAAGAGTTTTTTTTTCAATTTTATTTCTTACAGAAACATTACAATTTTTATTTAATACGATCCTGAAACAAGATATAATATATAAAATGTATAAATAAAGGTATTTGTGATTATTAACAACACTTATTAAAAAGTCCCGATGCTCGCTAAACAGAAGACTCCACGAAATTACTTTGATATAATAAATAAATTCGTGCAGCTCATGTCGAAACTGGGCTTCTCTCAAGTGGAATACATCAATATTCGAGGCGATATGGTTGAACAATCTGATCACTTTCCGAAGAGGCATAGTCTCTTGCAGGTTAGTATTACTTCTAAGAAGAACAAACAATCTGATTTCAAAAAATATCAGGATTTCTGAACATGTCGCGCACTAGCCGAAAGAAATGCATACTCAAGCACACATCTCTTCCAGTTCTCAACTCATTGTATCCCAACATACCTCGCATAAAGTTAGATAGGTACAGCCATCTTTTATCAATGAATCAGTAAAAATATATTTGTGTATGATATAATTGATTCAATCGTATTTAGAAAGGTACAATACATATCATTCAGAATAATTGTTAGTTGTTTTCAAAGGCAGGCAGTTAATTAATAATGTTCATATATAATTTGTTTTTAGTTAGTTTTGTTACTGACGATCTTGTATTTTAAGGGTTGTTTTTTTAAACTAAATGAACCTTTCACTATAAAATATTATTGAAATTTTCGTACATGTTTTTAAGGTAGGTCGACAATATGGCTAATACTGTCGGAAAGGATTACTTAAGTAAGGCAGTAACCGAACAGATTGGAATTCATTGTAGGATCCCTTCATTAAATAGTAGAGTGATATAGGTTGAAAAAGACATATATTTTTTATATAAACATACATAACTGAATACCTACAGACAGGGGTGAAGTCCCATCTATGGATTCTATAACGCTTGTCATTTCAAGTAAAGTTTAACACTGAATTTAGTGTTGATCTGCTGATATTTAGCGACAACCCGAAATTTTCTTAATATTTATAAGTATATTATTTAAAATGTATTTACACAATGAGTGATGTTATTGAATTTTGATTAATAAGCTATGGCATATAATACGATTACAAAGGTGAGGAAACAGTCGCACACTGATGTTTTTTCTAAATACGTTAAAATTTATTATGTTAATAATAATAAATTGGATAATTTTCGGAAACCATTTTTTATGTTTTTTCGCTTTTATTTAGTTTTGTAGATTTTCAGAATCCACAGCAATAATGAGTTAGTTTTTAAAAAATGTCTACAAAAGTATTAAGTAGTTTTTTTACGCATACTTGTTCTTGTTACATTTCATTATAACGTGCTTTATGAAATACTTCTATGTGTAATTTTAAAAATGTCTGCGTTTGCATATTGCGATTCATAACTTAAATATAGGAGAAAAAGAAAATTCACGAGAGTAAAATTACTTAGCACGTTTTCATCTAAGCAAAAATAATATTATGATGAATGTATTTTTTTCGGAAGAACCTTAAAGATAAAACACAGTTTTTTTAGAAAACGTTTTCGGTTTGAATTATTACTTTAACGGATTATTCGTGTTAGGGAAATAAGACATTTGTTTGCTTCAAATATTTTCGAATATCTCAGATTTCAAAAAAAAAATAATCCCGCCCACGTTATTATATCGCCGATATTCGAATTCAAGACGATTTTCTTATAGATTAGGAGAATTATTTTAATACTTAACGTAATGGAATAAAATATTTTTATCCTGAAAATATTAGTTAACAATCCAATAAAAATATTAGATTACTGTATCATTTCAAATAATTTTTTTACACATTCATAAGCCATAAATATCTCTTATGATCATAAAATAATTACCTATTAATGGAATATATTGAGAATATGTAGACTGGTTAACTGCTCTAGTAACTTGGACTTTTTCGGGCTGGACCTTTCGGCATTTCGCAGATCCCTCTACTGATGTGCGAGATGTCGGTTTTATTTACTCATGTTTATGTTTTGTCCAAATTTATTGTCTTAGCTTTAAGTATTTATTATATATCACTATGTTCTGAAATGTATTATCTTTTTAACAGTATACATTGTCCTAGGCTGTTAATAAATAAATAAATAAATAAATAACTCCCAATTCATGTATTAGTATATACTATCCAGTTTTATAAAAAATACAGTAAGACTATAAAACAGGAATCTTTACACCTGCCCACATCGCGGCTCAAACACAGGTAGAATTAGCTTTTTAATTATACTTTATAATGATAATCACACTGTTAAATTAAGCGTTGGCTGACCCCCAGCAAGATAGACTGACGACATAAGAAGAAAAGCGGGAGTGGCTTGGATGCGGAAGGCAGAGGATCGAAGAGGATGGACTCATGCGGGAGGCATTCGTTCAACAGTCGACGGACACAGGCTGATGATTTTTTAAGTAATCGAATGCAGGAGAGCACAGCCGGTCAAGACCAGTGCACTCTATGGCGCTCAGCCAAGGAGGCTGGACGCTGCATGGAGGAAACGTGTGTTGTGTTCGTGTTTGTGTGTGGGTCGGGGAGATTGCAAGTGTTTATTTATCTGTTTCTTGAAGAGATCCAGATTGTAGGAAGGAGGAAACACAGACGCTGGAAGAGCATTCCAAAGCTTATCGGTGGCATTAAGGAAGGAACTTTGGAAACTGCCTGTTCTTGGTCAACACACATTAATCGTGTATGGATGTTTGGCAAGTGTAAGACGCGTTTGTCATTTGTGGGTGGATGCAAGAGGAATTAGTTCTTTAAGTTCCGAAGAGCAGCGACCGTGGTAATAACGGTAGATAAGACTAAGTGAACCAATCTTACGCCTGTGTTCCATTGATTGCAGGTTAGACGTAAGAGTGTCATTCTTCATCAAACGAATTGCTTTTCTTTGAACTGAGTCAATTGTGTTTCGCCCTTCCTACAATCTGGATCTCTTCAAGAAACAGATAAATATACACTAGCAATTGAATTTGCCTGAAACCCACACACAAACACGAACACAATACAGGCTTCCCGCGTGCAGCGTCCAGCCTCCTTGACTGAGCGTCATATAGTGCACTGGTCTTGATCGGGTGTGCTCTCCTGCATGTGATTACATAAAAAAAACATGTTTGACTGGTTAAAACGTTTATTTTATACAAAATCGCCATTGTTGTTCGTGTTCTAGTTCTAGAAAAATAAGTTGGCTTGCATGCATTGTTGTGCATCATAAATATGAATAATTTACTTAAATGAAGTGCATAATATTTATATATATATATAAAATGAAGTCATGCCGCATGAAATGAAAACAAACGAGGAATTTCATTATGCATTATTTTTCATTGCTCGGCTGTTTTCCCGCTCTCCGCTGGGATTTCTTCAGTTTACGAGCGTTGTGTGGAATACAGAAGTGGGTAACGAGTCACGTGGAGCAGATAATATTAACAATCATGCACCCCGCAGGCGTGCCAACACAACTAGGTTTTTGTTGCCAGCAATAAGGCTCTACGATGACCCCGGGGACTCCACCAATATGAATTGAGCTAGTTACCTAAATGCGATCATACCTAAACCTCCAACTAACTAAATACCAAGCAAGACCTACACATTTTTCTTTGATTTTTTGAATCGATTATTCTTGATGGAATTCCATAGTTACAAAAATTTCAATAAAAGGGTGTTGTCGGAATGAAATCCACGACACCTTTTGCCGGCGGGTATAGCTCAATGGTCAAAGCATTTGCTTTGCAAGCCAAAAGTCGTAGGTTCGATGCCCGACCAAGATTTAAAAAAAGAGTTTTTTAATCAATTTCTGAGCTCTAAAATACCTCCAGTTGGTGTGAATTTGATCCCTCACCCGTAAAATGCCAGTCATAGTAGACATAGGTAGACGAAAGTCGTCCCGTGAACCACCCATTCATAGTAAATTCCTGTAATAATAAGGATGATGCGTGAATCTCGGGCTGAAGTCTATGACGTTGGCGGATCAACACTCCACATGCAGCGCTTAGCCATATGCACCATGGTAAGCGTCATAGAATTCCACAGATGAGACTCCAGAATTACTATCACCGTCTGCCGGTATTCTCCTGCATGTGTTTACATAAAAAAAAATATTTTATTTTTAACGAAATATTTTATAACGCTTGAAATTTAAAAGTAATATATTTTCAAAAAATATGGAATAGTTTCTTAAAATACTGTTATTTCTATCATTGAAATCGTAAGCATAATTCGTTTTTTATCCATGAATTCATAAACATCAATACAGATTGATCAGTTATACCATAGCATGTTGTAACATCGCTCATTTTATCACCGATGTCAAGCTACATACATTGAATGCGAAACGCACTTGAATGGTGACCATCTAAGTACACCGCGTGTCGCTGGTTGGCTTGAGCCGAACCACGGAAATTAATCATACAAACCACAAGAAATTCGCGGTAGGAATCCGTCCTTCTTAAAAATATTGATCAAAAAACTTCAAAAATGTTTTATTGTCAAGCAAAAGTAATTGATTAAGTTCCCTTTCACGGTATTATAAGAATTTGATAAACGTAATCAATAAAGAAAGGCATCGCTGACAGATTCCAAAAAGCGGATCAGAATTTTGTAAATAGAACTCTTAATAAATTGTTTATCCCCGTGTATTTGTAAACAGAAACCCCCAGAAAAGAGGACAACTCCGCTTAAAAAGAGTTCGGCATTCTACCTTGAAAGTTGTATTGTATCTTGTTATTCTTGTAAAGGAAATAGTTTTAGTTTCTCAGTTTATTCGTATACTTTATTCTATCCACGTTATTTTGGGTAAAATCGCCATTGTTCTACAGTGTAATCGATGTTTATTTCGAGATTAAATTAAAGACTTTTATAATTGTCTTGTATGTCTTTTGAAGTTCGTGAACTGTTGGCATTTGAATTTTGCGTACCAGTCACAAAAAAAACTACTATAAATATAGAATACGGGTCCGCCAAATAACTTTTTTTTTTTTAAAACAGGGCGCAAAACATCGAGTGTAGATTCGGCTGTGTGGCACGTAGCGCCGTCCTGTTGAAACCAAATGTTGCCAATATCTTCTTCTTCAATTTTTGTGAACAAAAATTCGTTCAACATGGCCGCGCCGCATGGAAGCGCCATTGATGGCGCTTCACGCACACTTTCTGCCACAGCAGCAATATTCTCGGGTGTACGCACTGTTTTTGGCTTTTCACGCTTTGGTTTATCGATGCGGATGCCAGTTTCTTTCACTTTTTTCACAAGATAACAAACATACGGAGCTGACGGTGATTCTTTTCTTCCAAAATCCGTACGCAATTTTCGCACACATTCTGCAACATTTCCATGATTTTCAAAGTAATGTCGCAATATTTCCCAGCATTGTTCAAGCGTATACACAACTACATTCGTTTAGCGGAAGGATAAAACTAATTATCTGTTAAATTAGACATGAGCTAAGTGTTACCATTCACGAAATAAGCACTAGTTGAAAAAAAAAACCTTAGATGGCGGATACATAATGACTTGCGAAATATTCCAAATAAATATCCGCTCATGTAATTTTACGCAACCGCCGCCATTATTGTAATTATTTTGTCGATTGTAGATCATATATTCATGAACTGTTATTTAAATTCGTAATTCATGTAATTTGTATGCAAATCGTTCCCATATCGGTTTCATATATGGAAAATATTATCACAAATTGCCGTTACTACTTCTGTCAATTGCCATTATCAATGCCTCGTCCCCAGACAGCTCTGCACCTGAAGGTACACCTAGGAACATATGAGGTTCCCGAAGAATACCAAGGCAAAAGCACATGGACACACAGAGACGACAGCTAAAGTATTCGAAGCATATTTTGGGTGATTTGTTAATCCGATTTTTCAAAGAGATTGATTAGCCCAAAGCTCCCGAGGCCTGGACAATCTGATTCTAAGGAGTGGCTCAAGCCAACCAAGGACACGCGGTTAGCAAAAGGCGATGACCCATCCATGATTTGATCTGCGTCCGAAATTGCTTAACTTCAGTGATCTAACAAGAAACGCGCTTACGATATGCTATCATCGTTGGACTATATTGTACGTGTACGAATATTTTAACGAGACATGGTTTTGAACTAATGTGATATGTTTTTTGACTAATCTATCAAAGGAAAACCACACTTATTTATTAAAACTTTTAATTAGCGTTTGTTTTAATGTTTATGTAAATCTTTTGTTTCAAGTGAAATGAATAGTTTTTCGATAAATCATTTTTTATTCGATTCGATCAGTTGGAAATTCAAACTTTTTAAAAATGAGCGGCCGCTTTGTCTTTTAGAGATTCTACAGATGATTATTTTCTCAAAGCCGAGACACAAAAGACCAAAAGCAATTTGATTTTTGTTAGTCACAGTTGAATAAAATCATTGAGAAAAATGCCAATTACCCCGTGTATTATTGTTAAAAAGTCCGCAGAAGTTGTGAAGGATTTTGGAATAGCGAACGAACTATTTTGCACATCAAAAGAGAGAATATTAGAAAGTATTATCGAGTTCTTAATTAAAGGAATAATTTAAATTACTAATTTATTTTATAGCAAAGTTTTATGTGATTAGTCAAGTTTAATGAAACTCTAAAATACAGCACTAACGTGATTCTTGTTTATTTTGACTAGAACTTTGTACCCGGTGTAGCTCATGAGCTACTTCAGTCATGACTTATTGCAATAAGTATCATTAAAATTAATATTAATTTTAATTTATTATCGTCGTCCATTACGATGTGACTAGAGTGGATAGAGTTCAAAATGAGTATATTTGGGATTCATTTCGGGTGGCCCGCCCTAAGATGGTATGGGCATGTGACACGGAGAGATGAGGACCACATGGTGAAGAAAGCCCTCAACATACCCACGCTGAGGACAATACCTGGAAGACCACAGGCAACCTGGACTGAAACTGTAGACAAGGATCTGAAAACTCCGGGCTTGACCAAGAATGCAACGCAGGACAGACAGACATGGATTCGCCATGTCTGTCTGTCCTGCGTGCACAAGGAGAGTCGTCCCCAGATGATGGGAAATGGCTAGGCTAAAGAAGAATAGATTTTAGTATGTTGATATGTTATGTGTGGTCAGAAAGAGTACATCAACTGGACACCTAAGTTCTCCTTCCAGGCGGAAATCTTATCTCCAACAAAAAGGAATCACGCTAGTCTAGTGAGAGAAGCAATTGAAATGAAGATGCACTACATTAATAACAACAGGGATTATGGGATAGTTTCACACTACCAAAATATGGATAGAGAAAGGAAGAATCCAGGCTTGACCGAGAATGCAACGCAGGACAGACATACATGGCGAATGTGCATGGAAAACCGACCAACGATGATGGGAACAAAAAACATATTTTCAATATTAAGAAAATATTTTTTCATCTTAAAATAATGTTGGATCGAACATCTTCTTCTTCTATATCCACCTCTTAATCGGAGCAAACGATCATATCAAATTAAAGCCATAAATATCTGTCAGTATTGCCTTGTAGCAAGTAATCCTTGAAATGAAAGATTAACCGAGTGCTATATATGTAGCAGCTGTAGTATCTAAGGCATATTTGGGTGATTATTGATCAGTTTATTTTATGAATATCGGTTGATTAGCCCGATGCTTGAGAAGCCTAGACCACATGGTCCTAAGAGACAACTCAACACAATGTAATATATTTATATCAGCTTGATATAACTCCTTTAGGCTGATGCCGTAAAGCCTCGAAAAACGATCTTTTGTCTCTTAATTTTCTTCGCTCGTCTGACCTGCACATATAATGTTAATTAATATTAATTGTATAATGTTGCACGGCGTTTGCATGCGCCATCTTGTTTGTTATGACAGTTGGTCCGTTTCGTGTTTACCACTGTCATAATTATTTCGGATGTCTGCCGCCGTGATTTGGCGGCGCTTAAATGTCAGAGCGGGCAGTGAGTCGGAACGCGCCCGCCATCGTTATAGGAGCGCCTAAGGCGTCCCTATAACGGGCGACGTTATTGACAAATAAGCGAGTAATATGTGAAACAGAAGCAAGTATTTGTACTGTGAACCTGATCCTGCATCCTTCATCCAGTTAACCGATGTCTAAATAAGAAAGGAGGATATCAATATATATAAATATGAATTATTTTTTATTTAAATATAAGTGTAGTTTTAAAATCATTATTTCAGTTTATTGAGGCAACGCGCTAATCTTGTACGATTATGTAAAAACAAAGTGACGTAAAGTATCTGGTGCAAGGCGGGAAAATAATCCCGATCTCATTACAGCTATGGGCGTCGCTTCATATAACGGGTTGATCGTCCAGTGACCGCACCAAGGAGAAAATTGATTAAAAGAGCTCCACGAATCCAATTAGTGGGTCGTTCGATTTATGACGTGGGAGGATGCGAGGATGTGGGCGGGGGCGGGAAGGCAGACATCCGGGCCGGTGCAGCGATGGATGGTTCTCGAATAGACGTAAAAGCTACATTGATGGCGTTACGTGAACTCTATATTTCTATGTAATAGTAATGTTTGAACGTGAACTATTGAATCGCAGAATACGGAGGACGATGAGAGGGAAACGTTCAATAATGGACGGACAAAAGATCATATTTTTATTTTAGTATCAAATATTGTTTTTTCAGCGCATTTATAAACATAGTTTTCATTTTAAATAGTTGTGAGAGCTATCATATATTATTGTATTTTGAGGATGTAAGTACAATTAAAATTAGATGTTTCTATTCTGCTTATTCAAAGTCGTCGTCCATGCAAAAGATTTATTACGTTTTATAGCGCATTATATGCTTTACCATCCTCCTCTCATTCAAAAGGTGTTACTCCGTCGCGTGGTGGCATGATTAGGAGCAGATTAACAATACACAGACTTTTTCAGAAGCACATTGACATACATTTACGATAAACTTTACAAACTTATGGTTCGACCTGGTCACAGAATCAGGCCGAGCCACAATACAATATGCTCTCGACTGGCGGCACATGACAGATGCGCCCGTGACGGGCTGTCACACCGGCGCCACAAGCGGCGGTCTATACAACCAACCCAAAAATGTCAAAATAGTGGACACATTCATGTCTGACAAGCGAACAGAAATAAGAGTCGAAACATTGTATATCGAGGTCTTCGGTACCAGTCAGCAAGGCCTATATCATGCTGATGTCAGCTTATATGACTCTTACATATCTTGATATCTGTAGTATATATTTACCATTGATTGCAGTTATACTGTTCTTTCTGCTGCGATTTCCATGCCTTGTTCCAAGATATCTTAGCATCTGACATTAGACTAAGATATGGCTTTCATAGTATCCAAAGAATATTGGTATTTGTTAATTATTTTTTTAACCAGACCAGTAGACTCTATGAAATTCAGTTAGGACGACTAGACGCTGCATGCGGAATACTTGTATTTTGTTTGTGGGTTGATTTCAAGTATATACCTGTATTGATCTGTCTCTTGAAAAGATTGCATGAAGGAGAAAACACGAATAATGGAAAAACAATCTAGAGAATACCGGTGTCATTTATGATGCACGCTTTGGAGGCAGTGCAACAATGCTCCTAGTCTTAGACTTCACGAATGAATGTTAAAGATTCTGATATCCTCCTCTTCCACTTTTGGGATATCTTTGACTGGATGAAGGATGCAGGATCAGGTTCACAATACAAGCACTTGTTTCTGTTTTACATATTACTCGTTTATTCGTCAATAACGTCGCCCGTTACAGGGACGCCCTTAGGCGTTCCTATAACGATAGCGGGCGCGTGTCGACTGACTGCCCGCTCTGACATTTTGGCAGTACCAACCACCAAGATGACAGTTGTACCAACTGGCAATGGGCCAACTGTCGTAACAATTATTTCTGCGTATGCAAACACCGTTTAACATTATATAATTAAACTAATACTCGATGTAGATGTCAGGCAAGTGAACAAAAATAATAGACAAAAGATCGTTTGTCGAGGCTTTACGGCATCGGCCTCAAGGAGCTATATCACGCTGAAATCAATTTATATGACTTGTATATTTTAATGAGATAAAGAAATATATTTTTTAATGTAAAAGTTTCGAAATGAGGCAATTGCTCGCTGTCCCATATTCACTTGTTAAAAGCAGCCCAGGGCGGGCTTTATTGATTCCTGCAGCTGAAGCCGGTTTCCGCCCTCGTTCCCCGCCCTACAACTGGTGGATGCACTCGCAAGGAAGCCGCCTACCTAGCAACGAAAATAGCTTCCTGTACTCAGTTACACAGTCCCATTGAATTTCCGGTTTCAGATCCCTCATGAAACGTATCAACCATAAAGATTAAAAAAAAAAATAAGACCCGAAAATTATATGTAGAATGGATTTTTACTATCGGTAAAAATAAATAAAGTAATACTTGTATATATAATGTCAATGCTTCTCATGTTTTTTAAAATATAAAAGATCTTCTAATTACATACATACTTATAAAGGGTCCGCCATCTAACGTTTTGTTTTCAACTAGTGCTTATTTCGTGAATGGTAACATTTAGCTCATGTCTGATTTGACAGATAATTAGTTTTATCCTTCCGCTGAACGAATATGGTTATATGGATATTTTTAATTACTTATTAGAATATTTTATTTTTATTTTTTATTTAATCAAATATAAAAAAGATACATTTTTACACAGTAATTTACATTCCATCTTTTTTTTTTATTTTCTTTTTTTTTTAAATTCGCTTACCACACCACTTAAAGATAAGATCTTGTGTGTGGCGTGGGATTCATCTATGTTATTTTACAGTTATATATTTATACAGAATTTTACATATACACATTTATACATTGTCATAATTTTGATATGATACTAACATTATATAATTAAAATTTTAAGATACTATATATAGAATTAAATCTAAAGTATATATAAATTAATAATACATCTTTAGTACATTTCATTATTTCAATTTCTTATGCAGTGACGTCATTTTATCATTAATATTGTTGCAAATATTTCTCGTGATATTATTTATACACTGTAGGTAGTTTAATTCAGCTAATATGTGGTAAGTTGTAAGTGAGAATTCATTATTATGTACCAACTGGTTGAGGTTTTCTATCGAGTCATGTATAAGTTCTTTTATTTGAATTTTGTCATTAATATTGTTGCATGTGAAGTCATTCATTTTTATTTAGTTTTTGATTTAATTCAGTAGTTTGTAAGTATTTATATTGAAATGATATAAAATGTACATTTTTTATTAGCTGAAGAATATATATATTCAGCCAAATTCAATTCGACTATATGCTATTTTCATCATTTTATCTCTTACAATGCAAAGGTGGCTATTTTATTATTTTAATATTCTAATCTACTTTTATAGATCATTGACTATTTTACAATATTATAAGCAATTAAATATACATATACTATACATAAAAATCTTCAAACGAATCAAATCATTCAGAAAAAATATCGGCGGGAGCGGGATGCGAACCGCGGACCTTTGGAACCAACCATTTTGCCCAGGTAATTATACCGCTCGGCCACCGGGCCAATTTCTTCCACCTGAGATGACTCGTCTCTGATCTTCTATATAAGTTATCATCGTATGATAGATGTCGCTATAGTATATATTCAAAGTATGTATATTTTTATTTTTTATTATTCAATCAGAATGCATTTATTCACAAGCTTAATATTATTATTTCCGGCAGTCTATTTGTTTTAGTAAGTACCACTCGGGTCTCGAACCAAAACTATAGATCAAATGGATGAGAATAACTTCTTGTAAGTACGACGCGCACATTGCAATTAATTATTTACCTGTGTTACTGATGAATAATTTTTACCTTCTTGATATTGTCTCAAGGTGACATTATCATATGGATATTTTTAATTATTACATAAAAGTAGATTAGAATATTGAAATAATAAAATAATATTCTAATAAATATATTACCTGGGCAAAATGGTTGGTTCCAAAGGTCCGCGGTTCGCATCCCGCTCCCGCCGATATTTTTTCTGAATGATTTGACTCGTTTAAGGATTTTTATGTATAGTATATGTATATTTAATTGCTTAGAATATGGTTGTGTATACGCTTGAACAACGCTGGGAAATATTGCGACATTACTTTGAAAATCAGGCCATTTTTCTTCGAAAATAAGCAAGGAGTGGCCGTTAAAGTCAATGGCGATCGTTATCGGGCCATTTTTGCTGACAAAAATTGAAGAGGAGGATATTGGCAACATTTGGTTTCAACAGGACGGCGCTACGTGCCACACAGCCGAAGCTACACTCGATGTTTTGCGCCCCATTTTCAAAAGAAAAAAAAAAAGTTATTTGGCGGACCCTTTATATGATGTATTAACGATTATTTTTAGTAAAATATCTGTAAAACAATCGTCGTTATTATTTGTTAATTATTTCGATATTTTCAGTCGATAATTTTTGGTGGAATTCCATAATATCAGATATAAATAATAGAGTATTTAGAATTTATCCCACAATATATTTGTAGACGACATGTTTCGACCACGTCAAAGTCACGTTATTTCAGCTCAAATTTCCCCGGACTTTTCCACGCCATTAACAGTATCATCAATTAATGATATATCTACTTAATATAGCCTATTAAGTAAAATTGGTGGTAGACGAAAGTCGTCCCGTGAAGACCACCCATTCATAGTAAAATTCCTGTAAAAATAAAAGATGATGCGTGAATCTCGGGCTGTAGTCTATGACGTTGGCGGATCAAAACTCCACATGCAGAGTTTAGCCATATACACCATGGTAAGCGTCATAGAATTCCTCAGATGAGACTTCAGAATTATTATCACCATCTGTCGGTATTCTCCTGTATGTGTTTACATATAAAAAAATACTGGAAGACCCCTCCTTACTTTCCTCCTTGCCTTATAACATAATATTAGGAAATAGGATTGCCATAATCTTGCCATTATGATCCACTTATAATTTATTTAGTTTAATTTTTTTTTGTGCGCCTGGAAAACAGACAAAGCATTAATTGAAATCAATACCGTTTTTTTACTGTATATAAATAAAAATAACTTAATGCGATTCACATTAAAACAAGGTAAACACTATATATAATATAAAAAAGCTTGTGTATATATACTACAGGGACATCTATCGTTATACGATGTTAACAATGATATAAATACATCGAGTTTCACGTATCTACCCAGGCAGAGAATGGTCGTGTGGAATACGCGGTGCGTCATCATCATCATCATCAGCCTGTGTCCGTCCACTGTCGAACGTAGGCCTCCCGCATGAGTTTCATTCGGGGTTGTTGGCTTAAAACGCCACGATTGACAGGCGGCTTGGCGAGTTTATGGCCGGTTTACACCGTGCCTAGTTGAAGCTGGGAGAGTTCTTTTGATAACTCTCTCAGCCCTCCTTTCTCCCGTCAGTTCATCACGTCATATCGCCAAAGGGATTGGTTACCGCAATCTTGATGTGACATGACTATGTAGGGCTCACCACGTACAGGTGGGAGTGGAGTTGGTTGTGAGAGGCTATAAACTGCTGTTTTAATAGTAGTCGGTAGGTGCGCATCACCACCCAAGAGCCCCCGCGGTGTGTAGAACAGAGCAAAGGTGCAAGGCTCGAGGTTAGAATACCGCGTCTGACGATATTTTTTCTGAATGAATTGATGCGTATAAAATTTGATGTAGAATTGTATGTGTGTATTTTGTTAATAAAAACTATAAATCTATTTCTTATAATATTATAGTACTGCTATTAAACTTTAGTATATTTATCCAGTGTAGTGAAGTGTTTAGATAACGCCTACATACCCGTAGTTCAATATTCTTGTTACTTGTACACGCTTGTTCTGAAATGCCCACTTTACTGTTAGCGTTGTTCCCCTGAACAATAATTGAATCAAAAAGCTTTTACGGGCAATCACGAGCAGGTACTCACATGGAAAGCTCTCACATTCAAAGTGAAAAGAAAAAAACTTTTAAAACTCGATTATTCGAAAAATTATCGTTTAACTGTGAGTGGTAATGAACATGCGAATACGAGCATAATTAATAGCCATTATTATTATTATTATTATTATAAAGGGTCGGTCAATTTTTATTTTTTTTTGAAAATGCTTTTTAAAAAAATTGCTTAGCTTCGGCTGTGTGGCACGTAGCGCCATCCTGTTGAAACCAAATGTTGCCAATATCCTCTTCTTCAATTTTTGTGAACAAAAATGGCCCGATAACGATCGCCATTGACTGTAACGGCTAATTTTTCAAAGTAATGTCGCAATATTTTCCAGCATTGTTCAAGCGTATAAAACCATATTCGTTTAGCGGAAAAATAAAACTAATTATTTGTCAAATCAGACATGAGTTTAGTGTTACCATTTTGACCATGAATGCATCATTCCAAAACCATATTCGTTTAGCGGAAAGATAAAACTAATTATTTGTCAAATCAGACATGAGCTAAGTGTTACCATTCACGAAATAAGCACTAGTTGAAAAACGGGTATTTGTATAGCGCTCTTTTATAACCAAATGATCATTCCAAAAGCGCTTCTTTGCCTCTCTGAGTAAAAAGGTGGGTCTTGAGTCTGCTTCCGAAGAATGCCTCCGCTTTAAGCACTCTTATGCTTTCCGGTAGCGAGTTCCAGGCCATTGGTGCCGCGTAGCTGAAAGCCCGAATGCCAAAGACCGTGCTAGGACTACCTCCCGTCAGCTGCAGGGTGCTTCTATTCGCTCTAGCCGATCTGAGTGTCTCTCCACGCGCGCTTATTTCTGAAGGCTTGATAAGTTCTGTCAAATAGCCCGGTGCAGTTCCGTTGAGTGCCTTGTAAGCTAAGAGGCATAATTTGTACTGGATTCTAGCCGAAGCTCTCAATCAATGCAGTCGGTGTGTTTAAGACTAATGTGTAGTATATTTTTATTCATTTGTAATTAGTCTTTGATAAGTAAAATAAATACCCTCAAAATTAATAAACCTCTAGTTTGATTGTTTTTTTTTGTTTGTAATATTTGAGTTTATTTAATACCTTATTTTTACGTTTTTAAATTTTTATTCACAAACTACTACAGCGTATTGATAGAGCGACTCTTGTTTGATCATCGAATTTTTAATTGGACTAGTCTTTGAACCGTATTTACATGGGCCACCGCTTGTTGTTGGTTGGGTTGTGCCGCTCTTTAGGACCGTTCAAATAGTCTAGGCCTCGGTAGCGTCGTTTCATTATCCGATCTCCTTATAACTTATTATTAACAAACGCTCAAATATGGATTAAATATTTTATTAGAATATTATTGACGATGATATAAATATGTACGATAATAACAATGGTATAAATACAAGTTCTAACGCGTGTCAGCTCAGGTGGAGAAATAGCCGAGGGGGTTAAGTGGTATATAAAGACCTGGGCAAAGGTTGGTTCCAAGGCCCGCGGTTCGCATCCCGCTTCTGCCGACATTTTTCTGAATGAATTGATGCGTATAAAGAATTTGATGTAGAGTATGTGTATATTTAATTGCTGCTCAAATATATCTCAGATACTACAGCTGCCTTCGCTCCAAGCCCCTATTTTGTACTAGGTGGTGTTGGTGCAGAGATGACTTCGAACGAGGCAAGGATAGTGACAGATAACAAAACGGTGTGGCAGCAATTTATATCAATCATATGCCCCAGTTATAAAGTTTAGTGCTTTATTATTGTATTTACGTAAGGATATGAAAACCGGTTAAATCCATAATATGGAAACAAAACCTCGCAAAATGATATTACTTATGTAGAGTGGTACCTTGAAATACGAGTGCCTCAACATACAGGTTTTTTAAGACACGAGCCGTCAAGCGACCGATTTTTTGCTTTGAAATACGAGCAATCGGCTTGGAGGAGGTTATTTCTAAAAGGAGATCTTGGGAATGTGGGAGAGAGTTGCACAGTTCGTGGAAAAGAAACATCCAGAAACAACTGGTCGTGCATCGGAGCTATTTAACGACACTTGCCCAACTCATTTCCGGAACATTCTGAAAGGGAGGAAGAAGCAGACCTCCTTGGACGTGTTGTACAGGTGTAAGTGAGAAAAGCGTGGCGAAAAAGGCAAAGACCAGTGAAGAGAAAAGCTGTGACGAAAATTAAGCGAAAGTAACACTTTATAAATGTAGTTTATTTCTTTACATTAAGTTTTTGTGTAATATTTGTCATTTATAAATCCATTTTTCTTATTCAGAAACACGCAACAAAAATAACTGGGCCGATATTTTGAGGGCTGCAACGGATTAATGGCAGTTAAATTAATTTCAATAAGGAAATTGGCTTTGTGATTCGTGTAATTTGAAATGCGAGCAAGGTTGCGGAACGAATTAAACTCGTATGTCGAGATACCACTGTACTTTAATACTAATGATACAATAAGCCGATTAAAAAAATAATAAATCCATAGTTATATAGTTTAAACGATGGAATAATATATATTTTATTGTATGAAAATAAATATCCTGCGTCATTAGTGGTATTTCAACAGTTTTTCAAGAAGTTTTTTTACTCTAATGGCAAATAATATTATAAAAGTTGCTTTTTAATATTTCTAAAAATGATGATATAAACCAATGATATTATTAGAAAACATGATTATTACTAAAATTTAACAAATTATATATATTTTTTTATGTAATCGCATGCAGGAGAGCACAGCCTGTCAAGAACAGTACACTCTATGACGCTCAGCCAGGGAGGCTGGACGCTGCATGCAGGAAACGTGCGTTGTGTTCGTGTTTGTTTGTGGGTTGGGGAGATTGCATGTGTATATTTATCTGTTTCTTGAAGAGATCCAGATTGTAGAAAGGAGAAAACACAGACGCTGGAAGAGCATTCTATAGCTTACCGGTGGCATTAAGGAAGGAACTTTGGAAACTGCCAGTTCTTGGTCAACACACATTAAACCTGTATGGATGTTCTGCAAGTGTATGACGAGTTTGTCGGTTGTGGATGGGTGCAGGAGGAATTAGTTCTTTAAGTTTCGAAGAGCAGCGACCGTGGTAATAACGGTATAAAAGTGAACCAATTTTACGCCTGTGTTCCATTAATTGCAGGTTAGACGAAAGAGTGTCATTGTTTATCAAACGAATTGCTCTTATTTTTTAAAATATACCAACACTCAGCTCATATTTAATAAACGATTTATCAAAAAGAAAAACAGCGAGCTGTGAATACTTTTTGCCTCATTTGGCAGCCGGTCGTGCCGACTGGGAAACTTATAAAGAACTTGTAAATTTTCGGTGACGATCGGTTTTTAAGCGATTTTGTTGGAAGTGACGACGTAACAGCTGCCAAACAAAACGATTTTATAAAACTGTAACATCACGCGCGCGTAGTTCGCAGCTTCAACAATCTACGTCCATACTTATGTTTTTGAATATCTCACTGCTGCCGTTAAGTACTTAAGAGTTTAGCATTAATTAAAATTTAGCGATGCAGACTTCATTTTTGATTACCATGCTCTCAAACTTTTAAGTCTCTCAATTAAAAAGTTTTCATAACTTTGAATCTTTTGCCATCTAACGCGACATATTAATTGTACAAAGTTAGAACGACGTACGTTTTGTTTTCAAAATTCGTTCCATTTATGATTTTATGTCTCCATTAAATTGATTATTTTTAACACTTTCTTTACGGCTCGGTGGCATACAAATTATACTGTCAATACGTCGTGAATTTTTCAAACCATTTCTTTGCTTAAAACTAGTATTTGAAGCATAAATGTACTTATCTTACCTATTTTCATGTATCACATTGGTTCTTCTATCCATTGCTAACCACAAATCATGTGGGAATAATATCACTTGTTACCGAAGAAGGCAATTCGAGACTCGCTGTAGTACACTAACTTCGCAGCCTTAGACTGAGGTCTATTTGACATCTAACTGATGCACCTAGAATCACGGGAATGCCTTCAGCCAATCTCTAACAAATAGCTTTTTGCATGCGTCCAGTAACGGGTCCCCATCTGGGTCTCCAAAAACAGGACGGGACAGGGAGGGTTTTCACCAAGCGGGTTCTTCTATCCTTCAGCTATCAGATGATGCATAAAATCTATTATATTTAACAAACGTTCATTATGTAGCTCCATATATGTGGTGGCATTGACACATGTAGCTTACAGAAAATTCGCTCCTGTGACGAAGCATAACGATATTTATTAACACGCTTTACAGATTCCTGTAAATAATACATGTAGGATGATAAAGGGAATGACTGCACTTTCAATTTCCTACCGTATATGTCACAATGAGTACTGAAAGTAGCAAAACGATATATCACGTCAACTGATGTCAACGGTTGGGGAATATTTGACGGCATATATCGACAACCGATGCTAAAGGGTTGAATTAACGACTAATGCATCTTTAATGTTTTTATTTTGATTTCTAATCAACTTTTGTAATATTTATTATCGTTCTTATTCCAACTTTTTATTTTATTTTTTGGTGAGGTTTCAAGATTTACAACCGTATGTAAAGATTGGCCTGATACAAACGTTGTATGCGCGGCAATTCGTTTTGATCGAGTGTGAGAGTTTGTGCATCGAGGTGACCCCATGATTTATTATACTTGTAATAATAATTGTCTGCATCATACGATATTCCCTATAGTCGTGTAGTAATAAACATTGAATAAATGTTTGGTTTCTATAAAATGTTTCTTGAACTTTGATATTTGTCTTAATCATCAAATGTCAAGGAAAAAAATCCACAACAAAAAGGAAACAATCCCCTGAGACTCGATATGCGAAGACTAGAAAAATCCATCACCTTTAATATCGACTACATGTGAAATATATGTAAGGTTGAGGATAAGTACATTTCTTCAGGTGTTTACGAGTATAATGGCTTCTAACATAAAGCCTTTAAATCCACGACCCAGCTTAGTAATTTAACTGACAACATGTTTCAATATTAACTCAAAAATATAACTATAAAAATTCGGCACCTAGAGAACGTGTCCCAGCCAGGTCCGCTTTCATATCTAGACTGCAGGTCGAAAAACTGACGCATCCGCTCCTTTACTCCATCATTCTTCATAAACTCAAACTTTCGTACCCTTTAATTATTCAGTGTAAGAACGTGCTTTTGAAATAAATTATTAGGCTGCTTTAGCTTTTTGTTTTATGCTAGATAAGAATAAAATAAGCGAATTAGTTTCTTTTGTCCGTGTATAGTTGTAAGTCCCAGATATTGCGTATTTGAAAGATGTTGCAACGTTTCTACGACGTATAGTAAATTCTTGTTCATATTTATTATATACATATATGTTATTGTCCAACTTTGTTTTATCAATTTGTGGTTAAAGGAAGAAAAAACTATATAAAAATTTATTAAATCAATTAATTCACATTGGTATTAAGATATCTTAATAATATTGATAAATGAATAGAATGATTTATTTGAATATAAGAAATTTCAAATCAGAAACAGCAATTTATACAAACTTTAAACAACGATTTAATACGATCAACTCGTCAATGCCGAAATTTAAATTCACTTAATCAAGCGAGTTCCAACAACAATATAAGAAAGTAGTGAAAAATCTGCGTGGGTAGTGAAATAAATGAACGTTATCAAACGAACCGTTTTTTATCATAGTTAAAATTCCCGCATTTGAAAAGCTCGAGGTATTTCCCGATCGACTTTTCGTCGAAAGCTCGAAAAAGTCGCCGTTGTTCTCGTATTAAATCGAATCGCTCAAAAGCCAATTTTCGATTTGCACAGTTTGCGTTCGCTCAACCGTTTCTTTAAATTTATCCAAAGTGACTCGTAATTTTCCGTCTCGGGACATCTTAGTGAAAGTCTTTAGAAAAGTTTTATTTTTATTCCGCGAAACTCGTTCAGGTGTTGATGATAGAAATTAAGGTTATGATTCGACTTAGAAAATCTAGGTGCTATTTGAACTCACTTTTTAAGATGTTGTGGAGGAGCTTCGAAAGCGCTTTATGAAATTTACAATTTAGAGAGCGACGTTTGAATTATTTTGTAAAAAGTAATTTTAAAAATTGTTTTTCAGTGAATTTCTTAAGCACTAAGCTTTTTCTGAAAAATACAATACAATATAAACACGTATATATTTTTTTTGTATAAATTGTAAAATATCTGATATCTTCATATCTTGTTAGGTTACGACTTATAGTAGGAATTTTATTTAAAAGCGGCCATTTTATTTTTTAGCCGCCAATCATAAACTTGATTGTCTGAAAAACCTTTGAACATTTAATTGTGCTCTTTCATGAAAGATTTTTATATGCGAGTGGAGATTTTGATGTACATACGAGTACTTGACGAACATCTTTCGTGGATAATTTATTTTTAACCGAAACGCTTACTCGTCTTTAAAGTAGATGATCGTACTTACTGACAGCTAGTAAACACACAACAATTACCTATCTTCAGTCCGGTCGAATGGATAATTGTCTTTAAACCCAATATCCTTAATTTGAATCCTTGACCTTTAGTAAATAATGTAGAATTGAAACTTTTCAATATATTAACTGACTTAATGAATTTATTAGCATGTATTCCGAATTTTAGCACCTATTTCGCATCTACTGCAAAATGCTAAAAATACGGGTCTCTCATCATTACTATGTCCACTTCCCTAAATGGAGCATAAGATCGTCACGAGTTGCCGCTACAAAGCTCGAAAAGAAGTACCTCAAGGAGCCCATCTTGATCCATTACTATTTAACATATTTATAAATGACATTAGTGATGTGTTCTTGCATACACGTTTCTGGTTGTTTGCAGACGACAACAAAGTCCTAAAATGAATCAAATCTTCTAATGATTGTCTTCTACTTCAACATGACATCAATCGCTTCAATGACTGGTGCATTTCAAACTGTCTACACCTTAACATTGATAAATGTAAAATTATTTCTTTCACCAGAATTAAGAATCCTATTAAGTTTAATTATAACATCAACAGTGTTGCCCTTTCTCATGTTCCTACTATAAAGGACCTTGGCGTCACCCTAAATAGTAAATTATCTTATAACGACCATATTGATAGTATTGTGAACAAGTCCCTTAAACTTCTAGGTTTTATTAATAGAATCACTAAGGATTTTAAAAACCTGAGCTCCATCAAGGTCCTTTACTGTTCTCTGATTCATCCGCAGCTAGAATATGCTAGCGTTATATGGTCTCCTACTATCGAACTCATATCGACCGGATTGAATCAGTCCAACATCGCTTCTTGTCAAGAGTTGCACGACTGATCGGCCTTAAGAGAGGTAGCTACTCCTATGAAGATATAGAGAGGCGACTTAATGTATCTACATTGGAGTGACGTAGAACAGTGACTGACTTGCTGTTTATTTTTAAAATTATGAACTCCATTATCGATGACTCGACATTATTGCAGGAAATTACGTTCATTGTTCCCTTCCGGTTCACTAGAGGCAGTGACCTGCTACATGTAAGGACATCCAAAACCAACTACGGATTCAATTCTCCTATGTTAAGAATGTGTAGACTGGTTAACTCCTCTAGTGACTTGGACTTTTTCGGGGTGGACCTTCCAGCATTTCGCAGATCCCTCTACTAATGTACTAGATCTGTTTTTTTTACTCATGTTCATGTTTTGTCTAAATGTATTGTCTTAGCTATTATATTGTTCTGTTTTACCATTTCATTTACTGTATTTTCTATTTTAAGACCGTATGTATTGGCCTAGGCCGTTAATAAAATAAAATAAAATAAAATAAAAGAAAGATGAATATTAAAAGATATACGTAAACATTTCCCTGCATTTCTCATAATAAATTATTAGAATTCTTAGTACAACTTCGACCTGTTTTAATATCGCGATCTCTTTAAATATTTTCCCTTCTTCGGCACTTTGCTGATTTTTAAAAGCAAAAAAACCTAAGTGGGTTTAAAAAAAAACGCTTCTGATCTTTGTCCTTAAAGGTCATAAAATTCAAAATTGGATGGCCACTTTGTAATCAAGTCACTCGCTACAAGTCGCCTTTTTTCTCTCCCTTCGTGTTGATCTTTCAAAATATTGACACACCTTATAATATTGAAAATCTAATAATTCTTTGAAAAAGGGCGGCATCTTGTTTCTAGAAAGACTAAATAATAAAGAGCGTAGTTGTGTATTTAGGTCACGAAAAGAAAAAAGAATAAGACTTAACAGCGTCGGTTTATTTATTTTAATTAAAAATGTTATTTGGAAATTACTTCCCAAGCAAGATCAAGCCTTGATTTTCACCTCTACATATATAAGTTAAGCCTCATGGATAATGGAAATTTGTGAAAGCCATATGCTTTAGCATAAGAGCAGATGTGAGCAGCTTTTTTATTAAGTTTTAAAATTATAATTCATTCACTTGATTGTATGAATACATATAAATAGTATTTTTCAATATAATTATTGACTTCTTCAATTTTCCGTTAAGTACACAGTATCTATTTTAATTTAGCCTCTCAAATAGGGTCGCATAACTACCCCTAAGCCTTCTCAGAAGATATGAGGCTTTTGATGGAAAGTAATATTCTCTTGGAGCGTACTGGTCAGTACAATAGCAACATGTTTGTTTGGGCAGGTTACATAATGCAGAGGATATGTATTGAATAGTAAATAGCCTTTGATGTACAAAGTCAGAAAGATATTGTGTATCGAAAACCGAATAAATATTTAATTAGAACAAATATCTTGACAAAAACATAAAGCATCATATAAGATAATCCAAAAAAGGCTTAACCTATTTAAAAAATAAAGTAAAAAGCTGAAAAAACAAAGGTATTTACAATATATATAGTATATCTGTAAAAATAAGGATCAGTCATATATCAGTTTTCTTTGCCTGTCACTGGAATAAAAACCAGTGATTCAATTTAAGTTAAGGTTATATTTACAAGACGGTTTTTTTGTTACTAACAATATGCAGAGTCAATCACAAATTTAATTTGCATTTTTTGGGAAAAATAGATTTGTTGATCGGACCTGTATAATTGTTTAAAATACTTCATAACAATCTTACCTACATCAACATCCTTGCAGAGACATGTATAGTATGCCACAAACCCTGAAATCCTCGACGGAAATATCAGGATCGTAATAACACGTTGTTTTTGTCTGTATTATTAAATTTATACAGTATATGTAAAAGTAAGTGACATTAAAACTACTTTGAAACATGTTGGTTTTTAAACTAATTATTTTTGTTGTCGTCTAAACTTAGAAAAGATTTATAATTCTAAGGACAATATAATTATGGCTTTAGATGTACTGCCTTATATTTTGACATCAGCATGATCTAGTCCTTGCTTACTGTAACCGAAAACCTCGATAAACAACCATTCGTCTTATATTTTTTTCGCTTGCCATACTATTATGTATGTGGCCACACTGAGGCACTAGTACATAGTTTCGCCACCGGCAGCGCGGACGACCTCGAGCCGCGCTAGTGCAGCTGGCGTCAGTGAGTCCCGAGCGATAAGCGAGACAACGTCATTGTTGCGGCCGGCGGTATGTTTCCACTCGGCCAAAACCTGGTAATGTTTTTAAGTCAATAAAATCAGTGCGCTTCTACAAGAAAGTCTTTGTTTGCTGCCCTGCTCCTCATCCTGCCTCTCGCGACGTAATAACGTCCCTCTCTTATTGTTTTGAGAGATGAGGATGTTAATTTTATTACAAAGCTTAGAGCCTTAGAAGTAAATTTTTAGTGAAATCGTTCATGTATTTGTTAATTAATGAAGTTATTTCGATATTTATTAATATGAATTAATTGAATTATTAATATGAAGTTAGTACAAGGTTGATTTAGAGAATTGAGCGAAGCTTACCTTTACTGAATAAAACAAGTGAGGTATAAATAAAGATCTTTATTCCTGGAAAATTAATTAAAACGGTACGGGAATGAAATTTAGGCACAGCAATTGCAGGTGAAATATGATCATAATATTGCTTATTATTAAAATTTATTACTAGATTAAATTAATAATACAATCTCCATATATAAATGAGTATAAAAAATATAAATGTTTTTACTATTTAGTGAGATTTAAGAGAATAAAATACATTTTGTCGTTAGAATTAAAATATATTTTTGGATAAAGATTTTTTCCCGGATGTTTGCGAAAAACAATTTGGTCGATTGCCATTTGACCGAATGAAATTTTGGTCGCATGGTTTTAACATTGTTATTAATAAAAATGCATTTTTTATAATTATTTCCGTTTACTTTAAAACCACCACTGAAGCTGAATTAAGAACAATATTTAATTTACTCAAAATATTTGGCCAAAAGTATACTTGTTTTATATATCCTTTGGCCAAAAGTCTGCACGGAAATTATTTATATTAGAGTATAATTAACGTAAATGTACGCCAATAATGTACTCATATGTAAATAAACGACAACACTCATCTGCCTTTTATTATTATCAAAAAATCAATTAAAGTCTTACAGGTAAGAAAAAAGTTTTTCACTAATGTCACATTACTATTAAAAACAATGCTGATATCAACCACATCGATCAACATTTTTTTGGAATTATTTTTGACGACAATATCTTAAATAAAAGATTACTATTATTATGGTGCTTATCTGAAAGTGACAAAAAAAGACTAGAAGCCTTTGAGATGTGGTCATACAGAAGAATTCTCGGAATTTCCTGGAGAGACCACGTCACGAACAATGAGGTTTTCAGCATAATCAAGGAGGATAGGCACCTAGTAGGAACCATCTCAGAGAGGCAAGCCCGATGGATCGGTCACATCATGCGCCAGGACGGTCTTCTTCGCGACATTGTGGATGGTTAAGGGTAGAAACTGCAGACGGCGACCTAGACGGGAGTATTTGCAGCAAGTGTTCGAGGACATGAGTTGTAACTCTTATGCTGAGCTGAAGAGGATTGCAGAGGATCTATAGGAGTGGAGATCGAGATGAAAGATTCTGTTGCTGCAAACCAATCCACCGGATTGATACTACGAAGACGAAGATTATTAATTATTAAATAAGTAACAGTTTTACTTGCATTTATGTACTGTACACATTTTTATCGGAAAATTTTATTATACATTTTTTAAATGAATAGCGAAAATGCCTAACGAAGAAATGTTTTTTTTTTGCTTTGAAAGGTCACATAATTGCAAAAAATATATTCTAATAAATATTATTTTCAGTATTCAAGTTAGAATTCTCCATGTACCAGGACAGTTGTACTGTGTCCTTAAGAGATGAACGGCATTTCCACGAAAGCCGCGTAATTATTTTTCTTTTATTTTTCATTCGCAATTCTCGAAATAAATAACCGAGTTTCCTTTACCTACGCTTGTCGAGAGCAGTCAAGTGCTTGTCCTCATTGATAAAACTTTGTTTACGGATAATAAATTGAAGCCAGGTCGGAGCTGGGAGCGACGACATGAAACAACTCTACATAAAAACCCCCGGGCAGACGTCGACAAATTATTTTTAGGCCACGTTTTTAAACGAAAAATAATATTTCATCCATTGCCAGATTCTTTTGTAGGCGAGCGGTAAAAATAAAAGATTTCTGCTTTCCGAGATTTTTATTTAGGCAATGAATAAACTGACGACATACTATCAGCAGCTTTGTGTGCCTTGTCTTAGTGAACATAATAATATATAATTAAATTTATATTAAAAACACAAGACAAATCGAAGAGTATTTCTTATGAAAGGTGTTAGGTTTCTTTTAATGCGATTTTCAATTTGATACGAGCCATCCTTAAGTTTTTTCTTTGATATGATATTTTTGACTTAAATATGGAACATATTACGACCACAGAAACAACGCAAACTAAATATGTTTGTAAAGCTATTTGTAACCGATATTATGTTTTTTAATTGGCGATTACGAGAGCTCAGGAGGCCGAATGGCAACTTTAATCTATGTTCTCCTGAAACATCGACGCCTTTAGGCGTCGTTCTTGATTATGTAACTATTGAATCACATATATTTTTTATGTATTCTAGTTATCAAACTTCTCAAAGATAATACAGAAATATTGATTCTGCAATGGATATACTACGTAATGGTATTTACTTAAAAAAATAGTATCATTCTTGATTATTTTCCTTAAATAAATTATATTTGCATTATAATTCGTAATATTTCATATGTTTTCTACAAATTATTAATAAATTGTAGCTAATTTCAGTAATTTCAATTATTTTAACAAGCCCGGTTTCTATCAAATTAAATAATTTATTGAGTTAAATAGTCTTGGATCAAGTCGAATATTCCAGCATTCTGTCAGAGCGTTTTTGTTTTATTAGGTTGGCAGTGTACCGAAGTAAGTTTTATGCCTTGTACCAACGTCGATAATACTTGAGTTACGTCACATGCTCATCCACAATTTTTTATTTATAGTAATAAAAAGTATATTACCGCCACTGTCCGAATGCAAGGTTGACCAATCATGCCTCATAGAAGTAAGTTAGCATCACGTGCACGTGCATGTTGCAAAGTCCTCCCTCGGTGGCATTTTATTCGTTGTCGACTGCAGCGCTCAACATGGCGGCGGTCACCGGAACATTGCTCAGTAGAGCGCGACTAGCTTCACTTCAAACACACAGCTCTGAAATGTTGTGCAATCAGATTATACCGCATTTAATTAATGCGAGCTCCCGGCGGATGAAATATCAAGGGTATGCAAGCGTTATTCTAACCAGATCATAAATTCATTACTATGATAACTGTGTTTCATGGAATAATAGATTTGGCATTGTCTGTGGTGTTGGATCCCTTTACGTGCGAAATAAGATTTCATAAAAGTCACGAAATAAGTCAATAATCAATGAAAAATAAAGTTGAAAATTTAAGGACAATTTTCTTGAGTGTTTTGATTGGTCATTGCTGCATTTATATTCATCTTCAGAACTAAATTAAATAAATTCATTATTATTTAAAAAAAAAAAGTACAAATTTGAAACATGTGTAGAATGACCCACAACTCAATACATATCGTAAAAAATTGACGAAGGAGTGTCGGAATACGAAACAAAATTATATTCAATATAATATTCGGATAAAACCGCATCTCGCACTGAAGCGACGTGTTCTTTTCAGGGCGTGGGATAAATCCACACCTCGCACTTAAGAGCAGTGCAAGTTGGTATCGCATCTAAAGGGTTAAATTTTGTGCATTATTTAAATTAAAATAGAATTTCTTTTGAAAAGTTCGTTGTGATCTGATACATGAGTGGTAAAAATGCGTAATAAGGGTCACGATGAAACCAATTCAAAGAAGTTTTCGGCATATAACTATTTTAAATGATATTACATAATATACGAAAATGTGTAAATAATAATACGAAAATGTCTAAATGCTTAAGAAATAATTCACTGTATTTACAATAGTTCAACTCCAAAAACATAAACTATAAATTTAATATTAAAATTAACGAAAATGTACAAAAATACAATATTTCTGTATGATACTCGTATCGTTCTTCGTAGTATCAATCCGGTGGATTGGTTTGCAGCAAAAACTTTTGCATCTCGATCTCCACTCCTCTTGATCCTTTGAAACCCTCTTTAGCTCAGCATTAGAGCTGCAACTCATGTTTTCGAACACTTGCTGCTAATACTCCCGTCTAGGACACCCTCTGAAGTTTCTACCCTCAACCATCCCGTTCACAATGTCGTGAAGAAGACCATCGTGACGCATGATGTGACCGATCCATCGGACTCACTTCTCTGAGACGGTTCTTACTAGATGCCTATCTTCCTTGATTATCCTGAGAACCCTTATTGTTCGTGACAGGAAATTCCGAGAATTATTTTGTATGACCACATCTCAAAGGCCTGTAGTCTTTTTTTCTTTTTTTATTACTTTCAGATAAGCACCATGTCTCACAGCCGTACATCAAGATGCTCCAAGCAAATGTTTTGGCAAGTTGCTTACGGAGCTTTAAATTAATATTTTTTGACTCAAGAATTTTCGTTTCTACGCTAGTATTAACACAATATGAAAATCAGAAAAACCTATTTAAATAATTTTTAAATCTGATTATTACATTTTAATAGTCTAAGTATACTTTTGACACTATAGCTGTATATTTTTCAAACCTTGAGCTCTTTTCGTCCTGGAAATGTGTTGGAAACCATACATTTGATATATTTGACGGAGCTTCAGATTGTAGAGTTCACGATATGGTATCAAGCTAGGATCATGAAGCCGACAGAACTTTAATGTAGTTATTTGAGGCTACTACGAAATCCCACTAGGGAGCAAAAATAATAACGATTTTAATCATAACTAAGTTGAGTTAATACTGATAACAACTTGATATAGATAGCTCTTTTATGCTGATGCAGTAAAGCCTCGAAAAACGATCTTTTGTCTCTTATTTTTGTTCTCTCGCCTGACATGCACATCTAACAGTTTCAGTTTTAATTATATAATATTATAAGGCGTTTGCATACGCCATTTTATTTGTTATGACAGTTGCTCCATTTCATGTTGGTGCAACTGTCATCTTTAATTCGCTTTTTTGCCTCAATCATTGGCGGCGCGACATACCACAGTGTTCGGCAATTGTCAATTGACTCGCACCCGGCCGGCGAAATGTCATACCGGTCGGGCGTAGAAATCAAGTCTTTATTCAAAATAAACGCGAATTGTGCTTCAAAAGCTAGTTCTTTGTGTTATTAATCTGCTCCTGTCACCCAGTAATTCGATACACAACATAGAGAGGAGGATATCAATACTTACATTCCAAAATACTGTTTTGTATTAAGCAATACAACGAATACAATGTGACTGAAATTAAGGCAAAATTTGATTCATATGTATTCGAATTGTTTCATATTGCAAGCTGCATTTCGCACGAGTATCTCGTTTCAAAGATATGCCCCTTACGTCCAGTGCATATTGATTTTCCCGCCCACTCGAGGCGGGAAAACTGGGGCGGGAGCAGTTCAGAAGCAGCCGCCCAGCGGAAGACATAACTCAGGAAAGCTCGCGCTGTATATCACGCAAATTATACGGAACCGTCCAACGCAAAGTGACTTCGCGGCTCTACTTTGTGCTTTAAACCACTTCACGCAAAGATTATTTCCTTAAGATATGCTAACACCTCTGTATCCTGAGCATATTGCTTGTCTCTTGCTAGAAATCTTCTGCAGGAAAAACATTACCTCATAACGCAGCCGACCAACGGATGATATAATTTAAGACTCGAGCTGTATTTCAAGCAAATTAAAGTCATCCGATGCTATTTAACTACGTGAGCAGGAAAGCTTTTACATTGATATAGTAAGGCTTAACACACGTACAGGTTTTACCAAAATAGCCTCGATTGTAGAAATTTTGGTTATTGTTTTGCCAATTTTTGAATTGACATTGAATTGAACTTTAATATTCTGGAACATATGCAAATTCAGGCATCTTACCAAAAGGCATTGCAACCGTATCAAATTTATAACAAATACTTACTAATAAATTTGTTGCTGCTAACCAATCCACCGGATTGATACTACGAAGAAGAAGACCTGCATAGATTATTAGGGCACACAATTTTCCATCTTAAGTCGGTTAAGAGAGATGGATCTTGTTTGGACATGTTTTTTATAAACCGTATGAGAGCGTAAGCTACAGTAGCTTCTTACTCAGGACTACACATTTTCGTCATCCTGGAAAGCCGTCGGAAATTAAATATATAATGTACTCGGAAATGCTCCGGGAGATAGAAATGACATGAGTTAGGGCAAAGGTTGTGGTGATTGACATACTACACTTAATAGTAGCAATTTTTAATGAACACATGTCACACTTGGAACGAATGATACAGATGTTCAAACTAAGGAGTGTCTTTATACTATGAGTACCTACATCCATATGCATATGATTGAAGGAGTGCTTTATTCCTAGCTCACACTTTTATCCTAGTTAACAACTTCACGAATATGGCAAGCCTAAATATAACTTTTTCAAGTCTTCACGCAACAGTTACCTCCTTCCTTTCTTGTTATAGCTGTTCATTTCTTAAGGCATATTTCTAAATTTAAGCACATTTATGAACTCGTATCAGCCATCAAGAGCTCATATTTTTCATAAATATGTTATTGTCGTTACATAAGACATAATACGATTATAAATATACTCTTCTCTTCAGCTTCGTTTAACATATTACCTTTACATAAATTATTTACGAACGCGAAAAATATCACTCAACATTTTGATCGACAAAGTTTACTTCAATGGATTTTGAAATTTTTCAAGCATACTAATCGTAGAAAAGGTAACAAAATATAGGAAATATGAATAGTACCAGAAAATATCAAAGGTCAAAAAGGCGTGGGAGAGCTTTCAACCAAAATAATATTACAGTATCACGGGTTTTAAAGATTTTTCTATTCGAAAGCGTGTGTTTTAGAGATTAATGTTTTCTTAACAGAAAGGTTAAGTGGAAGTTAAAAGTTTAATTGTTATTAAAACAACTCACACGAGTTCATTTAAAATATTCATAATCACACGCCCACTAGGTATAATGTTTGAATAATTTATTTCTATCTCACGATCAACTCAATGGCGAATATAAACTTGTTAGTTTAAAAAATACATTAAAGCTTAGTTCAAAGAATTTAAAAAATAAGCTCTTTCCGAAAAAATAATTAAATATAGAATAACAGCTCAATAAGCCTCTTATGGTTTGTAAAAATCTGTACAGTTGTTTTATCAGAATTTTCCAAGCCACGTTCTAAAGAAGATTTAAGAAATAAACATGTTTTTGTCAAACAACATAAACATAGATCTGTTTATTTTTTGAAAATTTCTCATTGAACGTAAATTTAGTACTTTCACAAATTAGTCTGTTTACTTCGATTTGATTTTAATGACTTTATTTGTCATTTAATATGTCATGACCTATAAGTACAAATGTATTTTTTAAAATTGTTTCTCTCTGAGTTACATAATAAAAAACAAGAGCTATGCTTAACGTATCTTGAAAGTACTCACGATTAATTAACATAATATTTTTTAACGAATTATATTACTTTACTTATTAATTTTACAGCATTTGGACAACTAAAGTACATTTTCAAAGCGAAAATTCTGCAGTGTCTTTAAACTAAGGCGTTTAACCAATGCATCCTCCCTGTATTAACTTATGACGAAGAGACGTGGAATCTAATAGCAAGTCTTACCCGTAAAATAAAGCGTGTTATGGAGAGATCTATGGTCAGAGTGTCGCTAAAAGATAGAATCCGAAACGAGGAAATACGCAGAAGAACTCAAGTAGTGGATGCTACCCAACAAATAGGCATACTCAAGTGGCAAAGGGCAAGACGTATCTGTCGAAGAGACGACGGTCGATGTGGAAGAAAAGTATTGTAATGGCGCTGAAGAACTGACAAACGAAGAATTGGCCGATCCCCTACAAGATGGACTGACGATATAAGAAGAATAGCGGGAGTGACCTGGATGCGGAAGGCGGAGGATAGAAGAGGATGGAGACTCATGCGGGAGGTTTACGTTCAACAGTTGACGAACACAAGCTGATGACGATGCCGTATGGATTCCATGAGCCCAAATGTGGGAAGCTCGCCAGTGCCGTGAGCAAATCGGTGTGTTATAAAACTGTATATTTTCGGTCAATGTTATAGCTTGGGTCTATAGCGACATCTATCGTCTCCCCAAGAAAAAAAATGGTTAAAATTAGACACCGTTTAGGGGTTCAAATCTTCGATAATCCACGAGGCGTTGCATATATCTATTCAGGGTCATGGCATCTATACGGTTAACGTAAACGCCAAACCTTCAAAGTACTCACGATTAATAGACACACTATTTTTCAACGAATTATATTACTTTTCTTTTTTTTTTACATAATTTACGGGACATCCCTGCGCAAAGTTTTCGCGAGGAAATTAAATTTTGCCTCATTTCACACAAAAGAAAAAATAATGGCACTCCAAGATATCGCGTGTAATTGATGAACTTGGGCTTGGAACACATTTATTCCTGCCCCTATAGAGAATTTATAAAATCCCACCAGAAGCGGGTGTTCAAGACACATATTTCATATTTTTGTAGCGAATTTTCATTAAAATACCGTCTTCAATTTTTCACAGTGAGGTATGTTCCTTCACCATATATATATTTATATATTTAATACTTTTTATAGTATACAAAAATACTCCTACATTTTGCATTTTTTTTCGGGAGAATATCGACACATTCAGGAGAATACCGACAGATGATGAAAGCAATTCTGAAGTCTCATCCGTGGAATTATATGACGCTTACCATGGTGTGTATGGCTAAGCGCTGCATGTGGAGTGTTAATCCGCCAACGTCATCGACTACAGCCCGAGATTCACGCATCATCCTTATTATTACAGGAATTTACTATAAATGAGTGCTCTTCACGGGAAGACTTTCACCTACCACCAATTTTAATTAATAGGCTATGACTAGCATTTTACGGGTGAGGGATCAAATTCACACCAACTGGAGGTTTTTAGAGCTCAGAAATCGATTAAAAAAAATTTTTTTTCAACACTTCGGGGATCGAACCCACGAACTTTGGCTTGCAAAGCAAACACTTTGAACATTCAACTATACCCGCCGGCTGAATGTTCTGTTGCCATGGTCAGAAACAATTATAAATTATTTAAAATTACAAAGAGTATTTTATTTAATCAAATAAAAAAGAACACTGTCTGAAAAGTGAACACTGTGAAAAAAGAACAAAGGTAACTGTCAACGGAACTAATGTAAATAAATAGAAATATAATATTCGTATATTCAAGAGCCAACATCAAAAGATCTCTAAAGCTTAATCAAAGGGTTAAGGGACTACGAGAACAACACGAGATTACAAAAAAGATTAAGCCTTCAAAGGTCACTGCAAAAAACGACGCAAGACATTTCACGTTAGCGTGAAAATGGACAGAGGAAATGAAACCATACTCCATTGTGTGGTCGCCGAAAGGATTTCGGGTTTAATCTGTATTAAAAGAAAATGGCGGCCTCACCGTGAATATGTTATAAAATTCCCACGGACTCTTCGCTGTCTGACCTTTATTTCACGGAATAAGGATAACAATACCGTGAAAAGGATAAGTGTATGTGCCCACTCGTTGCTCGCCCCTTGCGCACCGCAAGGTCGGTGTAAGCTTTAGTCTATACACTATACCTACCAGTCCGCACGGGTAGGTAAAGACTGTTTTGATTACAATTTAAACTTTATGGTCAGTAATGGAATTTCGCTTTCCCGCCAATTTGATAACTTACTTGCGACTACCTCTCTATAATATACAAGTTTCATAATCATCATCATGTATGCTGCCGTAATTTTAGCATATGCCCATCACGATGTCACAAACCTCTGTCAGCCGCCATGGTTATCACCATATCTCAGCTTCTCCGTGTACATTATATATATAAATATATATATGCGGACTATTTTACTAATGATATGTTTCGGTTTACTTTACAAAAGTAATTATGTTCTTACTTTTTTTTAAAATGAATTAAAAAAGTAAGTAAGGTTTATCGACTCATAATAAAATGACTGTTGTAAAAAATAACGTAAGATTGATTAACGGTTTCTGATTAATAATAAATACTAAATAAATTAAATAAACTATTTCAATACAATTAGTAGTTTAGTTGAGTTAGTGTGTATAATTAACCCTTTAATTGCGGCTCGGTGGAATACAAATTATACTGTCTATTATAAAACTAGTATTTGAAGTATAAATGTACTTATCTGGTCTATTTTCATATATCGCATTGATTCTTGTATCCTCTAGCTATCAGATGATGCATAAAAAACTATTCTAAGAAAGTAGCAAAACAATATATCACGGCTACCGACATCAACGGTAGGGGAATCTTACACGGCATATATCGGGTACCGATGCGAACAGGTTAAGAGAATATAGGGTGTATATTTTGAATATAATATTTGTATGTTACATAATTGACATAATTGACATAATTGACATAACATTATGGTTATAATTGCATTTAAATTTTTTTTAAATAAAAAATAAAAATATTTTTTTTATGTCTTATTTCCTATATATTATTAATTAAAATAAATAATTATATTTTAATTTATGTAATTATGCAGTTTGGAAAAGAAATCTCAGTTCAATCTTAACGTTAATAAATTTATGTATTCATTTTTGTCGACCCCTTGTTCGAGCTAGAGAATATGAACAAATGAAAAACACTTAAAAATACGAATACGCAACCTGTTTCTGTTATACAGTAAAAAAAATATATATTACAAAATATATAGGGTAATGAACAAGAGCAAAGGTTGGTTCCAAGGCTCCTGGTTCGCATCCCGCCTCTGCCGATATTTTTTCTGAATGAACTGATGCGTATAAAATTTGATGTATAATTGTTTGTATATATTTAATTAATAATATTTATTACAGTTTGAAAAGGCAATTATAATAATTTTACCGATTTCAGTTTTCAGCTGTTACATCTCAACCGCACTATTCATCACGAAGGGTTTCATTGTCAGTGTTCCTCGTCCTTTCACATAGGTAGTTGGGTAATATTATACAACCTAATAACCCAAATCGATTAATTATTCAACCGACCCTGCCTCAACCTGTCAACCAACTGTCCATGCTTAAGCATAATATTCTTAATCTCAGATCAAAGGATTCACAAAAGGTTAAGGAATCACGCAATAAAACGGTAAAAATCAAGCGAAAAAAGTTTAAAAACACTCTTAATTAAAGATTTTGCTATGTGATTGGGTGTGATATGTGATATTTTATTGTACTTTAATCTGTGACATAATAAAGCAACAAAAAAGGCGCATTTTGCAACTACTTTGTGTAATAAAACTTATTCGATTTAACATCCTCCTCTCTCAAAAAGAAAGGCGTTATTACGTCGCGCGAGGGCAGGAAGAGGAGCAGGGCAGCAGAAAAATACTTTCTTGTAGAAGCACAGATTATATTTACTTTAAAAACATTACAAGCTTGTGACCACGCGGCATGACATGCCGCGCGGCCGTAACGCGGACTTGACTTGCCAAAAGGTGGGGAGCAACTGCCGGCCACGGCACTTCCGCGGCTCGGTCACCAGCGCCACCGGTGGCAAAACTATGTAACTAGCCCCAATGTGGCCACATACATAAAGGTATGGCAAGCGACAAAAATACGAGACGAAAGATTGTCTATCGAGGTTTTCGGTACCAGTTAGCAAGGGCTACGTCGTGCTGATGTCAGATTATATTCAAGAAAATATATCATTTTCCTTGAGTATTTTCCTTAAATAATTAATAATTATTATGATTTGTAATGTTTCAAATAAATATGCCAAATTACTGTTGTACCTTGCACTTACTATCAGTAATTATAAGTTTTTTAACTTTTATAAAAGATCCGATTCTAGTAAATAGGTTTTTATAGTTAAATACTCTACTTACTACTACAAATAATTTTCTTAAGTACAATACAAATAAATTGGTTATCTTTCATGTTACTATGTCAATGATCAAGATAATAGTCGTGGTGGACAGAATAAATAAATGCGATAACCTCTTCACAACCTTCAACGGTGTATTATTTACGAGTACACATTATTCAAAATACATTTGTTATTAGTATAGTACTATGAACAAAATCAATAAGATAGATTTTTAAATTTAGCCTTATTACAGTAAATAACTTAAAATGTGTTTGTGTTAGCATTGTGTGTTTAATTAATACATTTATCGATTTTATTAATTTAGTTTCTTCTTTTATTATTTTGATGATTTCTGAATTGTAGTACATACTCTGAAACACTTCATCGGTTTAACCCTTTCCTTACGGCTCGGTTTGAATAAAAATTATACTGTCAATTATAAAACTAGTATTTGAAGCACAAATGTACTTATCTGGTATATTTCCATATATCACATTGGTTCTTGTATCCTTTAGCTATCAGATAATGCATAAAAAACTATTCTAAGAAAGTAGCAAAACGATATATCACGTCAACCGATGTCAACGGTCGGGGATTCTTTTGACGGCATATGCCGACAACTGATGCAAAAGGGTTAAGATATTATTTTTAATGTAATTGTAGAAATTCGTCATTTTTTTATTTATTTTTATACGCAATTAATTTTACAATTAAAAATGTACTGTTGATTCCAAGGCAATGTTTTTGTATTCAATATTTATTTATTGTGTACGTGTACATTGCAATATATTATCAAGTAATAAATGCACTCATCAACTATATAAACAAATAAGATGTAAACAATTATTATTTGTTTAATGTCATATTTACTATCGAATACAAAAGTGGGTCATTACTAAGCATATGATACAATAAAAAATGACTGTGCTCTAACGACCGTAAATTTCACATGAAATATTGATCGAGCTTATTAAATATAATAATAGAATGGAATGGAGGCTGTTATATTGACTTAAATTTATTGCACATACGATGGTTATCTGTAAAATAATGTTTCCACACCTGGATGGAACGCATTTCGGCAATAGAGAAGAGCTGGAAGAAGCGGTTCTCAGGTATCGGCAGATTTTTTTGACTCGGGCATTCAAATGCTCGTATACCGCATTAAAAAATGCATTAACCTTAGTGGCGACTATGTAGAAAAATAGGTAAAAGTCTGAACTTTCCAAAAATGTACGCATTCATGAAAGTAAACATGTTTTACACTGTGAAAAATCACTGGTAAACATATTTTACAGATTACCCTCGCATATAAAAAAATACAATCAGTGATTATGCATAAATTCCTAGTACTCGAATATGATGTTCGCCATTTATTGATGGTAGTTGGTAGCTCTGCGTGTGGTGATAATATTTGAGATAATTATTTTTTGGTTTTCACGTAAGATATGTCAAATATAAATTTAAAATAGTTTAGAATTTATTCCACAATATTGAAGTACAACATGTTTCGATTACATCACGTAGCCATTGTTGACGATGAACAAGAATTATTGATCGAAAAAAACGAAAAAATTATGATATATGCATCATTTATAATATTCTCTATGTGGACTATTCAAATAAATAGTGTTGTTTTAATTTATTTTATTTTATTTTGAGTGTGTAGAATAGCAGAATTATAACTGTAAATATTTCTTTTTATACATATCCAAAGTATGATATCAATGAAAATATTCACCGATGCAAAGACGGGCTTTCTCTCAAAAGTTACACAAATGTATCGCGTTTCTTTTCTACCTCCAGGAATTTTTCTGTTGGAGCATACTAGGCATTCTTTATGCTTTCCTTGAGGGTTGGGGTACAAGAAATGACCCTTTTTGTCTCCAAAAATAGTGAATATCGAGTTGTTCACAGGCGCATGGGTCAAGTGTAAATGATGCCAGCGACCGGGTGTCCGAGCCAGCCTCCCAAAAAACCGATTGTATTATTCTCAGGTAAAAAGTTACTCATTCTAATGTTTATAAAAACATGAAAATGTGTTCTCGTCTCCGTGTACACTAAATTTGAGTCAGAAAAAATGTTTTCTTGTATTTTGATGTTAAACTGAAGAATAAGAAAAATGTCGAATGATATTCGACATAGGACCGGAAAGGGTTTGGTTTCCTTAAGTATGTATCAAAATAGGGTTTGATTGATTTTTAAAAAAACGAAAAAATTAAGATTTATGTATCATTTAGAATATTCTCTATGTGGATTATTTCAATTAAAAATAATGTTGCCCTATTATAAAATGCTTTATTTACTCTCAATTCTCACATGAATAATAAAAATATATTTTTATTTAAAAAAGAGCCCTAGGCAGTTGTCAAACGATAAAATTACTCACAAAGTACGAATATATAACTTTGAAATGCTGCCTGAAATAATAAATAATATTTAAATGAATTAGTGACAAGTACCTTCAGGCATATTCAGTACCTACAGGTAATTTATCGTCCTGACTATTTATGATTACTCCTTTGTGTATAGGGAAATATCCATTCATGCGATATATTAATTAATAATTCATCATATACTGCTGCGTATTAAATAATTAAAAAATAAAAATCAATAACACAATATTGTAGCATGTAAGCACAACTAAGGTAATCATTAAGCTTTTTAAATGCTAATTGTGTCACATAGCCAAAAGTTTAAAGTCTAATAATTTTACTGTGTGACAGATTATGTGTATTATTGTTTATGATATAAGTAAATAGCCAAATCACTTAGCCCTTTCATTACGGCTCGGTTTGAATACAAATCATACTGTCATTTATAAAACTAGTATTTGAAGCATAAATGTACTTATCTGGTCTATTTTCATATATGCCATTGGTTTTTGTATCCTTTAGCTGTCTTCTTCTTCGTAGTATCAATCCGGTGGATTGGTTTGCAGCAACAGAATCTTGCATCTCGATCTCCATTCCTCTCGGTCCTCCGCAACCCTTTTCAGCTCAGCATAGGCGCTACAATTCATGTCCTCGAATACTTGCTGTAAATACTCCCGTCTAGGGCGCCCTCTACAGTTTCTACCCTCAACCATCCCCTCCACAATATCGTGAAGAAGACCATCGTGTCGCATGATGTGACCAATCCATCGGGCTCGCCTCTCTGAGATGGTTCTTATTAGGTGCCTATCTTCCTTGATTATCCTGAGAACCTCATTGTTCGTGACGTGGTCTCTCCAGGAAATTCCGAGAATTCTTCTGTACGACCACATCTCAAAGGCCTCTAGTCTTTTTTTATCACTTTTAGATAAGCACCATGTCTCACAGCCTTTAAGTAGTACATTAAGATGCTCCAAGTCCAATCCTCCTCCTTTAGCTGTCATATGATGCATAAAAAAATATTGTAAGAAAGTAGCAAAACGATATATCATGTCAACCGATGTCAACGGTCGGGGAATCTTATGACGGCATATGCCGACAACCGATGCGAAAGGGTTAACTAAATTATATGATTAATTTGAACGCAAAAAATCATACGTGAAATATCGATTTGCGACAATTGACTCTAGTAGTGTTTGTGAAGCCAAAATTTATAATTCGATATACTTATAAAAAAAAAAGTTTGTTTTTATATATGAGTAAAAATATACAGTGGTACCTCCACATACGAGTTTAATTCGTTCCGAAACCTTGCTCGTATATCAAATTACTCGCATCTCAAAGTGACATGAAATACAATAGCTCCGATGCACGACCAGTTGCGAATTTTTCTGGGTGTTTTTTTGATAAGCCGGCTCTTATCTCAAAAAACTCGTACGTTGGGGCACTCGTATATCAAGGTACCACTGTATTTTGTTTAATAAATAGCACTGAGTGATTAACTCGACGCAAATATTGAGCTCATTAGTATAAACTATAGAACACAATATTATTATATAACAAAAGTAATATACTATCTAATCATGTAATTTTTTAAGAATTGATTGCTCACTACACTTCGTTAATTCTGATCAAATGATTAAAAGATAGCATATCTATAATAATTTCAATGCTCATCATTTATCGATCATAAAGAAGTAGTTTTCATACCACATTCACACACTGCCGAAAGCGCAATATATAATCATTTTAATAAAGACTTGATTTCATAGTCCGACCGGTACATGACGTTTCGCCAGCCGGACGAGAGTTAACTGACGACCGCCGGAACACTGCGACATGCAGCGCCGCAAAGATAATCACGGCAAAAAAAAACAAACTCAAGATGACAGATGGAGCAACTGTCAAAACAAATAAAATGGGCGTATGCGAACGCCGTGTAGTTTTATATAAAATTAAGACTAACATTATTAGATATGCATGTCAGACGAGCGAACAAAAATAAGAGACAAAATATCATTTTTCGAGGCTATTTGGTATCAGCCTAAAAGAGCTATATCAAGCTGATATCAATACTTATAATAATTTGCATACAACATACAGAAAATAATTACACTAATAGTGTATCTGTAGATAACATATCGGTATAAGTAAATTATTTACTGGTACATTAAATTATGTTTTTTTATTAATGTATTTTAATATAGAATAATATTATTATTTGATGTCAGATCCATTATAAATATATAATTATTAATGGAATCAAATATAAATAGAATAATTTTTAAAAATATTTCACAATATTTATTAGGTGACTACATGTTTCAGCTACATCGAGAAGCCATTGTCGATAATGACCTATTATAAAAGTAAAAAGGTAACAAAATCAAGTTAGTATTTTTCTATATTTAATGCAAATAGGAATTACTTTATTCTGTGTAATGATCAAGCTAGTTTTTTTTTTTGTAAAATCAATCACATAAGTTATTTTTAAACATACAATATTAATATATTAAAAAATATTTGAATTATTAAAAAAGATGGCATCGTAATTTGTATAGTAATTTATCAATTGCGTATTCATATACGAATCATAATAATGTTGTGATATCAGTATGATATAGCCCTTGCTGACTGGTACCGAAGACCTCGATACACAATCTTTCGTCTCTTATTTCTGTTCGCTTGTCGTACATGTATGTGTCGCCGTATTGGCATTTTAGTCACGGGTGTGACTAAAATGTCAATTATTAAACTAGTATTTGAAGCATAAATGTACTTACCTGGTCTATTTTCATATTTCACATTTGATCTTGTATCCTTTAGCTATCAGATGATGCATAAAAACTTCTTAGAAAGTAGCAAAGCGATATCACGTCAACCGATGTCAACGGTCGGGGAATCTTGTGACGGCATATGCCGACAACCGATGCGAAAGAGTTTGTAACATGCAATATGTTCACATGTTCATATGTTCTCAAGTGGCAATGGGCAGGACATATCTGACGAAAAGGCGGTCCATGGGGAAGAAAAGTATCGAAATAACGCCCAAGAACTGGCAAACGAAGCATTGGTCGACCCCCTATAAATGGACTGAAGATATAAGAAGAATAGCGGGAGTGACCTGGATACGGAAGGCGGAGGATCGAAGAGGATGGAGAGTGGACGGACACAGGCTGATGATGATGATGATGATGAATATGTTCACTAACGTCGAGTGATATATTCGAGTGCGGCACGGTTTTGTGCGGCTATTAAATATAAATCGTGTTGGTAATTTGAGTCGTGGAAGATAAAGGCGACGAGAAGCGCTGGGGAACCCAGAAGTTCTCATAAATAATAATTGGCGATGTGTCGCCATTCGTGGAGACTTGACAGGCGTCCCACCTCAAGCAGGCTAATGTCATCCGCTTCGTTATTACAATATTCAAACACCCCCACCCGAGGGAAATATCCGTCGCCTTCGATTGCCGGTCGCAGAGCGTTATCGCTCAAATATTGATGGACGATCGAGAAGTACGCGAAAATAAGAGAACCTTATAATGTCGAAGGACGCAAAGGAGTTGACACTTTGAAAAAAGTGACTGAAACGATCAGCAAACAATCGTGTATGAGACCTTAGAAACAAATTTTTATCATCATCATCATGTCCGCTCTCCGCCAAAACCCTTTGTCTGGCCCGGGGCATGAAGAAAAGTCAGCTGTATTTAATGCTCTCCTGCGGCATTCCTATGTTTTACCCATACTTTATCCAGCATATATTATATGCATTTTTTCATAATGGGGTTATAACGGGATTCGATTTAAATCAAAACACTTGATGTGTCTTTATGTTTTATTTAAAGTTATTTTTAATCAAGCTTGCCATCACTATTTGAAAGAAACACAACTATTCACGAGTATAGTTGTGTTTATTTACAATAATTGATGCTTCAGGCAATTATAATACACAAATAATAATTATTAATGTTTCAAAATTATTTATTTGATATCATGTTGTTTTAATTAATAAAATATATTTTTAGCTTGATAATCGTGCGAGATTCAGGGGCCGAAAAGGATATTAATACAAGACTTCATGTCTCAGAAATACCAACTTGGCCATAATGGCTATTATAATGTCAATGGTATTACATTATATTACAATATAATATTATATTTACAGATGTGTCTGTTATTTATGTATTGATTTTTAATTTTCTAGTGTAAATAAACTTAATTAACTGATTTGTTTGTTTTAATGAAAAAAAAAATACAGCAATAATAAATATTTATATATATTTGCTTTTAATTTTGTGTTTTAAAAAAAAATTGTTTGTGAGAGCAATGTATGTGATATTATAATTTAGTTATTCTTGATTATTTTAATCTCATTTATAAAGATGAAATATTCACACATTTCAAGATTATGCACACACTGCACATGCAAAAAGTGTATGTCTCAACATAGTCTACCTTCGCATCTTGACATGTAGTATGGAAGGCCTTGCCCCTAAAATCTCACCATCATACTCCCAGTGTGCTATGGAGGCAATTGCTTTCAATAACCAATATAGAACCTTTTTTTTGTTGGTAAAACGCTAAAATTCACAGCCGTAAATGAGAAGTTACAAATACCGTGTTTAAATTATAGGTTTGATATATTGGTCTTAAAAAAATTTCAATCCACGATATAACTGATTGGTGTGATTCGATGCCCTATGAAAGTTTTATTAAATTTAATAACTTTTTGTGTAAGATGTTCCTAAGAAAATCATGACTTAATTAATAATGATTTAGAAAATGTGATTTTTTTTTTGTACTCGAAAGCAATCAGTCTTAAATTTTTTACGTCCCTGAAAAAGTATTAGTTAAATAGTTAGTAACAGTTATCTGTCACTAGACTAATGAGAATAAATCACGAAAGATGTAAGAATACTTCGTTAATGTAAATGAAATACAAAAAAAACTAGTGATCGATGAAGAAATATAATTTGAAAATTGTACACAAAAAAAAAAACAATGAATTTTCACATTATTTTTGTATCTGTTTATTTTGTACACGAATGGTTTGATAATATAATTTGATAAAGTAATTGATTAAAAGTTTATATAAAGTTATTTGTAAGTCATTACTCCTAATCATTGACACAATGTATTGACCTCACATCTCATGTATATTATATAATAGATGAAAGCTTCGTTTGATCTCTAGCCTCAACTTGTACTTAGATCGGTCCCTTGGGTTATTAACGTAAAGTTTCTAATTTAGAGCAAATTAATGTCCTTCTATTTATGTACCTTACTAAAAATAGTCATAAAGTAATGTCAATAAAAGGAATATCTATTTCAAAAACCACTTCAATGTTGTTGTAAATATTTATATATAAAATGTTCAAGTCATCTTTATAAATAACACAATGATGTTTAATATTACAATAATGACATAAAAATACGTTTTTATACATGTTTATTGGATCATTGTCAGATAAAATATTATTTCAAAAGATAATTTTTAGATATGAGTTACATGATATATAATTATGATACTTATCTGAAAGTGATAAAAAAAGACTATAGGCCTTTGAGATGTGGTCATACAGAAGAATTCTCGAAAATTTCCTGGAGAGACCACGTCACGAACAATGAGGCTCTCAGCATAATCAAGGAGGATAGGCACCTAGTAAGAACCATCTCAGAGAGGCGATCGGTCACATCATGCGCCATGATGGTCTTCTTCACGACATTGTGGAAGGGATGGTTGAGGGTAGAAACTGTAAAGGCCGCCCTAGACGGGAGTATTTGCAGCAAGTGTTCGATGACATGAGTTGTTGAGCTCTTATGCTGAGTTGAAGAGGACTGCAGAGGATCGAGAGGAGTGGAGATCAAGATGCACGATTTTGTTGCTGCAAACCAATCCACCGGATTAAAACTACGAAGAAGAAGAATTATGGAATAAATTTGACACTTTGCTATTTAAGATGAAAGTTAAACTGTTTTAAACATTTAAATAATGATGGCCATAATGTTAGCATCATTAAAAATTATTGAAGTATAAATTATATTTAGAAAAAATAATAAAAAAGTAATATACTTACACAAACAAACTCCAAAGCACTTACCCCGAATAATTGGTTTTATCGATCAGTTAATAACGTTGAAAAATAAAGTAGCAACCAATTTTCTTATTACGAGTATTTTGCGTTACAATATATTAATATCAAATACGATATTCAATTTTAATATTCCAATTTAATTTTAGTATATTCGCGACGTATATTCTTTAGAACGTTATTTTTAGCATTTCAATATTCCACATTACCGAAGCAATTAAGCTACACCTACGCTAGCGTAGAAGTAAACGGGAAAAAGCTTCACAATAGCATGACTGGAAAAAGCTCACAAAAAGTTTCATTACAGCGACGTCGAGTGCACGCGGATCTCTTCAGCCAGCCTGGTACAAACTGGCTGTAGTCGTTCGGCCTTGACTAGTAATAAAATATGTTTATTTTAAGCAAGAATTTAATTTCAGTGTTCGTTTAGTTTGTTTTTATGTAGATAATAATACCAGTAAAAACATGTATTTTTAACTACCTAATAACAAAAGCTTACAATAAAAATGTTATCAACATGTTAACAAATTAACATTCTCCTCTCTCTCAAAAGGGGAGTTATTAAGTCGCGTGAAGGCAGGATGAGGAGCAGGTCAGCAGACAAAGACTTTCTTTAAGCACATTGATTATATTTACGTTAAAAACATTACAAGCTTTTGACCACGCGGGATGACATGCCGCACGGCCGCAATGCAACCTTGTCTCGCTGAAGGGTGGGGACCGACTGCCGATCTCCGTGCTGTCTCAGCTTGCACTAGCGCCAGGAGCAGTGGTATTTTGAACTAACACACCCGTTAGCAGAACCGTTCAAAATGACAACACGGTGAACCTAAATGCACGAGAAGCGACCCGAAATAAGAGACGAAAGATCGTAAATGGAGGTTTTCGGTAACAGTAAGCAAGGACTACATCAATGCCAGTGGTCATAGCTCAATGGTCAAAGCGTTTCCTTTGCAAACCAAAGGTCGAGGGTTCGATCCCCGATGGAGATTAAAAAAAAGAAGATATTTATTCGATTTCTGACCTGTAAAATACCCCGGTTGGTGTGAATTTTATCCATCACCCGTAAAATTCCCGTCTTAGCCTATTAATTAAAATTAGTGGCAGACGAAAGTCGTCCCGTGAAGACCACAAATTCATAGTAAATTCCTGTAATAATAAAGGATGATGCGTGAATCTCGGGCTGATCAACACTCCACATGCAGCGTTTAGCCATATACACCATGTTAATCGTCATAGAATTCCACAGATGAGACTTCAGAATTGCTATCACCATCTGTCGGTATTCACCTGTATGTGTTTACATAAAAAAAAGTCATCAGTGAAACAAGTACGAAAAATAATACTTTTTATAATATGAAGTATGACTGCATAGACATGGAATAATGACGATGACTTAACGTAAATTTAACGCTAAATTACTAAAAAAGTGCGCAGAGTTCAAAAAACCATACTCAACGATTTCCATAATATAAAAACAAAGCAAAGTAACTGTTTATATAATATTTTGAAAATATCTAAAAGTGAGTGGTTAGAATATAAATAACAAAAAAAATTTGGCTTGCTTAAATGGTCCCACTTGCAGCTCCAACCGCAGTTGTGAGATTGACTCTGAACAGTGGAGGCTCCTTGGGGCGGTGGGAGGCCGTCAGTCGGAGGCTCTATTTCGAGCCTTCAGCGGAAACTATGGCGCACAATTTATTACGTGTCAGGTAACGGAGTTCTCTCAGCTCCGCAAGAGCTTTTTGCAACCACATCCATGACGCAGTATGATTATAATCATACTAGAAATATCGCTCAAAAACAATTAAAATTTTCATCTAAATTATAGTACTACAAAAATATTGCACTGTTATTACACTGTACTCAGCACTGATAGATGACTACAGTTAAATTAACTACAATCTCTTTATTCTTATTGAATAATTTGAGATATCAATGTTACTAGGGATTAGAAATTGATACAATACATCTACGTACAAGTAAAGGGTCCGCCAAATAACTTTTTTTTTTTTGAAAATGGGGCGCAAAACAACGAGTGTAGCTTCGGCTGTGTGGCACGTAGCGCCGTCCTGTTGAAACCAAATGTTGCCAATATCCTCTTCTTCAATTTTTGTGAACAAAAATGGCCCGATAACGATCGCCATTGACTGTAACGGCCACTCCTTGCTCATTTTCGAAGAAAAATGGTCTGATTTTCAAAGTAATGTCGCAATATTTCCCAGCATTGTTCAAGCGTATACACAACCATATTCGTTTAGCGGAAGGATAAAACTAATTATCTGTCAAATCAGACATGAGCTAAATGTTACCATTCACGAAATAAGCACTAGTTAAAAAAAACGTTAAATGGCGGACCCCCTTATTTAAAACATAAATCTCAAAGAATATTTTTTCTGACGAAACATAATGTTAAATTATATTTTATGCATATCAATCAAATAGTTTATTGGGTACTGGCATTCTTGAAAATCCCATTATCTATCTATTTTGAAAATACTTTTTTTTTTTCTTCCTTAAATTCATGCTTAAATACCTATAATAACATGGTTAATTTTTCGCGATAGCACTGTCGCACTCGTCATATGTTATTTTATTTATTTATTTTATTTTATTTTATTTTATTTTATTTTATTTTATTTTATTTTATTTTATTTTATTTTATTTTATTTTATTTTATTTTATTTTATTTTATTTTATTTTATTTTATTTTATTTTATTTTATTTTATTTTATTTTATTTTATTTTATTTTATTTTATTTTATTTTATTTTATTTTATTTTATTTTATTTTATTTTATTTTATTTTATTTTATTTTATTTTATTTTATTTTATTTTATTTTATTTTATTTTATTTTATTTTATTTTATTTTATTTTATTTTATTTTATTTTATTTTATTTTATTTGATTTTATTTGATTTTATTTGATTTTATTTGATTTTATTTGATTTTATTTGATTTTATTTGATTTTATTTTATTTTATTTTATTTTATTTTATTTTATTTTATTTTATTTTATTTTATTTTATTTTATTTTATTTTATTTTATTTTATTTTATTTTATTTTATTTTATTTTATTTTATTTTATTTTATTTTATTTTATTTTATTTTATTTTATTTTATTTTATTTTATTTTATTTTATTTTATTTTATTTTATTTTATTTTATTTTATTTTATTTTATTTTATTTTATTTTATTTTATTTTATTTTATTTTATTTTATTTTATTTTATTTTATGATATTCAGATTCAATTCTGATTCAATTCTGATTCAATCCGGTCGATATGAGTTCGATAGTAGGGAGACCATATAACGCTAGCATATTCTAGCTGCGGACGAATCAGTGAACAGTAAAGGACCTTGATGGAGCTCAGGTTTTTAAAATCCTTAGTGATTCTATTGATAAAACCTAGAAGTTTAAGGGACTTGTTCACAATACTATCAATATGGTCGTGAAAAGATAATTTAGAATTTAGGGTGACGCCAAGGTCCTTTATAGTAGGAACATGAGAAAGGGCAACACTGTTGATGTTATAATTAAACTTAATAGGATTCTTAATTCTGGTGAAAGAAATAATGCAAATTGTATGTTTTTAACTTCTAAATGGAAATACAACTGTTTCAATTTAATTTACTTAATATAAATTTCACTATTTGTGACTTGTTTTTCATACAAAAAATATATTTCAACCTTCCAAGTTATACACAAAGTTACACCTGCATGAGAGTGGAGAGTTAATTAAATAAAAACGTAATTACACAGGACTAAAAATACAATAGCATTATGTGTTTTTTTTTTCATTAAGTAGATGATAAAAGCGAACATTGTAACTGAATATATTACATAAAAATAGAAACAATAAAAAAATAATTAAACGTGTTAACCCTTTCTTTACGGCTCGCTGGAATACAAATTGTACTGTCAATACGGCGTGAATTTTTCAAACTATTTTATTTGCTTAAAATTAGTATTTAAAGCATAAATATACTTGTTTATATATATATAGTGGTTTACAGAAAAATCGCTCCTGTGACGAAACCTAACGATATTTATTAAGATGCTTTACAGATTCCTGTAAATAATACATGTAGGTTGATAAAGGGAATGACTGCACTTCCAATTTCCTACCGTAGATGTCACAATGAGTACTGAAAGTAGCAAAACAATATATAACGTCAATCGATGTCAACGGTCGAGGAATCTTGGACTGCATATGCGGCAGATACGGTCGGTAAAAAGATGCTTACCCAGAGACGCTACAAAGAGTTTGGTAAATGCGTTTATAGTCTCCAAAATGGACTAATGCAACGCACTGCACGCAGGCCAGCCAGCCAAACAATTAAATCGATTGCAGTCGTTACAAAACGCAGCGGCACGACTAGTCTACAACGCACCCAAATTCTGTCACATTACTCCAATACTACACCGACTGCACTGGTTGAGAGTTTCGGCTAGAATCCAGTATAAATTATGCCTCTTAGCTTACAAGGCACTCAACGGAACTGCACCGGGCTATCTGACAGAACTTATTAAGCCTTCAGAAATAAGCACGCGTGGAGAGACACTCAGATCGGCTAGAGCAAATAGAAGCACCCTGCAGCTGACGGGAGGTAGTCCTAGCACGGTCTTTGGCAATCGGGCTTTCAGCTGCGCTGCGCCAATGGCCTGGAACTCACTACCGGAAAGCATAAGAGAGCTTAAAGCAGAGGCATCCTTCAGAAGCAGACTCAAGACCCACCTTTTTACTCAGAGAGGCAAAGAAGCGCTTTTGGAATGATCATTCGGTCATAAAAGAGCGCTATACAAATACTAATATAATAATAATAATATGCCGACAACCGATGCGCAAGGGTTAAAAGTTAGAATCTGAAAATATCTATATCCGCATGCTAAGTGTTTTTAAATATTCACGAGTCTGATAGAGCTTTGATCTGTATGGTAGTAACATTGATTACGATGATTATTGTTGGTGTGAGCTGTAAATAAAAAGTGTAGCTTAGGCTAAGACGTTAGAGATTCACGTTGTAACATTATTTATTATGGCGACCTAAATATTGTGTTTCATGAATTATAGCCATTTTCATTTCGCAATACTAGTTACACAACTCTCTAGGATTGCCTTTCAAGTTGCAAATGATGACAGATTGCCTCACGTACAAAAATATTTTTGTAAACATTGAGCTGGTTGGATGATTTAGAAGTCTGAAAGCCCCCATAAATATCTCTGTATATTAGGCAACTGGTTGCCTTTGTTTCATTATTATTATGTATGGCGTCGGCAGTTCTAAAAGACCGTGGAAATCTCATTCGGAGCCATGCTTTCTGAATGACGCAGAATTTAGAGAAAGACTTCAAAATGTGGCACAAGTACAGTGGTGTGTAAATTATGGTATTCGAATCAGATAGTTAAATTAAAAAAATATTGTCTTAAAAAACAGAGCAATGTAATTCCAGTCTACCCAACCTAAGCGTCACTCATCTTTTCTAACTTACAGCATTTATTTGCTCTCGTTAAGCGTCATAGAACCTCCTACAGTAGATTCATTCTTGCTTGTGTTTAAAAAACATACACTAAAGCGTTTTTACTTGAAGAATTCATATACACGAGGATTATTAAATTACATCATTTACTAAACGGTCCGCCAAATAACTTTTTTTTTCTGAAAATGGGGCGCAAAACATCGAGTGTAGCTTCGGCTGTGTGGCACGTAGCGCCGTCCTGTTGAAACCAAATGTTGCCAATATTTTCTTCTTCAATTTTTGTGAACAAAAATGCCCCTATAACGATCGCCATTGACTGTAACCGCCACTCCTTGCTCATTTTCGAACAAAAATGGCCTGATTTTCAAAGTAATGTTGCAATATTTCTCAGCGTTTTTCAAGCGTATACACAACCATATTCGTTTAGCGGAAGAATAAAACTAATTATCTGTCAAATTAGACATGAGCTAAGTCTTACCATTCACGAAATAAGCACTAGTGAAAAAAAAAGTTAGATGGCGGACCCTTGTTATATATTTGATATTGTGGCTTTTACACTTAGCCGTGTGTGGCGAATTTTCTAGTACTAATACGTCGACTGCCATTGCAGGGATCGTCTTCAAGGTTGATGATTTTGATAAAAATAGACCCCTGTAACAGCGGTCGATATATTGGGACTAGAAAATTCGCCACACATGGCTAAGCCCAAATTCACAATACTAAATCTGATCGTGAAAACCTAAAATATTGCATATTTTATTATCGCTTGTATTGTTTTTTCTTACTATAGTGTTTTTCACTGTTGTGTTATATTCTTATATTTTCCGCAAGTTATGTTAAATATAATAATTTAATTTGTACTGTAATATTGAAATATATTTTCTTTAAAAAAGTAATTTATTCAATAAGTATGCATCCAGATGTTCCACTACAAAAAATAATTCAAATCAGAGAACTTACATATTACATTGTTTGTAATCAAAAGGCTTAGTTTTGCATTCACAAGTGTTAATAATCAGTCTTGAGTAATTCTTTTATGTTTTGATCTAGATAATTTTATTACCTTAGAATAATATTCAGTTTTAGATTATATTGAGTATGAAATACGTTAAATGTGAGAATATCAAGAAAAGCTTCAAAAGCATGGTTGTTATTTGTTAAATTTACATTAAAAAATAACAAAATAGTTTAACGTTTTCTTATTTTTATCATAAATCACCATGTTATACACTTTTTGGTAAATAAATCCACTTTTTTTTACGTACAAAAAAAATAGCAAGATAAATTTATGACAATGAAATTTACTAATCTTGTTTTACTTGTTTTTCCTGCCTTGAAGATTTTCCTAGGAAATACGAGTAAACCTGTATCATGTTTTCCCATACTAAGCTTCTCTCGCCCCACAGCCTGTAGGTATCACCCAGTCGAGCCGGAATGACAGTCTTTGAAATGTTTATTGAAGCAGCGCCTACGTCAAACACGCTACAGTAATATATTTTCCTACAATAATTTTCCTTTATATTTGATACGAGGATGAAGGGATTTAAACCCGCCATATTTTAATACTGTAACAAATTGAATAATTAATGAATTCTAATTACAAACTACACATACAATTTCTTTATAGTATAATTATATATTTTTTTCCATCGTTATTGCTTACACGATCATAGAATTACAGACTTTTATGTAAGTAAATATATAACTTATTACTGAATTATATTTGAAACGACATGCTTCAATATCGGCCACAAGTAATTATTACTCTTTTAACCCTTTCGCATTGGTTGTCGGCATATGCCGTCATAAGATTCTCCGACCGATGACATCGGTTGACGTGATATATCGTTTTGCTACTTTCTTTGAATAGTTTTTTATGCATCATCTGATAGCTAAAATATACAAGAACCAATGCGATATAAGAAAATAGACCAGATTAGTACATGTATGGTTCAAATACTAGTTTTAAAATTGACAGTATAATTTGTTTTCAAACCGAGTCGTAATGAAAGGGTTTAATACACGTATGTATCGATCATAAATACAGAAATAAATAATAATTGTTTTATCAATTACTCAGATAAAATGAAACGATGGACAAAATATTCTAGCATTATTTTTTAATTAGAAGCTTTGTTAGCTTACCACTTCATTGATATTTAACATTTGGAGGAATAAAAAAAAACTATTATAAGATCATCATCATCATTATTTGTTGTAATATTGTTATGAATCATATGCAGATTTTATTGTAACGTTAAAAGTATTATATTACACACAAATGATATTAATAAACAATATTTTGGTCCTAGTTGTAGATTCGTACGTTTATTAATAAATGAATAATAATTTAAAACAATAACTTTTCGTTGCTTTATTGCTTAAAATAATATTCGAAAAATATTATTATCACGATTTGAATGAACCTAAATATATTAATATCTTGGTAACATTAAATTGCATTTTAAATTATTATATTTTATAACAAATTTAAACTAAACGTTTATGACAATGCTTTTGCAAATATTTAAATGTATTAAATACTCCTCGAATTCCTGTCACATACAAGGAATATCGGCCTGTAATTTTATAATATAATTAGCATAATAATAGCTTAAAGTTCACGTTGATAATTCCGTCAATTTATAGTTTGTAACGGTCCATTTATCCAAGTAACTTTGAGGATATTATCGTATGATCGTTTTGTCGTCCTAGTACACTTCACCCTTCAGGATGAAAAGGTGGCAGGGGCGTAAATCTGGCATGTTCCAACACAACCTGTCAGTAACAGAAGGTGAGAAGACTCGCTAACGGTATTATATAAAACCCGACTCGCTCTCCTTGTTTGTACCTGTCTAATATTCGGAATAATCGTCGCAACTGGTATTGAAAGACTTGCACTGTCATAATAGCTGTCACAAATCCACGAGTAATGCCAGGTGTTTCTCTTGAATGAAATGCAGGAACGAATGTTATTCAAGACACTTCTGCTACAGATTGTTTGTATAAATGACATGAAACACTGTTTCTTTTGACAGTACTTCGAGACACGTTTTCTTCAGGAATACTTATGTAATAATGAGATTGTTATGATTGTACTTTAGTATATAACTGAAAAATAATTACAAAATATGTTGTATGACGTATTTACGTGGATTTGATCAGTTTTGTGATAAAATTGTCTGTAGTGTACTTGGTCTAAATAGTTCTTGAAACATTACGCATTACCTGATTTGTGATTATTTTAATCTGATATTTACCAACGAATCAACTATATGAATGTGTCCGCCAATGTAGTAAGTATAAAAAAAGTTATTTGTAGTGTGCATGAATGTTTCTGAATATCTCAAATTATAATCTCATGTATTTTTCTAAGTGAACTATATTAATCTTTTCATATCCGTTTTCCATTTATGTAACACATGATCACCACAAAATTGTCGTTCTAGAACCTATCTGCACCCGAAGGTCCACTTGGCAACATACATGGTAAAGAACAACTGCCATAGCAGAAGTCCGAGTGGTTGAAGAGGGGCAGTTATATTATTCGAGACATGTTTTGAGAGATTTGTTAATCGTTTTTTTTTAAGAAAATCGAAATATTAGCCCAACTTTCCTTTATGTACATATTCGATTTTTAAGTAATCTAAATATATTCGTTTTTTTTATAAAATTTAGATAACTGGCAACATCTCAAAGATTATTACATCAAATTATCAATGATTCATTCTATTATATATTTTGTCAAAACATTAATATTTCATCACATGCACCAAGTTTGGAATTTATTTATAAACGGCATAGAATCGTGTAGCAGAAAGGAGCGAAGGCCCTACTTTAAATATAAATTACTTTAAATTACATCCCAATGGTAAACAAATTTCTTCAGTTGTTGATTGTGAATTTTTTATATATATATATTCGTATAAAATACCCCGGTTGGTGTGAATTTGATCCATCACCCGTAAAATGTCAGTCATGGCCTATCAATTAAAATTGGTGGTAGACGAAAGTCGTCCCGTGAAGACCACCCATTCATAGTAGATTCCTGTAATAAATAAAGGATGATGCGTGAATCTCGGGCTGTAGTCTATGACGTTGGCGGATCAACAGTCCACATGCAGCGTTTAGCCATATACACCATGGTAAGCGTCATAGAATTCCACAGATGAGTCTTCAAGAAAATTACTATCACCATCTGTCGGTATTCTCCTGTATGTGTTTACATAAAAAAAAAAAAATATATATTCGTATATTTTACACGAAAGCCCATAATGGCGGGAAGATTCAAATAAATTGAGTTATTTTTCCACATCGGCATTGACTTTATGCCCTCAGAATACTCAGTGGATGCCCCAGAATCGTCCCTCGAGTCAGAATCTATGGGAGATCGATCACTCGAAATGTTTCAAGTACACACTTCTAGTCTCGTACCAGCAGGGCACGCCAAGAGTTGCAAACTAAAATGTTTAAAAGATAAATTCGAGTACAACAATTATTAAAATAAATACTTTTAAAAATTGCATTTAAAAAGTGTCTTAGTGTATTATCCTTCAAACGCCCGGTGGTTTCCTTACGGGACCGCAGATTTGCGTCGTTCAATGCTCTACGGTCCCATACAGGAGTGCTTATGGTTTGTTTCACAATCGGATTACATTTATTTGTAATGATAGTGTTAAAGTAAGTTCATGGAAGAATCTATTGTGCGACGAAACATTACAAACATTGGCCTGCTATGGCTTTGAACGACGCAAATTTGCGGTTCCACTGGGCGTTTAAAGGTTATAAAGTATTTCTAGTAGTAAATAATCAATATTTTGTACTCATTTGCCAGTGTTTTACCTTTAAAAATTAAATATCCTACGCTTAGTATTTCAACGAGGGTGATGACTATAACTGTTACTAGCTTTATAATTTTTAATGAGCGTCATATTACAGGTATATTTATCTGTCGCGCTGCTCAATATTATGTGAATATAATACTCGATACATATTCTATTAAATTTAAATCGAAAACCATAGAAGAAAACTGATACATATGAAAGATCAATCAAAAATACACGGTGGTTAATTGTGAATTTAAGTTATAAGTATATTCTTATAAAATAAACATTTATTGTTTACTTCATATTCGTAAGAATGCAAGTTAGCAATAATTTATTTAAAAATACATATTACGAGTATAATAATTATCTGAATTTCTCAGCAATAAACTGTATAATACAATCCAAGTTATCAACATATTAACACCTGCAACATTTTTTTTAATTTTCTGTTTTCTGGTAACTGTACGTCTTTCAGCAAATCAATGCGAATGTAGATTTTGTAGCTCACTGTTGAGTTTTAATAGTATCCGTTTATAAAATCACATATTTTAATAACATTCAATATATAATTCAAATATGTATTTTATTAACTACTGTTGCTTTGATGATGCTAGGTTGTGATCCAACTACATCGCTTAAATTAAGACATCAATTTACAGTTTTAGAAAGGGAACAGTTTGTACAAGAATAACATAAACCTTGACGCTTAGAAGGACAATCACAACGTAAGCCCATCTTCTACTTATAATTAATGTACCGTACTCTTACTGTCCGAAGTTAGCTTATTGTTTCCGGCCCCGCATTGTCAACAGGCCGCAGTTTTCCGCCCCTGTCGCAGAAGGTTTATTTGCATACGGGTCGTAGAAAGGCTTTAGCGCAGACGGGAAACCAAGCCTTCGAGAGCCTGGGCAGAAATTCTCCGACTGATTTTGTTTTTTTTTTTCAAACGTTACGCGAAATGGTTTTTCTTACATTTTTATTTATTCTCCAACCTTTAGGCCTCAAATCGTATTCCGAGGAGATTTTTCTCCTCGAGCACTTTGTAAACATTTGCTGTCTTATGTAAATAATATTATAATAAATATAAGAACAGGTAAAACGTTTCGCGGCACATAAAAAATGCCGCATCTTATTTACTTGCAAGGGATCTTTTTTGTGGGATAAACGTTCCAACTTCTTTCGTAGGTCAAGTTTGTGTAAAATATTGTTTTTTGTACAGAAATATAATTTTTAATACATCCAATAGCGGCCAGCTTTTACAACGTGATTTTTATAGGATATATTTTTTTTATTTTTTTACATATATGTTAAAAGTTTGCCTTATCCCTTAACAATATAATACATTTATAACAAAACTTTAATTAAAAGTATTATAAAGTGACATCAGCATGATATAGCCCTTGCTGACTGGTACCCAAAACCTCGATATACAATATTTCGCCTCTTATTTCTGTTCGCTTGTCGTTCATGCATGTGTCGCCATATTGGCATTTTGGACTAGTTACAGAGATCGTCACTTGTGGCGCTGTGCGACAGCCCATCGCGGGCGCGCCAGTCGAGTGCCGACGTCGGCGAGAGCATATTGTATTTTGGCCCAGCCTGAATGCTGTGACTAGAGCCGGGCCATAAGTTTGTTAAGTTATCGAAATATATATGTCAATGTGCTTCAGAAAAAGTCTTTGTGTTGTGAACCCCATCCTTCCACCACGCGACTGAATAACACCCTTTTAAAGAGAGGAGGATGTTCAAAGCTACACCACGTGGTGTTTTTTATAATGTAAAAACATAAGAATAACCAGTTTTTTTTAAATCTATATATATTATATCCCTAACGATGACCCCCGCAACTGTATTCAACAATTATTTAGACAATTATTTATTTATTTATTTCCTTCAATAACATTACAAAATATTTTTACATCTTAATTCATTATTGAAGTATTTACATAAAAGTGTGGCCCTGTAAATTTATTGACACATTTAGTGTCAATGACCTCACACCCAGAACAAGCGTTAGCATGGGAGAAGACAAAAATGCAACCAAATATTTTGTCTTTGCCATTCAATTGATCAAAATTTATTGTTATCGATATCAAGTTGACGTGCTGTTAATTTTCATTTTCAAGATTGATCCACATGAACGTGTGGATCAATCTTGGTGATATTCTTGATGATATTGGTGACAAATTTCCACGTGTGGTGCATTTGTTACTATAATATAATAGTTTCGATATCAGCATGATATAGCCCAAAACCTCGATTTACAATCTTTCGTCTCTTATTTCTGTTCGCTTGTCGTACATGTATGTGTCGTCATTTTGTAATGCCGTTAGGAGGACTAGTAACGTAGATCGCCGAGCGCGCTCAGTCGTGAGTTGAGTCCCGATCGATCGAGGCGAAAGTAACGCCATGTTACGGTCGATCGGGGAAACCAAGTCTTTATCGAAAATATATGTCAATGTGCTTCGGAAAAAGTCTGTGTGTTGTTAATCTGCTCCTCATACTTCCATCACGCGATCCGATAATTATCCCGGTGACGTGAAGTCGTTTCTCTCGTAGAGAGGAGGATGTTATTTTAGTGTAGACAAATACATTTTAGTCAATGATTAAAAGCCTTCGGCATTAGTGTCACGTTTATACTCGTATCGCGATGCGCCACGATGGTTTTCTTCACGATATTGTGGAGGGGATGGTTGAGGGTAGAAACTGTAGAGGGAGTATTTGCAGCAAGTATTCGAGGACATGAACTGTAGCGCTTATGCTGAGCTGAAAAGGGTTGCGGAGGACCGAGAGGAATGGAGATCGAGATGCAAGATTCTGTTGCTGCAAACCAATCCACCGGATTGATACTACGAAGACGAAGAAAATCACAGAAGGATTGCCTTTGATATTAATCTTCCTTCTATGTTGTTACCTATAAATCACTTAATTATGTGTCATAGCTTTTCAATATATATATATTTTTTAAATATATAAAAGACAATACCATAAATCCTTTAAATGAGATTTTATGTTTTGTCACTGTATTTTTTAATAAAATTTATAATACTCAAATAAGACATTTTCACACAGTCAAACATCAGTCATACATGATTAATCTTTTAAGCAATATTAATATACTATAATTACTGATATTGTGGCTTTTGGGTTTATAGCCGTGTGTGGCGAATTTCTTCTTTCCAATATTTCGACCGCCATTGCAGGGGTCTTCTTCAGAGTTGATGACTTAGTTGACCCTGAAGAAGATCCCTGCAATGGCAGTCGAAATATTGGTAAGAAGAAATTCGCCACACACGGCTAAACCCAAAAGCCACAATATCAAATCTGACCGTGAAAACCTAAGAAGTTACTTAATATAATTACTGTTAATGTTAATGTTTTAAATCTGTTGCGCTTTAAATTTACTTAGACAGCAGCTAATTTTTTACGAGTCAGTCTCCAGAGCATTGAAATTTCGTACTTTAAATATTTTATCAAATTACATTTTGTATAATAAAAAACAACGTAGATTAAGAAAAATAAAATATTATATTCGCAGCCGGCAGGTATAGCTCAATTGTCAAAGCGTTTGCTTGGTAATCCAAAGGTAATGGGTTCGATCCCCGACGGAGAATAAAAACAAAAATATTGTTAATCGATTTCTGAGCTCTATGATGAGGTTGGTGTGAATTTGATCCCTCACCCGTAAAATGCCAGTGATAGCATGTTAATTAAAATTTGTGGTAGACGAAAGTCTTCCACCAATTTTAACCACCCATTCATAGTAAATTCCTGTAATAATAAGAATGATGCGTAAATGGTAAGCGTCATAGAATTCTACAGATGAGACTTCAGCATTACTACCACCATCTGTCGGTATTCTCCTGTATGTGCGTACATAAAAAAAACTGTTTATTTTATCAAAAATTAAATCACGAGAGTAATGTTAAGTTTGTTAAGCATGTAGGTATTCGTATCAATTTTCAGTTAGAGCACTAATTCACTTTCGCCTAATTCAGGTACCGATGTGAAAGCAAAGTTTAAATTCAAGCTGGCAAATAAACATATTTGCCAGTTCCTCGAATCAGAGAAATTTGCTTAATTGTAATGTACACAATGTTGCGAAACCATAAAATATCGAGATTGAGAATATTATTATTGAAAGGCCACCATTTTAAATGTATAATTAAACCGTACATTAAAAATAAATATTTATTTATTTACCTTGTTTTTACACGGATCAAGTAAGGTATGGCCTCTGTTTAGGAGACTACAGTTTTAACTAACTCGTAGCTTTCCTCAATCCATCACTGTCAAGAGACAACAGCAAGTGCTCGAGGACATGAGTTGCAGCTCTTATCTTGACCTATAGAGGGATGAAGAAGATCAAGAAGAGTGGAGATCGAGATGCAAGATTTTGTTGCTGCAAACCAATCCACTGATACTACGAAGAAGATATTACGATAAAGGCATACCCGTATTTGAAAAAATACATTTAAAAATATTCAAAACTAAATGTAGCACAATATAATTAATATTTTAATATAAGACTGAGCTTAAGTGGCATCGGTATAAAAAGTCTTATTATTCGTAATTTAGAAGGCAACGTACTTTTGATTTTAATGCCATTCTTAACTCTTGAGTGGATATCTCAAATCTCTTGGATCGGCTTATAAAAGAAAATCTATTTTAGCAATAGCTTAAATATTTTTAATCAGAGGAATACGCTCGGATAAATCAAAATTAACCGTTTTAGACCCCACCAATCAGAGATCGCATTAATCTTGTGAGGGCTCCAGCCACGAAACAAACAAATAACAGAAGGGACATCACTAACAAGCAGTATGGTGAGGAAAAATAATTGGTCAATTCGGATCATTTTTTGTTTGTTGTCTAGGTGCTTACCTAATCCACACTATCAATGTCATAGCTTACGTCTGTTTACGCACACTACGCTTTAATGGAAAACAAACATACACAGCAGCTTTACAATACAATAGAATAATGTTTAACAGTCAATAAATTTGATTATCGATTTTTCTGTTCGTCACCAATTTTGTCTATAAATATCTGAAGTAAAGTACACTTTTTAATAACCGTTAATTGAACAAAACGAAAATATTTCAAATTTAATGTGTTTTCAAGTCTGTTTTGATGTACTTCGGTGAAAATTTCATATCAGTTGTATACCTGTATGTGAGTCGACGAGGACGCATTTCTTGTTTTTTTATTAATGCAAACACATACAGGAGAATACCGACAGATGGTGATAGTAATTCTGAAGTCTCATCTGTGGAATTCTATGACGCTTACCATGATGCATATGGCTAAGCGCTGCATGTGGAGTATTGATCCGCCAACGTCATAGACTACAGCCCGAGATTCACTCCTTTTCATTAGATATTCTAGCCAATTTCACAATCTCAGTGCAATCCCAAGTTGTATATTTCCTCTTCATCATACATTATTCACATCGGTGTCCTGCTCATCTCTCCTGGGAACGACCTGAAGCAGCGGATTGTCCTCCCTGCTCTGGACCAGCCGAAGGTCTCGTCCTCAAGAGCACTAGAGTGATGAGGGTAGACTGAGATAAGTTACCGTACACCTAAGATTTACGCACACCCGTATCAAGTCACGAATCACTTTTTTAAATTATCTTTTCACCACATACTGTGCTAGGTAATTTAAAGTGCACAATTCGAAGCGAATGAATGCTTAATTATAGTATTTTTTTGTTTTATTACTCCCAATTGCGTCTAGAAGCATTGATACAGATTTTAATTTTATGTAATATTATTTCCTAAGTGTAGTATATACAGGGTCTACCAAATAACTTTTTTTTTTTTGAAAAACATCGCAAAACATCGAGTGTAGCTTCGGCTGTGTGGCACGTAACGCCGTCTTGTTAAAACCAAATGTTGCTAATATCCTCCTCTTCAATTTTTGTGAACAAAAGTGGCCCGATAACGATCGCCATTGACTGTAACGGCCACTCCTTGCTCATTTTCGAAGAAAAATGGCCTGATTTTCAAAGTAATGTCACAATATTTTTCAGCGTTGTTCAAGCATATACACAACCATATTCGTTCAGCGGAAGGATAAAACTAATTATTTGTCAAATCAGACATGAGCTAAGTGTTACCATTCACGAAATAAATACTAGTTGAAAAAAAAACGTTAGATGGCAGACCCTATACAATACAGAACCCAACAATTAACAAAAATACTCTTAAAGTAAATCAATAATAATTATCACTTGTATGCAGAGTCATTCCTCGGTTTCAGGTAACCAACTTAAGATCTTTTTACAGAGACCTATAATAACAATTTTCTTTTAGATTTTTTTAAGTGAGGAAGCCTCAGCCCTCGAGTTACCTCAAATCTTAAGAAACGTATCTGGAAACATGTGCTAAGTTGGTTACTTTAAAAGGAATGTTTCTGCATACTTGTGTTAATATACATTTTTATATAACATTTAAAATTATAAAAACATTTTGCAATCTATCTGATCATATAATTGTGCATATTGAAGTCCCGATGGATCTTCCTTAACGAATTTACGTGATCCCACAAGGCATAATTTCGTCTATCTCTGACAGAATTAAAAGTAGACTGCATGTTTATAGATTTTAAGAGTCTCTGTACTTTTCCTTTTATACATATAAGAAATTATAATTATTATAAGATAAGAACACGTAACCTTATGATACAACTGATAAAAAAAATATGGCTTAATCAATCAATTCACAAGAAAGTGAACTACAAAATGTTCAAAAGTTTTTATAAATATATTTCTTCGAAAACATTTTATTGTTAGACACCGAGGCATTGATAAATTGTTAATTTTTATTTATATTCTTTGTTTTTTTTGAACAATTATGCTAAAATATTAAAACAAGGTATGGATTTCTTATCTATTTAATAATAAAATATTGAAGACTACTGGCATTTGTACATTCGTGTGTGGATCATCATTAATTTCAAAGATATAGCAAATTTTAAGTATTCATGCTGCAATCGTTTATTTAATTTGCTATATATAATAATAATCAGGTCGGTATTAAGAAAATCGATCTAACAAAAAAAATAACATAAAATAATTGTTTAGATTAGTGACAAAGAGAGGAGCATCCGGTGCATTCTAATGCTATTATAGTCACAATTGCTTAACGAGTCACCCATATTGTTAACTGACATTCATCTAAATTTAATAATACACAAAGAATTATTAGTTATAATTAATCTTTTGTTAAATAATTGGTAATGATTATTAGTTATTATAGTAGGAACTATTGTGAGAATGTTCTTGTATTATTTACCATAACAAATACCAACAATAAACTACAGAATTTGACGTGCAGAACTGTTTATTTTTGTGTCGTATATGTATATATTTATATAAACACAAACAGGACATTACTGACAGACGGTAATGGAGAAACCATATCTCTTGATTCTATGACGCTAGACATTTTTGAGCGTAGCTAAATTGATCCGCAAACGTCATTAAGCCCGGCATTCACGCACACATCCATTTTTGAAGGAAATTCTTGAATCAATGAATCTGGATGGTGTTCATAGGTTTATTTGTCATCTCTATTTCATAGGCTACGACTGACATTATATGGGCTATGTATTAAGTTCACTCAGCAACCGGGGATATTTATAAAGCTTCAAAAACTTTTTTTTAATCTCCGCTGGAAATTGCACCCATTACCTTCAGTTTGGTAAGCAAACACTTTACCAATAAGTCATATCCGCCAGAAATCTGTAATTTACTAGTACGTACTAATAAGAGTAGAGGCATTTGAGATGTGGTCATACAGAAGAATTATCGGAATTTCCTGGAGAGATCACGTCACGAACAATGAGGCTCTCAGCATAATCAAGGAAGATAAGCACCTAGTAAAAACCATCTCTGAGACGCGAGCCCGATGGATCGGTCACATCGTGCGCCACGACGGTCTTCTTCACGACATTGTGGAAGGGACGGTGGAGAATAGAAAACTTATGTTACTTATGTTACTTATGTTACTTATATTGCTTATATTAAAAGTAACAACTTACGTTACTTATGTTATAATATGTTAATATGTACTTTTACGACGAATTGAAATTTTATATATTTTGTAATGTCATCAAAGGGAAAAAAAATGTGTATAAAAATTGTGAGTATAAAACAGCAGAGGGCACCCTAGACGGAAATATTTGCAGCAATTGTTCGAGGACATGAGTTGTAGCTCTTATGCTGAGCTAAAGAGGATTGCAGAGGATCGAGAAGAGTGGAGATCGAGATACAAGATTTTGTTGCTGCAAACCAATCCACCGGACTGATACTACGAAGAAGAAGACTAATTACATTTATACATATAAGTCCCAATCTACTGTATAACAGTACGTTCCCAAAATATTACATTTCAATACGTTTCCAACTCTGTTGTATTCCAATACGTTCCAAACTGTTCTAGCACAGAAGCCTGCTAGGAAAAAAAACGGGATTAGCAAAGGTAAGCATTGCCAAAAGGTAAATTAAAAGCAAACAGCCGAATGAGCAACGACACGCGTAACTTCACTCACTTATATTTACTTTACTTCAAAGCACTTAATCGAAAAATCGTTTGACATATTTTTTTTCGTGGAAAACACGCGCGAATTTTAAATGCCATTATATTTGTGACATATAAAAAAATATATAATAAAATATATAAATATTTCTCAGAATTAATAATTTCGTAAAAAAATAAATCCCGAAAAAAGGTTTCATTAATTTATCTATTGCGTAATAATGCGTGTTTGAAATATGACGTATATATTATAAAACAAGACTCCTGAACTTTTTAATGTGGTAGTAATCAGTGGGCTCTATGACGCTCAGCCAGAGCGGCTAGACGCTGCACGCAGGAAATTGTATTCGGATTGGGGATTATGAGTGCATATATATCTGTTTTAAAAGATAACAACCTCCTCTCTACGGGAGAAGCAACTTTACGTCATCGGGATAATTATCAGATCGCGTGGTGGAAGTGTGAGAAGCAGATTAACGACACACAGACTTTTTCCAAATCAAATTGACATATTTTTTGATAAAGACTTGGTTTTCCCGCTCGACCGTAACATGACGTTACTTTCGCCTCGGTCGTACGGGACTTGACTGCCGACTAAGCGCGCTCGTAATGGGCTCTCGCCCAGCTCCGCAATTGGCGATCTATAGAATTAATGTCGCACCAATTACAGCAGCCATGTACATAACGAACGTCACACCCGTGACCGAACTTGTCCAAAATGGCAACATGGCGACACATACATGCACGACAAGCGAACTGAAAAAAGAGACGAAAGATTGTATATCGAGGTTTTCGTTACCAGTCAGCAAGGGCTATATCATGCTGATGTCAGAGTTCTAGATTGTATGAAGATGGTAATAGAACTACTGGAAAAGCATTCCAAAGCTTACCGGTGGCATTTATGAAGAAATTTTGAAAATTTTGGTTTACAGAAGTCTTATATTGCAGGTATTTCGTCATAAATAGAAAAAACCCTGCAACCGATTTTTATTGCAGTTAAAAAAGTTAGTCATTGTGTATAAAAAAAACTATTTTTTTTTACATAACTAACTCGCACGGTCTTTCAAAACTTTATGTGGAAGTGATTTTAACATATGTAACTATATATAAAGAGTCTCTCTAAACTATATATAAAAAAAATTTCATATATGCGGATGACTTAGGTTTGGCAGCAAAAGCAGTAACGTTTGAAGAAGTTGAGGACATCCTAAGCCAGGGACTCAACGAGATGTCCCATTACTACGAAACCAACCATCTCAAACCTAACCCATCAAAGACACAAGTCTGCTGTTTCCACCTTAGAAACAGGGAAGCTAACAGAAAGCTTCGTGACACGTGGGAAGGTAGAGTACTGGAACATAGCGACCATCCAAAATACCTCGGAGTCACTCTAGATCGCACCCCTACCTTCAGGCGTCATTGCAGCAACACCAAACAGAAAGTTGCAACAAGGAACAACCTCATCCGCAAACTGACCAACACTCACTGGGGAGCCCAACCACCCCTTCTTCGTACCTCAGCTTTAGCACTTTGTTTCTCAGCCGGAGAATATGCGGCACCAGTGTGGGGTCGATCAGCCCACTGTAATCAAGTGGATACTGCCCTGAATGATGCATGCAGAGTCGTCACAGGCTGCCTCAAACCAACACCCATTTCTAAACTATACCCCTTGGCTGGTATCGCACCACCGAACATAAGACGCAAAGTCATATGCACCGAAGAAATGCGTAAGGCAATCAACCAACCGTCCCACTGCTTGTATAATCAGATACCCCCAACACCAAGATTGAAGTCTCGAAGCAGCTTTCTGAAATCCACACAACCTCTCACATCCGGCTCTGAAAATGAGAGACTCCAACTCTGGCAACAAATCGCACCAGAGGATTTCATTACTCCAAAGGAAAGCCTCCCAACTGGCAAGAGCCTTGACTGGCCGACCTGGAAATCCCTAAACAGATTAAGAACCGGAGTTGGTAGAACAAAGGACAACCTCGAGCGGTGGGGAATGCTTCGGCAGGGAGAGACACTATTGTGCGACTGTGGAGACCTGCAGACCGCCTCACACCTACGATGCTGCTCCATGTGCCCAAAAAGTTGCACATCTCAGGACCTAATGCTGGGCAACACACGAGCTATCGATGTTGCCAGATATTAAGAAAAAATAATTTTACGTCGCTGACACGAAGAAGAAGAAGAATATATAAAGAGCATATACGCATATTTTAATACATATATAAAACATATTGCATGTACGCCGACCTCGAATTAGACAAATAAAAGAGTGAATTAATAAAGATTTATTCTGCATTAAATCTTACATACGTTATATACCCGTTTAAATGTAAATTATTATATGTAAAACTATTTATAAAACGACGGAGAGTATATTTAGATAACAAATATTTATCATTAAATATGCTGTGTTTATCTTAAACATGAATAATACAATTATTGTTACTTTATCAAACCAGTATTGTATATATATTTATTAAAAAAATAACAAAATATATTTCCCATGTTTTATTTATAAAATTATAGACGCGCACAAAATATAGGTCATTCCTTTATTTTTTAAATCAAGTTATACAAAATGGAAACGACCTTTGTTTATTTTATATTGAAAATAAATGAAATGCATTTTTTTTTTAAAATAGAACATTCTCTGCGACGATTTAAATTTCAAAACTTATTTTCCAAAAAAAATCCACCAACAATCATTCCCGTGAACTCATTTAAATACCAAATCAATATTGCCAGAATGAAAAATCGTTTGTGTTGGAATTTGTATCTCTTTTAGGTTCGATTAAATTTGAATAATTTAGAATGTTTTGAAGCGAGATTCCATTTTAAAATACCTCGAATTGATAGACTCGGAGCATAGTTTTAAAAATATTTGAAATTATAAAATATAAATAATTTTCAAAAGTGGTGTATTTGATATTCAAATCAAGTAAGAGGAAATTAATATGTAAGTTTGTTACTCATCCAAACAAATATAATGTTTGTGAACGTTAAAAGTATTTATAAACTTTCTGTTTAGTTCGTTGAAATGTTTCGTTTGCTTCTATTTAGAAGAAAGGGATTTGTAGTACTTTGTAAAGTAATTTAATTATTTTAAAACAACTCTTTATATGGTGTAGTTTATACATTAAATACGATACTTAAACTCTACTTGTGTAGATTCCCTAACACTAAGGAGCTTATGTTTTGGCTACACATAGAAAATGTGTAGCCATCGCCTCGGATGTTGATATATTTCACGTAAGGGAGGCCCAATTCAGACATGAACTCCACGAGTTTCTTTGGAGGAATAATTTGTTGGCGTCGTCTGTTTGATGAGCATTGGGACCTTCTGTTGCTTGTCTTTATTACTTTGTTCTTAGTACTGAATCATAAGTACCTATATTTGTATGTGTTGTATTTTTTATTTTAGGATTAATTCTTATTGCACTTCAGAAATCAATTGAGTTGTTCAAATTTGTAATGTTTCTGTAAGGGAAAAAATAAATAAAATTGAATTGAATTGAAAAAAATTCTACATACTATTTGTTTAGCTTCGAAGCCATAACATGTTATAGCAATGTGAAAAAGGATAAATATGCTTAAATAAAATAATTTGTCTTCTTTTACATCAACTCTCTAGCTTGGAGCATATGATTGTCACAAATTTCCGCCACATTTTGTCACATTTTGTAATCCTTGCCATATACGAGTACATTCAATGTAAAGGGCCAGCCAAATAACTTTTTTTTTTTGAAAATGGGGCGCAAAACATCGAGTGTAGCTTCGGCTGTGTGGCACGTAGCGCCGTCTCGTTGAAACCAAATGTTGCCAATATCCGCTTCTTCAATTTTTGTGAACAAAAATGGCCCGATAACGATCGCCATTGATTGTAATGGCCACTCCTTGCTCATTTTCGAAGAAAAATAGCCTGATTTTCAAAGTAATGTCGCAATATTTCTCAGCGTTGTTCAAGCGTATACACAACCATATTCATTCAGCGGAAAGATAAAACTAATTATCTGTTAAATCAAACATGAGTTAAGTGTTACCATTCACGAAATAAGCTCTAGTTGAAAAAAAAACGTTAGATGGCGGACCCGTTATTATAGCTCCCGAAGACCACCACAGGATGCGAGCTAGGAAACTTAAAAAATGCTGTTGTGGTATCCCGAGGCTCAGTCGAGCGTTTGTTTATCAGATTTTTTTGATCCTCTCACCTAGTAAGAACCATCTCAGAGGCGAGTCCGATGGATCGGTCACATCATGCGCCACGATGGTCTTCTTCACCACATTGTGGAAGGGATGGTTGAGGGTAGAAACTGCAGAGGGCGCCTTAGACGGGAGTATTTGCAGCAAGTGTTCGAGGACATGAGTTGAAGCTCTTATGCTGAGCTGAAGAGGATTGCAGAGGATCGAGAGGAGTGGAGATCGAGATGCGAGATTTTGTTGCTGCAACCAATCCACCGGATTGATACTACGAAGAAAGAAGGCCCCGGGCTCAAACCAAATTTTAATCCGAAAGTGTTTTGTTACATCGCTGAAGTTTGATAACTGATACACATACAAATTAATAGCAAAAACTATCGTATATTACATTTCTCTCATCAATAAATCGAAAAAATAAATTGCAACACAAAAAACGTACTTTTACAACCATATTCATTCCATAACCCAACGCTGGCGCATGTCATTTGCCAGGCTAACTGCATTCACGCAACGTTTGTTTTTCAAAGGAACTCATTTTGAGTGAGTTGTGGTTAAGGTACGGCTTTCATGTAAAGCATTTAAATACAAGAGTGTCATCAGTATATTAAGCCAAAAATATTATTTATATCAAATGTTTGAATATTGCAATAATACCTGTAACGCTAGGGAAGGCTTCCAGAAATTCTGCTCTGGACCTGAGTAGTCCTTGGCGAACCTGGTTCTCTATGGGAGCCTCCAAAGCTGCGAAAACCAGACCACCAGTCACCAGGAAGGCGATGTACAGAACGAGAAATGCACACAAAAGGCACGACCGCCTCTTGACGCCAGCGAATCGTCGCTCCATTCCGTCACTATAGTCACTATCACCATCATCGTAGAGAGTCAGTTTCAACGTCGTATCTTCCATCTGACTGTGAATCCTCATCGAACTTTGCAGCCCAGCTGCTCCTCTAGATCCTCCAGATGTTCCATAATTTTTCGGCCACAGCTGTTCAGTCTCAGACGACGCCATTTCAAAAGACGAAAGAAGCCTTATTAATTTATTGACGTTTCACAATAATTATTCAGATAACAAACCCATATCAAAAAATATTCAAATTGAAAAATATAAGCACTGATAAATTGTAGTTTATGCGAGTATCTTCACACAGTAATTAAAAGATAAGCACAGTGTGAGATATATTTTTCTTACAGCTTTGATTTCAATCGGTTTCAATTATTATTGTTTTGTTTATTTTTTGCGTCTGAAGTTAATTGTTTTTCATATGCACTGGTATCATTTTAAAGACAATGCGTTGATAATCTATTTTCAAAGAATGATCACTGTTTAAAAATACAACGGAATTACAATTTTCACGTCACTTTTAAATGCATTCAAACAAAGATGCGTCAAATAAATAATAAAAAATATTGCAGTGACACAAGTTTTATTGCAGTAAACAAAGATATTAAAATGACTGTTTTCGTCAGCTGCACTTGGACGACGATTTTAGATGGTCTCCTTCGCCGAAATGAAAGTCTGACGTAATGCTGTGCATCGGGGACTGTCGTTGCAGCATATTAGTGCATTTTTGTGCATTCGTAAAGTGTAAAAGAAGGGGGAGTGCGATAAGTGGCGCGACACTCGAGCTGCCTCCGGTGCGACTGTCGCGACACTGGTGTGCTCCGATAGTGCGTTGTGTTATATAGAGTTGTGTGATTGTGGGACATCGGCTATCGGGTATCAACCGGTCACGTGGTGCTTCATCTTATCGATGAAGCGGCTCTGTATCGCAGTGTCAACGATCGTGAAAGAAAATATTGCAATCGCTTATTATTTTGTTGAATTCAGTTATCTCCTTCATACACATGCGCTCCCTAGATTATTTTTTCTGTGCAATCGCATGCAGGAGAACACAATCCATCGAAACCAGTGGATAATAAGACTCATAACTGAAAACGTGTGTTGTGTTTGTGTGCAAGTTGGGGAGATCGATATATATTGATCTGTTTCTTAAAGGGATCCAGATTGTATGAAAGAAGAAACAAAAATTGGAAGAGTATTATATAGTGTTCAGAGCTTACCGGTGGCATTCAGGAGGTTTTTTTTTTGTATACATTAGGCATACATTAAACGTAAATAGGTTTTAAGCAAATGAAAGATAACTTTCCCGGTTGTAGATGGGTGCAGGTGGAATTAATTCTTTGAGTTCATGGAAACAACGAGCGTGGTAATAAAAGTAGAAAAGACTAAGTAAACCTATCTTACGCCTGTGTTCCAGTGATTGCAGGTTAGACGTACGTGTGTCGATCGTTAGACGATTATATATCAGACGAATGGCTATTAACCGAGTCAATTAAATCTAGAAGATATTTAGGGGCCCAACTTAAAAGTGACTGCCGTATTCAAGGATAGGTCGGATTTGCTGTAATATAACATACGAGTATAAGGCATGCTTTGGCGTTCATTAATAATATTTTTAAAAAGTTAGTGATTAATCCGACTCTCTGTAAGCCAATTGGGCATAAGGGGTGGCTCAATCTTTTTATTTTTGACACGTAAAATTTCAAAAATGTTCAAAGTATTTCTCGGACATTAAACCTGCATATTATTAATACGAAGGTCAAATTTCTCGTCGTCTTTGAAAGTTGTCGGCAACTACACGTATCTTATACCCTACGGAGGCTTAAAATGCACAGATGACTCAAGTTGTGATGATTATCATGGCAGCTGACGGAACTTTAAAGTGGATGATTATGTCTACAAGCTTGAGAACGAATGTGGAAGAATACTTTTTGTTTTGATAAAACATTCCAAAATATTTTTTCTCTGCACTTTTCATTCATCAATTTCAATCTGAAATTTATTATAAATTATTAACATTTTTAAAATGAAAATCTTAAAATACCTTAATTTAATACAAACATTAATTTATACGCTGAAGGAAATATTTAATTAAAATTATAAACGTAATTATTTTGAATAAACCCTTAATTTACAGGGTTAATCGTACCTCACAGGGGTTTAAATGGTTTAATAACCTTACCCCAATAATAAGCTTACCCCAAGGCGATCATTTCGAAACGAAGGTCCATTTTAGTAAACACTTAGGATTTGCCTTAATTATAGAATAATAGTACTAATAACATTACTTTAAATTACATTATTTAACACATTAATATGTTTAATTACATATATGTTATAAATATTGATATCAGCTCGATATAGCACTTGCAGGCTGGTGCCGAAAAGCCTCGACATATAATCTTACGTCTCTTATTTTTATTCGTTTATCGGACACGCATTTTTCGCCATATTGGTTTTTCGACAAGCGTAGTTCTGTAGATCACCATCGAATGAATTTCGGCACCCGGTAGCCAGTAATCAGTTATGTGCTAACCGCGACTAGTAGAGAGTGTTATCGGTCTGGGACCTGAAGCAAGCAAGTTCCGCCCCGGGCCGAAAGTTTGTCAAGTTTATCGAAGATATATGTGATTCTGAAAAAGTCTGTATATTGCTTATCTACTCCTCATCTGTCCACCACGTGTCCTAATAACGATCCCAGAATAAATTATAGATGTAAAACGCTTCATGATATTATATAATATAATAGTTAACTCAGCCCCCTAAAAGTACCGGAGGACTCTGTGAAATGCCTTAAGGCCACAGGTTCGATGAAAGGAAAATCCTGATCTATCTCCTTCTCGTGGTGGGGGGTGAGCGACATCAGTCGGCCAATATAGACAGGGACCGAATGTTGGCCGGAATAAGCTAACACCCAGCTAACCTCATCAGGTCACGCTAGTTAGGGCACTTTATTGTCCTGGAGGTAGTAAATGCTCTCCTAAGGCGTATGAAAGATGCAAGATTTTGTTGCTGCAAACCAATCCACCGGATTGATACTACGAAGAAGAAGTTAACTCACAAATTAGAAAATCAAAGAAGCAAGAAAATACATTTTTATAAATTCAAATGTTTTTATATGCGTTATTATAGAAAATAGCTAAATCCAAGCGTGGATTTGGAATATTAGTTTGTTTTTACATGATTTTTCCTTGAAACATTATTGCCCGTTTTGTAGAATTTTAACGATATTTTATTTTAAAATGTTTTATTTTTAGATCAACACGCTTTGAATGTAATAAATCTTAAAATTAAATGCCTTCCGTGTACTTGGTACATTTTAATTATAAAAAAAAAAATTAGTGGCCGGTGTAATGCTTTTAATTGCCTCCGGCGCCGTGTTTTGCGCATTTTGAAATTTAAATCATTCGATATAGCGACAATGGCATGCAATTAAACATTAGTTGATTAATCCTACAGGTTGTTGGATTAACAAGAAAATAAAATTTCATAGCGGCCCACGGATATTCTAGTGAGCGCCATTACGATGGGGATATTAAAAATTTTATAGACTGAACACAATAAAACCAAATTAATAATAAAAATACGAATCTATAGCAAATATCACCGTATTAAATAAAATATGTGTTATAAATACACATAAAAATATAAAGCAGACACCATCTTATATGACATTTCTTTTAATTAAAAAGGTAAACGCTTACCTATCTCAGAACCTAAACCATACTCACTACTCACTCATACTTTGCAATATATAATCGCGCACATTTAATTGCCTAATTAACTCGACAATGGCTACCCGATGTAGCCAAAACATTACGTCCTCTAATAAAAAATGTGAAATAATCTATTATCGATGAAAAAATTACAAAAAAAAATCATTTCGTTCCTTAATTAATCACAGATAAAAGAAATGTCTCAAGATTTTTGATCGATCCTTTTTGGAATCTATGTCTAGTAGAAAAATATTCTTCTTCGTAGTATCAATCCGGTGGATTGGTTTGCAGCAACAAAATCTTGCATCTCGATCTCCACTCCTCTCGGTCCTCCGCAACCCTTTTCAGCTCAGCACAAGAGCTAAAACTCATGTCCTCGAACATTTGCTGCAAATACTCCGGTCTAGGGCGCCCTCTACAGTTTCTACCCTCAACCATCCTCTCCACAATGTCGTGAAGAATACCCTCGTGGCGCATAATAACATAATATTATAATAGATTATTTCATGAATAAATAAAAAAAATATGTTTTATTCGGCACAAAAAAATCCATAGATTTTTATTTTAACTCAATATTTTTATACGTGAGTATGTAAAACAAAGGCTTAATATTTAAAAAAAAAAAAAACCTTAAACAACATGCTTTTTTTTGTGTGTGGTAATGGACAATTTAGTGGCTGTGTTAAATTAAAGGTGTTAAAATATGAGATGCCTCATAAATGTGTAAAATCGATTAGATAGCTTGTTAAATATGTTATACCCCATTATTATTCTTTTAAATTTACGTAGTCGTTATTGGCTTACATGTCAAGCAGAATATGCTGAACAGTAGACTAATGACGTACGTAGATTATCCCTCACGTATAAGATAATGTCTACGTAAACGCCATAATACCGTCATAAAAGTTTCTTATACTTAGATAGAATTATACGAAGGTGCCTCATTTAGTCCGAGGCTATTTTATATAAAATTTGCGCTGTAACAATGCAAAATTATTTAAGGATAAGGAGGCACAGATTGTTTGTTCTTCCTAGAAGTAATAATAACCTACCAGAGACTATGCCTTTTGGGAGAGTGATCAGACTGTTCAATCGTATCGCCTCGAATATTGATATATTCCACTTGAGAGAAGCCCAGTTTCGACATGAGCTCCACGAATTAATTTATCAAAGTGATTTCGTGGAGTCTTCTGTTTAGCGAGATTAGAGACTTTTTAATGATTGTTGTAAATAATAGTAAATACCTAATTGTTTCTCTTGTAATTTATCTTATTTCAGGATCGTATGAAATATATTTGTTTTTGTATTTGTAATGTTTCTGAAAGAAATAAATAAAAATGTAAATTGAAAAACGAGGAATCGGGCACTGCAGTCTTTTATTCAACAACTTCTTTTTCTATATAAAGGAAAAATCCGACCTATCCTTGAATACGGCAGTCAGCTTTGGATTGGAGCCCCAAAATACCTTCTAAACTTAATTAACTCAGTTCAAAGAAGAGCAATTCGTCTGATAAACAATGGCACTCTAACGTCTAACCTGCAATCAATGGAACACAGGCGTAAGATTGGTTCACTTAGTCTTTTCTACTAGGTAAGCTATGGAATGCTCTTCCAGCGTCTGTGTTGCCTCCTTCCTACAATCTGGATCTCTTCAAGAAACAGATAAATATACACTTGCAATCTTCCCAACCCACACACAAACACGAACACAACACACGTTTCCCGCATGCAGCGTCCAGCCTCCCTGGCTGAGCGTCATAGAGTGCACTGGTCTTGACCGGGTGTGCTCTCTTGCATGCGATTACATTTTATTTAAAAAAAAAAACACCCGGTCAAGGGACAAATGTGCATCTAACTGGGATATGTTATCTGGGTGTTGCAGGAGAGTACAAACAAGATTTCGCCGTCCTAGAAGATGTCAGGAAATATACATGGATTGTACTTGAAGGAAGCAGATCTGATATTGGACGAGGCAAAGAACATGGCAGCTGACGAAATTTTGTAGTGGTGTTTTGTGATGACTATGCGTCAAATAGGGAGCAGATGTGGATGAAATGATAACTTTTTATTTTCGAATTTATATCGTTTATACGTATTATATACATAGCTCAAACTATGATCAATAAACACTTATTTTGGGAATCTAAAATCCAGAATATATCTTTTTGAAGAGACTTATCTTTGTATAGTAGGGTGTCCCAAAAAAAATATTTACGTATTTTTCAAGGCTCACCCCCTCGTTTTGTGTGAATAGTGTCCAAATAATTGTAAAAAAAGTTTCACGTCATTTAAGCCACGGGAAAAGATAGCGACTTGCATCGGAACATGTCATGACTAGAATTCTAAGGCGCGCGAAAGCTGAACCCTGATTATAAAAAGCATTTTTTTTAATTTTTCTGTATTAGACAATAATATTTACATAATAGATTAAAATATGTTAGATAGAGATAAAACTGCGTTTTATTTGCTGAATAAACATTGAGTTTTCAAAAGCTCCTTTTGGCCTTCATACAAAAATTTATATTAAAACTTCAACATCAAGTCGCTATCAGAAAACATTGTCCGATAGCAATAAAATTTATTATTATGTGAGTTACTAGGACCAAACCACATAAAAATAGAGGGTGAGCCGATTTCATTTCGAAAAAAATATTTTTCCCATACATAGCCTGGGACACCTAATGCAGTGCTCCGCAACCGGTGTGCCGCGGCACACTGGTATGCCGTAAGCCGATACAGGTGTGCCGCGATCAAATAAGGCAATATTATAAATAAATAATTTTACAACGGTCCTCAAGCTCCCAGCGCCTATCGCCTATTTATGTAGACATACAACGAGGTACTTGCTTTATTAAGCTCTAAATGAAATTAAAAAAAGTGGAATTGATCAAATTAATATCTATTTTTGGCTTTTGGCGTGCCGCGGTATTCAAAGTGAGAACGTTGGTGTGCCGTAGAATCCAAAGAAGTACTTTGGTGTGCCGTAGATGAGAAAAGGTTTCGGAGCTCTGCCCTAATGTATAGTATACAATACTGTAGATTTAGTTCGTTAAGCTCATAGAAAATTATCAAGAATAAAAACGTTTTTCTGCTAAAAAAGGCAATATACTCTTATTTTATTTAAAAGGCACGGAATTATTTATCCGCCCTCGCACAATATTTTCACGCATGTTCTTACATAAAAAAGTCGTTTCGTCGGCGGAAGCTTTTTTTGTTAGACGTAAATAGTGTGTTTTCCACCTAGAGCGTTCAGTAAAAATGAATGGGTCATATGGGTATATTTAATAATACAAAACACCTGGATACCAGACGAATCATATAGTCTTATATGCATTATTAATATTATGTGTACATGTTTCCTCCTTTATGTACAATGTATATTAAATTTAAAAATGAAACGATTTCGTAATGCAAAATACGTGATCTTGAAATCAGCGTCTAATAATACAAGTTATCTAATAGATTTCCATGAAAAATGAGTCCATCATGTACATGACATTTAATATCATGCGATATTGTTATTCGAGTATTATCAAAATCATGTATTTTTAATAACAATGTTTTATTTCTATACGTGCAAAAATCTACATTCATTTTCTATCATGTATTAAACCACACTAGTGGCATGCAAGCTTGTTAAAACTTTTTTAATGAATCAATTTTGTACCTCATGTACACCTTATCACTATCAAACTGATTTGATTATTTATCTAAAAGATAATATTATTCTTTCAAATGAGAAGCAAACGTGATGTGTCACACCTATTCATGACCATTTAATGTAAGCTGCCCGTTTTTTATTAACATCAATAATAATTAATAAGAATGACAACCGCGTATGAAATTTAAAAAAAACCTTCGATTATTCGAATGTTGCCACAGTGAAAAAATAAATCCCAACAGTAAGTAAACATATCTTTTAAAGTTGGCGAATTCTTGTTCCAGATTTATGATTGGAATGACGCGTCGTATCTCTCGAATAGCATTTGCTTTCAAATTGTAATAATATAATTTATTGTAGACATACACGATGAAGTTACTGAGTCCCACAGTCAAGGTTCCTTAGATAAACATTACAAATTAGATAATGTCCTTTAAAATTATACGATCAGGCGGGGCTTAATTTGCTCAATAGCAGAGACTCGGAGGCGTAGAAATTAACGATATATCTCCGGGGTAAGTTCCAATGAGAGTGGGTAGAAAACCAACGATACGCGGAACGTTCAATTAAATATATAATAATTCAATTTATAACGTATTTAAGGTCATCTTTTATCTAACTTATAACTTAAATTCAGTAGGTGACGTATCGTATTACTCGTACAAACTTTAATGAAAGCAGTACTAACAGGCGGGACCTAAGTGATAAGTTATAGTGATCATTACTTATACAGCGCAATATTATTGAATCACACCTTTCGCCCAAACGTTCAATATTACAGATTGTACGTACAATGTTTCATTTACATCGATATTTAAAACATCAAAGTGTTTGCTATGTGGCGTTATATTATTTAAGTTTGCACAGCGATGGAAGCGAAAAAGTAAGACAATAAAGTACAAGTTTCCTCAATATTTTACTCACTCATTGCGTCAATATAACAGTTTTATTAGGTATATTTTTTATAATTTTTTTTAGAAATTGTACGATGCTATTAAATGACTTAACAATATATATATTTTATTACTATACATATAATTGATTATGTGTATTGTATAATAGTACATAATTTAAATCTAAATAGTACATTTTCTGGGGCAATGTAGATAATTACCTACATAGAAATTCGATGGCCAACAAAGCAATTAGAGCTGATGATAATTGTTTGTTAATTACAATTAATTATCGAAACAACTCTTTCATTGATATTGCCAAGCGGAAATAAATGGGTTAAGCAAATTGAATTATCTACTTAATGAAATATCTACTATACTTAATGAAAATGATCCAATAACATATTATTTGTCTTAATGCACATTGCTGAGTGTCGTGGTCTTTTGAAATTTCACTTGCTGTCTACACTTCTATTATTTGTCTCTTCCAGTCTTAGTGGTGTCTTTTATCAGGTTTACCGATTTCGGCATACTTCATATATATACGAGTATGTGGTCATCCTCTTGCTCGCTTCCTTTCACCGCTGACTGTGGTCAACATCTTCTCCAGGCTCCTAGCTCTTTTTGTAGCAACATGCCGAAAGCATGTCACAATTCTCACCAGGGCATAAATGCTGATGCTCTTTGCTGTCCGCATTCGTACCATTCGTCTCTAAGACAACTTTTCAAAAACAACTGTTTTTCTCTTTGTCAATCAATGTGCACATAAATCATCACACTATATAACAGTGTGGTAACAATTAAATCCTCTGGCAACAAGTCGCATCAGAGGATTTCATTACTCCAAAGGAAGACCTCCAAACTGGCAAGAACCTTGACTGGCGGACCTGGATATCCTTGAACAGATTAAGAACCGGAGTTGGTAGAACAAAGGACAACCTCGAGCGGTGGGGAATCACTATTGTGCGACTGTGGATACCTGCAGACCACCTCACACCTAAGATCCTGCTCCATGTGCCCAACAAGCTGCACATCTCAGGATCCAATGCTGGGCGAGACACGAGCTATCGATGTTGCCAGATCCAGGCAAAAATTATTTGACGTCGCTGACACGAAGAAGAAGAGGATTACATTATTAAATTATATAGATGAGTTGAACCGCCCATTAGGCCCAAATGCTCCAAATTCCGATTTACTAATCATTAAAAATTGCCTGGGGTAATAAAGCGACCGTCTCTTCAAGAGTATTACAATTGTTTCCAGGTGGACCCTTAGGTGCAGAGATGTCGTGGGACAAGGCAAGAGTAGTGGCTGTTAACATAACTGAGCGGCGTCAACTTTTGGTGAATATATTGACATCAGCATATAATGCCTCTGCTGACTGGTACCGAAAACCTCGATATACAATCTTTCTTCTCTTATTTCTGTTCACTTGTCGACATGCATGTGTCGCCATATTGGCATTTGGAACTAGTTATATAGACCACCGCTTGTGGCGCTGGGTGAGAAGGTCGCAGTACGGCCGGTCAGCATGTCATTCCGCCTGGGCCGGACACTTGTAAAGTTTATCGTAAATATATGTCAATGTGCTTCAGAAAAAGTCTTTGTTTTGCTTACCTGCTCCTCATCATGCCCTCACGCGACTAAATAGCAACCTTTTTGAAAGAGAGGAGGATGTTAATATGTTCTAGATATGAAATGGATATGTAAAGAAAGAGACAATGCTATTGATATTGATGATTTTAGTAGTGAATATTAAATACTTGTAAGACTAAAATAGATAATGTTTAAAAAATTAATTCCATATGTTTATGATCTAATTTATCTTTTTTATATATATATTTTTACTTATATTATATTTGAACTAACGGCGTTATTAATCGACGAATTTTTTATTTATTTGATTTCTTAATAAACAAGTAAATCTTATTTGAAATCTACTAAAAGTGTCATGAAAAAAAGACTAGAAAAACGCCCTAAAGTTGTTCCCGTGTACTTCATTAGGTCATTGCTTTAAAATCCTACGGCAAACACGCCCGGCCTCACTCCATAATGTAAGGGAAACGATAAAGGAATCACTTTATTCCGTAGGTAGAAGGAATGAAAATTTCACAAATTCATAAAATTTTCCGCTTCCGAAAATGCTTTTCCGTTTCGCTTGGATATCCGTTTTCAAGGGCGGCTGAGTTGGCAAGCGGCCTCCAGACTCTCTATGTATAATACAGGACGAGGAAAATTGAAACATAAGAAAATCGCAATTGGGCAAGATCAAGGTTTTGATACTTTCACTAATTGAATTGTGCCGATTTCATTATTTCTGTCCATTGATTCCATTTCGACTGTAACTGCGCAAAAGGAAATGTTCCGCTTGTAAATTTAATATTAAGATTAATTTCATTAGCGAACGGGAAGTGAATGATAATTTATTCCTAAGTTCTTTGTAATTTTGGCTTTCAAGTAGGAATGGAAAATACTTGAAGAATACTAATTGTTTCTTTCTTTCTTTTTTAAAAAGTCTTTTCTTTAAAATATTTTTTTTATAATGATGGTCTAAAATAATTCAATTAATTTAACCTTAACTAGGAGATATCGACAGCCTTGAAATTTTGTCACAATGTCTCTCTATTAAAATTTTATCGTATTGTTTATTTATACATATAATAAGAGACTAGGCGTCTCATCCAAGTCACTACGCGGCCCAAAAAAATAAATTGTCTTCTAATTCAGCATAGTAAAATAACATACTTATTCCCTCGACGATAACAAAAAATGCAATTCTTATTGATTCGCTCAAATGCGATTTACGTTTCAGAAGTTACCAGATGGCAGAATATGAATCATAAAACTAAAGGTGCTTAACCCTTTCGCATCGGTTGTCGGCATATGTCGTCATAAGATTCCACGACATCGGTTGAAGTGATATATCGTTTTGCTAGTCTCTTAGAATAGTTTTTTATGCATTATCTCATATTTAAAGGATACAAGAACCAATGTGATATATGAAAATACACCAGATAAGTACATTTACGTTTCAAATACTAGTTTTATAATTGACAGTATAATTTGTATTCAAACCGAGCCGTAATGAAAGGGTTAAAAAATTAAGATATTAAATTATGATACGTTCATAAAAATATTAAAACTACAAGAGTATAACTTAAATTCACACCTAAATACCTACCACAAAATTAATTATTTATATCAATTAGCTCTCTTAATATATGTCGTGAGTTTAGCATACATGTAATTATTGATCAATATTGATGAAAATTTTGCAATTGTTTTATGTTTTTATTTAATATTTGACAAATTCACACCAAACATCACCTTATGATATTTCTCTCGTCAATATACAGGTAGAAAAAAATAAAAAGGAAATGTTGGGAATCGCATTACAAACTTTTGAAATCAATGCCCAATTTTTTTACTTATCGATGGCCCATCAACAATTGCTTCGCATACTGAGTCGATAAATGAACACGTCTTGTATTATTGATATGTATTATTTATTATTATATTTATTTTTATGTTTGGATCATATATTGAATTATGGTTTTGATCTTGGATGATTTATAAATATTGAAATTGATATCAGCTTGATATAGCTCCTTTAGGCTGATGCCGTAAAGCCTCGAAAAACGATGTTCTATCTCTTATTTTTTGTTCGCTCGCCTGACATACACATCTAATGTTAATTTTAATTGTACAATGTTGAACGGAGTTTGCATACGCCAAAATATTCGTTATGACAGTTGACCCATTTCCGGTTGATACCACTGTCATCTTGAATTCTCTTTTTCTGCAGCGATTGGCGGCGCCGAGATGTCAGAGCGCGCAGTCAGTTGACAGTTGGAGCTTGCAACCGTTAGGGCGTGCGCCTAACAGCGCGCGCCACAACGATCTTTTTGTATTAGTGTTTGACAAATAAACTATGATAATATGTGAAACGAAAAGAAGTTCTTTATATTGTGAATCTGATCCTGCATCCTGTCATCCAGTAATCCAGTAAATCGATATCAAACATTGAGAGGAGGATATCAAAATATATTCTGTAAATCTACCAAAATCATTTGCGTTTATTAAACAAAACAAAAAAACTAATGAAATTACACCATGACTACGTATTACTTAATTAAAATAAAGTCAGACAAATTTTCTGTAAATAATGAAAGAATCTTAATCTTACACTGGGCGGAGATACACAAGTTTTTCTTTTAATATTGTATAAATCCCGACACTAATGTAATAAGTTGTCGCAGATTAGAGTTCCTCGGGGAGAAGTTGGCCGCAAGTCAGTTTTTGAACTTGAAAGAGAATGTTCCATTTGACGTTAATTTTTAAATTTTCAAATTCAATTTAACAACTCGCTGTGAGAGAACAAACTTAATAATCTAGTAATAAAAGTGATAGCGCTCAGCGGCAGCAATGCATCGTAAAATGAGGTCAAAATAATATAAATAATTATTGTGCACAAAAACTTGACGTTTGATTTCTGAGAAAATGAAATGATTCATATTTACAAAGACGTTAAAATTTGATTGCTTAAATAAAATAATACAAAAGAACAATGTTGCATTGGTTTTCGGTGGGATGCCAGGATTCGCAGGTGCGAGTATTTAATTTATTAAGTATGAATGTAATATAGGTGCGAGTATACCTAATTTTCAGGTGTTAACTATGAATTATGTAATATAAGGGAGTATCGGGCATCCGATCTCTTTAGATGATCATTGTACACCCAAATATTTCTCTGGTACTGCAACCACAGTATATGCAAGCTCGCGGGATCTTGCTCTGGAGGATCCTGGAAGCCATATATGTTGCTATGTAGACCTTTGGGTTGATATCAGCATGATGTAGCCCTTGCTGACTGGTACCGAAAACCTCGATACACAATAATTAGTTTTTTATTTCTGTTCGCTTGTCACCATATTGGCATCTTTGACAAGTCCGCTGACTTGTGTTAGTTATATACATCGCCACTTACGGCGTTGGTGACCGATCACGGGCTGCACGAGTCAGTGGTGTGCTGACGGCCGAGAAGGTAGTATAGACGGCCAGCATGTCGTTCCGCTTAGGTCGGAAGATTGTAAAGTTTATCATAAATATATGTCAATGTGCTTCTGAAAAAGTCTGTGTTATCAATCTGCTCCTAATCCTGCCCTCACGCGACTGAATAACACCTTTTGAGAGAGGAGGATGATAGGGTATACAGGTGTTCTGGGACAAGGTATGAACAATCTGAACTTTCAGAACTCAAAAAAAAAACGGCAATTTTCAGTGTCCGTATGCTTTAAATATAGAGCCGATATGGTATGGTAATATAACCATGAATTTAAAAGACGATTCAATTTCCCCAAAGCGGTATGTGAGATCTTTCTTTAGTTTATCGCACTCAGTGACCTGTACGCCAATATATTTTAGATATCTTGGCGTACAAGTCACAGATTTGTAATACTTGGCATTTTATCAAAAATGTGTTTTGATAGCAGGTTTTTATACACAATACAATATTGGAATATTGGTATATTTGCACTGTCAGCTGTTTCCGAAAGGTGGTTCAAATCATTGCGTGTGTCGTAATTTTTCTCCTATTTGTTGATGAGAAATTTTTTCATGTAATATGATATTTGCTATGTACATGTGTATCAGTTGTTGATTATCATATAAAATACTTGTAAATGTCACAAAAAAATGTATATTACAGTGATTTATACAGTCTATGTTTCTCATTAAATAATCTACTTAAATATCTGTATTTTTCTCAGAAGCATTTAAGTATCACGAGAAGTACTCATTTTATTTCATCCAATGCATATTTAATGTATACAAACGGAAGCTGCGTATTTATTTTGATAAGCGCTCAAACGATTTTTATCGACGCTTACATAAACATAATCATTCATAAGTGATTACATAATAATTGATAGTTAAACACAAATAAAGTAATGTTTATCGCGCAGAGTACACTCTCAGTGATTTCGTGCAAACTCCGAGAAAAGTTTTTTGACTTTACACATTTGCCCATACATATTTGTATTCAAAGTTTAAAAGGCCTTGATAAGCAAATTGTTACACAAACAGATCCATAATGTTTGCTAGTACCCATTAAATTGATGCCCCGGCGAACGAAAATCTTAAATGTTGCTATCAAAAGGGGATTTGTACTTTTTGAGCGAATAATTTGACTGGGACATTAATCAATAATAAAGTACGTACAATAATAGTATAAACAATAGCTATACTATAAGTAATTAAATATGCACATACTATACATCAAATTCTACTATATTAAGAAAAATATCGGCAGAAGCGGGATGCGAACCGTGGGCCTTGGAACCAACCTTTGTCCAGGTCTTTATACACCGCTTAGCCCTCTCGGCTATTTCTCTGCCTGAGCTGACACGCGTTAGAACTTGTATTTATACTATTGTTATTATCGTATGACGATAGATATCTCTATAGTATATATTCAGAGTATGTATATTATTATTTTTTATTATTCAATCAGTCAACATTTATTCACAAGCTTTTATATATTATTACTTTCCGAGAGTTAAATATTTAATCCATATAATAGCTATACTATAAGTATTAAATAAGTAGGTTGACAATATATGTAGGACGTAGGTGGCTATTCAATTTATTTAATTTTATTCAATTTATTTATTTTTTCCCTTACAGTAACATTACAAAATCAATTCGTTACTGAAAATATCAGATATAATAAAAAAATACAATACATACAAATATAGGTACTTATGATTAAGTACTAAGAACAATGCAATAAAGACAAGCAACAGAAGGTCCCAATGCTCATCAAACAGACGACGCCAACAAATCATTCCTCCAAAGAAACTCGTGGAGTTCATGTCTGAATTGGGCCTCCCTTACGTGAAATATATCAACATCCGAGGCAATGGCTACACATTTTTTCTATGTGTAGCCAAAACATAAACTCCTTAGTGTTAGAGAATCTACACAAGTAGAGTATTTTTAAGTATACGTATTCAATGTATAAACTACAACATATAAAGGTTGTTTTAAAATAATTAAATTACTTTACAAAGTACTAAAAATCCCTTTCTTCTAAATAGAAGCAAACGAAACATTTCAACGAACAAAACATAATGTTTTTAAATATTTTTAACGTTCACAAACAGTATATTATTTTTGGATGAGTAACAAACTTACATATTAATTTCCTCTTGCTTGATTTGAATATCAAATACACCTCTTTAGAAATAAATATATCAACATCCCAGGCGATTTGTTTGAACAGTCCGATCCCTCTCCCAAGAGGCATAGTCTCTGGCAGGTTAGTGTTACCCTTTGGGAAAGCGAACAATCTGTGCCTCCATATAGTAATATTCGTGAATGAACCATTGTAATTTACTCTGAAAGTACGAATTGTCACATTTATTAAAGTGAATACAGACGGAAAATGATAAACTTTATTATGGATTACAATATAATGCTTGCTATTTTTTAAGTAAAGTTACGTATAATACAACCTCAGCTGCCTTTTCATCAACCTTCGGGCTCTTGCCATCCTGGAATGCCGTCAGAAACTATACATAGATTGTACTCGGCAGACCTAACATTGGCTGGAGGCGAACACAGCTTTATGACGGCAGTTCATGTTGGCGCTCCAGTAATGGGAGTGGACATGGAAATAAATTGTAAAACGTATAATTTACTCATCGGATCTTCGGGGCAGAGATGACTTGGAATGAAGCAAGGGTAAGATTGCTTACAGAACTGTTTTGACAGATATATTATCTAGTTATTGACATCAGCATGAAAGAGCCCTTGCTGAATGGTACCGAAAACCTCCATATACAATCTTTCGTCTCTTATTTCTGAACACATTCATACATGAATGTGTCCGCCATATTAGCATTTGAGACTAGTTATATAGACCACCGCTTGTGGCGATGGACGAGAGCCATCACGGGCGCATGAGTCGTTTCCCGCCCTTCGGCGACAGCATATTGTATTGTGGCTCGGCCGAATGCTGTGACTAGGTCGGGCCACAAGGTTGTAAAGTTTATCGTTAATATATGTCAACGTGCTTCTGAAAAAGTCTTTGTTTTGATAACCTGCTCCTCATAATGCCCTCACGTGACTGAATAACGACATTTTGGAGAGGAGGATGTTACTATATAGAAGGTTTCGAAATAAGAGAAGCATTGAAAATTATACGGGTTAAAAAGATTTTTCTTTGAGCTCCCAGGCCATTGGTAATAAAACAATGAAATATGCATTCAAAGCTCAAAACGGAAAATGCTGAGATCATGACAGCTTTATCAAGTAGCATTATATGCGTTGGCCTACTGAAAAAAAGTTAAAATAACTTTATTGTAGAAACCTATGCCGTTATTATTTTACTCGTAATATGCTTTGACTTGGAAGCGAATGTCGACAAGAAGAAGGTGATATCCTCCTCTCAACGTTTGATATCGATTTACTGGATGACAGGATGCAGGATCAGGTTCACAATACAAAGAACTTGTTTTTGTTTCACAATTCGCGTTTATTTGTCAAACACATGCTTTTTATGGCGGACGCCTCTCAAGCGTGCGCCATAACGGTCGCGATCGAGCTCCAACTGTCAACAACCGGCGCGCTCTCATGTCGCGCTGCCAACCGTCGCTGCAGAAAAAGAGAATTTAAGATGACAGTGGTACCAACAGGAAATGGGCCAACTGTCATAACAAATAAAATGTAAGTAAATAAAAAAAATGAAAGTAACATTAAATGTGCATGTCAGGTGAGCGAACAAAAATAAGAGACAAAAGATCGTTCTTCGAGGCTTTACGGCATCAGCCTGAAGGAGCTATATCAAGCTGATATCAAAGGGTAATGTCACTGACCTGATGCGCAGGAGTTATCCTGAAGGAATGTGGCTCTGGCGTGGCGTACAGCCTGTACCAGCAATGCCTCCTGAGGACCTTCGATGGCAGAGAACACGGTGGCTCCCAACACCAGGTAGCCGGCGTAGAAGCCGACCAGCGCCAGCACGCGCAGCGACACGCGCGCGCCCCCTAGAGGGCCGTACATCCTGAAATTAATCAATATTAATATATAAGTCAAGATCATCGTCTTTATCAATCACTTTTACAATCACTCTCTTTGCTCTCCAGCTGCTAGCCGGACACGGATTCTTCCGGAGCTACCTCGACAGGTTTGGACAGTTGGAACCCACATCACAGGCAGAGTGCCCTTGTGACGGCAGCTCTCCGCAGGACGCACCTCACGTTCTGTGGAACTGCCCGCTGCACCACTCTGCTCGGATTGCGCTCTTTGAAGTGGTCGCTTCTGCGCGTCCGTCTGCAAGAGTGTAGACGCAAGTAAAGACTCCTAACTGATATCGGTCATTTGCAGAATCCATTTCCCAACCTCAGCATTTCCTTATTCATTCCCACGTATTTCGTGTTTAGCAACGTGTTACCAAAGAAGGCAATTCGAGACTCGCTGTAGTATACTAACTTCGCAGCCTTAGACTGAGGTCTATTTGACATCTAACTTATGCACCGAAAATCACGGGAAGGCCTTCAGCGCCACTCTCTAACTAGTAGCTTTTTGCGTGCGTCCAGTAAAAGGTCCCCATCTGGGTCTCCAAAAACAGGTCACTCTCTTTGTTAAACTGTGAAGCCATCTTTAGACCAAGCGAACGAATGGTAATTGTATTCCTATTCTTTCAAATTCACTTGGGAGCAGCAATCAAAATCGCGCGTTCTACGATATTTCATAGATAATTGTTATTCTTTCGCTTGGTCTAAGGTCGTATTCACCAATCACTTGTAAGCTTAAAGGTTATCGTTTTGATATATAACCTGTATAGTCACTGTCTTTGAGGGGAGCAAAGAAGGAACCTCCACTTGGTGCCCCCTGGAAACGGTTATTTACAATGCCGGCCAATCCTTCCACTACGGAAACAACAATAACACCATCGACGTCGCCCACTTCTGGGCAGACAGGATCTGACCATGTTGTTTCCGACACGATTATAAATATACTGTCTTTGTTTAACTGTAAATCCACCTTTAGGCCAAACGAACACATGCTAATTGTATTCCCACTCTTTCAAATTCACTTGGGAGCAGCAATCAAAATCGCGCGTTCTGCGATATTTCATAGAAAATTGTCATTATTTCGCTTGGTCTAAGCTCGTATTCGCCAATCACTTGTAAACTTAAAGGTTATCGTTTTGATATATGACTTGTATAGTCACTGTCTTTGATAAACTGTAAGAGCCCTTTCCTACGGCAACGTTCCGTTTATTGCGGGTTCGGTTTTATGAAGGATCACGTTTAGTAGTATACGTGCTACTGTGGTAACATTCACATGAGCATTCGGTTTGCAGGATACCGCAAAAATCCGATCCGTTCGAAATGTGCTGTACGGTTTACCCACTACAAACCGGACAACTGGATCCAGTAAAAAACGGTATCCAGTTTAGTTACGTACATAGTTTAATGGAATTGTTCCCACTAGCATCATGCATACTGTTTTTATAGTTTTAGGATCGGGTGAACCTAAAATCTTCTTTTTTTGCATTGCTTTCGGCGGCGAAAGTACCAGTATAATATCAGAAGGGTATTCACGTCCATTGGGTCTGAATTTTCTTCTCCGACTGCCAATTCTATCCCCTAAAAAACAGGATGCAAACTTCTGTGTGTGAACACAGATATGATTTTTGCGGTATTCAGTAAAAAACCGATCCTGCAAAACTGGGCGTCCGTGGGAAAGAAGGTTAAAGCCGCTTTTAGATCAAGCGAAATCGTGCCAAATACGAGTATATTTACATTTCTTCAACACCCGTGGGAGTAGCAATCAAATTAGTACGTTGCAACATATTTTACTAACGACTTATTTTGCTTTATCTAAGTCTATATTAAGATTCATAATCTTATTTTTCCATCGACAAGCTTTGATTTACTTTCTAGAGCCCTCTATTTTCTCTGTCTGTATTATTTTCCTACCCACGCCCTCACTAGCCATATCAACAACCCCTACATCAAGAGGGCGTTATCGCCCACGTTGAAAATCTATGGTCTAAGTGAGAAATAGATATATTAGTTTTTATGGGACATCGCACGAATAACTTGCTCTCGACACACGTTTTGCAACAGGTTGAGACCCATCCAAGTTTCACTCCGCGCCCAATTTTGCTAAAATATACCTTCTAAATTAGCATTACGCGAGCATCGGTAATATATTACTGCCATTAAATAAAATATGCATAAGGTGTAAATTATATTTTTATGGTAAGTAAAATTACCAATTTAAAAATATTAAACTTGAAAATTATTTCCATTGCCAGACAGTAAAAGCACGAACGTAAAAATTCCTTTTTAATTTACAGTCGATGGGTTTTTATGGCTTGCGATATTTACTCGGTAATAAAATGCGTAAGAAACGAGAAAGGGTTAATTAATCATAGAAGTCTGGAGATTCGTTTAATCATTCTTGGGTCTTAAAAAAATAATTGATGTAAATTTGAATTATTTAATTTGGGGTAGGGCGATGCTTTCTTCTATCATTTACCATAATACATTGTCTGTCATTGGGCGTATTTGATATCTCTGAGGTCATTTCTTCATCTTCTTCTTCTTCTGTGTGTCAGCATTCAGATTTCCATTTTCCATCAAAAATCCTTTTTTATTTCTAATTAATTAATGAAAGAAATGTCATATGAGATGGTGTTTGCTATGGATTTGTAAGTGTATTAATAGTTTTTCCACCGACAATTGTACATCGCTTGCGACGCTCTTGTTGGATCACCAAAGTTAAGCAACATTGTACTCGGTCCGCATCTTGGGTGCGTCACCGCCTGTTGCTAACCGCGTGTCGCTTGTGGGTTGAGCCGATTCTTAGTATCAATAATAGGCCAGTTTTTGGAAGCGTCGGGCTAATTATCTTACCTCCTTTAAAGTTTTACAACTTCGATTGACAAATCACCCAAAATCTGCCTCGGAGACTATAACTGCCGTATCTTCAAGTACCCTGGCTTCTGACCGTGTATGTTCCCAGGTGAACTTTCGGGTTCAGAGATATCTGGGTATGAGGCATGGACTAAATGACTAAGAACTGAATAGCGTCAACTTGTAGTGACAAAATGTTTCAGAAATGGAATGGATATGGGTAAGAAGTTACACTGATAACCCTAACGGTTGCAAGGTAACTTTCTTGGAATCTCCATTATAAATGTTTATGTTTTTATTACAAATGAATATTTCTGACTTGTTTTAATAAAATAAGTTTGTATATTATCAATTATGCAAAAACTATAAGCTGCAGTGGCACAATGTGACCCGTGATAACGACAAGTACGAGTATATTCGATAATAACGCTAACGACCTCTAAATAAAGTGTTTTTATTGTTTACTTTACATATTTATGTACTATATTACGATCGTTTTATAGCATGTCAACATTGACACATACATATTATAGCTTAATAAGATATTGTGAACATTATACACGGAAAAATAAAATCATTTTTAATATGTTACGGATGTTTCTAACGTTGATCAACGAAGTTTTGCTAAGTTACAGAACTTGTATTCGTGACTTCTCACTGTGTATCATTTGTCGGATAGAGCCTTAAAACCAAATATTCTAAGCATCAAAAAATCGAGCTACTTATTCCATCTCACTAAAAATGCAGAAATAAATAAAATTCGTCTTTGATATTATAGCGGTTAAATTCCCGGACTCTTGATGTGGAACGCGTTAAGAATCATGCATAGTACGTATTTATTCGAAAGAACTTCAGGAACAGAAATGACTTTGAAGAAATCAAGGAAAATAGGATATGAGAGGCGCCATTTGTGGTGACCATATACTCTAGCTAAAGAACAGATATAGAAGAAGAATAATAAATATTCAGGAGTAAAAAGTCTATATTTTTAACATACATTTACTTTACATACATAACCTACCTAACACAATTTGTGTTTTTATTTTATTTTTTATTATTCAATTAAAATTATAAATAAATATTTTTTACGCTATATTTTTACGTAACTGATTTACCGCGATTGTACCTAACCTACGTAACACAATTTTTGTTTTGTTACCCTTTCGCATCGGTTGTCGTCATATGCCGTCATAAGATTCCCCGACCGTTGACATTGGTTGAAGTGATATATCGTTTTGCTACTTTCTTAGAATAGTTTTTTGTATCATCTGATAGCTAAAGGATACAAGAATCAATGTGATATATAAAAATAGACCAGATAAGTACATTTGTGTTTCAAATACGAGTTTTATAATTGACAGTATAATTTGTATTCAAACCGAGCCGTAATGAAAGGTTTAATATTTTTTTCTAGGGATGCTTTCTTTCCATTCGCTAGAGTCACGGAGGAAAATTGCTGCACTCAAACATTCATTCCTTCTTCTTCGCGGTTTAATTTACAACCCTGGGATTCTTGAATGTTTTAACTTCTATGTTCCAGATAGGTACACCCGTGCTCGTAGCCATCCATTGTTTTTGATCCCAGTTGATGCTTGTGGAGCTTCAAGCACTCAATTTGGTATAACGGCAATGTCGCTCCTAAATGGCCTACCAGCACACCTCGATCCTTTTCTTACATCCTTTTCCTCTTTTGTCTCCTGTATTGTTCTACTTGATCTCTGTGATCTTTGACACGTGTCATCTTCTTATTCTTTTGTGTTATTTTTATTTTTTATTATTTTCTCTATTTATTGTATATTTATGTTTACTTTGTTTCTAAATATTTGTAAAAATTGGAATTTCGATTCTGTATATAAATAAATAAACATTCAATTAAAATTGTACTAATTAGGTTGTTTTGTCGTAAGTTGAAAAGCCTCCGGTAAAAATAAATTATTTGAAAAAGTTTCAATATTATAAAATATAAAGATCGTTAAAAAAGTTATTTCCTAAGTATTTCGTTATCATTAAAGATTATCATTGTAACATTAACGTTACAACACTTTAAAAAATATGCTTTGTCAATCGATGTGTTTGACATCAACTGATCACGACCAGGAAAAGATGAATATTATATTGATTACTATATGTATTGTCAAGTACTAATTCAAGTATTTATATACGTCATACAACATTATTTATCAGATAACGTATTGTATCGACAGGCGTATACAACTGGGATGGGCAGCATTTGGAAAACTTGTGTTTTAGAGATTAACGTTTTTTTTTCCTAACTTTTCTTCTTCGTGTCAGCGACGTCAAATGATTTTTTCCCAATATCTGGCAACATCGATGGCTTTTTCCTAACAGAAATGTTAAATGGAAGTTGAAAGTTCAATTGTTATTAAAACAACTAGCACGAGTTCGTTTAAAATATTCATAATCACACTCCCCCTAGGTATAAAGCTTGTATAATTTATTTTTATATCACGATGAACTCAAAGGCAAATATAAATTTGTTAGCTTAAAAAAAAACATTATTTCATGGAATATAGAAAAAAAGTTCTTTCTGAAAAAATAATTAAATACAGAATAACAGCTCAATAAGCTTCTTATGGTTTGAAAAATTCTGTACAGTTGTTTTCTCAGAATTTTCCACACCACGTTTTGAAGAAGACTTAAGAAATAAACAAGTTTTTGGCAAAGGACATAAACAAAGATCTGTTTATTTTTCAATAATTTCTTATTGAACGTAAATTTCGTTCTTTCACAAATTAGTCTGTTTACTTCGATTTGATTTTAATGACTTTTTTTTGTCGTTTAACTCCGAAATCATTTCAAGAGACTGACATGATATATTAGTACGAATAACAGCTACTTGTACATATGTATTCTTTTTAATTGTTTCTCTCTGAGTTACATAATAAAAAACAAGAGCTATGCTTAACGTATCTTGAAAGTACTCACGATTAATTAACAAAATATTTTTTAACGAATTATATTCTTCTTCTTCTTCTTAGTATCAATCCGGTGGATTGGTTTACAGCAACAGAATCTTGCATCTGCTGGTACATCATTTTTGCTGATACATGGGATGTCTTTAAGACCTTTAATGTGGTATTTTCCCCTTTATTTCCACATCCTAATGACGTTGACCATAAAGGTTCATCCGCCTTAGGAGAGCATTTACTACCTCCAGGACAATAGAGTGCCCTAACCAGCTTGACCTGATGAGGTTAGCTGGGTGTTAGCTTATTCCGGCCAACATTCGGTCCCTGTCTATATTGGCCGACTGATGTCGCTCACCCCCCACCACGAGAAGGAGATTATATTACTTTACTTATTAATTTAACAGCATTTGGAAAACTAAAGTACATTTTTAAAGCGAAAATTCCGCAATGTCTAAAAACTAAGGCGTTTAACCAATGCATCCTCCCTGAATTAACTTATGGCGCAGAAACGTGGAATCTGACAGCAAGTCTTACACATAAAATATCGTCGCCAGCGCGCTATGGAGAGATCCATGCTCGGAGTGTCGCTAAAAGATAGAATCAGAGACGAGGAAATACGCACAAGAACCCAAGTAGTGGATGCTACCCAACGAATAGGCACACTCAAGTGTCAATGGGCAGGACATATCTGTCGAAGAGACGACGGTCGATGGGGAAGAAAACTATTGGAATGGCGCTCAAGAACTAGCAAACGAAGCATTGGCCGACCCTCTGCAAGATGGATTGACTTCATTGGAATAATAGCAGGAGTGACCTAGATGCGGAAGACGGAGGATCTAAGAGGATGGAGACTCATGCAGGAGGCTTACGTTCAACAGTGGACGGATACAGGCTGATGATGAACGTATTGATACAAATGTGACGATCTAATACCGTCGGTACTTCAAAAATACTAGTATGTATTTTAATATTTAAAAAAACCCTTCCAATGACATTCTCATAAGCCGCTTGACTGATTCGAAAAAGATTGTTATCACTTTGATAAATGGCTTTAAAAATACTATTTTTTTGATCTAAAAATATCGTGTGATAGGTAACCGGGCAGTTGACATTTTACAAGACAAACAACACTAGTCTGTTCTAAGGTCGGCATCTCGCTTCTTCATCGACCGGTAATATACAAAACGGCACACGTACGAGGCATCGGTCACGCCATTCTCGCATCCGTCACCTTTATCGCACGTGCCCTCAGAGAAAACTTAGGGGTGAGTTTCGGGATCTCACTCTTTGTCCTTCCCTTATGATGAAATGCGACCCTCCTTAGTAGAGAGTGTGGTCTGTATGTACAGTTAATTAGTGTTGGTATTTATCATATCTGTATAAAGTAACAGGTACGACTGGAATAGACAAAGAATAATTGGCCTCTAAAAATAAGCGAGGTTAACATGAGAATGTTGTTTTTGTTGTTATATTTACAGAAAGAAAAACATAATTATTTTTCATCACAATTCTGGGATGTATGTTCAACACAAATTGCCTCCACATATTTATGTCAGTAGTTATTGATCATGCCTTTTCCCAAGACATCACTGAACTTGGAGATCAACCTGGTTACATATATTTATGTTGCTGAACGACCTCCAGGGTAAGAGTTTTTTATTTTTTTATGTAAGTACAAACAGAAGAATAACGACAGATCGTGATAGTGATGCTGAACGTCTGTGGAATTCTATAATGCTTACCACGGTGCACATGGCAATAGGCTATAGGCATGGAGTATAGAAATAACTTAACCTTTTCATTACGGCTCGGTTTGAATACAAATTATACTGTCAATTATAAAACTTGTATTTAAAGCATAAATGTACTTATCTGGTCTATTTTCATATATCACATTGGTTCTTGTATCCTTTAGCTATCAGATGATGCATAAAAAACTATTCTAAGAAATTAGCAAAACGATGTATCACGTCAAGCGATGTCAACGGTCGGGGAATCTTATGACGGCATATGCCGACAACCGATGCGAAAGTATTAAGACAAGTCGAGGACAATTTCAGCTGACATAACTGTGTGGTAGCTGTTGTATGGAGCGAAAATAAAAAAAATATTTACAAAATACATTTTGAAAATGTTTGTGTAAATCTCTATTCTTATAAACTCGTTCATAATGTAGTATCCACGTCATATACAACCGTAGTAAACATAAAAAAAATATCACGTAAACTTATATTGGAGAAATAAAGTAATATTTTTGAAAAACATGTTTTTGTTTTATATGATATTCTTTTTTCCATTTATGGAACAAAAATGATTTTTCATATAATTTTACATTTTAAATGTCATATTTTTATTCTTTGTACAAATATTTAGGTATTTCATCTTTAGGTATTAGTTAGAGGTTATATTTTTTAGTTATATTTGAATTAAGAACATTGACGGCAATTTAAAAGAGTGATTGTTTTCTAAACAAGCATTTTACCTAAGATCTCGGCTTATAATCTAGGAATCGTGACTTTTGGGATATATTAGAATGACTGAAGACTTAATGGTTTAACCAAATAAAGTATTTGCAGGTTTGCTGATGACATTGCTCTGATTGCTGAAACTGAAGATGAACTCACGGAAGCGCTGACATCCATGGAAAACATATTTAATTCCAACTACAATATGAAGATAAACAGCACAAAAACCAAAGTCATGAGAGTAAGCCGCAATGAGCAGCAGAAAATTAACATATCAATGCTAGGAGTACCCCTAAAAGATGCAAAAGAATTTGTATACCTTGGAAGTACGATCACCTGGGATGGCAGAACAAAAAGAGAAGTCAACAGTCGCATACATCAAGCAAGGCTAGCTTTCAATAAAAAAAGCCAAAATTCTTGAGTCAAAGAATATTTCTTTAGGGCTCCGCAAGCAACTTGCCAAAACACTTGTTTGGAGCATCTTAATGTACGGCTGTGAGACATGGTGCTTATCTGAAAGTGATAAAAAAAGACTAGAGGCCTTTGAGATGTGTTCGTACAGAAGAATTCTCGGAATTTCCTGGAGACACCACGTCACGAACAATGAGGTTCTCAGAATAATCAAGGAAGATAGGCAACTAATAAGAACCATCTCAGAGAGGCGAGCCCGATGGATTGGTCACATCATGCGCCACGATGGTCTTCTTCACGATATTGTGGAGGGGATGGTTGAGGGTAAAAACTGTAGAGGGCGACCCAGACGGGAGTATTTGCAGCAAGTATTCGAGGACATGAATTGTAGTGCTTATGCTGAGCTGAAAAGGGTTGCGGAGGACCGAGAGGAATGGAGATCGAGATGCAAGATTCTGTTGCTGCAAACCAATCCACCGGATTGATACTACGAAGAAGAAGTATTTGAAAGCAAGTGTGGCTGGTCTTCTGGAGAAAATCGTGCGAGTACCGAAACCGAAATCTCGTATATTTTTAATGAACATTAAGTGTATTTTGTTATTTTGTAATGTTTGGAATATAATTTATTAATATAAAAATATGTGTCTTCACCTATTACAGTGTCGTATATAACAAAATTCAATTTATACGTTCTTTATTTTATGATATTATAAATACTTGAAATCACTATGAAATGAGTAATCAAATGAACCATCAGAAGAAAAAAATATTTTTCAAAAAATTTGGCAAAATAATACAATGTTTGGAGTAACGTGGAAGCAATTTAGAGTAACAACGCTATTAAAATATCAAAGGAAGAAACATAATTGTATTGTGTGTGCTATCTTAGCAATTGCCTAACATCACGAATACTAGGAGTGAACCTAACAAGCAGCCTTTTCTTACAAGAATAAATATAAAATACACAAGTATTTTGGTTTCTTTTGGTGTATTTTTTTTTCTTTTAGCGTTGGCTTAATCAGCCGATCTCCTTCAAAAACCTGATTATTTATCAAAATTCCAAATGTGCGTCGGATACTATAGCTGTCTATTTTCAAGTTTTGAATTCTCGTCGTCTCTAAATGTCGTTAAGAACTATATTTATTTTTAATACAAGTTTACTCGACAGAGAATAGGAATTCAAAGTTAAATACTTAACTTTATGGTGAATATTTGTGGCGAATATATGCTCCAGCTTTTCGGAATGTTAACAGTCAATAAATTAATCAATATGGTGAATTATTTACAGTACGGCATCTATACAAAGTGTACGAATACGTTTAACAACAAATTTAAAATACGTTTACGTACAGCATAAATTAAGAATTTCATGTTTTATAAGTGGTGTCATTAGTCCCATATATCTATATTAAATTGATAAATTACAACACATTAAAATAATACTTTAAGTAATATGAATCTTAGATTCTTGTTTCAGTAAAAAAAATCTTCAACAAAAGAGGTTTTATATGAAAACTGCATTTAATGGGTTCTCGACGCGAAGCCAGTTTGCGATTCTAATTATTATTTTAATTGAGAGTTGGCGTGTTTTCAATTTTGCGTAATTACAAAAAATAATTTAGGTAATTAAATATACATATACCATATATAAAAATCTTTAAACGAGTCAATACATTCAGAAAAAATATCGGCGGGATCGGGATGCGAACCGCGGACCTTTGGAACCAACCATTTTGCCCAGGTAATTATACCGCTCGGCCACCGGCCAATTTCTTCCACCTGAGCCGACTCGTCTCTGATCTTCTATATAAGTTATCATCGTATGATAGATGTCGCTATAGTATATATTCATAGTATGTATATTTTTATTTTTATGATAATAATTTAGGTGTTTGTTGGTAATTAATTTTCATTCATTTCATTTTTCAGCTTTACTGAAAGTGTTTTCTTTTTAAATTACTTACGCCGTAATTATTGCGCTGAAATAAATTTTCTGCCTGTACTGACACACTGAAATATTCGGGAAAAATTAACGTTTTAATGATATGTTAATGAGATGCTGTTATGTAGATTAATAATTGAGATCAAATAATAAAAATAAAATTTTTGGTAAAATAACGTGATCGTACTTTAAGCATATTAACAGGCACCCAAGGACGTTAAATAATTTAAAAGTGTTTCGTGAATGAATAATTATAGACAAGAAGTTGACACATTGAGAACGGAAATAAAAATGAACTTTTAACCCTTTCAGTACGGCTCGGTGGAATACAAATTATACTGTCAATTTTAAAACTAGTATTTGAAGCATAAATGTACTTATCTGGTATATTTTCATTTATCACATTGGTTCTTGTATCCTTTAGCTCAGATGATGCATAAAAAACTATCCTAAGAAAGTAGTAAAACGATATATTACGGCTACCGATGTCAACGGTAGGGGAATCTTACACGGCATATATCGGGTACGATGCGAACAGGTTAACATTTAAATAATTAAAACGTATCGCTTCCTTCTATTATATTAGTCATACTCAATTTCTGTATTATCTATAATATTCATACGGCTGTCAATCCTTAAATCTTAAAAAAAGACTTGCAATGAAATTTGCAGAACATGAAAGGGTGTGGTTGTGAAAAATGAGGAGGTAAACGAGCGGACGCAGCAGCTCTGTCTATTCCACGGATGCTGCAAGAGAGCATAAGTTACAGCTGCCTTTTCTTCAACGCTCTGTGCTCTCATGATTTCGTAAATATATTGGGAACTTTACCTAGAATGTGTTCAGAGGAGATTCGAGATGCAGGGATGTCTTAGGACGAGGCGTGCACTATAGGGAGTAACGTAACTTTTCTTTTCATATGCGGCATTTTATGGCGACCAAATGCTCTAATTAGGAAGTTTTAAAAAAAAGAGTTTATTATGAATATTGTATTATACATGGAAAGCAATATATTGTTTTAAAAAGATTTAACCTAAGTCCTATTTATAAAAAAATATTAGTTAATATAAAATATTTATTATTTATTGATAGACAGTGTATTTGATACTGAATAAATAATAAGTAACCTCAAATAATGGTAGGTATGATCGTAGGTATATATAAAAACATTTAAAAAATACAAATGTCAAAAGGAAGTTATTTGAATTTCAAACTGATACTTACATGAATATTTTTTTTATGTATTTTGTAAACGCAGCATTATGGCTTCCGATTGACATATTTATCAATGGAAAATAGAAAAAAAACTATTCTGAAACACCGTAAATTTGGACTTCGTTCCACGTACAACATGCTCAAACTATCTTGGTATAGTGATGCAGCTATATTCAAATTCTGTGAGATGGTAAGACATAAGAATTGTATGGAATATTATTATACCGCTTAGGTTATATTGGTCTAATATTGTACAACAATTGTTTATTACTGGAATATCTTTTACACAGTAATACAATTGTATTTATTTGTTTAATGTTAAAAATACAAATTGTTGGCTCGTTAACAGTAGACATCAGGTATTAAATGTCTACGTGATTTTAACGTTTAAATTCAAACTCCCCAAATCAATTATACATTCATTTTAATGAATACCGTATATGTAGAATATGTACAAATTACAGCATTTTAAATGAAATACCGATATTAAATCACAAATTTGAAAAACGATGTTCTGAAATACTACATAAATAACTAATGTGGTTGGTTTTTGTGTTTTGTGTTTTGTATTACCAGTTTTTACGTCAAATATACATATTAATTATTTTATGAATTTACATAATGTGGTTTTCGTCCTGCAATTATAATTACGTTGACACGCACATAAAAATTTAATGATGCACGTCTCTAAAGCGTCTGGTTAATTATTTGATCACCTCAAAGAGGCATATTAATAAACACTCATATGGCTACTACAGTTGCCTATTATTTAAGTCCCAGATCCTTAGAAAGCCATCGAGAACTTTAAATTTAACGTAATCAACGTAACTTTGGGTATAAATATGAATTGGTATAGAGCATGGATCATGACAGCCGACATAACAGAAAGATGGTAATTTGTGGCTAACATATGATCTAGTTTAAGGTCAAATACGCAAAGAAAAGTGTTTATCGGTACATGAAATACGCTTGACATATATCGACTCAGAAAGAACAGCTTCTACAACACCAACAGGCTTAAGAATGTTCTCCTAAAATCTGTGTTGTATAAATGTCATTATATGTATAAACACTTGCTACCTCATACAACAGGCGTCCAGCAAATCTGGTTGTGCTTCATAGAAACCCTTTACTAGTACTTTTGAAAGAATATAAAATAATCGAAACATCTGACAGAACTTTATAGTAGCAATTTGTAGCGACCATATGCTAGACCTAAGAATCGGATATGGAATAAGGAAGATGAAACAATAAGCGTCCCGTTATCTTAACCAATTTCAAGTATCTTATCCGCGAATTTGCGTCGTTTAATGCCCTAGCAGACCAATATTTGTAATGTTTCGTCGCGCAATTGATTCTTCCATGAACTTACTTTAATACTATTATTACAAATTAATGTAATCCGATTGTGAAATGAACCATGAGCACTCCTCTATGGCACCGTAAGGCATTGAACGACGCAAATCTGCTGTCCCGTAAGGAAACCACTGGGCGAATAAAGGTTAACCTTTTGAATGCGAAATTTATAGACATTTTTCAACTTTTAGATTGTCTCAGGGTTTTTGGTGTACACGATTGTCGACAGAAAGATAATCTTCACCACGTGGGCCAATGACATAATCATAACCACCGTGGTTTCTTCCACCCTGGTGACGACCGTCTTCTACCTCGCGCACTTCTTGGGTCGTCCTCCGAACCAGCTGCTGGAGAGCTGGCTGAGCATAGTCCTCGCAGCAGCCAGCGTCATCAGCATCTACGCCTCCCTCTCCAAACATCTCGTCATCGGTCTCACGTGCAACGCGGTACTGCACGTCGCACAAGTCTTAGCGGCGGTGTATTGCCCTCAACACAGAAACTGCATATATAAGTAACATATATTTTTAATTGAATTAAAGTAACTAGAACGTAAATAATTAATGAATGATATACATAAAAATCATAGCTAAAACCATCTCATATGACGATGAAAATAAATTATTATTTCCAATAACATTATTGAGGTTATAAACTCACAATACTTGGTGAAACTGCATAATTATAATTTTAAATTAATTTTAATCAAAAAAAATATAAATTCAAAATATTTTGTTGTGGATCAATCACATTTATTTTAAATGATTACATGTGAAGATGGTCTCCAGGGAGGCTGAAACATGTAATCATTTAAAATAAATGTGAATCAAAACTAAATATTTTAAATTTATTAATTTTTTAATTAACATTAATTTAAAATTATGAAACGATTATTTATCTCCTATTTATTGACGATAGAAATGTTATGTAGAGTGGTGTTTGCTCTGAATTTATGTATGTTTAACACTTGTTTAATATCGGTGTAAATCCTAAGTTGTTTTATATAGTATTCAAATATTGAAATATATTCTACGCTCAACAAATTCTAATGAAAAATAATGCTCTTTTGTGCTAACAATTTTCTTTTGACCTGCAGTGCTTATAGTAAATTCTTTATGAATTTACAGCAAAGTAAATTAAAGCAACATCAGATTTACTGTTAACACAAGCAATTTTGAAAAAAATGGTAAAAATATGCGATTATACGTTTAATCTAAATGCACCCATACAAAGTAATATTATTATTTTATTAGCTAAGTGCAATTTCGAATTACTTCTAGTATAATAAAATAATTTTATTGCTTCTTCATCTATAAAATAGGCTTAATGTCGTTGAGCCAAAATTCAACTTTTAATAATTAGAATGTAAATGTTTTGAAATACAAAAATTTGCTGATTTGTAATCTTGTAAGTAAGACTCAAATGCCGTAGCTGCGTTATTTTCAAGTTTCCAGTTCTCGTCGATAATTCGTTCGCATTGTTGACGAGAACGTTAAATACATTTTTTACCAAAATGTATTACTAAGTAATGCGTTTTTATTTTCATTTACAGCTGTTCTCTCAGAACTCGTACGATATCTCTTGTAAACAAGAAAGTGATCTTTTCCGATAAAGATATATATATTGAACCTTCACAAGAAAACCTGGAAGTGTCTGAAATTATAATAAAATGTGATGAAGAGGAACAAGTAGAACCTGTAGACCAGCCATCAGATAAAAAATGCTGTCATTAAAAACCTGATGATATCGAAACAACACAATTATCATAAAAGAAAATTATTCTTTAAAAAAATATACATGATCTGAGTTGTCAAACGTAAGTGTTTGAGAAGTACACAGAAAAATGTAGCTTTTGATAAAACAAGTTTGATGCGCAATAATATTTTCTTCTTAAATCGGAACCCTAAATGCAACATAAAGTCACCGTTAATTAACACAATAAGCTGACGGCTTCCTGGCATCCTGGTATCCTAAGGCTCTTGCTTAACATGCCAAAGTTCTCAAATTCGATCTCTCAAGAAACCTCAAAGAAACATGATTTTCGTCATTTTATAATTTATGTAAATATTCAAGGTTGGTGTTAAATTAAGCTTGTGAAATGGTTGTAATAAATAGCCTATTAATAAAAATGGTTTCCGTTAAAATTAACGATTCGTGAATGGCGAGATGTAGTCTAATAACGTTTCACATAAAGAGGTCTATTCTTGTAATAGAATACAGTACATGTTTCATATAACAATACAACGAGATTCATTATTTTTTTAGTAGTCTTTTTAATGTGATTAATTTTTATTCTTTACGCTGTTTATGTTTACATATTGCTTATATTGAACTTCGATCATTGCAACATTAAAAAAAAATCTATGGTATCTATAATGTTCTGAAAAATAATAATGTATTTTTTGTTGTATAGTATCAAACGCTGTGTAATCCACTGAGTGTTGATCTAAGAAAAATATACCTTTTTCATATTAATTTGAAATATAATGTTAAAGTATACATGTTTTTTCATAAAAAAAGACCTAACCTATGTGTTTATTTTCGTAGACCATTTCTAAAATATAAATATGTATATTTTATTCTTGATAAATTATCACTTCTCATAAAGTATTATTTATTTATTTCAATTTCATACTTTATTGCTTGGAAAATCACATTTTTCTGCATAGTTAAATATTATTTGAAACGTTTTTAAGAAATTTTATTTTTAATAGGGACATAAATGCGTTTTGATATCCACGAAGATATATTTTTATGATCGATAATGTCAAATGAATGTTTAATTTTATATATTTTATATTTTAAAATAATAAAATAGTATTTACACAACATGACACTTTTATTCGGACTTTAAATTGAAAAAAGTTTTTTTAAAGTTAGTTCTTAGATTGATTAAATTTTATTTTTATGAATCGAAAATCTTCATTTAAATGTTTGTTTGTTTTCAAACTTTTTTCTATTCATGAATAATTCGCTGAATTAAAAAATGCACTTTTCACAGTCGATATGGACGTGTACAACGAAGTGCACGAATCCATAGTCATATAAGATATTATTATTTGAAATGTGATTGATATTAAATTGGGTAAAAATATCAGAATTATTTAAATTTCAAAAGTAAATTCTAAAAATATAAATAAACAAACAATATGTCAATTATACACATTTTTGGCACTATATTAGTATATATATATATTATGTCGCTGAGTGGATCGACTCACTTCCGGTTCTGAGACAGAGAGACTCCAGCACCGGAAGTAATCGCCTCAGAAAATTTCATTAGCCCAAAAAAGGGTCATTAATTTGTCGAAATATTTGAATGGAGAAAGTTGAAATCATTGAACAATCTGAACACATGCAATATGAATGAGGGGAGTGCTGCAACAGGGAGCGTTAACATCCAAGAACTTAAATGTTCTACTAGCTAGAACACCTATGTTGGGTAACAGAACATCGTTGTTTCCAAATACTGCGCTGAAGCTAATTGACGTCACTGACAAGAAAGTTTTTTTTGTAATTTATTGAGCGATTAGACGTATACAAAATTTGTAGTTAATAATTTACAATATTTAAAATCATCATTGATTTGAAATATTATATATACATACATTCTTTAACATTATTTCAATATATGTACCTAATTATTAACATTCTATAAGAGTAAGTCACGTTGAATCTCATTTATTAAAAAATAATCTATGGTCGATCGTACAATATTTAGTTTTGCTTAACCCATTCATTACGGCTCGGTTTAAATACAAATTATACTGTCAATTATAAAACTAGTATTTGAAGCATAAATGTACTTATCTAGTCTATTTTCATATATCACATTGGTTCTTGTATCCTTTAGCTATCAGATGATAAAATCTTTGTTTGCTGACCTGTTCCTCATCCTGCCCTAACGCGACGAAGTAACACCTTTTTGAGATAGAGGAGGATGTTAGTACATACAAATTTACAGCAAACATCATCCTATTTTTCTCATCAATAAATATTAAATAGTATGGATCTTTATTGATCTATAAATGTGAAAGTATAGAAATATATTCTAAAAGTCTACCAAAACAGTTTCAATGGATTCATTGAAGAGATGCTAATGTGTTTTTTTTTCATTATATTTAATAAATGCCCAGTATAAAATAAGAAAATAAGTAGAACGCTTAACAATGCCCTACATTCTCTAAAACCATTAGCCACTCTATACTGGGAACAGAATATACAATAATAATTATTATTTCGAGTTCGCGAAACATTTAATCAAATATTTCTCATTCGCTCAGCAGGGGCCAGACTGGGAGTGACACACAAAACCCATTAGAGTGCTACAAGTTGCCAGTCAGTCAGGGTCGAACGAGGACTTTATCCTCTCATGTGTATCATATAGGCCCGCATTCGACCAGTAAATTTTCAATTTGAACCATTTGTCAAATTAATTACAATTTTCAAAATCGTTAAAATTAATAAATTCGCTCTCGTTAATCGGCAGAATTCCGTATTGTTTTATTAATTATTTTTTAAGCTGTTATTTCAAGTTGTATATTTTTGTCATTGAATGCCAATGTATAAATATCTTAAATATTATACACTTGTATTGATATCAGCTTGATATAGGTCTTTTAGGCTGAGGCCGTAAAGCCTAGAAAAACGATCTTTTATCTCTTATTTTTGTTCGCTCACCTGACATGCACATCTAAATTACTAATTTTTATTACATAATATTACACTGCATTTGCATACGTCATTTCATTTGTTTTGACAGTTGCTCCGTTTCATGTTGGTGCAACTGTAATCTTTAATTTGCTTTTTCGCCGCGATTGCCTTGGTGGCGCTGCATGACGCAAGGTTCCGGCAGTTGACAGTTAACGTCTCGTCTGGCCGGCGAAACGACATACCGGTCAGACGAGGAAATCAAGTCTTTAATAAAAATAAACGCGAATTGTACTTCAAAAACAAGTTCTTTGTGTTGTTAATCTGCTCCTGCATCTTTCCTCCGAACGACGAACCCGCGACTTTCTTTTTAAAGAGAGAAGGATATCAGTATATTTAACAATAATGCCATGTTATTTGTGGGTCATCCATGATTTACTTATTACAGGGTTTTTGTTGTTACAAGTCAACTATTTGCATTGAGTCTCCTAACGCTTGTTCTGGGTGTGAGGTCATTGGCACTAAATGTGTCAATAAATTTACAGGGCCACACTTTATGTAAATACTTCAATAATGAATTTAGATGTAAAAATATTTTGTAATGTTATTGAAGGAAATAAAGAAATAATTGTCTAAAAAAACAAATTTAGAAATTTGATTAATAAAACATATAATATTACTATGGAAACTAGATAATGATATCTTGACGGGATAAGGTGAAAAAACTAACTAAATACGATTTCGCATTACAAAGCTCTAGTTATCTCAGGAGCACTCGATGTTTAGTTATATTAACCTTTAAACTATGGTTTAGCGTCATTAGAATTAACTTTTTTCGTACCAAACTAATATTACGGTATTTTTTACAAGAAAATGCTTGGGAGAAATTGTCCCTCTATAATCTGTTGCAGATAATTTTCAGCAGATACTCCGACTTAAAACAATTATAAATTTAACAAACTAATTCAGTACTAAGTCCTCGTTCAACCCAACAATTGTATTTTATACGCCGGATCAAGTACTTAGTTCTGTCCCTATATAACTTTCCATTAATTTCAGAAGCTCGGAACATTTCTTTTTTCGCATAGTAAATGACAATGTTAGTGAAATTGTATGATAATTTCCGGACACCCAAACTGAAACTAAAGTAAACAAACTTATTGTGTAACCGCTAGCATCAAATATCATGAAAACAATTATTAACTGAAAGAAATCTACGTAACACGAATTTTTGATATAACTCATTTAATTTACACTAACATCCTCCTCTCTCAAAAAGGGGTGTTACTCCGTCGCGTGAGGCAGGATGAAGAGCAGGTCACGCTGTTCAACCCTTTCCGCCTCCGCTCTGTACATATGTTTCTGATGGAAACACTTCACAGAGCACTTCAAAAAGCTTAAATGTTTCAAATTAATGTTTTAAAGTGGCTGAGGGCCTTCCCGAGTCTTTGATGCAGCATACGGCTCGTCAACAAAACCTCAGACTAGAAGTTTCGACGTTAGTATGCTACATGCGTGTCTCGGGTTGCCTTCCTTAGTATTGTTAAGATTATTAAATGCTAATTTATGATTAAATTTCGTAACTATTTATCGTTACATAAATTAATTTAAAAGATAAAATAATTGTTAAAAGTTACATCATATACATAGTATTTTCATCATGATAAATTTATATACACATATGTTTAAATATCTTAATTTTTTTTTTACAAATATATATTTTTTTGTGTTTTTAAGGTTAAATATGTAGTTTGGTATTCTAAGAATTAATTAAATTTATTGGATTAAATTTTACAACATTTTTGCAACGTATGTTTTTTATTTAATATATTTTATACATTGACATAATAAGTTCTAGCATGTGTTTATTTATTTTAAATTCAATTTATAAAATATTTGAAAAAAATAATGTGATATAAACTTAAGACTTTATTAAAACGTCGATGTATCAAAAAAATCAAATCCGTTAACTAAAAATCTATTTTCATAAAAAAATTATCTTGATGCTCAAAAAGGTTCAATATGATCATTAAAAGGTTCACAGTAGATAGAGGCGAAAGGTATTTTTTTTTTTCACATTTTATTCAACTATTAGACAGTTTTTAATGGGCCTGTTGGTCGCTTAATTAGTGCTGGAAATCAAGGAACTTGAGTAGAAAGAGTAGGTCTTGAGGTCAGAGCTTTTTTCTTCTGATAATAATTAAGGTATTACGGAAGAGATCCGCTTAGTAAATAGTTTGTAAAATAGCTTTCATTATATATTGTTATCGTAGTGTTTAATAATTCTTTATTCGTTTATATCAAATGTTATAAATACATTAATCAAAAGTTTATGCTATTTCTGGATCCAGTCTTGCATTATCAAATCGGAACATTTGCTTCTTAAACAATATGATTAGGGTTCAGCAACGGCCGGTAACTTTAACTAGCTTTTAAAATCTCTACAGTCTTATTTATATACATCAAAATCCTTCCATGCTCTGTCAAAATTTCCCCGACTCTTTTGTTAAGTAATATTCACTGCATTATCATTCGTAGGCCACAAGGTAATCCCAAATCCAACTTGACGTCAATTTATCTTTTGAGATGTCAATGTCATCTGCCAAAGTCGTCGTTTTCGACTTTTAACTTATTTTTGTTCACTCTGTATCAAAGACTTGACAAATCTGCATAAATTCATCAAAAATACATATTTCTGTTAATATATTGTATTTTTAAGATGTCTGACATAAGTGAGATACAACTATATACATAAACATGAAGAAAGAAGTAACACATACTCGTACATGTGTAACTTCTTTCATGATACGCAAACAAAGAGCTAACTTCCAAACACTTATGTCAGACGCATTTAATTAACGACGAAAGTGTCAGTGTGGTAGGTATTTAGAATTTACCGAGTAAACTATTCCCGCGAAATTTTTACTGGCGTAACACTAGTATTTATAATAAACGTTTCATACAAGTACCTTAACTTAAAAGTCATATTTGACACCAAAATGACTCTGCGAATCGAAAAAGTCCTTCCATTTTTATTGCAAAATTGTTGAATACTCTCAATAGTATATTTATTTTAGTAATTAATACTGATATCAGCTTGATATAGCTCTTTTAGGCTGATGCCGTAAAGCCTCGAAAAACGATATTTTATCTCTTGTTTTTATTCGCTCGCCTGACATGCACACCAATAATTTTAGTTTTAATTACATAATATTACACGGCGTTTGCATACGCCATTTTATTTGTTGACAGTTGCTCCATTTCATGTTGGTGCAACTGTCATCTTTAATTTGCTTTATTGCCGTGATTGTCTTGGCAGCACTGGATGTCAAAGTATTCCGGCAGTTGTCAGTTAACCTTTTAACTGCCGGCAGGAACATGTATGGCGGAACCCGGCACGCCGCGAAAAAAATTAAAACCTTCTAAACATATCGTTATTGAAAGTGTAATAAAGTTTATTTATAAAACTTACCAAATAAATGAAGAGCGCGCCAGTCGTGCAGTCATTTATCCATAATCATAAAATTAATTGTTCATTGTGCATTGTTGATTGTTCATTTAAAATAGCGCGTCTTAAGACGTAATTTTTGTATGAGCGGCGCTCCGTTCACAGAAAATTATGCGTCTTAAGACGCTTTTGGCAGTTAAAATGTTAACTCTAGTCTGGCTGGCGTAACGTCATACTGGTCAGACGAGGAAATCAAGTCTTTATTACAAAATAAATGCGAATCGTGCTTCAAAAACAAGTTCTTTGTGTTGTTAATCTGCTCCTGCGTTGTGAGGAAGGCCTCCACGCGGCTACGTGACTAACCCGCGACTTGTCGTCTTTTTAAAGACAGGGGATGTCAATTTCAATGACACTATTTGCAGTTTGGGGGATGTCAATACATATTAAATATTGAGTAGTTTACTTCATAGCAGCAGTGGAATATATTAGCTAAATACTGGGAAAATGACGACACATACACGAGTTTGTGTGGCTGACGACCAGCAGTAAATTGATGACTAATTATTCAACTATGAAAGGAAATTGATTCGAAATTATCCAGGGTCGTGCTGGTGGAAGTAATTACCTTGCATGGAATGAGCCGTCAATTTGACCTCATACAATACTGACATATATTTGCACAGCAATGTTCACAAACTTTGATGGCATTCAGGAACAAAGTGAAAAATAACGAGTCACACAATTTCCATCTCTTTGTTTGAGCATAAAACTTTTCAATCCGCCGTAATTATTTTCCCCTGTGACGCTCGGAGGAAAGTTTTCGCAGTGGAAAACCAGAAGCTTTTCAATCGCAAGAAGCGGGAAAAAATATCGAAAGTTTTCATTCCACTCAAATATCCAGGGGAGCCGTCTTTCAAACTGGAATATTTATTGGAAAACTTTTGAGTTTTAACCAAACACACTCTGTTTCTGATTAAACAGCTTACCTTGACGTGTTTTACAGCGTCTTAATACCTGCTATGAAGATACCTTACAAATTGACGTTATTATTGGAGAGAGAGCTGTAATATTTTAAAAGAGAAAATAAAAGAAAAAATCTGATTTCCATTCACAAAGAAAATTATAATTTTTTTTTAAAAAAAAACAGTAAAAATAATTTTATTGTGATTTAAAACGTGTTTGACGTCTAATAAATCGCCTAAGTGCTAGATGTCAAACTTAATAAAAACTACATTTCAGACCGCTATAACATGATATTAACAAATTAGTTATCTAATTATTATATAATAATATTTACTATATTACTGTAATACTATATACTACAATACGAGTATATTATTCAAAAGTTTGAAAAACAAATAATTCTCACTATAATAATTTCACGTAAATTAATCTTGGTTTAAAATTGTCACAAAAATTCCAAACATAAAGAAATTATTCTCAAAACAATAACTAATAAAGTAAATATTTTACTTATTTGATTGTCAATACTGAAAAGTTTACTTCACTTTATTTCCAATAAGTTTTACGTTTGAATTTGAATTATTCCTTTAGAGTTCAGAAACAAATGTTTAATCAAAATTGGAAGACACAGTTTATCAGAATGATAAATGTGTTTCTTGAATTCATAATCACCGCAGAAGAATCATCACAGAACGGATATATTCCAAGTTTAAATAAATATGCACAAGTCTAAATGAAGCTAACCATGATTATTCTGTAATACTTCTGCTTTGCATATTTAACGACTTAAACGTTATAAGAATTTAATTATAAACTCTTTCATAATGTAAGCGTATAATACGAGACACACTAAGTAATTTTCACGGGAAACGTTCCCTTATAAATAACATTTTCTGCTTAAAATATTAACATGAATATTTATAAGACTAATGTTTTTACATGTTTACAACCACATATATATAATTCAAAGAATATACTGGAAACACAACATATTTCAAGTAATACAATACAAATTTAAAGTTATTCAAATACAACACGCATATTTATAATATTGTAAATATCAGTTAAATGACCTAAATGCGGAAAATGGAGGATCGAAGAGTATGGAGTCTCATCCCTACGTTCTCATGGAGGCCTATGTTCAACAGTGAACGGACACGTGCTAATGATGATGATGATGATAACTTTATACCTTTAATAATAACATCACGACAGACATTTCCTTCAAGATGATGATGAGAATATACTCGTTTTATGTACTCGTAAATGCAGATAGGAGATGCAGACCCACAGGTCGAAACCAGTTATTTTTTCTTCATGCCCCAAACTAATGTCTTTCTAATGGAGTCGATTACACAATAATTTATTCGCTAGTATAATAATCATACCAACATAAACATTTACAAACATGTATGGGGCGACGCAAAAACTATAAGATTAAATGTTTGTTATTTACAATTTGTTGTGGCAATGTTGAATATTATTTATTATTTATAGTGTATTTTATTTCAGCATCTTATAAAAGTAAATTCAACAAGCAAACAAAATATCAGAGTTCGTCTAGCAAAAATATCAATGTACTTTGCGACTTCTTGAAATGAAAGTTTTATGTAACTGCAGAAACCACTAATAGTTGGTAGCATTCACTTCCGGGGAAATATATATGACGTCCAAAGCGTAGTCAGGTGGAAAAGCGAGTGATATAATGATGCACTTAGTGCCCACGTTAGAGGAAGGATTACTCAGGTACATCCACGTTTAAATTATGCATGGAACATTTTCTGGTGCAGCAGTAGTTTACGATGTAAAGCTATCAAAAGACGAAAAGATAGTCGATATTTAACAGGACGATATAAATTAATTCTAGAGTCAGAGAGAAATAAATACAAGAATAAAAATAAAAATTTGTGTGTTAATTTTATTTTAAATATAAAGATAGAACCTTGCATAACAAATAATTTGAATATCGAGCAAAACACGTTGTAAAATCTGAAAAAATATATTTTCCAGGTTGTGCCGTTTAGTGATAAAAGAAAATATGAATATATTTACGTTTCTTGAAAAATAAAAATTTTTTTTTTTTCTAGTAAGCCTTACAAATAAAATATGAGTTTTTTGTGTTAAGGAACTCATTATCGTATCTTACATTAATTTATTTTGGAAAAGTTTTTCAGTGAAAAATATTCTGAAATGAATTACGTTTTATTTGAAAGGTGTTAAGGGTCGTTAAAAAAAAACATTGAAATACATTCTTAACCTTTAGAAAAAAATAACAATTTTTAAAACGTGATTTCCAATGTATGCAAAAAAAATGCTTAAAATGTGTTATTATTTTTAGTTTATGACAATATTTTAATTGAAGTAATCCATGTATTTATGCATCAGAAATATTCAGATTTACAATCACAATGCTCTATTTTAAAAAATGCAGACTAAGTTATCGATAACGTAAAAGCATAAAAACGTGACAGTTTTCACCAATTGTACGATATCGTCAATATTTTTGAAATTTCAAAGAAATCTGTAAAATAACATTCTGAGCACGTCACATGAAAGGTAGGAGCTTAAATTTAACTTAGTGATCTCACGGTTTTCTCTAAACAACAACATATTATTTTGAAATACAGAATCTATATTTATACATAAGTCCTGGAAAATCTTAAGCTGAGTACCTTACTCATATTTTCCGTCTCTAAAATAACTGCCATAAACAAATGTTTTATTTTATTAATATTTATGCTCGTAAATTTCCATTTATAAAAAATTAACAATAATGTGAGTTGTTCATAAGAGTTTCTCATAGAAAAAATTGTATAAACCTAATATGGTACATTGTTCATTCATATACGAGTATGTGAAAAACTTCTACGAAGAAGTTTTAAACGCTTTTAAGGAGCGCAGTTACAAGGTGACCATCCAATCAAAAGTATTTTTATTTTTTCTTAAACTTTATAAGAAATTATGTCAACTGACGTAATCAACATCTAGAGTCTATACCCATGCATTCTTAGCACATTCTATCCATAGATCCCGATAGCTTAACAGGATTACGAGAGTCAGAAACATGTAGAATAGGTTGTTATATAGAATAGGTAGGCTATTGTATATTTAGATGCTTATTAATTAGCTTTTTAAGAAGATTCATTGATTATTTTAAGGCTGTTGAGGCCTAGATCATTTGGCCTTAAGTGGCGTCCAAGCTTTCAATAGCCAATATCAGTATTGTCCCATCCTTGTTATCCATATTAACATCCTCCTCTCTCAAAAACAGGGGCGTTATTACGTCGCGAGGGGGCAGGTTGAGGAACAGGTCAGCAGACAAACACTTTATTTTAGAAGCACAGATTAAATTTGTGTTAAAACATTACATGTGTCTGACCACGCGGGCTGACATACCGCGCGGCCGCAACGCGGACCTTGCCTTGCCAAAGGGTGGGGACCAACTGCTGGCCATCGGCACTTCCACGGCCCGTGTTCGGTCACCAGCGCCGCCGGTGGCAAAACCATCTAACTAGTCCCAATGTTGCCATACGTAAAAGTATGGCAAGCGACAAAAATACGAAAAAAAGATTGTCTATCAAGGTTTTCGGTACCAGTTAGCAAGGGCTACATCGTGCATGTCAATATATACAACTACTTCTAAGAGACAGTCCTTCACCGGTTGCTAATTTTTACGATATGCCTTTATCTTCAACCTATACTTTTCGTTGTCAATCATACCATCAGATATTAAAAACTAAATTTCAATTATAGATGTCGATACTCATAACATTGATCGTATATTTTAAAATATCATCACCAGCGAGCACTACGAAATTGAAAACGCCTGGATCAATATACTCTGAAGCTTCAACAATATGACCTTATCGGCGATACAATTTCAACTATCCGTGTCAGACGGAATATCTCGGGTGACCTCCGAGAACGAGAGGAGCAGAGTGGCTTAAATAAATCGCCCCAAGCTAACAAACCCTCTAACGATAGCTCCTGTACCCGATTACCGGACCCCCTACTAGACCACTCAACAACAACTATAGTCATCTAATGTTGTAGCACGGAACTAAATACACAACTACACGACGAGATGAAGACGTAATCGAATATTGTCTTACATGTCGTTCATTATTAATTTATAATATATTAAGTTACAACACTTCATTTGGAATAGAATATGTATATTTAAAACGTAAATATAACAGTCGATATTTACGTTTTAAGTATACGATTTATATTATACAATGTGAAGTTAATCAAGATAAAATTAAATAAAATCAAAAACTCTGAAATGCCCTAAAAAGCGTTTTTCAGACAAATTAATTTACGAGTATAATGCAGTGGTGTGATATATAATATTAAGTTTTTCGTGTCATGAATGGATCCACGTATGGAGTGGCTCTACAATAAGGAGTAGTGGATGCTGCTGAAAGAATAAGCATAATGCTAAGTGGAAATGGACTGGACATACCTGTTGAACAGACTACGATTGATGGAAAGTGTTAGCGTGGTGACTAAATG